>OX438628.1:1307942-2605884 GCA_949316285.1 Eupithecia subumbrata | reverse complement strand
AGTTACAGGTATATGTAGCTGTATTTAACCTGCATCACACTGATATTATAAATGCGAAAGTTTGGATGGATGAATAGATGGATAAGAAATTAAAATCATCGCAAAAATTTACGACTTCGGCGGGACTTGAACCCGCATCCTTCCGTCAGTACCGGAATGTGCTAACCAACTACACCACAAGGTCAAGTGACGCTGGAGTCCAAAATTTTTGCGACTTTCTACCGGTTATAGCGCCGTTGGTTAGCACATTCCGATACTGACGGAAGGATGCGGGTTCAAGTCCCGCCGAAGTCGTAAATTTTTGCGATGATTTTAATTTCTTAGAAATTTGCCAGAGTGTGAGGCTTACGCACTATAAAAACAAAAACTTTTGAATATATGGATGTTTGTTACCTCTTCACGCCGAAACTACTGAACGGATCAGGCTGAATTTGCATACAGTAAATCTGGAATCAAACATAAGCAACTTTTTATCCCATAAATCATTTCCCCTTGTGATAGAAATACTAATATAGTACTTGAATACTTGTATATTATAATAATTATCTTTATAAAAACTAAGATCTCTAAGATACAAGGGAATAGATAGGGTGTATGCATAGAATTTCTTTTATCTTTTTAATCGATTATTTAGGTTAATACATCATGGAAAAATATGACACCTACAAAATTTTAAATTGTTAAGATGAAAAACAAAAAGTAAAACTGCACTCAGTTACGTTGCCATATTGGCCCTTGTTCTGTGACTTCACATTTTCAACACAAAGCGCTTGTTTCTTCGTTGAATTTTCAATCAAATTAAAATAAGCTACGAATCTATCTTTAAAGAACAATGTCGTGTTAGTTACACCCTTTTAACTCAAGAAAGGCTGAACCGATTTCAAAGATCTTTGATTTGTTGAATTTATCTCAGTCCTGGCTAGCAGAATAGCCATCAAACAATTAGGGTTCCGCGCAAAAATTCAAATCCTACGCGGGCACAGCTAGTAAGTGATAAAAACAAAAATTTTACTTACAGATAACACCAAACAACCGCAAAATAATACAGAAAGACAATCAATACTTGTACCAGGAAAACTTTACAGTTTTCTTTGAAGTTATTATTTTTCTCCGTTATCTAAGTCAAGTTAAATGGCCAAACACTATAATTTTTATCTTTTATGTATGATTTAACTTGTGTACAATAATTTATTTATCGATATCTAACTGGTGTTTTAGGTGAAACTGCAAAACACTAGGGAGCAGCTAATGACCAACAGAAAGAACTGCGAAGCAGCCGATTGTAACGTTTCCTCACTGGAGAGCAAGGTTCAAGATCTTACAGGTAAGACAGGATAAGAATAAGAAACATTTATTGTTCAAACTGTGTACATATTTGGTGGACTTGGCGTCGGCATTGAGCCCCACCGTTTATACCAATAAAGTTTTAAATAAATAAAACGGTGTATATACCTTTTCAAACAAAAACTAGTTTAAAATCGGTTAATCAGTCTGGTGCCACAGCCAGTTAAAGTTCCGCGTGACACTTATTAGGAAGTTGTGACGTCACTAGCCCCCACTCCCAAATTTTGACGTGCTTAATTTTTGACATTTTTGTTTAACTGGCAAAAGAAAAAAATATGTGAGCAATATCTTTTGATAATCTTACTGACGAACTAAATAGAATAATATTTTTTTTACCCAGGACAAAACCCTATTCGTCATATAAAGTTTTACATAATTTAAGTTATTGACAGGTAAACTGGACCAGGCCAACACTGATATCAACCAACTACTGCAAGAGAAGGAATCTATGCAGAAGACGGTGGAAACCTTGCGGATGGACAAGAACAATCTAGAACGGAATCGACTTGAGATCAATGCCATGGTGAATATCTGTCTGTATTCGTACTAGAAAAACTCTAGTTGCGCAAGAGTGTTACATAATAATATAATGTAACACACACTTTCGTACTTTTCACATACAAGTTGACTTAAGGTGAAGTGAGTCCCTAAATCCACGTTTTGACTGTACGGAAAATCAATTTTAAGGCAAAAAATATTTTTTTTTATAATTTTTTAATAAGCTTCAGAAGTTTAGGATTCTATTATAGTTAGTAAGTTATGGGAGTCGAAACATGATTGACGAAACTTGACTCAATACAAAAAAATCGCAAAGTTTCCTCTAAATCTTCATTTTTGCACAAATACTTCTAAGGAAAAAGCAGTTTCATTTGCTAGTTATTTCTCATATTTCAATTAAATTTCTACGTGTTCCCTAATAAATACTTAGATAGATAGATAGATAGATAATATCTTTATTGTACCATTAATACTTATAAAATATCTTAAAAACTACTTATTAAATCGAGTATGGCACAATCGGCGGCCTTATCGCTGACAGCGATCTCTTCCAGGCAACCTTTGGATGGATAGGATTGGTAAGTATAGAACTTGACATACTTTAGACGATTATGGTTTTATTTTATTGCGAATGAGTATTATTTTAGGGCAAGATACCATTTTGTAAAAATCGACCAATGAGATTACGCACTGACTGGCCATTCCGCGGCTCTCGCCTTCCTTTCTGCCTTCCCCGCGCGACGTTCGCTCGTCCTTGTCTCGCAAAACCGATCCTATTTCGTCTTAAGCCTTGGTCTCTGCGGCACAGCGCTCTTGCCCCTTACCGCTGCCGCAGACTTCGACGGAGCAAAAGACCACTCTAGACGTTTTTCATACGATTGTGTCCGGCACCGCATAGCGCATGCACAGCGTACTGCGTAGTAATCAAGAGATCAAGGCTTTAGTCGACGTACGCTTATGATAAAAATAGCAGCATAGCAAAAGCTCTCTTCTCAAAAAACTAATAGGTACAAACTGAAATACCAAACTGTGGGGCATGTCTTGTGATTGTTAAGTTGTAGGTTTTATGACTGGATTCCCGCCTCGGGACAAATGTTTGTACGATCTGCAAATATTTGTTCAGGGTGTACTGGGTGTTTTCTATGTTTAATAAAAATATCTATCTATGTAGTGTATTGTATTAAGTATATTAGTCTTATCTAGTACCCATAATGCAAGCTCTGCTTAGCTTGGGGCTAGATAACGCTGTGTGAATTGTCCAGCATCATAAAAATTATATAAAAAAGTAGCTTTAATAGGCAAAGTTCCCTTTTAACTCTGTCAATGGAAATGATATCTTATGCTACGTATTCAAGGTGGAATCTCTAACATCCGACTACGAGAAGCTGCAGAAGATAAACTCCCGCCTCGAGAAGGTTATCGAAGCGTTGGAGAATGACAAACATAACCTCAACGGGGAGGTCGACCAACTGCATCGCGACTCGGCCAATAGGGAGTCTGTTTTAAGGTAGGTTCCTTAGTACCTTAGAGCCTTATCATTATCACACTAGCGGTTTGCGAGCGGCTGTGGGGCGGAGCGGGCGCGCAGCGAATACGCCGCTGTAGCGCCGCGAATTCGTTGCGGACGCGCAACGAATACGCCGCGGACAGCAGCATGGACGCCATTTTGTACTGTCTCGTACAAACGTTTTAGTACATACATATATTTTATTCGTTTGCAAAACAACACACAGTAGTCGCTCTCTTCCATTCAATTGATTGATAATGCATCCTCCCAAATTCGTCGATGCTTTCGTTTTTGTCTCCGGCGTCTTCGAAGTAACAAAGTCAACAGCAGTGTCTCCTTGTCGGAATCCATTTTGTTACTGATTGTACGAACGTCAAACGTTGCGAATTCGCCGTGCGTCCGCGACGTCTTCGCTGCGCAGCCGCGGCGTGTTCGCGACGCATTCGCTGCGCGCCCGCTCCGCCCCGCAGCCACTCGCAAACCGCTAGTGTGATAAGGCTCTTAGACTATGTATGAATGGGTGTACCTAGTCTTTAAAATTTTTTTTATTGTTTCATCATCATCATCAACAACCTATATTAGTCCACTGCTGAACAAAGGCCACCCGTAATGAGCGCCATAGCTCCCATTTAATTGTTTAACCTATCTAATTATGTGCATTTACTTAGTCAAAACATAGGTAATGTTTTGACCAAGTAATTTTAATTTGACTTGTGTAATCTAAAATTTATATATGTATTTGTGTTATTACCTAATATTTTTTTTTTTAAACTAATTTAAACTTGTAAGTAACAATAACTTTAATATAATTTCACTTAATTTTAATCTTCTTTCTCTTAATCATATGTAACTAATGTAATTGGTTAACTAAATCGTATTAGTTACTCAATAAATAAATACAAATAAAAACAAATTCCCAACTCGACTCCGTACCGCTCGTGTCCTGCGCGGGATTGCTTCAATATAGGCATTTTTAATACGTCTTGAAGAAATTCTAACCGTCAGTTAGATTATCTGAAGACATGTATCTTTTCTTTTGTCGATTAAACAAGAAATGGTGAAGATATAGCCAGTAAAAGTTCCGCGTGACGTCGCACCTTGTGACACGTTAGCAAGATGTGACGTCACTAGCCCCCACTCCCACTTTGATGCGCTGCAATATTTTGTTTGATTGACAAAAGAAAAAATACGTGTCCATGTCTTCTGATAATCTAACTGACGGGCTGATTAGAATAATATTTTTTTTTTACCCAGGACACTATTCTTACTATACCCTATTCTTGATAAACACGCAAATCTACCTTTACCTAAATAACAATCAGCACCTTTCTACCGTTTTCAAAGCCGTCACAAATCCAGGCATGAGTATACGAAAAACAAAAGGGATCACGCAAGCTTGTAAAAACTTATATAATACTAGCTTCGGCTCGCCACTTCGCACGCGTATTTTCGGTATAATAAATAGCCTATTATCTATGTTACGCTTTGCTCTAAACGTACGCCAAATTTCATCTTGATCTGTTCAGTAGTTTTTGAGATCCTAGGTAACAAAAAAATCAGATTTCAAAAACTTTCGGCTTTATAATTTTACTAGGATTATAATATTACATAGTAGGATAGTAGGAAGTTCCATTTTCACGACTCAAAACCTCTTCATAAAATACAATTTAATATAGACTTTATCAATCTAACAATACGTTCTCTTTTCCCCTCAGATCTGAAGAAGAGCGCTCGTCGCGTCTCCGCGCAGAAGTTGTATCAACTCGAGAGGAACTGAACAAGACTGCGTTGGCACGAGATATGTTGGAACAGCAGAAGATCGAGTCTGACTCGCTGCTGTCTCAGATGGAGAAGATTAGAAGTGAGTTTTAATTTATAAAGGTATATGTGATGTTATTAAAGTGTAGCCGAATTTATTTACTGTGTCCAAACAAAATCCGTAAGACTTTTGAACCATCGTGGTTAGTAAAAATAAAATCAAGGCGCATACCCGACCCAAATCAGCGCCACCACCTATTTTATCTGGTTACTATGTTAAACGAAGGAATTTTCAAAAATCGAACTTGCATTTTGTGATACCCATCATAAGCTTATTTTATTTATTTTCCCAGGTGACCTGGAGATGGAACTAGAAAGGACTCTGTTGGAGCGAGGCGACCTGCAAGATCTAGTAGACAAGCTGCAAGCCAATCAGCGGAACCTTGAGAGCGAGAAGAAAAAACTGCTGGAGGATGTTAGATGTGTAAGTTTTGTATCTATGAGGCTACGGACACGAAGTCAGCGGGTGTGGGGCGGCGGTGCGGGGGGCAGTGCGGTATCGCAGACCCGCGCCGCACCCCGCGCTGCTACCCTCGGGGCAGTTTCTTATAAATTTATGCATTAAAACGCCCCGCTGCCCACGCCGCCAGCGCCGCCCCGCAATCGCTGACTTAGAGACCGAGGCCTTACATAAATTCAGCTTAAAAAGTAGAATTTGGTGTCAAATGTAAGTGATCCACCCGGAAATTAAGTGCTATTGACATTAATTCTTGGAGACGGTGAAATAGTTGCATCATTTACATTTGTTGTTACTTTAGTTGTTCCTCGGATAACCTACTATTTAGCGTGCAGGGTCCACCTATAACTGGTTGTGCAATAAGCTATCTCGTTGATGGTGGATTTTATTAGAAAAAATTATTGTAACACCCAGCGGTAGAACAAATAAACAAAATTAAAATAAAAACAAAATCGACAGGTGCGATTCGGACTCGCGCACTAACTAAGGGTTTGGTATTCCTAGAATCATGATAATGGCAAGAAACAAGATGTAAGACCTTGTTTCTTGCCATATATCATGATTCTAAGTCAACGGGAAGTATGTAGGTTTTCCATGGCGAGAATCTAAAATTATTTTTTAGCGAATGAACTACAAATTTACTGTTTTCGGATTTTTTCCTTTCCCTGTGCTATAAGACCTTGCTTCATGCCAAATTTCATGATTCTTGGTCTCCTGGAAGTACCCTTAAAGTTTTGTGTGTGATTTCCTTTGAAAGTTAAAAATATTCGAACATACTCGTAAAGTCTCCAAGAGGTTACGGATTTGGGTATCTGATGTTAATTTCAACTCGATATCTCCACGCGTTCCTGTGAAAAGGGGTTGACAGACGGACAGAAAAACAGACAGACAGACGGACAACAAAGTGATCCTATACGGGTTCCTTTTTTCCTTTTGAGGTACGGAACCCTAATGATTGTAATACGTACTTATTCCTGTACCTCAGCGACCCAAAGTAGATCTTGAACACTGACACAAGACTTCTCCAGGCATCTCGGTCCTGAGACAAACCATTTTTATTTTACAGCTTGAAGAAGAGAAATCCAACCTCTCAAGCCAATCATCCGAGCAAGCCGGGGATCTCAACTCACTCCGTAAAGAGTTACTGTCGGCTGAACAGAATAGGATGGAGCTCGAAGCGGACAAGGCGTCTCTTTGCGAGAAAATCAAGTTCTTGGAGGCTGAGAGGGAGAAAGTGGAACTTGAGTTGCGTCAAGTTGTGAGGTATTTTGAACTCTATTGTTATAAGGATTAAGCATTTAGTAACTTGAAAAGAAAACAAACAAACCTCTTGTACAAAATATTGCTTGCTATCGTCTTGATTCTGATTCTTGAATAAGGTTGATCCAAATGTCTAACTTGGGATAGATTACAATTTAACTTAGAGATTCAAACCTGTAAACAATGTAACAATGACGACCTCCGCGGCGTAGCGGGCCTGCGACGCAGGAGGTTGCGGGTTCGATTCCCGCCTCGGAACAAATTTGTGTACGATCTGCAGAAATTTGTTCCGTTGGTCTGGGTGTTTTCTATGTATAATAAAAAATATCTATCTATGTAATGTATTGTATTAAGTATAACAGTTATCTAGTACTCATAACACAAGCGCAGAGCTTGTGTTATGAGTACTAGATAACTGTTATTATACATAGAAAACACCCAGACCAACGAAACAAATTTCTGCAGATCGTACACAAATTTGTTCCGGGGCGGGAATCGAACCCGCAACCTCCTGCGTCGCAGGCGGACCTTCGCCCGCTGCGCCACGGAGGTCGTCAAATTCATTCATCATTCATCTTGATCTGTTCAGTAGTTTTGGTGATCCTATGTAACAAAAATTCTGATTTTTCAAACTTTCGGCTTTATAATTAGTAGGATATTGTGAAGAGTATATACATCCTCTAATTCAATTGTACCTACCTACTTCAATATAACCAATAGGGCTAGATGATCGTGTGAGAATTATCCAGCATTATTATTCCTTTTGACAGAGAGCGCAGCGAACTCAGTTCCCAACTGACCGCTATGGTCCGCAAAAAGGACACGCTCAATGAGGAGATCATCCGCCTCACACAGAGGTTGGAACAGGCCACGGAGACTATTGGACGTCTGAATAGGACTCTTGAAGATCACGTCAAAGATGGGGAGGAAAAACAGGTAAAAAAATACTACCTGGGTTATGTTGCCAGCATTCTGGGCACTCTGCCTTCTGGTGACGGCTTAGATTTTTAAGAAATATAAAATGTATGTAATATATTTAATTATTTTATTCTAATGATGTAATTTTCTATGTGCTAAATAAATAATGTACACTGGATTAGTATACAGGATGGCCTTTTGAGATTGGGGTTGGATGGCCAAATCGAAATTCATTAGAGTGAGAGAAAAGTTGTGAAAGGAGTCATGAGATTTATGAGAAAACAAAAACGGCATATTAAGATTTTGTAAAATCTTTTACATTTGCAGGAAATCGAAAATATGACACCTGTAGTTTTGCACAAACGGATTCGGTTGCTGATAATGATAAGAATCAATCTTTGCAAAGAAATGCATTATTGAAAATGAAAGGAAATGGCTATATTTTACAAATTTACTGTGAAAAGTCCTTCAAAAAGGCCACTAGGGGGAGTTTCCAACTCTTTTCACTCTTAATATAGTAATAATCGGACAATTAGGCAGGTTTGTCGGTTAACTTTGACGTTTAATGTATGGAAAATTGTGTCGAAAACGTTTAAATAACTGTTTAACATTTAACCATCTGTTTGTGAACTTGGGTCTTAGCCTGTATTTTAATGGGGTTTATCTTCGCTAAAACATTAATTCGCAAAAATTTTTGCTATCGTAGGTATTCAATAGACTAAACTTTACACGGGCGTCTTTTGGTTTGACAGAGGCCTAAGACAGTGAGGATTTCTCTTCAAAAATTTAACCACCGTTACCCAATTGAATACTTTTAATGCAGATGTTTAGATTGGTCCCTCCTTTCCCTCGTCCACTTCAATAGGATATAGGATAAGTATTAAGCTGTGTATTCCACGATCTTGGCATTAAAATTTGACTTAATTTTCCACAGATTCTCATCGACTCCCTAGAAAAAGACAAGCAACACCTTCAAGAGCAATTAGCCGGCGTCCGCTCCGAAAAAGATGCTTTAGAAGCCGTCCTATTCGACACGGCCAACATGTTGGAAGATGCAGAGAACAAGCGAGCCAAGTTGGAGCAGGAGCTGCACGACTCACTGCTCACGCAGGAACAACAGAAAGGTATTGGAATGTTCTAGAAGGTTATAGAATATTTGTGACATATTTGCGGACAATTGGAAGGACCTAATGTCAGTTTGTCTGCTCTATTGTGAGAAGGAAGAATGACCTATTTCTTAAAAAAAAAATATTTATTCATAATGTATAATAATGATAATTATTTTTTGGATTTTTTTTTTTGTATTTTAATGTATAATTTAACTTTGACATCTTTATTAGAACATAATAATTTTTAATTTCATTTTATGTTAGTTTGTAAAATAATTGTTCTGTTAAATATAAATTATGATTAGTTAGTGTAATTGGCAATCACCGTTCTAATTAATAAGTAAATAAATAAATAAGAATGTTCTGTAAGGTTTGATACATATAGCCAACATGTTGGAACGTAGAGAACAATCGAGCCATGTTAGGGCAGGAGCTGCACGACTCACTGGTCATGCAAGAAGAACAAAAAGGTAATGGAGTGTTCTAGAAGGTTCTATAACCTTCTAGAACACTCCATTACCTTTTTGTTTGATACAAACAGCCAATATGTTGGAGACGCAGAGAACAGGCGAGCCAAGTTGGAGCACGAGCTGCACGACTCACTACTCATGCAGGAACAACAGAAAAGTACTAGAATGGTTTAGAAGTTTCTAGAATATTCTAGTTAGAAGATATGATACATACAGCCAATATTTTGGGGACGCAGAGAACAGGCGAGCCAAGTTGGAGCACGAGCTGCACGACTCACTGCTTATGCAGGAACAACAGAAAGGTGCTAGAATGGTTTAGAAGGTTATAGAATGTTCGAGAAGGTTTGATACATACAGCCAACATGTTGGAAGATGCGGAGAACAAGTGACCCAAGTTGAGCACGAATTGCACCTCCACCTACGGGGGAAACATTGAAGTTTATCCAATCCTGTTCAAAGAGTAAAGTTAAATTTAGTTCGTTTTGATGAATGTGTCGCGTTGCTTAGGCGGAGCTAACGGCGCTAGAGACCGTAGGAAGTCCCAAAGATTTTCGACTCCTACGTCATCTTCCAACATAACCAAGTGTGCCTTGTGCTCCTACGGCGAATAAATATATGAGTATGAGTATGAGTATTTGACCTCGTTGTGTAGTTGGTTAGCACATTCCATGTATTTATAGTCAATAGCATAGGATAGTGACTGATTTGGTTCTTACACTGTAAACTTCTATCTTCTTTAATAAATAAATAAATTCCCGTACTGAGGGAAGGATGCGGGTTCAAGTTCCGTCGGAGTCGAAAGTTTTTGCGATATTATTTGCTTTCTTGGAAATTACCCTGAGTGTGAGGTTTACGCACAATAATAACAAAAATCCTTAGAATACTCAAAAGTTGTATGTTTCACTCGAGGACAAATGTTGTTAGTTTCAATCCCGAGACAAAAAAAGGAGTATATTTTAGACCTGCTTTGCTAGATCGGGATTTAATATCGGCTCATTCACAAAAAACACCTTTGCTATATATTTAAGATTCAATAATTCTCCATGGTTTTCTGAGAGAATTCGAAAGAGCGTTGTTTTTGCGGTGTTGGTGGTATGTTACAAAATCCCGATTGTTTGTATTTCCAGGTCAAATAGCCCGCCTTACAAAAGACCTAGAAAACAGCGAGAAGAAAATGCGCGAAACTCGCAACTCTATGGCGCAACAAGGCTCCAAGAAAGAAGCGGAGTACCAACAAATCATCACCAACCTCAACCGTACCACCAATGAGAATATCACCAAGTTGAAGGAAGAAAAGGTAAGACTATTCAATATTAAGCTCTATGTCCGGTAGTATACAGTTGAAGTCACGGTAAATGGGAAGAAAATGCGCGAAACTCTCTTATCTGAGGCCCGTATATACGTAATCATTAATAGCTATAAATTCATAGCTTGCCTAACGAGATCAAGGAATGTTTATTCAAAATAAAATGTAAAAAATACATTTATAGCCTTAACTAGACGAGCTTGACGCACACCATCCATGATGGCCTGTCAGCGTTAAATCGCCAGGAGTAGAAGGACAAAAGAGAGGCTTTTGCCCAGCAGTGGGACAGTAATGGCTGAAAAAAAAATAAAAAAAGCCTTATTACATGAGGTATAGCGTAATATTAGTTTTTTTTAAGAACATTTTGTATCTCATTATAAGTGTGCATTTTTTGTTTTTATAAAGAATAAACATCTCACCAAAAGCTTGTTCAGTCATCGATCGATGCTTGAGTAACGCTTTTCTACGGCGTAAACTTCACTCAAGCATATGTCTATGATAATAATAATGCTGTGTGAATTGTCCAACATTATTTATTTATTTATGACTGAGCAAGCTTTCATAATGCGTACCTTTTTTTTTTTTTTTTATTCGGCGAGGAAATTCGTTTACGAATAAACTGGTCTGGGGGGGACCAGAATTATGTGGCGACTCAACTTTCTGAAAAGAACATAATACCCACTAAAACCTCTCCGGTGTCCCTCTCTCGCCATTTTTGCCGAACCACGGGAACATTTAAAACCTCCGCGGCCCGACTGGCGTCCCCTCTTCCTCCTATACATAGCCGGCGAGCCCACCGATCCACACACTCGCCGACCCCATTCTTCCGTCACCTTTCCTCCCCCCGATTAGGACACAGACAGGACAGACGCTGGAACCGCGAATGTCAACCTCTGTGCCCAGATGGGCATTATCGCCCCATACTACAACCAGGTGTGGGTCTCGCATTTACACACTCATACACTCACACTCTCACTCAAACCATTTATACTTGTCACGCGGGCACAGTGCCGCGCACACTCAACTACAGCAAGCGCGCACATCACTCCCCCGCGTGTCCCACACCTGTGCACGAGTGTCGCAGGTTGTATCCCGCGAGTCTCATGCCATCCGTCACCGTTCATACTCACAAAACCTTATGGCTACATGGCCCACTCATACGTCGTCACATCTATCCCTCCTCATGGCGCCGCCGTGCCGGGACACTGATACGGCGACAACCCCTCTCCTCTTCGAGCGACAGAGGCCTTTCCCCAGGCCTCGCGCCCGAAGATCTCTCCAAGTTCGGGTGCTACTAATTAGCACCCAAATCCAACAGGCTCCCGAGATGGCCTCGGGAGTCAAAATAAACAAATAAAACTCTGTGCTTGCACACGCGCAGATGCGTGGCCGAGTACGCCTCCAGCCCGCAATGCGTGTCGCCTCAATGTGGGCAATATTTAACGAGGCGCGCCTCCGGGCTACCGCCACGCATACGCTTGTGCCAGCCCACACAGTCGCAGCCACTTGCCTGCAACAATAACACATATTAAAAATGAAAATAAAATTCCCCTCCCTTCCCACAAAGCTCCCCTCTCTCGAAGACCAATCTCAGGGCGGCAGGCGGCGGCTGTCCGCCGCCCGGCGCCCAGCAACCGCCGTCCGTCGCCTGTTCGCACGCCTCCCGAGGCGCGCCTCCGGGTCACGCTCACGCATACGCTCTGCCTCTTCTTTGGCGGTCATCACAGCCTCCGAGAATGCAGAGATGGCGTCCCATGCCCTCTCGCTATCAACCATGGAATGCACAATGGTTGGCAGCGACAAGTCCGCCCCGACCACTGCGACTAAAGTCGCCCTCTCCGCCGCCCACGCCGAGCACTCCACCAACGTGTGGCGCGCCGTGTCTTCGGCGCACCCACAGTGATGGCACTCTGGTGTGGGTTCCGCCCCCGCCACCTTCCACAGATACCTTCCGAAGCACCCGTGCCCAGAAAGGATCTGCGTAAGGTGGAAGGAGAGTAGACCGTGCCTCCTTGTCACCCAACGCTCGAGAACCGGCCGCACCGCGTCGATGGTGTCTCTGCCAGCAGTGGGCTCCGCGAGTGCTCGCAGCCACCGAACATAAAGACGCTTACGCGCTCGTATGCGCCAGCGCAGCATCCCCTCCCTCGGCAGTGGTTCCCCCGTTGTCCGGTGTTCTACAACGCGGTTGTAGACCACGGTGAGCACACGGGCGTCTAGTTCCCAGGGCAAGCAACCAGCGAGCACACACGCTGCCTCGAAAGAGACGGTGCGGTACCCGCGCACTACCCTGAGACACATGACCCTCTGTGGCCGATGTAGGAGAGCCTTGTTTACTCGTCCTAAGGCGTCCTCCCACACGGGTGCCCCGTAAAGCGCCATCGACCGCACCACCTGCACGTAGAGCCGCCTACAGGCCGCGTTCGGTCCGCCGACGTTCGGAAGCAGGCGGCCAAGGGCGCCGCACGTTGCCACGAGTCGCGGCACAACCATAATGCGTACCTAAGACTTAACATGTCGGCAAGAAAGAGGTGGAGTCCCCACAGGTACCACCGTATCACACCATACACATGAAATTAGGTTAAATGAAAAGATAGGTATCGATTTAATTGCCAAGCTAAATTAGGCTTTAGGTATGCTTTTCCGTGTCCAGTATAAATGATTGAGTACCAAAATGTTCATGCCAACTCCCTATTTTGTTTAGTTCAGTCACAGATATTATAATAATATACTAGTAGTTCAGTATTTAAAAACGACGCACACTCACCACTACACGACACACAAGTCACATTGTTATACCCGATTTTATTTGTGTAAGCGTAACGACTCAGTCACCATTCCACTGGACTAGTTGATGGACAAATGCGGGCACATCGGCAAGACAAGAATTCGAATTCGATATTTCTCTTAATTTTTTTTTCTTTGTCAGGAGCAACTCCGCCAAGCCCTAGAGCACAAGCTAAGCCAAACCATAGCCCAGTTAACGAGCGAGAAAGAATCCAGCGATGCCGGCGCGAGGGAAAGAGAGAAAAAGCTTCTAGCGGCGCGAGACCAACTTATACTGCAACATGACGAGGCTATGTTGAGGGCTGAGAATGATAAGCAGCAGGCTTTGATTATTGGTAAGTTGGTCATCGAGCAAAGATACATTACGGCCAGGAGCGTTCGCGATATGAACCGATTTTGTCTCTAGTGTAGATAAAATTCGGTATGAACAGTCGGTTCAATAGAGCAAAGAAAACATCAAGAATTTGGCTCATTCTTATGGTCAAATTATGGTTGACCTAATAGAATCAGAATCAATCGCTTATTTGCAGAATACAATAATTACATGCTAAGATCTTAAAGCTACGTGATGACAATGTATTCGACCCGCAAGCAGGTGTGAAATTGCTGATTGTTTTCAATGGTTCATAAAAAGTTTTTTGTACTTACATATCTCTACTGGTTCTGGGTCTTTCCAAGCTGTCCCTACTAAAAAAACAATCATTAGAATTTTTATCATGTAACCTAAAACCACCGGGCGTTGTTTTCCAAAAGGTTTTGGGTTAATATTGGTTTCAATTCAGACATTACCAAAACTAAAGTAAACTAATATGACAACACTTAAAATGATGCCATCCTTTTTATTTCATTAGTTATGTATGAAAGATACGTTGGTACTACAAATATTTTTAGCCCTGAATTAACAACATTGAAATCTCCTTAACATTACAAAACCACACATTTAATAGAATGTTACCTTTCCAGCGCATCAAGAACAACAAGCCCTAATCGAGCGTCTAGAAGACCTAAAGCGGACTCTTGACTGCGAACAAAACAAATTGGAACGTTGTCGCAGAGAAGCCCAAGCGAGAATGGACCAGGATAGGAACTATGTCAACCAACTGAAGGACGAAATGGCTGCGTTGAAGACCAGGCTTGATGAGATGAAGTAAGTATTCTAAACCTTATAGCTTTCAAGCTAGAGTTCAACTTGCCCAGGCTAGAGTGGAGCAGACTAGGGTTTATGTTGGAACGAACAGGCTCAGGCTGGAATGGAACAGGATAGAAACTAGGTCAATCAATTGAAGGATGAAATGGCCTGCCATTGGTCTTCAGCCCTGGTTGAAGACCACAGGTAAAGAGATGAAGTTAGTATTCTGAACTTTATTGCTGACAAGCAAAAGCAATTTATACCTCTTCCCATCGTCCCTGCAATGAATGCTCTTATGGTGTGCAAATAAAATGTAAGCGAACTGTGTGCTAACCAAAAACAACAATAACACCAGCATATAGTCCATTGCTGAATCTAGGCCTCCCCTATTAAACGCTTTACTGGCTCTTACCGTGGGGTAATGCCATAATCCCCATATTGAACATGCGCTTATAAAAGTACTCACTCAAAGCTCTAAATTAGGCCGTTATTGAGCCGTATTTTAACACCTTGTAACTGACATTGGCGGAATTGTATTAAACCAGATGCAGAGCCATAGATAAAAGAAGGAGAATACGTTTTTCACCGAAACAAAACACTATTGATAAACCTCCTTTGTTTAATTTTTTTATTTGATCTTTTCTTAGTGTATTTTTATTGTATATAAGGAAATGAAGAGTTTTTGATTTGATTTCAGAGCCACGGCCGAAGACGACTGTGCCCGCTACGAGAACCGTATCAAAGAGCTCCACCTAGAGAAGGAAGCGTGCACCCGCGAGTGTACCGAGGTGCGCGCGCAACTGTCACTAGTGGAGGACAAGTACGACAACGCGTATGCGCAGCTGCAGGACACCACACGGAAACTGAAGGAATGTAAGTTTATGTGACGTAGGCGACCGCCATCTTTGATTTAAGATAGCCGCCCACTTGACTGACTGACACCCATTGCTAGATCAAGACTAGGACCTTACAAGAAAACTGAAGAAGTGGGAGTTTATGTGATGTAGTTGACCGCCATCTTTGATTTTGGAATTATATTCACGGCTGGATCAGGCTGGATCACAGAGCGGTAGGATACATGGAAATTGAAGGATTGTGGGTGGTTACTATATGCACTTACTACTGTCTCTAGTGGAGGACAAGTACGCGCGTATGCGCAGCTACAGTACACCACAGGGAAACTAAAGGAGTGTGAGTTTATGTGACGATGATAGATGGCCGTCTATCCGCCATCTTATTATTTGATTGCTTAAAAACAGAATGTGCCTTCAAATCTTTCTAGGTTCGGTAGAAACTTTGTTTAAGTGCTGCTTTTGATTTTATTTAAGTATCGTTTTTTTGGTGTATAAAATGCAGGAAGAGAAAACCAGCCAACTATAACTGAAATCCGAATTTATTGGGCACGGGTACAGTAGCTGTCTAGTTGAGAAGTGTAGAAAGAGGCCGGGCCTAGACCAAAAATCGATTTATATAGTTCGGCACAGCGCCTCTAGTGGCGGCTGTGCGACCTACTTAACAATCAAAGGATTTAACTTGGTAATGTGATAATCGGAACCTGATGGGTATGCAGTGCAGCCGTTGAGACACGGATGGCGCTGTGGCGCTGTGTTCAACATGGTGGACTAATGCCCTTGTGCATTTTGATAGCATATATAACTTGGAACTCACATTGACAGAAAGCTCTAGAAGACTAACTTTGCTTGACTGTTCCTTAATATGATTCCAAGATCAATAGTTTATACACGTCCTAAACTCTTCTACTAGGTGCCATGAAATGTTGTCTTTCTTTGTGGTGATGCTCGACCCGCGCGGGGTCAAATTTGGTTCAAAGCTTTTTATACATTTTATTAGTTTGTAATGACTAGAGACCGTATTATACGCAACATAAAAGGCTTTTTTTCGTGCATATTTATATGCATATTTCGGGCTCGAAATATGCATCCAAATATGCACGAAAAATGCTAGGAATATGCATGAAAACTAATGAAATGTGTCAAAATATGCAATATTAAATAGTAAAAATAATAGACTTTAATTCAAAATCATACACAATTTGTAAGATATCGTCAATAAATCAACAATTATTATATACAAACTGTTGTTTGTAGTCTTGTAGATGCTTACAACCAGGTAGTGTTCCAAATCTTCTAAGTACGGCCGAATAACTCAGCGTGTACTAGCTACTCTCGTTTAGTTATGAAAAGGCCGTTTTCGGACGAATTTTATGACTCTGACTTATTAAATTTTTTTACTTAAAAACTAAGAATAGAAATTTCTGTGTCAAATAAAAAATTACCTACATACTTTCATCATTTCAAAATGAAAAGGCAATTCAGATTCGTACGAAATTTAGTTTTCGTTCACTTGGAGTACCGACCGAACAAAACGAATCGAAATTTCTTAATGAAGTAGGCCTCCAGTTTACGCAAAACAAAAGACGATCTTGTCAACTTCTAGTAACAGAGCTATACGACGTAAGATTTAATTTGTTAATTTCATAATCATTGACTTGTCTTACACAAAAATATTGCAATATAGCGAAAATGTGCATCATCACAAGGTTTTAGGTAAAGTATGCAACTACCGATGAAAATGGGCTAATATAAATACATATGCAAATATGCAATTCCTTAAAATCCGGTCTCTAGTAATGACCGACATACCTTCTTATACACTTCGTACAGGCTACTAATCTATTTACAGTGGAGAACGAAGCAGACAGCCTCCGCAAAGAACTAACCGACGTCCGCCGACAACTGACGAACTGCGTCGCCGAGCGAGACAAGTACAACAGCAGCTGTCGCGAGCTGAGGGACCAGGTCAAGCGAGTGGAGGCCGAGAGGCGGGAGGCCGCGCGGGCCAGGGACGAGGCTTATCATAAGATTGCAGGTATACTCGGAAGTTGAATCATTTTATTTTATTTTATTTTTTATTTTTATTTTTATTTATTTGGGAAACAAAAAGCTTGTACTACTAGTATAACAATACATAATACTAGAACGAATAAAGCTAAAACAGTTTCCGCTTATAGAACCTAAATGCATAATAACTGAACTAATTAAATTATTAAAGAAAATGAGTAACGTGCCTAAAACTGAATATATAACAATGAATAAAATTATAAAATGAAAACTGAAATATATGCCTGTCGTCAGTAACAGTAACCAATCAGCTAGGAGTAGCTACAGAAAGGAAGATAGCATACATAATATAGCGAGTACAAAATAATTAATAATAAAATAATAATAATAAACCCTCATTTAAAGAAGTCATCTCATCTTATTTATTTAGAATTCAATCAAATATTATACAAATAGAAGGACAAAATAATAAAAACTAGACTGTATCCCTAAATATGTGTACACAGCATGATCTAGTTCTATGTACTTAAGCAAATACCTATTGGAAATTAATTTATGAATATTAAGCATGCATAAGTATTTAAAACAACCTACGAGAATTAAACAATTACTTTGTTTAAGACATGCCACTGGTAAGATAAATCATCAATAATAAAGAAACTTACTAAAAATTATGGTATTATAGGGTAGATAATTATGGTATATATTAATAGGGTATTTTTTTTTACTTTTTTCGAAATATTTTAAAAAGTATGAAACCTACAAAAAATTCAAAAACTATTTTGAAATCTACAAACTGATAACTTTAAAATTTTTAAAATTACTTTTTAAAATTATGGTATTACTTTAATTATGGTATTAATTACTTTTTAAAATTATGGTATTATAGGGTAGATAATTATGGTATATATTAATAGGGTATTTTTTTACTTTTTTCGAAATATTTTAAAAAGTATGAAACCTACAAAAAATTCAAAAACTATTTTGAAATCTACAAACTTATAACTTTCCATTTGATACCCCACATGACCTATCCCATATGAGGTATCTTTTAAAATTTCGGCATTTCAATTTGTATGGAAAATATTCATTTTCATTTTTCATTTATTTTCTTTAAATCTGTAAAGGCGTACGAAATGTATTAATGTTTTAAATTTCAACTTGATAGATGCAGTAGTTGCTGAGTTATTATTATTAAGGAGGGAAAAAAGGACAGACAAAACGAGACCATAAGGGTTTCGAAATCAATCTTCGATTTCGAAACCCTAAAAAGCTGATTGAAATGAACAACCATATCTAAAAAACAAATCGTTTTTAGATAAGTTTGGTTTAGTTTCATTTCATTTTGACTTGCATTCCAACGCATAAAACTTAAATTCCATTGCTCTCTAGGACTAGAAGAAAGCCGCACATCTCTAGAGCTGGAACTGTCCCGCATCCAAGCGATGCTGAAGGAGAGCGAGACAGGCGGCGAGCACGTGACGCGCGAGCTGAAGCAGACTGAGGCGCAGTTGAAGCGGGAGAGGGCGGCGCTGGAGCAGGCCAACCATGACATCAAGGAACTGCAGTCTAGGTGAGTTGGTTACAAGCGATGCTGAAGGAGAGCGAGACAGGCGGCGAGCACGTGACGCGCGAGCTGAAGCAGACTGAGGCGCAGTTGAAACGGGAGAGGGCGGCGCTGGAGCAGGCCAACCATGACATCAAGGAACTGCAGTCTAGGTGAGTTGCTACAAGCGATGCTGAAGGAGAGCGAGACAGGCGGCGAGCACGTGACGCGCGAGCTGAAGCAGACTGAGGCGCAGTTGAAACGGGAGAGGGCGGCGCTGGAGCAGGCCAACCATGACATCAAGGAACTGCAGTCTAGGTGAGTTGCTACAAGCGATGCTGAAGGAGAGCGAGACAGGCGGCGAGCACGTGACGCGCGAGCTGAAGCAGACTGAGGCGCAGTTGAAACGGGAGAGGGCGGCGCTGGAGCAGGCCAACCATGACATCAAGGAACTGCAGTCTAGGTGAGTTGCTACAAGCGATGCTGAAGGAGAGCGAGACAGGCGGCGAGCACGTGACGCGCGAGCTGAAGCAGACTGAGGCGCAGTTGAAACGGGAGAGGGCGGCGCTGGAGCAGGCCAACCATGACATCAAGGAACTGCAGTCTAGGTGAGTTGCTACAAGCGATGCTGAAGGAGAGCGAGACAGGCGGCGAGCACGTGACGCGCGAGCTGAAGCAGACTGAGGCGCAGTTGAAACGGGAGAGGGCGGCGCTGGAGCAGGCCAACCATGACATCAAGGAACTGCAGTCTAGGTGAGTTGCTACAAGCGATGCTGAAGGAGAGCGAGACAGGCGGCGAGCACGTGACGCGCGAGCTGAAGCAGACTGAGGCGCAGTTGAAACGGGAGAGGGCGGCGCTGGAGCAGGCCTACCATGACATCAAGGAACTGCAGTCTAGGTGAGTTGGTTGATGTGATTTTCCATCAACCAACTCATCTGGGATATTATGACCGAAAATTGGGCGGAGCCATCCCGTTAAAGGCGCTTATCAGGGAGGCCTGCGTCCGGCAGTGGACCAATATAGGTAGTTGAGGATCCCGTTAAAAAATACAAATGTAGATATAAGATACGACACGTACAATATGTTTTACAAAGGCAAGCTAATTCAATAACGCTTGTAAACTTAATTTTTAGATTCGTTTTGGTGTCGGTGTCGTTGGATATACAAGCAATATTGAATCAGCATCTTTCAATGACTCAATGCCAGATGGATTTAGCCCTAGATATCTCCCAAAGTTTTTGTAATCCCCTGCAGTCCTTTGACGACCCACGTCGTGAACTATTACCACATATTATGTCTATGTAGTGGACCCGCATCGCAACTAGGCGCCCCAGTTTTAACCAATTCTCGGGCATTTGTTGCAGACTGCAGAACGAGAGCGAAGAACGCGAAAGGGCGGCGGGCGAAGCGGGCGCGGCGCGAAGACACGGCGCCGAGTTAGAAGCCCTACTGGGGGCCGCGCGGGCTGACCTCACCGCCTGCCGACAGCACTGCGCTGACTTGGAGGACGCATGTCGCGCTAGGGACCAGGTAACACTTAAATAAATAATAAATAATAATAAATAAATAATGCTGGACAATTCACACAGCATTATCTAGCCCCAAGCTAAGCAGAGCTTGTGTTATGAGTACTAGATAACTGATATACTTAATACAATACACTACATAGGTAGATATTTTTATTATACATAGAAAACACCCAGACCAACGGAACAAATTTCTGCAGATCGTACACAAATTTGTTCCGAGGTGGGAATCGAACCCGCAACCTCCTGCGTCGCAGGCGGACCTTCGCCCGTTGCGCCACGGGGGTCGTCCAATAGTCGTCCAATATAGGGAGTATTCCAAAACTAACGTCCAATATTTCAACAATAATATTGATTGATAGATAGATAGACTTTTATTAGGTATGTAGTGACACAGTTTAGCATATAGTACGCGGCGCAAACGCGTTTCGAAGATTCGGCATTTTTTATGGTTAAGCCGATCGCGACCAGTCACTCTACCAACCCTTGCCTTGAGCAGTCACTCTCCAAACCTCTGTCTAGTACAGACATATCCTAATTTAAGGATTATAGATTATCGTAAATGTATTTCATTTACTTGTGTTATAAGTGTAATTAATAGACTCAGTATATAGTGCACTAACTCTTTTATTTCCAACCAACCCACAGTAGCTAAAGACATTTATAATAAATACAAAAGGTACACACACAAACAGCACAGAAAAAGTAACAAAAGAACAGTAACGTAACAGTATTTAAGGTACACATATATTGAAATAATATATTAACGATAATTCTTCCTGAACCTCTTTCCATTCTTTAAAATTGTGCGAGCCGGCGTAGACGCGAGCCTTTCTACTACGATTTTAGCATAAAGTGTTCTATGAAATATGTTTCTGTACCATCTGATAACCTGACTATGAGGATCTACACTATTACTGTAAATAACATTCGAAAATTTCTTTTTTAGGAATTGGTCTTACGTTTGGAAGACTGTCGATCGAAGGAACGTCGTTTGGAGGAACTCAAACACAATCTGGAAGTGTGCCTCGCTGATGCCACTCAGCAAATACAGGAGCTCAAGGTAAGCATGTCTTTTAAAGAACTTAATTACACTGCGATTATGTATGTCGCTCTGGCTAGTTAACATAAAAGAAAAATGGTTCTATTTATTAACTCTTCCATTTAACTCACAACCAACTGATACCATCCAACTAAATCATCTTTCGTAGATGTCAACAGACCAATAATGATGATTCTCTAATCGTAGTCCCGTCTCCTTAGTATAAATAAACATGACTTTATTTGCACTAAAAAGGCGGTTCCATGTCAGTTTATTTTAAAGAATTAGACTTCTTTAAGGTTACATTTATTGTTCATAAGGAAATCAAGACTTTTTGATTTTGGTTAACTTTACAAACTCGAAAATAACAATGGGTATACTTTAACGAACGAATCTGTATGATTCAGGCTCGCCTCGGCGGTAGCGAAGGCCGTTGCCGCGCGCTAGAGGCCTCCCTCACACAGTGCGAAGGCCTCAAGCGCGAGACGGAGGCCAAGCTATCATCCATAGCCCACGCACTGCGCCGCGTCTGCGGCGTGCAGTCAGACGGGAGTGTGCACGCCGCCGCTAGGAGACGCGTCGCCAGTCCTGCCAGGAGATATAGCCCACACAGAGGTACTTACATTATCGACGGGAGATTGACTTGTCCCTACAAGACTTCAAAGACCCTTCTTTGAATACACATTGACATAATCATTTCAATCAATCAACAATGATGATGCCCTCCTAGCCGAATTTCAGCCACGGCGGTGGCCAGTGTCGACGAAGACGCGCAGGACATATACAGGGCGTCCCACGGCCATGCCACATGGCTAATACGCACCCACTTGGGAAATACATATCATTTCCCTTTTAAAAGTGCAGAATAAAAAAATGTGTTAATAAATTCACTATGAAAAGATAATAAATCAACAGGGACCGAAATCCTTAAAAGAGTGAGAATTGGTATGGACAAATTTTGAGCATATTTTAAATAAATGTTAAATTTCAAAGTATTCCTTTTATTTAAGATGATATATTATCGGGAAATAATTAATGCTTATGATTGAGCCTTTAATAATAAATAATAAATAATGCTGGACAATTCACACACTTTTGATCGGTATTGTAAAATTACGGGTGTTTTTGTTTTACAATTTGGCGGGTTCAATTTCCGGTTCAGACAGGCGATTATTAAAAAATTTTTGAATGCAGTTTAATTTTTTTCTGAAATCTCATTCAGTAAAATTTTCTATCTACAATATTTAAGATACTTTCCCTCCATGTGGCATGGCCGTAGGACGCCCTGCATCGGCGCGCGAGTTACACTCTTACTTGACGGGTCTTGTTTACTAACAGAATTCATAATAATATCTGTTTACAGGGCGCGACCACTCAGAAGACCGCAACGAAATAATCGACGTCGATCCAGAACTGATCAAGAAGGGCATGAGGAACCTTATGCACGATGTCTGCCAGATTGAACGCGAGAAGGTAAATTCTTTTTATATTTCATCGTCTGTTGAATGCCCAGCAGTATGGCATAGTAAGCCCGCTGTTGATTGTTGATTTACACATTTGATTTATTTATTTTAACAATATTTGTAGTGTAGGAACGTAGCAGTCGCGTAGATAAAGAATAGGATTGAAGATAAAACTTTTAAATCCATCACGGTTATTAACACTAAAGTCCGGAATATTGGAAACCGTCTTCTCTTCAAATCATGGTAAATATCCCGTTGTAAATGACTTTTAAGATTGAACCTGACAGCGGCATGCCCTCCCGTTTAGATCATTATATGATCATATGCGACGGACTGCATGTTGTTCCGCTGTCATCATCAAACCCATTCTTTATCTACACGACTTCTATCAATAATCTACGAAAACTTTCATATCATCCAAACTAACAGTCAGTGAGTCTATCTATGCCATTTTGTAAATGCCTTGATCATAATTTAACCGCCGCTTGTTGATTCTTTTTCTGCGCGTAATCAGAGTGCACCCAGTAAGCGGCCGATATAGTACATGAGTGAGTCGATCACTGAAAGGAAAAAATAGACCCACAGATTGAGCTTATCAACTATCCCTAAATAAACGGTTCATAGAGTGCGTTATTTATAATTTTTCCTTTTTGTTTTATATTGGAGGGGTCTGGATTTGTGACGTCAGCGTAGATGCATGATGGGTCTGACAAACGTTTTTTTTTTACTTTACATGCCAACTAAATGTACAAAAAATTACGAGTAAAACTGTGTTTTAACTTTTTTCATATCTTAAAAAATAGCTGAGATATTTACGATCAAAGTGCGTATTTCCGGCCGAAGATTTTGAGGGAGGTCGCTAGCCGATGACGTCACAACATGGGTCATTCAGCAGTCGCGCTCTCGTTCGCAACCCGCTGAACAATGATATGACGTCATTTCTATGGAAACGTTTAAAGGTGATTTCCATCCCATGGGAACTGATTTATGCGTTAAAAAGCCTATGTTTGATTCCAGGAATAGAGTTACCTGTATGCAAAATTTCAGCTCGATCCGTTCAATAGTTTTGGCCTGAAGAGGTAACAAACATCCATCCATCCATCCAAACTTTCGCATTTGTAATATTTGTACCATGTCAATATATTTATGAAAACTTGTTGTACACTCATATAAATATCAATCTATTCCCTAAAAAAGCCACATACATAATATAAATACTAGAAATAAGGATAAACTCGCTGTGCCCACAACTAGGCTACACAAGATAAATGTATCTTTTAAAGGGCAATGTATACGCTTCTACAACAAAACTCCAAGTGAGTTGCAAAAATTATCAATAAAAACAATTCAAACAAATTGTCAAACATATCCTTTGTAAAAAGGCTTAGGTACTACAAAATATCAGATTATCTAGAGGATAAAAAAAGTTTGGGACGAGTTTTGCTCCAGCTCGAAAAATAACAACTAACAGGCTAAAGGTTTCTTCGTCTCTTCTTTACTTTAGTCTACATACCGAAGCGACAGAAATCAAAAATATCACTTTATTTCCGTGTCAGTGTTTAGTTTTATGATTTGACCTTTTCTAAGTGTACATTTATTGTATTTATGGAAATAAAGAGTTTTTGATTTGATTTGATTTGATTTGTGTGATAGTGTGATTATCTACGTAATGTATTGAGTATATCACTACCTAAAGCTCTATTTTTTTTCTTATTTTAATATTATATCTCAAAACCCTGACGACTTAGGAAATACTAAAGTCATTTATAACGGGATATTTACCATGATTTGAGTTAAATGACTTTAGTGTTAATAACCATGATGGATTTAAAAGACTTAGGAAATTATGTTATAGCACATTTGAGATTATCATTTAAGCTCTGCTTACTTTTGGGCCAGATGATGCTGTGTGGATCAGTCTAGAATCATTATTCATAAATTACGTAGGTACGAAATGCACGTCCCCTCCACTAAACGTCGTACAATCGGCGTTCATTTTTAGAATGGTTTCTTTCTACATGTTTTTTTTGCGGATTATTTTATTAAAGTTTACAAAATTTATAACGATATTTAATCAAGGATAAACACACATAGAGGTTAATTAAATTTTATTTTAAAAGCCGCCCCCCTACCTTGCATTATTGAATCAAATTGTTTCATGTTCTATTATAAGATGTCATACGGGACACCATTAAAAAATTAGCTTCAGTTACTACTGAGCTTAGATAATCTTAAATCTTCACACGCGAACACGACGAGTTCACAACAAAGATAACATTTCGAAATTATTTTTTTCTTATCTGAGATTCCTGGAACGCTTCGTCAGCGCGATCTAGCCTTCGTTCACTTTTAGTAGCGACATCTAGTTATGTTAGGGTGAACTATGTCTACACGTGTAAACGTGTGTGTGAGAGTGAATGTGTGTGTGTGACACAAGAGACATAAAACGAGTAGCGTAGTTTCTGTGAATTGAAACACTGCTAGAATGTTCCTTTTGCCCGCGGGAAATTTCGATACATGTGGCATCAAAATAGTCGTCTGAACTCCTGTAGCTACATTTTGTAAGGCTTTGGCTATTTTGCAAAAAAAACCTGAAGAACAAAATGTGAAAAAGCAGGATTGAATCGGGGTTTTATAATTTTTGTATTAGGTTGCTTGTGTGTAGCCTTAATTTTTAAATTTGTTATTGACCAATTTTAGTTTTTTTGTTTTTATTTATCAACTCTTCAAAAAATTGGTTTATCTAGATTGAGATAAAGGCAGAAAAGAAACGAGGGGTTTTGTCCCTAATGCCCAGTGCAGGTACAAAACCCCTTGTTTAGCAAAACTTTTTGCAAAAATTAATGTAATGAGAATTGGGGAAATAAAAATCGATTGTTTGAAGAGTAAATAAAACCAAAAATCTAAAATTTAACGTAGGTTTGGTTTTTTTTAAACACTTATAGTGCGGCCAGTTCTAAATTATGTGATGCCTTACGGGACATCATTCAAAATTTTTGTGAAAAATTTTATAACACGCACTCACTGCAGTCCAACCGACTCAACATTTAATTTCCACCTAATGGATTCTTGGAACGCTTCGTCATCGCGATTCAGACGTCGGTCACATTTAGTAGCGACATCTATGTAATTTCGGGGTGAACTACTGGGTTGTGTTCTGCGCATGTGCCGACGTGTGAACGAGTGTCTGCATGTGTGTGTGACACAGAACTCGATTCACTTTATTAACATACTAGCTGACCCGGCGAACTTCGTATCGCCTAACAGCTTTTTCAGGAAATTTAATATTTTTTTTTTAGAATTTTTCTCTCCGTAAGAACCATCCTCGTACTTCAAGGAATATTTTAAAAAAAGAATTAGCGAAATCGGTCCAACCGTTCTCGAGTTTTGCGCTTAGCAACACATTCAGCGGCTCATTTTTATATTATAGATTAATTACTTACTAGGTTCTTAAAAAAATAACTAAACATGTGAGTATGAGCGCGGGAAATCTCAGAAATTCTAAAAAGTGCCTAAACTTCTCGTCGTTATAACTTCGGAAATATTCCATGTATTAAATTAAATAAAAACTAATGGAATGTACATGATCTACGCTCCGATGTTAGGTGTATTTGATAGTAATATATTGACCCTTTTGTCAGACCCATTGTATGAAAAACGCTCCAGCTTTTAAAAGTTACTTCCTAATGACGTGAAGAGTAATATAAAAATCCCTTGAAATAAAAATGATAATCACCATATCTATGTATCTTCAACAGGATGACTTCAAATCACAAATGAACATGCTAAAGAAGCAGCTCAAAGAAGCAAACGAGATGCAAGGTAAAGGTGACAACAAACTGCAGTCCGTGACGGCCAACCTCAGGAACCTGCAGGACGAGAGGGCGAAGCTACAGGCTGCTTGTGGACAGAAGGACGCTCAGCTTAACTTGCTGGTAAGAAGCTTCGACTTATGTCTGTTTAAGAATTAGATGGGCGTTTAAGATTAATAAGAAAAAAATAAACGAAACAACGTACAATATATAAATAAGTTATCTTTAAAAAAGCAAAAGAGCAAATAGAGATCGCACTAGGCTTTAAAATTGCTCTACCATGACTGTAAAAGTATCTAACAAAATTCCTAGACACATAAGACCTACTAGTACATTCAAGACAAAACTCCGTAGGTGGCTCTTAGATAAATGTTTTTTCATCCCCCATCTCACGAAGAGGTAAGAGTATTTTTGCTCTTCGATATCTGAGTGCAAAAGCCGTTTTTATCCGCTAGAGGATAAAGTAAAATTGAATTTAGAACATCGTGTGCACTAAGTTTGTGAATTCGAAACATCATTAAACCTAACTTCTACCTCTTTGGTGCCGAATTTATCATACAACCTTTTTAATTTATTAAAAACTCGGACTCGGAACCTTCTTGGTGTACTTTTATTTAATTTACTTTAATCACTCGCTACGCTCGTGATTCAATTTTAGAATCCTTCGCTTGCTCGGTCATCAAAATTGTGCATGCGGTTAAAAAGCAACTTTGCACTCTTGTTTATCAAATAACTATTATGTTATGTATGACATAAGAATTTTATAATCAATAAATTACCTAGATAAATAAGTTAAATATTGTACGTCCATAATTAAAGGATAAACTGTTGTTGCACCTAGCTTTTAAGATCGATAATGTACACAGTTTCTACAATGAATTTTATTTAAAAAAAAATCTCCGTGACTAAGAAACTGCGTTTGCCCTGTTAAAAACAAAAAGAAACTGTTTTCAAGAATAATGATTTGTAGTAATAATTTTAGATATTTGTTGTGGATAAAGGTTTACCTAAAAATCGTTTTCATGGGTTTTATTCTACGAAACAATTAATGAATCTGTCAATATTTTTTCTAATTCAGAGTTTCTATGTTGAATGAGTTAAACCCGAGTTCACCAACAGATGCTTGAAACAGTTATTTTTATCGTTTTTAATTTGTGAATACAGACGTAAGTCTGACAACAATAACAGTTTCTTTAAGTTTTCTAATCGTGAATGCATTGTTCGCAGAATGAATCAGTACAAACCAAGACAGTAGAGATCAGCAACCTTCGCGATAATATCACCAGCTTAGAAGCCGCGCTCAGCTCCGTCTCCGAAGAGAAACTACAGAACGAGGTACTTCTTAACTAATTACATTACATCATCCGTCCTCACCTCACCTCAACAGCCTGTATAGGTCCAGTGCTGGACGCAAGCCTCCCAGTGATAAGCGCCTTATTGACTTTTATCTCATAGGGGGTATCTCATAGGTATACCCATAACCCCCACGCTGGGCATGCCGGTTGGGATCGCAGTTCGGTGGTAAAATTGTTCTGCTGAGGGTCCTGTTGCCCAGACTCTAACGAGACTGGTGCTTCAGGAGCACTTTACAACACATCACTGTGTGTGACACACACACACACACATACAACACACGCACGCTCTCTGAAACACACGTCGCAAAGCCGCTGAAATGAATTTTAATTTTACTGTTTATTTTGTACTACCTATTTGTTTTCATGTTAATATGTTTATTTTTATTTATCAGCTTCACTCACCTTTCTGTTGTTAATCTTTACTTTTTCTATGTAATCCTTTATTTGGCCTTATTTTAACAAAGTCTTATACTGTTTTATGTAAAATGTACCGCTGTTGGATTACTTTATAAATTAAAATTAAATATCCCATAGTCGCCTCTTACGACACCCGCGGGAAGAATTGGGGTGGTGTAAATTATTAGGGCACCACACAGCTTCATCCACCTCATCCGTCCATCACGACTAAAATACAGGGCCCGTACTCTTAAAAACGAAATCGAAGTTCTTGATTCGTTTTCGTGCAAACGCTAATCTTATGCAAGCGACATTAGAGTTGGTTTGGCAAGACAACGAAAAAGAAACTTCGATTTTCCTTTACCGAATACGCCCCCATGGGACATTGTAAGCAATGGATTTTAGATCTTATGACCTGATGATAACGTACATGTTTCGCATTTCAGAACAAAGGTGAAAACCTACGCTTGCAGTTGGCAGAAAGAGTTCAAGAAGTTGCACAACTTCGGGAAGCTTTGGCTGCCGCTGAAGGTAAGTAACCGCAATATATTTCCACGAACATTATGGACTGGTTCCCGCCAACGCTCAACCATTTTCTATAAAAGAAAATAGGATAGAAAATATGTAAAACAATACCTACATTAACACATTCATGGCCCAAGACACAGATGCCCATGCGGCTTGCACCGCCGAGGCTGGGCGGTGAATGCGTTAAAGCCTACATTATTCACCAAGAAAATTAAAATCAACTAATAGAAATAAAGTACAACTATTATTGAAACAATGAGCTACCTGCAGACTGTTGCAAACAATCTAAAGGTAGCTCAACTGTCCATCGTCCCCAAGACGCGGCTGCATTGCCCCGCTGTATGGCTATGCTGATGCGCTGCGCCATATACTAACCAGCTCTCGGGTCACGCGTCGCTTCGACCAGACGCTCAGATTATTTTTTAAACACCCGACGAGCCTCCGTACCCCACGGACCTAGGGTCTCGACTCCAAGGGGAGCAAATGTGTAGGCTCTGTCGAGACCTGCATATTTGCGATACGGTTTTTAACCCACGACGCAAAAAGAGAGGAGTGTTATAAGTTTAACGTGTCGTAGAACACCCTGAAAAGTCCCTCGTTAAAGAATGAAACTTTGTTGGTGTTCTTACAACACCAACATGCTTCGTGATTAAACCACTTACATTTATAATGATGTTCATAATGTAAAAAAGAAATTGAACATTATTCTTTGCCTTTTATGTACTTTGACAAGTAGAGTAGCAGTAAAAAAATGCCCTCCTAGCCGAATTTCGACCACGACGGCCAGTCTCATCGGAGACTAGATAGATAGATATTTTTTATTATGCATAGAAAACATCCAGAACACCCTGAAAAATATCTGCAGATCGTACAAATATTTGTCCCGAGGCAGGAATAGAACCCGCAACCTCCTGCGTCGCAGGCAAACCTTCGCCCGCTGCGCCAAAGAGAAAAAGCACGTCTTTGTAAATCGTAGCCGTAAATCCTAGTATGGCGGACAAAAAGTAAAAATCTACTGTTTGTTTAAATAATTTTCCAGGTCGTGCGGCGAGACTGGACGTGCGTCGCGCTCAGTTAGAAGGCGACGTTCAAAGAGCAGCCGTGGGCGCCCGGGACAGAGATCAAGCTTTGAAGGTACTTGTATTACAAGGTTTTTTTATATTATAGTGCATAATCCCTCACACTCAGCGTAATTTTTGAGAAATCAAATAATATCTCAAAAAATCGACTTTGACGGGACTTGAACCCGTATCCTTCCGTCAGTACCGGAATGTGCTAACCAACTACACCACGAGGTCAAGTGACACTGAAGTCTCAAAGTTTTTCGTCTCCTACAGTCGAAAAATTTTGAGACTTCGGTTACTGGCGCCGATAGCTCCACCTACAGGGGACACATTGAAGTTTCTTACTTGTATCCATGTGATTTAACTTAGAAATAAGCAACAATGGTTAATAATGGTTGGTTAATTTCCTCGTGTAAGTAACATGTTTGTTGTAAATAAAATCCTTGGAACTGTATTATTATTAATCTTTGAACAGCAGGGGTATTTTAATAATAATAATAATAAATAATATATAATGCTGGACAATTCACACAGCATTATCTAGCCCCAAGCTATATAAGCAGAGCTTGTGTTATGGGTACTAGATAACTGATATACTTAATACAATACACTACATTGATAGATATTTTTTAGTATACATAGAAAACACCCAGACCAACGGAACAAATTTCTGCAGATCATACACAAATTTGTTTCGAGGCGGGAATCGAACCCGCAACCTCCTGCGTCGCAGGCGGACCTACGCCCGCTGCGCCACGGAGGTCGTCTCTATACGACGTACAGTTCGCGTCATGTAAAAAGAACGCTGGCGGTCAAGCTGCGCAGTAGGCGATATAGAGGTCTATTTGGTGGTATGCAGTGGGTCGCGGGGAGGGCGGGTTACGCGCCGCATGCCTGCCGGTGCGCTATTGGTTCGTCGGTTGAGATTTGCGTTCCGCCTTGTGTCCACGTCACTTTTCTTGTCAAAGTACCATCGCGCAAAAAAAGTTTACGAAATGGTTTTACATAGAAAAGTGAGAAAAATTAATTATGACGTATAATGTTTTATGAAGAGAGACGCAGATAATAATGCTGTTGATAATTTAAAACAATAGAAACGTTTTCACGTCACCCAAGACGACTTAATGGATGGAGTTGCTACATTACATAATTTTTTTGTAATTATATTAAACATTCTAAACTGAATCGAACATGTTTTTAATTTGATCTAATATTATTTTCTAATAACCAATACCAAGCCGCGAGCAAAATATTAGTTAAAAATAGGCTTAGCAAATTGGCATAGAGGTACTATCGTGCGCGAGTGTACCCATGCGCGAACACACCCCTTCCACTTTCTTCCAGCGTTCTTTTTACGTGACGCGACCTATATAGAGTCTTTAGATATTCTCGTCTATTTTAATTCATTCGATTCGTTTCCGAATCGAATCCGACGGATCTTTAAAACGCTATTTTGATTTAGCCTCGGGTTGATGATCGAAAATCCGAAGCGACTCACGGCCATGTCAATGAGGAGGAGCTCCTTATTTCGATCATCAACCCGAGGCTAAGTCAAAATAGCGTTTTAAAGATCCGTCGGATTCGATTCGGAAACGAGTCGAATGAATTAAAATATCCCCTGCTGAACTTAATGGTTGGTGTGCGTAAAGTCTCCACCACACAGCCGCGACTTTGAAGCGCGTCTTGTGTCCCCTCATCAGTGCTAAATAACGTTTTATCTACGAAACCACGGACTTATGCTACTAGAAAATATGCTACATTGCAATAACTTACCGTGTGTTTACAGAAACTTCAAGAGCGCTGCGAAAACTACACCCGCACGATAGCGCAGCTGGAAGACCGCTGCACGTCACTCAAAGGCACGGTCGAACAGCTGTCCACGTCGCTGCAGAAGGCTGCAAGCGCTGAAAGCGAGTTGAGGTCCGAGCTAAGCAAGGTCAGTATACCGGGAACCCGTTGAATCGCCCTTGGTGACTAAATCTAACTTTCGCTGGACATGTGTCACAGCTAGTTTCTACCCGCGGCTTCGTTTTAAGGTTATTTCTATTCGATTTATGAGATAAAAAGTAGCCTATGTTTTACTCCAAGCAAAACATAGTCATATTTTAAATTTCTATTAAAACTTAAAAGGTTAGATCGATTTCAAAGTCCAGCTTCAATTGTATAGGTTGCCATGTAACACACAGTTGATCCCTTCGGGGTCCAGATTGACCCCCTTTCGGCCTTGTGGCAGCTGTATCCTGACCCATAACAGAAACTCTGCTTACCATGCTGTGTGAATTCTCTAGCACTATTTATTGTTTTCTATTTATAGGTTCAGAGGCAACTGAACGAGGCGAAGAACAACGAACATAACGCGCTGGATAAACTGAGGCAGATGCAGAAATGTGTCTGTAAGTATCGAAAATCATGGTTACTTCTTTGGCATTACTGACGATATCTTCGGTGTGCAGAATCTTGAAGATATCAAAGGTCCTGAGATGCAAAAGGAAACGGGTTCAATTCCCATTGTTTTTTTTATCTACATTTTTTTAGGACAGAAGACTTTATTGTTTCTTAGGTAACTTGGACATTTATCACGACGTCAAGGTGCACCTGAGCTGATTCCATCAGCTGGAATCTCGGCCTATGCGATTCCGTCTAGAAAGAAAGAAAGAAAATAAATTTATTGTCTCACACAAAAATAATAATGATAACTAAAAAATATAAAAAAGTTTTAATTCGATGTGAACCAAAAAGGTCCTGCCTGAGCTTCATGTTGCTCAACATAAATTTGAGCAACGCTGGTTTTCTTGCAGGACCTTTAGTGCGTGCGTGTCTACATGGCTCACAGACCAATCACAAAAAAACAAAATATCGTCTTGTAACGGACCCGGCCTGAGTGTCTGTATGCACACCAGATTTTATTATGCACTTATGGCATCTTTAGCTTACCTATTTGTTTGTAGCTTATTACTCAGTGACCTTATCGAATGGGACAGTTCATGGATCGATACCGTATAGAGCAGTTTGTTTTATTTAAGGTGTTAGGCTCAGTTCTTACCCATGTAAAAGGAGTGCCCCAGTCAGTTTAGCTGAGCCTCAGGTAGATTACTGGCCTGTGGTCTGGTTATAAGACCTTTTGATTTGTTCACAATCGTTCGAATGTCTGTGTCTCTCAGTTTATGGGCTTTACCGAGGGCAGTGTTACATCGATATGATGTGTGTGTATTTATATTTTTGATTATCAGGTGGCCACCTGCACTGCTACATAATGCACCGCTACGTGGGCTACATATGTGTTACATTCTATAAGAAATCGAACAAATCAATTTAGATAATGCTCATAATTGAATATTCAATAATATTTTAAAGTAAAGTATCAATCCATCTCTGTAACTTAGAACTCTGAATGGCTTTAATCGGCTGTGAGAAAGGCTTATTCTTTCTTTATAGTGATCTGTTCTTTGAGTAAGACTTTTAGATAACCTAAACTTTAATTGAATAGCATAAGCTTCACGAAATCTCTAACTTGAAGGGCAAATTAATATTAATGTAAACAAACTGATCGACAGGAATTTTGTATTGTTTAATACATATAACACACACACAAATACATTAAAATACAGTAAACAGGCAGTAAAATAGTCAGAACTTAATTCCTAGGATGCACTTGGAAATATTACAGTAAAAAGATCAAACATTTATAAGTTTTGATTGGTTTTGCCACCCATGTGCTGTAACGGAGAGCTTTGTTATGTGTCTGTGTAAGCACTATACCAAAGCTATCAGTTAATAAGCTCCCATCTATAACATCGCCTCCAGGCCTGTCGGGGCAGAAGGCTCCCGCCAAACCTGTACTCAAAACCAAAAGAAGATGAATTTATGCAAGAGACGAAACACAGTCGCTCTATTAACTCAGTAGAGTTTTACGGGGAAATGGCCTCAAAAATGGGCGGGATTTTCCTGAGGGAAACACAATAATAAACAGAAAATAATACGATTGATTTTAGCAACAGTGGGGTCTGGTTTTGTAGATTACATGAGCCTCTCAGACTCGCAGTAGGTATGCTATATATTCAAGAATCACCAATATCAATCGTATAGGTACAACAATTATACAATAAACTTAGCTTTTGTACTCGAATCAGGAACACACGTTCACCACAGATTCTAACTCTAATACTAACACCACTCTCTTAAACAACAGATACAATCTTAAGGCAACACTGACGTTAGATATCTAGATAGGATTTCAATCACACTATTCCGAAAGCTATCACTGAAGCTTAACGACCTCAGAACCGCGCTGGGATATCAAGACCTCTATCTCGCTAAGGTATCGCCCGTCCGTTACTGCACTGTCCCGAGCTCCGTCCTCTCCGGGGTATTTACGCAGATCCCCACGCGTCCCACCCTGCGCGAGCGCCACCCCCGCTACCTTTGTTTCGGCGCGGGCGCATCCTGGCATTTCCAAGAAAGACGCTATTGTGCCGCGTTTCCATTGGCCTATCATCAGCCTCCGGGACCTTAGAAGGCGTATTTGTTACCTCCTCTTTTGAACGGTTCAGCGTTCTGCCACTAGATGTCGTTACACGTCGCAAAGTCCGTATCACTTAAAATAATGAAAATAAAAGAGACGTTAATTTTAGTTTATCGCATAACACAGAGTCGAATCTATAACCTTGAATAGTATACATTTGTATTTCACCAATAGTATGGCATAATGATTATTTACACTATAAAATAGAAGTCTTAGTCTATTCATATTTATTTATTTTCAACGTGGCGCCTTCGTGGAAAATAAATAACATTTCATGCGTTTATAAGCCTTATATTATATCATTCCACTAAAGTTATCATTCATTAAAACTAACTTAGCATAAAACAATAATCCAACTTTCACATTAGAGCGTTGTTGTTTTTTTATTGAAACCCAAACACGTGTTGAACCAATGCGCAGAACCTCGCAGACGCAAACAATGCTTGGTGTAGGGTAAACCCAGGATAGAAGCCACACTTTTTGAAAAAGCCTTGTAGTTTTAAAATTCTTAATTAGACGTGAGTAATTTTTACGAATATAGATAGTTTAATCTTTTATCTCACATCTATAACGGTTGCTAGTGACCTAAATATCACTAATTAGACAGGAATTGAGTTTTCGCAAACCCTTTTTTTGGGGATAGATGCCTACCCTATATGGATAGATGCCACAGCATGAAAATGCTATGGAGGATAGATGCCCTATAGAATGAATAAAAGTAAAATACAAATTAAAATCATTTATTTGAGCATTCCTATACAATAACAATTGAGCTTGTGCATTTGTCTAACAAAAAATAATAATAAAGAAAATCAACAGTAAGAAAATTAAGAAAATCAACCTTAAGAAAACTAACATTTGCGAAAGAAGAAAACCAACATTTTTGTACTTTCGTGGCATGGTTCCCCTACAAATATTAGGTATTGAACACAAATAGGTATGTACAAAATGTTTCCGACGTAAAATATAACAAAATTATGTTTTCCAACAAACACTGACTATGTTTAGAGTTAGTGTAGTGTTAGTGGGGGATAGTTGCCCTTAAAGGCATCTATCCCCCAGATAAATTGAGGCAACTATACTTTTTGATACGGATAGATGCCTTTCATAAGTAGAACTAAACTAAATACAATAGAGAGGGTATTGACATTTAGGTGTGTACTCAATGTACCAATGTATCAACGTTAGTAAAATTGAATAAAATTTATGACTACATAAAAAGTTATGCAACACTGAATACTCAAGTTTAAAACTTTGACCAGTAAGCCTGCGTTCGCCGCGGAGATAATCGCACGCACAAGAAAAATACGTCCACTCTTCTCAACCGCCTGCGGGGAACTGAGGGGTGTGGCACGTCCGCGCCTTATTTAAACTATTAATTCGTAGTTGCGATTTCGGGAAGTTATGTTTTTTGAAACCGAGGCATCTATCCCACTGAGGCATGTATCCTGGGTTTACCCTATCTGTTTGATATTTTATGGCCCACAAAAAGAAAGATCCTTTTCACTAGCCAATATTCTATGGACCTATTTTATGGGTTCCAGCTGCACTGCTCTGTATTAGTCTTTTGTCTTAACATAAGGCCTGTAGAATTGATGCGTATTGCCCAAATGTAAGTTCCTCTAAAATGCTTTGTTCCTAATAGCTTTTTGCATTCATTATTGACGTAGGAGAAATTATTTATTACCAACTTCCTAACGTTCAGGGTTTCTGGATAAGATAAACAAAAAAAAAATAAGGGTCGCATTGTTACCTACTGTGCCGATAGCATGTACCATCACAGTCTGATACCAGTATCAAACAAATTTCACCAAAATCCAATTCAAATTGTGTGCTTACTCTTCTATAAACGTGAGTGCTTTAATAAGAGTGACAAATTCTATAAATTTCAGAAAATCCAATTCTTAGAATCAGTTTAATTTTTGTTTCTCAGAATAATAAGCCTGTTCAGATTTTCGTAAATTCTTATGCAATAAAATTTTATTATAATTTCCAGCGAGTTGCGAGAACGAGAGGCGAGTTCTGACAGAGAAGCTAGAGAGCGCGAAGGCAGCGCTCGGAGAGATGAAACGGATGAACGCGTCGCTCGAGGACCAAGTGCACCGGCTCACCACGCAGATAAACAACGTGGAAGTACAGAGGTATGGGATATATTATCACAGTTGTACAGAGGTCTGGGATATATGAGAGTTCTGACAAAGAATCTTCAGAGCGCGAAGGCAGCGCTCGGAGAGATGAAACGGATGAACGCGTCGCTCCAGGACCAAGTAAACCAGCCAACCACACAGATAGACAACGTATGGGATATTTGACAGTTGTACAGAGGTATGGGATATATGAGAGTTCTGACAAAGTAGCTAAAGTAGGAGTAGCTAAAGAGTCGAGGTTATGGGGTAAAGATATGAGTGTAAGAAATTGGTCCTAAACAAGCCCTATACACCTTATAATTAACCCTGGTAATAGATAACTACTGTCCTGTATAACATTAGTAAATAAGTAACTCAGTAATCATGAAGCACAGATTTTAAAAACAAATTTTCCTCAGATCCGGCCTAGAATCCCAGCTCCGTATGACCACCATGAACGAAGGCAACAGCGACAGTGAATTAGAACGGGAGCTACATTCCTTACAGCGGGAACGGTGCGAATTGAAAGCTAAGAACGATGCCTTGCAAGATACGGTGAGCCCTTAGTTTATAAAATAAACTAGTTTATTCCCGCGGTTCGCACGCGTTTTTCTATGGAAACGGTTTAAAAGGGATTTCTATCGCATCGGAACTGATTTATGGCATAAAAAGTAGCCTATCTTTGATTCCAGGATTAGAATTACCTGTGTGCAAAATTGCAGCCCGATCCGTTCAGTAGCTTTGGCGTGAAGAGGTAACAAACATCCATTCATCCATCCAAACTTCAGCATTTATAATATTAGTGTGATGTGATAATAAAATATTAATTAATTTAATTTTTTTTTATCACATTAATATTATTTGGGACCACCAACGGTACAACGGTGAAATTCAGGAAATAAAACTTAAAGGACACATTTGCAAATCATATCTATTGACGTTTATTTTCGGCTTGCAAAATAAGCGCAAAGACCAATGTCCAATCCCCATCCAAAAGCGAGATTTTTTAACTTTCGTCAGTGTATTTGTGTGTCATTCTTTGCCTGTCACGATCAAACGCATATAGGTACTGTTTTTCTATTTATTTGCGAAGGTAGTTCTTCGAGAGTGATTTTAGCTTCATAGCTAAAATCACTAAATCGCTTCTGCATTGAGGAATTGTTGTAAAATATGCTTAAAATTTAACCATCATTGTTCTCTTTTTAATAGCTACGTAAATTCGAAGCGGAACGACGCATGCGACCCTCCGTCCTGAGATCAAAGAGCCACGACAGGACAGAGAAGAACGTGTACTACTCAGATCTAGACTCAGGTATGGTCTAGGTACTTATCATACACGGAGGATGGTTTTTTTGGTTTTCATTTGGTAGCTGTGTGGTGGCTTAGAATTTGCACCACCCCAATTCGTGTCGTATCGGGTGTCGTAAGAGGCGACAAAGGATATCCACCGGGTGCGGGCAGCAGCGCTCTCTGCAGAACAATTCTACCACTGAACTGTGAGCCTAAACCTGCATGCCTAGCGTGGGGATTATGGGCATTACCCCCCATGAGATAAAAGTCAATAAGGCGCTTATTAGGGAGAGGCCTGCGTCCAGCAGTGGACCAGTGGCTATTGAGGTGATGTGAGAGCAAAATTGTATTTTAGCTTTCTCCTCGAGTAGATATAGTAGTATATTTTGCCAAGCAGCCGCTGTTAGGCTTTGTTTTTACCTATAAAGATAGGTACGAGCCCTAAAATGACAAAGGCTAAGAACAGGGCTTCCAACTTTTAGTTTGTCACTCTAGAGTTTGTAGTTAGATAAAGATAAAGAGACATTTATTTAGCCAAAAATAGGTAGTACATACAGATTAGATTTAGAACCCTAAACCTACACTAAGAATCAATTTCTTCCCAGGTCCAGATTCCACAAAAGACTCGTCTCGATACAAAGACTCTGTCCCTTGCAAGGACAAAGGCTTTGTGACCGATCTCAGCTTCTTGGAGATAGAGAATAGAGAGCTGAAGATGAAGATACGAAGACTGGAGAAGGAACTTAGTGATAAGGTAATTCAGAATACCATATGGGAAAAAGTTTTACCTCTTTGGGGGGGTGGAATGCCCCCAAATCGCAAGGACTATTTTCCCTGTACCTACCGGGGCAGTCCGTCATGCCTGCAGTCAGTCAGAATCTAGTATAGGTCCAATCATAACAAGCCATTGAATATTTCAGCCAATTTACCCAAAACCGTAATGAATTATACAACCTCAACCTACCTCTTTGATCACTTCTTCCATTGGTGAAATCGTAGGAAAATCGTTGGGTAATTCTTCAGTTTCAGACAGATTATTCAGCACTACATTGATCGATTACTTTCTAGTAAGAGAACCCACGATTAGGTATAGCTAGGGATAATCAACCTAACTTAGAGTGGCGAGTGAAGCGAGACGCGCTTTGCAACGACATGCCAACCCTGTACGCCGAGCGAAGCGAGCCGTAAACCCTCACACAGCGTGGCGGGCTAAGCGAGCAGCGCTCTGTGCTGCTTTTTAACACACCTTATACAACCGGCCTGACTTTTTTCGTTTACTTTTCACAGGAATCCGAGCTATCCCTAGCCAGATCGCGATACCTGTCTGACCTATCGAACGGCGGCGGCGGCAGCGAGGCCGAGCGATACCGGCAGGCGGCGCTGCAGGCCGAGCGGCTGCTGGAGGCGCGGGACGCCGGCTACCGGCACCAGGTCATGCGGCTGGAGAACCAGGTGCTGCATTATATGCATACTAGTTTATGCCCGCGGCTTCGCACGCGTTGTTTCTATTAAAACGTTTAAAGGTAATTTCTATCCCATGGGAACTGATTTATGGGATAAAAAGTAGCCTATGTTTGATTCCAGGATTAGAACTATTTTTAGGCAAAATTTCAGATCCGTTCAGTGGTTTTGGCGTGAAGAGGTAACAAACATCCATCCATCCATCCAAACTTTCGCATTTATAATATTAGTGTGATCCCATGGGAACTAATTTATGGGATAAAAAGTAGCCTTTGTTTGATTCCAGGATTAGAACTACCTTTAGGAAAAATTTCAGCACTACCCGTTCAGTGGTTTGGGCGTGAAGAGGTAACAAACATCCATCCATCCATCCAAACTTTCGCATTTATAATATTAGTGTGAAGTGTGATAAATAATGCTGGACTATTCACACAGTCTAGCCCCAAGCACCGCACCGCCGCCACGTGGTACCACCACGATGACATGTGCCTCTTGGGCCATGAAAGTATTAACAGAGGCGCGAGTGTGGCCGAGAGATTTATCACTAGCTAGAAATTATTCGGCAGAGAATTAACCTAATCTTGCGTTGTTTCACGTACGCGACTCTATATAAAAAAAGTTACAAAAAATAAAAAAGACCAGCAGAGACTATAGATAAATAACTAGACCTTTAAATAATAATTAAATATCCTGCAATAAACAACTGAAGACTTTTAAAAGCGTGATGTGATGTGTAAAATGATAGAGTTCCGGCCATATCGCCTGAAAAACCGACAACCGCTGTAAATTTCAACAGCGGTTGTTGGGTTTTCAGGAGTGGGATTCTTGAGTGGAGATCGCCACTGGTTATTCGTAGAGTAGGACGCCTTGTAGTCAAATAAGATGACGATCTGCGAAATTCTATACCTAGTCTACTGCTAGTAAATTATAGTAAGAAAACCTTGATGACCATAATCCCGAAGAATGTCTTCCACAGGCCTCCCAACTCCGCGCGCAGTTATCGGCGGAGATCCGGCGGCGGCAGGCCTACGTGTCGCGCAGCGGCCGCGCGGCCCGCGACATGCAGCGACTGCGCTCCGCCCTCGGGGACTCGCTGCGGACCGTGTCTCAGGTAAAAACAAAATATTTGACAACCTCCGTGGCGCCCATAACACAAGCTCTGCTTAGCTTGGGGCTAGATAATGATGTGTGAATTGTCGAACATTAGGTATTATTATTTATTATTATTTCTTTCCTCCCGGGGTTCGAAATCACCCCTTACTGCTTAGTACACGTGAAAAATGTCTCAAAAATTTTATATTGAGATTTTATATTAAACATCGCATAGGATAGCTTCGCAAGCTTCGCCAAAATGAACAATAGTAAAAAAATAAACGATCATGCATCTCATTTCCATACAACAAAATATAGCATAGAGAAAAATAAAATAAAAAATTATGTATGAAATATACCTACAGAGCTAAACTATTCAACCGCCTTATTGGTGTACCGGTCGGCTTATTCAACCGCTGATTATGAGGTCCTGGGTTAGAATCCCGGGTCGGGCCAATAGTTGTTGGGATTGATTGAGATTAAATAATATCACAAAAATTTTCGACTTCGACGGGACTTGAACCCGCATCCTTCCGTCAGTACCGGAATGTGCCAACCACGAGGTCAATATTTTTTTTTGTGATATTATTAAATTTCTTAGAAATTTGCCAGAGTGTGAGGCTTACGCAAAAACAAAAACTTTAGTTGTTATTGAGGTTTTTCTATCAAGAAAAATTCACAATAGCAGCCCGGTGTCAGGAAGTTGGCGGTGTTTTACACCCGTGCCTAGGAAAGCACGTTAGCCGTTGGTCCTGCGCTTGACCTCTCCCCGGTCGTGTCGGTCTGCCGTCCCATCGGAGTATAAGAGTGAGGGAATAGAGAGGGCACCTGTGTTTGCGCACATACTTGTGCACCATAATATGTTTTGCGCATCTGACTAGTCTTCGATGAGACTGGCCGCCGTGGTCGAAATTCGGCTAGGAGGACATCACTGACATATTCATGCATATTTCGTGTCACCTTTCAGAGTATACTGGGTGTAACAAAAATGAAGGACCAAACTTTCAGGCGGGGTGTAGATTCGAACACTGGATTCAGGAAAAATATAAAAAAAAACCGCCCATTAGTTTTCGAAAATTAAATAAATAGGTACGAAATGTTCACCACATTAGGCAATAGACTCTAATGCACGTGTCTATTTAGAAATTTATATCCTGCACTTGACGACCTCAGTGGCGCAGCGGACGAAGGTCCGCCTGCGACGCAAGAGGTGCGGGTTCGAACAAATGTTTGTACGATCTGCAGATATTTGTTCAGAGTGTTCTGGATGTTTTCTATGTATAATAAAAATATCTATCTATGTAGTGTATTATAATAAGTATATCAGTTATCTAGTACCCATAACACAAGCTCTGCTTAGCTTGGGGCTAGATAATGCTGTGTGAATTGTCCAGCATTATTTATTTATTTTTTATTTACTTGTGTTTGTGCACACATTTGCGCACTATAATAATGTCCTGCGTACACGACTAGTCTCCGTTGAGACTGGCCGCCGCCGTGGCCGAAATTCGAATAGGAGGTTATTATCAAAAGTATGATCCAAAGCGACAATCACTGCAAGTACCATATACAGGGCGTCCCACGGCCATGCCACATGGAGGGAAAGTATCTTTAATATTGTGAAAGAAGATTTCATTTTGATTTTAAATCAGATTAAACTTGCATTCAATGATTTTTGAACCATCGCCTGTCAGAAACGGGTATCGAACCCGCCAGAGTGTAAAAAAACACCCGTAATTTTTCGATACCGATCAAAAGGCTCAATGGTAAGGTTAATTTTTTTCCATATAACATTGCACCTAAATGAATTGACCATGAATTTTTACATTCATAAGTTCAGTTAAATGAATACTTAGTCTTTCCTTTTACTTTGCCGTGCAACAACTCATTATTATCATTTTAAAGTCCCTGCCTTTCTTAAATTCACTTAATTCTTTCCATCCATAGGTTGCCTGGAAGAGATCGCTTGTAAGCGATAAGGCTTCCATTGTACTTGTCTTATGTAATGTCTTCTTTTAATGCTATTTTTATATTGTACAACAAAGCCTTTTTTAACCCCCGACGCAAAAAGAGAGGGGTGTTATAAGTTTAACGTGTCTGTCTGTGGTATCGTAGCTCGTAAACGGATGAACCGATTTTCGTTTAGTTTTTTTGTGTCATAGATAATTTTATCCCGAATGTTCTTAGCCATGTTTCATGAAAATCTGTCGAGGGGGTTTTTTAAATTTTTAATTTTGTTGTGTATTGTATTGTATTGTGTGTGTCTTAGAAATTACCCTGAGTGTGAGGGCTTACGCACATTAATAATAAAAAAAAAACCTCAAAATTGAGTATATTAAGTATTTTGGTAACTTAAAATTCATGTTTTAGTCAATGTCCTCGACGTGTTTTAATATTACTAAAATACATTGTGTGTAATGCATACAATGTGTTTTGTTAATATCCTAAAGTTATTCATAATGGGATATTTACCATGATTTGAGTTCTTTCCATATTATTCCGTGATCATGTAGCATGAAACTATGCCGAAATATTGGAAAGCTCAAAACTCAAATCACGGTTACTATCCCGTTGAAATAGACTTTGTGTTACTAACCATGATGGTTTTAAACGTTTTATGTTAACATCCTGTTAACGATGCTTAGGTATAGCGTAGATATAACAACGTGGTTTACCTGTAGTAAACCACGTTGGTACTTCGTTCATTAATAAGGTATTTTCTGGTGATGCCATCTGTGTTTTTCCTTACCCGTCATTTTATAATAATGCGTTCATAGAATACAGTACAATAAATAAATTAGAACAGAATGGAAGAATAGAGGAAAGCCAGGATTTTACAAATAGCACTCATTCATTAGGTACCTACTGGATTTTGAACCATGAGTTTCTGATGTATCTAAGAGTCATGTAAGGTCCATTGTCTAAGTCATATTGAAATTCATTTCATTTTTTATTCATTTACTCAGACATAATGATGACATCCATTTTGCTAGTAAAACAATGTAAATACCATTAATTCCGTGATAATTACACAGTATAGCAATAAGTACAAGTCATAACTTATATTGTCCAATGTAAAGTGTTACAACAAAATTGTCGACATTAAAACCTAGTGCGTGGCACACTAGGTACCTGCAAGAAAGTTGTTCGAGTTTACTTAAACACAATTCAAAAAAATTCTAAGTAGAAAAAAGTAATACCTTCCTTGTATGAACACTTTTATGTATACTTTCTTAGAGGAAATAAAGCACTGAGTTTGGAGTTTTAGAAGGAGCAATAGGTTAGCTATGATAGGTTAGCTGTGTAGTGCCGACTTAGAATTTACACCACCCCAACTCTTCCAGCGGGTGTCGTAAGTAATATCAACCGCGAGCGGGCAGCAGCGCCCCCTGCGGAACAATTCTACCACTGAACTGCATCCCCAACCCGCATGGCTAGCGTGGAGATTATGGGCATTATCCTTCATGAAATAAAAGTCAATAAGGCGCTTATCAGGGTGAGACTTGCGTCCAGCAGTGGCCCAATATAGGCTGTTGGGGTGAGGAATGGGAAATATGGGCATGTCATGTTACAAGAAGAGGCATGCTATGGATGGATATAGGAGTCACAAATGTGTTTTGCCCATCCATGTAAGTAAAATTCGGAAGCTTGGGTACTAACTTCGAAAGTGAAACGCTCTAAAGGTCCATCGTTCGTGTTTCGCGTGCCTATTGTTCTCTCGTTCGCACTGCGATCTATGTACCTACGTCTTTCCATCTTTGCTGTTCATTAGGTAGGTATATTATAAAAGATTGGAATTAGCGTGTCTGCGTTTAGTTGTACCTAACTGTAGTAACACAACACAGGCCATTTGTTGAGTTTAGTGCTGAGGGAACATACCATATCTACAGAATTTTACTTTTAACTATGGTTTTGTCCTAAAGTGCGACATGATAATATTCTCATTCATATGCTAAGCCTGGACCAAATACAATTTAATGTGTAGCTACCAAGGTAGGTTAGATAGAAACTCAATTCGCTGGTAATGATAACCATATTAGGTAGGCTGCGAATACAGATATGAATTAGGTAACTGTATGTTAGGTACGCCCACATTTTATGATGTCCGTGTTATGTCCAATTTGAATAAGTGGATTCGCGAATTGTGACTGACCTTTTTAGGCTCAGTAAAGTAGTAACTACCAAAATTAGATGTTCTGATCAAATTCTCGTATTGTTTCATGTCGAAGTTTTAATATTTTATGCTTTCCTGTACACTAGCCAAACTCTGTGTAGAATGTTTTTGAACAAACCGCCCATAATTAACCGTCTTTTTATACGCAATTTACATTACTTGCCGATTGAGATCATTCCTTCAGTAAATATTGCTATAAATAATGTCTGAAACTCGACGCCAAGAGTATTAATTATTTGTGTCGAGGTTTGTTTACAAACATTCTACATAGAATTTGGCTAGTCTATAGGTAAGTATAGAGATAGGTTCTCTCTCTAAGCTCCCAAATTCGGGATCCCTTCTATCTCACCTCTCTTTACCTTACTATACCTACTACGAATGTCGCATGTCCTCCGAGCCGAATCTTCGGCCACGTCGTCGGCCAGGTTCAAGGGAGACTAGCCAGGTGCGCAAGATTTTTTTATAGTGCACAAGTGTGTGCGCAAACACAGGTGCTCTCTCTATTTCCCTCACTCTCATAATCCGATGGGACGGCAGGACGACACGACCGGGGAGAGGTCAGGCGCAGAGAAACAGCTTAATGTGCACATCGCATGTGGTGCATCAATGAATGACCTACCCACTCAGTCTATACTACATTTAATACAACTTTATATAAGTATTCCCTACACTGATGGTCATAAAGCCGCGTTACTTAACTACCAATCCATACAAAAGCTAAGTCCATTATCATCATCTTTCCGAAATCTAAGAAGTTATCATCTATTAACATTTTCACGGCCCAACACGCAGGTATCGTTCTGCAGCCCAGTGAATGCGTTAAGTTATTTTAACACTGTAGGGGCTCGTCGAAGGTGTAAGACTTGAACTAGGGCTGGTCAGGAATGATATCCAAGTAAAAACACTTCAGCCTACCTAGCACGGGAATTGTAGTCTAGGGTAGAATAGAGAAAAATTACGTCACATCGTCATCGAATGCGTAATATGTTTGAAACTCATTCCTTAAGCTTCAATAATTTACGCAATGTATGACAATGCGATGTCATTCTTCTCTATTCTACCCTAGACAACTATCCCTATGCTAGGCCTACTGAACACTTCAAATCGGCCTATTGTTGTCAGAAACTAGTACTATTATCTATTCTGTTTGAACATAATGTTCGATTTTGAACTCTATCTAAAAACAAAACTTCAAGAAATATCCTAGCTATAGTGAAGATATTGTCCTGTACAATTTTGAGCCTTATTCATTCGGCATAATGTCGTCGTTGCTAACAAACACCTTATTTTGTTCACAGGACCCAGCTCTCGATTCCTACACTCTGGAGCACGAAGCGAGGAAACTTGACAGCACGCTGACGCACAGCCTACCGCCTCTCAATGACAGCTACGATTCTTCCAAGTAGAACATCTTAACACTTAAAAACTTGTAACTTAAACTAAGGCGTCAAAAGTTGAGTTTTTTAGGAGAATACGACTAAGGTTCAATTTCACCGTTGCAATTGAACGCGTTTAATATAAGATAAACTCAGTTTAGCGCTTTAAACTAGTTCAGCTAATTTTACCGACACAAAGTTGAGCCGGTTCAAGCACTAAACCGAGTTCAAGAGCTGTCATGTCACACACATTACGGATTTAAACGCGATGAAACTGATCATAGTTTTGGCAGCAAACGGTGAAATTGGACCTGAGAAGTTTATTATCCTAACAAATTACAGTGGTCAGTAATCGCAATTTGTGACCTACGAATTGTACTCACTCGACGCTGTTATCCTAGGTGGTGATACATGGGAATTGTTTTGGTTTGTCTCCTTTGTCACCGATGGTGACAAATGGGATAGAAGCTGATAACGTTCCCATTGCTTTCGAAACTACTTTTTGAGAATATTGTATAAACATCATGAACCTGTCCATTCTATATTAGGTACCTCGAGCATGCTGCCGATCTTCTGGTGGAATGAGATCTATTCGTCGCCCTTAGGCAATATGGGCAGACTTAGAAAATCCTTTGTAGTATTCTTAATAATATAAAATTTTATTGATAGGACTAACCAAACTATTGTCTAGTCAGTTTTAAAACAAAGCTCTCATAAGTTGCACTTAAGACTGGTTGATCTTTGATTCTAGGCAAATCATCATGTAGTTATTCATTAACTAGTTCTTTCGATCTCAAAATAACCTACTTGAAGGTTAAAAAGTAACTTGTATAGATAATTTGCTTACCCACAATTTGTTTCGGTACAAGGAAAATAATGTCAAGGTTCGTTCGATAAAACCGTGTCTTTAGCGATAGTATCTATAAAATTGACAAAGTTTTTTTTTATAAATATAAAGCTTGTACGAATAAGTAGGCGATAGGAAAGGCTTGTCGAGTAGGTATCGGAATAAATTAGGCACAGTGTTGGATAACAAAATCGAATATGGTATGCTATTTGAATAATATAAGCAACTGCTCAAAATGTAGCATGTTTTAGCTTAATTAATACCTACGAAGAGGGTAGGTACATATCATTTGTAAAATTATAATAATCATCAATACTTTTATAAGTGCCTAGAGAACTAGAAAGCTATGATTTGTAAGAAGAATCCTGCCTAATTATATCAAAATAAGTAAGTAATACACTAGCTAAACTCGATGTGAAGTGTTTGTAAGCAAGTCTCGAATGTAAAAACAAAAGCTCACTTTCTTGGCGACGAGTTTCAGATATTTTGTAAGCAATGTTTATTGAAGAATCTCAAATCGACAAGAAATGTCATTTGCGTATAAAAAGACGCGGCAACAGAGTGAATTTTAAGTTAAGTATGGGCGGTTTGTTTACAACCATTGTTAATCCAATTTGGCTGTAATATAGATAAAATTATATCTACTTTTACAAAGAATAAGAAATGTCTTCTACATTAAACCTTTCTTTGTGCCTAGGGGTGTCCAGTCCATACCTCTACATTAAAATGGCATTTTCTCTTAGTACTTAGTTTTCTAGAAGTTATCACGCGAGTAAAACAGCAGGCTGAAAGTAGTTTCTAATCCAGTAGGTACCTAGAATACAACACGTGCTAGGAATGATTTTACAAATCAGAGCAATGATTTGTTTGATAACATTTGAGTCATGAATTCTAGATGATTCACTAAATTAATTCTATAGCTCAGAGGTCGGCCGGAAGTTTTATAGTAAGCGTTTTTTGTATGTGAATCATCAACAATGGTCGAGCTTGAGTTGACATGATTCTACGGGCTTATTTCACCACCTTTATTATCTACATAAATGATTAAAGCTGGTAGATATTGCTCAAACGATAAGACCGCCAACAATCCTTACTTAATATTATAAATTCGAACGTAATTCTTTACGTCTGTTATTTTTTCACGCCTAAACGGATCTTAATGAAATATGGCAGAGAGGTAAATTGTATCTCAGGAGGGCTATTCCTCACCGCTACCGAGTCCTCGACACGGAATCCCACACAGATTCGCGCGAAATTCAAATATTTTACAGGTTTTTTTTTTATATTATCTGAGTTCTGTAAGGAACTTAACTCCCAGAAAAGTAGTTTAACACAAATCGTAGACAATTTTTTATGAATCTATTTTACAATAAAGAGTGATATAATGTTTTTTTTGGTATTATGTTGATTTAAGTACTAAAACTAATATTATTAATTGCTCGAAAAGTAACCCTAAATCCGAATTTCTTAAAACATGTGTTCATAGAAAATGTTTAATGATTTATGGAAAACTACTTTTCTGCTAGTTTAATTACTTGCAGAACACAGAAAATATTAAAAACCCCTAAAATATTAGAATTTCTTGCGAATCTGTCACATTCCGTGTCGATGACTCGGTAGCGAAGAGTCTGAATAGCCCTGCAGTTCGGACATAGGCGACTTGAAAAGCACGTGCGCAGCCGTGGGCAGCAGCGAGTAGTTTATAATTGTCCCTGCTGTAAATTGTTTCGTTAAGTTAATTGTGAGTGCAATACAGAATTTGATTTATCCCTATCTAAAGTCCGGGTGGGCAGACTACATCACTACATTGTAATTGCGGCCTGGATTCATATCCGTTCTGAATCCGTAAACATACAGATCTAGAAAACACGGTCTGACTTTGGATGTAGGATTCGTAACGGATGCGAATGGACGTAACAGTACACACTTAGCTAGCTTCTGGCAGTAAAATAAACGATCAAGTTATGGGACCTAGTTAGTTTAATCGGTTACACTAATAAGAGTCTGTAATGAGATTGACCCTATTAAAAATAAGCTAAGAAACCTTACCTACCTACGCAGAAGTGAACAATAGGGAAGATTCTTTCATACTTAAGCGTAATTAATTATTGTCCTGCGTTGTCATTACGATGACGTCACAATCTCGTTTCTTACGTCACTGAATTTAGTATTAATTTACAATAGGGTATTCATAGAATTATTTATTCCATTAGCTAAGTAAATTACAGTTATTTTAATTTGTTTTGTATAACGCAGCTAAGATTAACTTTTATGTCAATGTTTCTAGTCATAAGGATAAATGTTAACATTTCCGTCCAATTGATAATTTAAAACAAATAAATAAAGTATATTTAAGTGGACACTATTCGGAACCATGTTACCGCCTTAATTTTTAGTGTAGGCTTATGCCTTTGTAAACATTTTAGTCTGTAAAATGCTTGGGACATTCAATCATTCAATAGAATTGCATACATACATCACCCTAAGTTAAGAAATAGGTAATGATAAACTGATATAATGGACACTTATCGAAAAGCAAATTAAGCAGATAAAAATACCATTCGATAACTGCCAAAAAAGCATCTGTTCAGCCCACACATTCCACAGGATATATAAATAGAAGCATTAAGAGTGTTGACAGAGCTGTCTCCACAACTGGCCATAACTCTGTCAATCAACTGGCGTGTTGTGCGCACCCTGTACATTGACCCTATAAAAAGTTAAGATAAGGGGAGGACACACATGCAGTCGCTAGATAAAAATTGTTCACGCTCATTCTCATTCATTATCAAGTCACTGCGCGGCACTTTTACCCCAGAGTTCAATTGTATGTAGATTAATAGCACTCTCCCACAAACTTTCAACATCCTATTCACTACTTTTAAGAGTGACAGTTGTGTTTTTGTAAGCAAGCCCGCCTCACAGTGTGCTCGATCTATGCGCTAGACCTTGTTACACCTCGTGGGGTGTGTCAATACGAAAGTTAATGTAACCCAACACTTGTTTTGCATCGTAGATTAGACTGCTTACTTATCCGGTTACGTAGATGCTAAGTTAGGCGTATTGTGTTCATTTCCAATGGACTGTGTCAATTCTTATGTTACTAGAATGTCGACATACGCCCGCCACGATTCACTGCCAGTGTTTTTAACATGTTTGTACCTAATACCTATTGTAATGTTCAATCTGTATTGTATTTTTATCATGGAACACTATTGTACTTTTTTACACATCAATAAAATAGTTGTAGAATGTGCGCTGTCGTTTCAATTAATTGAATTCTATTAAAATACCGAGGCAATTGATGTTTATTTGATTGTCGGTGGGGGAGGCGTCGGCGGCGGCGCGCGCGCTGAGTCACCGCGCCTGCCCCCGACCTCAATAACAGGGAACGACGCGGGGGGGGACCCAAAAACATACCCCAATAACTCCATATTTTAAAATTGGTTTTATTGATAATTTGCAAAAAAAATGAATAGTTAATTATTGTACATGTCGATAATTGATTAAAGAAGATAAAAATATACACGAGTTCTTACTTTGCACAATATATAAAAATATAATTCAACTCAGATCAAAGTCATTACCAATATCCTTGTGCAATACTTACAAGTTAACATAAAAGATCGGTAGAAACATCTAATCCCATAACAATATTTGAACACCTAATATAATTATTTTACTTTCAACAAGGGTCTAGTAGCGAAATATGGTTGTTATCATTCACTAGTTAGTCTGAGCCAGTAATGATAAAATTTATTCATTTACAATAACTATACTTTTAAGATTTACTTCACCGATTAGGGGTTTAATCCATAGGTAGTGAATGGCACCCATGGGACAAGAGGGCACTTGACACAACTTTGACACTACAATACAGTAGGGTGCGCCTACCTAAGGCTCACTAAGAATGTTACAAGGTACTCTAAGTGTCACTTTAACCTTCCGATGATACATTTTAAATACATAACAAGATAATAATATATCTGAAAAAATTTAATGTTTCCTTATTTATTAAGTTTACCCACTGGTTTTCGCCTACTGGCACATTCCTAGGTCTCCGCAGAACCTAGCCCTTAGCTATACAACTTATTCTGTTGTTCACAAGTTATGGGCTCCTAATCATATTAGATTAATAATACTAAAAGAAGATTATAATGTCAGGTGCAGACAGTGTGACACTTCCATTGGTAAATAGGCACATGTTGGTAAATATATACTTTTCATTACTGCATCAGCAAGGAACACAATTGAGGACATTTACAAATGGCATTGATAGATAAGTTTTATGGCGAACCCAAAACCATTTTCCTGTTGATTAATTGACAGAGAGCTGTCTGTACCTAACATAGCTACAAATAAACATGCCTTATGTCACATTTGTGATCAAGAATCAAATCAAAGGGAGTGCAAGGGGGGAGCATGCTGTAAACATATCTTCAAAATTGGAATGAGTAAACCTTTAAGTATTGTCTTTAGGAATTAAGGACACCCTCCCCGTACACTCCAAATATAATATAACACACTTGGATGTATCAGTATACTTACATTCATTTAGCTTTTTGATAACAATAACTTCTTATCAGCGTTCACCCATCACAATAGAAAATGTGGCAATGTTAACAAAAGTGAAATGCAGACCAGTAAAACTACTCCTAAAACTCAGTTATTGAAGTGAAACGAGAATGAACTTCATAATAATAAATTGTAAAAAGAGAACATACACAGAAATTTAATCTATCACCAATTTAACTTCCTTACGATCAAAATACAGACCAAAGAGTGATAGCAAAATAGAAGTTTGCACGACAGTACTGTGACAGGCACAGTGCTCCACAGCCGCCCAACAAATGCACTTCCATCAATGCTACAGGTTTCTAATCAACAGCAACAATGCTCAACACCCGACCTAATTAACTTTGGGAACAGTCAAGAGCCAAATCCGGGAACGAGAAGTCTTTCAAATTATTAAATATTTTTATACCTACACATTGGAGGCTCCTCACTTACAGAATGTGACATTTTAAGTTTTTTCTAGTTTTTATATCATTGGGCTTGGGTGATTTCTTGTTGATCTGTCGCACTAGGTCATAGAACACATCGTTCACGTGTATTTTAGCTTTCGCGGAGGTCTCCATGAAGGCACAGTTGAAGTGGCGCGCGAGGTTGGCACCCTGTTCCTTGCCCACGACGCGCTCGGCCTCCAGGTCCGTCTTGTTGCCCACCAGCACCATAGGCACGTCATCCTTGTCCTTCACTCGCAGGATCTGCTCTCGTAGGTCCTGCAGGTCGTTGAACGTGGACTGTGCCGTGATTGAATAAACTAGTACGAATCCTTGCCCGTTCTTCATGTACAAATCCCTCATCGCCGTGAACTGCTCCGTGCCCGCCGTGTCCAGGATCTCGAGCATGCATTGTTGTCCGTCCACTTCCACCTGTTTCCGATAGCTGTCCTCTATGGTGGGGTCGTATTTCTCCACAAAGATGCCTTGTACGAATTGCACTGTCAGAGCGGACTTTCCCACGCCTCCGCTGCCTAACACGACTATTTTATATTCACGCATTATTGCTTATGTACTACTTGGTGGTATACTTCACAAAACAAGGGAATATATTGATGGGATGCACATGAAACTATTTAGTTTTTGCAAAAAAAACTTTACAAGTCAAACCGCCATGACACCGTTAGCAGGGCGATGGCTCACTGTTTCAGTATTGCCAGATAAATTAATTCAAGAAATGAACAGAAAAAAAGGTTTTTTTATTTCCGTAGGCAGTTTAGGTACTTGTTTTGTGTGCGTGCGGGTGTTCGTTCGTGGACCTTTCTTTGTAAAGACTAACCTGAACCTGATGTTGAATGCACACTGCATGAGTCAAAGGATATTGTTCAATTATTCAATTGACTGGTATGTAGGTACTGCTGTTAGTGATGTTTCAAGTTATAAATAATAGGCAGCGAGCAGGCAGTAATAATTCCAAGTAACTTCTTCTTTTTCATAGAATTTTCACAACTCAATCATTTACAACAATTCCATTTAAAAGGTCTCGAAGCAGTTCATCATCATCATCCAATCACCATTGCCGTTAATAGAAGTAGCAAAGCTCCCTCTGAGTCAATTTAAACAAAAGGCTAAAACCAGTGCCGGATTAGCCTTTAAGCAAACGCTTTTAGGCTAATCCGGCACTGGTTTTTTTTGTGACGATTGTGAAATTTATCAGAGAAAGGAAGGAAAGACGACATAAAAACTGCGAGCCGAGCGAGCCTCAAGCTAAAAGGCCAAAAGACCATATGATATAATATTTAACACGTTTTCAACCCCTGAAGTCTTTGAATTCACCCATTACCTATCTTCAAACGAACGCTGTAGGCATAATCTTCGTGAAATCGTGACACATTAAGACACTTTTGTTGATGTAAATCTTTTTAAAATGCCATTTTAGCAGAGTTTTTGGGGTAAAAATTTTGGCACCGCTGCGGTGCCATAAGCTGAACGGAAAATATTTTTATGGCGCCTCTCAGGCGTCTTCCGTACTGATTTCGTTAAATAATGGGGGCCTACAGGCGTGGACTACTTAGGACATCAAGTAGTCTTAGTCCGGCACTGCTAAAACGTTCATTGAATTGAACGTTTCAGTTAATACGCACCTACTATGTATGTACCCAGCTAACCCTCTTTACCACAATCATGTCAATGTCATGTTGATTTTCTTATCTGTACGCAAATTAAAATATCCTTTACTAAAATATTTTAGGTAAGTACTATTTATTTTTTATAAGAATTTTATGATTTTTGATGTTGATAAAATTATATAATAATTACTGTTATTTGACTTGCCAATAATAAGATAATGTAACGAAATGGTTAAATAAATAAATTTGAAAACTGAAAATGCCATGCCATATAATAATCAGAACCCAATTATGAATAAGTAAATTATTTTGCTATAGTAAACTGTTTTATTATTTCTTCTTATATATAAAAATATTTTACCTTACACTGTTTTAATTTCGCTGTTTTTTACAAGGGACATGAAAAAACGTAAATTCAATCGTCTGAAAACAATCCAAGCAATTTAAGAAGCAATTCCTCCCTACTGTTCTATTTTTTGGTTATGGCAATTTTGATCGGAAATCCCTCGAACACTGTGTAGTTCCAAATATGCTAACAGATGGCGCTTATATAAAAGTGATTCTATGCCTTGTACTAGTATAGGTAGTATTATAATATCTGTGGCCTTGGCGAAATAAGATTTATATAGTTTTAAGTCATTTATAGATATTTAACTACTAAAGAAATTTACATGGCATGTATAATAACCTGGAGGGCAATTACGGTGTAGTAAGGCATTACGTACGGCTCAAACGTTAGAAGTTGAAACGTAGGGTGCGCGTTCACGGGCCGGCATCGGTCAATCCGCACTAGCCCCAGCAATGGATTGGCATAAAAATCCGTACCGCACGGAGCGGACTGTCGGCAATGCCGGCGAGGATTATTGAAGGATTCGGATTGCCGATCAGTGGACGCACTTATCAGCGGATTGTCCGGTGTCGGCCTTTGAACGCGCACCCGAAGTTTCAACTGCTAACGTTTGAGCCGTAAATAATGCCGTGCCTTACCACACCGTAATCGCAGCCCGTCTTAATATTACCAAAGTAAGTAGGTACCTATCCTATGTACCTAGGTACCTTATCTACCTACCTCAATCTTTGGGAGGGAGAAGCCTCATAATTTTCCTGTTCTGAGGGGAAGATAGGCCTACCATGTCCAGCAGCAGAGGATGTCTGCTGAAATGGTAATGTAACCTCTGAAAACCAGCGCCGCTACTAGCTTCGGCTTGTAGCGGCACAATGCTGAGACAGGGACCTTTTTGGCCCGTATATAACACACTTTTTAATTTGTATCTGTTTTCTTCTTTCTTTGTTTTTCTGTGTTCTTTGTACGTACTTATATATGATTGTAATGTGTCGTGTTATGTATTGTCCAAATAAATGTATTTTCTTTCTTTCTTTCTAACCTAAATTGGTACCTATGTTAAAGTAGGTACCCATTATATGCTGATTCCTTCCTTGTTTGACTTGACTAGGAACCAAAGAACATCATTTTGTTTAATTTTAAGAAGCATTTTACTTCCCTTACTTTAATTTGATGTAGGTTCGTAGGTGGGGAGTCCACGTAAGCAAGCACAGATAATTGCTATAATATTATAAAGAGGAACGATTTGATTTTTTGTTTCTTTGTATTGAATAGGGTCCGAAACTACAGGACCGATTTGAAAAATTCTTTTATCATTAGAAGCTCACATTATTCCTGATGAATAAAGGCAATTTTTTACCGCGGGAAAATGCTTCATTCCTACGGGAAAACGGGTACCTAATAGGACAACGGGTAGTAAGAATGCAGCTAGTTTAATAATACATATATACACATAGTACACGTACCTACCTACATGTATGTACCTAGACAGTTATGAAGTCGGTAGGTAAGTATGTAATCTACGTAATATTAGTAGGTAGGTAGGTACCTATTCTCATTTAGGCATCTTGCCACTCGTAAATCCGTAGGGTCACGGTAAATTGGATCCCTGCTAATTAGTGGCAGTAATAACTTTTAACTGGATTAGCTGTTTGGACTTTAAATTACGCCTAGCTGCAGGGTTAATGGGGCCTAGAAACAAATAACATTATTTTTGTTTACCTAACTACGTCGTAGGCATCATCATCATCCCTTTTATTAACATACCTAATGGTAGGTACAGAAGAATCTTCATATCTAACGAATCCTGTTGTAGTTGCCCTGTAGGTACCTACTTCAGAGTTTGGCTTCTCGCTATCGATTATTATTACAATAATAATAATTAGTACGTTATTAATAGGATAGTGTTCAGAATTAGCTATCAGGCATTGAACTAAGTACTATTACCTACTACTTACAAATCACTGCTATCAGGGTCAGTCAGGCATATTTTCCTATCGTCAATTCGTGACATTTGTTTGACAGATTACATCGCGTATTTTTTTGACGGTTAGTTTTTCCCGTTTTTCTTAGAAAATAAGATCGTTCTTGAAGATTCGAGTTGAAAAGTACAAGGTTTAAGCTTTTCTTTGAATAGGTACCTAATTAAAGTTTAGTGTTGTTGTTGTAATTATCGTCGAAGTCGATACCTATTGATTTGTGTGCAGTGCGTGTGATTGCTTGCGTTTCTCTAAGCTAACGCGCGCTTAATAACGCGTAGGATATTAGTGTTCTGTGATAACGCTAAGCTTGCGAGCCCAGTGAAGTACAGATCTCAAAGGTAGTGTTTTATTATATTACCGCCCTGGGAATTCTGGAAAGAGCTGAAGATTGCACACATATTTAAATCTCGCGCCAATACGAAACAAACAACCATTATGTATGCCTACATAATGGTTTCTAAACTGCTAGGTACAATTAGATAAAAAAAGTGTGGCTTAAAATTTGCACCACCCCAACTCTTCCCGCGGTTGTCGTAAGAGGCGACTAAGGGATATCCACCGGGGGCGGGCAGCAGCGCCCCATGCAGAACAATTCTTCCACCGAACTGCTATCCCCAACCCGCATGCCGGGCGTAGGGATTATGGGCAGTAAACCCCATGAGATAAAAGCCAATTAGGCGCTTATCAGGGGGCATGCGTCCAGCAGTGGCCCTACACAGGCTGTTGAGGAGGTTGAGTTTTTATTAGAAGAATGAGGAGTGCCCTCAACTATATCCTATTCAAAATTCCCGTTACCCACACTTTAATTCGTGCCGTAAAAGAGTGAAATCCTTTTTATGACATCGCGGCTCCACGTCGTGATATTCTGTAATTATCATAACCTACCTAGTAAGTAGGTAGGTAGGCGGTTGTAGGTGCGGAAACCAGGCACGCATTAAGGGTTAAAGGGAGGTAGGTGGTTTAATATTAACCGTGACTCGGCGTTTTCAAGTCGATGGAAAGTGAATGTAATTTCCTTGTTATTGCTTTCCAATGGTGTTTTCTCTATTTTCGCACATAATTATATTCGTGCGGATAGAGCATGAACTCATTTCAAGATTTAGAATTCAAATGTTTATTGCGTTCATGTTTTATAATTATAATACACTCCTAGCAATTAAGGTATTAGGGTTATTTTATTATAAATAAAGCTTCAACATGAGCACGGGTGGGCAATGCAATTTGAAAAATAAATTACATCGTCGTGGAATGATAAGAACTGATGTAAATATGTGTCTTAGTATAGAAAATATTTTAAAGAAAGAAAGAAAATAATTTTATTTGCCTTAAATTTACTATGCAATAAAATTAATAACTAAACACTTAATAAATCTTAGACTTCGCTGCCCAATTTTTGTGCGTAGCAGATTTAGGGCAAATATGGCTTACATGCATTATGTTAGGTAGACCTGGTGTGTCTACCTAGCTCTGGTTTTCAGTGCAGGCCAAAGACAGGACACGTCACGACGTGGTAGTTCGCCTTTTTTTTTACAAAATCACGTCATGAAAAATTAACTTATTTTAATATTAGTACATACATTCTCAAACTAATTAATTATGGAAAATAAAAAGGTAGAAAAACAGGGGATGATTGAAGGTTCACTCACTGATTGTAATGTTTGACCACGCATAACTTTTTACAGAGTAGTCCGATTTTGATAATTCTTTTTTTATTGGATAGTGTATACCTCGATGTGTTAAATTAAATTAGGCTTGAATTTTAACTAGATGTCGGCACTAGAAGAATTTGAAGTCGGTTTATCGAATTTTGAACATGTTTAGCTACAAGTACTTTTGTCTTTGCTTAATAACAGTAATAACAGAAACAGAATTAGTTTTCAGAATATTTTTTTTAATTTATATATTCGTCAATCGTGTAAATGCTTTTTTGATTAATAAAAGTTTTAATTGTTTTATAAAAAAAACACGTTTTTCAACGCGTCAGGCAGTTTATTATATAATTTAATACACATTAAGTACATAGGAACTCGATTAGTGATCGATTTGTGATCCACCGTGGGGCGGCCAGCAGCACCTACTGCAGAAAAGATCCACCACCGAACTGCGATCCCCAATCCGTATGCCCAACGTGGGGTTATGGCACATAAAATCCGATCAGGCGCTTATCGAGGGAGGTTTATTCCCAGCTGTGGACAAGTAAAGGCTGAGTCACTGGCCTCCTTAATACAAGCCTGCTAGCAGGAGCGTCAGGTCAGCCCTATCATATCAAAACACTGCCCTGAATTCATGAATGTTAACTGAGCTTTCATGTTTTCAGCACGAAAGAAATTAATTAGCGCTACGTCGTTATAGTTTTTTATTGCACGAATTTTAATAAAGGATTTCTACAGAAAAGTTGAATATTCAGCTAATTTCGTAAGTAAATTTTGATGTTGTTTTTGGAATTAGGTCTACCTAATTAAAGTAGGTGCGGTTACGTCCGTAGGTGCGCGCCTAAAAATAATTTTGAAACTATATTGACTTTGTCAAGATAAATAAATAAATAAATTAAAGATGCTGGACAATTCACACAGCATTATCTAGCCCCAAGCTAAGCAGAGTTTGTGTTATGGGTGCTAACACTCTAGATAACTACTATACTTAATACAATACACTACCTACATAGATAGATCTATTTTATTATACTTACATAGAAAAACATCCAGAACACCCTGAACATATATCTGTAGATCGTACAAATATTTGTCCCGAGGCGGGAATCGAACCCGCAACCTCCTGCGTCGCAGGCGGACCTTCGCCCGCTGCGCCACAGAGGTCGCCACATAGATCAATAATAGTAATGAATAATGCTGAACAATCGATACAGCATCATCTAGCCCCAAGCTACGCAAAGGTTGTGTTAAGGCACAGAATAACTATACAGTACTAGAGTAGGTACGTAGTTATGGGCACTCGATGACTGATATACTAAGACCCGAGTTCACCAACAGATGGTTAAATTTTAAACAGTTGTTTTAACGTTTTTGACACAAGTTTTCATACAATAAACGTCAACGTTAACCGACGGAGCAGCCTAATTGTCCGGTTATCTATTGGTGAACACAGACCTTAATACAATACATTACAATGTCAAACTATCACACTAATAATATAAATGCGAAAATTTGGATGTTTGGATGTATAGAGTTTGGATGGATGTTTACGCCGATCTGTTTCCGAACGCGTCAACCCTTTATGTTGTTTATGAACGAAGAGAATTCTTCCACCAATCAGCGCACCACAGCAAAGACGCGACGAACCAATCACAGGGGCCCACATCACATCTTTTATTCTAAAAATAGCCACGACCGGCCACGCGAGCACAAGAAGACTACACTATCGAACAAAACGCCATGATAGATCTCCACCCATTCTAAATTTCAAGTTCCTACAACAAATTGTTAATTTCTTATCAAAATTATACCCAGTTTAACTCCAAAACTATTTTTAATTTCAAGTTTTGTTCCCTATACCGAACAAAAGTGGCGACCGTGACAGGACACGACCGACTTGCACGATAATCTTTTGATCAAGTCAACAGGTCCACAAATACCTAAAAATCAAGGAGAAATGGATGGAACATCGCTTTCGCTTGGAGACTAAGGAGAAGACTTCTGGACTAATCAAACTCAGCGGTCGTGGGAGAAGCAGAACGAGCCCCGGAGGTCAAGGAAACACTCGCCGTCGTAACCTATTTTGCGCCGCGTGTTGAAAGGAAGTGCCTACGTCTTGGAGCCGCCTACGCAGCTGACAACAGCTGGGGATCCTGGATATCCACTACTCTGCTTGCCTATCACCGCAAAGTGAGCCCGTTCCTATCATTTTCCCACTTACTCCCCTTCTATCTGTGTTTGTGCCTAGCGTCTTTTTCTCTGAGTGTTTGGTGTTGTCTTTCATTACGAGTGCTAATTGCCCATTAAAATAAGGTGCCTACAGAATCAGCGGAAAGCATATTGCCTTGTCATACCAACCAAGGGAATCTGCACGCTAAAGTCATTGCACGCCTAAAGCATTATAATTTCAGCACCTAGCCTAGCTGTGCACTCGCCTATTGGCTCAATACTACCCAATAAACCTAAGAACATATGCATATTTTTCCCAATAAAGGATTTTGCAAACTAAACTAAAAAATAAAGAAAAAACTATTCACTTACTTCATTCTAACTGCATAATAATTTCCCACTAATTGCATTTAATTAAATGCATACTCCTATTGCACCTACCGCTATCAGCTTCTTAGTGTTTCGACGTTGATTCCAGCGTAAGCGGGTCAACGACCTCGAGCGCGCCTTTGTTTCTGCTGTCACCTGAGTACCTGTGCTGCTCAGCTCTTCGTGTGCATTGCTGACGGGACGTCGAGCCTGCCTACTACGTGCCGGCCAATGAAACGAGGAGCGTATCGTATACAAATCAAATTATTTACTTAGTATTCTGATACTTCTTCGCAATGACTTCTGAACTAAGTTTGAAAGATTTAACTGCAAGGCGTAGTTCCGTCAAGGGACGCGTCACTAAGTTTAAAACATATCTAGATTCAATAATGACATTTGAGAGCATCTCTAACGTAGAAGTAAGCAAGCTTGCGATGAAGTTATCTAGAATGGAAACGTTATTCACTGAGTTCGATGAGGTGCAGAGACAAATAGAAGTACTTAACGAGTCAAATCAAGATGTGGAATTAACCACTCGCGATTTAATTGAACAAGATTTTGATCATTGCATTTCTATTGCCCAAGATTTTATTAAGTCACATAGTTCACCTTCAAGGCTCGAAGAAGGCAATACTTCTAGTTGTGCTCATTCTAACAGCTGTCATCATCATCATGAACAGGATGTGTGCGGTTCGCAAGGTTTCAAATTACCTACCATAACTATACCTAAGTTTGACGGCACTTACAACAAATGGTTAGAATTCAAAGAAGTATATTCCACTCTAATTCATGACAATTCTCGAGTTGGAAATATTCATAAATTTCATTATCTCAGTTCATATTTGGAAGGTGAAGCTGCTCGAGTACTAAGTAACTTAGAAGTGTCAGACAAGAACTATCATGAAGCTTGGTCACTTCTTTGCAATCGCTTTGACAACAAAAGACAGCTTATCAATAATCATTTAAAATCACTATTTTCTATTGAATCGGTTCGTGACACTGACAAGTCTCTTAGGTTTATTATTGACCATGTAAGCAAAAACCTACGTGCCCTCAGCACACTGGGACTACCTACTGACAAGTGGGATGTCCTCATCATCCATATTTTAGTGGCAAAGTTGGACAACAGTACTGTCTTCAAGTGGGAAGAACACCGTAACAGTTTAACTGAAGTACCTACACTTAATGATTTCTTTTCATTTTTGAAAAATCGTGCTGATGTTCTTGAAACTGTTAACAGGAATAGGACTGACAAACAGACACACAACAGGCCGATCTCAAACAATTCTCTTCAAAACAAAACGCAAGTAAAATCTATGGTTGCTACGTCGAAGGAGGCTACTTCCTCTTCACCTCGTCTCTTTGAGTGTCCAGTGTGCTCTGGTAAGCACCGCGTGTACGAATGTACGACATTCAAGTCCCAGACCCCTGAAGATAGGAACTCCACTGTGGCTTCGCTAAAGTTGTGCACTAACTGTCTAAGATCTGGTCATACTAGTCAGGCTTGCAAACTGCCCGGTTCATGTCGTTCCTGTAAACAAAGGCATAATTCACTGCTACACTTGACGGATGTCGTATCTTCGGATTCTGACCCTCCTAAGTCTGTGGTTATGTCTGCTTTGTCGACTTCAGATGTTTTATTGTGCACCGCCAAGGTTCGCCTAACTAATCCCAATACAAATCAAACCGTTTGTGTTCGAGCGTTACTTGACAGCGGGAGCCAATCGTCATTTATCACGGAAGGTGTTAAACTAAGACTTAACTTGACTCCTCAGCCATCTAATGTCAGCATCGTAGCTATCGGAAATAACACTCTAAATCTAAATCCCGAGCGATGCGCTCTCAAACTACAGTCTATGTCAACTTCATTTGAAGTAACTATGTCGTGCTTAGTATTGAAGACTATATCGGACGATCTACCAAAACATCCCTTCAATATTAATTCACTAAAATTAAATGACTATTTGCTTGCAGACCCCAGCTTCAACGAACCATCCCCTATTGATATGCTTATCGGCTCGGACCTGTTTTGGGATTTGATAGGTTCCAAACAGCAGTCTCTAGGAGTCAACAACCCTAATCTTCGTAGCTCCAAGCTCGGATGGCTCATTGCAGGTCCTACGCCTACTCAAAGCCACGTTCCGCGTAAAAGGTCACTAGCTTGTAATTTTCTTATAAAAAATGAAAATCAGGTAGACATCGAAAGGGCACTAACTAAGTTCTGGGAGCTTGAAGCCATTCCCATAGCTCAACCTCTTTCCGAAGAACAAAGGCTGTGTGAGAACTTCTATCTCTCTACTTCATGTCGAGAAAGTGATGGCCGTTTTTGTGTAGGCATTCCACTTAAGGACGGAGCAGATTGCCTCGGCGAATCCTACTTCATAGCTAAAAAAAGGTTCCAAAATCTTGAGTCTCGATTTAGAAAAAATCCTGAGTTAAAAGGGATGTACTCGGACTTCATCCATGAGTACGCTGACCTTGGCCACCTTTCAGAGTCTTCGGAGACTAAACCGCCTAATGCCTATTTTCTTCCACATCACCCAGTCATCCGAGAGAAGAGCGAGTCCACTAAACTCCGAGTAGTATTTAACGCGTCGGAAACCACTACTTCTGGCTTTTCGGTCAATGACCTCCAAATGATAGGCCCTACAATTCAAGATTCGTTATTCAACATTCTACTTCGATTTCGACAGCACCGTTACGTCGTTACTGGAGACATAGAGAAAATGTACAGACAGGTGAATGTAAGGGAATCCGATCGCAACTTACAACTAATTCTATGGCGCGATAATGAGTCTGAACCACTGCGCACTCTAAAACTAAATACAATAACTTACGGATTCGCGAGTTCTAGCTTTCTCAGTACTAGGTGCATTTGGCAGATTGGCGAGGAGTGTAACGACCCTAATATTAAGACAATCATTCAAAACGATTTTTACTGTGATGATCTCCTAACCGGTGCCGATACTGCTGAAGAGCTACGGTACATTCAACGCGCCGTCTCCAATGAGCTTGCTAAGGGCTGCTTTCCACTAAGAAAATATCGCTCCAACTTACCTGATCTTCTAGCCGACTCTGAGTCTTCTGAAGACTCAAATCTAATCATCAGCAATGCCGCTAGTACACTCGGAATTGGCTGGGCTCCCCAACATGATTACATAAACTTTCCTCTAGACTATTCATCAAACAATAAAACTACTAAAAGAAGTATTTTGTCTTCTACGTTTAAAATTTTTGATCCTCTAGGGTTATTGTCTTTGTGCACTATTAGCGCAAAAATCCTACTACAAAAAATTTGGGCCGAAAAACTAGATTGGGATGAACCTGTCCCCCACTCTATCCAAGTTTCTTGGCAAAACTTTAGTCAACAAATCAGCAATTTATCGTCCCTTAAAATTCAAAGACAAGTCCTTGCCAACAATACTGTTGATGTTGAACTTCATTGTTTCTGTGACGCTTCACAGCTGGCCTATGGAAGCTGTATCTATCTCAGATCTGTCGACAAGGATGGCCATGTTCACGTTAACTTACTATGCGCGAAGGCTCGAGTCTCTCCCATCAAGGCTTGCACCATCCCTCGCTTAGAGCTATGTAGCGCTCTCCTAGGAGCTGAATTAAGTTCTGCGGTCAGGGGAGCTTTGAGGATCGAGCTGAAACGCTCTGTGTTCTGGACCGACTCCAGTGTGGTGCTTGGCTGGCTAAAATCACCTAACAAAACTAAAACCTTTGTAGCAAATAGAGTAGCCGCTATAGGTGAACTTACTGATTCCGATGCTTGGCGTCATGTTCCTACTTCTCAAAATCCAGCTGATCTTGCCTCGAGAGGCGTAGAGCCGAAAGAAGTTAACAACTTAACCTTATGGTGGCATGGGCCATCGTTTCTCAAACTACCCGAGGCGTCTTGGCCGACGTTTACTATAGAACGGAATATGGAGCTACCTGAATTAAAAGCGATGTCCGCTTTGGTGGCGGAGGATGTACCTGCGGTACCAAACTTTAATTTGCAAAAATATTCAAAACTTTCTGTGCTACAAAGAGTTATAGCTCGAGTTTACAGATTCATTCACAATTGTAAAAATTCAACCAATAAGGTAACGGGAACTCTACAAGTTCATGAACTAGACAAGTCTATAACTGTTCTCATAAAAATTGCCCAAAATGATGATTTTTCAAAAGAGATAATTTCATTAAAATCAAATAAAAATCTCAAACCAAATACTCATCTCTGCTCGTTGAACCCATTCCTTGACGATGCAGGGGTACTACGCGTTGGAGGTCGCATCGATACCTCTTCCTACCCCTATGAAAAAAGACACCCTATTGTTTTAAAGGCTAATCATTATCTAACTAAACTAATTTTTCAGGCTGAACATTCAAAACTTTTGCATGCTGGTCCTCAGCATTTGCTCGCTTCAGTCCGAGAGCGCTACTGGCCCATCGGAGGTCGAAAGCTCGCTAGAGAAGTCGTGCGGCACTGTCAAGTTTGTCGTAGATTTAAGGGCGAAACCATGACTAATATAATGGGGGGACTACCCGCTCATAGAGTAGATTTGGACTTCCCCTTCAGTACTGTTGGGACCGACTTTGCAGGCCCCTTCTTAATTACAGATCGCAAGGGTCGAGGGTGCAAGATAACAAAATGTTACCTATGCATTTTTGTTTGCTTTAGATTTAAGTGCCTTCACTTAGAAGTAGTTAGTGAACTCACCAAAGATGCGTTTATACTTACCTTAAAACGATTTATTTCGCGTAGAGGACTGCCTAAGGTTATTTATTGTGATAATGGTCGCAACTTTGTAGCTGCCGCTAAAGAACTAGGCACTTTTCTACGGTCTAACTGTGACTCTATTTGTGACTTTGCTGCCAGTCGAGGCATTGAATTTCGTTTCTCACCCGTATACGCTCCTCATTTCAATGGTTTGGCCGAGGCCGGTGTCAAGTCAGCAAAGCATCACTTATATCGCACTATAGGTCAATCCCACCTAACCTTTGAGGAATTGACCTCTATATTTACACAGATAGAAGCTATCCTAAATAGCCGACCCCTATGTCCTTTGAGCCCATCGCCTAATGATTTCCAGTCCCTTACCCCAGCTCACTTTTTGATTGGCAGACAAATGATGGCGATCCCCTCGTCAAACTATCTAGACTGCGCTACGCATCGCCTCAATCGGTTCCAGCGCCTAGAGCAAGTCAAGCAGCACTTCTGGAGCAGATGGTCCTCGGAGTACATCGCTGAGCTTCAACAAAGAACCAAGTGGCGAGTAAAGTCCCGAGATCTCAAGCTGGATGACCTAGTCCTGATAAAAGAAGCCCAAACGCCCCCCTTATGCTGGCGCCTTGGGAGAGTCAGTCGTCTCTATTCGGGCCCCGATAACACGCCGAGAGTAGCTGATATAACGACGGCTAATGGCACTGTAAGGAGAGCAATAAATCGGCTGGTCCTACTTCCTGCTTCTGAAGAGAATGAAGGAGACAAAGCTTGAAAGCTTCCCTAGAGCTTTCAACGGCCGGGAAGATGTTTACGCCGATCTGTTTCCGAACGCGTCAACCCTTTATGTTGTTTATGAACGAAGAGAATTCTTCCACCAATCAGCGCACCACAGCAAAGACGCGACGAACCAATCACAGGGGCCCACATCACATCTTTTATTCTAAAAATAGCCACGACCGGCCACGCGAGCACAAGAAGACTACACTATCGAACAAAACGCCATGATAGATCTCCACCCATTCTAAATTTCAAGTTCCTACAACAAATTGTTAATTTCTTATCAAAATTATACCCAGTTTAACTCCAAAACTATTTTTAATTTCAAGTTTTGTTCCCTATACCGAACAGTAACCTCTTCACTACTAATCGGATAAGGTTGAAATTTTACTTTAATCTCATAAATCAGTTCCCATGGGATAGAAATAACTGTAAAACGTTTCCATAGAAACAACGCGTGCGAAGCCACGGGTAGAAACTAGTGAACGATAAAAGTTTAAATTCTGCTCTATCTATCGAATCGAATAATAAAAAAAACTTTAACTGCAAACAATCTACAGGTATAATCATAATAAGATAATACATTATGCTATTGAAATTTTAAATTTAGCTATTACTGCGATCGTATTGCGCTACGCCCCGACCGACGTGTAGTGCTACGATGTAGCTAGCCTACGAAAAAACGTAGCATTCCTACGGCGTAGACGTGCTACGACTTTTTTATCAACGACGCCTACTCTGTGCTACGAAAAAGAACTTATTTGCAAAAAAACAATAAAAGCAGAAACGTTTATTTGTAACTCAGAAACATACACTTAAAAAGATCTTAATAAGATCAGAAAATAATAGAAAAATATAAAATATATAAAAGATCTTAAAAAGATTAGAAAATAATAGTTTGCTTAAGTCACAAAGTTCGAAACGTTTCCTGTCTCAGCATAGGTAAGTTGGTTGAACACCGTTCTGAGTTTTCAATTAAAGTAGGAAAGGTTTGAGCTTTTTATGCAGGCAGTCATTCCGAACCAGGTTATCTGAAGTCCTAACAGTAAAAAGCAAAAAGAAACGACGAAGTAGTCTTGCAACTTAAAGTGCTACGTGTCGTCGCTGCCGAGTTTCCGTACCGTATCTATTTTTTACCAACTTTATCGCTTTCCCGTCGAAGTTAAATTGATCATTCAAAACTCGTAGAATAGGTACTAAGAAACGTTTCTCCTTTAGGCCACGCCCGTACTACAAAAATATATTTCAAGGGGGTTAATTAAGGATGGCACCGACGAATACTTCGGGTGCTTCGCGGACCACTTCGGATGCTTCCAGGGACCACTAGAAGGCCTATGGGTAAGAAACACTGCTCTATTCAGAAGAGAAATCAGCGAACATCCATAAACATAGCCGAATATAGAGCCAATTTTTTTTCTAGCCGGTTAAATTCGAACAAATTGTCAAAATCTTGCCTTTGCAAAAAGGCTTAGTAAAAAATATCAGATTATCTAGAGGATAAAGTAGCTTGGGATGGGTTTTGCTCAAACTCGAAAAATAGGAAGGTTTCTTCGTCACTTCTTTCCTTTAGTTTACATACCGAAGCGACAGAAATCAAAAAATCACTTTATTTCCTTGTCAGTGTTTAGTTTTCTAAGTGTACATTTATTGTATTTATGGAAATAAACAGATTTTGATCTTTCATCAAAGGTAAAATGCCAAAATGTGTCATTATGAGACGATACTTTTGATATGGAGAAGCGATAAATCTAGTGAAATAAGGCCCTGCAGTACCGCCAGTGGCTTGAGAAAGAGCCAATGAAATAGAGCAATACTTTAGCACGTTTTGTATTGCACTATTCGAATACCTTAGCTCGTGGGCGAACACGATTGCAGACTATAACTGAAACCCACACTGTTGGTATTTTATATTTCCTTTATGCTCTTTGAAATGTTTTATTTGTCTGGTTTGTGTTTGCAGTTAATTTTCTTCGCGTGTTCAAAGCCTTTCTTTTGTTTTATTTAAGTTTGTGTTGGAAAGTTGCTAGATTGTTGTTTATAGTCAACAAATTGTCTTTATGTCGGGACTTTTAGTATTTGTTTTGACTAACGAAACTGAGACGGTCAATTACGAGAACAAGTTCGTTTCTTTTTCTTTAAAGATAGCCAAAGGATCAAAATATTTATCTCTTGTCTCTTGTCTTTTATAAATACACCAGAAAATGTCTAGTGTTATTTGTTTAGATGTTATTTATTCGATTAGTTCGTATCCGCCCACATCATTTGCGTTATGTATAAGTTACCTAGGTTACTACCTACGACATTGATGTTGAAGAAAATGAAATTTAAAGATATATATACTATAAAATGACTCTACCTACTCGAAAATACCTGATTCATCTCGCACCAATGTTAAAAATGTTCAGAACAAGGGTAAAAACAGCTTCCTATAAGCTCTTGCTAAGCACAATGCTAACAATGTTCTGAACAAAGAGTAAATACCAAAAACTAACTTCATTATTTAAAGCAGACGTGACAAAATGAAGTCTTCATGGGCTGTCAGGCCAACCTTAGCATTCGCACCACGGCCACGTACAGATATGCGTCAGTCAAAATGTCCTTTTCAAATATGAATAACATGAAGGCGCCGTCATAAGTGGCTGAGCAACTCCAGTCGTAATTGATCGCAAAAACACCTTCACAGTCTGCCTTTTTAAGGATGATACTGTACGGGTACGGGCAGACACGGGTTTTGTTTCTAGTGACTGTCATTAGCTGCTAGGCAAAATGTTAGGAAGTTCTACTTTTCTGTTTCGTGGTCCGATTTTATGATATCTTCCACGGTGGGATGATACCTACTAGAAGACCGTAAAAACCGATAAAAGTAAAAAAGTATGGTGTTTAATTTAACGACAAGTTTACTTATTTGAATCATTCCGTTCCGGATTATGATTATGCTTAATAGTCACATCCAATAGTGGACCATTACAGGCTGTTGAGGTTGAGGTTGAGGAGTCACATAGCTGTTATACATTCTGGTGTCCAAATGGTTTAAATCGATTTTTTGCACTAAAGATGTTCACCTATTTTTGGCAGCGACGGAATTCTACCAAAGATAGTTGTGCTCCCGCGAACGAATTTTAATGAGGGAGAATTTTGCTAAGTAACGTTGTCAGGGTTTGTTTAGGACGGCCAGTTTTTAGCTGAGGGCAAACTTGCTCCAAATCGAATTTGGTTCCGTCCTAACTAGTTCGAGCGGTGAACTACTGAAATAGCTGAGAATTTGTCAGTTGGTCTTTTATGTTTGTGTTTTTATTTGCTTGGCCTTATTTATCTTCTTTGTTATGTATGTATCCAATAATCTAGTACTGTTTTATTTAGCTACTTACCTATAGCTAATGGTTTTCCGTTTTTTTCGATTCGGATTGAAAATAGGTGTGTTCATTTATTAATTTGTTTTAATAATTAGTCACTTTTACGAAGTTTTAACACTCTCAATGTGAGAACCGCTCATAAACTCAAACCAAACTGAGTTTGTGAAATTAGAATTCGTTTTTCTATTCTTATTTTTAATGTTTTATGCACAAAACACAGGTATTTCCTAGCTTGCAATAAAAGTAATCGAACTGACTAAACCGCGTGGTTCCGGTGTGGAATGGATTTGCCGGAAATAGAGCGATGTTATACCATGCGTGAAATTAAGAGTATTTGTGGAAAAACGGACGATTATGCAAAACGAGTCACCTGATAAACGTAGGAAAGTTTCTACGTTCTGTCTTTTTCTACGGTCTGTTCGAAAGAACAGACATAATAATTTAGTTATTTGTTTTGTGGGACGAAAATTTCATTAGGGAGGACACATGAATAAATTAATTAAAAACCCGCAACTAAAAGGTCGAATGCCCAGAGCTTTAGTAGATGGGTAATTCTTCGGAAACTCATTTTTTGGTTGACTTTCGTGGCACATTTTTTTTTGTTGAAATAGCACATAATGATGAAATATTCTGAATAAAGATTTAATTTAAAATTTATCGGTAGTGGAGGGAACTTAATTGACTTAATGGTTACGAAGTAATTCAATTTTAAAAATATGGTATCCACGGAAATCAGTATTCATATCACCGAAATCAAATGTATAAAAATATTGAACATTTAAACGTTGAAACATAAATTTTGTGTGAATTAGCATATTAAAATCAATGTAAGAAGGATTTTCGGCTTGGTTTATTAATAAAATAATGTTTTTTCAGTAGGAAGTACATGGAAAATTTTTTAAAATTAAGGAGTAATTATTTTATGTTTGCAGTTTTTTTCTAAGAAAGTATAACAAACATTTACACACTCTTAAGTCTGTAAACATTTTTTTTTGTGTTTAATTTTAATTATTAGAGGAAAATCTGCTTCTCTCTAGCAGTTCGTTGTTGACGAAGATCTAATTCACTAACTGATTGTATCTTCCCTTCTTTCTTCTTTCGATAATACCGCTGCCTATCTTTTTCTTTCTACACGGAATAATAGGGTATAACGTATAAAATTGCCGTTTTATTGTAATAGGTACTTCGAATTGACATAGAACCTTCATGGTTTGAGATTTTTGAGCGAAACTCTTTTTACATGGTACCTATGAGGTTCTTCTTTTAAAAAATGTGCAACATTCGATTATCGACTGCCAGTTGTTTTTTTTTATTCAGCTTAGACAAGAAAAATGGATACTTCCAAAATCGAGTGATTTTTTAATACGAGTTCGACGCGGAACTAACGCGGAAGAAACTGCTCGCAATAACAATGTTGCGTTTGGAAAGGGGACTGCTAATAAACGCATCGTGCAATTTTGGTTTAAACGCTTTCGTGATGGAACCTATGATTTGAAGAACGAACCACGTGAAAGACCGCCCACACCACACAGGTGAATAAAAATGAATTGAAAAAAATGGTTGAAGCCAATCCGAGCCAAACTACCCAGGGATTAGCGGCATGGTTTAACGTTAACTTGCCAACAATATTGACTCATTTGCGTCAAATCAATAAAATAAAAAATTAAAAACGGGTGCCTCATGATTTGACTGATTTGCAGAAAGAAACGCGTGTTGAAACTTGTTTTGCCTTGTTGAATCGATACAGAAATGAAAAAATATTGGATCGAATTGTGACATGTGATGAAAAGTGGATTCTTTACGATAACCGTTCGCGAAAAATGCAATGGCTGACCCCAGGTCAAACGCCGCAATAGTGTTCTAAAGCAAAGCTTACCAAAAAAAAGTTAATGGATAACTATTTGGTGGTCTCAGCATGGTGTTATTCACTATAGCTTTCTCAGATCTGGTCAAGCAATAACGGCAGATGTCTAATGTGCCGAACTCCGAACAATGATAGCAAAACTAGCAGTGAAACAGCCCCGACTCATCATTATTGATAAATCGATCTTCATCACTCTGTGGTTCCGTCCAAAAGTAAACATCGTACAATCGTAGCTCCGCAATAATTAATTAGATTTACCAAGTAAAAAGTGAATCTAAAGTCTCAAAAAGTTTCGATACATCAGAACAATTGTGAAGGAATAAAAAGTTACCTCATTTATCACATTTTGAGGGCTGGAAATAAGAGGAAATCATCCGAAATATCACAGGACACAAGAAATAACGGCTTATTTGGATTTCAAGAACTTTTAAACATCTGAACACCAAAAAATCGTGAGTAGAATTTTGGAAATACACACGAAGAAGAATGCTACATTAGAGACTAAATTCCTGAATCAGCTGTTTTTGACACCTGAATGACACCCATGACAGTGACAATCTACAATTAAGAACCATAAACAACCTGATCTATAATTATAACGGAAGAAAGTGCTGCCATCTAGCATCTGGTAACAGAATTAACGTATGAGATGGCAACATGGATTATTGAAGACTAATTTTGAAAAGTTATTTATTTTATCCTTAAATTTGAATAACTATAATTAAATTGACTTGAAAAATGTCCGATAACATTCAAAACAATATCACAACAAGGCGGGCGCTTACACAAATAAATATAAATCTCGCAAACGATTCGGATGCGAGCATTGACGACGCACTTGATATCACAACAAATAGCCTTCCTAGCATGTCTGCCGAATTAACGGAAGAATTAAAAATCCTTCAACATAAAATTGATCAATTGAATGTACAATTAAAAAGCGCTCATAGCGAAGTTGAAAAACTGTCACTAGAGAATAAAAGTCTACGGAAATCAAACCAAGACCTAATGAAAAAAAATGAATTGTACAAAAAAGTTGGACAAAGCCCCCCCACTACATCCAGAAGAAACGCAAAACTCCAACAGACACCAAAAATAAACAAAAAAACACAAACTGACGTTAAAGACAATTCGATTCAAATCTCCATAGAGAAAAACCACAAAGAGACTCAAACAACAACTGTAAATACCCTAACAGAGAAAGATGATATGAAGAAAAATGATCAACAAACACAAACAATTATGCCGAATGTAAAACAAATTAGCACACAAACAAACATTAGTAGAGACCCAAAAGCAAGGAATACGAAAGACGTGGACACACAAACAAATCATCAGATTACGACAGATCATACAAAGAATAGTCATAAGCCAATACAGACCAAAAAACAAAAGCCTAAGATGTGTATACTAAGTTCAAACAGGCATACCAAAATATTGTCAGCCGCTGAGAAAACACTAGATTACTCTAAAATATGTCACTACCTGAAATCAAACAGCAATATGACAGAATTATTAAAAGATATTGACACTAAATTAGAAGATTTCACAAGCGATGATTTTTGTATAATAATGATAGGAGATGAAGACTTCAAAACAACCCAAGACTATTTTAGCACAATCAAAGAAATTCGAAACACTTTGATGAACGTTTGCCATACAAACATTATAATATGTTTGCCCACATATAAATATAGTAAATTAATGAACATGCACAACTGGAGAGTTGAAACATTCAACAATCTTCTTTATCTTGATGTTTTGACCCATGAACATGTATACCTTCTTGACTCAAATGCGAACTTGCAGTATGACTCAAGCATGTTTGATCAATATTATGGAGGGTTAAATGACCTTGGCGTACGGGCCATTTTCAATGACCTTCGAAACTTCATAATTGACATCCAAGAACAAGAAGATTTAGAAAGTCAAGAATCTACGTTTTTTTCGTGCCTAACATAAATAAACACGTAGTTCTTCATCAGAACATCGCTGGCGCTTTGAATAAGATTGATGATATAGAAGTTGCACTTAGCTTACTAGTAGATAAACATACTATAGTTGACATAATATGCTTAAGTGAGACATTTCTAAGAGATGGTGATGAGGATAACATGAAACTTATGTCCTACAATTTGGCAAGTAGCTTTTCTAGACAAAGTCAAAGACGAGGCGGTGTATGCATTTTGGTAAAAGAAAACATTGAATTTGAACGCATAAATTGGTTGGACAGTATAGCAATTGAAAAACATTTTGAAGTATGTGGTATAAAACTTAAAAATAAGAATATTAATGTATTTTGTGTATACCGCACACCAAATTCTGACATAGATATTTTTTTTAGATATTTACATATCCTGCTAGATAGATTTGACATAAATGATAAATATTTTAACATAATTTGTGGAGATTTCAATATTGACATTTTAAGTACTAGTAAAGTTAAGACTGAATTTATAAATCTATTATACAATTATCAAATGAAACTGCATATAAAAGTACCTACCAGACAAAACACATGCATAGATAACATTATTAGTAATATAAGGGATGCCAAAGGTGATGTACATGAGTTAGGTCTATCTGATCACAATACGGGTCAAACTATATCAATTAAAGCTGATACTCATTTAGTAAAGCAATGGTTTGTTTATAGGAGGGATATCAGTCCTGAAAATATTGAGAAGTTTAGATACTGTTTGAGCCAGTTATCATACTCGGATGTGCTATTAGAAACAGACACTAATAAGGCCTTCTCAATACTTCACGACTGGATTTGTTTAGCGTATAAACTATGTTTTCCACTAATTAAAGTAAAAATCAACAAAAACTCTTCAAATCCAAAATGGATTACAAAAGGCCTAAAACGATCATTTGATAAAAAAAGAAAATTACAGTGTATATTTTACAAAACTAAAACAGAAAACGATAAGCACATTTATAAAAACTACAGTAAAATATTAAAACGGTGTACAGTCAATTTACAAAGAGAAAGAAACAAGAAATATATTTCAGGTGCAGATAATAAATGCAAAGCTACATGGAAAGTAATTAACGACAGACTAAAGAACAAATGTACTAACAATGAAATAAAAGAAATAGTTGACGGAGACAGTATTATTACTAAAGGTGCTGAAATTGCAACCTGTTTCAATAGGCACTTTATAAACATTGCGAACAACGAAAAGTCAACAAAGAATAATAAGTCAAACATTAGTAAAAGTAGAGTAGTAAACTCAATTTATCTTGAACCTGTGACTTGCTTGGAGGTACTTAAAATAACAATGAGTTTACGAAATACAAACTCTAGTGGCTATGACGAGATAACAACCAAACTGCTCAAGCAAAATATTGGTCATATCCTAGAGCCTCTTACACACGTAATCAATCTTTCTCTCGAAAACGGTGTATTCCCAGATGGTCTTAAACTATCAGTGGTCAAACCACTTTTCAAAAAAGGTTCAAGAACCGATACTGGGAACTATCGACCCATTACACTAGTGCCAATTATATCAAAAATATTTGAAAAGGCAATGAGCCGAAAATTAGTTACGTTTTTAGAAAAAAACAAAGTTTTGTGCGAACAACAAAATGGTTTTATTAGTAAGAAATCGACAACTCTAGCATGTTTCAAACTTGTCAAAGAAATTCTTGACTCGATCAATCGTAAAGAAATACCAGTTGCAATCTTTCTAGACATGAGTAAGGCTTTTGACATGGTTTGCCACGACTGTATGCTAGATAAATTAGAATGCTATGGCATAAGGGGTCCTGCATACTCTTGGTTCGAAAGTTATCTGAGGGGACGAAAACAATGTACCGAAATAACTAAAATGTCTAGTGAATCTAATACACAAGAAAGTTTCAGATCTTCCTATTCCTCAACTAGACACGGTGTACCACAGGGCAGTGTTCTGGGTCCCATTCTATTTATTATCTATATTAATGAGTTACCAAACGCAACTGACCAATACACAATCATGTTTGCTGATGATACTACAATATTGACAAAGGAAAAATCTATTATTAATGCTATGTATAGTGTAGGGAACAAATCTCTAAATGACGTTATCAAATGGTTAGATAACAATAACTTAAAAATCAACACTACTAAAACTAAATTTATGATACCAACGACATATAAAAATAATATTAAGGAGAAAATTAACATAAATCACAATAAAAATGACATTGAGCAAGTATTTGACATAAAATTTTTAGGAATTAACATTGATAAATATTTAAATTGGAAGAAACAAATAGATAATGTATGTAAGAAAATTAATAAATTTATATTTGCACTGAGAAGAATAAAGGATCTCTCAAACATTGAAACCGCACTTACGGTCTATCATAGCCATGTTTGCTCTGTCTTGAGGTATGGCGTCATAATATGGGGCAACTCAACGGATACTCAGAGAGTTTTTGTTGCACAGAAAAAGTGTATTCGGGCTATATTTGACATTAAGCGGAGAGACACTTGTAGATTCTTATTTATGAAGCATAAACTATTGACTTTCCCATCACTCTATATCTTCGAGATGCTAAAGTTTGTCAGAAATAATACAACACTGTTTGAGAGGGATGAAAAGTCTAAATACAGAAGGAAAATAGTCCAAAAACCACTAAAGGTGCCTCAATTTAGGCTAGAATTGTGTAAAAAGAACTGTTACGCAATGGCCATACAGTTATATAACAAACTACCACCTGACATGAGAGAACTGACAGATAATGAATTTAATCGCAAATTATTTAATTGGCTCTGTGATAACTGTTTTTATACCATAACTGATTATATGAAATTTAAATTTACATAATTTTAATGATTGACATGTACCTACTAATAATATATTCTAAATTCTCTGACAAAGATTCTTTCTGACAATTATAATTTAAAGCATAGTGTTCGATATATATTTATTTAATGTTGTTAAGGCAAACTTTGAATTTTGTACATCTACGAGAATGTTATTTGTCTACCTTAAACTTTAATGTATCTAAATTATTACTGAACATTTGCACGACTATCAAGTCAAATATAGTGATACGCTATTTTAAGAACATCATTGTCAACCTATATTTATGCAAATAAATACTATCATTTCATTTCATTTCATTTCATTTCATTTCATATCATTATTGCTCCAGGATAGCGCGAGACCTCGTACAGCACGTGAAACGGCTTTAACTCTACAATAACTGCAATTAGAAACCATTCGTCACCCTCCGTATTCGCCAGACCTCGCTCCAACGGACTACCATTTTTTTCCTGATTTGGACAAATTTCTACGTGATAAAAAATTTTCTTCTCAGGAGGCAGTACAAAATGCTTTCACACAGTTTGTCGAATCTAGATCACTAGAGTTCTATCGCAAAGGCATAAATGACCTTCCTATTAGATGACAGCAGTGTATAGATAATAATGGTAATTGTTTTGATTAAATAAAAATGTTATATTAAAAAAAACTCATTAAAATTTTTCAATACAAATCGGCAATTTCATACTTTTACCCCTAATATTTCTCTAGATTAAGCTTGATTTGGGCTCTCTTCCGTCTTTCAGCCAATATTTTTGCAACTAATCGATCTTCTCGTGAGTAGACCATATTCCCAGCGTACTCACTGAAAAAACATTATTAAAATTAACAATATAAAATTTTTTATCGACCTGCAGATTAGGTTTTCGTTGTTTTAAATGACATTTCGTGTACTTTTTGTCCACGGAAAACACGAAAATCAATACCACGAAAATCAATCATATGTACAAAATCGTACATTATTTCCTAAATTGCTGGTTTATATTACTTTGGTATCTGCAGTCGAAATTAGGAACCTAAAAGGCATCTGTTATGACAATCATTAAAACAATAGGATTAGTATGAACGAATTTAAATTCTACATGGTAATCAACACTTGCGGTATACCAAGCCACGGAAAGTGATTACTTACCTTAATAACAGATGGACGCGGAGACATAGAGATGTGTAGTCCTCACCACTGATGGAGCGCCACTGATAGTTTGTCTTGGTCTAACAACTATTCACGCAATTACTAAAGTACAGTATAAATGGATAAATTAGTGCGCGCCAGGGGTATCAACGCCAAACGTCGGACGCAAAGTTATCTGGTTGTAACTTATCAACTAAAACTTATTTTTGCAAAGTAATAGTGTCAGTTAAGCTAGTAACTATCTGTTTATTTGTGAACCTGTGTGAAATAGTGCTATTATTAATAGGAGATAATATAAAAATTTATTAACACTCGAACATGAGGTCCGGACGCACCACGAAAGTCAATATTTCCAAGGTTTTTATTTATTTTTTCTTATTTAGAACAAGAAAATTAAAAAACTAAAAAAGGCCTCCACCATTACTTTTGTCCAACCTAACATCTAAAAAAACATCAAAGGGCTAGGGATACTTTTTGTATTTTTTTTCGAGCCGGACACGTATTTTTGAGCCTTGTGAGAATTACCCAGATAGATATTCAAGTGGAGGGCCAACTGGTGTATAGAACTAGTGGGACAATTTATGTTCCAGTAGTTTTAGGCACAGAACTACTGAGAATAAGCGGACGTAGCCGACAAATATTCAAAACTTGAAAAGACCATCATGATTTATGTAATTATTACTGGTGCTACGATTTTTGAGCTTCACAGGTCATTTATGACTGACACACCAATAATCTATAACAAATCGCGAGCATTAGATAAGTGAAACATCTGGGATAGTTATACAAGAGGAAGGCTAACATGCCCCACTCGTACGTAGCGGCCTACGGCGTAGCAGGTGGGGTTTTAGCAAAAAGTCCCATTTTCCCCACCTGTGTGACGAACGGCAGAGCTCGTGAGAATAAACAACTTTACTGATAATGAAGTTTCAATACTAGCAGCCGTTAAATAGACAAATATCCAGTTCAAACAAAAAGTATCAGAGAAAGTTGGACAAATTGCGAAGAGGCTGCAACTCGAAGTTCGGAGTTCGCGACATCGCGTAAGGACTTGCAACTTATTTCCGAGCTCGTCTGAGTCGCCAACTTGTGGGAGTGGCAGGAGATGTCAGTTTTTGGCGAATTCTTCGGTTGAGTTGTGAAGTGAGCTGTTAAGTTTGGAAAGAAAATTATCTGAGCTTCTGGTCAGGCGACGCGTGACCCGAGAGCTGGTCAGTATCTGGCGCAGCGCATCAGGGACGCTTCCGACTGTTATTGATAGAGATCAGTTGGGATACCTGTAGATTGTCTGCATTTAGCTAAATTGTAAATACTAGTTCTAATTTGTTTCACATTTTTTTACTTAAATTCAAATAAACTAGCCAAGTGCGAGTCAGACTCGCACACGAAGGTTTCATACAGCAAAAAGTAAAAAAAAGTTTACTGTATGGGGGCCCAGTTTGATTTTCTTGAGTAGATCGACAAAGACACTTTTTTGATTGGGATAATAATACCCACAGTTAGGTGAAGTCTACTAACGAATTAACAAAAGTAATTTTCGGCGATATTTGTTGCATATTGTACGAGTAACTTAATCCTAAAGGAACCTTTTACTGTTACTATCCATAGCAAATAAGTACCTATTAGTAGGTATAATTTACGGCTTAGGTATCATCAAAAAATAGGTGCTAAGTCCTAACCCATTAAGACTAGTTTCCACAACACAGTTTCTAAGTAGGTACTTGGCTAGTATCGTCAATAAGTTATCACGTTTACTAGGCGAAGCGTTGTTAGCTGAGAACAACACCTGCGCATTTGTAATGCAGCTGGGGATCGTGCTGCAAGGCATAGGAATTTGCGACTGGATTATAAAAGCTTGAGGCTAATAAACCGCCTGAAAATCTTAAACAATCGCGTCAATCTTAAACAACGTTTTTCAATTTCTTAAATTTATTTTTAAATTCTTAATCAGGTTACTGGTAGCTATTTGGTATTTTGTCTTAACGTTAGCCACGTTCTCATCATGTTACTGGTAGCTATTTGGTATTTTGTCTTAACGTTAGCCACGTTCTCATCATGTTACTGGTAGCTATTTGGTATTTTGTCTTAACGTTAGCCACGTTACATTTGGTATTTTGTCTTAACGTTGGCCACGTTAAGACAAAATACCAAATAGCTACCAGTAACATGATTAAGAATTTAAAAATAAATTTAAGAAATTGTTAATTGAAAAATGTTGTTTAAGATTGACGACTTTCTAAATGAAAAATTGTAACTTTTTAATGAAAATGTATAGAATTACTAGTTTATGCCCGCGGCTTCGCACGCGTTGTTTCTATTGAAACGTTTAAAGGTGATTTCAAATTCCATGAGAACTCATTTATGGGATAAAAAGTATGCCTATGTTTGATTCGAGGATTAGAATAACCTGTATGCAAAATTTCAGCCTGATCCGTTCAGTAGTTTTGGCGTGAAGAGGTAACAAACATCCATCCATCGAACCATCTAAACTTTCGCATTTATAATTGTTGGGGACATCAAAGAAAAAGAGTTTGGTTTAATTTACACTGAATACGATTTATTGCAACACTTAAAATACTTTAATAATAATTGATGGGAAAGATGTGTTGATGAGCCGCGATGTTAATGTGGACTGGTGCGGCGGCGTCACTGCAGTTCGCCCCTCGAGCGGTCGGGGCTACGTGAATGCTGACTTTGCATTCACGTAGGTACTTTTTGTACGAATCGTACATATTCCCGGGCGCAAGACGAAGTGCGTGAGCTGAGATGTTTAGGTTAATTAGCGAAAATTGATCGTGATACATAGTGATAAACTTAACTAAACAATGCTTTGTTAGTAAACGCAGTATGATACCGACATTTTGATCGTATATGTACTGCATAAACGCAGTCGGATACCGAATCTAATCACTATCGCTTAAAAACTTAATCGTGCTAAAAGAAGGCGTGGTAGATTTCTCACACTTAACACTATATTGTTTTTTAACACTAGGTTTAGGCAGATTTACACTGTCCTCACACACAACACTACACTGATCACTGACACTGACACCATGCCTAGGGAATGCCGCACGCGCCGGTGGTACGGGCTGTGCGCCCCCGGAGAGCGCGGGCGGCGCGCGCGACACGAGCGTGGCCCGCTCCGCGCTGTCGCCGGCCGGGGAGGCGGCGGCGCGGGCGGCGGCGGTGCGGCGCGACCGACACCAGGCGACCGCGCCCGCAACCGCCGCTGCTGCTGCAACCGCATAGATAGCTACGTAGTGGTGTACGTCGTGAGACGAGATCTCACTCTCGCCTTCCTCCAGATGATCCGTCGCCGCCTTCATCTCTGCGATGCGCTGATCTATGCGCTCGATCGATCCCTTGAAGTCGCTGCTGCTCTCTTCTATGTGGCTGATCGGTATCGTCAGATTTATAATGGCATTGACTGGTGCAATCTCTATTGGATATATGTCTGGCTCAATGTTCATTTTACTGGAGTGTTGTTCGTGTGACGTAATTGTGAAGGTCTCGCCCTTGATGACGCAGTCGTTACCTAGTGCGATTATACTCACACCTGTTAATTGTTCCTGTGTTACTTGATAGCCACAGATAAATCTTACGGTGCATTGACCGCAACAGGTGAGCATGAATGTGTTTACATAGATAAGCTCCGTGTAAGTAGATTGACACGTGCTTATAGTGGTTTTACATTGATCTTTTTGATGATCTTTGACACAAAGATTGTCCCCATTAGCTTTTTGGTACACCGGCTTCTGAAGGTCACATAGGCGTAGATTTTCTTCAAAATTCGTGCATTTTTGGTACAATTCATTCTCCGAAATTGGTAAGTAGGTATCCTTTTGCAGGTTTATTGCAAAATAAGCCGCTTTCGCTGTAACGCTTACCATTGCGTCCCCCACTTGCCGCGGAACTGAGTATGTCTTGAATAGCTCATAGTTGTCTCGGTTCACCAAAGGAATTTGTATTTCGAAGATGAAGTACTGCGAAGTCATGCAAGCTCTAACTCGAAGAATCTTGTAAACCTTTGTCAGATCATTTTGAATGTTGTTGCTAGGCAAAGATAAATCCTTGGACAGCTGCCCTGAAATGATGCTGAGTTCTTCACGAAGCTGCGTAGGTGTAAGTAGATGGAAGTTGAATTCATGCGAGTTTGTGATAGTATCGAGCAAAGCGTCTTGGATGTTCTTGAGATTTATGTAGATGTTGTTGGCAATTATTCCTGACATGATGAATTCTTCAATGGTCTCTATCTTGACAATCGCGTCATTTAATTTGAGTTCTGACTCTTCTAACTCATTTATGTGATGAATGAACCTCTCATGCTGTTTTTCCATCGAGGTTTCAATTCTTTTAAGCAAACTGTTTTCTGCTTCTATCACTGAGGTTTGATTTTTCCATAGAATAGCCAAATGTTTTTGGTTTTCTCTAAGCTTGGAAATGTCGGCTTCGTATTGTTGTGCGAAACGGCTGTCTAAAACACCGAACAAGCTATTTGCGATGTTCCCCACTCCGTCTATAAGGCCTCGTTTCGATCGAGAGAGCTTATCGCCATACTGCAGTATGTAATTGTTATATTCCAATTCTGAGAATCCGTGACGTAGCTGGAGTACTATTATGTCACAATGGGATTTTCGTTCCGTGAACTGTGAGCATAACTCGCCGAGATGTTTGTTGTAGGCCGAAAGTAGTTGTAAACCCTTCCAGTACGGCTCCATGTTGTAGTAAACAATGAGCTTCCATTTGTCTTGTACTATTCGCATGTCTGAAACTTTGTCAAAGTAAATGCTGTTGTTACTTTGAACTGATGTTACGTTATAAGCGCCGTGGACTGTATTCGTTACACACAACATAGTAAGGAAGAATATCATTGTCATTATGTTGATGCATGACGTCATGATGTTTGTTTTCTTCCCTTTTTTTTGGGCTGGTTCTGCTGAATCAACCTCTTTCTTTTCCTCCGAAACAAGAAGAAGAAGGTGCTTCTGGCACGTTTTCATTATGTACCGGCAGGATGGAAACCTTGACGGCGGGTCTTTTGATGATCCCGCTTTTTGTTTTGATGCTGACTACACGGACATGATTATCCTTGCCAGGATGGAGCTCGATCACGCGGCCCAAAACCCATCTGCCTGCGGGCAGATTTGCGTCATGAATGATAACGATATCATCGAGTTTTATGTTAGGCCGTGCTTCTCTCCACTTGCTTCTGGCCAGTAGCTGCGTGAGGTATTCTGCACGCCATCTCTTCCATACGTCTTGGAAGATTTTTTGTGTTAGGTGCCACCTTGTTCTCTGATCATGCTCTGTTTCATAGATGGTTAAAACTGGACCGCTCGCGAGGAAATGAGATGGAGTAAGATAGTTGATGTCGTCAGTATCTTCACTTAGGGCGCACAAAGGTCGGGAGTTTAAACATGCTTCTAACTGCGAGAGAAGAGTCGTAAATTCCTCGAACGTAAGTTTTTGTTCTCCCACTACTCGGCGTAAGTGGTGTTTTAGGCTCTTCACTCCTGACTCCCACAGACCCCCTGCTGAAGGCCATGAAGGTGCCAGAAAGTGGAACTCGATTTTCATCTCATTTACTTCATTTTGGAACTCGTCTGTATAAATTGATTTTAATTCCAAGAATTCTTTTTTAAGAACGTTATTTGCTCCAACGAAGTTTGTACCGTTGTCGCAATATATGTGGCGCGGGGTACCTCTTCTTGCTGAAAACCTTCTCAAAGCTGCCAAAAACGCTGACGATGATAAGTCCGAAACAAGTTCAAGGTGAATGGCTTTTGTCACCATACACACAAAAACTGACACATATCCTTTTGTTGATTTAATTCCCCGTCCTTTACTAGATTTCACATCGATAAATCCTGTGAAATCGCAGCCAGTGCGATTGATTGGCCTTGAAGGATTTTCTGTCCTTGACGAAGGTATATCTCCCATTATTTGATGTTGTAGGACTGGGTTGTGTCGTTTGCAAATGACGCATTGTTGTAGTCGTTTTTTGACAGCGCGATTGCCCCCTACGATCCAATATTCCTGTCTTAACCAGGATAACGTCAAACGAGCTCCTCCGTGAAACGTGTGTTTGTGAGCGTGGTCGATGAGCATATCAGTGAAGTGGCTGCAATGTGGTATAATTAGTGGATGTTTCATCTCATCACTAATATTGGAGTGTCTCAGGCGACCTCCCACTCTAAGCATGCCATCTTTATCTAAGAATGGATTCATGTTTATAAGTCTGCTTTTTTGATTAACAGATTTTTTATTTTTGAGACTCATGATGTCCTCCGCGAATTCAGTGCTCTGAACGCATTTTATGATTTTATATTGGGCAGCACGAATCTCATCTATAGTTAAATAGTATTGTTTACTATGGCGTGTTTTATTCGTTGTCCAGCGCATTATCCAAGCAAGGACGCGCGCTACACGCGTGAAACTGCTATGCTTGCAGATTAATTGTTGTACAATGTTGGTACTTGCACTATCTACTTGTGTTATGTTGACTGATTTTTTGACCTTCTTTTCTAAATCAGTTTTGTATATGATTTTTTCATCATCATTTTTGAAGAACGATAGCCAGGCAGGTCCGTTCCACCAGAGCTTGTGATTTTGAAGTTGAGTGGCTGATAGACCACGGCTAGCGCAATCAGCTGGGTTTTCGCTAGATTTTACATAACGCCAGCATTTTAGGGGCATGACCTCCTTTATCTTTATGACCCTGTTGGCGACAAAGGGTTTCCATTTGCTTGGTTCTCCGCCTAGCCAACCAAGTACTGCTGTTGAGTCACACCAACCGTATAGCTCTATTTTGTGACCGGTTAGGCTCTCTGTTACTTTGGTCATAAGATTAGCCAATAGTTGTGCCCCACTAAGTTCCAATCTTGGCAAACTTATTTTACTTTTAATTGGATTCACCTTCGTCTTCCCTGCAAGAAGCGTGATTGTTGTACTATCTTGCTTTAGAATCCGTGCGTAAACCACTGCTGCAAATGCTTTTGAGGAGGCGTCGCAGAACCCATGAAGCTCAATCGTTTCGCACTCTCCACTTCCTATCCATCTTGGTACTCTCACTTGCTCGATGTTATCGATATCTTCTCTGATCTTGATCCATTGTTTGTGGACATCTTCGGGTACTTGTTCGTCCCATTGTAGTTCCGAGGCCCAAACATCTTGAAATAGAAGTTTCAACTGGATCACAACTGGAGATAACCAGCCAAGCGGATCGAAGACTTTCGATATTTCGGAAAGGAGATTTCTTTTGGAAGGTGTTGAAGACGATTTTGGTGACATCTTGCACGTGAAAGTGAATATATCTTCCGCCGCTTTCCAGGTAAGTCCTAATGCTTTAGTCGACTCCTGGTGACGGAAGTCGAAGGTTTCTTGAGGCACTGTGTCTTTGTCATTTTTATCTTGTAATGATTCTTCGTTAGAGGCCCACTTGCGTAGATGAAAACCTCCCGCCTTTAAAAGTGCAATCAGATCAATTTTGAGTTTCTGTGCTGACTCTATGCTGTGAGATCCACTCAGTAAGTCGTCCATGTAGAACTGGTCCTCAAGAACCTTTGCTGCTGCAGGATATTGTCGCCTTTCATCACTTGCGAGCTGCTTGAGTGTCATCATCGCGAGGAAAGGCGCTGCTTTTGTTCCGTAGGAAACAGTAGCTAAGGAATAATCCTTAATTAATTCGTTTGTCGAATTTCGATAAACCACCGTTTGATATCGATGTTGATTTTCGTGGACCCAAATTTGCCGAAACATTTTTTCTATGTCGGCGGTGTATGCATATTTATATTGCCTCCACTTTAAAACAAGAGATAAGAGGTCCTTTTGTAAATTTGGGCCACGGTACATAACGTTGTTTAAACTGTAGCCCGTTGACGTAACTCCCGATGCATTGAAAACGACCCTTAATGCAGTTGTTGTAGAGTCACTACGGCGTACACAGTGATGAGGCAAATAGTAGGTAGGTATCTTGTTCCCTGTACTTGCCGCCACATACATGTGACCTAACTCTAGGTACTCGTTCATGAATGTTTTATATGCAATTGCGATGTTTGGATCTTTATTATTTTTTTGTTCAACTTGATAGAATTGGGCCAATGCCTTTATTTTTGATCTACCTAGCTTTTCATCAGCGTCGGAATGTAGCGGTAAACGAACGACATATCGACCATCTGCTTGACGTTCGGTCGTTTCCTTGAACAGCTGTAGGCACTGTAGATCTTCGGTTGACATGTTATCTTGATCGCCGACATCTTCAATGGACCAAAATCGACTAAGGTCACTATCGTCGGTCTGAACCACGTTGCAGTGGAATGATTTTGTGACATTTGCGCTGCCACATAATATCCAGCCAAAACGCGTCTGCTGAGCTATTGGCATGGATGGATTTTCTCTGATGATACCACTCATGATCACCTCGGAGTAAACGTCTGCGCCTAGTAATAGGTCTACGGAACGACTCCTGAAAAACTCTGGATCTGCCAACTGAATGTTTTCCAAATGAGGCCACGATGGTTCCATGAACGTTTGATTTGGCAAGTTGTTGACTACATGCTTCATGATGAAAACTTCGATGTCGAGTTCATAGTCCGAATGACGTGAAGAGATCGAGATACCAATTGTCCCTTTACATATCATTTCTTTAGCACCTACTCCAAAAATAATACCTTTGCATCTTTGACGCTTTATTCCCAAAATTTGAGCCGCATTTTCTGAAATCAAGGATGTTTGCGAACCTTGATCGATCAACGCTCGTAAAGTTTGGTAAGTTCCATCGGCCTTGGTAACGTTGACCAACGCTGTTGCCAAGAGAATTTCCCCCGCCTCCCCCTGTAAAACATGTGCACTACCTGTCTGCTGACTCTGCTGAGAACTCTTCGCTTCACTCGGTTGCACCATTTGAGATGTAACTCGACCGCTTGTAGCGTTGTGCAGTAAGGTATTGTGTTCTCCGTCGCACTCGCGGCAATTCTTGCTAGAAAAACACTTCTTATTGCGATGTGACTTCAGGCATCTTTTACATAAGGATAGCTTTTCGACGGTTTTCTGTCTCATGTGGGGATTCATTTCGAGGAATGTTTCGCAACTAAATATTCCATGTAACTTAGTTGAATTACATACTGCGCATTTAGGTACTTCGTTACCAGAATTTTTGTTATTAGAATTTTGATCATTTTTTTTGTTACTAGTAAATGATTTGAAAAATGGCGTTTTCTTGCTGGTCGATGGCTCTTGCTGCTGTTGTTTAGAATCGCCTTTACGCTTAGATGCTTCTAGAGACGTAAATTTGAGTTCCAAAAATTCAAGTAGATCTTTAAGAGTAGGTAAGTCTCTATGATTTTTCAATGACTCGTTGTAGTCGGTATGCGTGTCGGCATCCAGCTTGTTGGTGATAAGGTAAACGATGATGGGGTCCCAGGTACTTGTGTCAACCCCTAGGGCCTTAATCGCGTTTAGACACTCGTTAGCGGTATCATATACCTTTTTAATGGCTGCTGCCGATTGCTGCTGCAACGTAGGCAGGCCTGTTAAGGTATTCATGTAGCTGTTGAAGATCAGCTTTTGATTATTATAACGGTTTGTGAGAATTTCCCAGCTTACCTCATAGTTTTCGGAGCTGATTGGTAAATGCTGTACCAATTTTTCACTCTCGCCCTTCAGTTTGCTTTTAAGAAACTGCATTTTTTGGGCATTCGATAGAGACCGATTATTATGTATCGCCTCTACAAATAAATCCTTGAAGGAGACCCACTGCTGGTAGTTTCCGTTGAAGGTGGGTATATCCATCTGTGGCGTCGATCTTTCCCGATGACATTGAGACCACATTTTCTCGTTGAGAGATTTTTTTATTTGGTTGAACTGCTTGTTCATACCTACCGTAGCTTTGCTCGTACTCGTAGTTTTCTTCGTAGAGCTCGCTATCGATTTCCCAATGTAGGGAATCAACTACGGACCAGCGGGACTGCACTGCCCGTAGAGCATCTTCGAGTTCCCACTTGCTAGTGATGTCGTCGACGCTGATTGCTTTGATCGTCCTAGAGAATGCCTTGAAATTACTTAGCTGCTTTCTCAACATCTCATCCAGCTTGCTGCTGGTTCCCTGCCCGCTGCTGCTGCGCGGATTTTGTAATTCGGACGACGGTGGCTGCTGCCTTGCTTCTGGCGTCCTGGGACGTGAAAAAACTTGCCCCCCTGTTGCTAGTGGTGTAGGGGGACGGAGAAGCGATTCCTCTGCCTTAGTGTCAGAGGATATGTACTTTTGTAAGTATGCACGTGTTTCAATGTAAAAACCTGAAGTACGTTGATAAGCGTCACCTACAAAATATTCATGCGTTTTAACGTTAAATTCGCACAATTTTATATGGTTGGATTGAAACTCCTGCCAGTATGCCTCGAGAGAGCTCAGCTTTTTCTTGATATATTGCTGAGTTTTCCGATCAGCACCGTCTTTTTTGAAGTTAGTCAGGAGTTGATCCATCGCTCCAATGATGTTGCTTTGAGTAGCCAAAAGTTCTTCCATTTTGGTCGACATGATAGCTTTTTATGAGTGATAGAGAATGCACTGACTCACCGAAGACCGCTATCTCACCTACGGTCACAGTTGTAGGCTGTGACCTTGGGCAATCCAGTTTAGGCACAATTCACGAAAAATCACAATTTCGCGATAGGCCCTGCCTTCGGAGGCTCGAAGGACCATTGATGTTGGGGACATCAAAGAAAAAGAGTTTGGTTTAATTTACACTGAATACGATTTATTGCAACACTTAAAATACTTTAATAATAATTGATGGGAAAGATGTGTTGATGAGCCGCGATGTTAATGTGGACTGGTGCGGCGGCGTCACTGCAGTTCGCCCCTCGAGCGGTCGGGGCTACGTGAATGCTGACTTTGCATTCACGTAGGTACTTTTTGTACGAATCGTACAATAATATTAGTGTGATTATAATAATTCACTAACGTTAACGCTTGCCTTAATATAATTGGTGCAATAAGACCATGATTTGGAAAATATTATGCGAAAGAAAACCGCGAAAAATAATGTTGACCCATCAACGGCCTTTTTTTTCTAGGTACATACCCATTTGTATAAATACTTATCGCTACAGGTTGCTGAATCTACAATACTACAACTAATTAACATAAAACTAAAATTAATGTTACTACATCAGCTCTGACTGGTATTAATCAGTTGAGCTACCTGATTGTTTGCAACAGTCTACATTTAGCTCAATTGTTTCAATAGTACCAGTTCTAATTTATTTCTATTACTTCATTGTAATTTTCTTTGTCAATAAAGATTTTACTCGATAAAAAAATTACAACAATAAAACAATAATCAAAACAGAAAAGGAAAGGTAAACAGAGTTTCGGACATAATTTTTAAGGACCTGAGACTTCAATTTTCCTGTACTATTCGCGAATATGTCAATGTTTACAAAATTTACATTGAAGGAGTCTATCATACGGCGTATAGGCATAAGAAGACCGGCGTCTTTACGTAGGTAACCCCCGAATACTCAAACATAACTTACATTTAAGCACATCTCAAGTCGCGATTTTTTGACAGTTTTCAATGAAAATCTGTCAAAAATTCTTCATATGAGACATATGAGACCCGCTTAAATCTGATTTGCGTTTGAGTATCCGGAAGTAAGTTCATTCTAACATTATCCAATCACTTATGGCTTGTATCACAAACGATCGCTACCAGTAGAGGCACGAACAAGCCGCGTTCTTCCAGAGGGAAGTTCGACAGCTATCGTATCAACATTACGAAGCTGCAGCTTGTTACCATCTGCATGCTGCAGGGAAACTCTTTTTAATTAACAAGGACGGAATAAATGCTGCTTTTTTACTAGAAAGTATTTTACATTTAATTTTTTTACTTTATTTTAAATAGCAGATTCATAAACTGCAGAAGTCTTGTATAAAGAAACGGGGTAGCAGCAGGATTAGGTATTTTTTATAACTTCTTGTAAGAGACTCCCTTCCAGAAATATCGAGTGCCTATTGTCAGCTAATCTAAGAATTAGCAAGATGAAGTAGCAGTGGGCCGGGTATATCTCGCGAAGAACCGAAAACCGCTGGGATAAACGTGTTTTTGAGTGAAAGCCGCGACTCGGCAAACGTAGGTAGTGTAGGATGGCGGTCGTCATCCCACCTGGCCGGACCAGGTGGGAGGATGACCTGCGAAAGACTGCAGGCAGATGCTGGATGCGGCAAGCTGGAGACAGGGCACTTTGACGCCCATTAGGGGAGGCCTATGTCTAGCAGTAGACTAATATAAGCTGATGATGATGATGATGATTGTCAGCTATGTCCTGGTACAGGTTTCCGTAAAGGATTCGCTTACGGAGACGTTCAGAATGTCTAGGTGAGGCAAAAGTGATAGCGAATTTACAAAAAATTATTAGCATTCAGCCTGCGAAATTAAGCTCTAGGCAGAACAAGGTACAGAGCAGTAAGCACCAATTTTAACAATTTACTCCTCTATTGCCAAGAGGCTCACAGCTCACATTTCTTTGCGGATAAAGCAATAATTCACACTCGTAAAAAGAAGATGAAATTTTGCACAAATTGCGTACAATTAAACATTGTAGCGGCAGGGGCGAGCGGCTGGGGCGAGTAGGGCGACCGGGGCGAGTTAATTGCGACTGGAAATATGCTAAGCTTGGTCCTTCGCAAACATGATTAGTATATCATAGTTTTTAATGTTTGGGAACGATAATAAAACGATATGACAACGGGTCACTAAAGACAGGAATCAAATTATGTAGGTAAGTATTAGGTTCTCGTCTGAATGACCCGAATGCAATCAGTTTTCATAGGGCAGGTAGGCCTGCCGAATAACATTCAGTATACGTTATGTAGATATGAAACTCGCATGTAAATAATAATATCAACTTTCTATTCATTCTCGTCTAAAGAGTAACCTGCTACGGCGTAGCGGGTGAAACTATGGCGTAGCCATATTGATTATTGGACAACTACTTCATAATTCAATAACTTTTCACTAGTATTTAACGTGGTTACGAGTATTTACTTATTTTTTCCGACGTTTCAACAGTATTACATGCTTTTATGGTCTCTGAATTACAGGAGTACTGGAGTTATCTCCATTTATTTATTATTATTATCTCCTCCGCAAAACTTAAAAAATCCGGAAAATACCTAGTTTATAATGTGTAAGTTTAAATTTTTTTTTTGAACTTTTATGAAAAATCCTTCTTACTTTTCGATCTCAATGGCAATACCTACCTTGATCCGATGTTTTGAAATTACAAAACTGTAAGCAAAACAAAACGCCGTAATTTTGCAATACCGTTACTCAGAACACCACCTAATACCGTTCCTCGGCATACCCCCGGCAATTATACAAGATTAACCTGGATAGACAGAGCCGCGCAGAGATTATCCAGGACTCGCTAAGACCCCTACACACAGAACTCAACGTGCTTGTGAACGGGCCTTAAGTTTGCTAATGTCCTGTGTTGGTTTAAGAGGGATTAGTTAGGTTTGGAATGAAGTGTCAGGAGTAAGAGTTAAAAAGTCACCTTGATAGTCAAAGATACAATAACCGTAAACAAGTCTATAGTAGATACAAATTAAAATGCATTATCACGCTGGGTTATTTATTATCAAACTTATGGGGCGAACCGGGCTTGCTTGTCAAACTAGGCCTAGTGATAAAAGACTAGAATAAACTAAAATTCTACATTTTTTCTTCGGTTTCTTATTGGAAAACAAGATTGCAAGAATATATTTACGATAAAAAATCATAAAAATGCACTGTTTTGCACCTAATTTGGGTGACATCTCAGGAACCTCAATTTTTCTTCTCAATTTGCTACACCCTGACCGGGTACATAATTATAAGATCTACCAACTAAGAGTGTTAGAATAGTGAAATATTCATGTACCTGCCTATAATTATGGACGCAATAAATGAAATATGAACCTATATATAGTCTATAGAAAAGATCTTTATTTTGATTCGTAGGTTATTACTAATTCTTTGGTTCCTTAAAGTTTCTTCATAAACTGTGTAGTTTTCTTGTAATTCATTATCAGTTTTTCGCTTACGCCGTTCCAAAACCGTATGCTTCTTCCCGCTCCTATGAACGCGAAATCCAATGCTTTCACAAAATGGCGCACAGTGCGCCCTCTTAACGGCGTTTTATTTACATAGCGCAAGTAATGTTTTTGCAAAACATTTGAATCATCGAAAGTAAATTTAGATCCTGAACTGTACATCGTTTTTGCTATCTAACGTCAAATTTTGTCAAAATATTATCCAAGAAATGACGAATATTTTCATTGATTTGCGATTAGCCGAGTGTTAAGAACATGGGTTTTTTAAATCGTATATTATCAGTGTTTCAGGCATGTTTTGGGGATTAAGGAATCGAACTATCGCAAACTGACAAAGGTGATCAAAACATACATAATATATCTACTCGATGAATCAACAAACCCATGAATCAGACAGATAATTACGAACGTAAATCAGAATCTATTCCGCGCAAGATGAGCGGCTGGGCGGGAAATGACCGCCGCCGGGCTCGACCAATTTGTGTTATGACTGACTAGTTTCTGCACGTGGCTATTCGCACGCGTTCTCACACTAATATTTTAAATGCGAAAGTTTGGATGGATGGATGGATGGATGTTTGTTACCTCTTCACGCCAAAACTACTGAACGGATCAGGCTGAAATTTTGCACACAGGTAATTCTAATCCTGGAATCAAACATAGGCTACTTTTTATCCCATAAATCAGTTTCATCATCAGTAGAGCAATGTCCATAAAAAATTCAGCTCAGTCAGTTCAGTAACAAACATTCAACACACAACAAGAATTAACAAACATTCAAACATCCATCCACCCTTTTGCATTTATAAATACTAACTAGTTTCTGCCTGCGGCTTCACATGTGTTCTTTCTATGGAAATGTTTAATGGTTATTTATATCCCATGAGAATTGATTTATGAATAAAAAAATATCCTGTATTTTGCGTGCCTATGTTTTTTTTCCAGGCCTAAAACTATCATGTATGCAAAATTTCAGCCCGATCAGTTCAGTAGTTTTGCGTGAAGAGGTAACAAACATCCATCCAAAAATCCATACATCTAAACCTCCAAACTTTCGCATATATAATATTAGTATGTATGTTAGTATGATTGTGATGAGTGATTTGAGCTATTAGCACTGCATGCTCCGAAAGCTACAGGGTGAATCTGGGTCACCCTCATTGATCTACCACTACTATTTGTTTTGATTATGTATTCGCTAGCGAGTATAGACAAGAAACTCGAACGAGAATTCATTTTGGGTAGATAGTTTAGATAGATTCTATACAAGCATTGTTTATTTTGGGAACAGATGCTGTGTTGTTTAGAATTTACAAGAATCATTATTGTAAATTCTAAACTCAAGCAGGCAGACAATTATTGAATAATGTATTAGAACTAGGTCCTGCCCGCGCCTTTACCTATACAATACCGGGATAAAAAGTAGCTTTTGTCCGTCCCCGGGATATCTGTCAAATTTCATTAAGATTCGTTCAGCTGTTAAGACGTGAAAAGGTAACACATAGAATTCGAAAGCAATTCTATGTCTTTTACAATATTAGTATTCGAATTCGAAAAAAGGAGAGTTTCTATATTCGGCTGTATGTATGTTTTTTTTTGAAAAGAATAGCATTTATTTTACTTTTATATAAGGAGGTTTATGCCAAATTAAACAAATGTTGGGCGTCAAATCGAGTTCTGTGCTGAAATAACTTATTGTCGACTTCTGTGCCGCGGTGGGCGAAGGTCCGCCTGCGACGCAGGAGGTTGCGGGTTCGATTCCCGCCTCGGGACAAACGTTTGTACGATCTGCAGATATTTGTTCAGAGTGTTCTGGATGTTTTCTATGTATAGTAAAAATATCTATCTATGTAGTGTATTGTATTAAGTATATCAGTTATCTAGTACCCATAACACAAGCTCTGCTTAGCTTGGGGCTAGATAATGCTGTGTGAATTGTCCAGCATTATTTATTTACTAGCAGCGCCTTGCGGTTTCATCCGCGTAGTTCCCGTTCCCATGGGATATCTGGGATAAAATATGTATGTGTTTTTCCAGACTACAATCTACCCTGAGCCAAATTTCATCCAGATCCGTTCAGTAGTTTTTACGTGAAAGAGTAACAAACATCCATCCATCCATACTTACAAACTTTCGCGTTTATAATATTAGTAGGATATTTATAAATAAGTGTTGGCACAGCATTGTGCTGAGCGATGGTCGCTCAGCACTGTTTTTCATCCAAAAACCTTTGTGTAGGCGTTACGGACGTCTAGTCGATGACGGTGTGTGCATGTTATTCGATTTCTCCGTCAATTCTTGATCGATTTTGAATATCTTTCGCTATTGTATAGATGAAGAATTATTCCGAGGTGGTATAAAATTTTAATCGCGGATGATCAGTATGTGCCCCGCAAAACTTAAAAATAGTGTAAAATTAAGGGATTTTAAGTTTTCGGGGTTCAGTCTTTTCAAAACAATCAAATTATATTTTCAATGTGAACACATTTAAAAAAAATGCTGGACAATTCACACAGTATTATCTACTATAGTACCCATAACACAAGCTCTGCTTAGCTTTGCTTAGCTAGTATATTGTATTAAGTATATCAGTTATCTATAGATAACTGATATACTTAATACAATATACTACATAGATATATATGTTTATTATACATAGAAAACACCCAGACCAACGGAACAAATTTCTGCAGATCGTACACAAATTTGTTCTGAGGCGGGAATCCGCAACCTCCTGCGTCGCAGGCGGACCTTCGCCCGGTGCGCCACGGAGGTCGTCAATCATTGAAATAAGAACTATGTGGATTGGTAGTGTACGGGAGAGGGAATTTCCCTATTGGTTCCCTACTGGTTGTGTCGCTCAGTTGTGTCACGTGAGGGATAAACAGTTGGATACCGAGATTGTAGTTAGCCGAAGAAACAAGCAGGCAGCGACTAACAAACCTCAGCAGTACGAATGATAAAGATAGAAATTACGACGTAATTTCATACTCACACTTTTCTATTTTCAGAACAGCCTGTAGAACATAAATGTTATTGCTGAGAAGCTGGGACCAATAACGTCGCGATAGGTAAACGGATAAGACATTTGGGCACAGAACAAACTAACGAAATGAAATATTATAGCTTGAAAAGTTGAGATGGGACAAAATGGGAATTAGACGACAATATAGCTGCAAGGGTTGGTTTTGAGGAAAACGGTTTTAGAGGGTGAGTCGTGCTTGACACGATTGTTATGTATTAAAAAATACAAAAACAATAGTATATTATGGTACTAGTGTGTAACATTGGTGATTTCCGCCGAGGCGCCATTGAGACCCGAGCCGTAGGCGAGGGTCTTAAGAGAGTGACACTTGTGACACTTGTGAATAAAATTTTATTTAGTACATAAAAAGTTTATTTACAGAAACAATTATTAAATTTGCAGTTAGAAAAATTCTATAACTCACTAGTGAGTTATAGCAATGAAAAAGTCAAATTTTGATTATGGGTGTCATTTTGTGACTAATTGCGGTGACCATAGAGCCACTTTATGAGCTTATTTTTGTGTTGAAAAATAATTTATTTCAAAATTAAATTTAAACAAAACAAGTGGCAGGTGTCCCTGGTTTCTGTTTTAGTTTAGTTTAAACTGTATTACAGATAACCAGTCTTCGCTCCTACTCATGGTTTCTAAATTAAGTTATGAAATAAGCAGGAAATAATATACTAAAAACAACACTACACAATACTTACTATCTAAAATAAAAGGTTAAACTACAGTTAAATTATTTAATGTGGTTAAAGACTATATGACTAAATACAAAATATGTGTGCCGAACAAGATAATAAATAAAATGTTCCGCTCACTTAACTAAGGATAAGCTAACTAAAAATCGGAAACTGTTTAACTTAGTTTTTCAAAAAGTTTTTGTACTTCGTCATAGTCGAGCATCTTTAACCAATCCATAATTATAGGTTGCTTCCTTGTTAAAATGATATTTTGGGAAGGTATAGCTAGCCAAACTAGATGTAAAATGTTTGTAAACAAACCACGACACCAAAATCTAAGACTCACAGGCGTCGAGGTTCTGATATAATTGTAAAGATAATCTGATATTCCGTAGTTATAAGTGGAACACAGTGAACAGTTTGCTTAGTCAGGCAGAATCGCAGAGGAGCCACCTCACTCTGAATAATATTCTGCATCAATACCCACCCACTTTGTATGAACACTTTAGGGTGAATAGGAGCTTGAGTCTTTGCAGGATATTTGTCGCATCACGGCAACCAATATACGTTTTTCTAATGGACTTATCATACAACATGATCTACCCCTAATGCTTTACGATAAGCGGACGGATAAGCGGTAGATACTAAATACCAAATATATACGAATATTATAAAGTCTAAAGTAACTCTGTCTGTTTGTTACCTTTTCACGCTAAGGTCAGGTATTCCTGCAGCAGTAGGCGTAAGGGAAAACGCGCGCCTGCCAAGCCGCCGCGCTCGTGTTTTTTGTAGTTATTTAAACATGGTGAATAAGAAAATCATTTTATCAAGTCAAACTCTGCGAATTTGTTTAGAAATGTTAAGTGTCCTTAGTTGAGTATAAAAAAGTGACATATCAGTTTTTAACGTTTTTTCAATTCTATGACTAGCGAACTACTGTAGTTCGCTAGTCATAGAATTGAAAAAACGTTAGAAAAAGGGGTAACTTTGGGATTTTTTTCCATCGAGTGAAGTTCATTAGATCTTGTAACTGAATGCGACTTTGACTAGACTAGATCGTTATAACTTTAGGATTTTTTCCATCGAGTGAAGTTCATTAGATCTTGTAACTGAATGCGACTTTGAATGGACTAGATCGTTAAGTTATATATGTCGAATCTAGATGTGTGGTGCCGCCAGTCGTAGATTATTTTATTTACAACCAAAAACGGTTTAGTGGTCATAGAGTACTTTTCTGAACGAGAACCTCATTCTGTGTCCATACTCTTTGTACTTGTTTAAATTTGCTAATGTTACCAAGAGATGGCGCCGTACGTGGTCAGTTATTCTTTATTCCCTTTGATACCATAGCCAAACTATGATGATATTATTTTATGCTAGCAATAGTCTTACCTTCTAGTATATTGTTTTGTTAAATTGGCTGTACTAATCAAACTAAGTTTAACCAATCACATTGCAAAGATTAGTTCCGACATGTTGGCAGATTTCAGTATCTTGTTTCGTAATGTTGCCTATACTGATCAGTTATCCAATCAGATTGTGAAGATTAGTTCTGTTAAGTTTGCAGTCTGATTATTATTTTGTTTTGTGAGGTTTCCAAGAGACTGATCAAGGTATCCAATCAGACAGTAAGGATTTGCTCTGATAAGCTGGTAGCACGTAACTAGATGGATTTGATTGGTGGAAACGCAAACGTGAGAGTTGACTACGTTTGGACATGGCTCTTCGGAGGGAGTTACGGTCGACGAGGGTTGGAAAAAAAAAATGGAGGACTTTGGTTGTGAGAGGCATCGTGAGAGGATGGAATTCTCTTGAGCCTCGTCGAGGTAACTCCGGAACGAAGGAACTTGTCTGTTCCCACCACGAAATTAACCTACGGAAAATAATAGCGTGGATACTAGTTCTATTGGAATTGCTATAACTTTCCTGATCCGCACTGTATGAAATAAAAGTGCCATTGTGACTTGCGATCGTTATTTGTTTGATCTTAAATTTTATTATTGCAAAAATAAAAGTGTCGTGTGCTCTTTGAAGAACTTTATTTTCATCCATGCGAATCCAACATGTCCGAAACCCGAGATAGCCCACTGATTCCTGTTTCATCCTGACCTAACACGAGAAGCTGCACAGATTCCCGTTTCGACCCTAATTCCCGGTTCGACTTCGATTCCTGTTTCGACCCTAAAACCTTCTAATTCGACATCAGAAGTGGGATAATCGGACTTGAAACAATGGACCACGTGTGGAGAAAAATCTTCTGCGCACTCTGCTGAAAGCCCAGAACCAGAATATGACATCTCTCATCATGCGTCCCGTGAGTACTCGGAAAGTGATTTTACCAGATTTTAACCCAAGTAAAGCCGACGTCGACGCACGTGCATGGTGAACTACCGCAGGTTTATGCCTATCTGAACAAGACAAAGGAAGTGCATTTATGCTGGCACTTAGTGAAGCTCTCAAAGGAAACGCTTCGCGATAGCAATCCCAAATATCGTTTGCTGGCTTGACATGGTGCGATTTTAAGGATCTTTTCTTGGCTCGACACGTCTTGATCGAAACACCTGCGGCTACTGTCATCAACATACACAATAGCAAACCAAAGGAGAGCGAGAATATGGCATCCTATGCCGCACGACGAGATTACAACGCTGCATTTACAACGGAAATCAAGACTCGTGACTAATTGCAACGTGAACTCCAAGCATGCTCTTACGTCAAGAGGAATTTAAGCCCCTTCGAGCGATAGATCCAACTTCGAGCGACTCAGACCTGCTGGACCTCTGGGCCATTTACGATGCTATGCATATGGAAAGTTGAGACATCGCAGTACTGACTGCCACTTCAAGGATCCTAAAAGGTCATGCGATCGTTCCACTTCTTCCAGCTCTACTTCGGCAAACAGTCAACGACCAAATGCTACTGTTCTTACTTGTTTCAGGTGTGGTGGTGCTGGCCATTATACAAACAAGTACACTAAAGCTCCTTCCACTGCTGGGAAGAATGGCTCCCAGCAACGGTGCTGCAAGCGGTCCCGGCTACAATACCAGTGCGGCAGCGAGCAACAGCGCCGGCAACCAGCGTTCAGTAGACATGTGGAGTATCGGCAACCCCACTGAACAACTAACCATTTCTTGTGAGCACTTTCCTTTTCACTATGATTCGGGCGCTGAATGTTCTCTCATGCAGGAATCTGTTGCATCCAAATTTCCTGGACTGCGGTTTCATAATACTGTGACTTTAACGAGGGTTGGTCAAGCATGCGTGTACAGCACTGAACAAATTTCGTGTGTGATTGAGATTGGTAAACTGAATCTAGAAATTTGATTTCTTCTTGTGCCGAACCAATTTCCTCAAAAGTGATATCATGTTTTTCGTTGTTTTGCAAACAAAGACTTTTGCAGCTTCTGTGATTGTCAAAACATTCAGCTGCACCTTATTGTAAATTAAATGCCTAGTTGAAACGACCGTTCAGTATCATTGCAGTACTAAACGTTGATAGATACTTCCTAAAATCACTAATGTCAAAAAGAACGTACAAATACTCCCATGATAGAGTCAGAAAGATACCCAAACAACAGGTTCCATTTAAATTAGACCTATGTAACGATGATGATGACCATGACGCAATTAACGATTGTTCACATATTTGCTCCTTGGACTAAGTGTATGTTTTGTGAACGTTCCAGTAGCGCCGGAGCATGTAAGAGGTGCACGTGGCCTGCTTTTTATGCGCAGGATATCCTTTGCGAGGGGTAGCACTTACGCAGCTGAGATGGTTAGCTTCTGTAGACGGATCACAAATGATGACAACTTGACGATAACAGAGCATGACCAGCCGATGGACTGGCTGGGCATGACAAGTGATGGTTAGCTTCTGTAGACTGATCACAAATGATGACAACTTGACGATAACAGGGCATGACCAGCCGATGGACTGGCTGGGCATGACAAGCCGATGGACTGGCTACCTGTTGATGGGCGATGACAGGGCATGACCAGCCTATGGACTGGCTGGGGCATGACAAGCCGATGGACTGGCTACCTGTTGATGGACGATGACAGGGCATGACCAGCCGATGGACTGGCTGGGCATGACAAGCCGATGGACTGGCTACCTGTCGATGAACTAGCAGTGCATGACAAGCCGATGGACTGGCTACCTGCCGACGGACTGGCAGGGCATGACAATCCGATGGACTGGATACCTGCTAACGACCTGACAAAATATGACAAGCCGACGGACTGGCAACGATACTTACAATTTGTGTTTTCATTTGCTTTCATTTTATCATCTCGTTATTATTATTTAAAAAAAAATTCTCATAAGTACTATGAAAAATTTAACCTGTTGTTCGTTTGGTTCTGCATGACATGCTAAAATAATTTGAGCTTAAAAATTTCCTTTTCATAATGTGTTCTGATCGCGTAAGTTTAATAACTTTAAAAATATTCTGTAACCTTTGAAATTCGATTAAAGAATTCACTAAAAAAAATAGTTGTAAGTTTATGGCAGGATAGCCGAGCAAAATACTTTTCGAATGTTTTTGTCCACAGATCTGACACACGAGGACGTGTAAATGTCAAGTTGGCCGTGTCGAATCGAGATGTGTGGTGCCGCCAGTCGTAGATTATTTTATTTACAACCAATAACGGTTTAGTGGTCATAGAGTACATTTCTGAACGAGAACCTCATTCTCTGTCCATACTCTTTGTACTTGTTTAAATTTGCTAATGTTACCAAGAGATGGCGCCGTACGTGGTCAGTTATTCTTTATTCCCTTTGATACCATAGCCAAACTATGATGATATTATTTTATGCTAGCAATAGTCTTACCTTCTAGTATATTGTTTTGTTAAATTGGCTGTACTAATCAAACTAAGTTTAACCAATCACATTGCAAAGATTAGTTCCGACATGTTGGCAGATTTCAGTATCTTGTTTCGTAATGTTGCCTATACTGATCAGTTATCCAATCAGATTGTGAAGATTAGTTCTGTTAAGTTTGCAGTCTGATTATTATTTTGTTTTGTGAGGTTTCCAAGAGACTGATCAAGGTATCCAATCAGACAGTAAGGATTTGCTCTGATAAGCTGGTAGCACGTAACTAGATGGATTTGATTGGTGGAAACGCAAACGTGAGAGTTGACTACGTTTGGACATGGCTCTTCGGAGGGAGTTACGGTCGACGAGGGTTGGAAAAAAAAATGGAGGACTTTGGTTGTGAGAGGCATCGTGAGAGGATGGAATTCTCTTGAGCCTCGTCGAGGTAACTCCGGAACGAAGGAACTTGTCTGTTCCCACCACGAAATTAACCTACGGAAAATAATAGCGTGGATACTAGTTCTATTGGAATTGCTATAACTTTCCTGATCCGCACTGTATGAAATAAAAGTGCCATTGTGACTTGCGATCGTTATTTGTTTGATCTTAAATTTTATTATTGTAAAAATAAAAGTGTCGTGTGCTCTTTGAAGAACTTTATTTTCATCCATGCGAATCCAACATGTCCGAAACCCGAGATAGCCCACTGATTCCTGTTTCATCCTGACCTAACACGAGAAGCTGCACAGATTCCCGTTTCGACCCTAATTCCCGGTTCGACTTCGATTCCTGTTTCGACCCTAAAACCTTCTAATTCGACATATATATCTTTTTTCAGAATTTGAAACTCTACTTTCTAAGTCTCAGATGATTTTAAAAATCACAAAAATGCGGCCTCTGCTGGCCTACCAAGCCTTAAAAGGTTGAACAGATTTCAATGAAATTTGCAGGGAGCACGGTAAATTCAGAGATAAAAACAGCTTTATTAGGTATTATTATTTAGCAGTTTATTTAATTATTTATCTAACTCATTCAATTATTGTCACAGCTGCTGCTGATGCGCCCTCTAGGTGTCGCATAAGACCAGCGTACAGTAGCACCATCGTTCCTATGCATCATGCTCAGCGACGGCCTTTTTTGATGTAACGGTTGTTACTTTTATTATAGTTCGACCGAAACCGCTGTACCGCTCCCTAAGAAAGTGCGGCGAAGTGGGGGCCGAGGAAAAAAGAGCAAGAATACACATGAGATCGATATTGTCGGATATATCTTACGATATCGTACCAATATAAACAATATTTTTGTTTTATATATTATATCGATATGTTTAATTATCTACAGATATTCTGACAGAGCTTCTGCTTCTTGTATCACATTTCTTGCGGTTTTTTCGCAGTACCCCGTAGCGTCTGCCACGATTTTGGCAATATTTGCATCACTTTTATATTCAAAGGTCTCTGTCTGCTTTTCTTTTCTTAAAATATTCGGCCACTTTAAAAATTATGGCCTTGACATCACGAGATAGCGCTCGACCCATCTTTGGATATTTATCTCATGTGTATCTGACATAGACCGTCCGGTACAAAGGCGACCTACTGCCGTGAGCGTTGACGGCAGACTGATGGATCGGAGCGGCCGATACTTCCCCCCCGTCTCGCCGCGCGCATACCTCAGGAGCGGTACAGCGGTTTCGGTCGAACTATAGTTTGTTACTTTACTTGTAATTTTTGTGACACAGAATAAATACTTTTTATACTACACCTGCTCGGAAAGTTGCCTATTCCTTTTCCATTAATAGAATAGAAAGTATGTCTTTGCAGGCCTATAGGAAACCGGGACGAAAAACTCTATGGAATTTCATTTCTCACGTGTTTTAGCGGGAGGAAAAAGTGTATGGAAATCCATTTCTAACGTGTTATTTTTTTTTAATTTCCTAAAAGATCGGCCGGTAGCTATGGTTATTTTCGTTCGGTCAAACGACAAAAAGTTTTTACTCCAAGTCCATTAGGCCTCCTGCGATTTCCGAACAATATTTTGAAAAAAGAACCCAAAGACAGGCGCGGTCAATGAGGTTTTACCAACATCATTGGGCGCGGTAAGTTCTTATAAATTTCAATTAATAATTAATTCTGCTTTTTATTTTCCTCGAAGGTGTAGTATAAAGCACTATTTATCACTCGGCAGAAAGTGCGATTCCTACCTCGTGTGTTTTAAGGCCCTCGGCTGCGCCTCGGGCCCAAAACGACACACTCGGTAGGAATCGATCACTTTCTCGCCTAGGTGTAAAATGTACTATTACTTACCTATTTCTGACTAAAGTAAAAGTCTTAAAGCAGGAATATTTTATGGTCATACGAACTGATATATCACCACGGAAGATATTTTGTAAGCGGCGGTAAGGTTCGATTTAATGAAAAATGTATAAGGCTTCTATTGATTTCTCCCTTTGCTGAGTTTAATATACAACATTTTTCCCTACAGCTACTCAAAAAATCTTGATTTATAGAAAAATCCTGTAGAAGTCAGCTGATTAACACGAAAATCATGTTCCATTTTGACCTACTGCATTACAACTACAGGGTTATTGGAAATTCACTGACACTGAACTGCAGGCTCTACCCTGTACAGATAATTCTTGAAAAAATATAATCCTCCTTTTTGCGCAGTCGGGTAAAAATTATGCTCTTTTAAATTTGAATAGGTAGGTATATAAATTTTGCAGCCCATAAATCCAAAAGCCAGAGTCAGCGGTTCGTAAAGTCGCTCGTCCATCAAAATAATGCAACGCCACATAAAATAAGCGATGCATTCGCCATCTTGTGACGTCGCGAGGCAATTCGTGACGTCAGAGTTGGTAGGGTTCAATGGCGCTCTACTGCAGCTTAGAAAAATGTAAGCAGGTGTAGGTGCCTTCTTGGATCCATCGGTAGTAAAGACCCACGGAAATACTCGAATTCCATTGGTAGATAATAGAACAAAAGTTTTACTGCATGCTTTTCACATTGTACCTATTTTATTTTTGCACTTGTCATAATTTTTGACGTGATAACGTCTTATAAATTGGTTTGCCGGGTGACACTTCAAGAAACTGCGTTACGCTCCGCTCACGTTATGCGCTCACAATGAGAGCGAGTGAGAGGCACGCGTCCCTTCCACTCGGGCATGGTTAGCCCGCCTAAGAGCGAGAGAGACAGACATAATTATTTTACCACTCAAAGTCGTTGTCACGTAAAACTTTCGCCCGTATACCGACTTTACAGGCAACCAATTTTTTTATCAGAACTATTTGCTAGTGTACCGCTCTTTCAGTGTCATGGCAATCAAACATTGTTAGCTCGGTCTCCCGCGAATCAAGCCTAGTCTAGTGCGGGTATCATAGGAAATCAATGCTCTCACATTAAATCATACAAATGTAACAACTATAGGTAACATTAAGTCATGTGTTTTTTATCCTAATTGCTTAATAAATGATTTTGTATTTCTATTTTTCATCGTTCTCTAAAAAATCTTATGTAAGTAGGTAAGTCACTAAAGGCAAAATAAGATAGTTCATCTTATTTTGCCAGCCTGTTAAATACCATCGCTGTACTAAGTAACGTTTATTGTTACCTATCTAAAAGCTTTTAGATGTAAATAATTCCTTCATTTTGAAATTATGCCAGGGCCACGATCCTTTATTCCCCATGACAGTGATATTGAAATTAATAGTAGTAGTAAAATATTATTTCATTTATGGTTGTTCCATTTTATCAATTTATCTCGGGCTCTAGATCTCTAGTTACCTAAGTAAGTAGTAATTTTGAAATTTCTTGGAGGTATGGTATTCAACCTATCTCAAAATTTGTATTCAGAAGATAGACAAATCGATGAAAAAACATAAGATCAAAAAATATAAGAATTTTTTATTCAAAAATATTGTTCAAAAATTATTCGACCAAACGGACGCTATGATTTTCAGTCATAGCGCCGCGCCCTCTGTTCTTCCGCGATTGATTCCATCTATTGAGTTCTAAGTTTAAAAGAGGTTTTTTATTTTTTTGAAAACGCTTCATCCAAATAAGAATGGTCCTCAGTTGGGTGGCGCTACGTATCTCTACCTAAAGTCCTAACATGACAATTTTCCGCTCTCGCAACAGAGACAGGCAAAGGATGTGTTGTAATTTCTCAACGCTGAGTATGTCGTTGACTATTTGAATATTTTTCTCATCGACTAATTTGTGCTCGTTGGCGCTTTTTGGTTGGGTTCTTCCCATTACTGGAGTAATGGGCCGCGGCATTATATTCTACGGTAGAGTGGTAACGACTTGCTCCTTATTTTGTTAGGTTGGCGGTGAAAATAAGGAAAATCATATTTTTTGGGTTGGTATGGATCGGTTTTACGTCTTGGCCTTCTCTATCAATTTCACAAACAACATCTCATAAAAACCAGTGGTAAATTCAAGACACCTTCCATAAAAAAGTTGAATTTGTATAGTAGGACATTATTTCAGACTGTTTTTAGAGACAACTGGTAGAGCGCTCTACTGTTATTTATTAATTTTATGTTAATGCACTAAGTAGGTATGTATATACGGAAAAGTTTAATGTCACGTAGATAAAGATTGGAACTTAAAATTGTGAACTTTCATGAGCACACAGGTCCAATGATAGTACTATCCAAACTTAAAACCCGACCAGAAAATGGATACGCCAAATAGCCTTTCTGCGTTATTTGTGTCTAAAGGTTGGAAAATGCCGGCTGTGGTGTTCAACGGGGTTCAACTTTCATGAGCACACAGGTCCAATGATAGTACTATCCAAACTTAAAATTGTGAACTTTCATGAGCACACAGATCCAATGATAGTACTATCCAATGATCCTATCCATCCACGGTTTGGTAGAGATCGCTCTTGAGCGATAAGACCGCCACTTGTCACTTAGATTTTAAGCTGTTTTGTTGTATTGTTTCTATCGATAAGTGTGAAATAAAGAATTTTCTATCCATCTAAAATTACCGCCTCTTTCAAGCTCTCAAGCCTGCTTAGATCATATTGGATCAGATCTAAACGGACAGCATTAGAAAATTTCATTCATTTTCAATCACATATTTTAACTACGCGGCTTAAACTTATAGCAGACTAGACAAGCTTCTACCCACGGCTTCACATGCCGTCATCGCCGGAATACCGTTTTGCTAAGGACTGCTTGAAAAAGGTGGTAATTTGAAAACTTTCCTTTCCAAATTTCTTTAAGATTCCGTTCAGATTTAGGCGTGGGGACAAGGGAACAGACAAATATACAGAAATACTTTTACTTTCATAATTTTAGTATGGATACCTTCTATTCAAATACAGAAATAAATTCAAGAGACAACAGCAAGATATAACAGTAAATTGAGCCTGAATAAAGTCCTCTAAATATATAAGCGGATAAGCCGCCGCCGGTCGGTAAAAGGTATGCCCTCGAAACTTATTTTCCTCAAAGGTATTCCTTGCAGGGTGCTTATTCTTGGTATTAGTTCATATTCCGATACTAATTCCGATTTAAATCTCAGCGATTTTGCATGAAGATTTATTGAAGGCAAGAAGATAAAGATATATACAGGGCGTCCCACGGGTATGCCACATGGAGGGAAAGTACCTTGAATATTGTAGATAGAACATTTTACTGAAAGAAGACATTATTTTAATTTAAAAAACAATTTAAAATGCATTCATAGATATTTAAATAATTACATGGTTGAACCGGGAATCGAACCAACATCGAACATGTTACTAGGAGTAATTAATAAATTCTGTATTTCTGCACTTTCCTCCATGTGGCATACCCGTGGGACGCCCTGTATAGACAATTGTTCTAAGTATCCCAGGGTTGGCATGATTAAAACAAATGGTTTTAAAACACATGTTTAAAACAATGTTTAAAACAGTTTGATTTTAAACCGTGTTTTTTATCACACGTTTAAAAACACAGATTAAAACAAGTTTTAAACATTGTATAAAACGATGAGAAAAAAACAAGCTTTAAAACTACTTTTCATTGCGAATGAATGATATAAAATGAAAGTAATATTTTTTTGATAAGTTATTTATTCAGTCAAACAAAGATCTAAGTAACTACCAAGTACCAGGATTTATATGGGTAATGGGATAAGATAACACGTATTTTTGAAACATGCATTAGATAGTATAGAATATTAAAAATTTCAATTTAAAATCAATCAAAAACAAAATTATAACAAACAAAATTACCTATATTTAATAAACATTATAAAATCAAAATTGTTTGTCAGTCAGGAGAGTAAGACAATATGACAAGATCAAGATAACAATTATTTTTTCTTTTCCTTATTAAGGTATTTAAAAACTGTAACAAGTTTTGCAGCTTTCTCTGTACCCAGTTTATTTCGTACGTCAGAATGAATAAATCCAAATGTTGAAAACAGTCTTTCAATTCCAGCACTTGAAGCTACAGCAGTGTGAAGCTGAGCCACTAAGTTCATTGTTTAGTATCCGCTTTTGAGTGCGAAATAAAACGATATTGCGTTGCTCTGAAATCAAAGTTTTATTTTAGTTACAAAATACAAGGTACAATTGGTAAGGTAGCTGAATATCTAATTATCTTACCTGAAATGAAAGAAACGACAATTAAAGTTTATTTTCGGTACTATTTCACTAATTTACACTTTATATTTTATGAATTAAAAAACACACGAGTCTCTTGGATTTTTTCTATTCTTCCTCCATTAGCATTTCTGACATGACATTGACATCCATCTGAAGCAACTGTCAAACTGTCACTGTCAGTGTATCCGATCACTCATTTTGTTCAAAGCGCCAGAATTCATTATAAAAGAAATGGTACCTATTTCTTTACTTATACTATTTATGAATAACAAAGATTCTAGTATCATAGGTCTTCAAAGGTATTCCTTGCACGGTGCTTATTTTTGATATAGCTTCAGTTCATAACACGATACGAATTCCGATTTTGATCTCACAAAATTTGAGTGAAGATTACCTAGTCGAAGAGAGGAAGATATAGACACAAGACGACAATCCGACTAGGTTTCAAAATATAAAGTAATCGCTGTATAGATACCTGTAGAATTTTTACTATTGCATTGTTAAAATATTTTATGTCTGAAATCTTCGATCAGGCATTCCGTGGCCTTCGCCGGCGACAACCTTAATCGATGTTTCAAATAAATACATAGATACAACTGTTGTTAACAAATTATGATGTACCTAAGACATTTCCTATGGATGTTTCAGACAATTTTACAATGACTATATTCTTATTCATAAGAATACCAAGATTCTAGTATCCTCTGAATAATTATTCCAATTATCGTTCAACCGTTTTTGTTTTACTTATGTTTAGTCTCTATTGTTAATTCGTTCACCATGTTTGTAGGTCGATTGCACATTTTACTGGAATCAGCAAAAAGTAGAATACATTTAGTTCAGCGAATTCCACCTAAATGCTATTCCAATTCAAATTGAATTTAATTTCATTAAAATTGTTTATTTACACACAAATATTAGGTACATGCTTTGTGTAGCATCCACAGAGGGTTATTCAACAAAACGTGCCATATTAAAGATTGATGAAAATACTTGAAATATCTATTATTTCAACAGTCTGCAGTTAGTTCTACTATTTCAATTGTAAATAGAGAGAATATTAGAGAGAGAATATTTTTGTACTAGTTCTAAGTTGATTGTGTTCTTTAATTGTAATTTTCTTAAAATACCTAATAATAAATTATTTTATTTGCAGGAATATCGGTACAATAATTTAATAGCTCCAATACATTCTGCCTCGTCAACACGTGCAGAGTTATTACAGATAATGTTAGGCTTCTTAAAATAATATTAGAGATTTAAAAATAATAATAAAAAACAAACCGATAAAATAATGTTAATAAAAATTTAAAAATGTCCAAATTTGTTCTTTACCTTTGATAAAAACACTTTATAGGAGTAGGTACACTGAATATGGTTTCATCATAAATTCAAACCTCCGATACGTACACGCTGAGCTCATGGGAGCAAACTTTTGTCCATCTGTTGAATAGGCAATGAGTTTTGCGGTTTGTGACAAATTGAGTATCTAGGAATTAATCGATGTCTGTCGAAACAGAAACAGGAATCAAAATACATACACGAGTCTGTATTACTATTCAAGTAATACGACGACCTCTGTGGCGCAGCGGGCCAAGGCCTGCCTGCGACGCAAGGAGATGCGGGTTCGATTCCCGCCTCGGGACATATGCTTGTACGATCTGCAGACATTTGTCCAGGGCGTTCTGGATGTTTTCTATGTTTAAAAAAAAAATATCCATATATGTAGTATATTATATTATGTATATCAGTCATCTGGTTCCCATAACACAAGCTCTGCTTAGCTTAGGGCTAGATAAAGCTGTGTGAATTGTCCAGCATTATTTATTTATTTAATAACCACCAACTAGATTGACAAAAGATATCGAGCCGGAGATAGCTGTTATTTACTGGTCTACTACATCTTCTTCATCAGCACACATTCTTCCACATCTGAGCATCATCATCATCATCAGCCTATAGTAGTCCACTGCTGGCCATAGGCCTCTCCTAATCAGCATCATAGCGCCCTGTGTTCAGCTTGCCGCATTCAGCATCTGCCTGCAGTCTTCCGCAGATCGTCACCTGGCCAGAGGACGTCTTACACTAAATTCGCGGGTCCGCTGTTATGGTTTCGCAGCGGAGGTGTGCTACGGGCGTTACCGAAACATGTGCAAAGTTACGTGATTTGTCATTTAGGTGTGTTGATGCATAAAGTGACTCTAATACAGGGTTATTGGTAGTTCACTGACACTGCGTGAACTGCTGGTTCTGCCCAACATCACGAACACGTTCGTGTAGACGCCAGGTATTCATTCTCAAATTTAGTATTGGTCAGCGTCAGTGATTTATCTTTAAACCTGTATAGTTAGGTATATTATCTAACAGGGAGTGTACTTGTGTTTGCGAAAGCACTGCGTGTGTTTGTGCACAATAGTCTGGTCTCCACTGAGACTGGCCGTCGAGGCAGAGTCCTCCCGAAATTCGGCTAGGAGAACATCATAATACCTAAGCACAAACGGCATTAGACTGAAAAGCCAAATTGGTGTCAAAAGCCAAGATTACCTTTCACTGCGCCACTTCAGTATGGGACAAATTAGCAACTAAAACAACTTGCTTTGATAGAGTTAGGCAAATAAGACCCGCGTCGCCTCACAGCGCTGGGCAACTACATGTGCGTATGAAAGTGGTTATACTACACCTGCTCAGAAAGTTACTTATTCCTTTTCCAAACATAAGGTACTCGTAGAATAGAAAGTACGTCATTGCATGCGTATTGAAAGGCGGGAGCGAAAACTCTGTGGAATTTCATTTCTCAAGCGTTTAGCGGGAGAGAAAAGTGTATGGAAATCCTTCCAACAGGTGGACGCAGCGTACTTCGACTATCGTAAAGCATTCGATACCGTTGATAATGACGTTCTACTGGCCAAACTGGCATCGATGGGATTTACTATGGATCTGCTTAAACTTTTTGCTAGCTACATGAAAGGTAGAATGCAATACGTGGACTACTGTGGGTACCTTTCGGAACCATTTTACACAAATTCAGGCGTAAGTCAAGGAAGTAACCTAGGCCCCCTTGAATTTTTAATAATGATAAACGACCTGCCTGGTGTCGTTAAAGATTCCGTTTGTCTTTTGTTTGCCGATGATCTAAAGCTGCTAATGCGGGTAGAGCAGGTCTCGGACTGCGAGCGATTGCAACGTGACATAGACCGTGTTTCCCAGTGGGGTCATGATAACAGGCTCTTTTTTAATGCATCCAAGTGCTATACTATTACCTACGGCCGTGCAAAAAATCCTGTTATACATGACTATTCGCTGGGTTCAGGTCCTATAGATCGAGTGCATTCAGTTCGTGACCTCGGCATTCAGATGGACACGGAACTAAATTTCCGAAGCCATGTAGTCGATATTTGTAAAAAGGCTTTCAGAAATCTGGGGTTTGTATTGCGACAATCTGGCGACTTTCGCAATATCGGCACCATTAAGGTATTATATAATGCGCTAGTTAGAAGTAGGTTGGAGTGTGGAGCCATGATATGGAGCCCTCATGAAAAAAAGTACAGCAGTATGGTGGAAAAAATTCAGAATAAATATTTAAGGTTTCTTTATTTAAAGTTATACGGAGTTTACCCATTTTTCCCACTAATGTATCCTACTTTATTCGTTCTGGGTATGGTAGGTTATTTTAAACTTGAAATTAGAAGGGAAATAACGTTAATAATGTACATTTTTAGTTTGATTAGAGGCTTGGTACACAACCCTCTTGTTTTAATGAACATAGGACTGCACGTACCTAACAAGTATGTGTACGCACGCCGAAGACCTAGGCTACTTGCGATTCCGAAGGCAAGAACTAACCTCCTGAGCCAGTCCCCGTTCACACGGGCCCTTCGGGCTATTAATTGTTTATGTGCAGATGAGGATGTTGATTTATTCTCTATGTCCTTGCCAAAATTCAAGGATGCGGTTTTAATTTTTTTGGATAGGACGCACAGGAATATTTAAAATAGTATTATGTTATAGTTAGTAGCTTGTTTGGTGTAATTTTACTAATGTGTGTTTTTATCAATGTATCTCTTTTATATTTCTTTGTCGATTTGGTGCTTCACTGTTATGATAAAGTAAATATATTACTTAATAAATAAATAAATAAATAAATAAATAAAAAATTTCTAATGTGTTATTTTTTTAATACTCTGATCTTTATATGCATTTTTAACCCCCGACGGAAAAAGGGGTGTTATAAGTTTAACGTGTCTGTCTGTGTTTCTGTCTGTGGTATCGTAGCTCCCGAACGGATGAACCGATTTCCGTTTAGTTTTCTTTTGTGTCATAGATAATTTTATCCCGAGTGTTATTAGCCATGGTTCATTAAAATCTGAAGGAGGGTTTTTAAAATTTTTAATTTTGTTCCTGTACAGTCACAAAATGGCTTCCCGGAAGCTTCAAACGAGTGGTCCGCGAGCTGTCTATCTTTTGGTGCTGTCAATATAAAATTCATCGAAATGTTACGAGTTCAAGCCCATATTTGAATGCAAAATTTGTGCTATGCTGTAGCGGTGCGTCTCTGATCTGCGATAATCTTATAGAAATTCTACAAGAAATTTGAACAATGAGTCTACTTTTCTATCTGAGAGGACTCAAGACTATAGATAGATAGAAAGAAAATACTTTATTTTACCACACAAGGACAGGAAACAATGTAGAAAAAAGTTTAGAATAGAGGAAGTAAGGGCGGCCTTATCGCTGAGAGCGATCTCTTCCAGACAACCTTGGGATGGACTGGACATGAAAAGAACAATATAGACAGTGGCACTGAATAAATCTATTTATATACCTACTAACACCTATAAATTTAGCCTACAAATATTATAATAAACTCACATAAACATAAAATAAGGTAGTCTAACTTTTTACAAGGATAAATAATGCTGATGAAGCAGTTTTTTGAAGATAAGGAGTGATTTTGCACGTCTGATGTCCAGAGGGAGAGCATTTCACAGACGGGTAACTTGTAGATACAGTGAAAGATTATTCCATGGTACAAAATATAACTACGCCACTTTCTCCTTTAACCATGGATAATTTTTCTTGAAGGGTTAAATCTCGTTGGTACTTTAATTTTCAAGTTAATTTTACTATGCATATTTCTTCTTATTATACTACCATTAAATCATTTCCGGTCTCGTCTTGTTTCGTTCCATATAAATAATCTTCTACATGAATCTTGTTTCTTCTGTGTCCAGTGACTTCATAGAACAATTTAGACCTTGTAATCGACAGCACGACCTTTTACTGGCCTTCCATAATTAGTCCCTATGCTATCAGACTTTAATCGTCGTTATGCAAAGCTAAAAACTGCGATATCATCTAAAATCCTGAGCTGCAACTACCAGGCTATTTCACGAGGTGTGAACACAGCTAGTAGGTATGCATATGCAAGAGTCATGCTAATACGTCGTGGAGCTATGAAACTTCGAGTGGTGAGACTGGAGCCTTATCGTTCTTTGTTATGTCTTCCTGGTACTTCATTTGGAATTCCTTTCGACCGAACCCATGGGAACTAAAGAAACTATAATTTTAAATTTACTTTTTGTCGGAAACATAAGGTATTTAAATTGGAAGTAGGTATTTTCCATTTGCATTGATTAATAAAATAACGAATCTAATTTAGAATCTCTATAAAGCTGACGATGAAAGCACCAATCCAATATCGATATCCGATTCCTGTTAAAATTTTGCGAGACTCAAAACCTAGATTTAGAAATATCGTGACGAAGCGTTTCCGAGATTTTATAAATGTTCAGTAATTACTATCGTTCACTGTACTTACCATTGCATGCAATGCCTATTCGGTGGGCACTCATTACTTCCCAGTAGGTCCCTACTACTAAACATGGACAGAACCGGGTTCATTTGTGCCGACTCGCTCGCTTTGTTCATTTAGCTTCCATTTCGAATTCCCCAAATGTGGGTTTCGTTCGTTTCAAATGAAATCGCAATTATAATGTTTTATGAAACACAAAAATCCAATAATCCAAGAGGAATATTAAATTCTGAATACGATTTAGCTGTTTGATTGTGCAATCAATAAAAATATAAAAAAATGTTACTAGGTTTGTTTGATTGGGTACCTACTAGGTTTAATTTTAATTGGTACTTTACAGGTTTTTGTTCAGCAATAATTATGTGAAGTTTATGCCCGCGGCTTCGCACGCGTTGTTTCTATGGAAACGTTTAAAGGTGATTTCTATCCCATGGGAACTAATTTACGGCATAGCGGGCTTTTTTGTATTATTTATACGACTATTTAAGATAAACATTTCCATCATACATTACATATTATTATGTGTAACTAGCGGTTTTGGCAGCGCACGCCAGAATAGCTCGCAGATCGTAGATTTTTTCCTACTTACTTGACACCTATAGTCATATTTCAGACAATTCACACAATATCTTTATAAATTGTAGCCTATGTGTTATTATGATGTATAAACTATATTATTGTAAAGTTTCATTAAAATCCATAAAGTAGTTTTTACGTGAACGCGTAACAAACATCCATCCATCCATCCATACTTACAAACTTTCGCGATTATAATATTAATAGGATTCGATAGGTACCTACCTATACCTACCTAAAAAAAATTGCATCATTAGATAAACCCTCATGCATTAATACTAACATCTCCAAACTTTCCTTGCTTTGCGTCGCGCTAGGCTAAATCGTTGCTTTACAATACAAATTGCCTATTAGCCGGTCTCGGCTTTGGTAAGCAACAATGTCTTAGACATAGCTTGCATGTGTATCGGACCACGAAATTATAGGTACAGGAGTTATACCTAGGTACATACTGATGGAAACCATCACGAACCCCATTGAAGCGGGAAGACCACTGGGATTGGAGTGGGGATTTAGAACGATTTGATCCACCGACCTACTTACCTATTGATACAGTATTTAAGGTGTACCGATTGATACAGTAGTGGTGACAGTGATGTCTGCCTCGTTGGTCTAGCGGTCAGCTTGTTCAACCGCTGCACCACTTGCTTGTTCACAGTAGCAGCTCGGAGTCAGGAAGTTGGCGGTGTTACACCCCCGTGCCTCGGAAAGCACGTTAAGCCGTTGGTCCTGCGCCTAACCTCTCCCCGATCGTGTCGATCTGTCGTCCCATCGGATTATGAGAGTGCAGGAACAGAGAGTGCACCTGTGTTTGCGCACACACTTGTGCACTATAATATGTCCTGCGCATCTGGCTAGTCTCTGAGAGACTGGCCGCCGTAGTCTAAATTCGGCTAGGAGGACATTATTTAAGGTGACCTTTTCTAAGTGTACATTTACCTATTGTATTTATGGAAATAAAGAGTTTTTGATTTGATTTGATTAGAGTTAACAAAAATATTGATAGAGATATGTAGGTACCTATTTCGATGTTATTGAAAACAATTTTAAGATCATGGCTTGCTAAATAGAATACAATAGGTAGGTCGGTACTTCAAATTAAAACGTAAACTACCAAGATGCTTCTTTGATCTATCAGCATCTTTTAATCTTCTTGTGAGCAGTAGATGTCTGAAAGTCAGTTTATTACCCTCGTCAACTAAAACGCTAGGAATCTCCCAAAATAAATGTAGTTTATTTTATATATTTCGACCTCCGTGGCGCAGCGGGCGAAGGTCCGCCTGCGACGCAGGAGGTTGCGGGTTCGATTCCCGCCTCGGAACAAATTTGTGTACGATCTGCAGAAATTTGTTCCGTTGGTCTGGGTGTTTTCTATGTACTTATAATAAAAAATATCTATCTATGTAGTGTATTGTATTAAGTATATCAGTTATCTAGTACCCATAACACAAGCTCTGCTTAGCTTGGGGCTAGATAATGTTGTGTGAATTGTCCAGCATTATTTATTTATTTATTTATTTATATACAAATACCTACACAATAATTAAGAATATGGTGGAGGGTAGACTCACGTTACGGAATGGCTGCCTATTATTTCTGCATCTGCTTCTGTACTTAAATAGATACTTCTCAATAACCTAACAACAACAAGCATAATAATATATTTTCCATTGAAATAATCATACTCAAGAATCAACAAAACCAATTAGCCAGCAACAAAATTACAAAGCGACGAGCTTCTCAAGAATTGTTTTCTCGGAAGGTGAAAAACTCCGCTAGGTAAATCCATCATCTTATAATCGATTGCTCGCTGAAGGATGAATAATTTGCTTGAAAATGTATAAACTAGAGACCGAGCTCGATACTGTGGCTTGTAGAGGGTGTGCCGGAATTTTTTCTGGAGACTTTTATATTGTTTCTTGAAAATATTGTAGGTTTAGGTTTCTGATAGATTGGTATTTAATTTGATAGTTTTAAATTTTTGGGTGTTCGCACTAAACCTAACATAATAGACTTGAAATTTATGGTCCTTAAAGTTTAATGATAGTTTTGACTTTGAATATACAGGGTCATTGGTAATCCACTGACACAGCATGAACTCCAGGTTCTGCCCCTGATCACGACCACGTTTGTGAAGACGCCAGGTTTTATTTCATTTTATCTTTTTGTAAATGACCTCTGCTAAAAAATTAAAAACTACTAGCAGCGTGAAGATAACAATGAATACAATCTGTTACGTGGGAATAAAATAAAATAGATTGTGTTTTGTATTACGCATGGTCTGGTTCACCTTGTTCATAGTTTGTTCGTGTGGTTATGCAAAAAGGAGAATTGAAGCTTTGAGCTTTTACTTTGCGGTATATAAACTTTGCTTTAGAATAGAATGCCTGATAAAGTTTTACGTACGCATGTATGGAGATTAACCACTACTGGCATTTCATTGCCAAAAAAAATCCAGAAATTGTTTGGCAATGAATTGCGAGTTTGGGCACGCGAGCGGTTAAATCAGAATATTTTCAATAAAATAATAATAGATAGAGTTTGTAGTTGTTAGTCACGTTGAACATTAATTTGGTTTTTTATAGTTACCGAGTATTTTGCACAGATGTGTAAAGTGATTTGCAGCTTTTTTTTACCATACTAAGCCAAAATACGTGAATGCACATAGTTTCTATGAAAAATCATTTAAAAAATTGCGTTAAATTGAGTTCCATTCTTTTAGTTGACATGTAGTTTATTGAAATGAGAATTAATTCGCCCAAAATTCACTAATCAAAAAATAATAAGCGACATCCTAAGACAGTGAGTGACATCGAATTTTCCTGAAAAAGTACCAGAAACTCTTAGGTAGGGACTTAAAGGCTTTACATTATTTTATCTCTACGATTCTTTATGTCATTTATGAGGAAAACACATATTTTTCCTTCCCATCTTTCGTATTCCCCTAAAAGCGTTCAATGGCGGCAAAAGTTCAGCAAGTACCACCAATTACTCAAGTTCATCAAAAAATAAACAGCAAGTTTCATAAAGGGAAATAAATAAAGTTTATTCTCGCAAATTAGGACGCTGGGGCATGAATCAGGCTGAACCCACTCCCTTGGTGATTGTGTCGGAAAGTTTTTTTGTATTATCATTCCTCTGACGAATATTGTATGATAGAATATGAAGCTAGGTATAGAATCGAATATTGTGACAAAAAGACATGAAAATTCAAACATAAAGTTGAATTTTTCAGGAACTTCTGTGTTATGAAGATAAAAACGAAGATAGTGTTTTTCTGAAAATAAAAATCATCATGTTATAAATAAAAAATGTATGAAAAGTGTCACATTATCGTCTAATGATCACACTTTTTTGCCTGTTGTATTAAATATGCGTGCTGTATTTAATACGCGTGTTTATGATTTTATAATTCTTTAGTTTAAGTCCATGTCTTAGTTAATCACTCCCCGCCTGGGTTCCACTTGAAAATCAGCTTAGCATTGATTGGGTTTGGCCGAATGCTAAACATGCTAATGCTGACCCTTTGTACCCTTTTTTTCATGTTTTTTTATATTCTGTACTTTTTTATTTTAAATTTAGTACTTGAATTCAGACCCGGCGGGTCCACAAACGTGTTCGTGATGATGGGCAGAACCTGCAGTTTACGCAGTGTCAGTAAATTACCAATAACCCTGTATATATGCGTACCATACCAGCTCAACCAGAAAAAAATTTTTCAAGTGCCTACCTATAAGTGTCGTCCACTTCCTTCCTCCTCCGAGGCCTAATGAAAAGGGTTGGACAAACCTCTCAAGACTGATACCGGCTGAAGTAGTCTGAATGTGTCACTTTCACTTTTGGCCTTTCCTTGAATTTAGGTTTGAGTCAAATGTATCATATACTAGCTGCGCCCGCGGCTTCGCCCGTGTTGAAATTTATGTGCCAAATGGAGAACAAATACTTGGGCTTTTGAGCGGACGCGCGCTCTGAGATCTATCAGTGCGTGGTTCTTTGTTTGTAAATATAAATAATGCTGAACAAGTCACACAGCATTATCGAGCCCCAAGCTAAGCAGAGCTTGTGTTATGGGTACTAGATAACTGATATACTGAATACAATACCTACACTACATAGATAGATATTTTTTATTATACATTGAAAACACCCAGACCAACGTAACAAATTTCTGCAGACCGTACACAAATTTGTTACGAGGTGGGAATCGAACCCGCAAAGTCCTGCGTCGCAGGCGGACCTTCGCCCGCTGCGCCACGGAGGTCGTCATCAAATTATTGAAACCTTTATAATTACTAAATTGATTATAATTGAACTATATTATACAATTGAACTATATTATACATTTTGTCGTGATGAAGTAACAAACTTCCATCCAAACTTTCGCATTTAGATTAGAAGTGTGATGTCATCACAAAATCACATTTATGCACGTAGGCAAATAGAATATGTAGCTGGGGTTTCGAAATAAAAACAATTAGTTTTAAATAAATTGTTTCATAAAAATTCTAATCATGTGTGTATTGGCATGTTGTGACTTTATGCTAGAAGAATAGTTCCTTACCAGAAAAGGTTTTACAGTTCTTTTTATGCGGAAAATATAATATTAAATCATTTCGCTGATGAAAATAACGTACATATTCCTATCAATTTTTTCGGGGCTTGTAAGGAGTACTCGAAAAGAAATATAACAAAAGTTAGCAAGTCACAAGTAACTCGTAAACTCGTAACTCCATTCAAAAGTATGATGTTTGCGCCTTCTGTCACAAAGTATGGCAACATCCTTCGGAGTAAGTTCGGAGTGATATATCACCTTGTTACTTCGGGACGACTCGGAAAGTCACGAAAGCGGCGTGAATCAAGAACTTTCAGGATTTTTCCAGAAAGTTTGCAATTTCCTAAGACTTTTGAATTTATAATAGGTTGGTAATTGGTCTGCAATACGTGACTCTGTTTTTTTTTATGTGGAATTTACCCGATCGATTTTAGTTTATTGGTATACTGCTTAAGGCTTGGTAGGCCAGCAGAGACCGCATTTTTGTGATTTTTAAAACCATCTGAGACTTAGAAAATAGTGTTTAAAATAAAAAAAAAAAGATATATATTACATAAGGATCTAGTCTTGTCAAAGTCGCATTCAGTTATAAGAAAAAAGTCCCAAAGTTACCCCTTTTTCTAAAGTTTTTTTAATAGTATGACTAGCGAACTACTGAAATCACACTTTTTTTGTACTCAACTAAGGACACTTAATATTTCTAAAAAAATTCGCAGAGTTTGACTTGATACAACGATTTTCTTCATCACCATCTTTAAATAACTACAAAAAACAAGAGCGCGGCGGCTTGGCAGGCGCGCATTTTCCTTTACGCCTACTGATGCAGGACTACCTGGCCCGCTTTACTGGATTGTGACTACCCGCGAATAATATACAACCATGAGCTACAACATGTGCTTACCAAGAGCCAAATGTGGTGAAGTTTATAAAAGTAGGTAAAAGTAGGTGTCTTCGATAGGCTGGTCACGTAGAACGAATGCAAGACGACAGAGCACCAAAGCGTTTTCTGAGTGGCAAACCTGATGGCCGAAGACCTCCTGGAAGACCAGAACTGACATGGCTGGATAACCGGCTTGTAGGGTGAAGCCAAGAATAGGATCGAATGGAAGAACAATTTACTCAACCAGACCAAGGCCCACCCACAGCTGTAGAGTCAGGATGATATTGAGTATTTTGCTTATGCCGTGACTACTAACGCTGCAAAGTGGTTGAAACGCAAATAAATACAAACCTAATATTCAAAATAACTTCAGCTTCGTTTCTATGCCAATAAAAAAAAAAATCAAGAATCAATGATGTCAATAAACAAAGCTTATCAGAAATTAATGGGCAATACCCGGAAAGCTACTTACAGAATACCTTAAAATAATTTATTATTAAAAACCATTACTGAAAACACGATTTGAAGTGCCTAGTACAAAATAAATAATGGTTCGACCGAGTCAAAGAGTAGGTACCTTCTCAAATTGTACCTACTAAGTAAGTATTCAGAACCTTTCTCTCAATAACAATGTAATTTAAAACAAAATTATAATATCTTCTTAGCTCTAGGCTATATTTTGTTGCTTTTTCTGACTAAAGGCTTACGATGAAATTGAAACAAGAGCGGTTTCTATTTTGTCTAGACTTAAGTATTTAAAGACGTGGAGGAAAAACTTGGTAGAGCATCTTCAGTTTCTTGTAGAGTTAAAAATACCACATAAGAAGGTACGTAGATACTACCTAGATCTCTAGTATAGTGCACAGGTAGTAATTTAGCCGATTGTGTCTTTCCAAAGTTCGATGTGCATAATTTATCGCCGGGTACCTTAGGCAGTTGATCTAAGAAAATGAAATTCGGAAAATAATATATAAATTAACGTTTTTGATAGCATGATTTTTGTAGGATTGCAGAAGTTTTTTTAAATTACTAGTTTCGGTAATTCTAACCCATCTGAACTGATTTATGGAATAAATAGTAGATTATATGTATTACTCCACTTGACATGCAAAATTTCAACTAAGTAACTCGTCCGAATCTAAAACCAAGAGACTTTAGATTCGGACGAGATGTACCCCTACTCAAAAGTGAATTGGACATCTCGTCTGCGGACGAGTTTTAGATTCGCACGAGATGTACCCTAACCCTACAAAACTTGGGAGACAGAGCAGGTAGACAGATGGAAATAATTCCCATTTTGTACCTGAAAACAAATAGTAGGTACTTTTACTTGCTTCTCCACTACGAGTAAAAACGATCGCTGCAAATGAACCGGTAACTCACTAGCCCGCAGTTATAAAACAAGTGCGGTGCCGATACCTTCTGAAAATGTTAGATGTTTATTGTACACTCTTGTACAGTCAGCGCTGGCTTGACATAGAAACACTCTTGTTGATAGAATAGTAGATCATCATTAGGTGATGTCTTCCTAGCCGAATTTCGACCAAGTCTTATCAGAGACCAGCCAGATACGCAGGACATAATATAGGGCACAAGTGTGTGCACAAACACAGGTCTACTCTCTATTCTCTCACTCTCATAATCCAATGGGAGCGCAGACCGACACGACCGGGGAGAGATCAAGCGCAGGACCAACGGCTTAACGTGCTTTCCGAGGCACGGGGGTGTAATACCACCATCTTCCTGACTCCGGACCGCTATTGTGAAATCCATAAATCCATCTCGGGATTTGATCAGCATCTAGAAGTATTATAATTTATGTACCAAAAGTATAAATCGATGACCGATAGAGCCAGAGTACCTCCGTCAAGTTTAAAGCTTAAATTTATTACAGAACTTAGAACTTTGAACATAACTAACTTAACTTTCAATATTACTTTTTTAGTGAAACTGACTGTACTCGTTTTATTGCTTCGACTTTCAGTTCTATATTTTTACGAGCCATGCAGGTTGCACATAAAATGTTCCATAGGCGAAAATATAGTTTGCTTGTAGACATAAATACCACTGGTCTCCTCAACGGGCCAGGGTATCGAAAGCGATAGATTCGTCCTTGGTTTAGTTAGAACTTAACAATGGGTATTTTTTCAACTTTTTTCAATATATTTCATAAAGTATGAAATCTACAGAAATTTGAAAAACTGTTTTGAAATGTCCAAACCGATACCTTTCATTTGATACCCCACTCGGTGAGGTAGGGGGGGAATAATTTTCAAAAGAAAACCACGCATGCAGAGCTGCGAGCTGAAACTAGTTTGTTCATAATAGTAATTTCTTTCCATCGACTCGCGGCGTGAGACCCGCCTGTAGAAATGCTCCCGATATTATTATGCACCAGGTAGATCTTATAGACCGGTCCGGATACATTCATTAAACACTAGAAATATTTTAATATTATTGTGAAGTTCGCAGCGGAGTATTAAAAATGCTACGAAATAAAATACAAGTCTACTAAAGTACAATATTTATTTTGACGAACTCAGAGGCGCAGCGAGTGAGGTCCGCCTGAGAGTGAGCGAAGCGAGCAAAGGTCCGCAAGAGGTGCTGGTTATGCTTGTACCTCTGCAGATATTTGTTCCGGGTCGGTGTGTTTTCTTTGTATCTAGATTTCGTAGTTTCTTTGTATATACATATCTATCCATTGTATGAGGTTAATTAGTTATCTAACTCTAATAACACAAGCTCTGCTAACTTTGAGTTGATGGCGTGTTGATTATCCAGCATTATTTATTTACAAAAAAGATGTGTTCATATCTAATATTGTCAATTCCAATGTTGTTTTCCAAACATTTATTTGGCGGCGGAAATCAAATCCGCAATCTCGTGCACCAAGTGAGGTCGTCTGTATGTAGCAGAGAATATATAATAATACGTATGTACACTTAAGTAGATCTATAAAACGTCGATGGCTCTACAAACCTACGATAAAATCCACACAAGATGTGCCAGTATCCAGCAAGTTGGAAACAAGCGGTGTTTATCCGAGAGTTTACTTACGAGTAGCTCACTGATCGGTAATGTAATAGCAAACACGAGGGTAGTTGCAAGATGGTAGCACGTAGTAAAGTTCACTTAATTATAAAGTAGACAGTACAGAAGGTTTACTTACTGCAGACTTAAGATGTGCGCCCACTGGAACGGAATGGGAGTGTACGCAGCGCAAAGCGGATTTGTTACTTTGTATTGAATTCTATGGTACGGCCCATAGATTTACCTTAGTAAAATTCTGTAGATATTGTACGAATGACCTATGTTGTGTTACAACTAAGCGCAAAGATACGCTATTTCGAATCTTTTGCAATACGAACCCAATGAACAACAAAGATGGAAAGGCGCACCTATACCGAAGTGCGACCGAGACAACATAACGCACCCGAAACGAACGAACGCTGGCAGCGCCGGTCCGACTATGACGTGGCTGGACTTAATTGGACCTAATTTGAGCCATCCAAATTCGAGAAAGTAGTACCACATCTCTGGAATTTTATGATGGTACAGCCACAGTGGTGGACGCACAGCTTAAAGTTGAGTTTTTTGTGGAGTACATTTTTTACAAGGCCTTACGGATATGTAAAATATTTGAATATTTAAGTCGTCGTGCTATGCGTGGACAGGAAAAGAGTACAACACTGTTTTTAAACCATTTTAGATTCCTCCGATGCGCGATTTTGAGAGGATGGAAGAGGTCTGCCCAGAACCGTACAAACTGCGGGCCCTACACACGATATATTTTTATTCGTTTAAAAACGAATAGTTTTTATGAGAATAAAAATATACACACGTCTACATAAGTAATTAAGTATATCGCTGTTTTTATACACCGATCTATGTATGTAGACGTGTGTAAATTGTTATGGTTCCACGCGTTGTTGTACTATATTGGTATCGAAGATGGCGGCGGCAACTTAGCAGAATAAAAGACGATTTTGGACCGAAATTATTAGGCGAATGAGCTGAATCAACGTATGGTAAAAAACATGTGGCATCGCGCAGTGCGAAAGAAATAACGTCATACCAACTATTGCAGATCGAATACGTTATACCTAAGTTAATTCGGTTCGCTTTCCAAGACCGGTGGGTATTCGATAAACGTATTTACCTGTTTACGTTATTTTTGCAGTACAAGCGAAAACGTGTGACCAGTTGTATACTCAATGTCACTACTTAGGTATTAGGTAGGTAATATTCATCCTGCAAAAAAACGTGTGGTACAATGCCGTGTGAACCAGGCCTAAGATAGCATGGAAAGTAAATGAACAAAAGACAATCGTGTCCTCTTTAATTTATTTGGAGATTCTGTGGAAACTACCACTTGTGCGAACACCAACTAACCATTTGCTACTTGCCACAGCGTTCGCCAAATGTAATCCTAACGCCCGTAGCACACCTCCGCTGCGAAACCTTAACAGCGGAACCGCAGTAATTTGTCCGCCATGTTTTGTCCGTATGTAGGAGAAGCGGAACACTAGCAAAAGTGCCTGTTCTAACGCATAGATTTGACTTTAATTCTATCTCTAACCCCGCGCGGTTTCGTCGAGCCCGTAGCACACCTCTGCTGCGGAATACGAGTAGCGAAACCGCTGGCAGATCGGCGGAACCGCTCCTCCTACATACGGACAAGGCATGTCGAAATTACTGCGGTTCCGCTGTTAGGGTTCCGCTGCGGAGGTGTGCTACAGGTGTAAAGGTCGCAGATCATAGGCCCACAGCTACCATACAGGATAAATATGTGCATTCAAGTATGGGCTCGTAATATTTATATTCTCTTACTCGTAATATTTATTCGCCGTAGCAGCACAAGGCACACTTGGTTAAGGCAATTTACAATTCACATTATAATAGAGATAACTAATAATACAAAATAAATAATTAAGGTAACACAAGACAAAGAAATTAATACTTATAGGTACTGCTGTAAATGGGCATTGTAAATCATCAAGTTGAACAGAATAATTATAAAATTAATTACTAGAGCTGCTGTAAAAGGGCATTGACTTATGCATTTCATATTGAGGTGACAGACAGCTCGCCGGTCATTCGTTTGAAGCTTGTAGGAAACCCTTTCCTTACTGTAAAATATGTCTAAAGATAACAAATGAAATTAATTATAAAAAATACATATTGCTGTCTTGCACACACAATTTTTGTGCTGCGTGGTAGGGGCGCGTTGGATATATGTGCGCAGAGCTTAAACTTACAAACAATCAAAAAGGTGTAAGTTTGACCCAATGCAAGTAAACTAGGCCAAGTGCGGTTCGAGGCCGGTTTCCACGGACAAAGAACCTTTTGTTTTTCCATTACTACGGATTTACGTTTTATTCTGTCCCGTTTTGTATGGTCACTTATTATACTCCTATAGTTCGTTGTAGACACTTTAAGCTGGGATATTTCGGTTCTTTAGTTCTTAGATAGGTATTGTTTTGGTTTCCCGTTATTTGGTACAGTGAACCAGAAAAGCTGTTTTGTTGTTTGTTGATTTTATGGTAAAGTTGAACGGAAAGATGAACGAAATAGCACTTTAAAATATGTTCATGTAAGTCTAATGTAGGTTTGTAACCTCAACCTAAACCTCAAAAGCCTATATTGGTCCACTGCTGGACGCAGGCCTCCTCTGATAAGCGCCATAATGGCTTTTATCTCATTGGGGTAATGCCCATAGTCCCCACGCTGGGTATGCGGGTTGAGGATCGTAGAATTGTTTTGCAGGGGGCGCTGCTGCCCGCCCCCGGTGGATTTCCTTTAGTCGCTTCTTACGACACCCGCGGGAAGGCTTGGGGTGGTGCAAATTCTAAGCCGGCACCACACAGCAAAAGCACAAAGCAAAAAGTATGGTTGTAAGAAAACCATAATATTCTAAAAAGACCATGTGGTCATCTATGGGTAATCTATGGTACGCAATTTCCAAACTTAAATCTATTCAGTCCAAACGTTTGGTCAAAGTCAATCATCAGTTAAAAGTTCTCATCTCAAAAAGAACTCAAACATTTGTTTGAGTTCTTTTTGAGCACTATTTCACAAAATAAAGCATGTGTTTTGGCAGTACAGAGATGTCATGTTAGTGAGGAGATCAAATCAGACTATCTCTGGGGGCGTCCGGGCTTCGCACGACTCGTCCACCACAGACAGCCAGACATCATTTTGTGTCTGTAGAAGCTTTTGTATGACAGGGATAAAGGTTATTGAATGAATGTACCTATCTATTTTTCAATAGTTACAGAACGGCTGCGGTTAGCACACGATTTTCCCTGTTAAAACGTATATTTTTTCCTTATAAATATCTTCCAAATTACAAAATCCGTTTGACTAAGCGAGTCAAGATATATCTATTCGTAGTTTGATATTTATAATAGTAAAATCTTTAATGAAGTGGGCTTTGTGTAGTATACATTTATGGATCTTCATTAACTTTTCCTTTATACTAAAATCTAGGTTGCCAACCAATAATTTCCGGCCTGTCGAACCGCAATCACTATTTACGAACAATCCTATTTATTCTATGCTTTTTGAACATCATACGACGACTGTGTTGCATTTAAAATCGCTATCCGTGCGAGTTCCCTGAATCAACTACTCTGGAACCGGAAATGTGCACTATTTCCTGTTTATTCGGCACGATCGGCAGCCAATCAAAGTTTATTGTGTTCTTGCCAGGTGTACACCCTGTACCTGCTCTCTACGGGTTGAAAGATGGAGGAACCTATTTCTACAAGGAGCATTTTACCCAAAGTAAGAAACACTTTTACTGATCGATCTTGAATAGGTAGGTCTTTTTATTGGCATTTTTTTCATTCTGGGGGCTTAGATCTGGTTCTGAGGGAAGGATGCGGGTTAAAGTCCCGTCGATATCGATTTTATTTTTGATATTATGAGTGTGTCTTATAGTAATAACCAAAGCCTTAGGGTCTGTCTAAATAACAGTTCCAACCTCACTGAATTCCTACCTGAACTAAACAATTTTCCATCCCTTGTCTTGCGGCGTGCGTAAAATGTGCATAACATCACAGCCGAGTATGGCCGCCAATTGTACGTTTTTATTTTATTTAGATATAAATTATTTTATTAATTTTGTGCAAAAAGGTGTTCATTCATTCATTCATTCAGTGTCAATAAAATGTTTTTAATTTCTGTTACACCTTGTAAGACTTGCAGGCTGAAAGATGGAAATAATCCGCCGCTTCGCTGAGCGAGCGATTTTTCCTTACTCTACCGTACCGTGCCCATTCGACCAAATAGCAACTTTTGAATTTGTGTTTGTTCATGTCTACTAGTAAGTACCTATTAACTTCGATGCACGAGAAAAGATAAATTATACGTACCTACTGTTAAGCGGGTTTACTACGAATCTTTTTTGACCCTTATTCAACCCACTTACATCCGTAATGAATTCTTCAGACTACGATAGTTATTATAGTAAAACTAGCTGCATTCTTACTACCCGTTGTCCTAATTTCCCGAAGGAATGAAGCATTTTCCCGCGGTAAAAAGTAGCCTATGTTCATCAGGAATAATGTGAATAATGGTAAAAGAATTTATCAAATCGGTCCAGCAGTTTCGGAGCCTATTCAATACAAACAAACAAACAATCAAATCTTTCCTCTTTATAATATTATTATAGATATACATAGGTACCTGTACCTTCATGCCTAGTTTATATTTATTTTTTGTAGCTATGCAAAATAGTTTTGAAACAAAGTTCTATAAAGGAAAATCATGAGAACCAAATCATTTGATTGAAAGTTTTTTTAACTTGCGAGGCGCGAGTTATGTTGGCGGACTCTCTATTAATACATCCAAGCATCAAAACGGCCTACGAGATTTTGATAAATGGGGCATTATAATTACTAATGTGGTCTTCTGTATGGTCTTTAGCTACATTTTGAAGGCCTTCGCTTTCTCATTTGGGGAAAAAGTGAAAAAGTCAGGAACGAGTCAGGTTTTTCATAGTTTTCAAATAGTGATACCCTACCTGACAGGGTAGGTAGTTATGGAAACTGTTTTAGATTAAGTCTAGGCTCTAGTTACTACGCTGACTAGACAGCACATGGTGTTCTTAGAATATAAGTGCTTACTGCTACTCTGGCCGATGTGTCTACCTGTGTGGAGACAATAAAAAGTTTGCCTCTGAATCGGCAGGACATATCTTTGGTATTTTGATTCAATTTCCTTCAGTTTTCATCAAAAAGATATCCGTAAAAACGTTCCCAAATCAAAAGTAGGTACTTGAATACTTAAAAAACTTTGATAAGAGTTTGTCTGCAATAAAAATACTGAATACTAAATGACTTGAAGACATTCGTTAGATATTACAATCATCATCATCATCATCATCATCAGCCCATATTAGTCCAATGTTGGACATAGGCCTCCCCTAATGAGCGCCATAGCGCCCTGTCTTCAGCTTGCCGCATCCAGCATCTGCCTGCAGTCTTTCGCAGATCGTCATCCCACCTGGCCGGAGGGCGTCCTACACTACGTTTGCCGAGTCGTGGTCTCCACTCAAGAACATATTACAATCACTCGGCTATTAATTTTGTGTCAGGCCAGAGCTCATTTTAATTTCATTAAGGTACGTAAGTGAGTTCGAGAGCTTTTTGGTTACATCCAGCTTTTCACATTTAGGTAAATATTACCTACTACCGACCTATTTAACAACGCTAATGTATAATAGAGTTACGAGTTATTAGGTGCTAAATTATCGCCAACGCAGCGTTGTTCTCAATACGGCAATTGCCGTAAAATACGGCTTTCAGGGAGTCGATGCATCAAAAATACGGTATACGGCAGCAAGTTCAGTACCGTATTAAAATATACGGCAATTGACACTGGAGCATGGCTAAAAATCTAAAAATGTCTTCATCGAGTAACGAAACTCACCAACGAGCGAACACGGTGTTATACTCGGGGATTCCCCAAATATCATCTATTTGTACACTCAGCGGCGCGGAATGTGGCCCAAACATAAATATGGTGATATGATAACACTTGAGTGTTCTCATGATGGTAGGTGTTAAAATTGTATATATTTGTATGTATAGAGTGGAGATATATGGATTATAAAAAGAAATTAGAGCATGAGAGACCGGTTACAGGATGTCAAAAAGGCCAGAGGAAGAAACACGCGATACTAATTCAGCTACTTTTTGTTCCTTGACAGTTTTTTCTTTTGATCTCCACAGATATTATTACATATTGATTGAATTGTATTAATTATTCATTAAAATTCAGACCTCAAAAATCAAAGACAATATTAAATTAAATACGTAATACTTTATGTTTCCATTTTAGTGTGCCACTTTGCGTGCTGCTGAATGTAGGTACTGAGTGTTGTTTAAATAGAATTTCAGTGTCATGACCTAAGTACGAGTGAATCAGAGGTCTTGGAAGGTATTCAAAACCTATACGGTGAAGAATAAATCTATTTATATATTTAATGTTTCTTTTTAGTTCTAGTTTTTAATAGAAAATAAATAATACGAGCAATACGGCACTTTTTTCAATTTTCCCTAAAAATACGGCAATTTTCGACGTTGTATACGGCAACACCTAATCTGTTAGGAACAACACTGCGCCAACGGTCGTCCAGCCATATTAGCGGACGGCATTAGGTGTCGGCTGTAAATGTGCCAATGTATATCCACATCGTTGGTTTTTGGCAAACGTTGGGGCTCGATGTATCGATGTTTTTGGCAACGATGGGGTTCTAAACGCAGTGATATTTTGATTTGATTGTGATATTAATCGATGGTCGATACAGTTTAGAGGCCTGAACTTTTTTTGCAGCTTTATATAAATCTATCTCAAATTATCTGACCGTTTGGTCGAAGCGACGCGTGGCCCGAGAGCTGGTGAGTATCTGGCGCAGCGCATCAGCATTGCCATACAGCGGGGCCAGACTCAACGGAGACAAGCCTTAGGATTTTTTTTGGTTAAATATTCATTTATTCTCAAAATATAATGTCACTTACATGAGAACAGGATTCTTAGGTTAAGTACCTATAGATGGATACATAGGCTGTGGTCGTTCAATAACTGACTCATTTAATGTGTTCACTTAAATAAGGAGTGAATCATCATTTATGATATTATGTGCAGGAACATTATTATTGTGCACAAGTGTGTGCGCAAACAAAGATGCACTCTCTTTTTCCTCACTGTCATAATGCAATGGGACGGCAGGCCGACCCGACCGGGGAGAGTCAGGCGGTGGTGGTGTTACACCCCCGTGGCTCAGAAAGCACGTTAAGCCGTTGGTGCATCGATGTAACCAAAATTCGGGAGATTGGATACTGGCTTATCGAAAGTGGAACGCTCAAATTGGGTCCAACTGGGTCCACCTCAGTCATAGTCGAACCGCCGCTGCTGGCGTCCGTGTTTCGCGTATTGTTGTCTCGGTCGCACTTCGGCCTGGTTACGTCTTTCCATCTTTGTTGTTCATTAGGTAAGTATATTGCGAAAGATTGGAAATAGCGTGTCTTTGCGTTTAGTTGTAACATAACACAGGCCATTTGTTGAGTTAGCGCTGGGAGAACGTCGCATATCTACAGAATTTTACCTAATTACATCCATGATCTTGCGCCTTTCGTAAAAAACCCACCTAAAAAGGGGTTGAAATCTATAAATAGGTATCTAGGTACCCGAAATTTACTTTATTTTTTGTTCCTTTTGGTTAATTTTTTTATGAAGTACCACGAGATCTCATAGGGCAATACTCAAAGGAAAATAAGCCTCTTATATTTTTTTACCGCCGCCCAGCAAACTTGGCTTTCAGCCATTAAGCACTCGCTTCTCAGAAAACGGCGGGAAAATTTGCCGATAGCTTTAGTATGTACTAGCGACCCGCCCCGGCTTCGCACGGATGTAATGCTGTTACTAAATGTACTACAGAATCGGCCCCCGGCCGGTACCGCCGCAACCGCTATGTCCCTGCATTTTAAATCTGTCCATTAATATCTTCGAAAACATTCATTTAAATTACATGCTGTAAAGGAAAATATTGATCAAAGGGAGATATTAAATGCAGCAAATTTATGGTACTTACATAATTGCATAAGGATTAATGCTGTATGTATTGCTTAAAATCGCTTCGTAAATAAACCAAAAAGGAAAGGATAACAAATGGTTATTGTGGGTTATCCCTAAGAGATAGACGTATGCTGTCGTGAATTTTTATGTAGACCTTTTTAAAGTGTACAATAATGTAGTACATACTGTCGATATATCTCGTAGGGTTCAGCCAGCGTTTGCAATGTAACCGCAAAAAAATGTATATATTTACGACATCATATTAGAAACCTATAAAATTATCAGTGTTTCTCTACTATATTATGCATATATTATACATATAAACCTTTCCCTTGAATCACTCTATCTGTTAAAAAAAACTGCATCATTATCCGTCGCGTAGTTTTAAAGATCTAAGCATACATAGGGACAGACAGACAGCAGGAAGCTACTTTGTTTTATAGTATGTAGAGATGTGGGCATATAGGCTGTAGGTAGAGGGGAGGTGAAAACACAGCGTTACAATTTCTATTTAAATACTTAAAACAGGTTTATCATTATGGCGAAAAAGGTAGTCAGTATTATTATTATTACATTCTCTGTTAGAAGTCAGTCTCAAAAAGTCCATCCGTCTAATCTATAGTTTTTAAAACGGCTGCGTTTCAAAATCCAGCTAAAATATTGAGACCGCTATAAAACGTTGGGCAGATTTACTAAAATCACAGCTTTTGTATTGGAAACCAGAATAATGGTAATGAATGATGTCATCCCAATAAAATGATTGATGATAGCTTGGTGGATACTTTCTTTATTAATGTTGGAAGAAAGTATACTTGTCAAAAGAAGGAGGCAGTTTATGACATAGATTTATAAGAAGTCATATAAGTTTTATTATTCTGTTCCAAAACCAAACTACCTTCGAAAACATTACCAGGAAAATGTAATCTTTGTAAAAGAAATAAAAATATGTCTTATCAATGAGATTAATGAATAGATTCCTCTTACTAGCCACCCCGTAAAGTGCCTTGTGGCTCGTAGAGGCTAAAAGTGCGTCCAGATTAAGTAAAAAACCATTTAAATTAAGGTCCACCATTTAACTCTGCCATTGATATAAGTAAAATTCTGTAGATATGGTACGTTCTCCCAACCGGCGAGGCGCCTTCTGCGCCCACCAAAAGTCCGGTAACGCTGTCATGGCCATCTGCGGTCAACAGCATTTTAGTCCATTCGGGAAAAAAAAGGTACGTTCTCCCAGCGCTATTTCAATAAATGGCCTGTGTTATGTTACAACTAAACGCAAAGACACGCTATTCCCAATCTATTGCAATACCTACTACCTAATGTACAACAATGATGGAAAGACGTTTCTAGACCAAAGTGCGATCGAGACAACAATACACGCTAAACAAGTACCTACGTCGGCAGCGCCCCGGTCCGACTGTGGCTGAGGTGGGTGGACATAATTGGACTCAATTTGAGCGTTCCACTTTCGACAAGCTAGTGCCAAATCTCCCGAATTTTACTCACATCGGTCTCTGCATACGTAATGTGGATTTTACTGGTCCCGGACGGAACGGAACAATTTTTACACACAGAAGAACTAGCCCCGTCTCATCCACGCTCCCGTCGCGTATATATGTATACTATTGTTTACGGATGTAAGCGGTTTCATTACAAACCTTATTTGTGTTGGTAGAACACCAAAGTTTCATCCCTTAAAGCCTCCACACACAGAAACCGTGGCCGGGCCGGAGGCGAAGGAGTGCGAGTTGTAATGCGTGAATCTAAATGAGAGTCTACACATACACCACCGGGCGGCGCGGCGTGTGTGTAGTCTCTCATATAAATTCACGCATTACAACTCGCACGCCTTCGCCTCCGGCCCGGCCACGGTTTCTGTGTGTGGGTGGAGGCTTTTAACGAGAGACATCTTCGCTAAGCCTGTATTGAAGAAATCTTGAGTACGAAAATTTAGATCATTAAATAAATAAATAATGTTGCGAAGAGAGGTCGTAACAAACCGAAAACATCGAGATTTTATCGGTTTTTGTTAATGGAGGCTATTTGAAGGTACTCTATAAACATCTCCTTTTCGATGATGATGTCTACTGGTCAATTTAGAATGTATTCGTGGGTATCAGTCATAATATTTTCTCCGCTTATTGGTTAATTTTTTTTTAACCGACTTCCAAATTAGGAAGAAGTTGTTAGTTCGGCTGTTTCAATGTTTTTTTAAACGACTTCGAAAAAGAAGGAGGTTCTCAATTCGGCTGTGTGTATATTTTTTATTCGTCGATTACTCCGTCCATCGAGCACATTGGGTATGTGCTCGATGACTCCGTCAATTTTGAATCGATTTGGATGATCATTTATGTCATTGTATCGAGAATGATCCTGAAATGGTCTCATACTAATAATAATATAATAAAAAGTAGGGTTATTATTATAAAAGCATTTTAAGTCAGTTATTTGTTTATTTGTTTTATAATAGTAATCAAAATGCAGCTAATGAGCGGCAAAAATAATACGAGTGATTAATTTTTAAATTTTTATTTTTTAACACGTTTATTAAAACCTTAAAACATTAATCAAAAGAAAAAATTACATATAAGTTCAATATACATATAGAATATAAATACAATAAATGAATAAATAAAAAGGACAACCAAGCCAAGGACAGACGCAGCTGGCGCGATATTGTCCGTGACAAAGTTTCACGGGGGAATCACGACCTTCAGACATGAGGATATACGACGCAAGGAGGAGGGAGGAGGAAATGAATAAATACGAAGAAAAAACATTAATCAAAGTCACAAAAAAATAGCAATCAACTAATAGATATAAAATTCAACTAGTATTTACAATTCAAACATTTGTGCTACCTGCAGACTGTTGCAAACAATCTACAAGTAGCTCAACTTATCCATATCAATACCAGTCGGAAGCGTCCCCAAGACGCTGGCTGCATTGCAAGATATTTGGTAAAAATGTCGTTCACATACACTCACCAGGTGTCCAGATGATGTAAGATGGAAGAAGCTAATTCTATACAAGGCATACCTACCTACGGATAGATTATACAAAATATTTCCTCGACCCAATTTCTCAGAAAAATAGGGTAAGTAAGCATCTCCAATTTCGTGACAAATAATTTTAATAAAATTCGGCTTCCCCGCCTGATATTTTAAGTCTATCAATAACGGGTCTCAAATTACGGTACACAGTAACGGTCTGGATGCAAGGTTGGAAATTTCGGATCAATTGATAATTTGCCGTGTGGTGCCGTGCTTAGAATTTGCAGCACCCTAACTCTTCCCGCGGGTGTCGTAAGAGGCGACTAAGGGATATCCACCGGAGGCGGGCAGCATCGTCCTCTGCAGAACAATTCTTCCACCGAACTGCGATCCCAAGCCCGCATGGATTATGGGCATTACCGCCTTATGAGATAAAATAAAGCGCTTATCTGGGGGGAGGCCTGCGTCCAGCAATGGACCGATTTACGCTGTTGAGATTGATAATTAGCCGGGTCCAGATTGGGCGAGCACCGCGCGAGGCAACGCCGATCTGTATAATTTTCAGGCTGCCTCGCAAGGCTCGCTTCGTCTGGACTATGATGTACATAATTATATAGGCTATTATTATACATTCCATAGTATGTAGGTATGTTGGTTTATACAGCAGCAGATTAAGAAACTTGTTGGGTGTGTTTTAAGCTTGACGTGTGTATCTGATTGCCGGTGCGTGTATCTGTGGGTCTGTCTGTTGTACCTAACTAATAAACCGATTTGGGTTGATTCGGTGACTTCTTCAAGGACGTTCTTTTTATTACCTACGAGGGTCAGGTGATGTTATTTAAGTGTCTTTAAGTGGTTAGCGGACACGCTTTATTACCCCCCAACGTCAAAACGGTGAAAGCGATTTTGATAAAATATGAGGTAGAAAAATACTCTTTTGATCTGATATTATGGTTCTTAGCTCCCTACATTTGCAAGGGCTCCCACCCATTAGGCGAAAAAAATAAAAAACGAGGATTAACTCAGATTTTTTTATAGTTTTCAATTAATAACTTGTTAAGCTATAGGTGTTGCCGTTCTAATGTTATGTTGGATCAAAGTAAGAACGTCTGGTTATTTTTTTATGCATTTTGTTTTCTGGTTTTGAATAAATGAATGAAACCTCCTCATTCTGATTAGCTGTCCGGACAGCACACACCGTGTGCCTTCAAAGAATGGGGAAACACTTAGGATCATTAATCCAGCTTCCGTTCCCGCGGAAGTAATTTCTATTTTCAACGCAAAATGAATTGTTTTCGCACAGCAACAATGACCCGCCTCAACTCAATTCCTGATAAAGAATGATTATTCGCCCTTTTGTTACTTGAATACAAATAACGCCCACTCTACTCGAGTAGATTACCGAAATGACTGACATAATGTTCGGCCAAATTGCTTTATTTCGAACCATCCCATTATCTACAAATGGTAAAATAGTAATGTCAACTGTGAACAAGCACTGAACAATACTGCATCGTAGCAAAGCGACAGATAACCCTGTCTGCAGGGGCTGTCTCAACGACGAAGAACCCACGTGGTCCTGGAATGCTAAGGAGTAACAGCACAACGAACAGAAATCCTGAACAGAAGCCCAAAATTACTGAACCTGGCTTTACACATTAAGTACACTAGCTACCATATCTGAGGAAACCAAACACTCAATCACTTTACAATCAGATTAGAGCACACATGTTTGCTGTGTGGTGTCGGTTTAGAATTTGCACCGCCCCAACTCTTCCCGCAAGTGTCGTAAGAGGCGACTAAGGGATGGCCACCGGGGGCGGGCAGCAGCGCCCCCTGCAGAACAATTCTGCCACCGAATTGCGATCCCTAACCCGCATGCCCGGCGTGGTAATTATGGGCATTACCCCCATGAGATAAAAGCCATTAAGGCGCATATCAGGGGGAGGCCTGCGTCCAGCTGTGGACAAGCTGTTGAGGTGAGGTGAAGTGAGATATAATTATGTTGTTTAAACATGATGTTTTGAAAGATTAATAAGTAAAATCATTAGTAAAAATTGCACGAAATTGCAAAATATATATTCTAATTTTAAGTCAGAGTGACATAATCGTAGTGTGATTTTAAAAAGTATTTCTAAATTTTGGATTGCATGGAGTGTCAGGGATAAAACCTTCCATTTTATCAGCTAAAGTATCACGCTAATAATATTATAAATGCGAAAGTTTGAATGTTTAGATGGATGGATGGATATGTGTTACCTCTTCAGATGAGGCTGAATTTTTGCATACAGTAAATTCTAATCCGGAAATCAAACAGAGGCTTTTTTTTATCCCAAAACATTGGTTCCGATGGGATAGAAATCACTTTTAAACGTTTCCATAGAAACAACGTGTGCGAAGCCGCGGGCATAAACTAGTTTACTATATACTACAAAATACTTATTTAAATGCCCCACTGCTCTATGCAGAAGTTATTCCAAAACAAGACTCAGTTCATAGTTTTCAACAATGAAAACACGACCATCTAAACTTCCCAGCTTGACCAACTTGAAAGCTTTATCTCCCATTCAAAATTCATGCATAAAATAACGTAGATAGACCTCAATTTTCATTGGAGATTGTATTTTCCATCAGATATTGTGTGAAAAATTCTGTCTGATGTATAGTTATTGCTCACGTAAAGCGCGATGAAGATTTGAAGGCTGCTATACACGTTGCTCTACTTTGGAACACTTTGCTCTACACGATGCTCTACTTTGGAACATTGTTTAAAGGTGCGCTTTCGGTGTGCAGTTCGAATTTTTACTGTTAAACGTTCCAATAAGAACTGTCACAAAAAATACAGCCGAATAGAGAGCCTCCTCTTTTATTTGAAGTCGGTTAAAAACCACTACCACATTCCTTTTATCGCTGCCCATTAAAATGCATACTTACAGGTTTTATAATTTCATACGAATATTTTATTATGTTGATTTAGTTTCAAAAAACTAATATTTAAGAATCTGCTAAAATCCTGCCAGCTTAATAAATTTTTGCTTTAAATATATTTTTATTTGGCTTTCGATGAGAGTTTAACCCCTGCCTAAAAGTGCCTAGGTACTTACGTTAGTTAAACCTTAGGTCTAAAAGTGACTCTAAGATTGATTCTATTATTTCGTAATTTTTCATTACAGGGTGTGATAGTAAATGATAAAAATCTTTTTTACTTTAAAAACTTTCGTAGTTTAACTCACCCTGATGAAACCCCTCGTCTTTCATCCCTTCATGAAAGGTTGGTGTTCTTCGAACACAAAGTAGGTTCGTAGTTAATCCGCTTACATTCATACTAAGCTTGGAGCTAGATGATGTTGTGTGGGTTGTTCAGCATTATTTATTTTTTTATTCATAATGATTTATCTTCGAATAAGACATTATGACACGAGTTCCATGTGTGGGACTCTACATGCGTCGACACACTTGCGCCTTCCCATCTTCCGAGGACATCCGTGAGGGCAAGCGCGGCGGCAGATATGGCCGAGGATCTCAAGCGGTGTAAATATGTAGGTCTCAACAGAGCCTACACATTTGTAGTCGAGACCCTAGGTTCGTGGGGTACCGAGGCTCTCCGGATTTTTAAAAAAATATCTGAGCGTCTCATCGAAGCGACGCGTGACCCGAAGGTTTCTGAGTATCTGGCGCAGCGCATCAGCATTGCCATATAGCGGGGCAATGCAGCCAGCGTCTTGGGCACGCTTCCGACTGGTAATGATATGGATCAGTTGAGCTATCTGTAGATTGTTTGCCACTGTTAGCTCAATTGTTTCAATCGTAAATACTAGTTATAATTTAATTCTATTTTTATTGTAATTTTCTATGTGAATAAAGACATATTTTATTTTATCTTTGTGTATTTCAAAGAAGAATACTGATAAAAGTAATGGATATTGCAAGTCATGCCTACAGATCTTTGACTGAAATAATGAGCGTAGTTAAGATAAACGTAAACGCGTATTTTCAGGCTATAAATCTTACTGATACATCGTGGCTTAGTTGTTCTTTGAGCTTAGATATTTTGTAACTGCTTTTTATGCTTTTCGTTAGGTTTGTACCAGATGCGTAAATTAGGCGAAGAGCTTACAAGGAAAACTCAAATCATGGTAAATATCCCGTTCTAAATAATGACTTTAGAATAACCATGATGAATTTAAAAGTTTTAACTTACAAGGTGTTATAATGTGATTCTTGCTATAGACCAAAACCTGTAGGGTATTTCCCGTTGACCTAGAATCATAAAATTTAGTAAGAAGCAAGGTCTTATAGCACAAATAAAGGGAAAAATCCAGAAACTGTAAATTTGTAATTTATTCACAAAAAATAATAAGTTTCGATTCTCGCCATGGACCAAAACCTATAGGGTACCTACTTCCCGTTGACCTCGAAACATGCTAATTTGGCAAGATACAAAGTCTTACGGAACCCTTAGTGCGCGAGTCCGACTCACTTGACGTTTTATTGTTTATTAACCGACGTAAAAAATGGAAGAGTGATTTTGTCTGTGTTTTTAGTTTTCAAAATGCATTCAATGAGCTATAAAAATAGTATGAATGAGTTATTCCGTATTCGTCCCACTGCGTTCGGACCAAAGAAGTCCGAATGCGGAAAATCAAATTTTATGCATACATCGAGTGTGATACACTACGAATGCTTCTGAATTGACCAGTAGTTCTAGAAACATACCTACTTATACAATACAATACACTTTATTGCACACCAAGAAAATACAAAATTAAAAATGCAGGCCATTATACCAATACAATTTTATCTACCTATGTAAGTTTCAGTCCGTTTCGGCAATCAATAGTTTTAACGTAAAATAATCAATCTATCCACAATGGCTTAGCTCGCACGACCTAGATAGCAATGTTACCTAAGGGGTAGTAGTATTAAGATATTAGTTTCTGTCCGCGGTTTCGCACGCGTTGTTTCAATGCAAATGTTTTCTATCCCATGGGAACAAAAGATTTAAATAGATATACGCGCTGATACCAAAAACTGTGGCATTATCTTTGAATACGTGCGTTAATAAAATACGCACGCATAGAGTAGTTAAAATTGTGTTTTTGTCAAAAAATCTAGTGGTTATTAGTATTAACATTTATTGTGCAATCGCACTGCAAGAACTTTTTTGTAACAACACACCACAAAGCACAGAATACACTGATTCCAAATGAGCGAGCTATCTCATTTCGCTTGGCAACAACACGGCGCAGTCATACTACGGAAAGGGCCCATCTAACATTTAAATCTTTGATGGGAACTGATTTATGAGATAAAAAGTAACCTATGTATGATTCCAGGATTATAAATACCTGTATGCAAAATTTCAGCCAGAACCGTTTAGTAGTTTTGGCGTGAAGAGGTAACAAACATCCATCCATCCAGACATCCATAAATAAATAAAATAAATGTATAAATAAATCAATAATAAATAATTCTGGACAACTCACACAGCATTATCTAGCCCCAAGCTAAGCAGAGCTTGTGTTATGGGTACTAGATAACTGATATACTTAATACAATACACTACATAGATACATATATTTTTTTATTATACATAGAAAACATCCATACATCTATTCATCTAAAATTTGTCATGTTATTGTGTTTCTCTGCTAAGGGTCAGCATAGTTCCAGAGAAGGCATGTAAAATGTTACATGGAGGAAGCACGGACGTTTTTTTAAGCAAACATTTTTTTTTTTATATCCACAGTACTCTTTATGTGTAAGTACCAAGAGGGACAATTACTGGAAAAAATTCAGCGCATGCACAGTTTCACAGTCCACAGCCTATTATATGGGCTGCAGGCCGATAGCATCATGGGGCCACAGCTGGCATATGGGCTGTCCACCTACTGAGTTTTAACGGGCGTATGTAGTTGGACTTAGAGGGATGTCATAAATAAAACGTGGACTTGGTAGAATAGATACTAAGCTAAAAAAATATTTTATAATATTTTTATATCTATACTAATATTTACTAATATTATAAAGAGGAAAGATTTGATTGTTTGTTTGTTTGTATTTAATAAGCTCCGAAACTACTACATCTATTTGAAAAATTCTTTTACCATTAGAAGCCCACATTATTTCTGATGAATATAGGCTACTTTTTACCGCGGGAAAATGTTTCATTCCTACGGGCGAACTGGTAATAGGACAACGGGTAGGAAGAATGCAGCTTGTTTGTTATAATTACTCTATTATAATATCTGTAACAAAATCTCTACCAGATTTGAGAGGGACTTTATACTCTCGATGCTGGACTGTGAAACTGGTAAAAAACTAGACTCACAAAACCCTTTTAGCAATTTCAACTGTCTGAACAGCTGAAATTAGAAACTTAGATGAGTGGGTAGTCATTCCTTCGAAATCCAGGACCTGACTCTGGAACATGATAACCAATAAATCGCGACAGTTAAATCTAATCTTTACTACCTTAAACTTAAGATTTACCTGTATCTTCAGGAATCGATCTAAATCGTCTCTTAAAGTGGGGGCCAAGGAACGCGAGAATTCATTAATTCTGCAGAGAACGCCGCCGAGCTGAATCTCCGAAATAGCTTTTGGGGTTAAGCTATCGATTTCGGAAAACGGTTGTTTGGTGTTCGACGAGATTGCACGTGACACCTATGGGTACAGATTTATTTACAGACTTGCTTTTGAGCATGGTTTTGCTCGCGTTGTCTTGGAAATTGACGTCGTGTAACACTCAGGGCTTTTGAAGCTTTCTATTAATAAAACTATTTTTAGAATCGCATTAGCATACTGCCAAATACGATGTGAAATGTTTGACTCAACGCAAGTGCTTGGATATTTAATGAAGAAAAGATTTCAAATCAAGACTACGAATTGCAATTACGTAAAAAATACACGGCAACAGATTTAATTTTAAGTTAAGGTTTGATTATAAACATTTCACATCGCATTGGCTGGAGTATAGTTCCGGCGATGAAAAATACTCTTAGTTACTAATATGATAGCAGTAAAATCTGTAAAATATGTTACGAGAAGATTCGGCTTTCAATTATTTTGCTTCACGTAATTTATTATTTTTTTTTCTTCGTGTTTTGAAATATATCAATCTGAACTTGGAACTTGGACTCATAACTTCATACTACACATCCATCAAAATGTATTGACAAAGAAAACAACTTGTCATACAAATCACTACAATGTATAAAACAAAGTCGCTTCCTGTCTGTCTGTCATTTTAAAATGCAGGGACACAGCGGTTGCGGCGCTACCGGCCGGGGGGGCCGATTCTTCAGTATATTTAGTTTCAGCATTGCACCCGTGCGAAGCCGGGGCGGGTCGCTAGTAGTCTATATAACGTTACCTGCCTACGCCGAAGGCGCTACATACCTGATACCAAGTTATAGGTAAGAAAGTGAATAATAGACAAGCCAATACCCACAGGGCAATGTATTTGTCAGCACAATAATTGTGCTCTCAGCATAATAATTTTCAGCACAATAATTGTACTGAATGATGAATGATGAATGAAATTTATATTTATTCCCAAATATATTTCGGAAATCCTAAAAGTAAATCATCACGCAATAAATTATATCCAGGCAATCTTTCAATTTCTTTAGTTAACTATGTATATGATTGCTAGACTGCATTTAACCAATACTATAATAAAGCGAACGTAAACTTGAGGGCAAGTACCTACCTAACCTGAATACTCAAGATAGCAATTTTTAAAGAAAAGTTTCGATTGAACCAATTTTTAAATACTCGTATTAAATGTACATAATATGTTAATTTAATACGAGTATTTAAAAATTGCAACATTGCAGACGTGCAATGTCTGCAAACCACCGCCCGCAGATAAAATTCACTCAGTTACCGCGTCTTTTTATACGCAATTTTAATTATTTGACCCTGCTTCTTAGGTACTTAATTATAGAAAATAACAGTAATAAAAGTAGTTTAATTATTTATTTATAATTTTTATTATTTTAAACCTTAATTGCAATGATGTACAAAGGGTGGGCTTAATGCCGAGGCATTTTCTACCTGCCGACTATTATATTATTATATATATGTATATTAGATATTTATTTGAGATCTTTCCTTCAAAAAACATTACTTATAATTATTTTTCGTCAATTCATTCTTCAAATTATAGTATATTAACAAGGTAGTCTCCTAATTCATGAGGGTACATTCATCATGAATGTACCCTCATGAATTAGGGGGATAATTTTCGACTCAAATAAAAATGATCGAACTTCACCAAAGTTCATTTGATCAACTATTATATCTGAAACTCGATGCCAAACGAGGCGCTAAGTTTTTTGTGTTATGGTTTGTTTACAAACATTCCACATCGAGTTCGGCTAGTGCATACTATGAATGCAATTTTAGATATTTATAGGCAAAATCGGGTTCTTGACCTCCAGGTATCGTTTATTTATTCACCCTGTAGATCATGGCTTCCGTTGTATTTTTTAAACGACTTCAAAAAGAAGGACGTTCTCAATTCGTCTGTATGTTTATTTTTTTTATGTATATGTATATCTCCGGTTAACCGAGTTTACTGATTCTTTGGTCCCATAAAAATATTATTTAAATCTAACTTAAAGACAAAAAGAAAACATGTGTGCCCTCTTCAAGTAAAGTGAAATAATTGCTCATCCACCGGAATAGAGAACGACAGCGCTGGCTGTGATTTACGGCGCTCGCCTGAACTTGACAGAAGGCAGTATGTTGTACACTCTCTTAATATAGCTACCTAATGTGCTATTTTGAGTACCATGTTAACGAAAAAATCTATATCAAAATATGGTACAGACCATCGTTGTAAAAAATCCTTAAATAAATGGCTATTAACTCTAAACTACGAAGAAACTGAAAAACTTTCGGAAAGTGTTTCGTAACATATAAACAAACTCAACATGCTAGGTACTCACACTTGCACACAACACACACATGCACACAACACAAATACACATACAGACGTACACAAAACACTAACACACACACACACACACACACACACACACACACACACACACACACACACACACACACACACACACACACACAGGCACACATCATACAATAACATGCTAGCAAACTTTTGTAAAGCATTATTACGAGTACATGTTTAATTTTAATTTTTCAAATTCGCACCTTCCAATATTATTATAATTGTATATTACGGAAGAGCGGAACCCTCAAATACAGGTATGTCTATACTTAAAGAGGATTTCAAACCCATGCTATGTAAATTAATTTAAGTTTACTTTAATAAACAACATGTCATGCAACATGTCTTCGGTTGGGTGCAAGGTGTTGCGCGCCTCATCAATGCCAGTGCGGTACTGCTGTCGAACAGCTTGGTCATCACGGATTATCGTGTACTAGGGCAGCCGGTCGGATATCTCGCCACGCCAGCCTTAACGACATCATCCGGCGGGCCTTTGTCGCCGCTAACGTACCAGCTATTCTCGAACCGAATGGTCTGTTACGTGACGATGGTAAAAGGCCCGACGGTATGACACTAGTCCCATGGGAGTTGGGGAGGCCCATTGTGTGGGACGCTACATGCGTCGACACACTTGCGCCTTCCCATCTTCCGAGGACATCCGTGAGGGCAGGCGCGGCGGCAGATTTGGCCGAAGATCTCAAGAGGCGCAAATATGCAGGTCTCGACAGAGCCTACACATTTGCTCCTCTTGGAGTCGAGACCATAGGTCCGTGGGGTACCGAGGCTCTTCGGGTTTTCAAAAAATTATCTGAGCGTCTGGTCGAAGCGACGCGTGACCCGAGAGCTGGTCAGTATCTGGCACAGCGCATCAGCATTGCCATACAGCGGGGCAATGCAGCCAGCGTCTTGGGGACGCCTCCGACTGGTATTGATATGGATCAGTTGAGCTACCTGTAGATTGTTTGCAACAGTCTGCAGTTAGCTCAATTGTTTCAATTGTAAATACTTATTATATTATAATTTTCTTTGTGAATAAAGGCTTTTTCCTACTTTAATAAATATATTTGTATTTGTTGTAAGTAAAATTCGGGAGATTGGCTACGAAAGTGGAACGCTCAAATTAGGTCTACCCACCTCAGTCACCTCATGACAGATGAGAACAAGAAACCGTGGTCTTGGTCGCACTTTGCTCTAGGTACGTCTTTCCATCTTTGTTGCTCATTATATTGTAAAGGCTAGAAATAGCGTGTCTTTGCTAAGAAATCAAATAATATTCCAAAAATTTTTGACATCGACGGGACTTGAACCCGCATCCTTCTCTCAGTACGGGAATGTACTAACCAACTACACCACGCTAAGGAGAGCTTGTGTTATAGGTAAAAGATAACTGATATACTTAATACAATACAGTGCATAGATAGATATTTTTTATTATACATAGAAAACACCTGGAACAAATATTTTTAAAATTACATTTACATTGGAACGGGCGAAACGGTTTTCTTCAAACATTGTTCGACTACTTGAGACCAAGACACCTTTCAAATAAATAAACTAAATGCAAATTGGTTTAGCTGTTACGATACCAGAGACATACATAGTGAGATGATCGAAACCTTTAGAGCACGGAAAAGGCACGATAAAGTGTGTCGTTGATATAACTGATAACAAATTGCGAGACTTTTATTACGGCTTTTATTACAATATCAAATTTTTTACCAATTGTATCAGAAAAACTATACATCAACATTTTTGCGAAAAAACTAAATTGAGGTGACTTATAGCGAAGTAAGATTAGAGGACCCATAAATTCCCCTTGGACAGTGCTACTATCATTCTTCTCAATCTACGGGAAATATATGAACCACTAGCAAAGAACCGCGACTTTGCTTCTGGTGCTACGACACTATGTGGGTTCGCTAGATCCATAACTTTCTACTGCGCGTTTGCCCATGGTGAAATGTGTTTCGCGTCTTCTGACCAAATAAGTTATTTGAACAAATGTCATCATCATCATATCGTCAACAAACGTCTGCAGCTGGGTTTTATTTCTTTAAATGCTTAAGGTGGTTTTCGTGTCACTGCGGCCATGATAGGCCTATTGCGATCGCCACTTGTGTGTTCAGCCTCTAAGCAGCGGCGTTCATAACTCGCCACTAACTCTGGCAGCTGCTAGGATTTGTAGAATTTTCTTCGGGGTGATGTCTACTCGTCTGGGCAGTGCACGTGTGCAGGTGCTTGCACAGTGGATGCTACGTTTTTCACTTTCGACGAGGGGCGTTTCCTCCGCCTCCTCACAGAATCTGCAGGATTGTGACAGCTGGTCATAGAAATTCCAGATACGACGCCACAAATAGCGGTCCTGAGTTAACTCCATAAAACTGCTACAGTATCGTAGGTCCATCAAGTGGATGGTACCCCAACACTCGCCACCCGAGAATCTTTACTCCCCAGCGGTAACCGGTTCTGCGAGCTATATGGCTTGCACACTGCCATTTTCACTTGTCGCACAAATTTGACTTGACCTTTCGTATGGGGCATTCGTTTTTCACTAATTCGCGCATCTGTGGAGCAAGCTCCAGGAGTCCGGTGCGAAAATGGCGCGTGTGATTAAAATTACGATATCTCTAAAGTTTACTAAAGCTACTATGTATAATTTATACCGTTGGAATCGTTATGAAATAAGCTAACTCATTAAATAGCTTATTTTGTAAGCTTAAAAAGATAAAAGTTATTGATTTCTGATTTTTGTTCGCAAATTCTAAGAATTTACCACTCAAACGCTCTCAGGCAACTCAGGTTTACGTGTCAAGTAGCGATTTTTTGACAGTTTTCTATGAAAATCGGTCAAAAAATCTTCGAGATTTTAGATTGAAGCACGTTTTTGAGACGTGCTTCAATCTAAATAATCTAAATTGCGTTTGAGTATTCGGAGGTTTGAAATGTGGTAGGTATCCTGACCTGACAAAAATGTATTTTGACAAATTAATTTGGAATCTGACAATTTGACAAACAGTAGACAAAAGGTATCTCAAACAGTCATAGTGATAATCAGACAGAAAGTCACACTTATTTGTATATCGAAGAAGACTATTACAATTATGGAGCCAACCATGAATTATGAGATGTTACGAAAATATAGAAGTATTTGACCAAGCGGACATAATTACAAATGGCGGCGGTAATAAAAGGTGATTTATTCAGACAAATATTGGAAAAGTAACTTGGTTGGTAAGAATGATAATATCATATAGAATACGTGTTTGTGATAATTATTTATGGTCCTTCTATGATATCGAATAGATCGATGGGTAGATGTTTCATCACCAGTGATAGGAATAGGTAGGGCTTATTTACCTAAACTTCGAGGAACAGTGACAAGAATCGGAGACTTCCTTCCGACAAAATTTTTTTCCGGTACAGATGTACCGGAAAAAATTCCGGACATTACTTAGGTACATTAAAAAATAATGTTATTCGAATAAGTAGTTGATCTATGTTTACCTGAAGTTCGCGACTAGACATGATCTTAAAACTATCAAACAAAATCTTTGTTTAAGAAGCCGGACACGTTTTGAAGTTAATATCTGCTTTGTCATTCGCTCTCGACCACGTTTCTTAAGATTTCTAAAGTTGAACTTTAGCATATTATTAAAAAAAAACTGACCATCTTTAAAACGATAAAACAGACATTTTTATCATTTAAGCAGTATTTTTAAGTACTTTGGACGGAGATAGAGGAATAATCATTTTTAAAAACGAAAAGTATTTGTCTTTTATCTTACTAAAGATCAAGATAAAAAAGTGTATTTCAAAATGTACGTAATGTTATCAAAATAATGGGCGTATCACATGTTCAGTATCCTTCGAGATATTTGACCACGTGAGAACTGTGCTAAGCTGGTGTTCGTCTGAGCACATAAAAATTAAACAGGAAAATATTTTTAATTAAAATTAATATCCAGAAATCACGATCTAGATAAAATTAGAGACATGTGACGCGTTAACAGCAGGAAAAGATCATCGGTCATACTATATTTACGTGCCTTTGACCTCAGTCGAAGTTGAGAGGTCGTTTTAAACTTATAATTGGATCCATAACATAAAATGAAATCGCTTGAAAATTTAAAATATAGAAAAAATATGATTGTGTATTTAAACTTAATTGACTCTTCTGAGGCAGAGAATTTCGGTTCTGACACTAAACTTGACGAATCGAATCAAGATGATTAGAGGAAAATCTGTATTTTTTATGGCATTTTCTTAAGACAAATAAAGATTTTCTAAATTCTCAGAAACCTTGGAAACTATTTGCAATAATTGATTATGTAAACATAAAGAGTTCACTTTGTAATTTAAGTTATTCCGTCTGCACATTTCGTTTCATGTTTTCCAATTATATGTTGATAAATTATTAAAATATAACCTGTATCTGTTACAACAATGTTCACTACGTTTCATTTTTCTTTTATCGTTATAGTTTTATGTATAAATAGATAAAATACTTTTCAATGATTTTTGTCAGATTATTTTGTGGTTGTAACGACTCCCATGTTATGTTATGTCTAGTCGCGAACTTTAGGTAAACATAGATCAACTACTTATTCGAATAACATTATTTTTTAATGTACCTAAGTAATGTCCGGATTTTTTTCCGGTACATCTGTACCGGAAAAAAATTATGTCGGAAGGAAGTCTCCGATTCTTGTCACTGTTCCTCGAAGTTTAGGTAAATAAGCCCTACCTATTCCTATCACTGTTCATCACATAACAAGGATTGTCCTTTATTTACTTACAACTGGTCATGTGTTAGACGCAGGCCTCCCTTAAAGGCCAATAGTCGCTTAACAGGTAAGCGACTATTGGCCTTTATCGTATGGGGGCTATGCCCATAATCCCCACTCTGGGAATGAGGGTTGGGATCGCAGTTCAGTGGTAGAATTATCCTGAAGGAGGTGCTGCTACCCAGCTCTCAGTTATTTACTACCTGATTAATTTTTATGTATGATATGTATGCTCTTAAGAACAAATGATCCTTAGAGGATTGATATAATTAAATTCAATCAATACTACATTTTCACAAAAAAAAATTATATACAGACATGTAGGAGATTTAGGTCTGGGTGTTTTCTATGTATAATAAAAATATCTATCTATGTAGTATATTGTATTAAGTATATCAGTTATCTAGTACCCATAACACAAGCTCTGCTTAGCTTGGGGCTAGATAATGTTGTGTGAATTGTCCAGCATTATTTATTTATTTATTTATTTTTAGTTAGTATATTTATTTATTTAGTGATCCATCCAATCCATCCCTTCCAATCCAACACAGAGCCTTTATTTTGTAAGTACAAAGATTCCGTTTACTACCTAAATTTTAGTAGCATATTTAGTAGAATTTTAGTAGCACTGAACCGTAGATAGGTAGGTACTTCATGGTAACTCGGACATTAACACCGAGCTCTTGAAAACAGGGTCATCAAAATTCTTGGTTTTTGAAACAGCGGTCGCCGTTAACCCTGGCTGAATACAGAGTGGTGAAAATATTTATCGTGCCTTTGTGTGTGAATGTAGGTGTTATACTTATTGAATACTTATTGAATAGTCAATTAATTGGTAAAAAAATAACGACTGGCATTTAAATTCTGTAGCATCTCATCACCGATTCTGATATATGTTTTCACTTTATTGAGACTGTTTGATCAAAATCGGTGCCGTCAAACTAATTTGACGACCTCCGTGGCGCAGCGGGCAAAGGTCCGCCTGCGACGCAGGAGGTTGCGGGTTCGATTCCTGCCTCGGAACAAATTTGTGTACGATCTGCAGAAATTTGTTCCGATGGTCTGGGTGTTTTCTATGTATAATAAAAAAAATATCTATCTATGTAGTGTATTATATTAAGTATATCAGTTATCTAGCACCCATAACACAAGCTCTGCTTAGCTTGGGGCTAGATAATGCTGTGTGAATAGTCCAGCATAATTTATTTATTTTATTTATTTATTTATTTAATTTCATTTGTTGTTCGAATTTTAGTAGAAGCGTTACTTTTGCTCCAACCACGCATTTATTTTCTTTGACTGAATTAAAGAATGCAATATTTCGTAGACTTTGCTTCTTTTAAAGAATAGTGATGCGTATAGTATTGTAATATCTGTGGTGATGCGTAACTATCAACTAGAATAACGAGAATTTCGATATTTATCCAGCTGACAATTATGTGTGCGTGAAAAATTGTATTCTATCATAACGTTTTTGAAATTATTATACTGCGTAAGCCCTCACGGTCAGGGTAATTTCTAAGAATTCAAAAAATATCCCAAAAAATGACCGACTTCAATGGGACTTGAACCTTAGAACTGAGCAACGCGACACCTCTTGTCAAACGAACTAAATGTAATTTTGTCTTTGAACAGGATTGGATAAACTTCAATGTTTCCCCTGTAGGTGGAGCTATCGGCACTAGAGTCCGAAGGAATTCACAGAGTTTTTCGACAACTATGTCACTTGGCCTCGTGGTGTAGTTGGTTAGCACATTCCCGTATCGAGGGAAGGATGCGAGTTCAAGTCCCGTCATTGTCGACTAAAATTATGGGATATTATTTGATATCTTTCATTACGCCAAAAAAAAAAAAATGCGTGGACGGAGTGTATCGTTATAAATGTGTAACCTATCATTTGCTTCACTGATCTTTTATCTCAATGATATTTCATAGGGATATATAAACTTTTTCCTGACGTGTGTAATAGATACTATAAGTTTTACATACCTCCACGTTTTTTCCCTACGTGCGTCGAGGACTAAACATCGATTTGTCATCAACACGACAACGCACCGCTGTCTTAAAAACCAGGCGTCACAAAATTTGTCTTCCCTGAAATATTAACGGATATTTGTAAATTATTCTTGTTATCGGTCGTTTGTCGTTCGTCTAGCAGTCGGGTTTGTGACGTCATAGCTTGTTTTGATATTCCAAGACAAAACAACATTGTATCTGGAGAGCTTTGTGGTACAATATCAGATGATTTACCTCGGGCGATGCGTAGTTTCGGATTCTAAGATTTCCCGACAAAAATTACATTTTACAAAATTTGCCAGCACAATTCTGATTAATAATTTGTACTTAAGTACATTTTCAACATAGACTTTTCTTAGTTTATTACACGAGGAATATTATCGGGTTTTTATCGCGTAAGTAGGTACCTTGTTAACCCCGACGCAAAAAGGGAGGGGTGTTAATATTAGTTTAACGTGGCTGTCTGTGTATCTGTGTATCTGTCTGTGGTATCGTAGCTCCCAAACGTTGAACCGATTTTCGTTTAGTTTTTTTTGTGTCATAGATAATTTTATCTCTAGTGTTCTTAGCCATGTTTCATGTTTCGGTGGCCTTACTTGATGACGGAAGGATGAATGGATCTTCGCTTCCGACTCCAAGATCGCCATTTGTTATGTGATCCTAACTACTAGGTACTACCTACTAGTTGTGTGTGTCTCCGGCGTCTTCGAAGTAACAAAGCCAACTGCTGTTGGCGTCTCCTCGTCAGAATCCATTTTGTTACTGAGTGTATTGTACGAACATCTTCGCTGCGCAGCCGCGGCGTATCCGCGACGCATTCGCTGCGCAGCCGCGGCGTGTTCGCGACGCATTCCCTGCGCGCCCGCTCCGCCCCGCAGCCGCTCGCAAACCGCTAGTGTGATATGATAAGGCTCTAACTATGTGGTCTGACAACACTTATTTTTGCACTAACTTTGTACATACTTTATCTTACTGTTTTTTTTCCGAAATCAAACGTAGATCATAGATCTAAGTAAAATCTGTAGATATGGTATGTTCTCCCATCGCTTACCTTGTACCTCATCTCCCCTTTTTTACTTAGATCGATAAATGAATAATAAATAATGCTGGACTGTTATGGGCACTAGATAACTGATATACTTAATACAATACACTACATAGATAGATATTTTGTATTATACATAGAAAACAACTAGAACACCCTGAACAAATATCTGCAGATCGTAAAAACATTTGTCCCGAGGCAGGAATCGAACCCGCAACCTCTTGCGTCGCAAGCGGCCCTTCGACCGCTCGCAATGACAACAAGCAATCCTTAGTGAATCAAGCTGACTGATGATATCTTGATTATTTCTCTGTAGTTTTTTTTATTATTAACCCTGAATCACTGCGTGTGGCGGCGTTAACCCTCAGTGTTATCACCAGGAAGGCAATGCCACGCATCAGCGAGCACGGCTGGTGCAAGAGATAAACGGATTTCACTTAATACGCGCCGGCCGGTGCGGACCTTTTAAACGAGCATGACTTAATAAAAATAGTGAATAGGTGTGTAAAAATGTACTTGGAGGCTTGAGAATTCCATTTATGTCGATTAAAAATGTCGAAAAGGTTGAAAGTAGAATAATCAGAATAATATATAAAATGGTCATTACAAGTCAGTAAATTCTCGCATTATACAATAATAGTAAAACTATATTTTAAATTAAATAATATAATAAAAAACATTAAAATAATGTAATTTTTATAAAATTAATGGAATATTATTAAAATAGTATAAATTAAACTAAAATTAAAATATGATGCCTTTCTATTTTCCGCACAAATTCTTCAACATTGTAGAACGTCAAAAAGTTTTCCAGTCAAATCTTTTAAATAAATAAATAAATAAATAAATAATGCTGGACAATTCACACAGCATTATCTAGCCCCAAGCTAAGCAGAGCTTGTGTTATGGGTACTAGATAACTGATATACTTAATACAATACACTACATAGATAGATATTTTTTTATTATACATAGAAAACACCCAGACCAACGGAACAAATTTCTGCAGATCGTACACAAATTTGTTCCGCGGCGGGAATCGAACCCGCAACCTCCTGCGTCGCAGGCGGACCTTCGCCCGCTGCGCCACGGAGGTCGTCAAAAAATCAAATCCATCATGGCTATAAAAATCAAAAACAAAAAAAGCTCAAAACTCAAATCATGGTGAATATCCCGTTATAATGATTATAGTAGTACATACAGTCGGCGACTAAAACCTCTGAACAGTGTGAGTTAAAGCGTTTACGAGTCTCAAAATAATGATTATGTATGACATGAGCATGGGTTTGCACAATACGAAAACGAAAATAGTTTTCGTTTTCGTATTGCAATGTTTCGCTTATCCAAATGAGACTACTGGGTCTTACGCTCTATTATTGGTGTAGTTCAATGGGGAAAAAATAAAATTAATGGCAGATCTATGGTGAGCAACTACTTACTACATGTTTTACGATTGAACAAAAAGGGACGGCAAGATTTTTATGCTAGTTATTTTAGTTTTTAGTGCCAACATCAATAAAACATTTAAAAAATTACATCGACAGAAATCGTTATTTTTTTTTTTCAAGTACTATGATAGAAATTAGAAACCACAATAATAATGTTAGTGGAAATCCAAAGAAATGTACAAAAAAAATATCTTTTATTATTTAAGGTACATTGGGATGACTATGTCAGTCCCGTATTAGAAAAAACTAACTATCAACCTACTACTTATAACTGAATTATATCTAAAACTAACCTAAATAATTTAAATGCCGCATCACTCAGTGGTGCGGCTAGAATAATTATTATTAAGATAACGCTACAAAGGATTTATATGTATGTATAAAGATTTCCAGTTCTATGAAAGACACTCGCTAGTTAATGTGACTGATCAAGTTACTGGCTTAAACAGGATGTTCCATTCTTAGAGGATCAAACGCAGTGGGGTTCCATTTTGCTCATTTTGTTAGAGCTTGTTTTCTTTGCACCACGGAACCTGAAAATTTGACGACCCTCAGTGAGTTATATGTTTCGAAAAATTGTTTTTATTTTGAACAACACAAATGTCCGTTGAAAAATTATGATGGACAAAGTAAACTATAACTTCTAAACCACACGAATCGCGGAACATACAAAGAGATTCGTTACATTCAATGCAAATGAACCTCCAATCACCCATTCGTTTGTGGTTAGATCCTGAAAAAATAGAACACCTTGTATGAAAACATGATGCCTAAATATATCACGTTCATTTCTAAATTACGCTTGTTCTTGATTCGAGACCATTTAATAATTATTGCCGTTGTAACAATTACTATTGTAATAGGGCCTGGAGGCGTGAAGTCTAGACACCAAAGATTACAACCGAAGATAATTCGATAGATGTATTTAATCATAGGCATGAAAGGGACGTGGGAATCGAGCGAGAGCATCACTAAATTTAGTGTGATTTTACTTAGGATATAATGGGGGACCATATTTAGAAAAACAGATTTTCACATGAAAATAGACAAAAAGGGAGTTTTCTTATATCACCGTTGATTCTTCCCGTACTTAGGGGCCATTCATTTATTACGTAAGACGATATAGGGGGGAGAGGGGTCGACGATGTCTTATTTTTTCTTACAAGGGGGTGGGTCTTACGTAAGATTACAAAAATGTTGTTCCAGTGGCAGATCCACTTTCCGAGTGGGTTTTGAGCACCTGTACTGAATTTTTTTGTAGGTAGGTAATGAATGATTAAAACCAAAGTTTATTACAACCAAAAAATAAAAAAAATATTAGTACCTTACTCATTTCTAAAAATTGTTAGTTTGAAAAATAAATCTTAAAATAAACCAAACGTGTCAGTATTCATAATTTTTTCCTTTAGGTTAACGAAATCAAGTGTAACAACAAGTGTACCTACGATGGAATAAATAAATACAAATACAAATACAAATAAATGAATGGCCCCTTAATTCTTACTCCATAGAAAATTAGTAAGAAAAAAAAGATGCCATTTTTACATTTCCGAATTGAGAGTATCAGAGACAGGTACCATAGACTACATGTCCTCTCAGAATGAGCTCTATGGTGTGCCGACGAAAGACGGGTCTGTCAGTGTCGGCGTAAACACTCAGTGATCTTGACCGATATGTATCTTGGCTGTTATGAGATATCTGAAGATACAATTATTTGACCAAGAACGGTACATACATAAATAGGATTATTGTTACTTTAGTTAGTTAGTTTTTTTAGTGTCGACAGAATTCGAAATTGAAGAGACCCAGGTTGGAATAGTCAGGAAAAACAGCAGGCAGCGTGCTCCAAACCCCAGCGGTACGAATGATGAAGGTGGAGGAAAACCGCTTAGTGCGAGTGGAGGTATACCCTCCACTCGCACTAAGGATAAGGAGACGCACAGCGCAATATCATCCCTACTTGGTGGAGTATATCCACCGCTTAGTGCGAGTGGAGGTATACCCTCCGCGGTAAGCGGTAAAGCGGTGGATGATATTGCGCTGTGCGTGTCTCCTTGTCCTTGAGTGGAAGGGGGATGGTGGGTTAAGGCGCTATCCCGACCCAAATCAGCGCCCCTACCTATTTTATCCTATTATTCTGTTAAAAGAAGGAATTTTCAAAAATCGATTGGCCAGTTTGTGATGCTTATTATAAGCTTTTTTTTAATGCCCCTGTTAAAGTTTTATTTTGTAGAAGAGATGCGATGTTGCTCTTTTTGGACTTCATGGTGGCAAAAAAGAGGAACTTCGCATCTCTGCCTCCACAATCCAAACTAAAACTTCTTAAAGAACAAAGCAACTCAACCAATAAAATTATAAAAAAATCTAAAACTCACTAGTGAGTTATAGCAATGAAAAGTCAGTTTGATTATGGGTGTCATTGTGTGCCTAATTGCGGTGACCATAGAGCCAGTTTATGAGCAAGTGTCTTGAAAAACATATTCACGAGGGATTTGTACCTATTCGTCTCGCAGAACTTAAAAAACAATGGCATTTGAAGTCGTTTTTCATTTTTTCAAAACAATAAAATTATATAAATAACCTAACACTAATATTACTACTAGGGAATTCAGCCAGCGTCTTGCAGACGCGACGACTGGTATTGATATGGATCAGTTGAGCAACCTGTAGATTGATTGCAACAGTCTCCAGTTAGCTCAATTGTTTCAATTGTAAATACTAGTTCTAATTTATTTCTATTATTTTATTGTAATTTTCTTTGTGAATAATGTAATTAGAAAACTTAAATGCTTAAAATAGCGTCCGAGTCAGCATTATGTTGTGCATCCATTGCGCATTTTATGTTGAACAACTTATTCTTTCCATTCGCTTCGCTTTAATAATATATTTTTTAGGTTTTTATTTCCTTTCATGTATTTAGTTTGAAATTTTCAGTTACGTGCTGAAAGGCGAGATGGCAGAAAGGTAAAGTTTATTAGTTTTTATAGTTCCGTGAGTATCTTTAGGAGTACAAATTCTACAGCTGAATAAATATTACAGGCTGTTGCAAGGGCGGGGGTGAATACCGGTACTAGCTTTTGCCCTCGGCTTCGCACGCGTTTTTATCTCGGAAAAACAGAAATAAAATTTATTTATTTATGGGATCCAACGTCAGTTCAGCGATTAATTGAGCTACCTGTAGTCTGTTTGCAGTTTCAATTGTAAATACTACTTCTAATGTTTGTATTATTTTATTATAATTTAATTTATTGATACCATCAGTTTACATGTCAAGTTTTCTTAAAAAAGTTGAGATACAAATTGTAAGGTTCAAATTCAATTGCCATACAGCGGAGCAATGCAGCCAGCAGCGTCTTGGGGATGCTTCCGACCGGTATTGATATGGATCAGTTGAGCTACCCATAGATTGTTTGCAACAGTCTGCAGTTAGCTCAATTGTTACTTTGTACTATTTTAAATACTAGTTCTAATTTGTTTTTATTCTTAGTTGTTTCTATGTAATTTTTTTGTTACTAAATAAATCGTTACTATCGATTTTCAAGAAAATCTTGAAAATCGATAGTAATAATCGAAAATTTCATGTGGAAAATCACTTTTCCACATGAAATTCTTCAGATAGTTAAATCTTGGTAAACTTGTAAATACATTCTCTGCTAAGTTCTCTACAAACATTTTCAGTGAATGACGTTATTCATAAAGTTCTTTTATGAATAGAAAACCCCACGTTTTAATTGCAAAAACGTTTAGTTCAAAAGGATTATATTTTATCTCTGGGGATATTCAGACGAACTGGGGCGTATTTTTCTATGATTACGGCAAAAGCAAACGGACAGTGAGCGAGAAAAAACTGAACATTGTAAAAATTGTATTACGGTGAATCATGAAAAAGAAATAAAATGAAATTCAAATGTTTTTTATACCTTAAATCTACTCAGCTACACAATAACTTATGATATGAAATAATCCACAGTGGCCTCAATGAAGCCAGAGGGCCACCCATAGTAAATCTAACATCTACCTATGCTAGTCTATTGCTGGTCGTAGACAATACATCATTATCATATCCTGAAACGTGGACATTCACGGTAGGGCTGGTCCACCAGTTCAAAGTCGCTCAGCGAGCTATGGAAAGAGTTCGCTCGGAATCTTTCGGAAGGATAGGATTCGTAACGAATACATCCGACAGAGAACCAAAGTTATCGACATAGCTCTAAGAATTTAGCCAGCTGAAGTGGCAGTGGGCCGGCCATATCTCGCGAAGAACCTGTAACCGCTGGGGGAAATGTGTTCGGCACACGTAGTGTAGGACGCCCTCCGGTAAGGTGCCAATTGTATTGCGTCAGGATACACCTAAAATATTTTTAGTCCCCATTTCACAGATTTTTGGCGTCAATCGTAGATACTGAAAATATCTTTAGAGTACGAACTCTAAAGAATCAAAAAATATTCTAGCTTACGAAAGCTAGAAAAGGTTTTTGGATTCTTTTCTTCGAAAAGAAGAGCACAAATCAAGCACAATTCCATTAAGTTTCACAAAAAATCTTTTAAATAAGATGAGCAACCCATACCACAATTTTACTATTGGCAGTCTCAGGCCCTAATTCCACTAAATTAATCGTAAAAATAATGGTATCGTTCCAGATGTCATTGTTATATTCAGAATATAGACATTTTACCTTCTACAGATGCTGGGACGCGTTTCAAAAGCGTCAAGGTTGAAACCATTTCTATCAATATTTCTGTGCAAAAGGCACCGCACGCACTATCTAGAGTTTTTTTCATTTAAGGACGGTTCTGCGTTGATACCATTGTCATAGTAAAGCGATTGATTAGCACGATTCGGCCCCTACTAGTATTTTGTCATGGGCATTACCCCCAATGAGATAAAAGTCAATATGGCGTTTATCTGAGGGAGGCCTGAGTCCAGCAGAGGACGAATATAGACTGTTGAGGTTGAGGCATTTGTCACTGCTATACAAAACATACAATACAAAAATACTTTATTGTACACCAACAAAAATACAATACATAAGAAACAAGTACAATGGGCGGCCTTATCGCTTAGAAGCTATCTCTTCCATGGCTTCTACACAAATAAACTTAAGTACTTCAAGAAATAAATAAAACAAAGACTTTAATTTTCCAAATAATAAATTGGATAGTATACCTACAATTGAAAAAGAAAAAAATATTTAATCTTCTCTAGCAAAAGTTATAATTATAATGTTTTATACTTTCCCTGCTTTTGAATGTTCAACTTAATTAGATTAGTACTGAATTAAGGTCTCATACCACTACGGCGAACGACAAGCAAGGGGCCGTTCATTAATCACGTGATGTTGTTTGGCAAGTTTTTTACGTTTTTAAATTTTATATTTAAACTTTTTGTGTTCTCGTTGTTCTATATTCCTATAGTAAAAAATATCGATCTATGCAGTTTAATGTATTAAGTATATCAGTTATCTAGTACCCATAACACAAGCTCTGGTTAAATTGGGGCTAAAGGAAGCTGTGTGTAAAAAAATCTTTTTTTTATTTTCAAGTTTTTTTAATTTTTAAAATGCAGCCTTTAAATATTTTCAAATCAAATAAATAAATAAGTAATGCTGGACAATGCGATTATACCTTTCAACTGAAAAAGTTTGTCACATGGTAACTATGTTAGGTAGGTAGGTACTCGTCAGTTCCAGCTTATTTATTTGCAAACAAATAAATTTGTGATGGAATATTTACAAATTAATGTTTGTATAGGTAATATTTTAAACGAAATACAAAATGCAAAAATAAATTAGATGTCACAACAAAAATCGTCTAAAAAACTCCATAGAAGGTTATCAAAACTTGAGCAAATGTTCGCAACTATATGTACACATTGTTAGAACGCAGCCGTCTAGCAGCTTTAGGCACATTATTAAGAAGTACTCCAAGCGCGACGTGATCTTTTATTTAACGAGGTTACGATTCTTTTTAATTACAAAATTTAGGGAAAAAAGCTTTTATCTTCTTTTGACTTGTTGCTTTCAATCACAGGGAACTTGAAGGGTACCTACCTTAAGAACGGAGTTTTGGAATAGACCTACAGCCGGTTACTTGTACGCCGATTGGATAATCAATTCAAATCAAATATTGGTCATTTTAAGCCGCAGTGCTCAGCTTAAGGCCAGGTAGTCCTCCAGCAGTAGGCGTAAGGGAAAACGCGCGCCTGCCAAGCCGCCGCGCTCGTGTGTTTTGTAGTTATTTAAACATGGTGAATAAGAAAATCATTTTATCTAGTCGAACCCTGCAAATTTGTTAAGAAATATTAAGTGTCTTTAGTTCAGTAAAAAAAAGTGTGATAGTATTGAAAAAACATTAGAAAAAGGGGTTACTTTGGGATTTTTTTCTATCGAGTGAAGATCATTAGATCTTGTAACTGAATGCGACTTTGACTAGACTAAATCCTTAAGCTTCAGAATTTTAAACACTAATTTCTAAGTCTCAGAACGATATTAAAATCAGAAAAATGAGGCCTACCAAGCCTTAAGATGTGTCTGCTTGCCTACCAAGCCTTAATATGTACCCGGTGCGTAATGTACTATTCGCAGCAAGCATGATAAGTAACGGAGTGTGCTAAAATCTTTCACGTTACTCGTTGCGAGCGCTTTTCCAGAATAAAAAACTAAACACTGACACGGAAATAAACTGATATTTTTGATATCTGTCGCTTTGGTATGTAGACTAAAGTAAAGAAGCGAAGAAGAAACCTTTAGCCTGTTCGTTGTTATTTTTCGAGTTGGAGCAAAACCCGTACCAAGTTTTTTTATCCTCTAGATTATCTGATAATTTATAGTAAGCCTTTTTGAACAGCAAGGTTTTGAAAATTTGTTTGAATTTATTTAGTGAAAATTTTTGCAACTCACTAAGAGTGTTGTTGTAGAAGCGTAGATCTACATTGCCCTTTAAAAGATACATTTATTTTACAGAGATGATCGGCGTACAAACAACCGGTTCTCAGTATACAGAACTGCTTCAATTCCACATTACAAAATAGTAAGTTAGTTTAGTTTTCGTTGAAGCGACAGAAATAAAAAATCTCACTTTATTTCCATGACAATTTTTAATAATTTGAAGTTTTCAAAGTGTACAGATATTTATAAGATACAAAGAAATTTAAAAAGTTTTTGATTCTTTTTTAATGTTACTTTTTAATTAAAACTGCCCCTGAATTTCCCTCTCAGTAACATTTTATATTGTAGCAGAATTTCAAGTAACAAAATGTTTTGTATTATTTTAAGGTCCCACTTGTATGTATTTAAATTAATTTTCACATTTCAAATTCGTATTCAACTTGAAATGCCTCACAGGCAGCTCAAAAGGGGTTGTCATGCGAGAGAATTATATCATTGGAATGGATGATTTATTTTTTTAACCGCGGGATTTTGTATAGAATGAGTGAATGGATATTGTTTGAACTGCGGAAAGCTGGCATGGCAAATGTTTTGTTATAATAGCTATTGTTTTATTAATAAACGTGTACGCCGCTAAAATTATACAGGGTTAGTGGTAATTCACTGACACTGTGAAATGCATATCCTGCACATCATCACGAAAGAAGACGAAGACGCCGCCGAGTCTTAATTTTTTTGTAAACTACCTGTAATACAAAATGAAAAAAAAATACGCTTCTCCGGAACCTCATGAATTACTAATTACCGATCTCCCTCACACACCCAATGTTCATTCAGGGCAGAGCTGTTTTTATGTTTAGTTTCAAATAAAGCCTCTCCAAATAACGATTATTGAATGAAGGCCAACCACCTTTACCAAATTTAAGAACTACGTGTACGGAACTACGTCTTCATATACGTGTTTGTGATGATAGGCAGAACCTGCAGTTCACGCAGTGTCACTGAATTACCAATAACCCTGTATAAGCGGAAGGATGGATGTATGTTTGTATTTTACTAAAAGAATCGGGTTTCATTTTTTGTCCCAAAAATAAGTTCCCATGGGATAGAAATAACCTTGAAACGTTCCCATAGAAAAAACATGTGTGAATAGCAGAAAATAGTAACAAATCCTTTTTTTTTATTTAACCTTTGGGCCAGGGACTCAACAACGTCCCAAATTGAAACAAAGAAAGAAAGAAAATTGTTTATTAAACATTACACTACTAAAGTTTTTGTTTTTATAGTGCGTAAGCCTCACACTCTGGCAAATTTCTAAGAAGTCGAAAATTTTTGCGATGTTATTTAATTTCTTAGAAATTTGCCAGAGTGTGAGGCTTACGCACTATAAAAACAAAAACTTTAGAATTTGAGCAACGCGACACCTCTCGTCAAATGAACTAAACGTAACTTTAGTCTTTGAACAGGAATGGATTAACTTTAATGTTTCCCCTGTAGGTGGAGCTAACGGCGCTACAGTCCGTAGAAAGTCGCAAAGATTTTCGACTCCAGCGTCACTCGACCTCGTGGTGTAGTTGGTTAGCACATTCCGGTACTTACGGAAGGATGCGGGTTCGAGTCCCGCCGAAGTCGTAAATTTTTGCGATGTTATTTAATTTTTTATTACACTACTAATAAAATAAAAGACTACTCAGTAACACGCACCTACAAAAAAACAAGATCCGTCAAGTGCGAGTGTAACTCGCGCGCCGAGGGTTTTGAACGTTTGTCAACAAATATGTACCAAAAGTACCGGTTAGAGACTTCGCAATTTAGCGAATACCTAAGAATAGTAGGTACCAACCTACATTTCAGATAAATCTCTCTGCATGCTTCGGTTAAATGGGTGGTTCGGTTAAGGTGGGTTATGGTAAATTTTTCGACTTTTTTCGAAATATTTCAAAAAGTATAAAAGTTACAGAAATTTGAAAAACTGGTTTGAAATGTCCAAACCGATACCTTTCATTTGATACCCCACTCGGTGGGGTAGCCCCCCTTTTGAAAATTATTGCTTTTTGACCATTTTTCAAAAAGTGTTCTTTTTACAGACTTCTCTATATTTTTCCTGTAAAATATAGATCCATATCTACAAACGCTTCATACATTTTAAATGGATCGCTCGGTAAACTTCGGAGATAGGGGGGGGGGAATGGGTATTTTTTCGACTTTTTTCAAAATATTTCAAAAACTATGAAACCTACAGAAATTTGAAAAACTGTTTTGAAACGTACAAACCGATACCTTTTATTTGATACCCCACTCGGTGAGGTAGCTCCCCCTTTTGAAAATCATTCCCCCCCTTTTTGACCATTTTTCAAAAACTGTTCATTTTTCAAACTTCTCTATATTTTTCCTGTAAAATATAGATTCATGTCTATAAACGCTCCATACATTTTACATGGATCGCCCTGCAATCTTCGGAGATAGGGGGGGGGGAATGGGTATTTTTTCGACTTTTTTCGAAATATTTTAAAAAGTATGAAACCTACAAAAATTTCAAAAACTATTTTGAAATGTACAAAATGATACCTTTCATTTGATACCCCATATGACTCTGTAGGTATCTTTTAAAATTTCGGCATCACAATTTGTATGGAAAATATTCATTTTCATTTTTCATTTATTTTCATTTATTTTTCTCTAAATCTGTACAGGCGCACGAAATGTATTATTATTTTAAATTTCAAGTTGATAGCTGCAGTAGTTTTTGAGTTATTAAGGAGGGAAAAAAGGACAGACAAAGCGAGACCATAAGGGTTTTGAAACCGATCTTCGATCTTCAAAACCCTAAAAACAGACGTGAACAATAATAACACAATACGTACCTATATTAACACAAGGACCTACCTGAAGTGGACTTTATCGTATTGTATGAGTCTTGGCTGAAACGAGAACTTGCCATTTCCCCTTTGTGAGAGCTACACTTAATTATTATAAGTAGCCAATACTGTCTCAAAGCTGGGTAAATACCTCCCTTCTATCCTTCCGACTCGACAAAAACATTATTTGTTATTAATTAAGTATTTATATTTTAAGTATGTTAGTTTTAAGGTATATCTTACTATGAACCGTAGAATATGTTAAATAAGATCTGTAACTTTTCTTTAGTCTGAAATAAATGAATATTAATAATTATACACTCATTTAGTATTGAATCTCGTTAAATTACATTTTTACCATAGAAAATAAAATATTATAGAACTATTCGATAGTAAAAATATAATTAAATATATTAATTACTATTATTTTGCTAAATAATTGCGAAAAAGGTACCAACAAAATAGCGTAGGTCTGTGTAATTTACCTTGAATCAAGTAAAAAGGTGTCATCAACACCGCTCCCTGAGGGTTAGGTTAGAGTTGCGTGACGACTTCATTAATTGTTTTGTTTCACTCGCATTTTAATCTGTAACGTAAATATAACAACGTTGACGTACTTAGGATGGACCAACCTTCCCATCGAATATCGCGAGCCATCCTCAATAAATGTCTTCAGATCTAGAGTCTATCTAAAATCATTTTCTTTTGCAACAATAATTCGGTATAAAATATATATCCATTATTGTGTATGTATCTACTAAGAAAGTATTAATGTGACTACAATGTGACTAGTATTTATATTTTATTATGTTTGCATGTGTATTTATTTATGTTAATGGTAAAGACACGAATTATTAATTGTACTTTTTATTATTAATTTTCTTGCTTTTCTGTAAATTTTGTAATCTAGCACTACCTACTAAATTGTTGTCCACACTACCCAAAGGTTAGCAGGTAGAGAATGCTGTATAGCATTATGCTCGCCCATGTAGGTACAAATTTTGTGCAATAAAGTATAGTCTATCTATCTATCTACTTAGGTACTGTTTGCTGTCTACCACCGTCAGCGGCGTCTCACAAACTTACACGCTTTAACGATTATTTAAATTCTACATAGAGCGACACGCTGAAAAACAATTAAAACAAACAGACGAAGTTACATGTTACAAAAGCTCCTGGCTTCACGTAGCAAAAGACAATCTTTGACATTGAAAGCACGCTCTCATAACGGATATTGACTCAGCATCGTTTCGGAAGTTGGTGTCCAACAGTGGAGGGCTACCAGCAGTTGATAGCTGTTTCTACCAAGATATGATCCGCGGTTTTTCTTCCGTACTCTAACTATGTGTAAGATTGACCACTAAAGCCGGCTGCTGACCGGTGTTACAAGGTTTAATGTAACGTGTTATAAAATAGAATAAGAATAAAATAAATTTATTTGTGCAGTCAGACTTACAACATTTCTACAGTTTAGAACAAAACAAAAAAACTTATAAATGTAAGCCCGTAGGCACAAAATGGCTTCTGCCTCAGCATGGGTTGGTTGCTAGCAAGCTAGTAACCAACGCTGGTCTTCCGTCAGAGCCATTTTGTTGTTACACAGCAAGCCTTCATGTAGTCAGTGCAGGTACTAGTCTATACTAGTACCTGCACTGACTACATGAAGGCTATGATATTATATGATATTATAATACTATTATTATAATATCCGTGGTACGGGGAAAGAAGGCGCTCACAACGAGCAACGAGACAGATTTTTGAAGTTTCATGCTCGCTGCGAATGGTACATTACGCCCCGTAGAGTCCATGCAGTACAATGGCCTAAGGATGTTTTACCCGATGCTCTTTGTTTTGAAGAAGAAAATCGAGTGAGTTGATATTTTGGGGTTGTTGTACATTTGCCACAAATTCAATTCGTCACTTTTTTGTAAAGTCCATACATTGAAAGTAAATTCGTCACATGCGTTAAAAAAACAAGTGAGGCAGTGTTTAATGTTTATCGCTTGTAGTTATTGGTGTCTGGCAGAATTGTGTCAAACCAGATGCAGAAGCCATGAGACAAGAAGTTGAAGTTGAAGATAATGGTGTCAACTTTAAATTCGAGGAAACTGAACTTAACTAATTTGACAGAAAAACAAATGTCTGTCTCTTTCATAGCGATCAGAATAAAAAGGATAGGATCATTTTTAGTGTCACACGTGTTTTTCTTTCTAAACTGTAAAAAACCCGCTTCGGCTGTCAACAGAATAAATTCTTTTCTATTTCATTAGTGTACTACCAATACGACACAGACCCATTGATTGTTGGAATTTCGTTCCAACAAGTTTCCTAGCTTACCTTAGAAATGTGTTCCATTACGTCAGACACTCGTAGTTAGCCGTACATTACCCTACATCAACCGAATACAATGTCCTTCTAGCTTGACACTCCCTGTGATTTATGCGGACATTTTATATTTTAACGACCATTTTCACTGGTTTATTGTGGTTATTACATTAAAATGGCGATGGGCTTGCTATCACGACATGAACTGGTGTCACGAAGAATTTTTGCGCTTTTTTGAGTAATTTTGTGCAAAATAATAAATAAATAATGCTCGACACTTTGTGTGAAATGTACCTAGTCCCAATATAAGCAGAAATTCTCTCATGAAGCGGTGACACGAAAAATTTTGGTGCTTTTTTGAGTGATTTTGTGCAAAATAATAAATAAATAATGGTCGTTTTGAGTGAAATGTAGTCCCAAAATAAGCAGATACTCTGTGTGCTGGATGAAAAAACTAAACCGTTGATATCACAGATTAGGGGAAGTTGATTATAAGAAAACCATCCATCTACGGCAGCGGCTAGTTTCAGAGAGACTAGCCATGGGCGCGAGACATATTTCGTATTATTACAAAGCGTGGATACATTAGTCCAAAAACGTTTCAGCATCATCATCATCATCTGCAACCCGACTTCACCCAAAAAACGTTTAACTTGTGACAAAAATATAGGTTTTTAACCCATATTTTTCGTACATGAAAATAACAGCTACGGCGGCTCGCGCACATGTGAAAATTTACTCTAACTCACGAGACTCGCTACGGAAATAGATCCGGAAAAAGGTCTTCTGGCTGTCTATAATTGTTTTGTCACTGTAATATTTCTGGCTTAGCGGGCGAATATCCGCCTTCGACACAGGGAGATTTAGGTACGATTCTCGCGTCGGGTCAAATGTTTGTACGATCTGCAGATAGTTGTTCCGATCATTTAGTTTTTTTCTGCAATTCAACAAACAAAAAATTTGATTTATCAAAATGTGCATCGACAAAAGTAAATAAAATATTCCACGCCAATAAATGTTCAGATAAAAAATGTATAGGGCCTAAGCCATACAGTAGGATCGGTCTATCGACATTATCTCGTGGGAGAGAAGCTTGTGGAGACATCGAATTGGATCCCGTTTAAAAATGCTTATTTTGGTAAAATTGTTTATGAGTAAAAAAAAATGTATTAATATATACTTCCTCATGGTGTGCGTGGGCTGCTACGGCATAGCAGCCCATAGCTTGCTACGACCTAATAAATTCGACCATCATAGCTACAGCGTAGCAAACCGCAGCTTGCTACGTCGTAGCAGAATATGTTCTGCTACGACGACGTAGCAAGCTACGGTAAGAAGCTATGGCTTGCTACGTCGTAGCAGACCGTAGCTTGTTACGGTATAGCAGCCCATAGCTTGCCACGACTTAAAAAATCGACAGACCATCATAACTTGCTACAGCGTCGCAGGCCGTAGCTTGCTACGTCGTAGTATACCATAGCTTGCCACGACTTATAAAATCATCAGACCATCATAACTTGCTACAGCGTCGCAGGCCGTGGCTTGCTACGTCGTAGCCGACCAAAGTTGCTACGTCGTAGTAGACCATAGCTTGCCACGACTTATAAAATCGTCAGACCATCAAAGCTTGCTACAGGGTAGCGAACCGTAGCTTGCTACGTTGTAGCAGGCCGTGACTTGCTACATCGTACTATACTTTTTAGGAAGAAGTAAGGTAATGAAGGTATGTTTAGATACCTATAGGCCGTGTGGTGCCCAAACTGCGATCCCCAACCCGCATGCCCAGCATGGGGATTATGGGTTTTACCCCCGTGAGATGAAAACCAATAAGGCGCTTATCAGGGGGAAGCCTGAGTCCAGCAGTGGACCATTATAGGGTGTTGAAGTTAGATATAGGTGGTAGTGTCAACACAACACAAGATGCAGAGCAAGATGAAATAAACCGATTCAAAATAATATTTTGAATTAAATGAGCCTTCTGTGTAAACGTTTTCAATCATTTTGTGATGCTCAGATTTCAAAGCAAAAACGATAACAGATTACCAAATTGTACAAAGGCAATCGTACAACGTAACTATTAATAAATTGTTCTATAGTATGTTATATAGATAGATAAATATAGACATGGGAATGTTTTGGATGCAGTGGATAATTTTTGGTTGATGAAATTTTATTTTATTTTATAATTATGTATATTTCTGTATGTTAGCATATAGGAAAGCAAGCGCTGCTGTCCAAAACTGTTGTATATCAGGTTCCACTTTTATTCAATCGGTTTCGATTTCCTGGTGAATGTAGAATTATTTCAGTGTGTAAATATTGTGTCGTCAGTTCTAGCCAAGTACAGGACTGTCCATTTCTTGTCCGAAAACTAAACACTAGAGAACATTTCAGCTTCCATTTCATCATAAACGTTCACAGTTATTTTTATGCACCATTCATTTCCGTGTTGCTGTGACGGAGTAAAATGTATAGAATTTGTAAATAACTGTCTATCTCTGCAAGATAACTGGACGATAAACATCTTTTAGTTTAGAAGAGCACCACCCGTAATATCTTCTAGAACAGAGATAGATAAAACTCGAACAGGAACTAAAACATCATCGTCTTTTGTTTTCTCAATAATATTCTTTTGTTTTTAGGTTTCGAAATAGATCGTGATGGTTTTGAATAAAATTTAGAATGACAACGGATTAAAATGCCTTATCGTGTTACAAAGAAAATTACAATCAAATAATAGAAATAAATTAGAACTAGTATTTTACAATTGAAACAATTGAGCTAACTGCTGGCTGTTGTAAACAATCTGTAGATAGCTCAACTGATCTATAACAATACCAGTCGGAAGCGTCTTCAAGACGCTGTCTGCATTGCCCCGCTGTATGGCAATGCTGACGCTGCGGCAGATACTGACCAGCTCTCGGGTCAGGCGTCGCTTCGACCAAACGCTCAGATAATTTTTAAAAAACCCGAGCCTCCGTACCCCACAGACCTAGGGTCTCGACTCCCAGGGAAGCAAATGTGTGGGCTCTGTCGGCCCTGCATATTTGCGCCTCTTGAGATCCTCGGCCAAATCTGCCGTGTTACATATTCTTGCCTATACATATAAATAGATCGTGATGGTTTCTTATTTAGAATGACAACGGATTAAGGCCAGGTAGTCCTGCAGCAGTAGGCGTAAGGGAAAACGCGCGCCTGCCAAGCCGCCGCGCTCGTGTTTTTTGTAGTTATTAAAATACGACTATTACAGTGATTAAGAAAATCATTTTATCAAGTCAAACTCTGCGAATTTGTTTAGAAATAATAAGTGTCCTTCGTTTAGTACAAAAAAGTGTGATATCAGTAGTTCGCTAGTCATAGTACTGAAAAAACGTTAGAAAGAGGTTGGTAACTTTGGGATTTTTTTCTATAGAGTCAAGTTCATTAGATCTTGTAATTGAATGCAACTTTGACTAGACTAGATCCTTAAGTATTATTTATCTTTTTTTCAGAATTTAAACACTATTTTCTAAGTGTCAGATGATTTTAAATATCACAATAATGCGGCCTCTGCTGGACTACCAAGCCTTAAAATATTATTTTGTTTATTCTTATTGTTGTATTCGTGTTTGACTAGGGCACCCTACCAGAGGAAGAGCACCAGTTTCTTTCGTGTATTCTTAACACTTCCACTGCCATCTACCAAGCGTGGAGATTAAGGCAAAGCACCCTTTGTTTGTGGGATGCATGACCCTGCAGTGGGGGTATGTGTGCTAAACAGCATATTTCGTTGTTTTGAGAATCCGTCGCTTAACCATGTCAGTGGAGAGTGGGCATTGAGATTAGGTTTAGATCTAGATTAGGTGCGTTCTGTTCTTGATTGGCTCGTTGGTCTAGTTGTTTAACCGCTTATTATGTGGTCCTGGGTTATAATCCCGGGTCGGGCAAATGGTTGTTATGGGGATTTTTCTATTATGAAAAATTCACATAAGCAGCCCGGAGTCAGGAAGTTGGCGGTGTTTCGCCCCCGTGCCTAGGAAAGCTCGTTAAGCTGTTGGTCCTGCGCCTGATCTCTCCCCGGTCGTGTCGGTCTTCCGTCCCATCGGTTAATGAGAGTGAGTGAATAGAGAGTGAACCTGTGTTTGCGCACACACTTATATGTCCTACGCATCTGGCTAGTTTCCGATGAGACTGGTGAAATTCGGGTAGGAGGACATTACTAGACGCTTTCTGGAACATTCTATACCAATAGATTCCATCATAGACGTTTACAGTCCTTTATTCATCCCGGTTTGGAGACAGAGAAGAAAGAATTTAAAAGGTGTTCCGAAATTTCGGCTCCTAAAGCTTTTAAAAGATTGTTGCAGTCATCCATCTTATCTGTACAGATACAGGGTGCTTATCTTTTATAGTCTGTGAAAATTGTATTCTCTCTAACCCTTCTGGATCATTGAATTACCAATCGGTAGCCTAGTACCGATTACTGATTTAATGATCTTGAGTTACTATTAGTGATTTTGTCTATCTCGAAACTAGTAAAAGTCCTTACTTTATGATCATTCATCAGCCTTTATAATCCACTGCTGGACATAGGCCTCCCCTAATGAGCGCCATAGCGCCCTGTCTTCAGCTTGCCGCATCCAGCATCTGCCTGCAGTCTTTCGCAGATCGTCATCCCACCTGGCCGGAGGGCGTCCTAAACTACGTTTGCCCAGTCACGGTCTCGACTTAAGAACACATTTACTCAGTGGTTGCGAGATATGGCCGGCCCACTGCCACATCAGCTGCGTTTCGAATTTCCTTCAGAGAAACTCCGAGCATGGCTCTTACCATCACACTTATATTATCAATTCGAAAGTTTGGATGTTTGGATGTATGGATGAATAGATGGATGTTTGATAACCCTTGACGCCAAAATGACTTTTTGTGTTATTTGATTGTAATTTTCTTTGTAAATAAAGGTATATGGCTGGTGGCGTAAATTTAGCTGTCCAAAAATAATTGAAACAGATACCTATGTATGAAAGACCTAACTTCTATCCTAAATTATGTGTTACACAGAATTACAATTAGGTATTCCTACTTTCAGAACCTTTTGTGTGTCTCCTGGGCACGAGTGGGCCGAAACCAACAAAACTCGGGTTACGGAAAAACAAAATAATTCAAAAGTTTAGACCTTTTCATTGTCTTTATTTTTACTCAGTGTAAGATTAATTTAATAACAAGTGTCACACACGTAGTGAATTTTAAAACACTTTTATTAAAGGGCAGTTTTCAATAAAATTAAAGGCAATGTAAAGCGAGATTTATACACGTACTATGTATTTATGTATCTGGAATAACCTAATCTAAAATTTAATGTAAGGATTTTTGTTCAGGGTTTTCACCCTGAACTACTGCTGGTCAATTCAGGATATACAGAAGTATTATTGAGTGGATCACTTGTACTATTTTCTCCGTACGTTACAATAAAAAAAAATTTGGAAAATTCACACAGCATTATCTAGTCCCAAGCTAAGCAGACCTTATTACTACATAGAAAACATCCATACCCTGAACAAATATCTGCAGATCGTACAAACATTTGTCCCGAGGCGGGAATCGAACCCGCAACCTCCTGCGTCGCAGGCCTTCGCCCGCCGCACCACAGAAGTCGACAATAGATCATCATCAAATTTGACTGCAATTTGGATTGATTACGAATAATTAAATAAAGAAAATGAAACAATGAGCGGAAATAGTGTGCGTGATTCACTCACGCACTCAGTCGAATGTGCGGACAGCGTCAGAATTAAGTAATTCCCCTGCATAACACATGCAGGTTTAAATCAAAACCTGTTAATCGTAGGAGTTTTAAAATTATTCTGACGCTGTCTACCTAAAGTCCGACTGAATACAAACTTTGAAGGCTTGAGCAACAAATCTATTCGAGTCCTAGAAGGTTTATAAAATAATATCTTTCACCTAAATAAGTTTACATAGACGTGGCAGTCGCGGCGTAAGAATGGACCCCTACAACTCTACCAGGTGGATGTCGTAAGAGTCGGCCAACCTTTAATATACATGGAGCTACCGTTCCTTGTTGCTTTATCAGGTACCACGGCCAGATACTAGTCAGACACATGGAATATATCTCATTACGATTGTTAATTATAATAACACGGATCGACTTTCTTCTATCCGACACTTCTTTGCATAGGTTTAAGTAAAATTATTTAGGTATAGTACGTTCTCCCAGCGCTAACTCAACAAAACAAATGGCATGTGTTGTGTTACAACTGGCCTTGGCCGTGTGGTGCCGGCTAGACGTTGCACCACCCCAACCCTTCATGCGGGTGTCGTAAGAGGCAACTAAGGGATATCCACCGGGGGCGCGCAGCAGCGTCCTCTGCAGAACAACTCGATCCCCATCCCGCATGCCCAGCGTGGGGATTATAGACATTACCCCCACGAGATAAAAGCTATTATGGCACGTATCAGGGGGAGGCCTGCGTCCAGCAGTGGACCAACACAGGCTGTTGAGGTTGAGGTGTTACAACTAAACGCAAAGACACGTTATTTCCAATCTTTTGCAACACACCTATATAATGAAAAACAAAGATGAAAAGACGTAGGTAGGTACTTAGACCGAAGTGAGCCCGAGACAACAAAATGCACACGAAACATGAACGCCGGCGGCGTCGTCTGTCCGTCTACTGCCCTAGGTGGGTGGACCTAATGGGACCTAATTTAAGCGTTCCATTTTCGAGAAGCTAGTACCTAATCTCCCGAATTTTTCTTACATCGATGCTTCTTAGCTTCTTAATTATGTCGACGAAATTACGAAAGGTATTTTTAGGTAGCTGAATCCTGGGGGAGGCACAGAATAAATAGTAGAAGCCAAGTCTGACGAACACTTAAGTGGGATATCTACTTAGTTACCTTAAGGACAGGTATTCTAACAGAGGCCGCGCTTTTGTGATTTTTGAAATCATCTGAGACAATATAGACAATAGTGTTTAAAATTCTGAAAAAAATAATACTTGTAGGTACTCAATTTTTATAACTTTAGCTTCCATATGGATACTGATTCATACGATTTTGTTAGTAGTTATTAAGAATTAGACTTTAGGGCATCTAAACCTGTCACTAAAATTTGAATTGGATGATCACTTTTTTATTAGTTATTGAAGACGTAAAACAAACAAGGTTTTCCCAAAAAATTAAGAATATGCGAATTGCTCATACATTTTTCACTTGCATGTCGGTCAAAATAATTGCAAATGGCCTACCCCATCACCTCCTAAAAGGATCTGGCCTAATTTCCAATAACCCTGTATATTACTTAAGGATCTAGTTTAGTCAAAGTTGTATTCAGTTACGGATCGTGCCCGCCTCCTGGCCGTTTCTAAATGGGAGTCAGGACATTGGTTGCAAGCATTTCCTTCATATAACACTGGTACTTTATTGGATCGCGTAACTTTCCGTATCGCAACATGTCTTCAGTTGGGTGCAAGGTGTTGCGCGCCTCATCAATGTCAGTGCGGTACTGCTGTCGAACAGCTTGGTCATCACGGATTATCGTGTACTAGGGCCGCCGGTCGGATATCTCGCCACGCCAGCCTTAACGACATCATCCGGCGGGCCTTTGTCACCGCTAACGTACCAGCTATCCTCGAACCGAATGGTCTGTTACGTCACGATGGTAAAAGGCCCAACAGTATGACACTAGTCCCATGGGAGTTGGGGAGGCCCATTGTGTGGGACGCTACAAGCGTCGACACACTTGCGCCTTCCCATCTTCCGAGGACATCCGTGAGGGCAGGCGCGGCGGCAGATTTGGCCGAAGATCTCAAGAGTCGAGACCCTAGGTCCGTGGGGTACCGAGGCTCTTCGGGTTTTTAAAAAGTTATCTGAGCGTCTGCCGAGCGACGCGTGCCTCGAGATCTAGTGAGTTTTTGACGCAGCACATCAGCATTGCCATACAGCGGGATATGCGGCCAGCGCGTCTTGGGGATGCTTCTGACTTGAGCTACCTGTAGGTGTTAGCAAAAGTCTGCACTTAGCTCAATTGTTACAAATTTTAATTGCTGTAAATATTAATTTCTATTATTTCATTGTAATTATCTTTGTTAATAAAGTTCTTAAAGAAAAATACGGAACAACGGAAAACGTCATCTGAAAGCATCACTGGAAAAATATTTATACAATTTGGCTCTCAGTGTCTCGGACAGCAAAGCACGTCACGCCGCGGGCGCGTTCCAGATAATCATATTTATACAGCCACTGGCTTTTCTAAAACACAATTTATTTATAAATTATTTATTGAATGAAAACAACAGAAACAGAAATAAAACTGAGTTCAGTGTTCACAGAGTACAAATGCGTAGCGCTCCGGATTTCGGATGCTTACCTACCTGATCACCGAAATACCTACTTACCTATTGGAACGTTATTATGTTTGATTCTGGCCGCAGTTTTGTATCCATTTTTGGGAATTATAACATAAGTGTTCAAAATTCAGCCCGGTCCATTCAGTAATTTTAGCGTCGTCTTCGGACAAACATCTTCACAACGTCACAAGCTTTCGTCTTTATAATATTAGTAGGATGAATACCAATAATTATTGCAGAATATTGCCAATTTTCAAAAAACGCAAGGACCTGCCTCGTATATTTGATCTAGCTCGAAAACTAACGCCCTAACAAGGTAAAGGTTTCTCGTTTGCTTCTTTACTTTACCTTAAAAAAATTGAAAAGAACAAAAAATCAAAGAGGTCACTTTATTTCATGGTTTTACTTATGTAATTTGAGATTTGTCCAAGAGACCTGTAAGGTCTAAAGGAAATAAAGCGATTTGATATTTGATATAACTTTTTTTTTATTCACAAAGAAAATTACATTAAAATAATAGAAATAAATTAGAACCACCTAGTATTTACAATTGAAACAATGGAGCTAACTGCAAACAATCTACAGGTAGCTCAACTGATCCATATCAATACCAGTCGGAAGCGTCCCCGCTACGCTGGCTGCATTGCCCCGCTGTATGGCAATGCTGATGCGCTGTGCCAGATACTGACCAGCTCTCGGGTCAGGCGTCGCTTAGACCAGACGCTCAGATAATTTTTAAAAAACCCGAAGAGCCTCGGTACTCCACCCCACGGACCTAGGGTCTCGACTCCAAGAGGAGCAAATGTATAGACTCTGTCGATATAACTTGAAAATGTTATCAATTTTTATGTTATGCATACATAATTTTATGTAGATTAGCACAACTTAAATGAAAGTTCTCTACAACAGAAATAATTTCAATTTCATACTACAAAAACATAAATTACAACAACATCTCAACTCTACAGCAATGGCTATAAAAACTTACAGCGGTTGAATTTATTCAAATTTCGCCTTTAAACTGTGGACCATAAAGCATCAGGCACGTTTGCACAATTTATACGTCCCTAGCTGACGGTTTGCATTTGCTAGTGCTAATGTATTGTAAGTTGCAGAATTACAACTTTGTCGTAATAAAACACTAGATATAGTTCTCCTATTTTAATTCTCTAAACACTGAATCAGTATACCAATTTGTACAAAAAACGAAACGAAACAATCGATTACGTGTTTTGTTTTGGAGAATTATATTAATATATTTAGAATTACATTTTTTATATTAACATCGGCCTCTATACAGCTGTTAATCTTGTTTTGCAATTGTATTTGTACATTTATTCTGTAAGTTTATTTTAATAACCTCTGCTTTAAAATGTTTTAAAACTGTAAATTTGACGTTACCAAGTGTTCCAATGTGTTTTCCTATGGTTTTTAATAAATGAACTAAACTGAACTGAATATGCCTTCAGAGTCACATTTGCATTCAGAGACGTCGAATATTTTATCGAAGTGGATGGTGCTAGAAAAATACCCCACCACACTATATAATAATAATAATAAATAATAAATAAATGTTTATTTTCTCTCACAAAGGTATCTTATATATAAAGCTTACATATTTATAAATCAGGCTTAGGCTAGGTCGTGTTAAAGCTATTGGTGGGAGAGTAAAAACAGATTCCTTAAATGCTTATCTACCTGTGTTGTGAGATACTGGTGCCTGTTAAAGGTTTATGAAAAACCTGTAGCACAGGTCACCAGTGTTACTCATTCCGTGGGAGGTAAACATAAGTAAATTACTCAAGTTATGTAAAGTAGCAAGGTGAGTTACATAGTAAGTAGGCTTAACATAGTAGTCATCTAATAAAAATAAAATATATAGTATATAAAATATATAATATATGTATAGTGATTATAGTGTTAAAGTGACTATAGTGATATCAAACTGGATAGAGAGAGAGAGAGAAAAATTATGAGAGTTCTCTAATTTTTGAAGTTAATTTCAGGTTCTCATAGTAGGATATCTTTGTGTCAGCCGCCACATTGGATAAAATGCCCCATGTCAAAAAGAATCCGAAAATAAATCAAGTTTAAAAGTTTTCATTCTTGAGGCCCATTTCCAGGCTACTTTTTTAACTTATATTTAACCTAACAATGACGATAAAGACATTTACCCAACTACAAATTACACCTAAGCACCTAAAATCAGTGAAATCACAAGGCTTTCACTCTTCTTGTAAGATTACAACCCAGACAACGTCAAGGCGTCAGACAATTTTACTTTATCGTGTTCTATCATTGTTTTACGTCAAGCGGTAGCTCTACAGTTCTGTTTCATAGTGGCTACCTAGTATGAGTTTTCACAGTGGCATAACGGAAAAACTTGTCGTTTACTACCGTTAACTAGTCAAAGTTGTACTGTTACTAGAACAAAATTAAAAATTTTAAAAACCCCCTGACAGATTTTCATCACATATGGCTAAGAACTATATAAAATTATGTATCACACAAAAAAACTAAACAAAAATCGGACCATCCATTTGGGAGCTACGATACCGCAGAAAGATACACAGATACACAGACAGACACGTCAAACTTATACCTAACACCCCTCTCTTTTTGCGTGGGGGTTTAAAAATACAACAAATTACTCCAAATCATTCGAAAACTGTTATATCAATTTCTTATGAAACTATTGGATCCCTGTCAAACTACGATAAGTAGTTTCTCTCAGTATCCAGGCGCTGCAAAGCGCTTAGTGTATGGAAAGAAAAGAAAACTATAATAGTTTTTGTAATGCGCAACTCGTATTAATCACGCGGTTCCATTACGTTTCTACTCGCAGGTATGGACGGAACATTTTGCTACATATGTTTCAATGATCATTCCTTTGTACGAACATACGTGCGCGGCCATAACGGACAGAAATCATTGTTAGACTTGTTTTGTTCGGTATATTTCATCGAGAACCTATGATCCTGTGGCTGTATTGATATTTGGCTCAGGAAGTGTATAGTTTTTTATAGAGAGTTCAAGAGGAAAATTATAAAAGGAGCCGTTTCCTTTTAAAAAAAATTGTAACAAGAACAATATCAAAATTTTGAAAACCCCCTACAGATTTTCATGAAACGTGGCTAAGAACACTTGGGATAAAATTATTTATGACACAAAAATAACTAAACGAAAATCGGTTCATCCATTTGAGAGCTACGATACCACAGACAGATACACATATACACAGACACGTTAAACTTATAAAACCCCTCTCTTTTTGCGTCGGGGGTTAAAAATAGTTCCACCAGACTGAAAAGAAAACGTTTTTTAAGTGAGGCTGTCAAATTGGGTGGGATAAACCCCTGCATACAACCTTTCCTCTCCAGATTCCCGCCATTTATTGAGTTCTATACAGGGGTGGTTCTTTTGAAGAAAACGCTTATTGCCATTTAATTAATTTAAATGTCTTGAACTTAGATCCTACCGTCCTTGATCTTTACGACAGAGGGACCTTGATCAATGCGTTAGACTAGAATTAAAACAAAATATAATTCTGAAGGTATTTTGACTGAATGATTGGAATCAGCGTGTCCTACCCGTCATGACCTACGGAGCTAAGACGTGGAGACGCACGGTTGGTTGGTCCACCAGTTCAAAGTCGCTCAGCGAGCTATGGAAAGAGCTATGCTCGGAGTCACTCTGAAGGATACAATTCGTAACGAATACATCCGATAGAGAACCAAAGTTATCGACATAGCTCAAAGAATTAGCAACCTGAAGAGGCAGTGGGCCGGCCATATCTCGCGAAGAACCGACAACCGCTGGGGTAAACGTGTTCTTGAGTGGAGACCGAAACAAACGAAGTAAGGGCGCCCTTCGGCCAGGTGGGAGGACGATCTGCGAAAGACTGCAGCCAGATGCTGGATGCGGCAAGCTGAAGATAGGGCGCTATGGCGCTCATTAGGGGAGGCCTATGTCCAGCATTAGACTAATATAGGCCGATGATGATGATGATGATTGAAAATGATTTTAATGAGGGGTTGTGATTTGCATAAAAAAAAGTTAGTTCCATATTCCTCGATAGATGGCAGTGTCTCAATTGGCAATTAGGTATATCAATGTCAAATGAAAGGAAAACCAACTTTTTCAAGTTTCTAGTTTGTGTTCCCAATTTGGCATCATTTTTTGTATCATGTTTTATTTTCCTTACATTTGAATCAGCGCCTACTCCTAAATTTGCTGAGCTACCTCTAGATTGCTTGCAACAGTCTGCAGATAGCCTAAATGTCCTATGCGTAAGTACATGTTTAGTAAACATGTAGTACGTTTTCAACTTGATAAATATTATAACCCTGAATTAGAATCATAAACCCTTACGAGTTAGGACCCATGGCAAGGTAAAAGGCATTTAGAAATTTCCAATTATTTGAACCAAAATACTCTTCTATTAAACACGCTAATATTATAAATGCGAAACTTTGGATGGATGAGTGGATGTTTGTTACCACTTCACGCCAAAACTACTGAAAGGATCGGGCTAAAAATTTTCATACAAGTAATTCTAATCCTGGAATCAAACATGGCTACTTCACACTAATACTATAAATGCGAAAGTTTGGATGGATGTATAGATGAATGTTTGTTACCTCTTCAAGCCAAAACTACTGAACGGATCAGGCTGAAATTTTGCATACAGGTAATTCTGATCCTGGAATCAAACATACTTTTTATCCCATAAATCAGTTCCCATGAGATAGAAATCACCTTTAAACGTTTCCATAGATACAACGCGTGTGAAGTCGCGGGCATAAACTAGTTTGATCATATAAATCAGTCACCTTTAAACGTTTATCTAGAAAATGCGTGCGAATCCGCGGGCATAAACTAGTAGGGAACAAAGTGTCGTTTGATTATTTTCGTTGTGTACTATTAAAAGGAATCTCTTTGTCCACGTCATTTTGAAATTAAGTGTAGCCTGCTGTTTCGGAAATAATGAATTTTCTAAAACAAAGAGCTCCTTCCAGACATTTAAGAAACAGCTCTTATATAATAAAGATGTTCTAAGTTTTTAGGTCTCTAATTAGGACACGGTAATTGGTTTTCAGGCTTTTGAGAGTTGTTTAAGTTGTTCCAATGAGCGGTAAGACCGCCACTTGTCACTTAGTTTTGAAGCTGTTTTGCTGTATTGTTTCTATCGATTAGTGTGTATTTATTTGTTCAACAAGTGGGCAAAACGATTTGATGTTGCACGTGCCGATATTAAATCCCGAGGATATTAAATCCCGAGCTAGCGAGGCAGTCTAAAATAAAGTCACGAGCGTAGCGAGTGGTCTAAAGTTGACTGCTGAAGTAACGAGGGATTTAAAAGGCACGAAAAGAAAAATATTTGTCCTCGAGTTAAGCATACAACTTTTCACCACGACTAGCGAGAAAATAATTTGTAATTTATAAAAGAGGTCGAATGTCAGAAACTCATTTTGGTCCTTAACCTTGAAGGTAAAAATGCTACAAACCTCTTTCAAACTATGAAAGAGCGAAATTTCTTTTTTGTGAACGTTGTATTGTTCTGAATTCAAATTCCTTTTTTCAACAATTTGAAAAAAATCCATTATTCCACTTGTGATTAAAACTCGATTTTGCTCACTGTTTTTGAGCAGCAAAGTCACCGTTTTCGAGCGAGAGTGGTGAAAATAATTTTGTATCAATCTATCTATGAGCGAGTGGAATAGGGTCTTCAAATATTAGCTAAATAGCTATTGATCAGTCTCGCAATCTGAATTGAGTTAGGGTAAAATGGTTTCACGACTTGTTTCGATTTGGACAGCTTTCTTAATTTTATCACATTGCAGGAAGACTTTGATATTAATAAATACTTATTCGTGAAAATCTTCTGTAAAAAATCAGACATCTGCATAACTTTTCTTTAAAATTCATGCTTCAGGATTTTATATTTCATAATTTTTATAAGTTTGCTCAAAGGCTTGGGAAGTCAAGACAAAGAAGTATAAAGTTAGCACTGTCAGCACTTCTCACTTAAGTTATCGAGAGCTGAAAACTTAGTTTACAAATAGTTTAGTGGAATAAGGGGTTTCTTTACTTTGATAAAAAAACAAATACAGGGTCATTTGGCAGGTTGAAATAACATTCCTGTAAAATTGTTACCCCATTAAAACGTCATTTATTTCAAAACTTTTGGTAGCTTTAACCGATTAATATTTCAAATAACGGATTGTAATCAGAAACCGCATTGAATTTTGGCCTGTACTTTATCCAATCATGGTAGATATTATACCTATTGGATAAAATTTTATAACATTACATTGTAAACTCGTTATTGTAGGTAATCCAATTTTGTCGTATTTATTAATTTATGTTCCCTAAGGGTTAACGTTATCGAGGCGATAATGAACACTTAGATAATATTAAATTAATATCTGAGCCACTACCAGGTATTTCTAAAAGTAAACCGAACTTTGTCGGACAGATTTCAGAGATCGCTTACAGGATTTGGTGTTTTACATACTACTTACGCTTTGGCTTACTACTTCATGCTGATGAAGCTTACCTCCTCAATTTTATATCTTAGTTATGATATCTTATCAAAAACTCTCATTAGAGATGACCAAAAAAGAGTGACCATGATAGGTGGTAATTTTAGGGAACGGATAAATTAAATGATCATCATCACTTGCAAACCGATCACCCAAAAAAAGTGACCGACTTAGTTATGATATCTTATCAAAAACTATAATTAAAGATGACCAAAAAAGACTGACTATGATAGGTGGGGATATCAGGGAAGGGACAAATTAAGTGACCATTATCATCTGCAAATCACTTGTATCTACCTGCCGGGAAAATAATCCCCATACTGTTATGTCACTGTAGTTAGTGGCATAGTACATGTCGCCGAAGCGAACCTTCAGCCGACCAGTTTGAAGAACCCTTATTTCAAAACAACAACCCTTTTATGATAACCTTAGTAATATCTGCAAATTGCCATCTTAAATCATAAAATAATATTTAGACTATGAGTTAAGTTATCAATTTTTGATAAGTTAACTTTTCTATAAATCAATAATGTTTTGATACCAAGTACTCACATCTACAAATTTTTGAAAAAAGTTAATTGCTTAGATTTCTCTCCTATTAAAATTCCTTATATAATTAATAAGCTGAACGTATCTCCAGCAAACATGGCGATTTTGCCTTAATCACCACGCAAGTGGATCGATGATCTCAGACTCATCTGACGACTCCATTGTATTGTGCCGCGCACTAGGTTTTATAAGGATAATTTAGTTGTAGTTCTTTACATTGGAGAATAAATTATATTATTTCTATTCTATGCAGTGGAGGCGCTAAAATACACCGTGAAAGCTGCCTTTCCTTTGGTAGGTTCCTTAAATCGGCTTGTACGAAGTTACGACATCCACGAGCTGAGTTACCACAGCAATCAACATGACACTATGTATAATGAAAAATAGAATCCCGCACTCATGAAAAGATCTTGTGCGATTACGGTATAATATACCATTCGATCGCCATCCGGGGAGACAGGGTATAAACAATTTCGGTTTCCGTCACATGGTACAAAAACCATGTGATGGAATACAAACAATTTTCTAGCTGGATTGAGCCGACCGACGACGAAGCTGCCAACGTCATAAAACATGTAACAAATGTCAAACTCAATTGTAAAGGTATATTTTATTTATTTGTTGATATTCGTGTTACTTATCGTTAAAATTCATCACACTAGACCTTGTTTTACTCATGTCTTGGGGACGCTTCCGACTGGTATTGATGTGGATCAGTTGAGCTACCTGTAGATTGTTTGCAACGGTCTGCAGTTAGCTCAATTGTTTCAATTGTAAATACCAATTAGATTATAATTTTCTTTGTGAATAAAGGCTTCTGCCCACTAAGTTTAAGGTTACTGCAATGTATTTACTGTGTGTAGCATTGAATCAGAATTACTGTAATCGAGCAAAAAAATGTCAAGTGTGAGTAATACGACAATTGACTTTGACTGAGGTTATATCTTGACCTAGACGTTAAAATTTCCATCGTCGATCGGCTTCGCCCGCCAGAAAGTTGTTTTTTTTTTAGTACTATATTGGAAACTAAAATCGTTTATGGCCAGGGCCAATTTAATGGGAATGGGAAATTTTAGCGTAATCGCACGGAGGGAATTCCCCAGCCTTTATAAAACCAGCCAGTCACACCATTGTGTGTTCTATGTGTACAGTACAAGTGTCGATTGTCGAATGTTCTGCCTGGATGCGTGATTGAATCCCTTGTTCTATAGTAAGAGCACATTAGGTACCAATTAGTGCGAGCGAGCTGCATTTAGATGCGTGACGTCAGAGGGAGAGATCCTTTTAGGTTTCAGTCTGACCTGATTAGCAGAGTGGCTGGGTGGGTAATAGGGTACTCGGTTTTAGGTATTTGCTTGTATGTTAGTGAGCTACGAAGTACAGGCCCTTGGGATTTATTTTTATTTTACTGGGGTATTACCTAAACCAATTTGTTAGCAAAGATGTTTAGGTAATTAGCAGTGAACCAAAAAACAAAGTCAAATTGAGTAAAATGTTTTTATATTCTATTCTAGAGCATTTTCTTATTATAGAAAATTGTAGTTACGTGCAGGAAAAATATATTATGAGCACCCATAATAAATAATAAATAAATAATCTTATATAATATAATCTTAGTTAATTATAACCCTCCTTATGAATATGGTAAAAAGTTGAACATCGTCAAAGAAAACTAGTTCAAAATTAAAAAGTTTAAAAAACCCTCGACAGATTTTCCTGAAATATGGCTAAGAACACTCGGGGTAAAATTATTTATGACACAAAAAAAACTAAACGTAAATCGGTTCATCCGTTTGGGAGCTACGATACCACAGACAGATACACAGATACACAGACAGACACGGTAAACTAATAACACCCCTCTTTTTTGCGTCGGGGGTTAATTACAAAGGTGATTATATCTTCTTCTAAAAACATAAATGCTTCTCTGTTTTTCCGATTGATTGCGGAGTGACGATACTTATAAGACAACGATCGAGGAATACTTTATTTTTATGATATCTGCTTATGTTGCCTTGGTGTAGTGGGTAGGTAGGCATGAATACTTCATACTCTTTTGTCACTGTTTATCAATCGACCAAGATTTTAGGTACCTAAAGGTAACTAAAGTTTTTGTTATTATAGTGCATAAGCCTCACACTCTGGCTAATTTCTAAGAAATCAAATAATATCGCAATTTTTTTTGACTTCGACGGGAGTTGAACCCGCATCCTTCCCTCACAGTCTTTGAACAGGAATGGATAAACTTCAATGTTTCCCCTGTAGGTGAAGCTAACGGCGCTAGAGTCCGTAGAAAGTCGAAAAATTTTTCGACTCCCACGTCACTTGACCTCGTGGTGTAGTTGGTTAGGACATTCCCGTACTGAGGGAAGGATGCGGGTTCAAGTCCCTTCGAAGTCAAAAAAATATGCAATATTATTTGATTACTTAAGTAACTCTCACCCAGTTCTCCTTAATCCGTTACACCCTTGTGCCTCGGACTGCAAGTTAAGCCGTTGGTCCTGCGCCAGAACTCTCCCCGGTCGTGTCGGTCTGCCGACTCATCAGATTATGAGAGTGAGGGAATACAGTGAGTACACACGTGTGCAATTTATCCTGCTCACATGAAATCATCATCCTTAATACTACTACTGAGTCCAGTAGTACGCAGTGATTCTGAAAACAAAGCTTTGATTTATAACTTCTTTGTTGTAAATCGAAAAATCGCAGACTGATAAAGGTTATTTTCGTAGTTTGTTATTGGCGTATAAAGTGAAAATACTTCATACGCCAATAACAAATACGCCACTGGAACTCCGCTTGAGGATAAAGCAGTCAATAGACCGTGCCGTGCAAAATGAACTTCCAAAGAGAAATACTCGTGCCTTCGATATTTTTCACGGGAAAACATTTCTTTATTAAAATAACGTTGTTTCGCGGTGTCTGATGGGCGCTGATTCTCGGAATCTCGAAAGGAATAAGCGAAAAACTCAATATTGTTTTCAAAAGTATACCTCCTGCTTTAGTTAGTCGCTGCATAAACTCTAGGGATTTTCATGATATATATTTATTATTTACATAAATATGTATAGAAAAAACCAAGTTGCAAAGTTGGTCGTACAATGGTGCAGGTTAAACAAATCGTCAGATGCTGCACGTGTGATGTGGTAATGGGTATTTGTGTTTTAAAATTAAAAATTAAATTAAAATTCATTTTCAGATAACAATGATCCATTGTTAGTAGCAGAAAAATCTCTTATATTAAATGTTGTATTCTTAGCCTGCCTACCATTTAATTTCATTTTTGATAGTAAACAATATTTAAGTTGGATACATTTTTGTTGATTGATAATGATAAGGGAATAACGCTGTTCTATCGAAAAAATTCTATTCGAGAAAAGCTCTAACCATTTATACTAAAATCCGTCGCCCGATGCTTAAATTTCCCCGTCAAATTAATATCGAATGTCATATCGATCACAATATTTACCCACGTTAATACGAACCAAATCTAGCTTGAGGGTAAACCGGTTCCCAATAATGGAAAACAAGTTCCTTTTATACAAAGAAAGGTTAATTTAAACTGGTTCGTGGTGCATGAAATGCGTTAGACCGCGGTCAAACTGAAAGGCCGCTGCGAGAGGTAGGCAAAGTAATTGCAAAGTTAATAAATTGCTCTACTTTTTAAGAGCACTTGAAGTCAGTTGAAGTTGCATAAATTGGAACAGGAATTTACCCCATTCACCTTTTTCAAAAATACACACGAAATATCATAATCAGAAAGAGAATGAGTAGACAGAAATGTCTATTGTTCCGTTTCTTATACAAAAAGGGACAAAATCTTTGTTGTGGTACGTAAGGATTTCCACATGGGGAAAATAGGGAACAAGCTGATGGAATAATTTTCCCCATCCAGGCTTTGGTTTTGCCGACAAGAGCAAGCCACCATGTAAAGATAGCGTGTAGGCAAATACCCACTATAGGAAAACATCAAAGGCTGACGTCGGCTGATTGAGGACTCTCTACTAGGATAAACATATACTGAATTATAGATGGTTTATTGGCAGCCAACTGGTTACAGGTTGGCAGGTTGTCAGGAATAAGAATAGGATTAAATATTGCTGTACCAAATACTGCCTGCTGTCTGTCTAGTTTAGATATAGTATAAATGCTAGGGTATATAATGTGTTTACTTCCACGGTCACATATAGATAAGTAGGTTTAAGATTAGTTTTGTTTGTTATTTTGTATTTATATTTCTTTTACACTATACTTTCATTTTGTTAAACATATATTTAGAAAATACTTTGTTGTGTATATAATAGAACTGGCATGTTAATTAATATAAGAAAAGTCCTTTAAAATTACTTAGAAAAAATCGCATTCTCTACCACTGTGGCTGAGGTCTTATTGTTTGTAGTGAATGAAAACCTTTTGCGGAAGTCATTTCGTTACTGATTTTTTTTGTTATCAGTGGTTTGGACTTGCTAGATGCCTTTAATACGACTAGAATCTTTTATGACGATAACATTAAATCTTATGTCCTTTATATAACTTAATAGACTTTCCTTGAATGCAAGTGTTAGTTGCTAACTTCTAAAGGAAAATAAATGAGTAACCTGTCTTAAAAAACTGGAATAGAACAAAAAATAAAAAATAAAATGAGAGTCTTATAATTTATTATATGTTGCAAACAATCGAAGTTAATGTTTCAGATTATTTTACCTCTATCGACAGACAGATCCTAGTTCCGCTTGAGGCGCATTAAGGATTACCGAAATAAAAATAGCTTTCATCATCAACGATACCAATTTTAACCAGATTAACACAGCCTTCTCACTGATACCTACGCACACAAAACAACTATCCACAAACGAGCAACCACCCACACGTTTATCTATCTATAACAATTGGAAACAGCACTAGTTGCAAACAGATGCCGACGTCTCATTACCGGCTGTCCTATCCGTTACTCGTCCGTTCCTGTTCGTTACGTTACGCTACCTGTCCGGCCCGTTGACTGTCCGGAACGGCAGGTGCCTCATTTGCAATGTGGATACATGGAAATACCTAAGTTCTAGAGGTAGAGCTTGGTACATATATTTTTTTCCTATGCAGAGAGTAATGCAAAAATGTGGCAGTTGGGTCGGTAGTAGGTATGTAAAATGCCATGTATTTTTTTACAATATCATTGGAATCTATTAATTTGGTTTTAATCAACCGACCAGTATTTATTTTTTAACCCGCGAGGTAAGGGAGGTTTCGAGTGTTGAGTGATACTCTGAAATACCTCCAAGCATCAAAACCGATTTTGATATCAAAATACTCGACTGCAATTTTTTTAGCCATTCACTTGGCAATAATGTTAAAAAGTGAGGACCGATGAGTCAGATTTTATTTTAGTTTTCAATTGTAATCACTTCTGTAAATTATGATAATGATAATTTTGGGAAATGCAAAAGGACTATTTAATATGTAGCATTTTAACGTGTCTCACAGCTGCTATAATCATATTGATCTATTTCCTTTGAAACTCTTCGTTGATTCTTTTCTCTTCTTCTTCGTTGTCTTTTGGCCGCTTTGATGTGACAAACTTCCCACGTACAATGAATCGATAAAACAAAAGGTACGTAACCCTCCTTTTGCTTCAAGCAAAAATCAATAAATCCAAAGGTAATCAGGCAAATGATTTGTTGAAATCCAAAGTTCCCTCGTACCCACAATTAGAATTGGATGAGATTCGTGTCCGTCGAGGTGAAATGTCCCGCTTTTATTGGTTTACAATAACTTTCGGTCGTAAAACACAGATTCTGGCATAAAGTTGATTGTTTTAGCTCTACGTGATTTTATTGTCAGCCAATTTGCTTGAAAATGAAGCAAAAACACGCCTAATTTTTCTTCGTTCTAGATTTTCTCGTGTTTTTAGGTCGTGGCGGCTGTGGTGTTAGAATCGACACAACTATACCCGTGGATGTCCTAAGAGAGACGACTAAGGGCGCGTTCCCATCGTGTCGTGACGACAGAAAGTTGTTCAATTTAAAGCAACGTGGCTTGTTTATTTAAATGGTGGTGTTCACATAGGAATGCATGAATAGCTATCGTCCACGAGTTTTTGAATTTTTATTGATTTATTTACTCATTTAAACTAATAAATAACATATAAAACTTATGATAATAACACTGAGTAAACCGCAGAGGTTTGTAAAGGAGTGTTATAAGCGAGTCAGTCAACTACCATTGATAGATAGATAGATAGATAGAAAATACTTTTATTGCACACTTAAAACTAAGAAACAATTTAAAAAGAAATAATTATAATCTAAGTGACAATTGGCGGTCTTATCGCTCAAGAGCGATCTCTGCCAGACAACCTGGTATGGATAGGATCGTCGGATATGTACATGGGGTCAGATCTGTGTGCATCTATTATGGTACTACTTTAAAAAAAGAGAAAATATTACTAGTTAACTTTGGTTCCTACTCAAAAATAAATAATAACATACTTCAATACAATTACAAAAATACATACATACCTATACCTATTCCTATAAATATTAATATAAATACTATATAATATATATATATACAATGAACCTTTCACGGTAATTGTTGATCCAGTACGATTTCTTAAGAAATGTTGATCCACCTATTTCAAGTGTACATTGGACTCTAAACCTAGTAAACAGATATACTTTGATCCACATTTGAAGAGCACATGGCAACGCTAGATCTACATTAACTGGTTATCGAGATACTCGCATTCAAAATATCCCAAAATATCAAAATTTTGTTGATCCACTAACGGTCATAATTTTTACACTAAAACGTCTTTTTCACATCCGTTACATATTTAACTACACGCAACATTAGCTTAGACAATGTTGATCCGCGGACTTTGGAGCCACATATGACTACTTCGTCTGTTTTCAAAGCGGCAACGCCGCAACGCCTTGACTGTGAAACTGACAAATTATATGTTTAAGTAGTTCCGACCACTTTTGAGTAGAACATGTAGGTACCTATAGTGCATTGGTTATGAGAGCGAACGTGAGGTGAATGAACCGTATGAAATTAATTTCGGCTGAATTAAACCATATTTGCTAATAATTCGGCTAAAATAAATTACATACGATCTTCACTGATCATACCCCAACTTAAGGTAGGTTCATCATCATCATCATCAACAGTCCACTGCTGCACATAGGCCACCCCTAGTGAGCGCCATAGCGCCTGTCTTCAGCTTGCCGCATCCAGCATCTACTTGCAGTCTTTCGCAGATCGTCATCCCAACTGGCTGGAGAGCATCCTACACTACGTTTGCCAAGTCACAGTCTCCACTCAAGGACACGTTTACCCCAGTTGTTGTCGGTTCTTCGCGAGATATGGTAGTTACCTTTGGTTCTCCCTCAGATGTTTTCGTTACGAATCCTATCCTTCAGAAAGACTCAGAGCATAGATCTTTCCATAGCTCGCTGAGCGGCTTTGAACTGGTGGACCAGCCCTACCGTGAGTGTCCACGGCTCAGCTCCGTAGGTCATGGCGGTTATAGGAGGCACTGATTGAAAGCTTTATCATTCAAACATTGCGGTATGGATGACGAGAAGTTTCGACATAGTTTTCCATACACTCACCCTAGCTGGATCATCTCCTTGGCCTCCTTCTCAAAACTATTTTCACATGATTGGAGGCCTGAATTTTCCCTGATTGCAGAATTTGCCCAAGATAAGTACACTCAGAAACAATTTCGATAAGGTCTGTTCTTTAAGATGGGTATCTCTCCCTTCTTAAACAAGATCCGTCAAGTGCGAGTGTAACTCGCGCGCCGAGGGTTTCGAACGTGTGTCAACAGATATTTACCAAAAGTACCGTAAACGGGGGCCATTACTTTCTGGCTTTATTTATTTGATGATCAGTGTCCATAACCCCACGCTGGGCAAGCGGATTGGGGATTGCAGTTCAGTGGTGGAGTTGGTTATGCAGGGGGCGCCGCTGCCCGTCCTCCGGTGTATGTCCCATAGTCGCCTCTTACGACTTACGAAATAGGTAAGTTACCTATTTCGTATTTTAAGGCCTTAGGTATGAAAAGTAGGTAAATAAAAAAACTTTAGGGGGAGGGGGGGTTCTGATGACATGCATACATAGGTAACCTAAACATTTTATGACAGTCAATGAATGATGAAGATAACTATAGGGTCATATATGAAAGTAAAATGATTGACACTAGTAATATTCAGAGTCGGTTAACTACGTTTGGTAGAGTAGTTACTATAAGTAGCGGCACGTAAGCTTAGCGCTTAGCAAATGGTGGAGGGGATACTGCGCACCCTGTGATACCAAATTTTTTACTTCTGCGATATAACGGTCAACGCTAGAGTTTCGTGCCGCTACTTGTACCTACCTTACATAATTCTAGGTCCTAGGTTTAATTTGTAACAATGATATCCAATGCCTAGCTAAAAGTGTCTCGAGGTGGTTCGAGAAAAGGGTTCCTGGTGGAGGTTGTGTATTCCACACGGTCCACTACTGTGGGCCCTGATAGGTGTAACGTAGATATTTAGGCGAAAATAAAATGAAATTAAATAATTTATTTGATACATAACAATTACAAAAGCTATAAAGAAATAAAACGATACATGCGAGTCGAACTCGCGCACTAAGGGTTCCGTTTAATTGTAAGACCTTGTTTCTTGCCAAATATCATGATTCTAGGTCAACATGAAGCAAGTACCTACCCTGTATTTTTTGGCCGAGGGAGAGAATCAAAAATTATAATTTTTTAATAATAAACTTACGGTTTTCAGATTTTTCTCGTTATTTGTGCTATAATGACCTTGCATCCTAACAAATATTATGATTCTAGATAAGCAGGAAGTACCCTATAGGTTTTGGTCTATAGCAAGAATCAAAAGTTTTTTTTGTGAATTTGAACAAATTTCCTTTTTCGGAATTTTTCCTTTATTTAGGCTACAAGGCCTTACATCTTGCCAAATTTCATAATTCTAGGTCTACGGGAAGTACCCTATAGGTTTTGGTCCATGGCGAGCATTAAAAGTAATTTTTAAAGTGAATAAATTACAAATTTATGTTTTTCGGATTTTTTTCATTACTTGTGCTATAAGACCATGCCCCTCACCAAATTTCATGATTCCAGGTCTGCGGGAAGTACCCTATAGGTTTTGTGGGCTTGTGATTCCCTTGGAAATGTCAAAATATTCGGACATAAACGGCTGTAACTTTTGAATGCATTGACTTAGAAGTTTTATTTATATCACGGCTTCAAGAAGTTACGGACTTGAGTATTTGACGAAAATTTCAACTCGATACGTCCACGCGTTCCTGAGAAAAGAGGGTTGACAGACGGACAGACCGACAGACAGACAGACAGATGGACAACAAAGTGATCCTATAGGGGTTCATTTTTACCTTTTAAGGTACGGAACCCTAAAAACTAAACAAGGTACGAAATACCAAGAAATAAATCACAAAAAAAACTGTTTATTTGGTTATAGGTTTCACTTAGTAACACAAACAAACAAGATTCGTCAAGTACAAGCGTAATTTGCGCGCCGAGGGTTTTGAACGTTTGTTAATTATACAAATATGTGGGTACTTAAGGTACCGGTTCTACCTAAAAGTAGTAGCTACCGACCGACCTACATTTAAGATGGATCGCTGTGCATACTTCGGAGATTAGGGGGCTATGTTCAATGTGTCGACTTTTCTCAAAATATAAAAAAAAAATTAACCTACAGAAATTTCCAGAACGGTTCTAAAATGTACAAACCGATACCTTTCATTTGATACCCCACTCGGTGAGGTAATCCCCTTTTAAAAATTATTCCCCCCTTTTACCTATTTTAAGAAGTATAAAACCTGCAGAAATTTTAATACTCTACAAAACGATACCTTTAAAAAATTTCATTCTAATTTTTCTTTGATTTTCGTTTATTTTTCTTTATATCTGTTAAGGTGCACAAATGTAATATTATTTTAAATTTCAAGTTAATAGCTGCGGTAGTTGCTGATGTATTAAAGGGAGAAAAGGATAGACAAAACGAGACCATGAGGGTTTCTAAACCGATCTCGAAACCCTAAAATAACAAAATAGTTACATAATCATCGCTAAAAAGTATTGACGGATCAACATTTGACCGTAGAAAATTGTACGCAATGGATTTTGAATAATTAAATAATGACTAGGGAACGCGATGTCACAATAAATAATAAATGTCATGGAACATGGCGTTACCTAGTCAGTACGATTCTACACGAGTCGACCCCTCCCCCAGACGGAGCGGCAACGTCGCAGCCATTTTCGACCAATGCTGCGTTCTGATTGGTTCATTTGAATCGGATCAACTTGTGCAAAATGGATTTGTATATTTGATCAACAAATGGTATCATAATGCCTAAGGCTACGGGAGGTCAAATGTTGATCTGGTCGGAGCCACACTTGTTCCTGGAAATGCATAATAGATCAACAAAAGAGGCTCGGATCAACATGTGTTTTTGGATCAACAAAGTACTCGCCATGAGTCGCGCCTGATCAACATTTACCGTAATGGTATCTCTATATATATATATATATATATACATACTTACATAATTTATTATGGAAACAAATCCTTATTTTATTCAGTGACAGCAGGATAAATAGTGTTCCTTTACCATTTCCTTGAAAATTGGTAGTGACTTTGCACACCTTACAGTGACCGGCAATGCATTCCACAGCTGGACAGCCCGGACAGTAAAAGAGTTGCCGTAGAAGGAAGTAGAGTGGACAGGCATTTGTAGCAAAAGAGTTTCAGAGGAGCGGAGAGAACGAGAATGAGAGAGATGAAGAAAAGTGAAACGTGTTTTGAGATAAGGAGGTATGTTAATTGAGATAGGTTTCACAGAAATAAGAGCTTAGTTTCTAAGTGTCAGTATGTTTTGGTATGTACTAGGTATTAAAATAGTTATAAAAGTAGGCAGAACTACATTTTGAGTTAAGTACCTACAGTTATTAAAATATAATTTATTTACCCTGAAAATTAGGTTCATATAACTTATATTTGCTGTGACGATAGATGTCGTTTAATAGGAACAGCTAGCACGACAGTCGAGAAACGATAAAAAAACGTAACAATCTAATCGTCACTGGCTGTGTACCGTAGAATGTCGTCACGATACAATAGGAATAACTAGATACGATAGTCGTTCCACGATATAAAATCGCGACGACAAACAGTCGTTATAACGGGAACAACTAGGGACGATAGTCGTCCAACGATAATTTTACGGTTAGGGAACCTACCAGAGGACGACGGGTAGCTGCTTTCTTGTGTGTATTTTTAACACCTCTACTGCGATCATCAAATCGCTTGCGTGGTGATTATGGCAATAAAACCCCTTGTTTGACGGAGGCACGTTCAACAGTGAACGTATTATGTGCGGAGAAGATTTTTCGGATATTTCGGAGAAGATTATATAACGAAAACGAAAATAAAACACAAATCAAATGTTTTGCAGTCTTTTAAAGGATCTCGGTAGGTCACGCCAAGTAATAAGTGTTATTGTCAAAGACAATGTTCTTAGTTTATTCATCAGCTGACATAAATTTTTATTATTATTATTATTATTTTTATAAGAAATTTATAAGTATTAGATAATATAATATTGATTTTATCTTTGAATTATATAAAATGTAACATTTAATTATTCGTGTATGACTAGTGTAATTAGAATAGTAATTCTGTACTAAGTCAATAAATAAATAAATAAATAAATAAATAAATAATTAGTTTCGCAAAATATACTTGAAGATGTCTAGATCGTTCTAGTAAAGTGCTCATCGTCATAAATAGAAGGGTAAAATACGAAAACATAAACAGACAAACAACCATTTCTGTTTATGTCGATGGATTGACAACTTTATTGTTACTGTAATCTCAAAACAAATGGACGGTATTTATTGGAATTAGTTTCAGCCATTTTTTGTTTGATTTATTTGATTGTTTTTTGCGTTGTTATTTTGTGAAATACATTGAAACGTTAGTCGTTTTTACTGTTTGCAAAATGTGTAAAATATTATTTGGTTTGCGAACTGAAACGCGAATTAATTTTGAAGCTATAAAATTCACCGATTTTGCATGAACTCTTCTATCTGAGCTGTGATTCTATTTGACTTGTATTTGACGTTTTTCCATACAATTTAGTACAGCGCCTCTATCGTGCAGACAGGGAACTACGCAAATCCCATACTATATAAGGCTGCAGCCAAACGAGCGTAATTTTTTTAAGTTGTGTGTCGAGTAATTTAGCTCGCGCAATTTCTGCTGCATTTGGTTTCATAGAAAAGTCCTGTTTGATTCAGACGGCGAGGCAAAATGAATTATCTGCCGACCCACACGCATACCACCGAATTGTGGTCGCGGGGGTGAGGGGACCGAGGAATGCGTCAGTCAGGTACCTATAGATTGTATGAGAGTCGACACGTTTTTTGCTCGTAAAAAGCAATTGAATAAATTGCGCCCGTCTGGCAGCCCAATAGATTTTCTGTTGGGTAGAATTTTATGCGACCGAAAATACGCGACTCAAGACTCAAAAAATTACGCTCGTTTGGCTGCAGCCTTAGGAGACGCCACGATCACGTCTCGTTACTAACGTCAAATAGACTCACCCCTCAGGTTCTTAGAACTGAACTCTTGAGCGAAGACAAAATTGGACCTTAGTTTATTTTCATAAAATGCTCGTCATCCAAAAGTCACCGCCAATGGTAAAAAATTCCAAAGAGATCTGCGAACGGTTAAAGATACCGTAGAGATAAATAAAGATTTATGAATCTATCTACCTAACTTAACCTCTACCTTAGCAGATTTCAATCTGCTAGACCCAATGCCTTTTAAAGTTGATGCTAGTTGAACGAGCATTTAAAATTGTATAGATTGTTTTTGTCGGTAACTAAATAAATTAATAAAATTTATTCAAAGAAACTCGTAAAATAGACAATACATAAGTGTACTAAACTAATAAATACAGCTAATTATAACAAATTAGCCTGAACTAGGTAATCCTGTGTTTCAGGCGACAAGAGTGCTAATTATTAGATATAACGATCACTTAATACAATAAAGGCATTTAGTTTAATGTTGTTTAGGTTACAAACATTTTGTGTATTATGGTAGGTACTTAACTTACGTCGAGTAGAAACTAGACTAATCACTATACTAACTAGGTTAACTTTATGTATAAAATTATAATTTACTTGATAATATCTAATAGCTTCTCTGTATCATCGTAGGAAAGACTTTGAAGTGTAAATTTAATAGATTTCTTACAATTATTATAGTTAAGCGCGTAAAAATTTGACATTGAATTTAGTCTGTTGTATAGGAACGGACCAAGAAATAGATACCTCCCTCCGGCCAGGTGGGATGACGATCTGCGAAAGACTGCAGGCAGATGCTGGATGCGGCAAGCTGAAGACAGGGCGCTATGGCGCACATTAGGGGAGGCCTATGTCCAACAGTGGACTAATATGGGCTGATGATGATGATGATGATGAAGAAATAGATAAAATTTGTTCGTAAGGGCAAATTTTAGAGTTGTTGGCTGCGGGCAAACTTTATCGTTCCGTCTCTTATTAGTAAATTCAGTGCTGCATGCTGTCTTAGTACTGTGTTCATTATAAATAGCTGCCGGACTGTTAACACATCACAGGACTTTTATAAGAGATTAGTAGGAAAGATGAAAGGACGGAAAGTTGCCACTTTAAGTATTTACGTACCCGGCGCATACCCGACCCAAATCAGCGCTACCATCATATAAGGTGATATCAGACGGTTCAATTTTCGTTCATTATCGTCTTTCATTCGGCATATTTCACTCGAAATGAAACGTTTGAACACAAAATGAAACAATAGTGCCGAATGAATTCATTAATGAACCAATACGACAATGTTAAATATTTTCATTCGCATCTTTCACTCCCACTTCGAATGAACGAAAAATTAACGATCTGAACACAGAGTGAATGTTCACTCGCATTCGGCCATTTTGTCTTCAGTCCTGCCTGTAGCAGACGAACGTCTGGTCGAACGTTGCGGTAAAATGGTGTTCAAGTGGAATGACTGTTCTTTTCTAAGTCATTCCAGCTAAGCCATGTGAACATGGAATGAAAGAAAAATTAAGCATTCACTCGAGTGAACATTTATTCGAGTGACCCGTCTGTTATCACCTTTTACTACTATCAACTACCCACTTGAACGTCCAGCGCTCGCGGCTGTATAGGGCGACTTATGTCCGAGTGCAACCGACGCTCAGCGCGATTATAACGCCGCGCGTGTTCACCGATAAAAACGTTTGCCAAAAAAAAAGTATTTGAGTAATTCCAAGACAAGAAATCACATTGTTTACGTTAATATACGGATAATAAACTTGATTAATCATCTCATCATTAAACCTTCACCATACTTATCAAAAAATAAACAAATAAAACACTGGCCATTTTGATACACAAACGGTACTCGACGATAGTTTTTACTACGTTAAATGAAGAAATTTTTAAAAACCGAACTTGTAGTTTGTGATACCTATCATAAGCTTATTTTTAATGCCTCTGTAAAAGTTTTATTTTGTATATTGTAGTCAGAGATGCGAAGTTGCTCATTTTGCTCACCATCGTGGCCAAATAGGTGGTGGCTATGATTTGGTTCGGGTAGATATGCATGCACCTTAAATATAATTCTTCAATAGATAATTGATTTCAACAGCTGGTTGCTAATTTATCATCGCGAAGCATTAGATGCTGATAGGAAGGCATAAATCTGTAATGTAAAACTATTTACGCAAAATTCTGAGCACATTCTTAAATTACGGGTTAAGATGAGTAATGCATCAGCAGAAAATTATATTTCTTAGTCCAGCGGTGTTACTCGCGTTTATATACATAGTATTTATTTTTATCATTAATCACAATTATTTTTATTATGCCGCGGAATTGTTCAATTAACACTGCATTTTTCCGGGATCAAAAGTAGCAAATGTTTTATCCAGGATATAAGCTATCCTTTCATCCAAATCCGTTCAGCCGTTTGAGTGTGAAGGAGTAACGAAGATACACTTAGACACACATGTACTTTCTTTCTTTCTTTTACTTTGAGTAGTCAAAGTAATATTATATTACTTTGAGTATATATAAAATGCGTATAATGAGTGCATATAATATTACTTTGAGTAGTCAAAGTCAAAACAAACACTACAATGCCCTATGTACCTAGATAGGGCATTGAGTGTTTTTTTTTTCAGAATGGGCTCTTCTAGTTCTAATACCTACTTACTATATTTTTTGCAACTCGGATATCTTATCTAAAGAGGTCTATCTGTAGACCGCCACGATGTCCCTAGTTTCCTCTTGTCCTTCCGAAAACTTCCTTTAACTTAGCCGTTTCACAATGTGGATCGCAATTTAACTACAGACAAGAACTTAATTTGTTCGTTAGGACAGCTTACTGTTGAAGGAGGATAGAGTGTACGATCATTTTATGGTGATACTACCTTATAGTCGTTGAAGTTAGTAGTTGAAACGACTATAAGGCTGCTTTGCTCAGGCTTTTTTGGGATACAAAGCTGCTTATGTCCTTCCCTAGAATACCTCTACTAGAATACCTACCTATCTATCTCCTTGATAAATTTCATTAAGATCTCATTCAGTCGTTTTGTTGCTGATCTCGTAGCATAAAAGACTGGATTTTAAGGTATTGGTTTCAGGGGCCGAATTCCACTAAATTAATCGCTCTACCATTACAACGGTATTGTCTCAGAAAGATATATATTGGCATTTAACTTTTGATGAAACTAATGAAACTAAAGATGGAGGGACGCATGTCAAAAGTGTCACGCCCGTAGCACACGTCCGCTGCGGAACCATAACAGCGAAACCGCAGTAATTTTGCCATGACGACCTCCGTGGCGCAGCGGGCCAAGGTCCGCCTGCGACGGTTGCGGGTTCGATTCCCGTCTCGGAACAAATTTGTGTACGATTGCAGAAATTTGTTCCGTTGGTCTGGGTGTTTTCTATGTATAATAAAAAATATCTATCTATGTAGTGTATTGTATTAAAAATATCAGTTATCTAGTACCCATAACACAAGCTCTGCTTAGCTTGGGGCTAGATAATGCTGTGTGAATTGCCACATTTGGAAATGCCACAAGAGGGCGCTAACTTAAACAAATACTCTAAAGAGCTCCTCAATATTTTATTAATTAAAAATATTCAGCACTAATATTCGGCTTAAACATTCATTGTTATGTGAAGTGAAAGTGTTATACACGGACTGGAAGCTGTCACTGTGGACTTTTATATAAGTAACTGTGAGTTTTTGAAAACTATAAGTTGCTGTGTTTGAACTTAAATTCTTTACGATTGTGGACACTTTTTGAGTGAGCTGAAATTAATTACACGTGATTTACGCACTGCTCCGTGTTTTGAAAGTTTTGGAACTGATTCACTTGTTAATACTCAATACTTAGTGCTTCGAGTGTCCAATAATAACCTAACATAAACATTCAAATTCTGTCACGTCACAGCTGATCAAGAACTCTTTGACAACAGCGCCACCTACACTCAGCTGCACTTACTATTTAACTACTGTGCTAATCTAATCAGTGAGTCGCGCTATCGATAAACTGCACCTTGCGGATGCGCTTCTAGCTTGCGCTTTGGCTTAATATTTTTGTGTCTCCACACTAGATGTCGCACGCTGTGAACATTTGACTATCTTGTTCGGATGGATACTTCAAGTCACAATTATTAAACACTTCGATTCATTGCTAGCTCAACTAAATAAAAAGTATCTTACTTAATTATAAAACCTGACCGCATACATGGACTGCGGCGCCTGCAAGGAGCCTTTATCTTCAGATAAATATTGCTTGAAATGCCATGTATGTTCAGATAGTTATCACTGCGAATGTTTAAACATCAAACCACAGCAATACACCATATTTACTAAAGAATATATAGACACGTGGAAGTGCCCTTCTTGCAGCAACGTGACGAGAAGAATAAAGTCGAACTTAAATACTCCAGTTCGCTGCAGCCAGGTTCCTACGTGCGACAACTCTATGGAAGTCTCCTTCAATATGTTGCAGTCTTTTGAAAATACCAGCGTCTCTGCGAACTCTGCCCAACAGAGTGGGAGCGATTTCGAAGCGTTTGCGCGCATGATCCACGGTCAGTTCCAAGAACTACGTAAGGAGAACAGTGATAACGTGCAGCGCATAAGAGAGGATATCAAAGGTGCCTTATCTGAAATCCGAGGTGAGATGAGATCTCTGAAAGCAGAACAGACTATTATAAAAACAAATTTGTCAGTACTTAACCAGGACGTTGCTAATCTGAAAGGCTCCGTGGAATACTGCTCGGGAGAGCATGAACAACTCAATAAACGCATCGAGGAAGTCGCCTCCGTCAGCCGGAATGTTGAGACCTGCCCCGCCCTGATCAGCATGGAGACCAAGCTCGATGCACTGGAGCAGCAGGCTAGGCTGTGTAACCTTGAGCTGTGTAACGTGCCCGAAAAACGCAATGAAAATTTATCCGCGATAATATGTAACATAGGGGCAGCACTGAACGTTCCTATCCCCACCCAGGACATCATCTCAATACACCGTGTACCCCGCGCTCAACCAAACAATAACATGCCCAAAAATATCATTGTGAAGTTCACAACTAGGATTCTGCGAGATAACGTCTTAGGTGCCTATCGTAGAGCAAAAACTTTGATGTCTAATCAGCTAGATATCTCTGGCACACCTACCAAAATATACTTAAACGAGCACTTGACGTTAAGGAACAAAAGGTTGTTTCGTATGTGCCGTGAAGAGGCAAGAAACAATCACTATAAACATGTATGGATCAAGCACTCATCCATCCTTGTCCGTGAGCGAGATGACTCTCCAGTCATCGTCATACGCACGGAATCGGACCTGGCTAAGATTAAGTCGTCCCATGCTAGCTAAATTTCTTTGTTGCTCAATGTACATAATTTCATTAACTCTTTTAAATTGCATGCTTGTGTTGTATTTTTTAATTATATTGATTTTAATTGGTTTTAAGTATCTTATCATAACTGTACTTCCTACAGTCTTATACCTGGACTCAACCACACACGATTTTAAAAATAAAATCCTGGCTTTTGAAATAAAATTAGCAAAAAAATCTGTACAGCTCCTACTTAACTACCTATACGCATATATATATACATTCCTTTATAATGGATAACACCGACAAAATAATAGTTTATTACCAAAATTGCAGTGGGATACGCACAAAGTTACAAACTTTATACATGAACATACTTTCTTTCACATATGACATCATCGTGCTAACGGAAACTTGGTTAGTTCCTGATATTCATGATAATGAGTTTATCGATGACCGCTATGTCGTGTTTAGATGTGACCGAGACAGGCTATCTACTAACAAAAAAGACGGGGGAGGCGTTCTGATTGCAATCCTACGTACTCTCCATCCAGCCACATATGACACATCTCCCTCTCACTGTTTTATAAATCAACCTAGTAGCATAGAACATTTGTTAGTAGAGTTTCCAAGTAGGGATAGGAATAAAGTTCACGTTATTAGCGCCGCCTATCTACCTCCGTGGACCAGAGCTGATACTTACGAGAGACACTTCGACTTCCTACAGGACACCTTAATGAACCCCAGAATAGACAATGTCTATATCCTCGGTGATTATAACCTGGCAGAAATTGGTTGGGCAGACCTATTTCCCGCCATCAGCCAATCTAATTCTGTTGGCTATCTTTGCGCCGATACTTCGCCTCGCGGCCTTCAGTTAAATAATTGTATGTCTACATTAAACTCGTTGCAGTACAATCATATAGTAAACGATGCTGGTAACTTGCTTGACTTATTTATTACTAACTCACCCTGTAAAATTGAACCTCAACACTTTCCCTTGCTCAACTCTACTCCGCGCCATCCGCCATTTACCGTTTCCCTGCCTTTCTGTTATCCTGCAATTTCTCTAAGGAAGAAATACGTACCTAAACATAACTTTTATAAAGCTGATTATAATGTAATAAATACTAAAATTTCAGAAATTAATTGGCATAACCTGCTTTGCAATCTCTCAGCGATAGAGTCAGTCGATTATTTTTATAATATTATTAACAGCCTTATCAAAGAACATATTCCCCTTGTGCGACGTAAATCTGACAACTTTCCCATATGGTTTTCCCCCTCGCTAATCAAAACTTTTAAGTGTAAGCAGAAGGCATGGGTTAAATGGAAGAAATTTGGTAACAACTCTGATTATGCAGACTTTTCCGAGTTAAGGGCTACTTTTAAACAAAACAGCAAGAAATGCTTTAAAGCATACATGGTCAGTGTTGAAAAAAATATAACTATAAATATTAAATATTTTTGGACTTATATTGCTAACCGTAAAACTAAGTCAAGCATTCCCTCATCTATGAAGTATCATGATGTTAAATCCTCAGACCCCGAATCCATATGTAATATGTTCTCAAGTTTCTTCAACTCTGTTTTCGAGCCTAGATCCTGCCTCTCCTCTCACAATGCACCCTCTACTGCTAATGATAATAATAATGTTTTGTTAACAAACGTTTACCTTAACGATGATAACGTCTTGAAGGAGTTGAAGGTTCTTGACACATCTAAAGGCCCTGGTCCAGATGGAATCCCTCCTTGTTTCCTTAAAAATACTGCTGATTGTATTTATGCGCCTATTACTGCTATTTTTAACAAATGTCTTGCAGAAGGTATCTTTCCTGAAGTATGGAAACGTGCCTTTATCACCCCAGTACATAAAAGCGGTTCTAAACACGACATAGAGCACTATCGTCCTATTTCTATTCTGTCCGCCTTGTCGAAGCTTTTTGAAAGGCTTGTTCACAATGAGATCTACCCCATCTTACACAACATTATCATCCAAGAGCAACATGGCTTTGTCAAACGGCGTTCCACCACATCTAACCTTATCATTTTTACTAATACACTTTTTGAAAACCTTGACAAGCGTGTACAAGTGGACGCCATTTATACAGACTTTAGAAAGGCATTTGACAAGGTGGACCACGAAATTCTTCTTAACAAAATCGCATTTAACGGTATCCGTGGTAATCTTCTCCGCTGGTTCTCATCCTATGTTACTAATCGTACTCAAAAAATAGTTATTAATGGCTTTCAATCTACTAGCATACCAGTCACTTCAGGTGTTCCCCAGGGTTCTATATTGGGACCGCTTCTCTTTGTACTCTTTATAAACGACATCGATCAATGTTTTCGACATTCTCAGTTCCTACTGTACGCTGACGATCTCAAAGCCTATATGCCGATACGTAGCCTGGACGACTGCGTTTTATTTCAAGAAGATCTAAATAGACTCACCACATACTGCAGTAACAACAAACTACACCTTAGCCTACCTAAATGTAACTCCATCAGCTTTACCAAAAACATCAAAACTTTAAATTTTTCATATAACCTTTGCGATTCCCCACTGAATAGAGTTACCAAACTAAGAGATCTCGGTGTCTTACTTGACTGTCAGCTTCATTTAAATCAACATGTCGAATCTATAACTACCAATGCTTTCAAAATGTATGGCTTTATAATGAGGTCGTCGGCGGACTTTAAGCAACCATCAACTTTTTTGTATCTATACAAAACACTGGTACGCTCCCAGCTGGAATACGCGGTGCCAATATGGAACCCATTTTATAATAAGTACGTGGAGGCTATTGAGAGAGTTCAGCGGAAGTATCTGCGGTCCATGAATTACAGATGTCGTCGTCCCCGTAGCTCTTACGCTGATTCACTTGCTGATTTTAAACTCCTTACTCTCGAGTCCAGACGTAAATATCTTGAAGCTGTTACTCTATACAAAATTGTGCATAATAAATTTGACTGTTTGGAACTTGTCAGAAAGCTATGCTATGTAGTCCCGAGAACCTGCACCCCGCGAGCTACTCGCTCGCGCTCTTTGTTTGCCCTTGCCACCTGCCGCACAAACTCGGGACTTCGCGCCCCTATTCGTCGTATGGTTGAGTCCTTTAATAATAACTTCGTAGACATAGACATATTTATTTGCAATTTATATAAATTCAAAAAGTGGTTATACAGTCTACTTTGTCAAGTAAATTTTAGTAATAACCCAACATAAATAATTAAGTCTCTACATGATATTTTGTAATTATTACTGCTACTAGAAATAATGGTACACTTTAAGTTACAAATAATTTAATTACTAGCATTTCTAGTTCTTAGTTGTTTAAGAAAAGCCCAGCTCTCTCTAACCTCCCTACCTACTTAAGTACTTACTAATTTCATGTATTATTTAATTTATTAGTTAAGCCTTCTTGTTGCATGTTTTTAATTAAGTATGTATGTAACGCATATGTGGATAGCGCCGTGGGCTACATTTATAATATCGCTCATCTTTACTAGTAAAGTACTAACACAAATGTATAATAAGTTTAATGTAGTCGTTAGTTATTCCTCAATAAATAAATAAATAAATAAAGAATTGTCCAGCATTTTATGTCTTGTCCGTATAGGAGAAGCGAAACACTAGCGTAACTGCCTGTTCTAACGCAAAGGTTTGACTATAATTATCTCTTTCCTCGCACGGTGCGAAAACAACGTGGCACCGCAATAAATGGCGGAGGTGTGGCTGACGTCGGAGCAGATCGACGAAACCGCGCGGGGAAAGAGATAGTATTATAGTCAACTCTATGCGTTAAAACAGGCAGTTTCGTAGTATTCCGCTTCTCCTACATACGGTTAACACATGGCGAAATTACTGCGGTTCCGCTGATAAGGTTTCGCAGTGTAGGTGTGCTGCGGACGTAAAGGTTGAAACCATTCTATCAATCTCTCCGTGCATGTAGCACCGCTCGCACCATCTAGAGTTTCTTTCATCTATGGACGATTCTGCGACAATACCATTGTCATAGAAAAGTGATTGGCAGAATGTTCCCTGTTAGGTACACACTGACACATTTATTTTCGTAAACAAAAGAACACCAATACTATAAGCTTGAATAAACATTCCGACAAACACGTCCGAAACGACTAATTATGTAGCACGTACCTTTTTTCTTCTACACAGATTTACTACCTGTGTTCCGCCTTCTGCGAAAGTTCCACCCACATAGCTCGGCATTACTCCAGTCTCGGGTTTCGACAGCCGACAGAGGCAACTATTCCCAGACACTCCGCAGAATAGCCCTCGTCTTGTTATTTTTCATCTCTGGACAGAGAGCTACGAATCTCATAGAAATGGAACTGGTAAAATATTGTTTTGCTTGCAGCCTAAGAGCTAGGTTACTACTAAATTAGCTAGCTAGGCTTAATAGAATATCAACCAAGATCTTATAGCTGAGCTTGTGTGCTCGTTAGCTTTATTTTATTTTCAAATTTTAGGAAAACTTTCAGCTAGAAAAATTACAAAATATCAAATATTAAAACAAATACATGAAAATTACATGTACTTAACTGAGGGCTATTTATGAAGTTTTCACTGGTAGCGTGTTAAACACTATTATTTTCATAATTATTTTTGTACTCTCACTCTTTTGCTTTGAAATATTGTCCAAATTTACTTAACTCTTAGTCTGGATCTAGTTTTATATAGACGGCTCATGTCAGCTTGTACGCTTGGAGTCACAGTATTTTTGAAGTGAAAACTTCTTTAGCGGCGTTGAGCACTTTTTCTGTAATGGGTATAAAATCTTAAACTCGCGTCAGGACACGTGACCTGATCGAAAAAGCGTAAGACGGATGGAGAGTAGACAGCTATCCCCTCTCTACGGCGCGGCGAAAATGTATGCCTGGGCCTACTGTTTCGTTTAGGTTGTCATGTTTGTGTACGCTAGCGCAATAAATGAATATTGTATTCTACCACATAAATGATAGTACTTTTATACTGATAAAGCAATTGGTGCAAAATTATTCCCTAACCATTCCAAAATATCAAACATGCTCAACGTTAATAATCAAGTTTTCACTTCTGCCGGCACTCCCGGAGTGCAACCCGTCTTTTTTTTTTACGATTTTCTCTCGCCGCTCCCATACCGGTGGAGGTGACTATCCACTTATTCTAGTTTCGTAGCTCTATGAGCAAGTTGTGTTGTATTTATTCCGAGGCTTCGGGCAAGTATGTCTGACTAATGTCGAGGCCAAGCTTGCGACCACCGCGGTCCGTCTCAAATCTCTTCCTATTTGTCCTTTAAGGCTGAACGAGTCGCTCATCTTTCCATACAAACGTGGAAGGGTAACTACAACGCTGTTTGATGTTGGCCATCCAAAACTAAGGATAATATCAATTTATCTCTTCATTATCTGTTTATCCGGAAACCGTAAAAACAGTATAAAAAAACAAGCTTCTAAGCTTTCGTATTTCAACACCGATTTTAGCCCAACTTTGGGCGAAATAAATAACATATATAAAGAAAACTCTAAAATAAAGCCCGTACAGACAGTTTAGTTATTCAAAAGTTGAAATAAATTTATTTTGAAATGATACTCTCAATAGTTTTTCTTTATTACAAGGGTTAATAAAGAAAAACTATTGAGAGTATCATACTGCTAAAACTCTTTTCGCATTTCTTTACGCGGCCGTTTTACGAATAAATTTATGTGCCTTTCATCAAGCGCGCGAGAATATCTATTATGTCAGATGATATGGTATACACTTAGGCCGCGCCCACTGATAAGTGGGACAGGACGACTCGTGCAGCCTTAAAGGATTTATTCATACTGTAACTAGCTTCTGCCAGCGGCTTTGCTATCGTTTTTGCAGTATAACATTCAAAATTAACATGGAGAAGGCCCAGGATACAATCGTTGAAATTTAAAATAGGGTCGATTAGACAACAAACAGGCAGTGTTTTCCATTTTGAAGAAATATTCTCTTAGGGGAGAAGTGGAATTAAAAAAAAAATAAGAGGTTTGGTGTACATTTTTACATGTAAGTCAGTTTTCCCCCACAAGAGGTAATTTCAGAGGGGAAAACTGAACTACGCCTTTTTGTATTTATAATATTATTAGTATAAATTGTGTGTTCGCTTCTAGAGTCGCAGTTGTCTTTCACTGTGGCCGAAGCCTAAGCTTTTTAGTCATGATGTAACCTTCTAGGTAAAGTAATTCTCTAACGTCTAGAGTTTCCTCCGTCCATCCTAGGTCAGAGTATATCTAGGTCAGATACAAATTAGTTCAGCGACAAAAACTTTATCCGAATAGCTTTGTTGTTTCAAACAATATGTAGAAACACAAACGACGCGCGACGAAGACCTCTGTGGCGCAGCGGGCGAAGGTCCGCCTGCGACGCAGGAGGTTGCGGGTTCGATTCCCGCCTCAGGACAAATGTTTGTACCATCTGCAGATATTTGTTCAGGGCGTTCTGCATGTTTTTTATGGATAGTAAAAAAATATCTATCTATGTAGTGCATTGTATTAAGTATATCAATTATCTAGTACCCATAACACAAGCACTGCTTAGCTTGGGGCTACATAATGCTATGTGAATTGTCCAGCATTATTATTTAGGTCAGATATAAATTGGTTCAGTTACAAAAACTTTATGCAAATAGCTTTGTAGTTTCTAACAATATGTAAGAAACACAAACAACAATATGTTGTGAAATGGTTTCTACTTCTACTTGTATTTAAGGTTGGTCTACTTCAAGGTTAGTTTATTTTAGTCTACATACCGAAGCGACAGAAATCAAAAATATCATTTTATTTCCGTGCCAGTGTTAAATTTTATAATTTGACCTTGTCTAAGTGTACATTTATTGTATTTATGGAAATAAAAAGTTTTTGATTTGATCTGATTTGATTCTAACATAAATGCTGAGCACAAAGATTTTTAAAACCAAAATGTAAATTGTAAAACCACGTCAAACGTATATTTGTATATTCTAAATACCGGCTCTAATTCCATTACATACATAAAAATCCTCAACCTCTGGCCTTTTATCTTTGACGGAATTAAACAAGATCCGTCAAGTGCAAGTGTAACTCGCGCGCCGAGGGTTTTGAACGTTTGTCAACAAATATGTACCAAAAGTACCGGTTAGAGACTTCGCAATTTAACGAATATCTAAGAATAGTAGGTACCAACCTTTTTTACCAATTTTTCGACTTTTTTCGAAATATTTCAAAAAGTATGAAAGCTACAGAAATTTTAAAAACTGTTTTGTAATGCCCAAACCAATGCCTTTCATTTGATACCCCACTCGGTGGGGTAGCCCCCCTTTTGAAAATTATTCCTTTTTGACCATTTTTCAAAAAGTGTTCTTTTTACAGACTTCTCTATATTTTTCCTGTAAAATATAGATCCATATCTACAAACGCTTCATACATTTTAAATGGATCGCTCGGCAAACTTCGGAGATAGGGGGGGAAGAATGGGTATTTTTTCGACTTTTTTCAAAATATTTCAAAAACTATGAAACCTACAGAAATTTAAAAAACTGTTTTGAAATTTTCAAACCAATACCTTTCATTTGATACCCCACTCGGTGAGGTAGCCTCCCCTTTTGAAAATTATTTCCCCCCTTTTTGACCATTTTTCAAAAAGTGTTCTTTTTTCAAACTTCTCTATATTTTTCCTGTAAAATATAGATCCATGTCTATAAACGGTCCATACATTTTACATGGATCGCTCTTCAATCTTCGGAGATAGGGGGGGGGGGGGATGGCTATTTTTTCGACTTTTTTCGAAATATTTTAATAAGTATGAAACCTACAAAAATTTCAAAAAATAATTTGAAATGTACAAAATGATACCTTTCATTTGATACCCCATATGACTCTGTAGGTTTCTTTTAAAATTTCGGCATCACAATTTGTATGGAAAATATTCATTTTCATTTTTCATTTATTTTCATTTATTTTTCTCTAAATCTGTACAGGCGCACGAAATGTATTATTATTTTAAATTTCAAGTTGATAGCTGCAGCAGTTTTTCAGTTATTAAGGAGGGAAAAAAGGACAGACAAAGCGAGACAATAAGGGTTTTGAAACCGATCTTCGATCTTCAAAACCCTAAAAACTACAGATGGAGGAACGTGTATTAAAAGTGTCAAGGTTGAAAACATTCTGTCAATATCTCCGTGCAAACAGCACCGCACTGACCGCACGCAACATTTAGAGTGTCTTTCATTTGTGGACGATTCTGCGACGATAGCATTTTCATAGTAAATAGATTGGTAAGCGGAAATAGACCCCTGCTCTACCCTTGGCTTCTACCGCTATATTATTATGTATTAGTTACCTACCTATCTTCTAAGTATATGTTATATCTGCCTACTTTATGTTATTTCAGAACTTGGAGCTCAGTAGTTTTGGCGTGAAGGAACAGCGTGTGAAGTGGAAGTTATTCCACATCCAAACTTTCACCAATGTACAAATTAATGCACTGTGATGGAAAATGCCCTCCGGCCAGGTGGGATGACGATCTGCGAAAGACTGCAGGCAGATGCTGGATGCGGCAAGCTGAAGACAGGGCGCTATGGCGCTCATTAGGGGAGGCCTATGTCCAACAGTGGACTAATATGGGCTGATGATGATGATGATGATGGAATAAAGCTAAGGAACTAGAAGGTTGGCGTAAGCAATTGGGAGTCAAAAATCAAAATCAAAAATTATTTTTTCCATAAATACAATAAATGTACATTATGAAAAGGTCAAATTATAAAACTAAACGGAAATTAAGTGATATTTTTGATTTCTGTCGCTTCGGTACGTAGACTAAAGTAGCGAAGCGACGAAGAAACTTTTAGCCTGTATGTTGTAATTTTTTGAGTTGGAGTAAACCCCGTCCCAAGCTTTTTTATCCCCTAGCTAGATAATTTAATATTTTATAGTATGCCTTTTTGCACAATATACACCCAAAAATGCTTGCTTCATTCACTGTGTGATTGCATGCGTTGCTTCATTGGCCGGCCCGGCACCGACCCCGATACCGACACCGACAGTACTCAACGACACTGCACCGACAGCTACATTCTTCATTTGACCGATACGACACGACGGCTTTGTAATTCCACAGAGACCTCGCACTCATGACCACATAGAAGCTTGCGTAAGTACATAACATATACGTAAGATGCCAGCCCGACACAAGTGGGAGATTTGCTGGGACGACATGGCGGCGCCGGCGCTGGCTATCGGTTTCGGGCCGGACCAATCAGACAGTGTGCCAAACAATAATTATCATAGAATTATGCGTCCACCGATGTCGGTGTCGGTATCGGTGCCGGGCCGGGCCGGCCAATGAAGAAACGCCCAATGGGATACCATGTTTGTGAAAGATGATGATGGTTATGGAAAAACGTAAAAACTTTTTAAACAGTGCGAATGTTTAAAAAGTTTTTTCGTTGCAAGAAACACAAGGTACGCGATAGATCCCCGATAAATAATCTTTAATATGAAAAAAGTAATCTGAACAATTCAATGTTTCGTTCAAATATCTGTAGATACATCTATTATTATGTCTACGAAAACAAATGGCTGGTCCAGACGAGAGCCATAAATTATATTGCAATCATAACCGTAGTAAGAACGCACTATTCTGTGAGATGACGCCCTAAGGAGCTATAGATCATGCGCATTTATTTTATTGTCTACTTTTATGGGTTTTAGATTTAAGGCGAGGCGGGTTTTAGTCTCCGACTTCGGAATGGTCAGATGAAAGATAAAAAACAATAAAATAATCGGATTATGAGAGCGAGGGAATACAGAGTGTACCTGTGTTTGCGCCCACACTTGTGCACTATAATATGTCCTGCACACACATGGCTTTGTCCCCTTTGAGCCTGGCTGCCAGGGCCGAAAATTCATTTGCCACAACACACACATTTACATAACACAGTAAACATAAAATATTAATATCTTAAATTAAATAATTAAGAGTACGTACATAGTACAGAGTTGGTACATTTAACAAACGATGTAAACAATATTTAGGAATAAGTAGGTAGGTAAACAATGTGTGCTGCAGTAGCAAATGGGCCTAGGCTCAGCATAATGCCAACTGTTGTGAGCAGAAGGCTGTTATTCTGCCCAGACCAAAAATAGAACAATCACAGGACCCTGCGATTACAAAACAATAAAACAGAAAAACAAATATACTCGCTCAGTTATAATAACTGCTTTCATCTGTACGCTTAGTCCGATTTTATAAAAAAAACATTCGATGAAAGTAATCGAGAACCATTGATGTCTTACACAAAAAGGCTTAGAATGGTAGTAGACACAAACTAGGTGTAGCCAAAAAAATGCGACAAATGCGTCCATTTTAATATGTGTTTTAATGCGCTGGAATGCTTGGAAGCACTGAAGTTATAATTATGCTTGTCAACTCACACATAGATTCATTTTTGCCTTCGAAATCAAAAGAATTGTTGAATGAGCGTGTTTTACCTGTATGATTGACGTGTTTGGGTTAGGCTTGGTACGCTCATAGATCGTAAGGGAAAACTTAGTTTCGGTGCAAGTACCCAGTGAAATGTTTTCCTATGTGTTCTTATTTATTTTAAAGCACCAATTGAAGGTATTTCTATGACCAAGCTATGTTGGTAGTGCTCTATCTTCTTACTTCTATAACATCAATGGCGCAAACGTGACTGCCGCTGTTTTATGTCAAAGTCCGACATAGCACACAAAATCATTCAAAAACTCTCATCGAGTTTATAAGAAACGATTGGATCGTTGTCATACTACGACAAGAACAAAATTAAAAATTATAAAATCCCCCCCCGACTTTTTTGAAACATGGCTGAACACACGGGATAAAATTGTCTATGACATAAAAAAAACTAAACGAAAATCAGACAGATACACAGACAGACACGTTAAACTTATAACACCCCTATCTTTATGCGTCGGGGGTTAGAATTAGTTCTTCTCAATCCGGTAAGGGTGCTGCAAGACGCTAAATGTATAGGAAGGACTCGAAAACGACGGAAGTTTTCGAAAAATAAATCGTTCCACCCATACTAAACTCTGTTTCCTATTCATACACTGCCGTTGTACCCATATTCTACCAAAATAACAAATTGCTTAACAAAAGAACCCAACAAATGTACATTATTTTGTGTACGTGGGCTATAACTCAACATGGCTTTAAAAACAATGTATCAGAGCATTGTCATGGGATAAAGCGGAAAGTTAAAGCTTTACAACGAATTTATCTCTACTAAAATTATTCTGGGTTGAACTTAGCTATATTTTTTAAATACTTTCGTACCTCGCAGGTAGATATACATTGGTTCTTGAAAGCTGTGTTTAGTACACAGTTGGTCTACTTGTGTTACAATACAAGCAATATACAGGGTGCCACGGAAAGAGTGTACTAAGCCGAAAGGGGGTGATTCTGGACTCCGAGGGAATTAACTAGTGAGTAACGATTTTTTATATAATTTCTTATTTTCCTTTTATTTCCTTCAAATTTATTCTTTTAAGCAAAAGATACGGAAAATTAGAAATTAGAAAAATGGTAGAACAAACATTATATAGGGTGTTTTCTATGTGTAATAAAAAATATCTATCTATGTAGTGTATTGTATTAAGTATATCAGTTATCTAGTACCCATAACACAAGCTCTGCTTAGCTTGGGGCTAGATAATGCTGTGTGAATTGTCCAGCATTATTTATTTATATGTCCAGATTCAATTTCAGCTTAGTATGTCCTTTCCATGGCACCATTGGGAACGTGTGTGTAATGATTTCTTTACTTTACTATAGTGTAATAGTGCCATCTTCCAAAATACTCAAAGGGTAAAATATCCTTAACTATCTTTTAAGGTTTTTTTTAGTGCGTAACCTCACACTCACGGGTTCAAGTCCCGTCGAAGTCGAAATTTTTTGCGATAATATTTGATTTAAACTATCTTTTGTTTTACACAATATTTAATGGCTCATCAAATGTCCCATTATTGGGTCACCTTTTATGCCTCATGGGACTGATTAATTTGATTTAAAAATCCATTCACTACTGTTGGCGTGATGGAGTAACAAACATCTATCCATTCTTCAATCCATCCATCTAAACTTTCGCATCACACTAAATTATGAATGCGAAAGTTTGGATGTTTAGATGAATGGATGGATAGATGGATGAATGTTTGTTACCTCTTCACGCCAAAACTACTGAACGGATCGGGCTGAAATTTTGCGGACAGGAAATTCTTATCCTGGAATCAAACATAGGCTTTTTATCACATAAATCAGTTCCCATAGGATAGAAAACGTTTCCACAGAAACAACGCGTGCGAAGCTGCGGGCAGAAACTAGTTTATTATATTAGTGTGATGTGATGTAGTATGTAGAATGAATATTGTCTAGGATGAATGTACACTGGATTTGTATCACTCAGAGATAAGATTATAAATAAAGATATTTCAAAATAGAAATTGAGTACCTATGTAGAATGGGCTTTAGGATTGCTATAAGGATTGCTATAATATATATCTTAAATCACAAAGAAAATTATAATAAAAAAATAGAAATAAATTAAAACTAGTATTCTTACAATTGAAACAATTGAGCTAACTGCAGACTGTTGCAAACATTCTACAGGTAGCTCAACTGATCCTTATTAATACCAGTCAGAAGCGTCCCCAAGAAGCTGACCGCATCTCATTGCATTGCTGGATTGCTATTGAAACTGTTCAAGACCAGGGTAAGCTTGGTCAAGTTACAGAATGAAGCAGATTATTTGTCAGTACATTCTGTAAGATTTACATAAGCTCTGGTAAACAAACCTTGCTATTTGCTTCTCCTTTGACGACTTGTGTAGGGTCGGTCGCAACATCAATAATTCAAAGCACTATGTCGATGCTCTTTGCGTATAAACGTAGTCTAGTGCAAGTTTTAGGCTGTATTGAGAGTATCTCTGAATAACAAATAGTAGCAACACCGGATGGATTCAGAAAAAAAAAACCAATTGAACACTTATTGGTCTATACCTGTATAATTTTTTGAAATCTTGGTAAATATTTCGCCGATGTCATTCAAACTTGGAGCATTTTAAGGTTGTATATAAGTTACTACAACTAACAAAATAAAGGTTAAAGTCTATAATTGACTCGGACCTGTGTGGTACTGCCTTAGAATTTACACCACGACAATTCTTCCCGCGGGAACAATTCTATCATCGAACTGCGGTCCCTAACCCGCATGCCCAGCGTGGGTATTATGGTCACACATATACATGTGTGACCATAATACCCACGCTGGGCTGATAAGCACCTTATTGACTTTTATGTCACAGCCGTATGGCCGTATAAGCACCTTATTGACTTTTATGTCAATTAAAACGCTTCTGAAATCGTGCTCCCAAACGGTCTAGGCAATTACTGACAAAATCTGCTAGGCATAATTCCTGCATAATTTTGACAACCATCGTGGCGCGGCGGGCGAAGGTCCGCCTGCGACGCAAGAGGTTGCGGGTTCGATTCCCGCCTCGGAACAAATTTGTGTACGATCTGCAGAAATTTGTTCCGTTGGTCTGGGTGTTTTCTATGTACAGAAAAAAATATATCTCTGTAATTAAATATATCAGTTATCTAGTACCCATAACACAAGCTTTGAGTAGCTTACTTTGGGGCTAGATGGTGCTGTGTGGATTGTCCAGCATTATTTATTATTTATTGTGCATCCACATAGCGCAGCGGTTATTGCTCATGTTGGTCACCATTAGTCATAAGAAATTCCGCAAGGAAGCCTGGTGAATAAAGAAGTTTAAATTCTAAATTCGATGCGTGTGCATAGGCCAATTAAAGTTGGTAACATCTATGATAAAAATTACTGATTTAAAGCCTGATTTAGATCTCGCGGGAGGCGGAGGTTAATATACTATCTAAAATTGTACACTGTTTCATGGAAAGCAAGTCACATATAGGTAAAATGTCTTAGAGTAAGAACCTACCTCAATTCCCAATTCGTCTCGGTCGTTCCGTGCGGATGTCGCTCCTGGAGACAATGGAGATCCGATGACGTCACAGGTAGATCAGAAGTCCAGATAATTAACAATTCACAACTGCGGGGTAAATAGTGCTAGCGTAGGGATCGCGGCACGCGGTTTTGGAAGATTCCAAATTTTTATGTAGCGGAGGCGACACGCGTCTGTAATTAACTCGCGTGCATCGTAGACTCACTGAATCGCCACCAGGGTGGCGTCGTTGCATATCCCAAGGGTGGGGTATGCGGTAGACCTTTGACTTGTTGATCACTTCAGTAGGTAAATACAATAAGGCATTCTTTTTTATGTGAAATACCAACCAAAAAACAGCGTATTCTCAATTAATTATTATATTTAAAAACGAGCGTAACCAAAGCTGTCGGCACACAAAGCTGGCTGTGTCTCGGCACCGCGCCGCCCCGCCTCGTGGACACAACATAACTTACCTCAATCGTTTTGGTTGCCTGGAAGAAACTTTTAAATCCATCATGGTTATTAATACTAAAGTTATTTATAACAGGATATTTACCATGACTTGAGTTTTGAGATTTCAAATATTTCGCGGCAATTTCTTGCGCCATGATCACGGAATAACCGAGGGCACTGCGAGTGAGTTGTTATTGGCGGATATATCAATCTACCCTCATTTTTTGTGTTTTGCTACGAACGTTACTACTACCACCGGTTTCAATATCGATCGCAATTCGATCACGACACACAATACTGACGGTATCGACGGTATCTGATACCGTCAGTGTTGTGTGACATGGTAAGTATCCCGTTGTTGCCTCGTTGGTCTAGCGGTCAGCTTGTTCAACCGCTGATTATGAGGTCCTGGGTTCGAATCTCGGGTCGGGCCAATAGTTGTTATTGGGGTTTTTCTAGCAAGAAAAATTCACAGTAGCAGCCCGGAGTCAGGAAGTTGGCGGTGTTACACCCCTGTGCCTCGGAAAGCACGTTAAGCCGTTGGTCCTGCGCCTTATCTCTCTCCGGTCGTGTCGATCTGTCGTCCCATCGGATTATGAGAGTGAGGGAATAGAGAGTGCACCTGTGTTTGCGCACACACTTATGCACTATAATATGTCCTGAGCATCTGGCTAGTCTCCGATGAGACTGGCCGCCGTGGTCGAAATTCGGCTAGGAGGACATTATTTATTATCCCGTTGTAAATGACTTTAGTGCATGGAAGAAATCGCTTTAATCCATAAAGCCTCTAGTTCCGTTGCTTTACTCTTTAATATGTTTAATTAAGTACATTCTGTTATTTAAAGTGATGAATAAAAGTATTAACTATATACTACCTGTTAACAATCAAACGGCAATGCGTTTGTATGGAATGCGTTAGTAATATTCTATATCTTAGTTAATGTAGTTGTAGTGACCACGAGTAAAAGGTGTACTGTGATTCAAATTTAACAGAGCTTGTTAAGAATAGGTATTTTATCATCAGCTGATAGAAGTGTTATTTATAATAATAACCTCCGTGGGACAAATGTTTGGACGATCTGCAAATATTTGTTCTGTGTGTTCTGGATATTTTCTATATATAACAAAAAATATCTATGTATTGTATTAAGCATATCAGTCATCTAGTACCCATAACACAAGCTCTGCTTAGCTTGGAGATAGATGATGCTATGTAGATTGTTCAGCATTATTTATTTTATTTTAAAAAACAATAGGGAGAGAGGTGAGAAAGGGTACCTAATCAGAGTGTTATAAAGCCCAAACTGAATATAAATAATTAAATGAAAAAACAGTGCTGAGCGGCAACCGCTCAGCACATCTGAGCCAATGCCTATTTCGGCACAGGGTCATGGGGACAAAGCTCGATTTGACGGCCAAAAAGTTCACTTTTCCTCGTTGACGGGGATTGTCAACGGGGATTAGTGGAATAAGCCCAACATTTGTATGTAATTTAGCTCCTTATCCTTTGTTTGGTTTTGTATGTTAATGTGTGTCGAAATAAATCCTATTCTATTCTAAATTGATCCAAAGATTACCTGGAAGAAATCGCTCTAAACGATAAGGCTGCCCATATTACAACTGTTTTTGTATTACCTGCCTCGTTGGTCTAGCGGTCAGTTTGTTCAACGGCTGATTATGAGGTCCTGGGTTCAAATCCCGGGTCGGGCAAATAGTTGTTATTGGGGTTTTTCTAGCAAGAAAAATTCACAGTAGTAGCCCGGAGTCAGGAAGTTGGCGGTGTTACACTCCCGTGCCAACCAACCAACCGCTTTACGTGCAAGCACGTAAATCGGTTGGTTCTGCGCTTCACATCTCCCCGGTCGTGTCGGTCTACCGTCCCATCGGATTATGAGAGTGAAGGAAGAGAGAGTGCACCTGTGTTTGCGCACATATTTGTACACTATAAAATGTCCTGTGCATCTTTCTAGTCTCCGATGAGACTGGCCGCCGTGGTCGAAATTCGGCTAGGAGGATATATCATTGTTTTTTATTTATGTTTTCCTGTACTGTTTTTCTGCATATTGGTGTGCGATAAAGAGTATTTGTATTGTATTCTCATTATCGTCGCAGAGCCAATATTTCACTGCTCGTACAATTTGGAAATTATTTCATTAATAGAAAAATCCATTCGGAGTGGCATATTCTTTGTTTCATTCAGGTACTGCATGAGGGAAGCCGCGATAGGAAACTAGTTAGTAAATACATTGATTACGAAATTAATAATAATATTAACATAAAAAACAAGTCGTACTCTCGCACTAGGGATTCCGTATAATAGTAAGACCTTGTTTCTTGCCAAATATCATGATTCTAGGTCTACGGAAAGTACCCTATAGGTTTTCTGTGCATGTCATTCCCTTGGAAATTTCAAAATATTCGAAGATTTATAGCTGTAACTTTTGATTGCGTAGACTTACTTATTTATTTATTTATTGTTTGGTTTTTGTCTGTTTTCTAAAATAAATTGCAAATTATACTTAGAAGATCTATTCATATCGAGGCTCCACAGACAGACAGACGGACAACAAAGTGATCCTATAAGGGTTCCTTTTTTCCTTTTGAGGTACGGAACCCTACAAACTGCCTACCAGCTAAAATAACCAACAGAAAATATGCACACAATATTCTACAATGGAAATTGAACCCGAAATCTTTAAATTAATTTAAATAAATAATGCTAGAGAATTCACACAGCAATAAATAGCCCCAAGCTAAGCAGAGCTTGTGTTATGGGTACTAGATAACTGATATAATATTTAATACAATACACTACATAGATAGATATTTTTTTATTATACATAGAAAGCATGCAGAACTCCCATCATTTGTCCCGAGGCGGGAATCGAACCCGCAACCTCCTGCGTCGCAGGCCGCCTTACGCTCGCTACGCCACAGAGGTCCTCAAATCTTTATACCTAGACCACTCGGCCGCCAGAAAGGTTGCACAATATCACATCACTCAATGTGTTTTTAAGTAGAATTAAGTACTTTATCACTCATATTAGGTAAGTTGAAGTGCCATAAATAAAGTTTTGTCAACGTAACAATGGCTCCATTGTTATCTCGTGCTATAACTGGAGTCGTCAACTTTACAAGTTTTCTAGTATATTGTCTGGCTCGTCGACAGGATTCTGTCTAGACATGAATTTTCAGCGAATAAGTGGGAGACGCTGTCAATCGTGAAGGACGACATTTATCCAACGCCACACAGCACAAAAGCGTGCACTCAAATATGAGCTAAAACTAACGAGTTATATTTGAATGTTGTCATTGTAAAATGTATATATTTATTATGAATGTAAGCGGGTTAACTACGAACCTAGTTTGTGTTGGAAGAACACCAAAGTTTCATCCCTTAACGAGGGACTTCATCAGGGTGAGTGCGGTTCGCGTCGCGCCTGTACCGCGTCCCTGGATTCTACCAACACAAACTAGGTTCGTAGTTAACCCGCTTACATTCATAATGAATTCGTCAAACTACGAATGTATCTATTTAGATACTTTTTACATCAGATGACGGTCTTGCACAGCATGTGGGAATCCAATTTTGTCACTACAAAATGTGTCTTAAGATCCTTATATATAAATTATATTATATTTATATATAAAGATCTTTAGACACAATTTTAATTAAAGATTACTAATTGAATTAGCAATCCTAAAGTAAAATTAAAAAGTAAATAGAATACGTCAATTGTTACCTATTTATAGAAAGGAACTAACCTGTCCATTATGTTTGAGAAATGTTACTTTAAGAAATTAGCATTGTAATAATAAAATACTTTACACATTTTATAGAGACAAAATTGGATTTCCACATGCTGTGTTTGTATGTGTGTCATCTGATGCCGTGAATATAAAATTCATCTAAATCTCACGAGTAAAAGCCCATATTTGAATATGAGAGTGGGAATAGAATATTTTTAATAATTTTTTTGGAGTTAAATTTTTCAAAAATGCGAGCTTTTTATCTCGGACTCTTGTGTAGACAAAAACAATATCATTGAAAAATTCAATAGTTTAGCCCCCAACATTACAGTTGTAGATAAATGTTAACTTCAACTCCTTGGTTCACCAATTCTTGATGAGTCTTTTCAGTCATTTGTAGATTAGAAAATTCAAAATTTCAACAAAACTTCGGAAAGATTGCTCAAAATTAATAGTCATAGGACTAAATAGAAAGAACCGAATAACTGTAAATGCCATATGGATTTTACAGTTATCCGGTTCTGTCTATTTGTACGTAAATATACGTATTCTTTGAGATGTAGTCAACGTCATATAATGAACCAGGAATAACTGTATAGATATCAGGGTATAAAATGAAAGGTAGGTAATATATTAATCTTTATAGGGTGCAATCGCCGCCGTTCTAATAAATAAATAAATAAAATACAAATGACTGGGTTGACCCACAATTTAACTGTGTATGTTATTTTTCACTATACGTTGGTTATTTTTATTCATGAAAAGCGGTTGTCTTGCTTTGGATTAACATTTTTATAGATAACACATAATGAGTTCACAAAAGAACACCTTTTAGAACGAGCGCTGTACCAGACTCTCATTTGCAGTTATCCCGACTAGTTACGGTAAGTAGCTCTTCCAGATCATTACTACTTATATGGAACTGGTCATGAGCTGGATATTGAGTCCTTGCAGGATTAGAAGCTAAGCTTTATATACATATAGGCAGTGGGTTCAAATTCGCTGTTCGAAAAGTAGAGGAGAGGGAGGGACAACGAGAACAAAATAGACAAGGAAAACTTATATACATACATATAATAACTTGGTTTTTTGCTTTATAAGGTTTTATGACTTTTACTGAATTTATTGTAGATAGATACTCTACCAGCTTAGACGTTCGAAGCTCCATCTTTACTTTTGTTGACAGTTATGGTATCAAAATAAAATCAGAAAATTAATTTTAAAATTCCTTAAATTAACGAGCTAGTGAACTAAACCATAACAGTACAGCTTGAGGCTAGAAGAGATGATGAGTGAATTGTCCAGCATTGATTATTTATCTAAATAACGAATCCCATTTTTCAATTTAGGAGTTAATATTGAAGTTACTATTTTAAATATATTTGGGAAATAAGGAAAACGCAAGGATAAGAAAATCCAATAAGCTAAGCGACATTAAAATATTGAAAGGAGACGAAAACTTTTCTAATAAAAAAGGTCCCATTTGTTAAAATGAAAAACGATTCCTATCCGCACGGTTCTTCGCAAGGAACGTTTCGTTTTTGCTATTTTTACTAATCTTCGTGTGAAACTCACCTCCTGTGGTATGCTAGTGGCGAGCGTGAAAAAGAAGAATTGGTAGCTCTTTGCATCAAACGAAGATGTTTTTTATTAAGTTAAGAGTTTGACAGTAATGTCACTCCAGCAAGTGAAGTTGTGGTCTATACCAATACCATTCTAAGCATAAATTTAACATTTAAATACCATAAGTCAATCAGTTTAAGTTTATATTATTCATAGTTTACCAGTGATTATATTTACATACCAAAAACTAGTGACTTTTCCTACAAAACTACCACAAACCATAAATACCACATAAACCTATTGGTTTATGTGGCCCCAAAGGGTTTCGGGACTATACCAACACCAAGACCGAAACCTTTACACTCCCTGCAAAATTTAATTAATATCCTTTCAGCCGTTTTGATGTGAAAAGCTAACAGACAGACATACGTGATAACTTTCACTTTTATAATATTAGTGGGATAAGCGAGTGAAGCCTATGTCCAGTATTGGACGTGTATGGCCTAATATGATAATAAATAATAAATAAATAATGCTGTACAATTCACACAGCATTATCTAGCCCCAAGCTAAACAGAGCTTGTGTTATGGGTACTAGATAACTGATATACTTAATATAATACACTACATAGATAGTTATTTTTTTTCATAGAAAACACCCAGACCAACGGAACAAATTTCTGCAGACCGTACACAAATTTGTTCCGAGACGGGAATCGAACCCGCAACCTCCTGCGTCGCAGGCAAACCTTCGCCCGCTGCGCCACGGAGGTTGTCAAAATGATGATGATGATGATGAAGTATCTAAGTACAAATACATATCCTCGAGATAGAAACCTCTCAACAAAGTAAATGAAACTCCAATCTGCAGAAATCCGCTAAACATAACTAGTGTTGTTGGTGCTGCGTTTGAATATTCAAAGCAGGATTGGAAGTTCGGCCACCACCTAATTTATTAACAGTTAACGTGGAACTAAACACCAACTTTATATAAATTGAAATTGAAGCTAGCTTTGGAAATGCTAACTTGGGAAATGCCAATGAGGGCTGGTTGTAGACGGGCGATGTTCTGGCGACCACTTGGTTGCAATACAATACAATACAATAATACATACAATTCTTTATTAATAACGCTAAGTTACAAGTCACAAAAGAATATGGTAAGCAATATAGTTTATAATATCGACCATAATGTAATCTAGTAATATATAATCTAATACAATTTTAATAATATAATTCAAAATAATATATTTCAGTATAATTCAGCATTTCGATATAATGTTATTCTAATCTAATTAAATAACAGGCAACGCGTAGAACTCGTCTACAGAGTAAAAAGAAATCTCTAAGAGCCATTTCTTCTTTCTTCTTGCATGACTCTTTTGAACCATTCATTGCAGCCCCAGCAGTGCGACCCGAGGCGAGGCGCTCAACTCTGGAGAAGAATGAGGGGAATTCAACTATCTAGTGGCATAATTATTACTATTATGTGTTATGCCATCAGACAGTATCGCATCGATCCGCAAAGAGTCGAGGCCGGCATCAGACACTCCGCACTAACCGCATCAAACAGTTTTTAGATATTCTTTGTATGTTTTGTCATAGAAGTGCGTCCTCTTATCCGCTCTGCACGGAGCGTACGCATCGGACTGTCGGCAATGCCGGCTATATCCGCTTGGTGCGGATGACGTCACTATTCGTTTGCAATTGGTCGGCAATCCGGTTGCTGCGGTTACGCGGGCGCACCACCCGACATCACGCTGAAAACAACCGTCTGATGCGATAAGCGCGGACCGCCCTATGCGGCCCTAAAGTTAGAATAACTAAATAAAACCATTTTTATCAGGAAGACCCACATTTTTTCAACAAGATTCTGTGGACCGACGAGTATGGATTTGAAAACTAAAAAAAAACTTGAAAACTACGAAAACTTGGGGAACATACATTGGGTAGTTTCGGGTACAGCTGGGGTGAGGCATTAATTTTTTTTTATAACGTCACTGTTTGGTCTACCCTGTAATATGGTCCCAAGCATCTTCACAAACTTTAGCCTTTTCCCAGATTTCAGTGATTGGTCCACCCTGTATATGGTCCCAAGCATCTTCACAAACTTTAGCCTTTTCCCAGATTTCAGTGAGCCAGTGACTGCAACAAGTCAAGAACACAGGAAGCTTACTAGCTTCCGGTACTCCTGACAACGTCAAAGAGTCTTCATCACCGAAGTGGCCAATCTGCTTTGAACAAGAACTAAACTCATTAGCGAAGTTTTTGCCGTGAGCCACGTGGATTCCAGCATCTGGGTAATTATTTATTGCTAAAACAAACGTTATTAAAACTGAAGGTAAAAAGAACTGACTTGTGTGGAAAATAAATTAAAAAGGTAGGTTTACTCACGAGGCAGCATTGGTCTTTATTAGTTCAGGGTAAATAAATAACGAAGCTAACTAAATAATAGATTACATCAAAGACTTAATATGATTTATTATTCATGGGTAGGTATTTTTTGTGTAAATTTTTATGTTACTTCAGAGGTTGTTTTGGGTTTCGTACCTTAATTTTTAGTTCTAGACCAATTTTGTGATGACCTTCATACTAACATCATACTAAGCAGCACTACGGACCTACGATACCCCTAGCGATACCCCTGGTGGTGTCGTGGGTCTTTTAAAATCAAACGATACCCCCAACAAATAGGGTTGCGACACTAGTTAATAAGAGCTTTATCATCTCTTCAATTTTATAGTTTAGTCTCTCAAATAAAACATAACGCCTCACAGGTTTATTATCAGCTGGTTAAAAAAACAATTTTCTTTATTCCCTATTTACTCATAATATTTTTAAATTTTCAGGCGTATCATTCTCAGCCTCGGTAACCAAAACACTCGCTAGGGAGCGCCAAATTCATCAAAGGTTTAAAATAAATTAAATTTAGTTTTTCTCGTAATAAACAACAAGCTATCCCAGAGCTAGAGATTAAACAATAGCTTTTCTCTAAAAAAAATTAAAAACAATGCCTTGATTTATGTAATTTCTTTTGAAAAATGCCTAATAAATGTTCAAATTATTGTTCTCGTTCCTAAATCAAAATCTTGCGAGACAAAATACTTCGTAACTTCGGTAGCCAATTCAAAGCTGAAACCCGATTCGTAAAATGATCAGGATTTGTCCACCAAGATCTTAAACAATGTCCTCTAGAAATGTACCCAGTAAATGTAAGGTCACAAGGCAAACAGGATACCAACTACCACAATCAGACAAGTCGTAACTACGGTATTACAATTCTAATTGGTTCCTTGTTCTATTATCGCGGGACTACGGTGATAGTTGAGCCACTGCTGACTCGTAAACTGTGCTATGTTTACAACTAGATAGTGGAGAACTTGCCTGGTAGTGTATTGAGACTCGAGAATCATAGAAAGGAGAATGAATCTTTTGACGTGGAATATTGCAAGTAGTCACACCGCCTCAGCTCTAGCAATTCACAGATGCTATACCTAAACAGCTCTATAAGCTACGAGCGTGGGTTGTGTTTATAATAAGATAGTAAAAAGATCTAGGGTAGATAGTTTCTTTTTATTTATTTATTGGCAATACCAACTAGGGGTAACACTTCAAAACTGAAATTAAATAACAATGACAAAGTTCTTAGGTCTAGTGTTCTCTTATTTAAAGGCGGCTGCAGCATGCGATGTGCACAACAATATTGTACCATAGCCCTAGCTTACCTACGCTACGGTTATTAAGCTTCTACAAGCGTAGCATTAGCTACGCCGCTCATATAAATTGGTGTTGGAGTTTTGACGGGTAACTGAGTTACCAAAAAAAAACAATCTTATCTAAAAGTGTATTTGTTTCATTAAAGTTGAAAGTTGATTTTTTTTTTTTTTTATAATGAATCATCAAATATATTATGTTGAAACAACGCGTTTAATTACCTTGTACCTACTTAATCAATTTGTAATTTTAATTATTTACCTGCTGTGTTCTTTTTATGAATATAAAATAAAGTGTGTCTGTTTATAAGGCCAGTTCCTGTATATGGAGTCCGCATGAAAAGAAATATGATCTTCTCCTGGAAAAAGTACAAAAGGCATTTCTAAGATACCTTTACAAGCGCGTGGCAGGATATTACCCATTTATGTATCCCACTAAATATTTACAAGGTTCCCTGGGTTATAACTCGCTAAATACACGACGCGCGTTTGATCAGTTATCAAACACTATTAAAATCTTTAGGAATATTATCGACGATCCCGATCTACACAATGAGTTGCTTCGCTTATATGTGCCGGACAAATACATTCGCCGTAGAAGTCACAGGCTCTTCGCTCTACCACCTTTCCGCACTGTAGGGCACCATCGGTCGCCGCTGCCTCACGCTCTCGACGCCCTCAACGGGTTACTTAAGGCTTTCCCAGACTGTGTCATATTTGCGGACGCATGGAAAGAACTTATGTCAGTCTGTCTCCTCTATTGTGAGAGGGATGGATGATCGACTATTACTATTTTTTATTTCTTGCTTATATTCTAATTAACAATTTAATCATGTATAATTTTAATCTGACATTTTTATTAATTTAATATCAATTTTATGTTAGTTTTATAAGTTTCATTGTCAGTAATTGGTGTAATTGGTGTTTTTGCCGTTCTAATTAATAAATAAATAAATAAATTAATAAATAAATTATTAAAGAACACAAGCATACAAATTGTTTTCTAACCAGTTACTGCATCTTACTTTCATCTCGTAAACGCGCCTCCTCCACCATTGATTGAAAAGTTGCCGGCAGGTGGCGCCAAGATTCCCACTAATGATATAACAACTTTTTATAGGCATTGCGAGTTGCAGAAGAAACTTTGCACGTAAAGGAAAAAAATACTTATATTTACCCTTTAAATACTACTTTCTCTCTAAACAGCTGTTCGCCCTGCGCCTTACCTCTACCCGGTCGTGTCGGTCTGCAATCCCATCGGATTATGAGAGTGAGGGAATAGAGAGTGCACCTGGGTTTGTGCGCACACTTGTGCACTATAATATGTCCCTGCGCACCTGGCTTAACTTCGTTGATGCTAGCCACCGTGGCCGAAACTCAGGGCTAGAAAGGCACCACTTCAAAACAACAATCATATATTATACTGAATATACTATCTGTCTTCTTCACGGAACTTTTCGCATGTTTTTTTAAGTACCTTTCTTATAAGAAATCAAATAATATCGCAAAAATTTTCGACTTCGACGGGACTTGAACCCGCATCCTTCCCTCAGCACGGGAACTTATCTTATTATGTTATTCCAGGTCTAAGAATACATCTCCAGGCAGTTGTACCAACCATGCAAAGTTTCAGCTCAATCCGTCCAGTGGTTTGGGCGTGAAGACTAACAAATTTCCACAGGTTCTTCTTGGCTTGGCTTTGATGATGTGTGTCCAGCATTTTTTTTATCCATCATCCAAACTGTTACATTTATAAAACATTTGTGATGTGATGTGCAATTGTGCATGTGCTATCTACCGCTACGAACCCAGCCTACCACCAAGCCTACCCCTGGTGGTAGATACGAAATCCTACAATCAGTACTATACCACAACTTAACTAGGTACTAGGGTAGCATAAATGTGAAGGATATGTACTTACCTTTGACATTTTACCAGTAAATCTCTAATAATATCTCTGTATCTCCAAATAACTTCTAATGTCCTGGTACTTTGAACGCTAAAAGTACTGTTCAAAGGTATTGTTATAAATTTCTTTGAACATTTTCTATATTATATTATTACACCTAAAGTTATTTTTTCTGGAAGTCCTTGCTATAGAAACATTTTCTTTTTAAAGGTAAATTATTTGTCACAACGGCATATAAATTCACCTTTTACTGTGGTTACATAGATTTGAACTTAGCAAAATCTAGGGCAAAGGCTTCAACTTAGCATGGTCCTGAATATATAAGTATCCGAGCTGATTTTCAATGAAGACCAGAATAAACTTTACACGTAAAAGTTCAGGTCATGCGTGCCTTGTTTTTTACGATACTTGTTTACGACTTCTGTGTTTGTTTTCCCTTTTAGTTTACGACTAATTTGGATTTTAGGTCAAGGTGGTGTTATTTGTATTACTAAATAAAAACTCTTGATTTCTTATGGGTTTCCTGAAAGCAGGTGGTTAGTGATTGGAGTAAAATAATTTAATATTGGAGGCGCAATTACACGACAGGGGTTCAGTATAATAAGGAATTCATGTAGGTTATCCTTCGTTTTCTGAATTATCTATTTTGGCTGATATGGGCAAGGTCGTATGTCAGCACGAGGTTCAATACTATTTTATCCGACGATTATTGAATCCTTTAAGGATTTTTATGAGAGTACGAAAATATCCATCAAAGATCACACCCGCTCCGATATCTCGCACGCGCTTTTTTTTCTGTCATTCTTCTAGTCTAGACCATAGACAAGTATTGTCTTCAAGACCATTCAATTATTTGTCATAACGTGTATACATAACATTCGAGTATAGCGCTTAGGAACCTCCCGGAAATTCCTTGGTTTAGACTGCCTGGAAGAAATCGCTTGGCGATAAAGCATTGTACTCATTTTTGTGGTGTGCAAGAATTTTTAATTGTATTTAGCTCCAACGAGCAGCAATAGTTAAACTTTAATACAGGGTTACTTAAACGCGAGAGATTTTCTCCATTATGCCAAAAAACCTTGTATGACCTCATCTAAAAAACCCGTGCGTACACGCGCTACCAGACCATCAATAAAACATCATTAATAACGCTAAAACATTGTTCCTGAAGATGAATTATTCCAATTTCACGAGCACATGTGTTACGGCATTAAACTTGGCTTCCGGTGCTCGATCATGCGCACGCATGTTTACAGTTTGCGGCTGTTATGCCGGGATAACTGTCAAAACACACAGAGTAATCTTAATTTGTCAGATTTGTTCTTAGGTGACTGTTATTCTGCTGTCGTATGCGAGTATGTGGAGGTGTCAGGCGATTTGTGCAAAATAAATGACATCTCGATAACGTAGGCTTAACTCAAAGTAATAGTTTGAAAGGTACTTTGTTTGGTTAAAATTTAATTAATAACTAATCTAAGATACAAGCTGTTTGTTTTCCATCTAAATATAAATAAAAATAAAATAAAATATGGGATCGACATAGTCATACAAATAACTCAAAGTTTTATAGTTAATCCTACTAATATTATAAACGCGAAAGTTTGTAAGTATGGATGGATGGATGGATGTTTGTTACTCTTTCACGCAATAACTACTGAACGGATCTGGATGAAATTTGGCACAGAGATAGATTGTAGTCTGGAATAGCACATAGGCTATATTTTATCCCGGAATTCCCACGGGAACAGGAATTACGCGGGTGAAACCGCGAGACGCTACTAGTAAGAAATAAGAAAAGAATGGCTCCTTTAGTTATGAGCGGTTTGTTGGGTCAATATTTAAAAAGTATTTAATATAGGTGCCATATCACAGTTACTGCTGATTGAGCCGGAACACCATTTTCTCCAATCGAGAGGTCCTCTGGGGAATTTTTGACAATATATTTGCTATTTCCACCAGAGATGGAGATATGAAGACGTAGGTACTCCTGTGATCGAAGCTCATTAGAACGTATCAAGACAAAAAATAAACAAGTACCTAAAGAAACAATACTTAGGTGCATTCTACCCATATTATTAATATTATGTTTATATTAGACTGTCGGTATTTTGTAAGTTCTTCTATAAAATGTAAATCTCTTATTGGCCGTTAGTTAGTTAGGCAGTTAGTGCGGGAAGAGTTGGGGTGGTGCAAATTCGAAGCCGGCATCACACGAGCTTCAAAACGCTTTAATAAAATGTAGTACTTAGTTTTTTAACTATGCTGTTTTTTCATACCTCCATCAAACGCTTTGCTTGTTTTAAATGTGCACTGCAAACCACAGTTTTAATTATAACATCTGTTTGAAAATGTGTCTGCAAAGTTTTGAAGGCTATGTCAATGGCCTAAACTTTAACTGGCAACCATTTAGTGTAATAAGCTGAAATGTAACCGGCATTTAGACGAAAAGCTTTAATATAACTTGTTAAACACAGCGTTATTCAAATAGCTACTCTATTGGCTGACTCAAAATTTTGGTTTCAAAGTTTTAAAAATGTTCTAGAGTAGGCTTGTTCTTGTTTGATCAGTAAAGGGATCTACTAGTACAATCGCGACAAAATTGGGGTTTATTTTACACTGTGCGATTGTACTAGTAGCGATCCCTTTACTGACCGAGTAAGAAAATGAAAATGAAAAAATGTATATTTCATCTTAATCTTATACAACTAAACAGCTAAAGTTATCCGTGTACAAACTATATTAAACAAGTTAAAGAAAATACTGTTTACAATGGTAATCTAATATCTAACGATCCGCACACTAGGCCTAGCCTGTATGGTATCGCGTGGATCTGAAAAACACTTTTCAGCAAAATAAATCCTCAGCTAAAGGCATGTTATTAATTATTACATAATTAACTTTGCTTACAATTTATAGGTTAATCTAAATATCGGATTGTTCTTGCTCGGTCAGTAAAGGGATCGCTACTATGTTACCTACCATGTTACCTACCATGTTTAAATGAACTTTGATTTATAATTATCTTTTTGTTACTTTTCTCGATTATTGTTTAAAACTTAGCATGTAAATATGTCTTTTTTGTTATTATTAGGCACCCCTAGAGGGTCGTGACGTGAAATGATTATTTTGGTTTCCGCTGAAAACCAGCGCCGGGTGCATGCATTAGTGTGTACCCAGCACAATGCTCAGCGAAAACCATGTTTGCCTTGAGCTCTGCTACGCACAAAATTTAAATTACGTTGCAATAAATATTAATATAGTTCAACATATTGTGTAGTAGTTAAGTAAAGTAAAAAAGTAAAAAATCGTTTATTGGCATAGATACAAGGAACAGAAATATTTTTGAGAAACGATGTCATCTGCAGAAGTTTAACACTGTGTCGCAGAATGACAACGCCCTCCTCACAAACCAGTACATTTTCTAGGGTACCAGAACCAAGACTTACATTGATAATATTTAAATTAAAATATTTAAAATCTATGTTTAGGTTATACTAATTAATCTAAAGCCAGTGTCATTTAGGGTGAGTACATAAGTATGAGTGTTAGAGTTTGTGTAAGTGTTGTGTGTGTATGTGAGGGTGTGTATGTGTGTGTATGTGTGTGTATGTAAGGGTGTGTATGTGTGTGTGTGTGTGTGTAAGAGCGGTGCTCCTGAGAACACCGGTCTCTTAAGAGTCCGGGCAACAGGAGCGGCCAGGTGTAAGTAAGAGTGAGTGTTTTGTGTTTTGTGTGCATTTATTTTACAACTTTTAGAAGAGCCTCCGTCTCTTCATATGTCAGTGACTGCAGCCATTCGAGACACTTTTTTTTACACTTGAAGCGGGTAAGAGGGTAAATGTCCAGTTCTTTGTTAAGGCGGTTATATAATCTTGAACTCATGTAGTGAAAGTGGCGCTCAGCACATTGTGTACGACATTGCTCGATTTTGCAAACCTTATCATGTCTACGCTTGGTGTTGATTAAGTCAGCATCGAATGATAACATGGAATGTTTGCGGTTTATGGTGTGCAAGATGTAGAGTTGGCGGATGGATAGGACTTTGCAAATAGAGTAGAGTTCGGAAGTAGGGAATAGGATGGGCTTTTTTAACATGACTTTCAGAACAGCTCTTTGGGATCTTTCTGCTTTGAGAATAATCGTTTTTGCAGCACCGCCCCACGCAGTTATGCAATAGGAAGCAACAGATTGAGCCAGAGCGTAATACACCATTTTCATTGTGGTTAGGTCTAGTGCTGATCTGATTTTTTTAAAGACGTAGAGTAGTTTTCTCAAGCGCAAAGAAGTATTTTCTATTTGAGATTTCCAGGCCAAGTTGCTATCGATCATGATGCCCAGGTATTTAATGCAGGACGTTTGTTCAATTGCGGGGCAAGGGCATGATTCGACTAAATTACCATGCGCACAAGAGTGCGCGCGAACGGGAAGAGTAGAGGAGAGTGGGCTTATCTGTTTGAGAGAGAAGGGGATGAGCTTAGTTTTTGTGAGATTCAATGTAAGAAGGTTGGAGCGTAGCCATAGCATGACAGATCGTAGGGCATTTTCAGCAGTAGAATGAGCCAATTTCCAGTTTTTGCCGTGCACCAAGAGAGCCGTGTCATCGGCATAAGTAAAGATTTTACAATTAGGAATGGAGAGATTACACAAGTCGTTTATATAAATTAAAAACAGTGTAGGGCCAAGGACGCTACCCTGTGGGACACCGTAGCGGATGAACTCGCAGGAACTTCTGTAACCATCTACCATCACATATTGTTCACGGTTTGTGAGGTAACTGGTAAATATATCTAGAGCAATACCCCTAATCCCGATTCTCTCCAACTTTTGAATTAGAACTGGTACAGAGACAGTATCAAAGGCCTTTGAGAGGTCCAGAAATATTCCGTACGCCTTAAATCCTTTGTCAAGGTTTGTGCCTATAGAGTACGTCAGTTCGAGAACTGCGTCCTCAGTTGACTTGCCCGGTCTAAAACCAAATTGGTTCCTAGACAAGATGTTATTTGCATTGACAAATTTAGTGAGCCTGGAATTTAGGATTTTCTCAAAAATTTTGGATAAAACAGAGAGCACTGATATAGGCCTGTAGTTAGTGACGTTGTCCCGTTTTCCATTCTTAAAGATAGGATGAACAACTGCTTTCTTGAAAGCAGCAGGGAAGATGCCTGTCGATAGACATAAGTTGAAGAGAACTTTTAGGGTAGGGGTAAGTGCATGCCTGGCTGCTTTGATGACGCATGTGGATATGTTGTCCCAGCCCACCGCACATTTATTTTTTAAATTGAGAATAATGTTGTTTATTTCCTTGTCATCAACATCATATAGAGCCATAGAGTGAGGAACTGATTGTGGAAGTATTGGAGATGGAGAGGAAAGAGAGGAGGAATCCGCTGTTATACGAGAAGCTAAGGTTTCCCCCACATTAGCGAAATAGTGGTTAACATGGTTTACTGAGGCCATGGGAGTACCGCATGAAGTCAGAAGATCAGAAGCGTTGGATTTTTTCTTTTTTATGTGAGCAATTTGTTTTATAGAGTTCCATATAGCTTTTGGGTTCTTGTTTGCTTTTATAATTTGATTTTGTTCATATTCAGTCTTGATGTTCTTAAGTAGCGTGTTACAGAAATTTCTATATCGATGGTATGTAGTTTTTTTGGTTTCGTTTTTAGGGTTTTGTTTGAGTTTTCTATACAACTTGTCTCTATTTCGGATACAACGTAGAAGTCCAGGGGTGATCCAGGGTTTTATAATTCGTTTACGGCTGGGGATAGGGATAGATTTACTATTTTCTTTTACGATGTTACTGATGGTTTGAACAACGTAATCAGCTAGAGTGTTTGGATCTGTAGCTGTGTCTGTAAGGGAAAAATCTGTATTTTCTATTTGTTTTACAATAGAGTGGACATCGACTTTTTGGCAAAACCGGTTTTCAGAATCTTCGTAGAGTTTGGTATAGCAACAGATGAAGACTGGGAAGTGGTCAGTGATCGTCGAGTCAAGGACTAAGGTAGTTGCCGTGCTCGGTGTCTTCAGGATAACGTGGTCAATACATTTATCTTCTCTGGTGGGAAGAAGATGTGCGGGGAGCAAGGCATGAGCTGCCAGAAGATTAAGGTATTCTTCAGAAGCGGGATGAGGTTTAGGAGGCAGTAGATTTATATTTAAGTCACCCATCATAACTATAGTTTCAAACATTTTTAGGGAGTCTAGAGTGCTTTCCAGACTGTGTAGGAACGGGTCGAGTGATTTAAGTGAGGGAGAGCGATATACACCTATTATAGCAATATTGTTTTGTAATTTCAGGACCAAACAATTTGCATCCTGAAAATTAGGGCGTTCCATATTGCACTTTACTCCTGACCGAACATACGCCACGACTCCTTCATTTTGATTATTAAATTCTGACTCAAAGTGTTCAAAACCTTGCAGTGTGGGTATATAGTGACACTTAGATAGCCAGCATTCAGAGAGTATTATAACATCTAGCTGCGTTTTGATTCGATGTAGTAGGACACAGAGATTATCGAAGTTACAATTTAAGCTTCTAATGTTGAGATGAAGAATCTTTAGGTTATTATTATTTGCTATCAGATGTTTAGAGATATCTTCGGGTTGACAGACATGAGAGTCTGAAACTGAAATATTTTCTAAGTCGTTATTTATAAGACTTATATCATCCATTATTGAAGAAAGGAATAAACAGAGGATCAGGCTGATGTGAAAGTAGTCGAGCAGTCATGCAAGTTGAGTCAGATGCGGAAAGTTGCCTCAAGTTTGTGTTTGTGTAAATGTGTGTGTGTGTAATATGCAAAAGCGAGAAAAATAATGAATGAGACCTGGCTAAAGTTACATCATTAATAAAAAAAAATGCTTAGAGCTAAAGAAAGTAGAACTAAAATTCTTAAATTTTCTATTGTGTTGGCACAAAGAAACACCGTTACAATATGATTCAAAAGGGAAGTGAAAAAAAGACAATAGAATAAAAACTGCATCTCTAGTCACTTTTGACTAGCTGGAGCTAAAACGGTAAGGTCTGACTCGCCGTTTACTCTTATGAGGGGTGAACCTTCTCTCTTGCGAAGGAATATTTTTCCATTTGCTGTCCAGCAAAATTGGTAGTTCGTAAGGTAAATAAAATATTTCATTTCATTTCATTTCATTTACTAGTACAAACGTTCTGAAGTACTACTTCGGACTTCTAGTACTATTGGTTCTTAGTACATCGCTCGATGTGCTAGTCTGTCCTTCCTTATTCATTTTGACACTTTAGTACCTACTACTGAACTAGTACGAAATGGATCTTTTAGTTCTTTTCATTCTTGTTAACCGATTTTAAACTTTATGGAATAGAAAATAGTGATTCAAACGCAAATTTTTCTTCGCAAGTCTCATGTTTTAATAGATAGATTTTGAATCGGAACGAAAAACTTTTTTTTATTCTGTGACATCGTTTAAGGAAGAGAATGAAAGAAATTTTTATTTTGTACCCTTCAAGGGAATTAAGACTCCTGGAGACAGAGAAAAATGTTCATTGTTTACTCAATATAAATTGAATGTCGACCTATGCTATGGACGCTCAGGGAAATAATCTCCCTGAAATTGTTATTCAGTCGATGGAAATAATCTTTGAACGATGAACTAAAATGAACGAATTCCCGCATGAGAACGAGAAGAATTGTTCAGTCAAACTCGTTCCTAGTACTTAGTTCACTAGTTGACTTGCTCATCAGAAATCTCGGAACGACTAAAATTTTTCTATTTTTGCTCAAAGCGAAAAAGTGAATTTCACGAAAAAATTACGATGTGTACAAAAGTAGTCAAGGTTAGGAACATACGATGGTCGTACATTTTGAGCTCAGCGTATTTAAATAAGGGACTTCTAAAATCTCTAAAGTAAACGTATGAAGGGCCAGGTATTACTTTTAATTAATTTGTACCCATTTTATTTTGTGAGACAAAATGTGGCAGAATATAAATACTTATTACAAATTCGCACATGGGATACTTTTAATAAGAACCGTTATAAATAACATTTTTGCATATAAATATATAAATGTACATAGTACTCAGGGATTAAGGGATTTCTGGTGTGACCCAAACTAAGCACTGGGCTTACGTCTTTATCTTGTTCATAATCATAATCATAATCATAATCATTTATTTGCCAGAATGTATGTACAAAAGTTCTTAAAATTATATATGTCCATTTACAATCTACCCATTAAGGTGTGCAAAATTTATACATTATTGTCAACAATTTTAATAATAATTAAAGATTCATAATGTCAATTATTAGATTAAAAATTTAAAAAAGTCAAATTGAATTGAAAATTATGAGGAACAATAAAAACGAAAAAAGTAAGATTAATTTTTAAAATTCAAATAGTCTTTTACACTATAGAAACAATTATCTAAAAGCCAGTGTTTCAGTTTAGTTTTAAACAAGTTGAGCGGCAGTTCTTTGTTGTAAATCATAATCAAATAATTTGACTATAATTTTTCCGTCATCTTTTGCCAAAAATTTATAATTAAGTTTTATATTTTATTATAAAAATTTCTAATAATGCACAAATTTTGAGGCTAATAAAATAACACACAGCGTGAAGGCCATATAGAAATTAAAGATCTGCACCGAAGTCAAGAAACTTGATCCCATCTATGAGTCCGCCAAGTTTTAATTGATCAATTTAACTTGAGCTTGAGTTGACCGGTAGGGGTGTCACTGACGATAGTTCCATTAGAGCCCGCCGCGACTTGATTCGCTTTTGTGAGGATATTCAGGAAAGTTTGGAGAATTTGAAAAGATTAGCAGATTTTCAAGGGCTAGTCACCTTTTGGGTCTAAGTAAAAGTTAAGCGAGGGGTGAGAGGGAAATAAAACAAAATACTTACTGGTAGTTTTCGTAGTTTAGAAAAATAATGCATGCTTGAAGGTATTTTTTTGTTCTTTGTTAGCGGCCGGTTTGTTTTACACACCCCCTTTCGTAACAAGATGTGACTAGGTCTCGCGCGAGCACTAGTAATTTTTTTATTTTTATTTTAGTTTGATGTTGAAAATGCAACTTTGTCTTGCTCAAACGTAAATTCTTCACTTTCGATCAAATATTTTGTAACTTGCTTTACTGTTTGAAACTCAACATTTTATTCGCGAAAGTAATTAAGTAATTTAATTATTCATAGGGGTCATTGTACGAAAAAAAAATATAAAAAAATAACTTATGAACAGTTTTAACCGTTCCACCCGAAAATTCTCAAACAAAACGTACGAAAAATCAGGGAAAATACATGGGGTATTTTCAGGTACCTCCGCGGTGATGCATAAATTTTTTTTGACGTCACTATATGTTCCACCCTGTATACTTTAGTACTAACTAGCTTGTGTGAGTTATTTGATGTTTTTTTTTACTGTCACCAAAAGATCGAAAGCCAAGGATCACAATGTATTTAACCCCCGACGCTAAAAGAGAGGGGTGTTCTAAGTTTTACGTGTCTGTCTCTGTAGCTGAGTATCTGTCTATGGTATCGTAGCTCTCAAACGAATGAATCGATATTTGTTTAGTTTTTTTTGTGTCATAGATAATTTTATCCTTAGTGTTCTTAGCCATGTTTCATGTAAATAGGTCCTGGGGTTTTTAAATTTTTGATTTTCTTCTTGTTTCCAAAAGCGTTTGTAGGTTTACGAAGAAAATAAAGTCACGTTTTTAAAATTCTTGATCTGCATTTTTTCACTCACTGTATACTACTTTGTGAGCAAAGTCGGCAGAAAGTAAGGAATTATTCTGCGCATTGCACAAAACGGATATTGCGTTGTTGGTATCCCGAGCTTCAATTATTCTGATTTCTTTGCCTCTGGCCTTTGGCGGAGCAATGGAGTTGCAGAAATAAACCAACTCTGAAAAAAATCTACCAATTACAATGTAATTTTCTATCGTTTAGCTCGGAAAATGATAAAAATGCGAGCTTTTGTTGCCATTTTCATTTTTTATTTAACGTTCTGATAATAGACAATTTTGCTTTTTTACACAGCTGTATAGATACTGAATAGGTAGGTAGGTATCTACTAATAGGTCGTCTGACTGAGCTAAATGTTTCTAGATAGGTAATTTACTAAGTCACACACCATTAATAACTTATAGTGGTAATTTAGGGAACCACTTGTCTGATAATAAAAATAATATCATTAGCTATCACTGATTGCAGATTAATAAAACAAAACTACCCAAAACGTTTTCCAACAGAGTGCTATTATTATATTTATGTATATTATGATGTTTTTCAAATAAGTTTTCATTTTGAATTTATTTTTAGCTTGGAGCTAGATTGCTGCATGGATTTTCTAGCATTATTTATTATTTATTGTAAGGGTCGGCAACGCGTATGTAATGTCCCTGATGTTGCAGGTGTTCATAGGCTGCGGTAACCGTCTTCCAAAAAAAAAATCTTACTTGCTTATTTTTTCACAAGGCCACATTATATCGACGTGAGCAAAGCCGCGGGCTGCAGCTAGTGCCAACACAAAATGATAAGACAACCCTACACCCTAGACAACGTATGATTCTATCATTTCATCTCCACATTACCCTGGAGAGCTAAAAGTTAACATTGATCTACGTGACTCAGGTAGTTAAATGACCATTAATGGCAACACCGTAGGGAATTACCCGAATCTGCTGTTCTAAGTTTTGTCTTGGGTTCGAAAGTCGTCGTACTGCTCGGAATGCTTTCTCTAGGTTCAATGAAACTCTGACGATGTTACCATGTTATACAGGGTTATTGGTAATTCGCTGACACTGCGTGAACTGCAAATTCTGCCCATCGTCATGAACACGTTTGTGTAGGCGCCAGGTCTTAATTCTCAAATTTGGTATTTGTTGTAGATATATTCATAGATAAATTCAAAAATCATTCTTTAGAGAGGCTTTATTGTGGATCTAAACTTAAAAACGGCTCTGCCCTGAAATAAACGTGGGTGTAGGAGTGAGAGATCGGTCTTTAGTAATACATTGGGTTCCGGACAAACGTGTGTTTTCATTGTGTCATAGGTGATTTACGATTTTTTTAAGAATTATGACCTGGCGACTTTTCAAACGTGTTCGTGGTGATGGGCAGAACCTGCACTTCACGCAATGTCAGTGAATTACCAATAACCCTGTATACCTCAGTAAACATTAACTTTACGTAAGACATTGGGAATAGCCTACGGCCTATTATGTCTTACGAAAGTTAATACGATAAGTTAAAGGACTGTGAGAAGTATCTTATGTGAGTTGCCGGGTTTAGTCACGTGTGACAAGTTGGAAATAACTCCTTATTTCAGGGGCACACTCTAAAATGCCTTCAAAATTTGGGCATTCGTTTCATATACGGATTGCGTAAATTCGACCATGTGTCAGCTTTTAGGGCCAAACTTAAGTGGCTACCCATACGCCGGCGGCGCGATCTCCACATTCTGTCTTACCTCTACTTCATTCTCTTTAGCCCGATTGCTCCGACATACCTCCGCGAACGATCTGTTTTCCTTGTTCCCCGCGGTGTGCCTTGTAGGACGGCAATTTCACTCCGTCTTTCCAGTAGGCCTGGAGGTTCTTTCGCCGCGCAAGCAGCCAGATTGTGGAACTCTATCCCCCATGAAATTCGAGCCAGTCCGTCGCATAACATATTTAAGACAAAGGTAAAAGAGCACTTTCTACTATCATAAGTATTATGTATCTTAGTATTGTATTTTATAATATATATTATAAATATATATTTATATTATATTTAAATAAAGGTATTTATTAGGTTTATTTAGTCATTATTATTTTAATATAAGTACGTTTATTATAAGTATATGTATGTACCTATTGTAGATTTGTACACTTCCTCTACCTATTGCATCGCCTCTCCTATAACTCTAAGGTTTGCTGTAAGAAAACTCTTTTCAGGGTTAAGCTCGCCTATGTACATATCCTATTTTATAAGTTCATTTTTGTATTCATTGTGTACAATAAAGAATTAAAGAATTAAAGAAAGTCAAAATGGAACAATAGATCATAGAAAAATACAGTTCCAAAATCAGTTTCTGAAATCTTTATTTATTCAGATCAGAGTTAATATTATCAAACAAAATACTTAGAAAAGTGAACACACTTTGCGACAAAAGAAACAATTTTCTTTCCTTTACAAACATTAAATTGAAAACCTTTTTCTCCCACCCTCTGCAAAAACTTCGCTACGCGTTGGCATATTAATAACTAACTTTATCCTGTGACTTTATTTACTCGTTTGATAAAATCAATGTTTTATAATATACTAGCGGCCTGTCCTGGCTTCGATAAATCAGATATCAGATAAATAATTTTTTTATTATTATATTTGCTTCTGCAACACACAGTACATAGGTATTTATAAACATTTGACAAAAAATATAATGAACTGACAAAGAAAAAGAGAATAAACTAAGTAGGTAATAAAAAATAAGTAACACAAATTAAAATAAATTAAAAATTAAAAAATCACAAATATGCAGGTAAAGTGTGTGCTGCAGCCCAGCAAAAAGGCAATAACTCAGCGCATAGTTTTGCTCGCACGGATGGACATTTATTTTTAAACATATAAATATAGTTAGGTAGAATCTTAACAGTACAAATCTTTCCTCTTTATAATATTAGTATAGATTAGTATATATAGTGCAGGTGTATAATGTATAGGCCTAACCTCTACTACAGACTTTAGATTACTTATTCGTAAGTAATACATGATAAATAAAAATTATTTACGGGTCCGTAATGTAGTAATAAAATTAACACATGGTTTTCTTTCTACGAAGATGTCTTGCTATGTATATCAACCAATAATGGTCGTTTTAGAAAATATGTGTCTTCAAAAATAATAGAAAATATATAACAGGATGATAAACTACCTTTTCATAAGAATAATCATAGGTTAAGGGTCCGGCGACGGATGAATTTCCCATACAAACGTAATACCAAAATGATTTTTAATTTGAGCATGTTTTCACCATGGTCTGCTATTATTTGTATTAAAATAGTATTTATCTAGGTTCCTGTCACAATTTTTTTTCAAAATACCTTTCTGAAATGAAATTAAACCTAATCGCATTTTTACATGAAAGAATGAATGTTGTCTTAGTAATTATGTAGATAAGTATTTTGAAAAAATCTTATGGCAGGAACCTGTATAAATACTATTCTAACACAAATAATAGCAAACCATGATGAAAACATTCTCAAATTACAAATCATTTTGGTACTACGTTTGTATGGGAAATTCATCCGTCGCCGGACCCTTAAAGATTATTTGATGACATCGTTTAAATTTGGTCTGTAGGTCGACTCGGACACGAAGGGTTCCGTACTGTATCATCGTACAAATTTTTATTTGTTCGGAGACCCCTTTTAAACTTTCAATTTTACTATATTTTTAGTATTTGTTGTTATTACAGTTGAGGTGTTACTTATTTATATACAGTTTCATGTGTCTACTTGTTGTGGTTCAAGAGGCACAGCCTGGACAATCGAAAAGCAAAAATAGCCAAAAAATCACGTTTTTGGTATGGACGCCCCCTTTGATTGGGATATTTATTTTATGCAGAAATACACATTCTCTGAAAATTTCAACTGTCTACCGCTCTTACGGTTCATGAGATAGAGCCCTCTGACAAACGGGCAGTCCGTCCGTCCGTCTTTCAGTGGGCTCTAGACAGCGGATGCTTAGTTTGAGGGTTCCGTTTTCACCATTCGGGTACGTAACCCTAAAATACGTAGATTTGTTTAAGGATTATTTTAAAATTCCTATAGCGGCGTCGATTCTGTTAGTGTCTGAGTGAGACTCTGGTGCAGCCACTAGTGGTAATAGACGTCCATGCATTTTCCTGTAGAATATCAGTTTGGAAGTAACAATAACCGCTTTCTCGGGCAACTTTATAATTAATTTTAAAACATTCACTGAAATCGGTAACAGTTTTTTTGTGAAGTGGATCCAGACCGCAATTTCAGCACAAGTTAAAACAATATCACGTTATTAAACTTTTGAAACGAATATACTTTTACTTATAATTGCTCGTAGGTAATCTGGTTGTTATTTTGATAACATTTTTTGAGCAAAGTTTACTTTTTTCCGACCTTTGCTGATGCGTTTTAACAGCCATTAATCACCTTTTTTGAAAAAGGAATGCTAAGAATCTCCTTTTGGACATAAACAAGTTTGAGGAATAAAACCTCTTTCAAGACACAAAATTAGATTTTGGACAAGGTTGAACGTTTTTACCTGCGCTACGCTGTACTTTCGGCCATCTTCATCGCGGCCAACCACCTACCCATTACAGACCTCGACAATAATGTATTATTAATATACCTCGAAACACTAAAAATACTATGCTGTTCCATTGTATTATATTATTTAAAATTCAAAACATCAGTAATCATGGTAAGTACTACCACATGATACTCGAAACTCGAAAAACTCGAAAAAGATATCTAATAATCACACAAATGTGAGTCGATGAATAAATATTACTTGAAAATAAGTTAATTGAAAACTTACCTACAAAGATAAGCTGTGTGAAACTAGCAACCGAATTTGAGATATATATCTTTTTATGGTCCTGTTTGATAATAGTAATGGATAATAGAAATGGGGGTAATGCCCATAATCCCCACGCTGGGCATGCGGGTTGGGGATCGCAGTTTGGTGGTATAACTGTTCGGCAGGTGGCGCTGCTGCCCGCCCCCGGTGGATATCCCTTAGTCGCCTCTTACGACACCCGCGGGAAGAGTTGGGGTGGTGCAAAGTCTAAGCCCCACACAGCTAAATAAAAAAAAAATCCTAAATAAAATAAATCACAACACGACATTACGATGAATCGAATAACTCGAAAAACTTTAATTTTATTTTCGATTCTAACAAAAAACTTCAATAAATATTTTCATCGAATTCAAATAAAAAGTTACTCAACACGCTGAAGAGCCATCGAATTCAATGAACTCAATTTATTTACCTTATAACTAGTTTTTTGATAGATTCAGCAGAAATCAATCATGGACCTATAACTGGCTAGACAGATCTATTAATCTGAGTAGCTATATGGCATCGTTTTTATTTTGCCATGTCCAGATTACCCGGACCACTACTGTTTGATAATTGAACCCTGAAAAGGCTCTCGGCTATTTTAAATGTTCTATTAGATTTCTATATTTTTTTCTGAAATTTAAAGTATTTAGTGCTGTAACTTTTTTGTATGAAATAACCATGACTGATGATACTTTTTTTATTATTAGTAGGTAAGCAAAAACTTTATAACCTAAGTGATTCCCTACATTTGCTTTCAAAATGTGTGATATATTTTTTAGTATATATAGCAACGGATTTAAATTTGATAGTCCAGCATTATTTATTTATTTATTTATTTAGGTAAGCAAAAACTTTATAACCTAAGTGATTCCCTACATTTGCTTTCAAAATGTGTGATATATTTTTAGTATATATAGCAACGGATTTAAATTTGATAGTCCAGCATTATTTATTTATTTATTTATTTAGGTAAGCAAAAACTTTATAACCTAAGTGATTCCCTACATTTGCTTTCAAAATGCGTGATATATTTTTTAGTATAGCAACGGATTTGATAATTCATAAAAAATGTTAAATCAGTTTGCCCTTATTTTCACATCACTCTGTTTATTTTTCGCCAATAAGTGGTAACCCGCTATTGTCATAGAGTGTGGAAAATGATTTTTTGTCCGACTAGAGTATACCTGTACCAATTCTATTTGTCTGTTTTTTACCTAAAACTACAGTAAAACAATTAAAAAATTTATTTGTAAATTCTTTATATTTTTTCCTATTCTTATTTTTGATCCGTTTTGAAGAAAATATTTTAATTGTGAATTTTCTCATTCTTTTTAATTTGTTGGTTTAAAAATTAATTTATCCTTCATTACTCCACGAATTTATTATTGTAAAGCTGCCAAAAGTGATGCAGCTGTAAATTCAATTATTTCTTGAGTGGATTCAACTTCGTTAATCCCAGATTTTAATATGCTGTCAACTTTATTAAGTCCAGATAGTATTACTTTTTGAAATATAAATAGTTATTTGCCTGCCTTTAGATTAAGGTTTTGCCTTTCAATGACGAGTCAGTATGCCTAATAAATAATACTTGCATGTACATTTTTTATGCTAGCCACATACTAATTTAATAAATCTATGTATAATAAACAATATCTATCTATGTAGTATATTGTATTAAGTATATCAGTTATCTAGTACCCATAACAAAAGCTCTGCTTAGCTTGGGGCTAGATAATGCTGTGTGAATTGTCCAGCATTATTTATTTATTTATTTAAATGATTATTGTGTACCTACCTACTTGATTAGTTAGTGACTATGGAAAAATCCCCCTTGTTTGGTCAAAACATTGTATTGTCATTCAATTCACTTCGTTTATTAAAACCAGACCTAACATTACAGAGTTCTCCAATGCGTTACGTCTAGGATCGCGTCTAGGACATCTACCTACTTGCTAGGTAGTATAATTTTTTTTAAATTATTATCTAAAAACTTAAAAAACTATATTATGTACACAACATGAACCGCCCTTAAATTAAAGATATAAATAGGGAAAATCATCAACAGGAAAAGTCATCACTCATGGTCAACAGTGGACGTATACATAATCTGGGCTGAGGGACCTACGACCTTAAATTACCTATCTAACCGATAACTTCTATTAAAAGTAAATTGGTAGATAAGGTAATTTATTTATTATCTCCGTGTTGTTTGTTCTGTAAAATAATGATCACTTCATTCAAAATTTTAATAGGCTAGATACATCCATTCTAATATTATAAACTAGTTTATACCCGCGGCTTCGCACGCGTTGCTTCTCTAGAAACGTTTAAACGTGATTTCTATGCTATTGGAACTGATTTATGGGATAAAAAGTATTGATTATAGGATTAGAATTTCTTTTATGCAAAATTTCAACTCGATCCGATATGTAGTTTTGGCGTGAAGAGGTAACAAACATCCATCCATCTATCTATCCATCCATCCATCCAAACTTTCGCATTTATAATATTAGTGTGATTCGGAAGTAACTCTGTCTGTTTCCACGCATAAACGGCTGAACGGATCTTAATAAAATTTGCCTGGGAGGTAAATTGTATCCAGGGGACGGAAATGGGGTACTTAAAAAGCGAAAAAAATAATTATTGAAATTGAAACTCAATTACCGACTTAACATTAAAAAAAACATTAATTAACGCGTCGACTTGAGATAGAGAACAAGACTTTTAATTTTATTTTTATATATAAAGATAACTAACAGCTTAAGCAATATGTTAAACTTAGTATTGGATAACTTACTATGCCTACAGTGTCACGCGTCTGTGGGGCAAATTTAGGTGTCCGTCGCGATAAATTATCATGTTTGTGTGTTTATCTATTATTTTTAGGCTTACAAAATAAGTTCTTAGACAAGCCAAATTTTGAATGATATATTATTATTATCGAGTAAGAAATAAGGTGTCAAATTATCTCTTCATTTATTTTTTTTGTCTACCAGTTCAGGAATTGAACTAGGTATAATATTATTGGCATGAGACTCGCGGGATACAACCTGCGACACTCGTGCACAGGTGTGACAAGAATAAATGGTTTGAGTGAGAGTGTGAGTGTATGAGTGTGTAAATGCGAGACCCACACCTGGTTGTAGTATGGGGCGATAATGCCCATCTGGGCACAGAGGTTGACATTCGCGGTTCCAGCGTCTGTCCTGTCTGTGTCCTAATCGGGGGGAGGAAAGGTTTTTATGTTCTTTTCAGAACGTCGAGTCCCACATAATTCTGGTCCCCCCAGACCAGTTTATTCGTAAATGAATTTCCTCGTCGAATAAAAAAATAAATAAAAAAAAAGTATAATATTATCCCTTCATAAACAAAAATCATTTTGTCGCTAGCAAATATTAAATGAGCTTCAGCCGAGAACGGTACTGGACGCAAAATAGGTCTACCAGACTTGCTGTTCGATTACGGTAAAATTTCCCATTCAATGGATCGCCATCCGGAGAGACTGGGTATAAACAATTTCGGTATGCATCACATGGTAAAAAAACAAATACATATAATTTTCTTTGAATTGAGTCGACCGATGACGAAGCTGTCAACGTCATAATAGGTATCACGAACGTCAAACTTAGTTGTAATGTTTTATTTTATTTGTTAGTACTTGTGTTACTTATCGTTGACACTTATAGTTAATGTATTTGCTGTTTGTAATTTTGAATCAGAATTACTGTAATCGAGAAATAAAAGTCAAGTGTCAGTAATATCACGATTGGCTTTGAGGTAAGTTATATCTTGACGTTCACGTTAAAATTTCCGTCGACGATCGGCTTCGTCCTGTTGTGTGTATTTTTTAGTGGAAACTGATATCGTTTATGCCAAGTCTCCCCGGATGGCCCATTCGATGGGAATGGGAGATTTTAGCGTAATCGCACGGCTGTACGGGCTATTGTTTGAGTTAATGCACTGTTTGGAAGCAGCTGGGACGGGACAAAAGGACCTATTACAGCTTGAATTAACGCAACCATCAACATTGTAGAGAATTCTGCAAGAAAATGTCACAGGAAAGAAATAACTGACTGAATGATTTGATATGCATTTTTAAATCGTTTGCGAAAATTTCTTAGAATGACGCTTATTTTTTGTGGGCTGTTGGGACACAGTGAGGAACACAATACCGAACTGAGGTGGCAAACCCAGTTGCCAAGTGTAGCTTTGGGGGTGTCATATGTCTAGGCTTTACGCGTCTTTCGTCTGAGATACATGCGTATGTTATAAAATCAATTGGATATCTGACATTTTACTAACGATTTTGATAGGTAGGTAGCTAGTATATTTTTTCTTTATTCGTTAGATTGTAACTCCCGGGTTGGTTCCAATTTTGCGAGGAAAAAAGCGAGGAATCGACGATGCCGGTACCTACTCAATGTTTGCACATTTTCTTTTTAAAAATAAAGAAGAATCGCCACCAGGTGTCGACTAAGTCAGCTTACTTTTTATTCCTCAAAAGTTTTTCGTTTTCTGAAGGATACTTAGGTAAATACTTTGTAAGTCGGTACAGATATTAATTTTAAATCCATAAATGAAGGCCAACTACTAAGGTGGTATACCTCCACAAAATTTGATATTTGTTACAAATGTTACAATTATTGATTTTCATTTTAAGTGTCTGTTTTGCCGTTTGAGCAGCTTAGTAAAAGCTTTTATGGAATTCATTAAATTGTGTTGAGGTTCCAATTAAAATTATTTATTTTAATGATGCCAAACTGTTATAATTACCTATGATAGATATTTGATATTGTTGATGTGAAATACTAAAATAGGTACCTACACAAATTAATAATCATCACAGCATTTACGAGTTATCAACGAGAATTTGTTAAAGAGAGCGAAATTAGTAAGAAATTAGAGGATTGAAATGTTTATCAAACCCACGTAGTATAATAAATAGTAAAATTATTATATTTGACGACCTCAGTGGCGCAGCGGGCGAAGGTCCGCCTGCGACGCAGGAGGTTGCGGGTTCGATTCCCGCTTCTGGACATATGTTTGTACGATCTGCAGATATTTGTTCAGGTTGTTTTGGATGTTTTCTATGAAGGTATAATAAAAAAATATCTATGTATGTAGTGTATTGTATTATGTATATCAGTTATCTAGTACCCATAACACAAGATCTGCTTAACTTGGGGATAATGCTGTGTGAATTGTCTAACATTATTTATTTATTTATTACAATATGTACGTATTGTTTCTATGTTCACTTTATTTTTTTCATTATCATTAAGTGCGTACTTTGGGGCCACATTCCATAAAATTAGTTATTTTACCATAACAATAGTTTCGCCTCAGAATTACATATCTGGGCATTTTACCTTTGATGAAAGAAACTACAAATACTTATACTACTGGAGTGACGCATGTCAAAAGTGTCTAGGTTAAAACTTATCTATCAGTCTCTCCGTGCAAATATAATAATATAATATAATGCACCACACGCACTAACTAGAGTTTCTTTCATTGACGAGCGAACGAAGTGAGCGAAGCGTCTCTGTATTAAGTCTAGCAAAATAAACGTTTCTGTCAGTATGTTCGTACTCCTCTACAGGTCGTAATTGATAACCAATCGGTACGAAACTTGGTCTACAGATTCTACGATTTTATAGATTTTTTTGAAAGAAAGAAAGAAAGAAAATCCATTTATTTGACCCTAATTAAAATACAATATTAAAAGGAATAAAATAAAAAATAAATTAAAGGGGCCAAAAAGGTCCCTGTCTCAGCATTATGCCGCTACAAGCCACAGCGAGTAGCGGCGCTGATTTTCAGACAGGGCCTAGTGTGGTACACAAAAATGGTAACAATAATAACATTCAATTAATACACAGACAAGAGAAGATAAAGCGGTTACATACAATACAGGAAACAATGAGAGAAAAAAGAAAAGAAAACAGAAAAAGATAAGTATAAAATTAAATTCTAACCTTAGACAAACTATACACTTAATTATTTCTTGGTCGGCTAGAGCGTGTCTCACCGTCGTCTGTAGCCGGCCTAATTTATTAAAGATTTAATATTTTTATTGCCTATGGCTGACTGCCTATGCTGTGGATAGGGATAGGTTTTGCTGACAGGGTCTTTTGATTAAAGGCGCACTACCTCCAAAAAAAGGTAAAAACCACCTACAACAGGAACAGGAACCTAAATATCCCGTTTTGAATAACTTTAGTAATAACTTAATAAGTAACTTAATTGTTGGAAAAAGTTAGTGCTCCCGAAGTCTACTGTTTGTAGAACCACTAGTCTGTAGACGATTCTGCATTATCATAGCAAAGCGATTTGATTACAGAATTCCACCCCAGCTCTTATACCTAGGTCTTTATTACCTAGGCGCATCAACAATTCTTCAAACATAAACTGGGATGGAAAAAGACATGGTTTTAGTACATTCAATTAAAGTAGTAGTTTAATACTTTCACTGACGAGCCCTTAAAATACCCACTAGGTATTTTACCAGCACTTAATTCAGAGGTCACCTTGAAAGTATACGCTTTAACATTCAAGTGTCTCTTAACTCAAAATATTTGCATTTTATCTCTTGCCCTAAAAACCCACGAAATGATTTCGGCCTCATCTCCATTTAAAACTTACCTAACCCTTTCAAAATTATACAATGAGCTTACATAGCTTTGTCCGAGCCTTCGCCCCCTGTACATAGCTATAGCTACCTACTAAAGTTTTGTGAGGACGCCCACACAAGTTCTCTTCCAACACGATATGCGCCTGAAAAATTTGGTTACGTTGGTTCTGATCCTAATTATTAAATAAAAGTTCTGGATAGATTTTACATTTTTAGTAGGTACGTATACAATACTATCTTTATTTTATTCATTATTTTATTGAGAAAATAGCATTATTACAGGTTTTTTTTTATAATCAATTAATCGGATTGTCTTAGTTTTTATAGTAATTATTCTAAAAATAGCTTGAAAGATTGTAACCTATGTATTTCGATTAATATACCTAGTAATACCTCTTATAAAACCAGGTGAGAACTCTGTGTCTAGTTAAACCTAAAATAGGCTTTATGGCACTTCTAACCGAATTGTAATGTTGTTTTTTTACCTGAACAAATAATGGCGATGTTATAATATATCTAGTTTCTACTCGTGGCTTCGCACGCGTTGTTTATATGGAAACGTTTAAAGGTTATTTCTCGCCTATGGAAACTGATTTATGGGAAAATACCTATGTTTTATTCCAGGCCTTGAACTCATATTCTAAATTCGCCTGATCCGTTCAGTAGTTTTGGCGTGAAGAGGTAACAAAATCCTACATCCAAACATCTAAACTATAATATATATATATTTAATTAAAGACATTACTGAGACACGACACTTTTATTTGTTGATACACAGAACATTACAATGCTAATTTTCATCTGACGCAAACCAACATAAAACGGAACCATAAACATAAGCAGAGCCATAGACCATACTAATAGTCTATGGACATAGAATAGGTAGACTACACTCTTCCCCACAGAACTTTAAGCATCCCTTATCTTCTTAACTATAAGACTATATGTGGCGCAGGCATAGAGTAAAAACTCGCTGCTGTCTCAGCAGAGGGATAGTGTCATTCAACTATTTGACAATTTATGCAACCAAAAACCGATCTATGTGTGTTTTGACAGCACGTTAATACAGTGTTCTCACTCACACATTCAAATGATTGAATGTTGCTAGTGAATAGCATTTTCCCTAAAAAATTGGGTAACTGAAGCAAAGTTTCAATTAAAAAAATAAGCCATTTATTTTTTTATCATCTAACTTTTTATTTTCGATATTATCTTATTTCTTTTTTAATTAAATATCAGCTAGTAGCTTTGGTTACTATCATTCTTCCTCGGTCAAACGACAAAAAGTTTTTACTCCAAGTCCGCAAAATAAGATCGGCTCCGATCGTTTACGGAACAATAATTTAAATAGACGGTCAAGTGCGTGTTCGACCACGTGCAGTGTATTCAGTATTTTTATTGCGAAACAAAAATATTACATACAGTAAGTATTAATGTACCCTGTCAGGTAGGGTATGGCAATATATCTTAATCTAGGACTTAAGTTAAGGACTAAATTAAGTATTTTGTATTTTATACAAAATTAGGAGATCTTTTATGAACAATAAATAACATTTGTGTAGTTTAGAATAATATAAATTTACTTAGGTAGGTACAATAACACTTTTTAACAAAATAGTTTACTTTTTATTAATTTGTGTGACTAGGTTATACTTAACATCTTATAATTAATCAATATTATAACCTATTATATTATTAAGAACACTTCGAAGCTCTTCCATTGTTAAAAAGAAAATGTAGGGATTCTATCCAAATAGTTTGTCTTCAAAAAAGTCTTTTATGTCATAATAGCATTTTTTTATAAGCAATTCATGTAGTTTTGATGCGAATATTATGGTGTTTGGGTTCAGATTTAAGGAATGTTGGTAGTTTATTATGTATTTTAATGGACAGGACATGTAATAAGGGCTCTGTCTGTATAGTTCAAGTCTAGGTGTTGGAAGGATGAGGTTTGTTTTTCTTCGTGGATTTTTATCAAATTGGTATAAATTCTGGTTTTTTCTAACAAATAATGCTGTTTCATATATATAAAGGCTAGTCAAAGTTAGTAATTTTTGTTCTATAAAATGTGGTCTACAGCTGGTGCGTCTTCTGATATTAACAATAATACGAAGGCATTTTTTCTGCAATATAAATAATTGGTTTGTATCTACACTGTTGCCCCAGATTACTACCTATGCCATAGCGTAACCATGAATAAGCATATGCATAGTAGGCAGTTAAAGCTGTTTTAATGTTTGTGTTACTTTTTAAGATAGATAAGGCATAAATAAATTGTGATAGTTTGCTTTTGGTTTTTTCTATATGTCCTTTCCAATTAAGGTGAGTATCAATTTTTAGGCCCAAAAGGGTATGATCTTGGACTTCTTCAATATTGAAGCTACTTGTTAGTGGAGATAGATCTAGAGGTGTTTTCTGGTACGGGGTAAATTGTATGATTTTTGTCTTTTTTGTATTTGCTTCCAAATTGTGAGCTTCTAACCAGGTGGTTATGTTATGAAAACTTTCATTTATTCTGATAAGTGAAATTTAATGGGGTTGGGGGGGGCATTTGAAAAGAAGGGACACATTGTCTGCAAAAAGGATGCAGCAGGAGTCAGCAATTTTAGGCAGGTCATTCATGTAGATTAGGAACAGAATGCATCCTAAAACACTTCCTTGTGGAATTGAATTGTTTATGGTAATTGTTTTTGATTTTACTGTTTGTATAATCCCTGAATTTTTACAACAATGTTCAATTTGGACAAACTGTTTCCTGTCTAGGAGGTATGATTTCAGCCAATTTAGTATTTTTCCCCTGATTCCGATTTCAAAAAGTTTGGTTATAAGTATTTTATGGGAGACTTTATCATATGCCTTACTCATGTCTAAGAGTATACCTATTGCATAGTATTTGTCTCTAATATAGTTAAGGGTTTCGAGGTTGTACTTAAAAATAGCAAGAGCTGTTGAGGAGTTTTTATGGAAGCCGTATTGATTTTCACTTAGGAGATTATATTTTTCTAAGTAGTTATAAATGCGGTCTGATATTGCACGTTCAAATATTTTAGACAAGTGTAAGTAATTGCACGGTTCATGGCGTATCTAAACAAACTTATTTACCTGTTTTACATATCGAACCACCTTAATGAAGTTATTTTCAACAAAATTTGTTCAAATTTTCCTTTTTACCAACCAAAGTACCTACATATTTTAAGTTGATTAGGACTATTAAGTACTCAACTAGTAAATATATTGTAGCTGTGCAGTTTTCCTTTTAAATCACACCACCCACTACCAGCATTTTTTCCACGAATAATAATGCCCAAGTTAGACAAGTACCTACACTGAAAAAAAACCAAGGTTTCGTTTTTTTTTCGTAGTTTACAATATGAATCTATTCAGAATATCGTCGAGTGACAGAAATTTTAAAATTATGATATTCCGCGCAGTTTGATTTCTAAGTCCTAACTTGAGTGAAGTCCACCCTCTCCTCTACTATTTTTATAATGTCCTCCTAGCCAAATTTCGACCACGGCGGCCAATCTCATCAGAGACTAGCCAGATGCGCAGGACATTTATAGTGCACAAGTGTGTGTGCAAACACCGGTGCACTCTCTATTCCCTCACTCTCATAATCCGATGGGACGACAGATCGACACGACCGGGGAGAGATCAGGTGCAGGACCAACGGCTTAACGCGCTTTCCTAGGCACGGGGGTGTAACACCGCCAACTTCCTGACTCCGGGCTGCTACTGTGATTTTTTCTTGCTGGAAAAACCCCAGTAACAACTTTTGGCCCGACCCGGGATTCGAACCCAGGACCTCATAATCAGCGGTTGAACAAGCTGACCGCTAGACCAACGAGGCAGTCAACTATTTATATATACCTATACATAGTATTATAATATCTGTGCCTATACTAAGTAACAAAACCGGGGTATTTTTTCCCCAGTGCATAGCAACATTTTCACGAAAATGGTGGACGAAATTTTTAAATTTATTTATGAGTTTTGATGACTGTTTTACGCAAAATTACAAATGTAATATGTGTGTAGACTAGTAGAATGAGATATTTGCCGTATTATTTTTCTTGCTACTGGTGTTTAAATACCCTTACACCGCACAACACATCATTTTTATATTTTTATGTGAGAGCTGCTTTCCGCGTCATTTCAAGTATTGTACTAACGGCTCAAAATGAAAATTGCGACGTTTAGTCGCAATTTTTTAGATTCACCTCGTTTGTGTCAACTATCATTCTAAGTCTTCTTATTCTAAGGGCGCAGGTATCAGCATTGACTCTTAAAAAAGTACTTACATAACTGAAGGTTGAGTATCTCTTAAATCTACTATTGAACTATTAAGGATACAAAGTAACTCTTAGACACTAAGTACATAACACTCTATGCAATTAGAGCTCTACGGGCGTAAGACTACGCTAAATCTTAGAGTGACTTAGAGACTACAGGTAATTTTAACTACCCGTGGTTTCAGCAGTTGTAGTCGTTGTAGTTAAACGTAGTACATCTCAGACTACAGATTGGACTAGACGAAAAACCACCCAAAAATCTGTTGGATCTGTTCTAAATTCGCCGAAAATGTGCATGAAAACATTACCCCAATTTAAAAAGGCAAATTTAGATAACTTTCATAATATGTTTTGTCTGGTATAATGTAAGAGCGCTATTTTGTAAAAAGGACTAATATGGATTGGATTTAGCGTTCACAGGAGCGGGGCAGAGTAAAAACGACATAAAATAAAATTTTTGCTTATATACAAGAAAACTCTCCAACTTATGAAGTTCAAGGAATCAAATAATTAGTAATACCTAACCTACAAATCAAAACATAAGTTTCAATAGACCGCAAGGTTCCTGAGATTAGGGTCAATTTATCTGCGAACAGTGCAATTTCATGATTTTCATCGTATTTTTTTCTCAATTGTGTTAAATTCATGGAACCCAAAGAAAAAAATAAAATTATTAATAATTCGAGTTTTTACTACGGGGATCCCGTAAGTACCTACTGAGTGAGATCTAGGACTAATTTGACATGCAAACCCGTTAGTTCGCCCCTTAAAAATACCCACCCACTCCGACCCACGCTTTATCAATTTTACGCTGATTTCTTAGATTTCTACAAAGATTGATATCATTATTAATAAATCCAATTCGTAGCATTTCGACAAATCACTCTGAAGAATATTCAATACAAATATCTCCTCCATTACGGTATTCGAAAATCTTTTTCCTTGTTTACATTATTTTCGTCATTTTTGCTGATTAAATGTCCTTTTACTTTGCTGCCGTGAAATAAGATTTCCTTGTTTAGTCACCTAAAATCAATGTTTGGAAAAAATAAGTAGGTATTTTGTACCTTATCGCTCAGTGAGTACCTTCCATCTAGTCCCCACCTAGTCAGATATGCTGCTCGATTCTCTCATAACATAACCTAGAATTGATCTATTTATCAATTTACTTATTTTTGTATGTACCTATATTCCTAAGTTCCTTGATTATTTTCTGTCTTGTCAGCTTGTCTGTCTTGTCTGTTTGTTAAGCATAACATATTGTAACCCATTTATATTTGAAGTGACATTTTCAAGTGTGTCTTGTGCTCCTGCGGCGAATAAATGAGTATGAGTATTGATCGAAACCAATTAAATATGTCAAAATTATTGGCCGTGTCTAGGTTTGATTCCCGCCTAAAATGGACCGGAACCACTGTTCATATTCCTGGTGACAAATGTCCATGTGTACAGCACATAATCCGCATAAAACCGAACGTCAAATACAATAAAAGTTATCGAAAGGGTCGACTTTCCATTCAGTAGACACTTTAGCTTCCTTTATCCCACCATTATGTAAAAATGTTCATACAATATTGAATTATAGTATCCCATTTACCTGTCGGGAGGTATTTGTGATGGCGGATTAAAGTATCCGAATTTTATCCGAATTTTAAGAAATTCGGAGTTACCCGAGCTTTGGTGGGCTAAGCCCCTGATTGGGCGACCTTTGACCCGGTTACCGATGAAGACGGATAATCCGGCTTAGACGCTTCCCTGAACATTGGTAGCGTCCGCGTTCTATCGAATTCCTTCTAACGTTCTATCGTTCGAGAAAGCTTTGCTCGTGCACGGACACTATTTCATTCTCACCTTTCCACGATTTGTTTCCTAAAATGGTCCAACGCAATTTTGTTTAGATATTTTAGTTTTCGTCAAGTAATATAAATATATTTTTGATTTAGGAAGAAAATTGCAAATTAGAAATAAATTAGAACTAGTATTTACAATTGAAACAATTGAGCTAACTGCATACTGATGCAAACAATCTACAGGTAGCTCAACTGATCCATATCAATACTAGTCGGAAGCGTCCCCAAGACGCTGGCTGCATTGCCCCGCTGTATGGCAATGCTGATGCGCTGTGGCAGATACTGACCAGCTCTCGGGTCACCTCGATCAGACGCTCGGATATTTTTTTTAAAACCCGAAGAGCCGAGGCTCTTCGGGTTTTAAAAAAAATATCCGACCTAAATCAAGGCTCTTACCGAGGTAAGAGCCTTGATTTAGGTAAAATGAGGAAGCATTTATTTTCTTCTTGAAAACCGATTTTATTGATAACGTCGTCAAGGTATTAAGTATGAAGAGCCTACTGGGACACAGCTGGGCCTTGAGTGAAATTGCAAAAGTGAGCTTAATTTGAGAGTGGATATAGTTTCAAATTAAGCGTCTTCATTAAGAACAACAGATGTTATACAAGACGGAACTAGTATTTCCAGTGGGCAATTCTACAAATAGTACAGAAAAAAGTACCTCTTTTAGGAAAGATGGTACCTTTTTAACCTACATTTAATTTTGTCGTTTTAATTTTTTTTATTTTAATGCTCTCCTCCCCTTCCTTACATGTAAATCCTAGGGCCCTATTCAGCTGCCAATCTATCGCTTTACTAGCAATGGTTTTTGAATTAGAATTGTCCGTAGGATCCATAGATGAAAGAATCTCTAGAGAGTGCCTGCGCTGCTATTTGCGCGGAGAGATTGATATAATCGTTTCAACCTTGACACTTTTGACGCGTGTCTCTCCATCTGTAGTTCTTAAGTTGTTGTACATTTGCCTCAAAGTAAATTCGTAACGAAAAAAGCATGTGTAAATGGGTAATTCTCAGAAGGCTCAAAAATACGTGTCCGGCTCGAAAAAAAATACAAAAAGTATCCCTAGCCCTTTGAAGTTTTTTTAGGTTCTAGGTTAGACAAAAGTAATGGGGGAGGCCTTTTTTAGTTTTTTTATTTTCTTATTCTAAATAAGAAAAAATAAATAAAAACCTTGGAAATATTGACTTTCGTGGTGCGTCCGGACCTCATGTTCGAGTGTTAATAAATTTTTATTTTATCTCCTATTAATAATAGCACTATTTCACACAGGTTCACAAATAAACAGATAGTTACTAGCTTAACTGACACTATTACTTTGCAAAAATAAGTTTTAGTTGATAAGTTACAACTAGATAACTTTGCGTCCGACGTTTGGCGTTGATACCCCTGGCGCGCACTAATTTGTTCATATAAACTGTACTTTAGTAATTGCGTGAATAGTTGTTAGACCGAGACAAACTATCAGTGGCGCTCCATCAGTGGTGAGGACAACACATCTCTATGTCTCCGCGTTCATCTGTTATTAAGGTAAGTAATCACTTTCCGTGGCTTGGTATACCGCAATTGTTGATTACCATGTAGAATTTAAATTCGTTCATACTAATCCTATTGTTTTAATGATTGTAATAACAGATGCCTTTTAGGTTCCTAATTTTGACTGCAGATACCAAAGTAATATATACCAGCAATTTAGGAAATAATGTACGATTTTGTACATATTTTTGATTTTCGTGGTATTGATTTTCGTGTTTTCCGTGGACAAAAAGTACACGAAATGTCATTTAAAACAACGAAAACCTAATCTGCAGGTCGATTAACATTTTTATATTGTTAATTTTAATAATGTTTTTTCAGTGAGTGCGCTGGGAATATGCGAGATCATCACGAGAAGATCGCTTATTTGCAAAAATATTGGCTGAAAGACGGAAGAGAGCCCGAATCAAGCTTAATCTAGAGAAATATTAGGGGTTAAAGTATGAAATTGCCGATTTGTATTGAAAAAATTTAATTAGTTTTTTTTTATATAACATTTTTATTTAATCAAAACAATTACCATTATTATCTATACACTGCTGTCATCTAATAGGAAGGTCATTTATGCCTTTGCGATAGAACTCTAGTGATCTAGATTCGACAAACTGTGTGAAAGCATTTTGTACTGCCTCCTGAGAAGAAAATTTTTTATCACGTAGAAATTTGTCCAAATCAAGAAAAAAATGGTAGTCCGTTGGAGCGAGGTCTGGCGAATACGGAGGTTGACGAATGGTTTCTAATTGCAGTTATTGTAGAGTTAAAGCCGTTTCACGTGCTGTATGAGGTCTCGCGCTATCATGGAGCAATAATGATGAAGATCGATTCATGAGTCGGGGCTGTTTCACTGCTATTTTTGCTATCATTGTTCGGAGATCGGCACATTAGACATCTGCCGTTATTGCTTGACCAGATCGGAGAAAGCTATAGTGAATAACACCATGCTGAGACCACAAAATAGTTACCCATTACCTTTTTATTGGTAAGCTTTGCTTTAGAACACTATTGCGGCGTTTGACCTGGGGTCAGCCATTGCATTTTTCGCGAACGGTTATCGTAAAGAATCCATTTTTATTTTTATTTATTTTATTTTATTTATTACACAAAATCCACAGCTCTCCTAAATAAAAGTTACTTAACTTAAGAATATCACTTACAGCCAATAACAGGATTTAAATTATATAAATTTTAAAAACTTAAGACGACAGTCACCAAAATTGTCGCTATGACATTAAAGAAAAACAAAAACAAAAAACTAACCATTCAAGCAAACTAAGTTCATTATAAGTAGGTAGGTATCTACTAAAAACTATCAACTACTTTACAATACCTTCACTTATTTATAATGCTGTTGCATTAAATTAACTTATAATAAGACATATATATTACAACAAAATATAAACCATCTATGAAACGCTACTCTTATCCAAGAGTATTTGCAAGAGTTCACGCTTAAATGATACTTTACTATTAAAGAAAATATCCAATGAATTAAATATATTATTGAAATTTCTATGAAACCGGGTGACCGGTGAATAATATGCGATAACTCTTCTGTCTTTGAGAGTCGTTAAGCGATGGTGGACACATGCTGCTTGGTAGTCATCAAAGCTCGTATAACATCTATAATTAAGGTTTCTTATAAACTTGCTTTGAATACGTTCCAGGCTCTGTACATAGGTTGTATAATGTGGGCTCCATACAACTGAACAATACTCTAAAGCACTCCTTACATAAGAGTAGTATAACAATTTGACACATCCTAAGTCGGAGAATGGTCGGCTTACCCGTAAAATAAACCCTAAATTTTTGTAGGCTTTATTGACTATAGCCTCTATATGTTCAGAAAACATCAATTTTGAGTCCATAATGACGCCAAGATTTCTTACTGAGTAGACTTTACTGAAAATACTGTTATTAATTCGGTAGCAAAATTCGATGGGACATACTTTTCTAGTAAAAGATATAGTTGAACACTTGTTTATATTAACGTCAATACGATTTTCAGCGTAATATTGGCCTAATCTATCAATAACTTTCTGTAGGTTTTCACAATCTAAACTATTAGTTATCTTCATGTATATCTTTGTATCATCCGCAAACATAAGGTACCTAGCAGATTCGAAGCATTTACCCACGTCATAAAGGTACGCTGAATACAGTTTTTCATCACATGTCACACACAATTCGATCCAATATTTCTTCATTTCTGTATCGATTCAACAAGGCAAAACAAGTTTCAACACGCGTTTCTTTCTGCAAATCAGTCAAATCATGAGGCACCCGTTTTGAATTTTTTATTTTATTGATTTGACGCAAATGAGTCAATATTGTTGGTAAGTTAACGTTAAACCATGCCGCTAATTCCTGGGTAGTTTGGCTCGGATTGGCTTCAACCATTTCTTTCAATTCATTTTTATTCACCTGTGTGGGCGGTCTTTCACGTGGTTCGTTCTTCAAATCAAACGTTCTATCACGAATGCGTTTAAACCAAAATCGCACGATGCGTTCATTAGCAGTCCCCTCTCCAAACGCAACATTGTTATTGCGAGCTGTTTCTGCCGCGTTAGTTCCGCGTCGGAACTCGTATTCAAAAATCACTCGAATTTTCGAAGTATTCATTTTTCTTGTCTAAGCTAAAAAACAATACAACTGGAAGTCGATAATCGAATGTTGCACATTTTTTAAAAGAAGAACCTCATAGGTACCATGTAAAAAGAGTTTCGCTCAAAAATCTCAAACCATGAAGGTTCTATGTCAATTCGAAGTACCTATTACAATAAAACGGCAATTTTATACTTTAAACCCTATTATTCCGTGCAGAAAGAAAAAGATAGGCAGCGGTATTATAGAAAGAAGAAAGAAGGGAAGATACAATCTGTTAGTGAATTAGATCTTCGTCAACAACGAACTGCTAGAGAGAAGCAGATTTTCCTCTAATAATTAAAATTAAACACAAAAAAAAAATAATGTTTACTGTATTGACTTAAGAGTGTGTAAATGTTTGTTATACTTTCTTAGAAAAAAACTGCAAACATAAAATAATTACTCCTTAATTTTAAGAAATTTTCCATCAACTTCCTACTGAAAAAACATTATTTTTTTAATAAACCAACCCGAATATCCTTCTTACATTGATTTTAATATGCTAATTCACACAAAATATATGTTTCAACGTATAAATGTTCAATATTTTTATATATTTGATTTCGGTGATATGAATACTGATTTCCGTGGATACCATATTTTTAAAATTGAATTACTTCGTAACCATTAAGTCAATTAAGTTCCCTCCACTACCGATAAATTTTAAATTAAATCTTTATTCAGAATATTTCATCATTAGGTGCTATTTCAACAAAAAAAAATGTGCCACGAAAGTCAACCAAAAAATGCCTTTCCGAAGAATGACCCAAATTCGCCACAAATCTATTTTTCTCAATAATTAAATAAAAAATAATTCATGATTTATTTTAAATACTGTCGCTTTTCTCGTAGGAATTTTGTATAACTGGAGGCCTGGATTTGTGACGTCATCGTGGATAATTTTAAGAAAAAACAAAAGACAATCGCCCCAGCTTTTACACAGTCATTCATCACCGGTTGAACATGCTTGCCCCAAACAAGCGTTTATTCCATCCAGTCCTACTTGTAGTTTGATTAACTAACTGTTTGGACAGAAATATTCCAATATTAGACTGATTAATCGATCTTTTTGGGTATATTAAAATATTAAAAACAGCCGGTGAGAAACGAAACAATTATTATAAATTTTAGCTTGTGGTGCGAAAAAATTGGTGCGAAACAGCGCTACACCAGCACAGTGGAATTGTTTCATTTTACACTTGTCATTTCTTAAACCTTGAACTGAAAATGCACTTCTTTCAAGAATTTCTTAATGACCCTGCGGAATCAGTTTTTCTCTTCCAAGAACTTCTTAGTGCAGGTGAAATCACAAAGTAAAATGTTTCGAAAGCTGGAAACTGTTAACTGAGATACTGCTCGGGGTTAAGTCCATCAACGCAATTAAAAAGCCTCTACGTTAAACGGCATGTCGGCAACCGCTTTGACGAAGTGTCTAAGCATCTATCTAGTGTAATCTACTTAGAAGTTAATCATCTTTTCAGCTATATTTTTATTTTGTTGTTACCTTCCTATATTAAAACATTGTAAATACTTACCTTCTTTAATGTATATTACATATATAGTCTAAGTTTTATTATTATATTTCTGTTGTTTTAGCCTTTTATCTGGGTTAGTTTAATTAATAGCACACCTTTTTGATTTGTTTCTACCATGTGTAGTTGGCAGGTAGTTAATGCCATCAGTATTAATATTAAGGCGCTACCTCTACCCAAATCAGCACTACCACCTATTTTATCTTATTATTCTGTTAAACGAAGGAATTTTCAAAAATCGATTAGTCAGTTTGTGAATACTATCATAAGCCTTTTTTTAATGCGTCGATAAATGTTTTAGTTTCTTTAGTTTATGCTGAGATACGAAGTTACTCTTTTTTGCCACCATTTGATAATTGTGTGCAATAAAGGATTTAAATAAATCTATAAGGGCAGGTACTGTCCGGTGTTACGGCGCGTAATGTACCTCTCACAGCGATCATGAAATGTTACCGAGTGCTAAATCCGTCTCGTAGCTCGTTACGAGCGCCTTTTTCCCTGTACTGACTGCACGAACACTCGCTGTGTAACACGTTACATTACGCACCTTAACGCCGGCCAGTAACCGGTTTTATTCTCCAGACATGGACTAGAACTGGACTAGAAATAGATCTCAGAACTAGAAAGATGCACAATGAAAGATGGACACGCCTTCTAGAATTCAGACAAGCTCGAACGGCGCTTCCATCCACATCACCGAGGCTGACAAAACGCCTACTTAACCTCAACAAAATGGACCTGCGCATTCTGGTAGGAACACTTACATGATACTGCCCACTTAACAAACACCTGTTTACTATCGGAGCGACGGATAGCCCTCTCTGCAGAGGATGTCTCAGCGACGACGAATCAGCTGCCCACGTAGTCCTGGAATGCGAGGGAGTAACAGCACAGCGAACAGAAATCCTCAACTTGCCGAGGTCACTCCGCGAAGCCTGTAAGACCCCAGGAAGATTCTGCGCTTCTGGACGGAGTTAGCCTGGCTATGGTAGCTAAAGAAACGCATTATGGACCAACGAAGAGTCCAAATGCGGAAATAGGAGTATCTTCACCATACCATACCATACCTGGCTTTATTACAAAGTATGTAAATAAAAATATTAATAAACGTTTGATGATATTAACGCATTTTCGATATTACGTTTCTCTGTATTCTTGCTTCTACAAAACCTTGTTAATATACAAGGCTATATAAATAACTAGCGACCCGCTCAAGCTTCGCACGGGTGCAATGCTGCTACTAAATATTCTACTCCAGTTTTCACCCCTTAAATCTCCCTAAGGGGGAAAAGTGGACTTTAAAAAAATTCATTTCAGTTTTTCCCCTTGAAGATTATCCTTAAGGGAAGACTGGAATAAAACCAGCTGTTCTTAAGGCGGAGATGATAACACAGGTAGGAAATTTTGAAATCAAAACCGCTTGGCAACAACAGCTCCTCAGACAAATTGCGTAATAAGAAAGTAATAACACTTCAGAAGTTATAAGGTTTTCTCTACATCAAGTTTCATTTCAGTATTTTACCTTTCGTACAGTTGCGGTCAGAATTGGAGACATACCCTAAAGATCATACTCGCTTGAAAGTAACTTCGATTTAAAATAGTAAATTTCATGTACGTAATTCCAAATTTCAGCTTATCATTATTATTGTATGCTACATGGTATGCATAAGCGAAATATTATTGAAGACTTATGACAATTTGTTTTAATTTATAATATATGGTGTTTAAGTAAATTATGCTATTTATTTTTGCTGTTTTATTTCCTAAAGAAATAGATAATATATAAAGCCCCAAAATTATGGTAATTAAGTTCAAACCTACTCATTTAGAGTAGGTTTGAACCTAGGACCCAAATAATAATAAAATTTAAAAAATGTCGTAAGCATATTACGAATACGAAGCATTACGACATTGTCTTTAGAATCTAGGTCACCACTTCTGACCGCCACTGTACTTACCCTTTCTAGGTTCTTCTTGGTATTTTCTCTCATTTTGTAGTCACAGATCAGTTAGCAAGAAATACTCGGTGAAATTCAGGATATTTTATATCAACAAAACTTCTCAAAAACTGATATCTAACAATAACAGAAAACAACCAGGTACCAGCGAGATGATCGCAAAAACAACAACACAACAATACAACCTTCAACAATGCGTAATTGCACAAAACGATCCTTAACTAAGAACAATCCATAGCTAATGGATGAACTGTTGTTCCACCTAGGTTTTAAGATTTTTTATACACAGTTACTACAATAAACTTCATTTCAATAAATTTCATTTTATATTCATATAATACCCTATTCTCTTACTATTATTGTTGGTCTAGCAGTCGCATGTTCAACCGCTGGGTTCAAATCCCGGGTCGGTTTAAAAAAAAAACACATGGGTTAGGTACTACATGTTTAGCTTTCTATCATAATTTTAAATAGGTGCTCTTTAAGCATTTCCATAGATAGGCTCATAAATTAATTAAAACTTTGGGATTACGTATTTATTTTAAGATACTAATAAATATACATAAATAAATAATGTTGGACAATTCACACAGCATTATCTGACCCCAAGCTAAGCAAAGTTGGTGTTGCGGATACTAGATAACTGATATACAAATACATACACACATAGATAGTTTTTTTTTTAATTATACATAGCAAAACATCCAGATCACCCTGAACAAATATCTGCAGATCGTGCAAACGTTTGTCCCGAGGCGGGAATCGAACCCGCAACCTCCTGCGTCGCAGGCGGACCTTCGGGTACGTTTATCCCGAAAACAACACGTGTGGTTGTAAGTATCAGTAGACATTCTGTACTTCATTCGCAAAAATAGCAATATTTCTAAACCCAATATCTGTTTCCAAGAATCGTAAAGTATCCAGGAACTGTAACAGGCGACCAGGGTTGGAAACATCCCCAGCGGCGGATAAACAAGCAGAGAATCCTGAATAATGATGATAGTCAACCATGCCTACATCGTACTTCAAAGGACAAGTTGTCGGGTCCAAGGTATACAAACAACCACAAAGTTTATTGACTGACAGTGACAGCTAACATGGTATAAGTAGGTACCTACCCTTTTTTTGGTGAAGAAATTCCGTGTTCAATAAACTGGTCTTGGGGGCAGAATTATGTGGGAATCGACGCCTTGAGAAGGACATAACACCCACTAAAATCCTCTCCGGTGTCCCTCTCTCGCCATTTTCGCCAAACCAAAGGAACATTTAAAAACCTACCGCGGCCCGACTGGCCTACCGTGGCCCGACTTGCATGGTATAAGTCCCTACTCGAGCATATATGTAGATCGCTGAAATTTTTTACGGAACATCCAAACAACAATAATTAAATCGTTTTAAAAACTGAAATACGACTTCAAAACCATGAAAGATCTATGTTCAAAATTCCTTATTATTTACATGTGTTAAGTTTTACCTTACAATTATTAAACCCTCGGAAAAAACTTTTTAAGGGACCATCTCTGAATCATTCTGTATACAATAAAATAATAAACAATCATTAAAAACAACCAAACGTAGACCCTTCTTTTATTTAAATCATTAAAAAATATGTTCAAATCTAATAATTGTTAGGTACCAATATTTACTGAAAAAAGATCTCAAATCGACTGTAACAGTATGAAAATCCAATCAGGCGGCGGTCTATGCGGCCTTGTATCCGCTTTACCTTTTTTGCAGTGAAGTATAAAAATGAGAAGGTATTAGTAAACTAGAAGATATTTTCTACTAAGCACGGTCGAGGGTGGCTGTTTTCTTACTCCTGAAATCAGTGTTGAAATCGATTTCAATTCCGTTTGAAATCTCAACAAGTGCTTGACGGTGGATTTAAATTTGATCGAAATCAAACAAAAAGTCGATTTCATTTGGGTTCATAAAATCCCACCCATATCCAATTACAATCGTGCTTTACCTATCCATAGCCAATAGCAGTTAGGGTGTCAAATTCTATTAATTCGAGCTTATGATAAAAATAATTACTTTACTGGGAATCGATCTCGCAAAATTGTAAAAAAAACGTCTATCTACAATATTTATGACACTTTCCCACCATGTGGAATGGCCGTGGGACGCCCTATGGTATTTTTATTCGTCGTACAAAGCCGCAAGTCAGTGCCCGTAGGGGACAGTTTATCATAAACAAAAAAGAAAAGTCACTTTAGTACAAGTTAGACTTTTTACAACGAAAATATTATTTCTGTGCGCGCATACCGAATCCGTACAAGAACTTCAGTTCCAACTAAACCTACGTAGAGGGAGGGCGCGTCGCAGCTTTCCCGGTTGGCGCTTTGAAATTCGAATCGAACGTTCAATTTTTGAAAATGTTTTCTTTTTAGCCAGTTTCAATAGTGAGTGGATAAAGTGCTGTGTTCAAAATGGGACAAGGATTCGTTCTTAGCAGCTTGTTCCTGATGATTTTTGGAGGTTGGTACAACTTTTAATTTATTTTACTACCTATTATTAAATAAGGGATCCCTTGGTACTTCAAAAATTTAATTTAAATACTATTGAGGCTTAAACTTTAACCTACAGAAGGCAGCATGCATATTTTTAGAAGTTTTCTCCGTTTCATCAACGTTTTCAATAATCTTGCTTCAAAAGGGTAAAAAGTTCTAAAGAACGCGAGAGTCGTTATTATTGGGAAAGATTTTTACTTTTCTTTGATGGCTTTTTTTTTACATCATAAGATTCGGATTGGATATTAATATAAATATACCTTTTTTATTAATGACCAAACGTTTATAGATATTTGGAATGTATAGAAGGAACCTTCTCAGCTGATACTTTGGTAGAAGCTACTAAAATTCCCATATTTATCTATGTAGTGGTGATAATTCAGAAGTCGCCCAAATTAACCTACTAATTTCACAACCCAAATTTTTAACCCCCAAGGCAAAAAGAGAGGGGTGTTATAAGTTTAACGTGTCTGTCTGTGTATCTGTCTGTGGTATCGTAGCTCCCAAACGGATGAACCGATTTTCGTTTAGTTTTTTTGTGTCATATATAATTTTATCCGAGTGTTCATAGCCATGTTTTATGAAAATCTATCGGAGAGTTTTTAAATTAATGTTCTTGTATCTTATTAGTACTGTCGAATTAGTTTACCATTGTTTTGGTGACATCTGATTTAACACCACTTAGGTTTATTATGTAAGTAGGTATTAAGATTTCTTTGACAATAAGATTTTCACATCCCAAACTTTTTGATAGGCATTACATTTATTTACGTAAATTTAATCAGACCGTGTCATGGACCAACTTTCCCTTACGCCCCACGCAATTTACCGGACTTTTCTCTAGGAAATTGAATTTTCTCAAAATGTCATTTCTAATAAAGTGCGGATGGGCAGAATAAATGAAATAAAATGGCTGGATGGTAATAGCATAGCGATGAGCCCATAGAGATCCTGGAGAGGTCGCGATGGAGGCAGGTTGAATATTCATCGAGCTGCAATACGTGTTGTGGTCGTGGTTGTCAGCCAATTATTATTTAAATCACAGTCCGACGCCCAATGTAGTATTGGGTATAATATTAACAGAGTTTGTTTTATTATACCCTAAAAACAAGCTCTGCTTAGCTTGGATCTAGATGTTGCTAATAGCAACATCTAGACCCAAGCTAAGCAGAGCTTAACATACTGTGAATTATAAGCATTTTTTTTAAACTGAGCCCTGAGTTCAGTTTCACTGTAATATGTCATTTTGGAGATTCTTCAGCTGAGTGTGGCTGAGTCACAGGGCTACCCAATTATTTCTTAATTGCAGTGAACATGATGATCAGACTAGCTTGTATAGTTATACTAGAAGTTACGTCTATGCAAATTTTAGTCCATTTTAGATTTTTACCAATTGACACATCGCTGGCGCCTTCTGAAAAATTCAACATGAACTAGAAATATTTTTCGTAAAATATGCTGATTGAAACAACTTTGGCCTACAGCCTGGAATATGGGCCGGTTGCTAGCTCCAGTCCTGAATTCTGATGCATATCTGTTGGAATTATTTATCTTGGACTCAGAATAACTTTACATTTTAAAAGTGATATTAACAAAATTAGTAGTTTAATATTATCAAAGTGGGTCAGATTCGCAAGGTTATCTGAATATGACGATGACTTTTGACTCAAACTAAAAAAAGTAGTTATTACGAAGTATTCCCATTTAGTTCAAGAATTTAAGAGCACCAAATTTAGGGCACCTATTTTATTCCCCGTTAGAGCTACAAAGAAGTAGTGTCACAGCTACAAAGAAGTAGTGTTAGTGATGGGTTTTTGATATAACTAAATGTAACTTTTTTTTTTTTATTTTTTTATTCTTGTTTATCTAGGTAACATTACATTGGTCTTATATCATATTACATTTGTATCTCTAGTCTGCCATGTTCCGGCTTACAACATTGTTATTGAGAAAATAGTTAGTATTTATGAAATCAAATAAGAAGAATAAATTTTTATACTACACCTGCTCGGAAAGTTGCCTATTCCTTTTCCATTTATAGAATAGAAAGTATGTCTTTGCAGGCCTATAGGAAACCGGGAGGAAAAACTCTATAGCATTTCATTCTCACGTGTTTTAGCGGGAGGAAAAAGTGTATGAAAATCCATTTCTAACGTGTCATTTTTTTTTTATTTCCTAAAAGATCGACCGGTAGCAATGGTTAATTTCGTTCGGTCAAACGACAAAAAGTTTTTACTCCAAGTCCATTAGGCCTCCTCCGATTTCCGAACAATATTTTGAAAAAAGAACATAAAGGCTGGCGCAGTCAATGAGGTTTTACCAACATCATTGGGCGCGGTAAGTTCTTCTAAATTTCAATTAATAATTAATTCTGCTTTTTATTTTCCTCGAAGGTGTAGTATAAAGCACTATTTATCACTCGGCAGAAAGAGCGATTCCTACCTCGTGTGTTTTAAGGCACAAAACGACACACTCGGTAGGAATCGATCACTTTCTCGCCTTGGTGTAAAATGCACTATTATCACTCATGTTCCAAGTATCTATGTCAATACAGTGGACCCCCGATAATCCGGCCCCTGTCTAATCCGGCGCCCCCTGTAATCCGACATGACTTAGAATTACATGTATGTTTGACAATCTTTGATAATACATATAGATCACGCAGGTTTGAACAGGTCACAAACTCGTACGCGCCGCCGCTATTGTGCTCGACGCGTATGCATTGTTTTACTTAGTTTGAATTTGACTACTAGTGATAGCGGTACGGCCTAGCGTGCGTTCATTGTTTACTATTTATTCATTGTGTATTAGGTATAGTACCTAGTAATGTCGTCACAAACCCAGAAGCGAAAGCACAAAACGTTATTTAATTTACTAAATTCGACTTACATAAATTAAGTCTGATTTGTACTTCAAAGTACATACATATGTACGTATAATATTATAGATTCTTGTCATTAGATATGTAATTTGTCGGATTACAAGGTACTCTTTCGTAAAAAAATCCGGACTATAGGGGTCTTAGGCAGTGCTCTATAATCCGACAAATTCGATAGTCCGACACTGCCCTGCATAATGTTTGCCGGATTACCGGGGGTCCACTGTATATCTTTTGCAATTAGGTACATCTTGATAATATGATAAACGTCTAAGAACTAAGTACTAGGTAGACATAATAATAATATTTATAATAACGGCGCGCATCGTCAGGAAGTTCCTTTCTCCTCAGCAATAGTCACCGACCGCTTGAGCCTAGCTTCACCGTTTTGATATACTTTTTACTGTATAAAAGTTTGATAATATTTTATTTTATATCGTAAGAAATGTATTTTAAAACGAGATTTAAGAATGAATGTGTTTATAATCATAACTTTATTCAGGTAAAAACAAGCATGATCACAATATAGATCTATATTGTGATCATGCTTGTTTTTACCTGTTTTAATCTATCTATAGATTATTAGTAAGTTTTATAATTATATTTCAATTTTCAATTTCATATTATTCAATTCTTTAAGCATACATAATATATTGCACTTAGAATAGTCATATAACAATAATATTATTTAAATATATGTTATAAACACTCCTTAAATTAATTGATATTTTTCCAGGCATCTTTATCTGAAAGGAAGTCTTTTACAGAGTAGTATGCTTTTTCTTGTAGTGTCTTTTTAATGATGTTTTTGAACATTCTTTCGTTCAGTTTAGTTACATTCTCAGGTAAAGTACTATAAAATTTAACACAATTCACAACAAACGATTTGTTAACCTTCGCCAACCGTGTAAAAGGTTGGACATACCTATTTTTTGACTTATAACATTACTAGAGACCCGCCCCGGCTTCGCGCGGGTACAATGCTGATACTAAATATACTACAGAATCGGCCCACCGGCCGGTACCGCTGCAACCGCTATGTCCCTGCATTTTAAATCTGTAATATCTTCGAAAATATTCGTCTCAATTAGATGCTGTGACGGGCCATATTGATTTATATAAAATGCACAATGTACTTAAGGTACTTAATTGGATAAGGATTAATGCTGTATTGCTTAAAATCGCTTCGTAAATAAGCCATTATTTCTCGTAAAAAGTAAAGGATAAAAATGGTGGGTTATCCCTAAGAGATAGACATATACCATCACGGGCTTTTTTGTAGACCTTTTTAAAGTGTACAATACTGTAGTACATTATTTTGATCTATCTCGTAGGGTTCAGCCAGCGTTTGGAATGTAAGCGCAAAAAAACGTGTTTATTTACATTAGAAACCTCTAAAATTAGCAGTGTTCCTCTACTATATTATGCATGTATTATACATATAAACCTTTCTTTTGAATCACTCTATCTATTGAAAAAACTGCATCAAAATCCATTTCGTAGTTTTAAAGATCTTAGCATACATAGGGACAGACAGACAGCGGGAGCAACTTTGTTTTAAACTAAGTAAAGATTTCAGCTGTCACTATGAATAAAGTAGAAAGGTATCTAATTTAAACACATAGTTATTAAATTAATCTTACATTGTGGTTAGATCCCTATTTATTGTTGTAATTGTGATATTATTTTGCGATATTACTACAATTATAAAAACAATAAATTTAAATTTTCACCTATTCTATCCTAATTTTAGTTTTCCTTTAAATTTTTGATTGGACTTTCTTTCAGAGGAACTTGATTATATTGGATAAACTGATTTTGATATTAATTACAATAATGCTAACTTTATCACCATTTTAATTTTTATAGCAGACAAAGCTACAGTTTATAAATATACTAGATTTTAAAAATTATTGTCTGTATGTATATGTTCTGAAACTTTCTTATCCATACAGGATAAGAAAGTTTCAGAACTGTGATTGAATACAAATTATATAACGCAAGTAAGTATTTTATAAACAGGATTTCTTAATGACCTTGCCGAAATAAATCATTTTTAGGTCCTTATGGTCTCGCTTTGTCTGTCCTTTTTTCCCTCCTTCATAACTCAGCAACTCTGCAGCTATCAACTTGAAATTGAAAATAATAATAATTTTGTAAGCCTGTACAGATTTAAAGAAAATTTAAAACAAATGAAAACTGAAAATTAACATTTTCCATACAAATTATAGTGATTTCGAAATTTTAAAAGACCCCTACAGGGTCGTGTTGGGGTATCAAATGAAAGGTATCAGTTTGTACATTTCAAAATACACTTGCGAGCTTTAAAATGGAATCGCTTCATCGCGAGTTGATCAAAACAATTTTTTTACAATTTATGTACAATGAACTATAGATTGTGGTATATCATTTGATAGGTAATTTTGTTACCTTTCAAATGATATCACGAAAATTTAAAATTAATTAAATTGGCTACCTAAATTTTGGGAATTATTGCAATAGGTCGAAGTTGCATCTATCGGCATCTATCGGCGTCGGAGCTGGATTAGCTGGATTTCTCCCTCGTATCCGCTGTTTTAGCTCGTCCCACAATATGACAGATTGGGTTCAAGTCAGGAATAAGAGCTGGCCAGTCTAGTGTGGGAATGACCGACATGGAAGACGTCTGTCGGTACCGCCTAGTCACTGCTGCGGTGTGGCAGCTGACATTATCGCGCATTAAATCAAAATTTATCGTCGCCAATAAATCCTGCGTAAGGGAAAACATAACTTAACTCTTAGTTCACTGCAAAGAAATTGTAAAAATTAGTCTTGAACAACCCTTGAAGCGATTCCAGTTTAAAGCTCGCAAGTGAAGTTTATGAAATTTCTATAGGTCTGTAGGTACTAATTGAAATATTTTGAAAAAAGGCCCCCCCCCCCTATCTCCGAAGATTGCAGAGCGATCCAAGTAAAATGCATGTAGCGTGTAGATATGGATCTATATTTAACAGGGAAAATAGAGAGAAGTTTGTAATAAGAACACTTTTAGGTCAAAAGGGGGGGGGGGGGATAATTTTCAAATGGGGAGGCTACCTCACCGTGGAGTATCAAATGAAAGGTATTGGTTTGTACGTTTCAAAACAGTTTTCGAAATTTCTGTAGGTTTCATACTTTTTCAAATATTTTGAAAAGAGTCGAAAGTTTACCCATCACCCAAAGATTCCAAAGATTGCAGAGCGATCTATCTGAAATGTTTGTAACGTTTGTAGATATGGATCTTAATTTTACAGGAAAAATAATAGAGAAGTTTGTAAAACGAACATTTTTTGAAAAATGTTCAAAAAGTTTGATTTTAAAAAGGGTGGATACCTCACCGGGTTTCAAATGAAAGGTATTGGTTTGCACAATTCAAAACAGTTTTTGAAATATTTTGATTAAATTCAATCTCCAAAGTACCTATGCAGAGCGATTCATCTAAAATGTAGTGTGGTAAGCACCTACTATTTTTAGGTAGGTATTCATGAAATAGCGATGTCTCTAACCGGTACCTTTAGTACATGTATGTATAATCGACAAACGTTCGAAACCCTCAGCGCGCGAGTTACACTCGCACTTGACGTTCTTGTTTAATTTGGAGCAGTTGCTCCGTTACCTAATAATTAAGTTGAAGGAGTCATTTAAGTAGCCTTCTTTGACATTCTGTTTTATTTACGTGCACTAAATCTACAATGGCTTTATTAGCTTTGTTTTAGAGCAGAGAGCTCAGAAAAAATTGGTTGCGCTGAGCAAAAACGGTAGTAGTTTTAGGTTTTTCCAGGATTCTCTTCTCTCTATTTGCCAGGACGCACTTAAGATCCGTCGTTACTTTTCGAAGGTTATTACCATGATGTACAGGAAGAATTAACAATTGGACTGATAACTTATAGGCTTCTGTAAGTTTTATAAAAGAAAATCGGGACAGCAGTTTCTGAGGTTACCCACAAACTAAGAATTAAAAACTTATGAATATTACCTACCTATTTTAAAAATTAGTTCATGATATTCTAAAATAAAAACAACAATTATTTCTACATTCGTGTAAGATCTTTTGAAAAAAACGTGGACATTTACCTACATACTCGTAGGTCCATTTACATAAATGGAGTTGTCAGCGAGCTGAACTGGAAGTGGACCGGCCATATCTCGCGAAGAACCGATAACTGCTGGGGGAAACGTGTTCTCGAGTGGAGACTGCGACTAGGCAAACGTAGTGTAGAACGCCCTCCAGCAAGGTGTGATGACAACCTGCGAAAGACTGCAGGCAGATGCTGGATGCGGCAAGCTGAAGACAGGGCGCTATGGCGGTTATTAAGGGAGGCCTATGTCCAGATGTGGACAAACATAGGCTGATGATGATGATGATGATGATGTTAAAATACTCAGAAGGAAGCTGCTAAATAACCTTAGTCTGCTCTTACGACACACCATAGGCTGAGTGGGAGGGGTGAATTCTTACGCCACGACCACCACGGCCTAAGTCTTTCCAAAGTCCTATTAAGTTAACAAAAGTGAAAAACCTCACAGCATGGTGATAAAAGTGCTTATAACTGGCAATAAAAAAGTTTCGCTTTAATTAACAAAGTTCCTAGGACGAGAGATGTCGTTCACGACGATGACAATTTGAATTTAATCTTCTGATAGATCTGTGATTACAAATGCCAGAAAATATTACGAAGTTATAGGGGAGGTTATTTCTTTGAATTAAACTATAATGTTCTGGGGCAAATGTTAACCGTGTCTGAGAAAAAAAAATGGAGCTAAAGTGGCAGTGAATTTTTTTTTCAATTCGTCTAGATTAGGGTATTATAATATGATTAAAAAACTATTGGTTAAAATCAAATTTTTATTTTTGTTTTATTTAGAGGAGACATAACAAGCATTCTTTGACAACTTAAAAAGTACAAATGTATGTGCGTATAGGAAATACTAGACGGAAACAGCATGAATTATCATTTTTTTTTTTTATAAGGTCCTATAGAATGTCAATATATAAAAATATCCGAACACATTTTGCGAGCAGATTATTTTAAAAACATGTAAATTCTTTCAGCTTTCTAACGAAGTATTTATGGTAACTATTAGTTACAAGATTTATGGATTTTGTAAGTGATTTCAGGACAACATAAAAAAATGCAGTATAAAGTATAAAAAAGTATAGTATAAAAAAGGAGATGCAGGTTTTTTATTTTGAATATTGTCGTCGCACGAGAGAGTGGTAGCCAATTCGATATCAGGGGCCACGGTAATGACCCTGCTAAGAGTTATTCTCAATGTTTCACGCTTGACTATTCCCAGCAAGAAAAAATATTTTCTAGTAGATTAAACAGTCTTGCATGGATGGTAAGACTATGTCAATAATTCAAATATATACACTGAGAAAAATCGTCTAGTTTCAACACGTACAAAGAAGAATGGTCTTATTTTATGTCTGAAACCTTTTCAGGGTCATAAAAAGCTGCTAAAAAGGCTGCGGAGCCCACACGTGGCCTACTCATAAAATCGCTGCGTGCGGATGTGATGTCGCAACACGAAATTTGGTGTAGATTTTCAGAGGTATTTACTGGAAAGTATTGTTGTTCTATATTATCTACAATACTATTGTCGTATAGAAACAGTTCAGATTCAAAAATTAGTTATTTTATTTATTTTTAGTTATTTTAACTACATTACTTGTGATATACCTCTACATAATAGAATACACTAAATAGATAGAGATTTTTTATTATACATAGAAAAACATCCAGAACACCCTGAACTTGATATCTGCAGATCGTACAAACATTTGTCCCGAGGCGGGAATCGAACTCCCAACCTTCTGCGTCGCAGGCGGATCTTCACCCGCTGCGCCACAGAGGTCGTCAAGGTAAACACTGGCAGAAGCGTACATAATTATTTGTAATACGATTAGTTAGGAAAAGCTCTTCTATAATTACAACGTGAGATTTTCCGACCTGACAAGTTTGAATCCACTAAATCTGTGGCTAGTTCATCCAGTTTTATGCTAGTGTTCTATCATGTCTCCTGTCCTCCATTATTGGTCACACACACACGGTAGGGCTGGTCCACCATTTCAAAGTCGCACAGCGAGCAATGGAAAGAGCTATGCTCGGAGTCTCTCTGAAGGATAGGATACGTAACGAATACATCCGACAGAGAACCTAAGTTATCGACATAGCTAAAGGAATTAGTAAGCTGAAGTGGCAGTGGGCCGGACTTATCTCACGAAGAACCGATAACCGATGGGGTAGAACCGATAACCATGACTCGGCAAACGTAGTGTAAGACGCCCTCCAGCAAGATGGAATGACGACCTGCAAAGACTGCAGGCAGATGATGGATGCACCAAGCTGAAGACAGGGAGCTATGGCGCTCATTAGGGGAGGCCTATGTCCAGCTGTGGACTAACATAGGCTGATGATGATGATGATTTTCTCTCGTGTCTGTCTCCTATTCCCCACTATTGGGGTCAGAAAAGGGGATTGGTGAAAGAAAAAAGCCGGGTAATTAGACAAAAGTTAAAAATCATTAAACCTGGAAGCGTGCACAGAAGGGTTCTGGCAAACTTTTAACAATGCAATGAAATAAAAAGAAAGCCTAAAATTTCATCTCAACCCATTCTAGCCAGTCGGTGTAATTACAAAATAAAGTTTATTGAATTGTTTCCTGCCCTAATAAACGTGTTTTTCAATGGAGAACTCCAGAAAACTTTGCTTTCATTGCGTTTGGAAAACTACTTAATGAAACAAGTGAAAATTGATGGTGAAAGTTGCTTTGTTCCACCAAATAATACTTATTTAGTTAGGGTTATAAAAACTTCACTTAAAAGTTCAGTTTTTATCACTGTTTGATACTTTGAAAAAGATTTTGTTTGAATGGAGGTTTTGAAACACATTCTAGTTTCACTTTGAGTTTGATTGGACTACACACAAATACATGAATATACGGCTTTTATACCTCAAAAATTGAGGTCGATGAACCTAGCGACTTGGTAGACTTAACAACCAAAAACCGGGTTACTCATAAAAGGCAAAATCTGTATTTTTGTTAAACATGGGTTTTGCCTTCGCTCATCAAGCTGACCTGTGTTTTGTTAGATCGTGTTTTGTTTTGATCTTTCACCCTTTTCCTTGCTTGCTTCCACAAATCTCATAGAGGGACAGTTACCCACAGTCAAAATTCCTATACCTACTCAGTTCTGGAATATATATATTTTTGCAAACAAATTTGTATAAAAGCAAAGGAATATTGATGCAAAACATTTCACGATATCTATCATCGGAGCAAATCGCAGAAACTCGAAACATGGATAGCATCTTGAATTCTAAAATGGAATGTAGGTACTATTTTGTGGGTACGTACTGACTTAGATACATAAATATTATTATGCTAATACAATCCATACATTATCATCTACCATGTAGTATTTAATAATCTGCCTAATGAGTTTTACAGCCTAAATTTTAGCAAAGATAAAATTTAATTTAATAAATACCAAAGTTAATCAAACAATTAATTTAAATTCTCTATCCCGGGGCAATTCATTAAATAATTATGAGATATAATTGCCCGACAGCCATTATATATCATTTAATCTGAAATGAATCATTATAAACTGAAGTGTTCAGTAAATGTTTCTTGGAGTAATGACGAAGGTTGTAGAAATGTAAACAACAACTTGAATATGAACAGAAAACATTTTAGAATCCTGCACAATTAATGTTCAGACATTTAATGACAGCCGCTGCAATTAAACGATACTTATTGTAAAATATCTCGTTTATTTAATTTTTTTGTAAATACTGCTAACGCACATTCTATATGATTTTCGAGGGGCATTTTCATTGGTCACTACAGCAAGATCATCGGCATATATCCTTCTTAAAACAGACGCTGATCGAAAATGGTGTAAACCAAAAAGTCCTTTTCTGACATTTATCGTGTGACTCGCTCAGACTATTTTCGCGCTCATTAGCTGCATTCTGAATAATAAAACCAATGAGTGGTTGTATAATATAGTGGAGTATAGTTTAGGAAGATATAGTTGAACCGCAGATAAATTCATTTCTTTTCTCAGGATTGGCTGACTTAGCTGGTGCAAATAAGATACTAAACTCTAGCGTTGCTTCGTAAAGTTCGTAGCTGCACTATTCGTCAATCTCGTTATAGCTAACTTCACTCCACTCCGAGTAACGAACGCTTCTATTTAAACGGAGAGACGGTTCCTGAATAATTTTTAAACGTTTAAAGTGTTTGGAGCCGTTCCAAAATTTCTTCATTTAGTTTTTCCGGGGTTTTTAATTTTATGAAGCCTTCAACATGATCTCTGTTTGTAAAAAAACTGATAATACCTGCATTACTAAACAATGTTCAAAACAAGTGTCGAATCAAGCTCCCTAATTAGAATTATATTAATTAAATTTTTAGGTTAGGTACCTAGTATACAGGGTTATTGGTAATTCACTGACACTATGTCGTTAATTGCATTCTGTCCACCATCATGAATACGTCTGTGAAGACGCCAGGTCTCAATTCTTAAAATTGGTGGAAAGAGAATGATATTTGTAGGCACCCCCCGCAATTCAAAAATTGTTCATTATAGGGGTTTCCTTTGAAACTAAACCCAAAAACGGCTTTGCCCTGAATTATGAGTGGGTGTGTGTGTGTTCGGCTGTCTTCTAGCCAGGCTAATGCCACTTAAATAGTCTTGCGTAGATATAAAATAAGCCAATGGTGATGATGTGGATTTAAATAGGAGTTGGAGATCGGAACTTAGTAATTAATTAGTTTTCGGACATTATTTTTTATGTGAGACGATTTACAAAAAAAATAAGAATTAAGACCTGTCTTTACTAAAGTGTTCGTGATGATGGGCAGAACCTGCAGTTTACGCAGTGTCAGTGAATTACCAATAACCCTGTATAAATAATAGATTCAGGCGTTACTTTGAGGAAATCCATTGTATAATATTAAGATGAAACAATATTTAGTAACAATTCCGCGCAGAACCTCCTCCGACAAGATCCAACGAAATGTGATTTGTGTGTACAGCCCGCCCTCCCATTCAGATTTTGTTGGATCTTGTCGGAGGAGGTTCTGCGCGGAATTGTTACTAAATATTGTTTCATCCTAATATTAAACCCTGTATAGTCTCGCTGCCTGCTTCTGTATTTTCGGCCAACCGGAGTCTTATATGACAATAGTAAATGGCTGTTTTCTAGACCTTCGTGATATCTACATGGTGTGTCACATCGTCACTTACCATTAGGCGAGATAATGGTGAAACGAAGATCTATCTCATCATCATCATTGGCCTTTACATCCACGAAGGATGGTTTATGTAGTGTTCGTTTTTCGACACTTACGTAGATAACTTGTAAGGCTTACACGGGAACGACAAATTATTCTGAAAAAAATTCTGAACATCTATCTATAGACTATAAAAAAGTCCCTATGAGAATATCTTTTTTAGCGTCACGTGAAATATCAAAAGAATACAAAATATTACGGAAAAGCGCATGAAAGCTGTCCAGAATATAAATGTTTGGTGATTGGTCAGAATTGATACGATGACAGGCCCGCTACCGTCCAATCGACATTCCCGGGTGTTGAATAGATAACTCAGTTTTTTCACGTCATGTTCAACACACTCATCACAGTGGACAGTTTCGAATGGAGAATCTATTGGACTCTACACTACACACCGAGCCCGACACAGGAGCGTTGATATGACATTTCAGTGTATGTATTAAATAGTGTCGTCAGCTGATTGTGTTTTGTCAGCTTGTCGGAGGACCGTCTTGGTGTGTGTAGACCACAGCAGATCGATTCAGATGTATTAGTGAGTGTATCCTACTTCCTACTAATATTATAAATGCGAAAGTTTATGAAATGTGAAATTTTTGTTACCTAGGATGTCTTAAACCACGGGACAGATCAAGATGAAATTTGGCGTACATTTAGAGCTAAGCCTAACCTATATATTAAGCTACTTATTAGGTTTAAAGAACTTTATTTCTCATAAAAACATTACAGTTCACTTAAAATGAGATAAATTTAAACAGTAGGTAACTGTGTACTAAAACTAATTTTAAGTAGGTAAATAACTCATGGGATTTGAGACTTAACTTAAATTACTAATCATAACTAATTATGTTATCTAATAGTGTTCTATTTATTGACTTATTGACAAAAAATAGCTAGTCTATCATATTATTTACGCCACTGATTGGTTCATTTACTTTTCTCTTCGTTTTCAAAATGCAGCCAATGAACGGCGAATGGTACACTTTTAATAAACATATAATTTTAATAACATAATATTTTCATTGAAAACCTAGAAGAGGTGCTGAACGTTATAGCTAAATATCTACCTAAACTAAAGAAATGTCGGATTGTGTCAAGGTATAGAACGGAACACAGAACGGAACTTTTCTATGGCAAAAACGTAACTCAAGCATATATCTACGACTGAGCAACCTTTCATAAAACGGCTTAAGAAATATCGCGTACAAATATCAGGAAAAAACTGCTCTCGTTTCCACTGGACATCGAAAATGCTTCCAATAATAGAACTAGGTTAAAAACGAACAATTGAGTCAAACTCAAACATTTGACAAACTATTTTGCTTTGTATTCTACATTTGCGCGTTCAATTTATCAGCAGGTATAAAACGGCTGGCTGATAGTTTCTGGCATAAAGACGGATATTGGATACTTTTTATCCCGGCCAGGGGTCCCGGTGGAATGAACTTTGCCTGCGATAAACGCTGGGTGTTGACTTGCTGTGTTTATAGTTAGGTTTATTATTCCCCCCGTGGATTCGCTATTATCTATTGTTGGGTGGATAACAGTCCTCTTAAATTTTCCTGCGGATCACAGATAAAAGAGACTTATCTTTTAACCTATTGGGTAATAGGTTGATAGATAAGTAATTTCCATTGATAGTTATTGACTATGAATGGAAATGACAATGGTCTGATAATAATTCAGATTGTAATTTTTTCTTCATTCATGAGGGTTTTTAATAACAGTAAATACGGTCACAGAACATTCGTTAATTAAATAGTTTTTTTGTTTTTAAATTAGTATTCCAATCCTATCCTACTAATATCATAAAGCCGAAAGTTTGTGAAATCTGAATTTTTGTTACCTAAGGATCTCCAAAACTATTGAACAGATCAAGATGAAATTTGGCGTGCATTTAGAGAAAAGAAAAAAAAACTTTTTATACCACTAGTTATTACTAAATAATGCACACACCATCAAGTGAGCCTAAAAGCAAGCAGAGCTTGTGTTATGGGTACTAGATAACTGATATCCTTACACTACCGATAAAATTATATGTAGGTATAAGAAGTGTTTCCTACATTCCATGGCTCAGCACCATCGCACGTCCCTGGTAAAAGACACACTTATTCCGTTTTCCCCAGCCCAAGTTGAGTACAGAGTAGTAACCAAAAAGAAGCTCCCAAGAGATGAAAGACAAAATTAATCAGTTACCGTTATAATGCCTATTGCCTCTAAGCCCGTAGGTAATTGAATTGAGGTATCTTATCTACCGAAAAGTATCTTAAAAAGGGGCGACACGGTTTAAGTAACCGAACGGAATTTCTTGCCAGCCGTGGAAATACCATCTTATTGTTTGTTTTTACTTGGAAACTGGGGCTTTTAAATTTATCTCTTTTTTATAATTTGCTAGCTGTTGTCCACGGCTTCGCACGCTCTTTTCCGGGACAAAAAGTAGCCTATGTACCTACGTTTCCGGGTACCGTCTACCAGCCTGTCGCATTTTATTTATTTTTTAGTTTTCATTTGTTTATGAAGATTTTTTTTGCCCCTGATATGGATCTTGTATCTGGAAATAAATAATATATAATTGTTATTATTTATCAAAATACATTCTGCAGTTTGGGCATGAAAAGGTAACATAATTACTTTTGCTCTTATAATATTACTATGGACTGAACTTAGAATAAATATTTAATTTTTACCCCCGGGCACAAAAAGAGAAGGGTGTTATAAGTTTAACTTGTCTGTCTGTGTATCTGTCTGTGGTATCGTAGCTCCTAAATGGATGAACCGGTTTTCGTTTAGTTTTTTGGTGTCATAGATAATTTTATCCCGAGTGTTCTTAGCCATGTTTCATGAAAACCTGTCGGGGGGTTTTTAATTTTGTTCTTGTTATTTCTTTTTACTTACTTTTAAAAGGTTTTTGGAACCTATCACATCTCAATCTTTAGTGCTGCATTATTTAAGTAATATGTAATAAGTTCAATCACATTTTTCAATCGTCTGATTGAAACTTTTATCTAAAGAATAATTTTAGATTTGTGAAAATACTGTCAAACCCCCAAAGATAAAATTTATTTGACGAATGAGACATCGGCCCAATCAAATCAAAGTAGGTAAAGCTAAAGGTAAAAGGTAAAGCTGAATTGATGCCCCACTTTTTTATTCCAGTTTACTATCCGAACTTTACCATATTACGTGAAACAGGCTGTTCTTTTAATGAACTCTTGGATTGTCTGTTAGGTTTTGAAGTACTTACCTAGTAAGTAAATTATGCTGTTGATGAATACAATTTTAAAGGCCACTTTCATGAGAAGGCCATTAAGGCGCTTATCAGAGGAAGGCCAGCGTTCAGCAGTGGACCAATACAGGGCCCCGATCATGGTGTGGAAAGTGTACCTAGTGATCTATTGGCATTGCGGCTCAAGCGTTAGCAGTTGAAACGTTAGGGAGATCCGCTGACAAGTGTGTCCACTGATCGGCGATCCGAATGACGTCATTCGCACTAAACGAAAAAGTGACTGTCCTACGGAATACCGGAAGTCAAAATACCGGATAACGGTATATCGAAAGTACACAAAACCGCAGATCGAAATACCGAAAGCACATGACGCCGCATCACGGAATATCGAAAGCACGCAATACCGAAAAACTGTAGACCGGACGAACATAATCTCGAATGCACGCTATACCGAAAGATCGCGAAATCGAAAGTACGCAATCTCGAAATTTTCTTCATGGTTGTACGTAAGTTTAGTCATACCAATTAAAATATTTTCAAAACTTTTCAGTGTAAGCAGTACGTTCATAACGTTACTTCTTTGTCTAACATAATACAATTTTAGAATGTTTTAATTAATAGAAGAAAATAACTTTTATTATTGATTTGGTGTTTTCTATGTATAATAAAAAATATTTATCAATGTAGTGTATTGTATTAAGTATATCAGTTATCTAGTAGGTACCCATAACACAAGCTCTGCTTAGCTTGAGGCTAGATAATGCTGTGTGAATTGTCCAGCATTATTTATTATTATTATTAAGAGTCAATAAAAATATGATAGAAGGTGAATAAAAGTTTATTATTAAAAACAAAATTAACACTCACTTGAACTAAAGACCATAATGGGACAATATACACACGTCGAACAATATTTTAAACAAAGTTCTAACTCAAAACAATGTCGGCTTTCCACCAAGGTTTCCACCACATATACATATAATGTGGTCTGTGTCTGTGGTTGATTGCATACGTGAGATTATAGCCATCACACAAAATTCTATTGAAAATTGGCACAACCGTTGGAATAGCTCCAAACACTGCAAGAAATTATAAAAAAGCAAAAAAAGTTTACCTTTGTAGTAAACTTAATTTTTCATTTACGCTATATAGGCTAGGCCACTCAAAAAGTCTTTGGTGCCCATTGTGCCCCTGTTGGATATAAAATTTTGATTTATTTTTTGTATGCTGTGAGGTATTTCTTTTTTTCTTCGAACGAAGATCGCAGTGGCAGCTTGGGTAGCTGCCACTGCGATCTTCGTTCGCGTTGCTCACACCGATCAATAGAGCTATTCTTTGACTCCAAGTTTTCTAATGCAGTATGCAAGAAAAACATAAAAAAACAGTTTTCTATTGTCACCGATAAATACGAATCATTAAAATCAAATCTGTATCTGTATCTTAATTATAACAAAACTAACGTACAGCCCTGAAGAAAATTTCGACATTGCGTACTTTCGATTTCGTGATCTTCCGGTATAGCGTGCATTCGAGATTGTGTTCGTCCGGTCTAAAGTTTTCCGGTGTTGTGAGCTTTCGGTATTCCGTGATGCGGCCTCATGAGCTTTCGATATTTCGATCTGCGGTTTCGTGTACTTTCGATATACCGTGCTCCGGTATTTCGACTGCCGGTATTCCGTAGGACAGTCCGAAAAAGTTGCCTCCAAGAATCCTCGTCGACATTGCTGACAGTCCACTCCGTGCGTTGCGGATCTTTTATGGCAAACCATTGTGGATTGTCCGATGCCGGCCTGTGACTCTAACGTTTCAACTGCTAACGTCGTTTGAGTCGCAATGCCGTGCCTTACCACACCGTGATCGGGGTCCAGGCTATTGAGTTTGAGGTTGAAGTACTTACTTAGTAGTAGATTCTGCTGTTGATTAATACAATTTTTAAAAGCCACTTTCATGAGAAGGCCAATTAGGCTTATCAGCGGGAGGCCTGCATCCAGCAGTGGACCATTACAGGCTGTCAAGGTTGAGGTTGAGGTTAAATGAGAAATTAAAAACATAATTTACTGCTTAAATAGGTACCTCTTTATTTTTGTAGGAACGTAAGTTATGGAAAATAAACAATTCGTTTCTAACAAGGCAAGGTAAAAGAGATCCTTATCTACATAGTTATAAAGCTTTGTTCTGACTGACATCGCCCAAACCACTCTGCGTAGGCTGGAAATTCAGAAGGTATGTTTGTCAAAGTATACAGAATGAAAGGATATTCACCCCCCAAAGGTTTCAAACGGGGTCAAGATGGAGCTTTCAACCAGGTATCTATGGAGATAATAGGCGAAGGAAAATAATAATATCTGCAGGAACAGCTAGAAACTTACAAGTGCAGTTATGTAACTAAAAGTGAGGCTGGAAGCGTGCAAAACATTGAAAAACAATCTGTATTCGAATGTGATTTTTTTTTTCAATAGCTTTAGCTTAGCTGCCAGTCTTTTTTTCATCGCTTGCATACCTTTTACGTTTATAGGTGTAGCAGGTGACTATAGCCCTTGTGCTATAAGTAGACCACACAACTGGCGGATCCGATCTCCCAGTTGTGTGGTCTACCTATAGTACGTATAGTGAGCTATGAAAGTCTTTTAAAAGAAGTTGTTTGTCAAAGCTTACATAACCCGGAGACTAGCAATTTTTTTTGTACTTATAACTTATTTGCGCTGATTGACCCTTACGCAAATCAATGCGATTCCAAAGCAAAATACAGATTTCTTTCTCTCATTAGTTATTTTATGGTGCAGTTACTTGAGTTGTAATAAAATAAAATGTTAAGAGCCTTTTGTTACTGACTGTACTATCGTAGAGAAAGCTACGGCAATACCATCTCATCGATAACTACTAACAAACTTAAATATAGAGATGGTCCCAAATAGACAACGTTTTAGTTTCGACGCAATCCGTAATAGGCTAACTACGTCAAGGAAGTTTGCATGTCCCTTAACCTAGAGTTTATATGGCCTCAGGTCGGAAGTTGTACGACAGAGATTAACGACATTTATAGCCGACCCGTTGACGTGAGTGAGATCTCAGTGAACTCATCAAAATGTGTCGTAAACTTGAGTAGCTGAAGTCGGGTGATCAAATCGGAATTCTGCTTTTAAACAAGTTTTTGAACTTGGTCTGGACTCTAGGATAAAGTTAGGTAAGTTGCCCTAGTGGTGACACTTTCCGTGTCATTAATAAACCTATATTAATGACACGGCAAGTGTTACCACTGTTATTGGGGTTTTTCTACCAAGTAAAATTCACAATAGCAGCCCCGAGTCAGGAAGTTAGCTGTGTTACACCCTCGTGTCTCAGAAAGCACGTTAAGCCGTTGGTCCTCCGCTTGACTTTTACCCGGTCCTGTCGGTCTGCCGACCCATCGGATTATGAGAGTGAGGGAATTGAGAGTGCACCTGTTTTTGCACACACACTGGTGCACTATAATATGTCCTGCGCTTCTGGCTAGTCTCCGATGAGACTGGCCGCCGTGGTCGAAATTCGGCTAGGGGGACATTATTATTTAATTTATTTTTGGGGTGGGACAATGCCATCGCACTACCCCTCCGCCACGGGGGTGCCGTAGGGGGTGTGTGGGGCTTGAATCCACTAAAAACCCACCCGTGAACAGTCCTCCGCCGTAGTGGGGCAAGATCGGGTCGCGCTAGTATAACCTAACCTAACCTAACTTGTGAATCTCAATCAATACCTATTAATTAAATAAAGAATGCTGGACAATCCACACAGCAGCATCTAGCCCCAAAGTAAGCTACTCAAAGCTTGTGTTATGGGTACTAGATAACTGATATATTTAATACATTATATATAAGACAGATTTTTTTTTTATTATACATAGAAAACACCCAGACCAACGGAACAAATTTCTGCAGGTCATACACAAATTTGTTCCGAGGCGGGAATCGAACCCGCAACCTCTTGCGTCGCAGACGGACTCTCGCCGGCTGCGCCACTGAGGTCGACTGGTAAATTGGTTAATTGATTGGTCTACCTATCTACTCTACTTTTCCCTAAGCCAATCCGTTTTCTTGATCTGTTTACTTGACGCAAAAAAAGAAACCAATTTTCTATTTTTTACACAATTGTCTAAGGTTTACTCATGATTTTCTTTTTTGGGGTCTTCGTTGAGTCCTTTTGTGTACGGGAGAATAGAACGCCACTGTTGAAAGTTTCACGTTACGTTTCACGCATTCTATGTGATTTTACCATTCCGTTACTGAAAACAAAAGCTTGTTGTCGTCCGAACTTATACTGCACGTTGTTGGAATATAATCTAAATTCTATGACTATTATCACAAGGTTCAATTCCATTAAGCATTCAACGGAGTGAGGAACCTTTTACTACTTATGTACGCATATTAGACGCATTGAGCCCAAAATTTGTTTAGCATACGCGTACACAAAATCTGTTCAGCTTCATTTGAGATTCAGCTTACGCATTATGCTTATAGAGTTCTATTCTGGGTGTATGGAATGGTCCGTTATTTACCATTTGCATTCATAAGAGTGAAGTAACAATTCTACGGGACAATATTGTTAACGACAGTTCTGGAATGTTATTAATTATTAGTATTGTTTGTTATAGTTGGAAAACAAGAACAATGTGGCTTGTTTTTTGTTGGAGTAAACCGAGTAAACGTACTTACTCTCTCGTATTTCTGGCAGTCCCATACAGACTTTCTCAAAAACGAATTAACTTTTAAAATAACTGTTATTTTAACGTTTTAAATAGCCGTGAAATTAAAACAGCTAACAAAATTATTTTAAATAAGGGGAACAGGAGAAGTTTTTTTTGTAAAATCCCACTCACTCTAAAGAAGTCCTTCGTTATGACATTAAACTTTGGTTTTCCAACACAAACAAGGCACCCACTTACATTCAGAGAATCGTTATAGTTTATGTATAAACAAATGTATTCTAGGAAGTTATGTAATATTGTGGAGTCTAGAAAGTAAAATCACACAAATATTAACAATACGAAAATTTAGATGACGGATGGATGGATGTTTGTTACCTCTTCACGCCAAAACTACCTACTGAAGGCATCATCATTTGGCTGAAAATTTTCATATAGGTAATTCTAATCCTGGAATCAAACATAGGCTACCTTTTATCCCATAAATCAGTTGGATCCATGGCAAAGAAATCAGCATTAAACGTTTCCATAAAAACAACGCGTGTGAAGCCGCGGGCAGAAACTAGTTAAGTATAAATGTGAAAGTTTGAACGTTTAGATAGGTATTTGTTACCTGTTCACGACAAAACTGAACGGTTCGGCTTGAAATTTTGCAAACAGGTATTTTTAGGCCTGGATTAAAACAAAGCTTACTTTTTATTCCATAAATATGTTCCCATGGGATAGAAATTACCTTCAAATTTTTTATAGAATCAACGCGTGCGAAGCCGCAGACAGAAACTAGTTTAAGCTTAAACAATAAACCTTAATCCCATAACCGCATAACTGTGAGTAACTCATGTGAGGTAGCATATAGCATATAGGTAGGTATATACTTTCTGCGCAGAAAATGTTCATTATTTTTAAAAATAACTTTCGCGATTTCACAATGTTATTAATAACGAGCTTACATATGCATACGTACATTATTAACTTACCTCCCTCGAAAAGGTTTTGACATTCACCTCGCTTGGTAGAAGGATTGATGATCATAGTAGATGTGTCAAGTAATAGATTGTTTTGAAAAAACTTATAACCTAAAAACCCTTAATTTTCCACTGTTTTTAAGTTTTACGCGATAAATAATAATACTTGGGCAGTAAAATTTGGTATAGGACCATTTCGGGTTTACTTTTTATACAATAGCGAAATAATTTTCAAAGTCGGTCTATAATTGGATGGAGTAATCGACGAACATGTATGTGAATATAAAACCTCCACCTTTTTTCAAGGTCGGTTAAAAAAACACAAAGAAAGCTACTGCACTCCCTCTGGAATTTCCATTCGTTATAGTTGATTTAATGTAAAACTTTGAAATCCATCATGATAATAATCACTAAAGTCTGCAACGGCGTCATCTGGGTACCTACATTCCATGATCATGGCGCATGAAACTGTGCCGAAATACAAAGCTCAAAACTCAAATCATGGTAAATATCTCGTTGTAAATAACTTCAATGATTTAATGTATGCTGTTATTGAAACCTTTTTAACGTTATCCGTTCTTTAGGCGCTGCCTCCCCTCACACTAGCGCCGCCACCTATTTTATCTAATTATTACGTTGGAGAAAGGAATTTCCAAAAATTACGTTAGCCAGTTTGTGATACCTATTATAAGTTTCTTAATGCCTCTGTTGTAGTTTTATTTTGTACTAGCGTTGTTTATATGGAAACTTTAAAGGTGATTTCTATCCCATGGGAACTTATTTATGGGATAAAAATTAGCTTATGTTTGATTCCAGGATTAGAATTACTTGCATCCAAAAAATCAGCTCGATCCGATCTGTACTTTTGGCGTGAAGAGGTAACAAAAATTCATCCATCCATCCAAACTTTCGCATTTATGATATTAGTGTCATATTTTCGACAGAGAATCGAAAATAGAGTTTGGTGGCCACCAAGTGCAACTTCGTTTCTCTGCCTAAACTATACAAAATAAAACTATTACATATGCATTATAAAAAGCTTATAATAGGTATCACAAACTGGCTAACTTAATTTTTGAAAATTCATTTCTTAAAAGTAATAATTTTGACGACCTCCGTGGCGCAGCGGGCGAAGGTCCGCCTGCGACGCAGGAGGTTGCGGCTTTGATTCCCGCCTCGGAACAAATTTGTGTACGATGTGCAGAAATTTGTTCCGTTGGTCTGGGTGTTTTCTATGTATAATAAAAAATATCTATCTATGTAGTGTATTTTATTAAGTATATCAGTTATCTAGTACCCATAACACAAGCTCTGCTTAGCTTGGGGCTAGATAATGCTGTGTGAATTGTCCAGCACTTTTTTTTTTTTTAAATTAGATAAAATAGGTGGCGGCGCTAGTGTGAGGGGAGGCAGTGCCTTAACGAAATATATCACCGACGACAAATCACTGCCGTCTGCCATGACTCTCATTCATCTGTTCGCACAGTTTATATCGAGATTGTCAGTAAGTTCCCGGTCCGGTCCATCATTCTAACGTTAACTAAAAGACCCTCGGCTTGGGCTGTCAACTGTCAACTGAGAGTCCATCAATCTCCCTCAAACGAGGGAATACGGCAACTAGTTGACTGGGGTTGCTGTCCGTCAACTTGTTATTGTGTCAAAGCTTTGGTTCCACTGTTTTCAGAAAAAAGTTCTTTTAACTCATTGGGTTAGATGGATAAAAAATATTTTTTTCTACCACGTAAAGACAGGAAAAAATATAGAGAAGCTTAGAATAGAGGAAGTATAAAAGGCGGCTTTGTCGCTGAGAGCGATCTCTTTCAGGCAATCTTGGGATGGACTGGATATGAAAAGACAAAATAGATGGTGGTACTGAATAAATGTATTTAGAAACAAAAAAACCAAATACTTACACTACATACCTACATAGCCTACAAACATTTTAATATCTACTACACTATAAATAATATTGTGGTCGACGATGAAACCTTACCACTTCTCGTCAAAAGTCGCCGTTATACTGGATATAAGATGTCTCAGTATGTCAGATTTCAGATTTCAGATTTATTTATTGCATACCTACATATACGATTACAGAGTTTTAGCTTAGATGGTAATTGATTAGATGGTAAATGTCTTGCCTACCAGTCGTTAAAAAATTCGCTGTAATCCAGTAAGTATAATACCTACCTATGTTTCAGTATGTCTTGGAGAGGTTTCATTCTGGGTTCCGCACCTCAAAAGGAAAAAGTAATCCATATAGGATCACTTTGTTATCCATCTGTCAACCCTCTTTTCTCAGGAACTTGTGGAGGTATCGAATTGAAATTAACATCCAATGCCCAAGTCCGTAATTTCTTGAAGCCGTGATATAAATCCAACTTCTAAGTAAACGCAATCAAAAGTTACAGCTGTTTATGTCCGAATGTTTTGAAATTTCCAAGTTAATCACATGGACACAAACCCTATAGGGTACTTCCAAGGTACCTACTTCCAAGGCCAAACAAGGTCTTACATTTATACGGAGTCCATAGTGCGCGAGTCTGACTCGCACTTTACGTTTTATTATTTTCATAATCAGTGTATTTACTAACTACTTAGTTTCTGATCGCGGCTTCCCTCATGCGATGCGGTACCTGAATGAAACATAGCCTATGCGACGCGGAATTTATTTCTATTAGTCATATAACTTTACAAAACCGTATATTAGGTACTTCCCGTAGGCCTAAAATCATGAAATTTGGCAAAAAGCAAGGTCTTATACGGACCCTGGGGCGTGATTCCGACTTGCACTTAACGTTCTATTTTATGGTAAAAAGACCTTTGTTTGACTAAAATCTCACCTGATGCTAAGTGACGAGATGGCGACGATGTATCACTACACGAAGGTCCTATTCAGGTTGTAGTTGGCCGGAAAACAGAAACAGGTAGGTAGCATTTTGTATTCGGTCACTGCAAAAACTGTGATTATTTTTGGACACACGCCTCACCACAGGAGACTACGTAGGTGTCTACGTACCTGTGCCTACCTAGATTTAGGTTTAAAGATATTTATTCTCAACAAAGACACAGTCACCTACATGAGAATACTTAATTAGTTCAGTGTTAAACAGTTTATAAAATATAAATATAAAATGGAGAAGTTATTGTTCGGTCTAAGTGTATGTTTTAATTACAGCTGTTTAGCATTAATGAAATGATAAGTAGGTACAAAGTAGGTAAGTAGGCTACCTACCTACCCATACCTGCTTAAACTCGTAACTCGTTGACTTTTCCGAAGTTTGAGAAATACTGATGAATTTAGCGCTGTATTTTTATTTTTGGTTTGATGCTATGAAATCTTGGCTCAATATTGGTTGAGCCATGTCTGTCAATAATGCTGCTTATACTCGGTTTTAGATACTTAGATATTTTTTGTAGGTACCCAAAAACAAAGAAATATTGGTGGAAAATATTTTATCGAGATTATATGACACTGTTATCCAGCAAATCGCACAAGCTTGAACAATTTTTCGTTTTTATAGCTTTCATTCGTCTACGTCCGTTTTAAAACTTGAATATGAATCCTTTTCGCCGCGCTTGTGCTTTTACGCGTTGTTGAAGCTTATGTTTTTGTCCATAGTGATTACCTTGTTATTTTCATTATCAGTGTTTGTGAAGTTTTTATTCATAAACGCCTTTGTTGACATAAAATATATTTGTTTCTAGAACCGAGTAGTTAGCGAGCCAGTTAGTTAGAGCGAGTTAGTAGCGAGTTAGTGAGTTAGGTACCTCACATATGTTTGTGTTTTTTATAGAGCCGGGTTAACAGAGCGCATTGCGCGCCATTTTGTGAAGAGTATAGCCATATGATTTCACGTTCATAGGAGCGGGACCGAGCATACGTTTTTGGAACGGCGGCGGCTTTAGCGCAAAAATGATGTTTTTGCTTATTTACAAGAAAACTACACAACTTATGAACTGTACTAAGGAACTGTGTTAAGGAACCAAACAATTATTAATAACCTACGAATCAAAACAAAAATACTTTCTATAGACCGCAGGGTTTCTTTTCTGAGATCTCGACCAAATTAGATGCAAAACAGTGCACTTTTATAATTGTTTTTTGTAATTTTTTTTCGCTATCATGTTTTCCAATTAAGTAACTGAAGAAAATATATTGAATTTTATGTAATTCTAGTTTTTTACAACGGGGATCCCGTAAGTACTGAGATCTAGCAAGCCCGCTAGGTTCACCCTTTAAGGCTAGGTAGTCCTGCAGCAGTAGGCGTAAGGGAAAGCGCGCGCCTGCCAAGCCGCCGCGCTTGTATTTATTGTAGTTATTTAAACATAGTGATTAATAAAATCATTTATCAAGTCAAACTCTGCGACTTTGTTAAGATATATTAAGTGTCTTTAGTTGAGTACAAAAAAAGTGTGATATCAGTAGTTCGCTACTCATTTTATTGAAAAAAAACATTATAGAGGGGGTAACCTTGGGATTTTTTTTTATCGAGTGAAGTTCATTAGATCTTGTAACTGAATGAGACTTTGACTAGACTAGATCCTTAAGTAATATATTTCTTTTTTTCAGAATTTTAAACTCTATTTTCTAAGTCCCAGATGATTTTAAAAATCACAAAAATGCGGCCTCTGCTGACCTATCACGCCTTAAGGTAATGTTGTTTCACACTAGGCGTTCACGATCTTACGTCTCCGGTGACGACAGGTGTAGCTGCATCGTGGGGCAATTTTCTATCGCACGTGACCTGTGAAGCGATCGCTCTGTTACGATAGAAAGCTACCTACCACGTTGCTACTGCCGCACGTATTTTGCAATGTTGACGACATCTTTTTAACAGACTTCAAAAAAAAAGGAGCAGGTTCTATGCGGTGGACTGCGGTAGCGACACTGCGAGACGTCAACTTCTCCGTGATATTTATGTAATAATTTCATAAAAATGTCGAAGTTAGTGCTCGAAAACCTGATAAAGGACTTTTGCAACTTGCAGACGACTGTCGCGACGCTTGTGATTAAAGTGGAGTCACTTGACGCGAAAATTAGTGCTCAATCTGTGATAATTTTAACCTGCCAACAGGCTTTGCAAATGTTCAAAAATCTCTGACGTGTCTTGTCAAACGGTCGCGGTGACCACAGCGCTCGTACAGCGACCCATACTAAAGCACGCATCAATGCATCGCTCGCTGCCGAGCTCTCGAAAAATGCAAAGAAAACCAGCGATGCAAACGCATCAGCGGCATTATCAACGAATAACCGGTGACAGCATTGACGAAAACAAAAAAAAATTAAGTTTTATTCGCTGTCATTTCTCCGTCAAATGAGCCGATTTGATGATTCTTTCACTTCTTTAGGATTTGTATAGAAAATTATCCCGGTTCCTTAAAAATGTAATTCCCGAAGGATTAATTTTTGTTCCGCAAAATAAAATAAAAATTGTTATTTATAGGAATTCTAAGTCTTTTTTTTCTGGTGTAAAAAAAACTTCAAATTATGTTTTGAAGAATAAGTAGATGCCATAGATCGAAGTTGATTTCGGAAGATTACCTACTATACTAGCTTTTCGAAAGTGTAAAGCACAAATTAGATGCAATTAGGTCCATCCTGTGTGAATTGTCCACCGTTCATCATCATCAGCATCATCAGCCTATATTAGTCCACTGCTGGACATAGGCCTCCCCTAATAAGCCAGCTTGCCGCATCCAGCATCTGCCTGCAGTCTTTCACAGATCGTCATCCCATCTGGCCGGAGGGCGTCCTACACTACGTTTGCTGAGTCGCGGTCCCCACTCAAGAACACGTTTACCCCAGCGGTTTTCGGTTCCTCGCGAGATATGGCCGGCTCACTGCCACTTCAGCTTGCTAATTCTTTGAGCTATCGCGATAACTTTGGTTTCATCCTTGTGTCCAGCATTAGGTATTTATTATTACTGTCCCTCAGACAATAACATAAATCGTCCTAAACGAGAAATATCCATGTTGATTTCATTTCAACCAGTCAGTCAGTGTGTCATGACATGACAAAGGCTTTGTTTCAAAGCTGTTTGTTACAATTGTTTTATTCAGTCTATTGTCAGTAACCGGTTTGCGGGTTAAAATCGTCTGAAGCCGCCATATGATTTGATCCACGGTTATTTACTTTGTCACAGATGCATTCCGAATTACGCTAAAATCGATATTAGCGCGCTCAAAAGCGTTCCAAATTACTGTGAGCGCGATAACGATGCCCCGTGTGATGTCATAGATGACGTCATTACATGCGCCTTTTTGCGATATCAATGATATTGAAATTAAAAAAATATCTCCGACCACCCTACAAACTGAAATCACTGTGAGCGCTATGTAAAAACTGACAATTAGCATACATCGTAGTATTTGCAGCGGTCCGTTGACCGTTCACAAGACTATCAGCTCAAGTTTATGGTGATTTTGAAAATGACTTATGTCAATTGTATAATCATATGACAATTTGACAGATCGTTCACAGCGACCATGCTCGGTAGTATGGGTTTTCTGAGCGTAAAGCTGGCGCCGGTTATGACGTCATCTATGACGTTTCGCTATCAACTGTAGACGCGTCAACGGAATAACGGACAACTTTTGTGAGCACTCAAATCGATTTTTATATACGGACCTAAGCAATTGTTTTCTCTTTTTTTCGTTTACTGATATTTTACACCGCGACTCGTGACCGTAAGCGTTCCATCAGTGTTACGAATTGATCATAGCACTCAACTGTCAATATCGTGATATCTAATTTTGACCACAAAATATCGTTGTGATCGCTATCAGCGCTCTTATCGTATTTCTGAATTCACCCCTGACTGTATTAATCTATCAATCGCATCACAAAAGGGCCAATTTCCACTAAATTAATCTATTAACCATAACAATGGTATCGTCTCAGAATAACGAAGGCACGTCATTTTGGCATTACCTTTGATGCAAGAAACTACAGAAGGTGGTGGTTGTTGTACATGACGTGTCAAGATTGAAACCACTCTATCAATATTTCCGTGCAAACAGCACCGCACGCACTATTTAGAGTTTCTTTCATATATGGACCATTCTGCGATTATCTGAGAAAGCCATAGATTAGCAGAAACCGGTATGTTGGTATATATCTATTCACGATTTATAACATAGGTCGTTATCCAAAGCAGGTCTCCGGAAGCCTCTGTACCCCACGGACCTAGAGTCTCGACTCCAAGAGGAGTAAGAGACAGAGATAGAGTAGATTAAGAGAGATAAAGGTAAATTCCAAATTTGTTTACTGTTTTAGTTTGATCTTTGATGTTCAGCGACTTTCGTTGTTAAATCTAGTAACCACATACGTGCTACACCCACAACCCAATTTAGCTGTTTCAACACATTCTAAAATGTAATTTGTTGTCTTTCATTAAATTTAATGGCTATTTTAAGGAAAATCTAATCCTTCTGCCAAGTTTTATTATTTCATCAGACCTTTTGCACTTCAGGGGGTAAAGTGAGGTAAACCGGGCTAAACTGAATATTTTGCGGTCACCAGGGTAGGGAATTAGGGAGGAACTAAAGCGAAACCGCACCTGGTGTAAACCGATGTTTGTAACAAGTTTTACCTGAACAGTCAGCAGCGAAAACCGGTACACACAATACATTAAACAAATATTTATTCTCGTTATTGCAAGCCAAAAAACAAAAATTCAAAGAGGAAAACACGAATAGTTAACACTTTTGTATGATACGGCTATATGGGCGGCTACGCCCATCTATATTATAGCCGTATAATACAAAACACACACGTAAAAATATTTCTTAAATCGGCGAAAAGATCACATCACAGACTCTTCGGACCACAAGCAGAGCACTATCTATCTAATATCGCCGACAAAACAATACAAATTAAAGTCACGATTATTTTGTGTGTGTATTTGATTTATACAAAATAATCGGACCATTATTAGGGTCGCTTTATTTTGTGACTAAAGACTCTAAACCCAGCGATACATTCGTCTGCAGAAGTTTCCTTTTATCGTTAAAACCCTGAAGGTATATAAAATTTATAAACTGTGTTGGTGTTGCAAACAATTTTAATCCCCACCTCAGTTTTGCTAAAATTCCTTTCCAAGTGGAATCCGCATGAAATTTATAGAGATTGTATTTTATTGCGCTCCTGATTGTGCTTCTGCAACATTGTGTTATTATTTTTACATTTCCTTTCGGGGTGAAATGAGAAAACCTTGGGAATGTTACACGAAATGTGAGTTTTCTCAAGAGCACTATTATTATATTTCTGGCAGAAACTCAACGAATTCTTAGGTGTTGTTATTTACTTGGTCATTATTTTGCTCTATGGCAGGTTCAGAGCTATGTATATGGGTTTCATTGTCGAGTAAAATTCATTGTGATATATCCAGGGACGTGGTTAGTACTTAGTTGTACGGCCATACCTGCAAATTCTTTGGATTTATCAGAATGATTTGACATCTTATACCACATGACAACTTCTTAAGTAACATCATAGAAGGAAAAGAAGAGAGTGGACATCCTATACGACATGACAACTTCAAAAGTAGCATCATAGAAAGAAAAGTAAAGAGTGGATATCTTATACGACATGACAACTTCAAAAGTAACATCATAGAAAGAAAAGTAAAAAGTGGATATCCTATACGACATGACAACTTCAAAAGTAACATCATAGAAGGAAAAGAAGAAGGAAGACGAGGAAGGGAAGAACAAGAATTGGCTATATGAGTCAGATCGAGGACGACTCTCATGTCGTATAAAGAAGTAAAAGACATTGCATTGGAGAGAGAAAAGTGGAGGAAATTGCATTACTACACCAACAAGAGAGCTATGCTCTTATTTTATATTTACTCTTATGCGTATCATGAATGTTTTAGTGCTTTATACTTATACTACTAAATGAAATGACATAAATTTTATCAACAACATACTAATCAACTAATCATGGTCGTCAGAGCTAAAAAAATAAACCAATAAGAGCTTTATTAAACTCCCTTTCAATTTGGAACTTTACACAAAAACGCTTTCCCTGAACTCTCAAAAGTTTCCGAACTTACGTTGAATTTGAGAGCGGCAGAAATATCTCTAATCACTGGATTCCGATAACAATGGCCGAGGTATTAGGTGGATAAATATTTTAATTCCGTTTTTCAAAGTCTGCGACGGAAGCGAGAAAATTGCAGATTAAACCGCGGCGGAGGAAACCACAAGACCGGAACCATTGAGAAGGAAAAGATAAATTCTTTAGATATTAAATCAGCACACACTGCTCTTCACTTATTAAATCTTACAAAGTGAATTTTTGTAAAGTAGGTATTTTGTTACTAAAAATACTTATTCTTATAATATGGATTTTTTGGTCATGTCATTTGGTTCGAAAAACATAGGATAAAGTTTTCACCATTAAAGTTTTCCTTGAGTTTATTGGTATTGTATGTATAATGGGTAATTTTATAGATTTTGAGGTGTACTTTTCGAATTTCAACTTTGCCACCTCGTATCTTGAGGCAAAGTTGAAATTCGGAAAGAGCACAATAAAATCTACAAAATGAAATTACTCTTTTTCAAAACTCCTACACTTTCCAGGTAAAACTACCAAATGAATGGACTATTATCATATCAACAAAAGAATTTCAAGGTCTTTGAATCACGACTTACCAATCTCGTGTTATGAGTACCATCGATACATTTTGCAAATTGTTTTGGTAGCCCGTATAGTTATATTCTGCCTGCGTCGTCCCACCACAAGGCCAAAGTATACCAGGGTATACTCGTACCTATTACTGATATGTATACTTTATCCCCTTCAGAATTCGTCTACGCTTCACTACCCACTGTTTCGCAGTTCCCAGCCTCTATATTGTTTTTGAACTTTGCAATTTCAGCGCGAGAACCTTTTCGAGTCTCCTTTTAAAGCTCAGCTTTAAAGTTTTTTAATGACTTTTACTTGGCTGGTTTGTTGATCCCTTTACAAATTTAGGCAGAATGTACTGTTCTGATAAAATTTATTGTATAATTTTCTTGGTTTAATTAATTGCTAATTGGAAGGTGAAACCTGTAAAATAGAGTTTGTGAGTCAATTCAAAATCGTGAATATATATTTGATTGTATTGTTGAGTTGTGGATGACCTCTGTGGTACAGATGGGTCTGAAATGCGGCTGTGACTTCGATTCTCGGAGCAAGATAAATGTTTCATGATTTTCAAATACCTATACAAAATAAGAGTCGTCCATTACATGATATTAATCTGTTTATATTTGAGTTGAAATCCCCAGCATAATTTATTGCTTAGGGTGAGTTAATAATTTTGAGCAAAGAAAGCCTCTACCTTTGGAAATAAAGATAGTATTTCGTGGTTAAATTATCAATATAAATTAACAGATAGTCCTTAGTCCTACAAGGCAACATTCGCACGTTTTTAGAGTAATATTTTAGTTAGTACTAAATAATTTAAATCGATCTTCTTTATGCAAAGAGTCGATTTTAAACTAGGTTTAGCTCTTTTTGTGTTTTGTATAGAACTGGGTGTGGGTGGGATGGGTGACATTATATCTTCAAATTAAAGGTACGAGTTGGCAGCGGACGACATGAGGCAGCAGCGGGTGACGTGTCGCGGCGACACTGCCGGTTTCTATGTATTTCTATGAAATTCCCTCCGTAGTTAGCGACACGTCGATATAACTGGTGCTCTGGGATGGTCAGTTCCTGAGATATCGTGATTTGAGGATAGCTGTCATCCTAAATGTAGATCTTGACAAGTACTATTTACCATTAGAAATCTGGCAGCATTTGTGCTGGATGTATTTCAATTCAGAAACCTTGAAAAGTAACGGAGAGATTGGGACGAGATGTCCACTTCACTTTTGGTTTAGGGTACAACTGATCCGAATCTAAAATCAAGAGAATTTAGATTCGGACCAGATGTACCCCGACACAAAAGTGAAGTGGACATCTCGTCCGCGGATCAGTTTGAGATTCGGACCAGATGTACCCTAACCCGCGACACATTTCATAGAAATAGATAGAAACCAGAGTGTCGCTGCGACACGTCGTCCGCTGCTGCCTCCTGTCATCCGCTGCCAACTCGTACCCTAAACCACTCATATCGATCGAACTTCAAAAGCTTGTTTGATTTCATATCAAATATAATAATGTAGGTGCGTGGATAATGTACTCACAAATATTTTTTTCCAAATACATGTCGAATTCCCTAATGGAATGAAACAGAACCTGAAAAAGGCGCAGTTAAACCGCTTACATCCGTAATGCACTCCCTAATGGAAGTTAATTCGTGGCAATAACATACAAAATTACGATATATAATTATTATATCATCATACATAAGTAATGTTTAAATACTAACAGCCATTATTTATTTAATCAATGGTACCGACCGACCATTAGTTAGTAAAGTTATTTCAACCTAACCAAATAGTTTCATCGGTTTTACATGATACTAGCAAAAACCACATTCGTTATATATATTACATTTATTGGTGGTTGTTTACGCTGATTTATTAAGAAATCATTATTTCTTGTCACACAACGATGAACTACTCCTATCTAAACATTGAAAAGATATGACATACATGGATTTTTTGTACGTTTCTTACGATTGCTGAATTTTTAGCACTCCAAGTGTTAAATGTAGGTATATGCTTGGTGAACCCTTAATATTCAGAATTATAAGTAATTTACTAGCACAGCGTGAACTGCAGGTCTTGCCCATTGTCACGAACACGTTTTTGAAGACAGCAGTTCGTAATTCTCAAACTGGTAGTACCCCCTCCATTCAATAATCGTTTTTCATTTGAAACTAAAATTAAAAACGTCTCCGACCTGAATTAACAGTGGGTATGGGAGTGGGACCTACCATCGAACTGCAATCCCCAACCCGCATGCACAGCGTGGGGATTATGGGCACTACTCCCTATGGGGTAAAAGCCAATAAAGCGCTTATCAGGGTCGGCCTGCGTCCAACAGTGGACCAATATAGGCTGTTGAGGTTGAGGTGGGAGTGGGGAATAGATTTTTGGTTACTCATTGGGTGTAGGACAAACGTGTTTATTCATTTAAAGTGGTAAGTTCACAAAAAATAAAGAATTAAGGCCTGGCGTCTTCATGAACGTGTTCTGGATGATGGACAGAACCTGCAGTTCACGAAGTGTCAGTGAATTTCCAATAACCCTGTAAAAGCTATAATATATAATGCTAATAGTCGGTTCACACTGCATCATCTAGTTACCTTATTAACATAAATAATACCTTCGCCTCACGCTGTACCGTTGCTGAAGTATAATTGAATTAAACTTGAAACTTAAGACTATGTTTAGTTTTACCTTGACTATTTTCTAGAACTTTCTCTTTGGTAAGTAATAAGTTTCTTAAAGTTGAGTTTTCCGCGTAGCGCGAGAACGGTGGTGAGTTTATTATATCAGGCTTTGAAACGTTTGTAAATAAACTTAAGTTAGTTTGGAGGGGCACAGTAATAATATTTCAGGGAATATATTCAATGTTGTGCTAAGCTATTTAAATATTGACGTGTGCAATCTAAAATTCCATAATATTTACAAAACAATACAATATATAAAATGCTTTATTGTACACTATAAACATAACATTACAAAGAGAAATTACATAAGAAAAGTACAATGGGCAGCCTTATCGCTTAGAAGCGATTTCTTCCAGGCAACCTTTGGATGGAAAGAATTATGTGAATTTAAGAAAGGCAGAGGGTGTACCAAAGACTATGTAAAATAGAAATACCGGGTTATTGGTAATTTTAGACTAATACACTATAATACATAAATAAATAAATAAATAGTAAGTACGTTATATCGCACCAATATTTTTGTAGATTTAGACCAAAAAATTTATATGAAGAGAGAATCAACACTTTATTTTCTATTTGAACAACAACCAAATAGGTACGTCCTATTTGACTTGTCTGTGTTTATTTTGTAAGCCGTAATTAATCGTGATTCTAATTCTTTGAAATATTTAACATTCCCTCTGGAAAATTTCTGAAAGATTTCCCTGAAGTTCTTTGTTATTTCATTCTCTTTATTGGTAATACGAATTCAAAATTAGATCGTTTGTTTTTCTAAGAAAAATGACTAGGCATCGGTCGAAAGATTGGAAAATAAATGTAATTTGCTATTCTTCGAAAGATAGATTAAAATTTATAAAATCTTCAAAAATCTGAAAAACTTCAATAATTTTTGTTGTTGAAAGTACAAACCTAGTTTTTACGAGAACAGCAAGCAAATATGCAAGGTGCTGGGAAAAGTTACTTCATTTTAACTTCAGCAGGTGCCACCGAGAAATTAAAGTTCCAAAATCTTATAACAAGTTTTCTCCGCTATTCGTAACATCGTAAGTTTCACACGTTTCGTAGTGTCGTTGTAGTCAAAAAAAGTTTGAATAATATATGTGAAAAATACGCACAAATACGTACGGTAGATCTAACATAAAACAGGAAATTCATAAACTGAACTCACCATCTCCCTTCCAGTCCAGTGCAAGGATTACCAAATTGACGTTGAGAACGAATTTGATCAATATTATCTATACTAATATACTAATAATATTATAAAGAGGAAAGATTTGTTTGTTTGTATTGTATAGGCTCCTAAAAAAAACAGTTTAAAACAAAGGGACAGGATTTTAGTTTTTTCAAAACAAACTTATTATTCTTTTGCTGATTTGAATTTGACATGATATTTCATGTATATGTAAGTTACCTGTAACCTGGAGTTATCATTAAATGATTTGAATTTGTATTTGTTAATTATAGAGATGATCAGCGTAGGAACAATCAGGTGGTAGGTAGGTAATTTTCCCCTTGTCTAATAAAAATCTAATTATGATGGAATGTTATAATGGAAAACAACATCTGTGAAATATTTTATAATGTTAAATAATGCAAATTGCGTATTTAAGAACACGAATAGAAAGAAAAGAAAACATAATTTATAAATATATAAATTCGATATCCAAAAATCATAAATCACAAGTTGATCCCGTTTCGGCTTAGTTACGTGGCACCCTGTATATACCAAAACACTAAATCCCACCACAGAAATAACCCACATTTAATAAGTTAACTAATACTAATCTCGTTTAGTCCCTACCTAACAATTAAACTATTCAATTCCTCGTTCCGTATGCATCAGTGATCGCAGGGAAGTTTAATCCTGTGAAAGTTTCCATTTCAAGCCAGAGCAGTGGTGGCGTGCCAATATTGGCTTTCCTACCGTTTCTCTGAAATTCTGTGTTAAAAATTCGGCGTTATTCGAAACCTGATTGGTTGCTTGCGAAGATTTAATGCACGTTTGTGAGATTTCACATTCGTCAAATATGGTTTTTACCATTAAGTTTTCTGCATAGTCATTTGAAATTTTTGATTTACTACTTTACTAAATATTAGTGTATATTACATATTCATATACCTACATTAAAATCAAGTAAGTATATTTAACACCTACACTAAAATATCAGAGCTTTTTTTCCTTTAGACCTTACTCTTACAGGACTCTTGGGCACGTCATAAAATCCAAATAACATTAGTTAAACTAGAAAATAAAGAGATCGTTTTGATTTTATTGTTCACTCCAATCTTTTTAAGGTAAAGTAAAGAAGCGAACAAGAAACCTTTACCTTGTTATGTTGTTAGTTTTTGAGTTGGAGCAAAACTGGTCCCAAGTTTTTTTATTCTCTAGATAATCTGATATCTTGTAGTACCTAAGCCTTTTACAAAGGTTTACGAATTGTCAAAACAATATACCTAGAAAACATCCAGAACACCCTGAACAAATAACTGCAGATCGTACAAACATTTGTCCCGAAGGCGGGAATCGAATCAAATCAGGTGGACCTTCGCCCGCTGCGCCACAGAGGTCGACAAAAAGAAGAAGAGAAAACAACCTTAGTAGAAATATATGAGTTAAAAGTTAAAACAACCTTAGTAAAAATAGCCATTCGTTGAGCTATCAGATAGCCCCTTTCATTGTGCGTTATCAAGCTTTGTGACCGCACAATAGGCTGACGTGTGGTCGGAATCCGATACAGTCGGACGCTGGATGAGTAACGAGACAATGCGACAGGCTCTGCTAGTAATGGCGTTTGTTCTAAAGATATAAGAGGGCACTTACACCCACGTTATTTGAAACCACGGATGTGTAGCGGCGATTCAGAGTTTTAGTTTATTTATTTTCAAAAAAATAGATTTCTTTCGGTTATCGTATCGATCGCAGTATGGACATTTAGAATTTTAGATATTCATTTATAAAAATAACTCCAAACTTTTCCCGCGGGTGTCGTAAAAGGCTACTAAGGGATATCCACTGGGGTCAGTTAGGTGCAGCGCTTCCTGCAGAACAATTCTACCACTAAACTGCGATCCCCAACTCGTATGCCCAGCGTGGGGATTATGGGTAAAAGCATGAGATAAAAGCCAATAAGACGCCTATCAGGCGGAGCTTTTCAAGAGTTTAGTTCCTATTGGTGGCCACCAAGCTCTCCAAACAAGGTATCTGACTGAATAACACAAAACAAAACTATTACAGATACATTAAAAAAAAGCTTGTGATAGGTTTCGTCTACGCGCAGTCCGAATTTTTGATAATTCCTTTGTAAAACGTGATGATAAAATAAAATATGTAGTGGCGCTATCGGGGTATATAAACGCCTTAAAGGGTATCAGTGGGAGTCGTGTTCTGACAGGTTTCAATTTGAACTTTTGCCCTTCGAGCACGAGATTTACCTTAGTTATTAAAATACACTTTGGATATGCATACGTTTTGATGTGGTCGACAGTGAAGCCCAAGACCGCATTCTACCTATAAAGATAAAGTATTTGATTTTGTTTCTTAAGGCTGGGTAGGCCAGCAGAGGCCGCATTTTTGTGATTTTTAAAACCATCTGAGACTTAGAAAATAGTGTTTAAAATTCTGAAAAAAAAAATATATGTATTACCTAAGGATCTAGTCTTTTTTTTAGGATCTAGTCTAGTCAAAGTCGTATTCAGTTACAAGATCTAATGAACTTCACTCGATAGAAAATAATCTCAAAGTTACCCCTCTTCTAATGTTTTTTCTATACTATGACTAGCGAGCTACTGATATCACACTTTTTTTGCACTCAACTAATGACACTTAATATTTTTAAACAAATTCGCAGAGTTGGACTTGATAAATGATTTTATTAATCACCATGTTTAAATAACTACAAAAAACACGAGCGCGGCGGCTTGGTAGGCGCGCATTTTCCCTTACGCCTACTGCTGCAGGACTGCCTGGCCTTATGTGTTTTGTTAGGCAACCGGAGCGAGGGCGGACACCGAAAAAGGTGACTAAAAACTGGCGTTCTAAACTCAAGAAAACTAAAATCTTGTATCAGAGACCTGTAGGAAACAGGCACTAATTGAGGAAAAGCGTAAACAAATCCTTAAAAGTAAAAAGAATATTGACTTACGTAATGACACTCATTCAATCATTAATTCACAAGGTGCCCATGGGAGAGGCTCTCTTTAAATTAAGGAAACTCCGACGAAACAGAAAAGGTCACAAAAATAGCTTTTCTATTTCTGTTCCACAATCTCCGTTTCTTCTCAGTGTTCTGTCAATTTACATTGTCAGTAATCGATCATTATTTTTATTGAAATAAATCTACCATTATTCTTTACACACGTTCAATTTTGTTCACGTCAAAAAGCGTTCTCACTTATACCATTCCCTATTAAATGAAAATAGAGCCTAGTTCCAGAAACAATAAAGCTCATTCTTATTCACTTAGACATCTATCAGACCCCCATCATCTCTGCTCCTCAGCAGAATATGAATTCTCCTTCACGTCACTACCATCCGCGTGTACTCCGTGATCTATGAAAATGGCTCATTACCCGTCCCATTTCTACATACGTAACCGATATCTATTTGTCTTACTCACACCATAACAAATTGGTAGCGTAGAGCTTTCAAGTAGATGGAATGATTTCCCTAGAAGCCGGCTTATTGGACTTCTAAATGAGATCTACTCTGTAAACAATAGAGCCGGAAATATTTCTAAAAAGCGTTTCGTGTCACAGGGTTCGACTGAAGACCAAATTTTTTAAGTTTTTGCTGAGTCAGTACTTCTATTATTATTAACTTTTAGATAAAAATATGAGTTGAATTCTGCTGATAGTTTGAGGGTAGATTTACACTCGACTCAACCGATCTGCGCGCCGATCAGTGGAATCGTTTTCTCTCGGTATTAACCACATTTAGTTGTCAAGATAGACGTTCTATCAACATACTGTGAACATCTGCTGATACCACTTGAGTGTTTTGTGTGACTCTCAAACAGCCATATGAATCCAGGAGATATTTACCTACCTAATGTCTCGATTTGTCAATTATCTCGCCTACAATAGCAGAATTATCGTACCTATCTTCATCATTATCTTATATTTGACCTTTTTGCAATTTCTCCGAAATCCAGAACCTTTAACCGCCAGCAAATTATCTAAAGATGTTTAATATCGCACAAAATGCAAGCACGATTGTCTTGTATTTATCAATGTTAGCCACATATTCATGGGACTATAGGTAATTTCATGAAACACAAACGATATAGAAAAAAATTGGGATAAAATATCCAGCATCCAATCATCCAAACATCCAAATATCCAATATTTGAACTATCACTGTCTACCTGTTCTTACTATCTGTTTGTCAACACACTTTATTGAATTAGCAGCTAACTTTGGGGCTGGCTCTGTCTTTATTCTCCTCAGCGTTCATGAAGCTCACATTCCATGACCACATTCGTTCCTTGGCCAAGGAGTCGTTCAGGCGTCTTGGGTTCGTCTTCAGAAATACCCGTGACTTCGAAAGCGATCACGTTATTCGCCTTGTTTTTTCGGCACTTGTTAGGAGCAAGTTAGAGATCAGCGCGTGTGTGTGGAACCCGCACGAGGTTACTTACGCCCTCTTGCTTGAGAAGGTGCAGAAAACGTTCTTGCGGTTCCTCTACAGGCGATGCTTTGGATACTACCCTTAACTTTATCCCACCAAGTTCTTGATGGGATGCTTAGGCTATAACTTACTAGAGGTGCGGCGTGCTTTTGATCAAATAGCCATAGTCTGCAAGATCCTCCACGGAAAAATTGACGCTTCGGATCTGAGTGACGAGCTGTGTCGACTCTACGTCCCAAACAATTACTGCCGGGGTCGGAAACATAGGTTGTTGGCCGTGCCGCAGTCCCGTACCGCGGCGCGGTCCATGTCACGCGTCCCTCGAGTACCCAACGCACTCAACGCTCTCCTGGACGACTACCCCGATGTTGACTTGTTCGCTGACAGGTGGACTAAATTAATGAAGGATTGTTTATTATTTTGTCGTAGGTCACGTAACGTCATAATTAGTATAATATTTTTTCTTCTCTGTTATTAATTCTACCGAAATTTTATAATATGACTATTGTATGTATGTGCCTAATTTATAATGTAATTATTTTTAATTAATTAATGTAATTGGTTTTGATAACCGTTTTAATTAAACAAATAAATCTAAATCTAAAGTCTAAATGAACCATCTGCATAGGGGCCGTGATACCCAGAATAAATAGGTGTTCGTTAAGCATGCAGTGTCCTATGACAATGCCGACGATTTGCCGGAGTTTGTCACGCTTCAGATTGAGGAGTTTTCGGGAGAATCTCGGGTTTAGAGCCGGAAGGCCTCCTTTGACTGTCTACAATATGGAATACTTGTCCAGGGTCCACCATGCATTAGGTTACTCTTAGATTTATCCGGCTTTTTGTGGCTTATCCTCTAAAATATCCCAACCCTAAGCCATCGAGAGCACGTCGCCGGAGTAATAGGCACTTGACAACATATTCCTAATATTCCTTGGATGTGCGTGCTAAGATTTTGTTCAAAGAACTCTGGGATATTGAAAACGTTATTAGAAAGGCCATGGGATCTTCGTTATTGTAAAGCTGATGAAATTGGAATATGAGACTCTTTAATGTAATTTAATAATGCTTATGAGTTAATAATCATACAAATTTTCCTTTTCATCCCATTGTTGCTGATTCAATAAATTACCAATTTGATTTTTATTACATTGCTTATGGTGCTTCGGGGGGAAACGTGCAAGTAATTACTTAATTAGGGTAGATAGATACTTATATCTTATATGCAAATAAGGTACTCTATAAAACTTTTTTCCCGAGATCAGAATTACCTACATTACTTTTTACGGTTTTATAGTTCATTACGGATGTAAGCGGGTTAACTACGAACCTTATTTGTGTTGGAAGAACACCAACGTTTCAATTTGTAATGAATTCGTCAAACTACGATAGTTTTTATGGTTTTATAGTTTTTTTAATAAAATTTATGAAAACCTTAAATTGATTTGTATATACTTAATTGAATTTAATCACTAGCAATTTAACATATAATTATGAAAATCTAAGTAGATTTACTTATAAACAAAATAAATGTATTATTTAAAAAATTTGAAAATAATAATTAAGTAAGTGGCATTTAAAATTAAGCAGAGTCTCACTCGCTTAACTGCTATTTTAAAATTATTTAAATTCAAAACTCGTTCCCACTGACCACCATGTACATTTTAATGTCCATATTTTTATTCCATCATACATTTTCCCGAAGTCGTGGGCCGTGTTTAAAATCCGTGATGTAAGGCCCCTCATTCCGTACAAAATGTGCTTAAATCCGTTTAATCCATTGTATAACGTACAGTAAAAGATAACTGATGGCGATTCATGTTTCAACCCTTAAAAAGATCCATTAAAATTATTCTGTGACTTTAAAAAAATCATTTTATTATAAACTGGTTTCTGACTGTGCTTTCGCTCATCTTCATCAGCATAATTATGGTAGATAGATACATAGATAGATGGTCTTTTCATCCGAAAAACTTTCCAGGTGAAACTACCAATGGACTATATTTAGAATAAAAAAAAATAAGAAATATCAAACAACTGAAGACAGAAACGGAAAAGTAGCTATTAGCATAACATTGCATTCGCAAAATGCAGCCTTATTTCAGCCTAGGCCATTGTTTCGTCTTTTAATTAAAAAGCCTCTGATGAAGCAACAGCAACGTAGCTGAGTTTATTGAAAAACAGCTTTGCAGGGCTTATTGTGCATTGCAGACACTGTTCTGTAATCCACTGCGGAAGTTAAGTAGCCTGCTAGTTAGAGATACTGGTTGGTGATACCCCGAATTAAAACAGTGTTGTATCAACTTGCAATGTGCATTAAAAAGTAAACATATGACTATTTAAAAGAATGCTGGACAATTCACAGAGCATTCTCGCCAAACCAAGCAGAGCTTGTGTTATGGGTACTAGATAGCTGATTTACCTTTCAAGGATGTTTGTGAGATTACGAGAATATCCCTCAAAGATCGCGCCCCTTCCATCACGCACGCGCTTTTTTTTCGTCTTTTAGACCATGGACAAGTATTGTCTTCTAGACCATGGACAAGTATTTTAGATTACGTTCTAGTTCACTCAGATTCAAGTACAATACCAATGTTATAGAGAAATGAGTCTAATATAGAAATATATTTTTAATATACAGGCTGTACGGTATTGCGACTGACATATTTTTTTATGTTTTAGGGAGTTAGGGCGTCATGTCCTACATTTCTCCGGTAGACTCAATGTCCTAAATGTTACGATATCTGAGATTAAATGTTACGATATCTGATTTTTTACATTTAAGTTTTTTTGCACACCATCCATCATGGCCTGTGACAGCGTTAAATCGCGAAGAGTAGAAGAAGAAAAGAGAGGCTTTTGCCCAGCAGTGGGACAATGATGGCTGAAAAAAAAAAGTTTTTTTGCAAAACACCCCAAAATTTTGACTTTCGTCATATTGATTTTGCTTTGTAAGGCCACAAAATAACTTGAGCTGTATTTGTCAATGTTAACTTATTCTAAAAGCGCAGAAGAAGTCATTTTGTCACTATAATAAATATTGACGAATGAGAAAATTGAAAACCAATCCGACATGCTTGTCTGAAAAACCTTAAACTCCATATATTATGTATTGAAAATAAACAAAAAACTACATGTTGTCGTATCTACTTACTTTTTTAGAAAATTGGGTTTATTTTTGAGTCTCGATTTACTTTGACTTTCAAGCTAGAAAATTATTTAAAAAATAAATTAAGGTAATATCAAAAAACTGAATCGAGTTATTTAGAACTTAATTTTCTATATCAACTCTACAATTATTTTGGGCTTAGGCATAAACTTTTATGCAACTAATTATTAATTTTAATTTGGGTTCACTTTGAAAGTTTAATCTAACTTATTTATTAAAATTGGACCTAAAGGTCGAGAAATTCGTATTAAGTCAATCGGAATAGTTGTTTCAAATCCATTTTAGATAACAATGGGTTGCAATTTAGAAAATTGTCTCGTGACCTGCGATTGGGCCTTTATTAATCAGACTTTGGCCAAAACAATTCAATGATACAGCCAATTTAACTTTGAACAAGGTGAGTTATTTTAGTCTGGGGTTGCTTTTTAGGTTAAATCTATGGGTTGAGATAGGTACGGGAAAATGGTGCTTTCCTCATGTTTATTTTCCCTTATGGCTTGATTTTACAAACTGATTTCAAAAACAGTAGGAGGCGGCTCTATGTATTGTTTTTTATGTATATAAATGTTCGTCGATTTCTCCGTTAATTAAGGGACGATTGTGAAAATTCTTTACTTATTGTATTGATCCCGAGATGGTCTTATATATTTTGTTCCCGAGGCGTTGGTATTAGTCCCGAAAAACTTAAAAAAAGACAGTGTAAATACTTAGGAATTTGGAAACAGTTTTTAGATTTTTCAAAACAATCAAAATATAACACAGAGAATTTTTTTTTAACCGGCAGAAGCCTTTATTCACAAAAAAAATTACAATAAAATAAAAGAAATAAATTAGAACTAGTATTAACAATTGAAACGATTGAGCTAACTGCAGACTGTTGCAAACAATCTACAGGTAGCTCAATAGATCCATATCAATACCAGTCGGAAGCGTCCCCAAGACGTAATTAATTATTAAAATAATATATAAAAATTTCGCATAGAAATAAAAGAGAAGATGATTATTCTACCTGTCAATTCAAGTCCACAACAACACTGAAATTCAAAAACGTCAAGTGGGAGATTATAAGATTTGATGATTTATGCCATATTTCAGGATTCTAGGTCAACGGGAATTAGTACCTTTATAATAGGTTTTGGGTGCATGTGATTTCATAAGCGGCTGTATCTCTTGATTTCGTTGACTTAGAAATTTGATTTTTCAAAGCTCTAAGGTGTTACAGAGTTAAATTTAACGTGGTGGGTTCCTTTTTTCCTTTTGAGAGACGGAATCCTAAAAACAACCAGAACCCGACACTACCAGTAGAGACCGAGCTCTGTATGCTCTTTTAGCCATAACGATAAATACTCAATCTCTACCGTACAACCAACGTAAGAAGATACGCGGATGAAATCGTGAAACGCTATCTGATACGGAGTATCCGTGCCTGAAGTGTCCGAGGCACCGTTAGAGCAATATATAGTAGCGTTTATCTGTGCTCCTGACAGTCCAGATACAGAGCAGGTCATTGTGTAGGGGCTTTAGATAAATGGATGAATAGCTAGCGTTGGCGAGCTACACAATTGTCCATTTTTCCCAACATAAGAAGCTATACGTTAGTGGTACTCCCACAAGAGCTAGTCACCTTCTATAGGATAAAGTATCCTTTATGATTTGTGGAAGTTAAGCGGGAAATGGAACAAAATACTTCTTAATTATGCTTATTATGTTGTAGATTAGTGAACGGAAAAACATTAAACCTGGCATTCCTTTCTGCCAGGAAAATATGCGTGCAACTTGACAAAAGGTTACAATAAAAAAGTGATGTTCTCCTAGCCGAATTTCGACCACGGCGGCCAGTCTCATCGGAGACTAGCCATATGCGCAGGACATATTATAGTGCACAACTGTGTGCACAAACACAGGTGTACTCTCTCATAATCCGATGGGACTGCAGACCGACATGTCCGAGACGATAGGTCAAGCAGCGGACCAACGGCCTAACGTGCTTTCCGAGGCACGGGTGTGTAACACCGCCAACTTCCTGACTCCGGGCTGCTACTGTGAATTTTTCTTGCTAGAAAAACCCCAGTAAAGACTACAGACCCGACCCGGGATTTGAAATCAGGACCTCATAATCAGCGGTTAAACAAGCTGCCTTTTTGGCTCCTTTTATGTTTTTTTTTTTATTTTTTATGTATTAGGGTCAAATAAAAGGATTTTCTTTCTTCTTTCTTCCTTCTGACCGCTAAACCAACGAGGCAGGCACTTGGTTGCAAACAAACTCACATGTCAAATATCCTTCGCTTTAGCCAACCATTTGTGAATACTCGGGACGCTCAAGGTCGACTTTACTCCCTCGATTTGAGATTAAATTGTCGTTCAACTCTTATCGACAGAAGCTTTGTCTTTTATTTTTAAATAATGTTCGTTTTTGTTTTTGTTGATTGAGTTACAAATAAAATATTCTCTCTTTCTCTCTCTCTCATTTTCTACAACGCCTGCCCGTTGCTCCCGCACGGCCCCTTGCGAATTAAACTCTTAAGTCTAAGCCGAAAAGGGGTAGTTCTAGACATCGAGGAGGTCAAGTCCTTTGTCCAACATCCAACGGGATTTTTTGAAACTAGAACTTAATTTACTTTTTTGAAGAAAAATTATACATTTTTTATTCGTTTTTTTGTTATGTTATTGTTTTTAAATGTCAAAGGATTTACATCATTTTAGTAATAATTTCATGACAAAACACTAGTAGGTAATTAACCTATGTGATTTATTTTGTAATTTTAAATAATGCAAGAGTACAAATATTTCCTCCTTATAATATTATTGTACCTGGATTATTCTGTTGACTCACAAATAACGGTACTCGATAAATACATATTTACTAATATGTTCATCGATATTTTATTTTTGGTTTGTCCTTTTTCTTTATGTTAGCATAGAGAAATACGTACAAATATTTACACAGTGCTCTCATATAGAGGAGGAAAGGAAATGAATAGTCGGGTTCGAATCAGCATCGAATGTATGAAATCCTCAATTTATTTTGTGGGAATTTCAAGGTTTACAATACCTTTCATAAACGTAAGGACAGACAAGTCTGTGATATGTTTTAGGATAATGTTAGCGCTCTTTTCAACCAAAAAAAGTCGTCAAAAAAGGTGAAGGTTTTATGTTCGGCTGTTTGGATGTTTTTTTAAGAGTACATTTTAAGTTTTTTTAAGCCTGCAAGACTAGTAAGTAGGTATCACACTTTATTTTTTTTTCCAAAAGGTAGAAGTTAGGGATTTAAAATAAAAAATGTTTATAGGAAATTTTATGAACTTTCTTTGAAACTATGATAAACTATACATTAGTGACATTTTAATATAAAAAAAGATAATACAATAAAATAGCCATTTTTAGCCTAGTGTCCAAAAACTCAAATTTATCCGTTTATTCTGGACCGACTTTTGTGATACTTTTGCTTTTATAAAGATGGATGTGATCCTATGAAAGTTTTAATACCGAGGAATTACAATTTCCCCCTTAAAAAGCAGTATAAAGCAAATAAACATCCAATTATTGTACGAATGGAACCCTTAAAATAAAACGGCTTCAGCATGCATGCCTTTTGGTTAATAAAACTGTCAATAATCCAACCACTTGTCTGTCGACGAATTGAATGGAACGCAGAATTAAATTCAGTATCGAATACTATGGATTCCAGAGCTAACGCTTTTCAACCGGCTATTTTTAGCTTTCACAATAAAAGGATGTCGTAAAAAGATTTTATCGCGTGAAAGAGCTCTATTGTTCAAAAACCTTCTTGCTTTATGCGATTTTGTTTTGTTACGCATAAATTTATTTAAAAAAAGAATGCTGCACGTTTTTTCACACAACGTCTTCGAGCCGAAAGTAAGCAGACCATAAGTCTTGGTTATAGTTAGCAAAAGACTGATAAACATACATAATACTATTACTCCAAGACCCGAAGTAAAAAACCTGCAGATGATACAAACATGCACCATGCAACATACAGCTGCGGGCAAACGCAGCGGATATCGAACCCGCATTTTACTACACCGCAAGTGGTCCTTTGGTCACTGCAAATTTATAATTAGATTGTTTTGAAAAAACTTAAAATCGACTTCGAATCCCTTATTCTTCCTCGGGAATACATTTTTTATGTGACCACCTCGGGATAATTTTCTACACAGTAGCGAAATTATTTCAAAATCAGTTCACAATTTGCGGAGAAATCGACGAACATAAATGAAAAAAAAAAAACCTATAAATGTTTTTCCTCCTCCTTTTTTCGAATTCGGTCGATAAAATAATACCTAGTACCTACCTACATATTTCCCTTCAGGAACAGAAAGTTGAATTCTCATAATGTTGAGTTTACAAAAAGTTGAATTTACAGCATGTTGAATCCTAAAACGTTGCAGAAACTTCACTAAGTAGGTATCATTTAGAGAAAAAGCACAAACATTTTATTTGAGACATTTTAACAAACGAGAAGGTCGTTCAGATTAACTAGTGGTTTATGTAGTAAAAGTCAAGTCGTTACATTCGTTTTCAATGTCGGTTAAACAGCTTGAATGTACATTGCAGTGCTAGCGTTAAATCCCTAGAGATACGAAGGGTGGCCGCCAACGCGTACGGCCAAATGAGACGTGAAACGGTCTGAATAGAAATCTTGGTCTATTGATGGTGATGGTGACCATTATATTGACCGAAATTTCTTTAAAAACGACCGACAGAACATAAGATTATCTTTCCTAAATATAAACCGCCAACTTTAAGTAACAGCGCATAGTCCTTTGTTTTCTTCTGTTGACGAAAGACAATAATGTTGCCTTCACACCAATGTCGGCGACACAGCCTGGCGCGGGTTAAGCTCTGCGCAATCCAACGCCGCTACCGCACAGCACAATGTGTATTTAAACATGGTATTAAACTCGTTTAGTAACTTATCTTTAGATACATTTTCCAGAGCCAAAATGACTTCCAATATTTAATATTTGCACACCTGCTTGCGTACCGATTACATTGTCATCACATTGCTTTAAGATCTTGGCATGTAGTTATTGTATTCTGCAAAGTGTGCAGAATACCATATCAAAATCAGCATCAAAATCAGATTTTGATTCCCACAAGCTTCAAAAGAGTGGTCCGTGACCTCTCTGTCATCTGATACCGTCATAATGTTACGAGTCCCATATATGATTGCACATTTTTATGCTGTGCTGCAGCGGTGCTTTCCAGGTGTGTGACAACCTTTACAGTGTATAAAATAAATATTGTGTTGGCAGCTGACAGTGTTTTGTCAACTTGTTCGCGGCCTGTCTACTTTGGTGTGTACACTCCTTTTTCAGGTCTTTCAGGGCCTTGCAATTGTGAGCCTCAAATTCGTTCAAAAGCTTTAAAATATCTTAGAATTCTTATTGACCAAAAACTGTAATTTAAAGCTCACATTCGATTTCTCTTTGCACGTATAAAAAAGGTTATAATCATCACGATTTGTAAAAACAGCTACTTGCAATTTGCCGGTTCAAAGCTCAAAATTTAGGTGCATGCTTCTGAAAACTCTGAAAATATCTGGGAGTTTAATTAGCAGGTTGACACATATCGTAAGTTACTCCGAAAAATTAAAATGAAGTATTGAAAACTGGTCCTATGGCTTCATCAGCCTCAATATAAATTGGAGTTTGGTAAAACGACTACGTATTAAACAAACTACCTACACATTTTTTTCCATAGTGTCTTTTTTGTGGCACGAGATTTTCGTCGTTGCAAAATTGCCCCTGTGAGCTTAACCTTCAGCTAAGAAAACATGATCTCGAACTTTTATTCAATTTAGAAGTTGGTTGTTGAGTCTCGACCTGAATACATTAAAAATCGAACTAGTATCCACTGAGAGAACCTTGTTCTATTGTTGGACCAAAAAGCTTGAATAGGTAATTTGAAGAGATGAGTACTCCACCTTCGTCTCTTATGTGACCTGGAGTGCCTAGAATTAGGGTAGACTTAGATACTAAGTTAATTACCTACTTCATTTCTAACTGATAGACGTATTTCATTGCTTCTCAATATCTTTTATTCGTTTAGGATTTCAATACGTCTATCACATATTGAAATCCTAAACAAAGCAAAGATATTTTGAAGCAAGTATTCAGTTTATATGCGATTTAGAATTTGTTATTGGCAACATAGGTATTTTAAGTAGTATATGTATTGTATTGTGTTATAATATATGTAGTAGTATATTAAATAAGTTGGTTAAATGAAAAAAAAATTATGTACATGTACTCTTATTATCTTGTCTCTGTCTCCTAAAAAGGTTTGCTGGAAGAGAACTCTTTTGGAAGAGAATTTTTTCTAGTGTAGTGTTTTATACGTGTTTTTTATCGCGCAATAAAGAATTAAGCAGATAAATAAATGTCATCATCATCAGCCGTCATGAACCTAATGCTAGTTATCTCATGTTTATACATATTTATATGCATCGTTCGCCGTCATAGAACAACGACGTACGATCCGTCAAAAAGTTTTTATTTCATAAAACATCATAGAATTTAGTGCTTCATCTACTGGAAAAAATGTATATTTTTCAATTTTATTATTACCATTGCCATAGCGGCCGCGGCGTAAAAATCGACCCCTCCATTTTAACTGGTGAACTTTACGTGTAAAAGAACTTTCCTGTCCAGACGAATGACGGCAGCTTTCTCTCATCTCGTGTTTTTATCAACCTTATAAAATTTAATGACATTTGTGTTTTAATTTTAACACTGTTTTGTTCTCTCGAGAATCCGATAAGCTCTGGCTCATTAATCCAACGCCGCTACCGTACATGAATGCACATTTTTGTGCTGTGCGCCTTTGTGGCTAGATAATGTTGTGTGAATCGTCCAACATTATTTATTTATTTTTATTTATTTATTATCTAGGCAGAGTGGATAGGTAAAGTAAACCTGTCAACACCAAGCCTTAGGTATAAAGTCGTTCCACATTTTCCTGAAGTTCTATTATAAAGTTGGCGGAACGTCTGAGATTGTTGATTCAAACTCGGGGAGTTCGCGGCGTAAGGTGACAAAGATTCTCAATTCACAAAGTAATTAAGACTATGCGGAGTTAAACGTTTGCCAGTAATTATAGAAATGCTTGTGGATTTTATTTATTTGATTGCAGGGTTAAGAAAATTTTAAGGTAAAAGCAGCGTAAAGCCTTGTATCTTGATCACTACGCAGTACGCTGCGGTTGCATAATTTCCGCTATAAAGAGTTCTGTATTCATTTTGGCGCGGCGTTGAAACATAATTATTTGATCCACACGCTCGACGCTCAATTTGTCGCCGCAGACGTAGGGTCGCGATCACGGTGTTATAAGGCACGGCATTACGGCTCAAACGTTAGCAGTTGAAACGTTAGAGTGCGCGTTCACAGGCCCGCATCGGACAATCCACTGACAAGTGCGTCCACTGATCGGCAATTCGAATGACGTCATCATTGCCTTCAAGAATCCTCGCCGGCATTGTCGACAGTCCGCTCCGTGCGGTACGGATCTTTTATGTCAAACCATTGATGGGGGCCAGTGCAGATTGTCCGATACCGGCCTGTGAACCGCACCCTAACGTTACAACTGCTAACGTTTGAGCCGTAATGCCATGCCTTACCACACCGTGATCGCGGCCCAGGGCAGCGATTTTGTTTTCCCCGCACGCTGCACCGCTAACCTCTCCGCAAGTTGCACCGCGGCGACTCATGGCACGCTCAAACAACTTCTATACGATTTATTCTCACCGCGGTCGTAGACGCATGACGCAGGTCGCGCGGGCGAGCATGTCGTGGCTTTCGCGTTATGTGCTGTGTGGTGTCGGACACCTATAAAAAACGTTTATTATTTGGTATTTTGTTCCGTCGAAGTCTGGGCTAGCGGTAAGGAGCATTATGCAGTACGCAGCGTACTGCATGCGTGGTGATCAAGAGACTGAAGCTTCAACTGGAGCAGGGATGGATTTTTGACAGCCTTTTGAGGAAATAACTTACGTGCCATTTAACCAATACTCATACTCATTTATTCGCCGTAGGAGCACAAGGCACACTTGGAAATGTCACTCTAAATATAAATGGGTTATAATATATTGTGCTTAAATTATAATTCAAAGCCATAAAACAGACAACACAGAAAATAATCAAGGAACTTAGGTAGAATATAGGTATATACAAAAATAGGTAAATTGATATATCTTTTTGTTTTCTTAGTTTTAACTAAAAAAGATTTGTCGTAGGCGGACTAAAATGTACAGCGTCTATTTCAAATATGTTACCTGTTCTACAAACAGATTGTACCCAATTATATGGACTTTTGACTCGTAATTTTAGGTATTTTTGTAACATTAGGGTAATATCACTGGCACATCCCCGGTTATGGTAATGAAAACACATTTAAATAACATGCGAAGGAATATCAAGATTCGAAAATATTATTGAACGTTTCGATTTACTCAAGCGGAAAAAACAAGCTCTATTATTTAAATAATTCTGAAGTACTTTTTATGTCGCCAAGGTGTCTAACCAGGCATGTGGCCCGCCTGATAGCAAGTGGTTACCGCAGTCTATGCCATAGACTGCGGTAACCACTTGCTCCATAGACTATATAGACGATGAAACATCAAGGATATTTTTACTCTAAGTTCAGATGACCTGAAAGCCTTTTAACCGCTTGTATCTGCTTATACGCTGATCATCTTTTAAGTTAAGTTATTAATGATCAAATCTTAAGAGATGTGATCATTAATAATCCCTTGCTGAATTGCTTGTGATAAGTCAACGGCGAAAATAATAGCAAAAATATTAGCGAGATTTATTTGAGCATTGTACGTACAACCGGCTGTTACCATTTTATTGGATAGAGTTTCATGGATCTAAAACTTGTTAATTACGAGTTATTGGTTCCGGAAACCTATTTAATGAAATAACAGCTTTACTTGTAGGTACAAGGTATAATGGTAACGTGGTAGGTACGTTTAAGTGGGCAATGGATATCTCAGTTTGAACATAGTTCGGTCTCGGCTAAATGAAAGTCAAATATATTATCAAACCATCGTGAACTTTATTGACAAAAAATAACATTCAAATACCTAATAATAATAATGTCCTCCTAGCCGAATTGCGGCGGCCAGTCTCATCGGAGACTAGCCAGATGCGCAGGACATATTATTATAGTGCACAAGCGTGTGCGCAAACACAGGTGCACTCTCTATTCCCTCTCTTTACTTGAAACAATTGAGCTAACATTATTGTTAACACATTGCTTACATTCATTTATTTAATCTATCTAGAAATGATAGAACGAAGCAGGATAACAACACGAGAAAGCATGTTATAAGAGCCAGTTAAAAGAGAAAGATACACTAAAACCAATTGTATAATTGAAATTTCTGTGTCGCAAAAGCATAAGGCATTTCATACTAAAGTTTTTTTTTTTATATTTTACTAACTTCGTTACTGAAAACGGCAGTAGCGGCATTTAAAACCTGAAATGAAATGTTAAAAAACAAGGTTTCAAAACGTGATTCATTTCGAGTTAAGCCCGAGCTATCTGCAAACCTGAAGCATAATTGAAAGAAAAATACTGATTTCATTATTATTCAAATGGAAATCAGAAAAACCCAGAGAATAATGTTGACTTGGAGTTCACCGTAAGTTTGTAAAACGTGGTTATATGCCTACCCACTTTATGATGTCTTTCGAGTCCAATTTGTATTATTTATTTCTAAATAACAATATACATTGTGTGCGGAAACTTAAATTAAATTAAACTAAAGAAAAAATATTCATTTTAAATTACAGTATTGAATAATTGTCACATAAAATAGATACAATTTAGATGAAATTTTAAAATAATTAAAGTAAATGGTCAAATTACAGATTATAAAGTACAAATAGATCAAACACTATCTTCATGTTGACAAAATGACATTATGAAGACAGATTTAATTATGTCATTTTTTAAGTTCTTTTTTCCTTTTCTTTTACGTTTTTAATTTCGGCTACAGCTACCAGTCTCAACGGAGACTAGTCATGTGGGCAAGACACAATAAGTGTGTGCGCAAACACAGAAGCACTCTCTGTTCCCTCATTCTCACAATCCATTGAGCCAGCAGACCGACACGACCGGTAAAGATATCAGGGTGTTGGATGGCATAACGCGCTTTCCAAGGTAGGGAGATGTAACACCGCCAACTTCCTGACTCAGGACTGCTACTTGGATTTGTTTGCTAGAAGAATCCAAATAACAATTTTGGACCAGGGGTTTGAACCATGGAACTCATAGTCAAAACCTTTTTAAGGTGATTTACAATGTGCGCAAAATTATCTGCTACCTAAATTACTTGTACAACCTAGAAATAGCAAAAATCCGATTTTTTTTCACGCGTGACCTTTACGTTACTCAACAAAGTTAGATGTTGAAATGAAATGTAGGTACAACTCGCTCGATTGTTTAACTTTAAATGCGTATTTTTTGAAAAGCTGATTATTTTATTCTTCGTAGTTTTTGAGATTTGAATCACATAGCATAAATTATATGGTCGAAAAAGGGTTTTTTTTGTGTTTTTTTTAAATTAAATCTTCAGTAAGTATTTCGACGACCTCCGTGGCGCAGCGGGCGAAGGTCCGCCTGTGACGCTAGAGGTTGCGGGTTTGATTCCCGCCTCGGAACAAATTTGTGTACATCTGCAGAAATTTGTTCCGTTGGTCTGGGTGTTTTCTATCTGTAATAAAAAATATCTATCTATGTAGTGTATTGTATTAAGTACATCAGTTATCTAGTACCCATAACACAAGCTCTGCTTAGCTTGGGGCTAGATAATGCTGTGTGAATTGTCCAGCATTATTTATTTATTTATTTTATTTATTTATTTGCGTCATAGGCCACTATGCCACGGAGGTCAATATTAATATTATGTATGGATACGATATTGATACGATAATATGAAAATACAATAAACATTATCAGGTATTATGATATTAAACGTGCTGTGATAAATATTTATATTATTTTGTTCCGTTTGTAAGAAAAAAATCTCAAGGTTTCTTATTTTCAATTCTGTGATATTCTAGGAGACTGCACTAAACACTAAAACAACAAAGAATAAACAGTACTTACACCATCGATTTAACACCATCGATTTAAGTAAGAATTATACTTATATCTATGCTTATCACACTTGAAAGCACTATGCATTTTATAAAGGTAAATAAGGAGGCTTAGATCACATCACATCACACTAATATTTTAAATGCGAAAGTTTGGATGGATGGATGGATGTTTGTTACCTCTTCACGCCAAAACTACTGAACGGACCGAACTGAAATTTTGCACACAGGTAATTCGAATCCTGGATTCAAACATAAGCATTTTATCCAATAAATCAGTTCCCATGGGATAGAAATCACCATTGAACGTTTCCATAGAAACAACGCGTGCGAAGCCGCGGGCATAAACTAGTTTATCATATCTAGAAACTTCCTATCGGGATTATAAGAAATTTGTCGAACGTTCCAAACTAAACCTTAGAAATGTTTTATTATACAGAAACTTCCGTCAGTGGTTTCATTTACGGAGCACTTGGATCTAGATTACCTAGTCTAGCTAGATGGAGCATTCATTTGTATAAAAGTAGAGTAATATACAAATCTAATTAAAATTATTACATTTGCAAACAGAAACAGCAAGATCGTGTGTGGATACGATACTACGTTCTAGTGTTGCTGTCGCAAACTAAATAAACTGCACTGAACTCGGACCGAGTTCAGTGCAATTTATTAAGTGACTAAAAAGATAATGATTAAGTCATCATCATCATCATCAGCCTATATTAGTCCACTGCTGGACATAGGCCTCCGCTAATGAACGCCATAGCGCCCTGTCTTCAGTTTGCCGCATCCAGCATCTGCCTGCAGTCTTTCGCAGATCGTCATCCCACCTGGCCGGAGGGCATCTTACAGGACGTTTGCCGAGTCGTGGTCTCCACTAGGGATGTTACGGAGGTGGTTTAACGGAACCGAAGTCGGAGTCGGAGTTTTAAAATTTGGTTTGTCGGAGTCGGAATCGGAACCGGAACCGGAGTCGGAAGCGGAGGCGGATTCGAAGGTGATGGCAGATATATTCCAGCAGCAAATTTTTTCAATTTTTTTTTCAATTTTAAAATATCTTTATTTATAATCTTATCTGTAAGAGTAATACAAATCCAGTGTACATTCATCCTAGACAATATAAACATAAATATAAAAACGTTTTTAAGCACTATGCGCTTTTTCAAACTTATTTAAATAAGGAGCAATAACAAATAGTGACATACCTAGGCTATTAAACCCTTAAACACTCTATCTTATTATGACTCTTGATGCAAGCTTTAGTTGAGCATTACATTTTATTTACATAAATTATTACAGTTAGATTTATAGCAAAAAAGCCAACACAAATTATTTGACACGCAAATAAAGCGGGTAACTAGTAAAAACTATTTAACAAAAGCAAGTTAATTCACTAGCAACTAGAACAATAGAGCGGTCGTAGGTAAGTAAGCGCATCAATAGGCACAGTAGTTCTCGCAAGCTCGCGCGGTCACCGCGAGCGCAGCGCAGGCGGTCTCCGCACCTATACCCAAGGTAAAAGGGTCGAGGATCGCCTGCGAAGCGTCGCGCAATGAGCTCAAGCCTGCGTGAGCCAGTGTACGCTGTTATTCATCGCACTCAAGAAACAAGTGATGGGGTAATTTATAACGATGATATTTGTCGATGAAGTTTAAGTTTTTCTTTCGAGTTTTGCAAATGTTTTGAATATGTTTATTTTTACTATTAGAATGATTGTTTTGTAAGTAGAATTTTTTAGATAATTTGTAAATAAAATTGTATAAGGTAGGAAAATTAATATTAATGTGTAATTTATGTAAATTTGTAAGAAATGGGGTATTGAAAGCGTATTTTATAGCTTTATTCTGGATAACCTGCAAGCTATTAAAATTGGTGCGACATGTACTGCTCCACACGGGGCATGCATAAGTTATGCAGGGACGTATTAAGGTACTGTAGATATTTAATTTAGTTCTGCTACTGAGGCACGACTTTCTATTTAGAATAGGGGATAATGCGTTTAATGCCTTTGTTCCTTTTAGTCTTAGCTTTTGGGTGTTTTCAGTCCAGTTGAGTTTAGTATCTAGCATGGTGCCTAGGTATTTAACAGAGCGACTCCATGGAATCGCATAACCTTCTATTTTGAGTGTTCGGCTTGGGAGCGATCGTCGCCTGGTAAACATAATTGCCTCAGTCTTAGACGCGTTAATTTTTAACTTCCATCGCTGGAAGAAATCTAGCAATAGGTCGAGGGATAGTTGAAGGCGATCTATAATAAGGAAAATGTCATCCGAAGACGTGAACGAGGCAGTGTCGTCAGCGAAGCATGCTAGATTTGTACGGGTCTGTATGGGAATGTCATTAAGGAAAATCAGGAAGAGCTGGGGACCGAGGATCGAGCCCTGGGGAACACCGGCTGGAACTAACTTGGATTCAGAGGTTGTCTTGTTTATATATACTTTAAAAGAACGTTGAAACAGGTAAGATTGTATTATTTTGATTAAAGGAAGAGGGACGCCAGTCAGAAGAAGCTTGTGGAAGAGTGCTTGATGCCAGACTGTGTCAAAAGCTTTTTCTATGTCGAGTAGGAACATTCCGGTAGATTCATTCAAGTTAAGTCGATGTGACACAGTCTCGGCAACTCTAGCTAGTTGCTGCGTGGTAGAGTGAGCCCGCCGGAAACCAAATTGCTCATCAATTAGAACGTGGTCAGTGGCCTGACTTAGTCGATAAAATAAAATTTTTTCAAAAAGTTTGCCCAAGCATGGCAGAAGACTTATTGGACGGTAACCAACAGGATCAGTAGGATCTTTACCTGGTTTATGCACAGCGATCACTTTCGCAGTTTTCCACTGGATTGGAAAGTAGGCGGTAAGTAAGCAAGCATTAAATATTTTAGTAAGGAGGACTATGCATTTTCGAGGTAACCGTTTGATGAGATGATTGGAGATGTCATCTGGGCCAGGAGCTTTTCGTGTCTTGAGTAAAGATACGCATCTAGTGATCTCTGCTGGTCTAACTAGCTTTATTTGAGAAAAGTCGGGAGACTCATCATTTAAGTAGTTAGAGGAGGCAATGACATTTTCCTGTTGATCACTAGTCCAATCGTGAGTCAGGAGCATGTTATCATAGAAGGTATTTGCTAGGATGTTAGCCTGTTCTTTGACGTTAGTGCTTAGGGTGCCAGTTGTAGATTTTAGGGGGGGAATAGATGAGGAAGGATTCGACTTCAGTCCCTTGGCGATCCGCCAGAGGTCCGTACAGGGGCTGTCTACCTTTTTTAGCTTAAGATCCCATAGTCGATCGCGGTGATTTTTTAGCGCAGCGTTTATTTCTAGTTGGAGTCTTTTAAATTCCAGATTAAGCAATTTACGGGTAGAGCTGTCGGATTCTTTAGCGGAATAACGTCGGAGACGATTTTTATCCTTGATTCTTCTTCTTATGCACCTTGGAAGAGAGGATTCCCAGGGTTTAAGTGTCGTCTTAGGGATGTAAGCGTCATTAGCTGCAATAATGGTAGATTGGAGGTAGGAAATCGCCGAGTCAATATCGGTTTCAGATCTGAATGCCTGTTGATGCAGATGGATGTTCTCATTTAAGAAAGTGCGGTAACCATTCCAGTCAGCCTTGGAGAAGTTAAGTTTCTGAATGGGTTTACGATGTGTTTTAATGGCGAGATTAACAAAAACAGGTAAATGATTAGATGAAAGTGCGTGAACGGTTCTAATAGATTCAACACAATAAATGTTTTTAGAAAGGAGCAAGTCAGGGATAGTAGGTAAGCTTTCCCCATTGTAGTGAACAAGAGTAGGTTCACTAGGGCCATGAATGATGATCTCTTCATCTAACATAAGATTATACAGAGTTCTACCATGTGTGTTGATTGGACCAGGTGACCAGTATGGGTGACGAGCATTAAGGTCTCCCATAATAAGTACCTTGTTGCCTGAGGACGTGAGGGCGCTAACATCACTGGTAAGGAGTGGCATATTAGGTGATTGGTAAGCTGAGTAAACAATTATGTTACCGCTGGGCAGATTGAGAGATATGCCTATGGCTTCTAGGTTTTGCGTAAGAGGTGAAGAGATAAGGGTGTGTTCAATGTCACATCGGACCATGATAGCAACACCTTGCCCTGAACCATTAGCACGACCATCAATACGGTAGCAAGAGAAACCAGGGATGCTTAGAGTGAGCCGCTTGGTTAGTCTTGTTTCGTTGAGCGCGATGATGTCAATATTGATATCACTTACCACCAACGCCGCTAGTTCCCGTTGCTTTTTGTGAATGCCGTCAGCATTCCAATAAAGTACGCGCAAATCATTTGAATTAAACATAGTGACCAATATGAGAAATAATTAAGATAACTTTGTCCATAAAAGTTTCACATTTGATGAATTCCTGTTTAAGGGCTTTAATTGTGGAGAGTATATGGAGCATCTCGTTCGTAGCCTCGTCACGCAGTAGGCTAGCGCCACCCTCGGACGAACCGGCCAGGAATACTCTGTCGCTGGGTCGCTGGTGCAGTTGTTGGGGCACAGGACGCTTCAGGTCCGCGGCAGGCAGCCTGGCAGGCAGTTGAGTCAACGGCTCGTTAGTGGTCATCTGGGAGGCTTGGGGCTTAGGAGCGCCTCTGATGTTATTGACGGTAGCGTTGCGGAATGACTCTCGTTTTGACTTGATGCGTACCAAATAATCAAGCCGCTCTTTGCATTGCGAGAAGTTCGCGGCGTGGTCAAGTCCACAGTTACAGCAGCGGACCGATTCTATGAAGCCCTTCTTAGGACACTGCGATGTAGGATGTGCCAGCGAGCACTTGACACATTTAGGAGGTCGATTACAGTTCCGAGACGCATGGCCGAACCCCTGACAACGAAAACACTGGGTACAGTTTTTGTTGTTTGTTTTGTAGCGTTCAATACCAACAACGCAATTAGCTAGGTATTTTATTTGTTTAAACTTAGCCATGTCAGTTCCAGATGGTAGTTGGACAATTATCGGTGGGCATTGTACCGGTTTGCTTAGCTTAATGTGAGTAGCGGTTGCTCCAGGGAAGCCAAGTTTATCGAGCTCATCGACAACAGAGTCCATTAGATCTTCAGGGAGTCCTTTAATCACCACCTTGGGTAACTTCTCATCTTTGCGAGTGAAAGTGTGAAACGAGGTGTTCTCTGTTAGGAGCCCGTCCTTTACAGCTTGGTGACCAGCAGCGGAGAAGCACTGTATCTTAACTCGATTTTTACCCCTATACTCGAGGTGGTAGTTTTTATCATATTTCTCAATGACATCCTTGAGATTTTGGTGTGTCCAGTCTTCACGTAAATCAATGACGATCGGAGGAACACGTCCAATCTTCTTCTTTTTGGTGGCAGCTTTAAAAGGCTCTGATAGGTCAGAGTCTTCATCGACTGGCAGTCTACCAAAGCGATTGCTGACGGAGGTGTTGCTCCCGCTCAGTTGTCGGGTGGGAGTAGCGAACCTTTTCGGGAAATTCCATTGATTGATTTCACCTCCTGGTCTTTTAGTTGAGCCCGTGGATAGGTCCGGGTTTGAACGTGTAACATATTTATCCATTTTATCGACACAAGCACATCACTAGCGATGTTGACCGGTCCGAGAATACGGGGTATACTTTAAGTGCGCGCGGTTACAACGAGAGCCGAACGCAGAATGATTCCAGCAGCAGCTGCACCAGTAGGCGCAGGATTTTCTGATTTGCAGGATTTTCTCTTATTGTTTCAATAGATCATTTATTTTATGTGCCGCCAGATATATTAGGTAAAAAACTGTCTTCCCCTTGATAATTCGACACAATTAGCTTTATAAGTCACCGAAATCCAATACCTTCAACGAAATTGAAGAGGATCTTGCAAAGCTATCACTTCAGAAATCAATCTGTCTATTTCCATCTACCTATTTAGCATCAGAACTACACCATTTTTTATTCTTCGTCAAAGTTTCTTGTAGTCGAAGGCTGTACTCTATTTATCTTTTCAGCTTCTAATTGATCAATTCTTCGTATTCAGTAGCATGCACAGACTTAAAATGACATTTAAACAAAGTAGTCGACTGCCTTTCGTCAAATATCTTTTGACTATATCTGCACAAACTTCAATAAAGTAGTTCCAAATCGCACTTGTTTTCAGCTTCATTGTCCAAATCAGAATCTAAGAGATAACTAATTAAAATGAGTGAGTTCCGATTAAAACCTCCGATTGAAAGTTTCGAAACCGAAGTCGGAACCGAAGGTGTAGTATCAATCGGAAGTTCCGACATATCGGAATCGGAGTCGGAGCTCCGTAACATCCCTGGTCTCCACTCAAGAACACGTTTACCCAGCGTTTGTCGGTTCTTCGCGAGATATGGCCGGCCCACTGCCACGTTAGCTTGCTAATTTAGCGAAACAGATTAAGTACTATCAGTAAATTAATGTGTAGTATCTACGGACGCGACAAAATCAGGGATCCCAGCTCATTCCTGCCCTGTCATGTACGAGTACGAAATAGTTCATTATTCTCATTAAGAAACATAGTAACAACGAGTGCAAACGAAGCCTAATGAGATCCCGCCCGCCACTCGTTCTGCGAAGTCAGCGCTGACAGATAGCGGAAACTTTTGTTTATTCGGCGTTGACGTTTGTCTAGTTACGGTTAATTTTGACTAAACTAGAGTAATGGTGTAGGTTACAACTTCATTTTAGTTTTAATTAATTTATAGCGTCGGAAGACCCAGTTTGGGGTTGATGCGTTAGGATAGTGTGAGTTTCAATAGGGGATCTAAGTATCGATTTTGACCTGGTTTGTTGTTTTTGTGACTAAGCTGAATTTGATTTTGACTTGATCTTGTCAGTTAGCTTGCTTTTGATGTTAGTCATCAATCTCAATTCAGGTAAATAGCTTGAACTTCAGCTCAAGTTCATTACACAGTACCAGGTATAAAAATAACTATTTAAAATAAATAATGCTGGATAAATCTTCACAGCATCATCTAGCCCCAAACTAAGCACAGATTGTGTTATGGGTACCTACTAGATAACTGATGTTATGTGTAGTCTGATAGACAGTTTTTTTTTATTGATAATGGTCAAGCGTTTGGCCACCAACTAACTTAAAGTAAGTGAAGATGTTGTCTAAGATGGAGCACGCTTTCCCAGAAGGAACTTATTTACCCTGGACTTGAAGACTCCAAGATTATATTCTAACGGGAAAACAGACGCAGGAAGCTCATTCCACTCTTTATATAGATATTTTTAGCAGAAACACCTAAAATAGAGTAGCAACCAGAATTAAATTATAAGTGGGTAACATATAGTACACTAATGATAGTGTATCAAGTAGAATATTCACACTAAAAAAACACGTCTAAAACTCAGTACGTTTTTAAATTCCGTTAAAAAGCAGTAAAAATTTTTAAATAATAAAAAAGGCTCTCGGGTCCCGGGGGATGCGGGCTGAGAGGGAGAGACTGAGCAACTCACAGGGTGGTTTAATAAACCGTTTCTGGCACTAGTGTCAACAAAAGATTGTGATACATAGCTCTGCTGGTTTTATTTCACAAATATGACGCAACCTGACCAGAATTGTGTATGGAAATATAGAGAAATTATGTTTTGCTATCGGATTCATTTTCTGAGAACAGCAGAGTTAGTTTTGGTCGGGTTTCAAAGAAATGATCGGGAGCAGCGGGATAACAATTTTTTGAAATATGAAAAAAAGAAGTATTTCACCTAAGTAAAACAAAATATATTAAACATCAAAAGAAAATATACAATTCACGTTAAAAGTGGTCTCTCGTCGGTTGCTAAAATAGAGACGACAAATAAGCAAAACAAAAACGGAGTGCGCAGGAAGTGCGCAAAGTCGATTTATCTGAAATGGGAAACGATATTCCACCTTGCCTTATGTACCAACCTATAATTGGAAAACTGGACACAGAAAAGTATTATTGCTGTTTGATTAAAATATTGTTTTTGTTGTGCTTGTTTTTTTCAACGGAGTCCTGAGTCAATACGTCTAAGTAACGTAACGTGTAGCGTAGCAACAGCTTGGTATTAAACGCCCCTTGGGCATGGAATCAAAACCCACATTTAATGATTTTCAAGGCATCTTTTGTCCGCCTTTCGAGCGTTTCCCTCGAAAATTTTCCATCAAAGTTTCTATACCAAACAGTTAAAATCACGGTCTAAATTGAAAGCCCAAATTAAAGTCCCAGTCCAACGACAATTTTTACGTCTATAAGGTGTAGAAGGTACCTGTTATAATATCTTCTAGGTCCTCAAAGGTCATAATCAAACCTTTTTATTAATTTATTTATAAACGTACATCTATCCTAACAACAGGCACACCCAATGCGACAGATTACCTTATATTCTAGTCTTATTATAAGAAAACTGTAAATTATCAACATTTACACAATACAATAATATAAAATAACTTAAAAGTATATAATAATCTTTAGATCAATTGCTGCGTCCTTACAGGGTACATATACCTTTAAGCTATTTACCACCAAAGCTAAAACTTTGTAAAAATATAAATGTATGCAATAAATAAAATCTGAAATCTAAAAAAATACAAAATCGTTTACTTGTACAAGTAGGTACACACAGGTATAATATTATGTTACACGTTGAACGAAGCCTGTTTATAATAAATTTGCACTACAGTGACGGTACAAAATAATAAAATACAGAACGAACAAAATCCAAAACATCAATCTGAACCACTATTACCCGTCTTAATGATGCGCTCTAGTGTGCAATAATTCCCCTCAGACAGCTCCTAATGAACAAAAGATCGGTAAAGTTAGTGCACGCACCGAGGCAGCTTGAGCCAGAAATTGCTGAAATTACAGTTGAGAGCGCCATCAATTGTGTTAGGGGTTGGGATAAGCTTTGAACCGGTTGATTCGTAAAGTGCTTGTATTTGTAATTTCCTTTCAATGTAGACTATTTGTAAATGAAGCCAGGTTAGGTGAAAGGGTATTTTTTACCCGGTGGTTTTTTTTCTTGATGAAGGAGGTTGCGCACGTTTCCGAAATTGTCAGTAGCTATGGAAACTTCCTTCCAGTTATATATAAATAATAAATAATGCTGGACAATTCACACAGCATTATCTAGCCCCAAGCTAAGCAGAGCTTTTGTTATGGGTACTAGATAACTGATTTACTTAATACAATACACTACATAGATATACATTTTTTTATTATACCTACATAGAAAACATCCAGAACACCCTGAACAAATATCTGCAGACCTTACAAATATTTGTCCCGAAGCGGGAATCGAACCCGCAACCTCCTGCGGCGGACCTTCGCCCGCTGCGCCACTAAGGTCGTCAGTTGCGTATCATTTTTCACTCAGTTATTACGTGATGTGATGTGATATATACGTCATACCTATGTGATGATATTATGTGATATTTATAAAAAACATGTATATGGTACAATTATAGTTTTGTGTTTGATTGTACATTTAGTAGGCAACACACGTAACATAAATACCAGTGAGAATGAAAGTCGGCATTTGTGTACGATCTGCAGAAATTTGTTCCGTTGGTCTGGGTGTTTTCTATGTAGGTATAATAAAAAATATCTTTCTATGTAATGTATTGTATTAACTATATCAGTTATCTAGGACCCATAACACAAGATCTGCTTAGCTTGGGGCTAGATAATGCTGCGTGAATTGTCTAGCATTATTTATTTATTTATTATTTATTATGCGACCATGGTCTATTTAGAATAATGTTTGCCGTAACGCAATTTTCGACACATTGCGATCACTTGTATGGATATTTTAAAATGTTGTCCTTGCGCTACATACTGCAAGTAAAAATTAAAAACTTAACTTAGTCCGATGGTAGGTATCTCGCTACTAAATCTTGTTTTTTTTACCAGTACCTATTTACCGCTATCGTTAGTGACTTGGATCTCTCAGGAAGCCACTAGGGCCTCGCAAGCAGCGTTTAGCTAACGCTTAACTAGCACCAACTTGAGGGTAGTTTTCAACTTAAATTGGCGAATTTCGTAGATTGAGACAAGTACAACATATTTTTAGCTTACGTAGCACCTGAGAGCGCCAATTAAGGAAGGATTATAGAACTTACGTTACTTTGTTGCCTAGCCTGACGAATGAATATTTTATATACACCTATATAAATAGGAAAATGCTTATCATTGTTACCCAAAATAAACAATAACATGTTTGAAAGTCACGTTTGAGCAATCCGGTCCAAAACTTTTGGGTTGAAACGTATGTGGACATAAATCTACTTTACGTTTGTTTTAACAAAAGCATATTACGCCTAGAAATATTTAGGCTAGCAAAATATAAATCCTCATAAGGGAAAATTCATTAAAATATGAACATAAAAAGCTCCCCAGGTAATCTGATAACAAAAACCTTTCAATAATCATAAATTCAAATTAATATCACACAGAATCATTTACTTCAAGTAACTTTCAGCTCTACCTTTTTAGCGTAAGATTCAAATTGCGTGCCCCAAGGACCAGTTATCCCGGGACCTAAACAGGGTCTTCTAAATTGATCTGTGCAATGTACTGGAAAATAGAATTTCACGTAGGTATGTTATCGGTTACGAAACGCACTTTTTGTTATCAGAGAGAAGTAGTAAGTTCAAACTTTATGTTTTGGCTGAGTTTGTATTTTAAATCTTGGGAATCGTGAAATTATTTTTAGAAACTTGGCTGTGAGCTAGAGTTTATTTTTGCAGTTGAACTCCTTATGTTGCTGGTTCCGGTTCGTATAATAATATTGTGGTTGTTGTAGGCAAATGATAATAATAACAATACGGTATATGCATATTTTTTTATCGATTATTTATGTTTACACTTATTACCGGTAAGAATATAACAAAAACAAAAGTAAAACTGCACTTACTCAGTTTCGGGTGATAAAAACGCTATTGGCCCTTGTTCTGTGACGTCACATTTCACATTTTCAACTCAAAGCGCTTCTGTTTCTTCGTTGATTTATCAATCAAAACAAAAACTGAAATTTTATTTTATAGAAAACACCAAACCACCGCGAAATAATACAAAAAGATATCCATGACGATACAAAATCTGAAGTGTGACTTACTTGATAAAAACATCGATAAATACATCAATATCAATATAGAGTAATAAATAAGATACGTAATACTTGGTACGTAATACGTGGTGATACGTGGTGTTCTTCCAACACAAACAAGGTTCGTAGTTAACCCGCTTACATCCGTAATGAAGATACGTAAAATAAGAATTAGCTTTTTTGAAGTCACATACATACATACATCGCATACTAATATCACAGCCTACCTATGTATATGCATACAGTCGTTTGCATATAGGTAGGCTGTGCTAATATACCCTATTGTGAAACAATTACCCTCTTCATTCTTACGAACACGAGTGTGAGTGTGTGTGAGTGTGTGTGTGTGTATGTGTGATAGGGATGTACCACGCACCATCATCGTAAAAATAATATCTAAGCAATAACTATTTTCTTTGCAAAAAGTACATCGAATTTCCTTGTAGTTGGTTACATAATATTATTTACATTAGGTACCAATTAGTCTTCAAAATTAAGAAGCTCATTTATATTTATCGATACTTAGAGAACACAAAAATCGTGACTTTGTCAAAACTTTTGTAGCTACACTTTGAAAGACACAACTAACAGAACGCAGGAGTTTGCGGGTCCTACAAATGTTCTAGATGTTTTCTGTGTATAATTAAAAATATATGACTATACATAATAATGTCATGTTTTATGTATATCACTTATCCAGAGCTCAATACACGAGCTCTGCTTACTTTTTTAAGATGACGCTGTGTGGTTTGTCCAGCAATATCTTTACACAAATATAAAACAAAGCCACTCCCGCTGTCTGTCTGTTGGTCTGTCTGTCCCTATGTATGCTTAAATCTTTAAAACTTCGCAACGGATTTTGATGCGATTTTTTTAATAGATAGAATGATTGAAGAGGAAGGTTTATATAAGTTATAATATAATAATAATATTATATACATTATGCATTTATGCATAGCAGAGAAACACTGATAATTTTATAGGTTTTTAATGTGATTTAGTAAATAAATACATTTTTTTGCGCTTACACTGCAAACGCTGGCTTAACCCTACGAGATAGATCAAAATAATGTACTAGAGTATTGTAGACCTCAAAAACTTCTACAAAAAAGCCAGCAAGAGTATTCGTCTATCTCTTAGGGATAGATAACCCACAATAACCATTTTTTATCCTTTACTTTTTACGAGAAATAATGGCTTATTTACGAATCGATTTTAAGCAATACAGCTTTAATCCTTATCCAATTATGTACCTTCAATACAAATGTGCATTTAATATAGATCAATATGGCCCTTTACAGCATGTAGTTTAAATGAATATTTTCGAAGATATCACAGATTAAAAATGCAGGGACATAGCGGTAGCAGCGGTACCGGCCGGGGGCGATTCTGTAGTATATTTAGTATCAGCATTGCACCCGTGCGAAGCCGGGGCGGGATTTATATATTATTATCAAAATTATTTAAGCAGGATCCTCTACGTTATTCGTAGCAGCCTCTCTTTATCTCGTAGCTTTATCTCGTAGCATACCTGATTCGTAGAGGACACTGTAGCACTCGCTACGCCGTAGCACATAGGCGCCCTCCATTATTTTCCCTCTCCTCAGATTCAATAATAGGACGAAGCGATGGAAGCTGTTAGCGGGAACGTGATTTCGTTGGGCTTCCCTAAAAGGTTTCTAATTAGATGGTGACGTAACGAGGAGTTATGTTCTGCTGTGATTTTCGATATTGTGCTGAGATGTGGTGAAATTATGGTTATTGGATGGAAATCTTTTATCTTCATTCACGTACGACCCGCGCGGGATCTCTAATGTATGCGATTGATGAGTCATTCTGGTCAGTTAAACAACTTTAGCTCTTTCACCATCCGTCATATGTTTTTAGGGTTCGTACCTCAAAAAGAAAAAAGGAACCCTTATAGGATCACTTTGCTGTCCGTCTGTCTGTCTGTCTGTCCGTCCGTCAACCCTCTTTTCTCAGGAACGCGTGGACGTATCGAGTTGAATTTAACGTCAAATACTCAAGTCCGTAACCTCTTGAAGCTGCGATATAAATAAAACTTCTAAGTTGACCCACTCAAAATTTACAGCCGTTTGTGTCCGAATATTTTGAAATTTTCAAGGGAATCACATGTACACATAACCTATAGTGTACTTCCCGTTGACCTAGAATCATGAAATTTGGTGAGCAGCAAGTTCTTATAGCACAAGTAGAGGGAAAAATCCGAAACCATAAATTTGTAATTTATTCACAAAAAAATACTTTTAATACTCGCCATGGACCAAAACCGTTTAGGGTACTTCCGTTTGACCTAGAATCATAAAGTTTATTACGAAAAAAGGTCATAAAGTACAAAAAAGGGAAAAAATCAGAAACCGTATATTTGTTCTTTATTAACGAAAAATAATAATGCTTGATGCTCGCCATGCACCAAAACCTACAGGGTACTTCCCGTTGACCTAGAATCATGATAATTCAGCTAAAGACACAAGGTCTTACGGAACCGTTAGTGCACGAGTCCGACTCGCACTTGACGTTTTATTTATTTCTGTGACATCAAGAATAAAACAACCCATAAAATATACTAGCCATCTATTACAGTTGAGTGAGGGTAAGAAAAAGGCACGGATTGGGTTAAACTACATTATCATACGTGTATGTTTTGTATTTGTTGTCATGTCATGATCAAACACTACTCAAAGTATTTGTGAGTGTATCACTGTTTTTACTGCATTTTCAATACGAATAATGAATATGAATAATAAAATGAATATGAGTGTATCACTGCTTTTACTGCATTTTCAATACGAATAATGAATATGAATAATAAAATGAATATGAGTGTATCACTGCTTTTACTGCATTTTCAATACGAATAATGAATATGAATAATAAAATGAATATGAGTGTATCACTGCTTTTACTGCATTTTCAATACGAATAATGAATATGAATAATAAAATGAATATGAGTGTATCACTGTTTTTACTGCATTTTCAATACGAATAATGAATAAAAGAAGTGAACCAATGATCGACGAATAGTACGATTAGTACACTCACGAATAAATCTGAATGTAAAATACACTCATATTTATTCGTGTATACCTATTTATCGTCCAATATAGCATGTTAAAGGAATTATTTTTAATTGGTTTAAGCGGATTCAGGTTTCACAAAAGATAGTAAATATTCATGACTTTATGTCTAGCATACTTAATGAGGTTAGGTAGGCAGGCTTCATTATTAATACTTAGTAAAATAGATATTTTTTGTAGTCTGCTCATTACAAAGAGCGAAATGAATGAAATAAAAAAAAAACAAGTTTTAAATTAACGCGGCTGATGCTCGCATAAACTGCTACTCAGGAGAATTGAACCCAGGATTCGATTCTCGCCTTAGGACAAGGGTTTGTACGATCTGTAGATATTTATTCCGGATGTTTTGGGTGATCCATATGTATAACTGATTTATGGGATAAAAAGTAGCCTATGTCTGATTCCAAGGCTAGAATTACCTGAATGCAAAATTTCAGCCCGATCCGTTCAGTAGTTTTGGCATGAAGAGGTAACAAACATTCATCCATCCAAACTTTCGCATTTATAATACCTATTAGTGTGATGTGATAAAAACAATATGAAATCTAATAAATATGTTTCAATTATCTAGTATTCATAACACAAGCTCGGCTTTGTTTATTTAAAAGAATTGTTTTTAACCATTTGTTGGTGAATTCTAGTCTAAGACCCGAGTTAACCAACACATGGTTGTTGGATTGTTTTAACGTTTTTGACACAAGTTTTCATACATTAAATGTCAAAGTTAGTCGACAAAACACCTAATTGTCCGATTATCTATTGTATTGGTGAACTATTGGTGAACGCAGACGTAATACGATAAAAAATAACCGATGACATCTGTTTATTTCATACTAGCTGTAATGTAACCCGCAACTTCGTTAGCGGTTAACTAACCTATGTATTGGCAATAAGATATCACTTTTACCTATTGACCTCGAAAAGTGGTTTCGATCTCTCTTATGTACGATTCTTCGATCTCTCTTATCTCGTATTTTCGATCTCTCTAATGTAGTTTCTATCACTCTGATGTACAACTGTTTTTGCTAACTTACTGCCTGTTGTAAATATTAGTGGACGTCGCCCAAGTAAATATTTTTCTTTTTTTTTTTGGGGGTGGGGGGGGGATTGCCCCTGCAACCTTCCGTTATTCTTCCTAACATCCTATGCCCTCCTAAGCCCCTGATTGCTCGTTGATCTTTTTAATAAGATTATCTTAAAATAATATTTAATTAATTTCTTGGACTCGAGACTCTAGGTCCGTGGGGTACTGAGGCTCTTCGGGTTTTCAAAAAATTATCTGAGCGTCTGGTCGAAGCGACGCGTGACCCGAGAGCTGGTCAGTACCTGGCATAGCGCATCAGCATTGCCATACAGCGGGGTAATGCAGCCAGCGTCTTGGGGCGCTTCCGACTGGTATTGATATGGATCTGTCTGCAGTTAGCTCAATTGTTTCAATTGTAAATACTAGTTATAATTTATTTCTATTATTTTATTGTAATTTTCCTTGTGAATAAAGGCTTCTGCCCTTTATAAATATAATATTTAATTAATTGATTCACCCCATTATGGGTTATCCAATAAATTTTCTGTGTTACACGGATTACGACTGAGCACTTTGCGTAAGCTTTCATTAGCGATAATTATGAAACTAATACCGAGGAAATTATGTATAATCATTGGGCGTAGTTCATGAAGCTTTATGGTAAACAGGTGGAATTTAGAGCGTATACAATTTATTATAATTAAATTAATGACTATAAGATGTTACAATGGAGATTTAGTGTTACGACACTGTAAAACTATAATATGAATGTAAACGATTGACATTTTGCCTTCAAGTACTGAACGGGGATCGCACAGAAATTACCATAGAAGTGATCTAAACCTAGAATAACAAATAGCTATACATTATTCTAGATCTTGTGACCCGAAAAATTGTTGCAAAGCCGCGAGCAGTAGGTAGCAATATTCATAAAAATGCTTGGGCATTTCACAAGGCCTCAAAGTAAGCTGAGTATTTGGTTGTGAGTTTTTGACTGCGAATGATCTGGGTAGTCGAATGATCTACAACTACTAATTTTTACTCATTCGACTTGAATATTTGTGATATACTAATCTTCTAAGTCGAATGACAACTACTAATTAGTAATTACTAATGCCTCAGCGAATTGATCGAGGCGTCGAATAACGAATTCAATTCGACTGCCCGACTCAGTCAGTCCCCATTACTAACCAAATTAGTAACTAATATGGTTAGTAATAACGAGAGGCGTCGGGTCACGAATTGAATTCGACTGCTTGACTCGGTCAGTCGGCATCCTCGAGGCGAGGCTCGTCGGCGAGTAGGGCAGTCGACGCGAAATTAATTCTTTATTCGACGCCACTCGCCATCTAGGTACATCATACTAACCAAATTAGTTACTAATTTGCTTTAGTCATTCGAATGGTTCGAATTATTTGTGAAGTCGAATAATTCGAATGAAATCGTTCACAGTCGCGCCTCTTTATTTTATATCATACTCAACCTAAATTAGTCCACTGCTGGACATAGGCCTCCGCTAATGGACGCCATAGCACCCTGCCTTCAGCTTGCCGCATCCAACATCTGACTGCAGTCTTTAGCAAATCGTCATCCCACCTAGCCGGAGGGCTTCCTACACTACGTTTTACTGAATCGCGGTCTCCACTCTAGAACACATACGTCGTAAGCCCTTCCAACTGAGCTATAGATAATTTTCGGAAAATTAACGCATTCAGTGCCTAGACACTTCGGCGTCACCCACAGGAACGAGCTGTAGCTAGTAGGACAAGCAGAACTAGATGTGCTTAATGAAAGTGGTAGTTACCTATTGCTTTATTAATTGACTTAAAATCAACTAACCATAAAATCATCAACATAATGTAGGAATACTCATAATGTTGTCTATTATTAGTCAGTCTAATATTAGACATTCTATGCATAGCATTCCACTGTAAACACCAATTATTTTCAGCAACAAAATTTTGATACTTAAAGGTATTAACTACCTATAATATTATATTACGTAGGGATTATCTGATTAAGGTAACCCTAAGGGTTTCGGGTAGATTAACACAGAGAGGCAATTTGTAATGGGGCCGTAAAGGCCAAAGTAATCGAAGGAGATATCGTAAACGGAATTCTATAGGCTTGTATGAAGTTAATGTTAGTTGAGTATGCATTGATGGGCAAAAAGGATTAAGGAAGCAGTCATCCAAAATGTTGAAAGGAACAAAAGGGTCTCGTGTAATTTTGAGTTTGAGTTTGAATGAAGTGACCGTGAAGACCGATGCGGCGCGGCGGGCGAAGGTCCGGCTGCGACGCAGGAGGTTTGATTCCCGGCTTAGGACACATAAAATAAATAAATAATGCTGGATCTACACAGCCCCATCTAGCCCCAAAGTAAGCTTCTCAAAGCTTGTGGTATGGGTACTAGATAACAGATATATTTAATACATGATATACATAGATAGATATGTTTGTATGATCTGCAAAAAAAAATGTACCGGGTGTCCTGGGTATTTTCTATACAGGGTGTAACAAAAAAGAGTAACCAAACTTTCAGGTGGGGTGTAGAATCGAACACTGAATTCAGGAAAAATATTGAAAAAAAATCCCGCCCTTTAGTTTTCGAAAAATTAAATAAATACGGAATTTTCACTACATTACGCAAACAACTGATGCACGTGTTTATTTGGCATTAAAATTTGATTAAAAGGTCTACGTACCTTGTGTACACCTTTTTAGCAGATAAACATCTTTTTACGGGGGGCACCCACGACCGGACACGCGATATCGCAGCAGCGCGCGCGGCGGCGGGCTGCACGTGTTGTAGTTATGTAGGAAGCTAGATAATGCATTCCAATTTTCCCTTCGTACTTTACGGGCTTAGGACCGTCAAAATACAAAACCACACTAAAACTTTAGGTCAAACAAACAAAAAGAATGTTAAGTTTTCATGGTTAGGTAGGTATCATCTCGTGGTATTTAATATCTGAATAAAGCATACGAGCCATTTTTACGCACAAATAACCGATAAGCGCCGCCGCGACCTTCACCTTGCGCTTGCAATGATGCAACTAAATGGCCATTGACCCTATGATAACAGACAGTTTGACAAAACTAACAATAAGCCTAGCATTGGGTGAACATTCGGATGAACTAAGTTTGTATACCTATCTCGCTCTCGCGCGCTAAAAGTTTGTGCCTTTTCTTGTCTCAATCTGGTGCTTCGGAAATGCAAATTGTAACAACCTTTCATTGTTAGTTACTCACCGTGTTTTTAAAGTTCAATGTGAAGGTAGGTAGGTACTTAGGTAGTCAACGATATGAAAAAATAAAAGCTAGTAGTGAATATCTTTTAGTAGGAAGGAAGGTGCATGCTTAATGAATGTACCTACTAACAGTACTAACTATGCATTTTCGCGATAGAACGTGTGTAAAGACTTAAAATAATTTATTTATTTTTAATTCCTAGAGGAAAATTGGAATGTATTTGTTGTACGTAGGCTCCATATCTAAGCACGCCGCGCAGCCTGTTCGCTTCCGCTGCAATGATGACGCGGGTCGATGACCGCGGTGGCCGCTCATTAGGGCACCGTTTAGGTGTTATGGGCTTATAAAAGATATGAATACAGGTACGCAGGCCATTTTCTTCTAATTCCAAATAGACACATGTATTAGAGTCTATTGCCTACTGTTGTGAAAATTTCGTACCTATTTATTTAATTTTTCGAAAAGTAAAGGGTGGGATTTTTTTTCAATATTTTTCCTGAATTCAGTGTTCGATTCTACACCCCACCTGAAAGTTTGGTTACTCTTTTTTGTTACACCCTGTATAATAAAAAATATCGATCTATGTGATGCAGTTTATTAAGAATATCAGTTATCCAGTACCCATAACACAAGCTCTGCTTAGCTTGGAGCTAGATAATGCTGTTACGATTGTTCAGCATTATTTATTTATTTTAGTAGCCCCCAGAATACTCAAAGAGAATTTAGATTCAAGTCAAGGACACTGTTTATTACATAGAAACCGCCTGGAAGCAACAAAACGGCTAACTGATTTTGTTAATGACGTATCAAAATACATGTCTTAAAAAGTCACAGCCTCAAATCTCTCGTCGAACCGCAGTAGGGAATTGTGGTTCTTAGATACATTTTGTAGACCTACACTTTCTCCTAAGGCGAAAAAAGTTAAAAAGCGAGGACTGAGTCAGGATTTTAATACGTTTTAATTAATTGCTTGTTCACCGTTTCCATTGATAACCTGTCAAAAAATCGTTTCTGAAACTGTCTTTAAGGTTCCCTACCGTACAATTATAATTTGTCTCTTGAACCATTCCACAAGTAGACAGTTGAAATTTTGACAAGGTGTGTATATGTGCATACCTATAGGTAGGCTGTGGTATAAGTTCAATTTCAATTTACTTATTCAAACAACTTTACAGGACAAACCACTTAAGTCTATATAATATCTAACTCAATTTAACTTAAAACTAAAATTAAGATCTATACTAATACAATATATTAGGGTCATAATAATTTACCTTAGAAGAAAGGGCAGAAGAAACAAGATAATAAAGAAGTAAATTATTTTGGGATATCAATACAATTTCATGTGGTATGCTATGGACCGACTGTGGTTGAATAGGGTTTATTCTACCTGCCGAACTAGTTAAGTACTGTATCTCGACAGATAGTGCGCTCCTCCTCGCTCCTCATCGTACTTAGATATATGAAGTGCGAAATTTTCTAAAAATGTTTCAATGAAAGAATGACGACCGTAGGTGTTAATAAATTGTGCTTATATTTAAATGCAGGTTGGTCTAATTAGAATTATTTTGTAGATATAAATAATTATGGTATAATAAGTACTTTCGCAGAGATCCTAGATTAATAAATAACTAATAACAAAAATAGTAAACAAATCAATAAGTATCTCCGCTATGACAAAAAATAATAAAATAAAATTCCGTACCACATTGAGTACCGATCACCGAAGTTAAGCAACGGCGGGCGGGGGAGATACTTGGATGGGTGACGCATGATATAGACTTTTTGGTTTTTTCGATATCATTACAAAAATCGATTGCGATAGAGTTGTGTACGATGATGGTACAGAAACTTTAGTGCGCGAGCCGACTCGCACTTGTTTAATTTTCAGGCACTGATAATTTACAAAAAGCAGTGCTACCTAAATTCACCGTTTTACTTTCTTTACACAGAAACATCGCTCACTCCAAAAACAATTATTCCGCGTATAAATTAGGTGTTCCAATTGGGATATCACGAGAATCTCGATTCAATTCCAATGTTATGCTGATTAATATGAAAAAATCTTATTCTGTGTCCCAGAACAATTTCGTTGACGTAATGTGTTCGGAGAAATAAGTGAAGGGTATTTTTTCTTGTACTTTCTTTTATTTCTATTTACTTCTATTTTTTATTTTTTTATGTAGCCTGCGATACCGAAGATTATTAAGTTGTTTTGTTACTTCACATACCTGTTGCTTTAATAAGAATACCTCTCTGGGAATCGTGCTAGCCTGTTTTCAGAAATCTTAAGTTATTAACTTTGCCTAGTATATACATTCTTGAAGCTGCTAAATTCGCTAAGGAACACACAAAACTTTTTACGAAATCACCGGATATTTACCCAAGGACAGTTAGTGATCCAGATAGAATTGTTTTATATATATAAAGCCCAGAACTGCTCTTTACCAAAAAAGTTGTCATGCGATGTGTGGACCTAAAGATGTCAAAGAATTACCTTGCAAAACTTTTGAATTTAGATTAAAAAAGTGGCTTATTGACAAATTATTTTATACTGTATCTGAATTCCATAACTATCAAGATTGACATTATTTAAATGACTGACATTTTATATTAACAAATTTTTTAAATATTTTTTTTCGTTTTCAATTTAATTTCCGTGTATTTGAAACGTAGTGAATGCGATATACTAACGATCTAACATAAAGTCAGAACACATTATTATAATTATTCACAATTAGAAATCAAATAATATCGCATAATTTTTTGATTTCGACGGGACCTGAACCCGCATCCTTCCGTCAGTACCGGAATGTGCTAACCAACTACACCACTAGGTCAAGTCACGTAGGAGTCAAAAATCTGCGACTTTCTACGGACTGAAACGCCGTTAGCTCCACCTACAGGAGAAACATTATCATTATTCATTATTATAATTATTTACTCAGTGCGTCGCGAACACGGTTAGTGTTGTGTGTCGTCCAAGTGTGCAGATGGACATTTCTATTTCTGAAGAACAAGTGAGGGTAGTCGCAAATAATGCTGCCCCCGCTTTGCAGAGGCGGTAGCTCCAGTACTCCCGTGACCACGACAGAGTGTAAACCTGTTGAAAAGTCGGTAAAATAGGTAAATAAACGCGATAAATACCCGTGTTTAATTATAATGATCTAACATAACGTTACTGCGATATTAACAAAACTATTGTGTGAGTCTGTGTGTGTATCAAGCTTTAGCAACATAATCATAATCATCATCATAAGCCTACATTAGTCCACTGCTGGACATAGGCCTCCCCTAATGGGCGTAATAGCACCCTGTCTTCGGCTTGCCGCATCCAGCATCTGCCTGCAGTTTTTCGCAGATCGTCACTCCACCTGGCCGGAGGGCGTCCTACACTACGTTTACCGAGTCGCGATCTCCACTCAAGAACACGTTTACCCTACCGGTTGTCGGTTCTTCGCGAGATATGTTATCAGTAACAATAATAGTTCATTGGTATCAGAAATCAATGTGCTTTTTTGGACACGTCCAATATTTTAAATTACATAAGCAAAACTTGGAAATTTTAATAATGTTATGAATCATGTAGAACCTGATAAAACTTAGCCTTGACTGTGAATTAACTATCTATCAACCCAGTAGCTTTAGGTAGGTCCTAAAATTTTATTCTGGCTTAATTAAATTCTTTTGATATAAAAATCCTTTAACCAGTTACTCCATAACGGCTATTAAGTTGACAGAATTCTTAATAGGCCGAATAATACACCTCGTAAAAAAATAACGTTAAAAAGTAATTTTGTCACCAGCAGCCATTTTATTACATTTTTTACTACAACGTTAAATAAACTTTGCTTTTTATTACGCAGGCATCAAGGTAGCCTACCTAATACCTATTGTTAGTCGTAAAATGACAGCGGGTATTATTCAGTGAAAATAGCCGTCTTGTATTATTTTCCTTTACTGTGAAATAGCCCATTGCTTATTGTTTGACATTTCACTGTCACTGACCAAAATCCTGATTACAATTTATAATAGAATGAAAGTTTCAGGATACGGTTCTACAGACATTGTCAGCCATTTCAGGAACTGTGAATTTACTATCATCGTAGAGAATCTAACGACAGTGCGCGGATGAATACATAAAGGTGGATCCATGGTCCGTCCTCCATGCAAAGAGAGATTATTGGACTATGGTCTTTTTTATTTTATTTTATTAGACATAGACGTAGACATATTATTTATTTGCCACAACAGACACATTTACATAACACAGTAAAAATAAAATATTTTTATCTTAAATTAAACAATTAAAAACACAAGTACAGTAGGTACATTTAACAAACGATGTTAACAATATGCAGGAATAAGTAGGTAGGTAAACAATGTGTGCTGCAGTAGCAAATGGGCCTAGGCTCAGCATAATGCCAAATGTTGTTCAAAAATAATACTTAATCTTTATTGAAAGCAAAATATTACTCATATAAAATGAAGCCCTTACTCCTAAGATAGGGCTACCTAAAACCTAAGGTTTTTTTGTTTACTAAGCTGATCGGAGACTAATAACTGTTTGTATTGGAGGCGATCTACCTTAATTCATTAGAAAACAACATTATCATCATCATCAGGCCATAGCAGTCCACTGCTGGACATAGGACTCCTAATGAGCGCCATAGTGCATATAGCAGGATTTCCCAGAAAAACAACGTTACGCTTGAAATGAAATTTGTCGATTTCTTCGTATATGTTGCTATTTTTTCCTTTTAAATAAAACCCAGATAGTGATCATTCCTCTTACTGAACCAATATGGCTAGCCTACCTTACTTAATTTTATACGGTTTCTAGGGTTCAGTACCTGGAAAGGAAAAATAAGAACCCTTGTAGAATCAGGCTGCGTTCCGTTTCTCGTATAAAGAGCTCAGTCGCTGCACGAGCTATGCGCGCACGAAGCCGCGTTCCGTTTCGTCTGAGCGAGTTGGTGCGCACGATGCGATCGTTGAAATGGAACGCCCCTTTGCTTATCCCTAAGCACTCGTTTGAGGTTATGTTTATGCGAATGATCGTTTCTTGAAATCATGATTGTATCAGGTATTACAGTGCGTAAACCCTCGCACTTCGGGTATTTTACACGATTTTAAATCCCTAAAATTCGATCTTGATATCATGTCATAGATTAATCCAGTTTAGTTATTAACAAAAAAAGCGTTAAATCTTTTTACGCGAGTTTACGCGAAAAAAATAGGTGCCTAATTAAGGCGTCCCAGTTAAGAAAAATTCAAACGCACGAGCTGCCTTGTCTCGCGTTGAAAGTAAAAAACGAACGACTTCATGCGCGCATGAGCGCTTTAAGTGAGAAACGGAATGCAGCCTCACCTCGTTATCCGTCTGTCTATCTCAGTATAGTGCTATCCCCTGTCAAAACCTTTTTATTTGGGACGCGTGAAGGTATCAAGTTTAAACAATTACTACTAGTATCAAAGTAGTACCATAAATTTAATCCTTTCTCCTCAAGTCTGCAACCATTTGGGGCTTCAAAATATGCGGCATAAACGGCGACGTTTATGCCGCATATTTTCACATTCGCAAGTAAATCGAAACCTTTATGATACTTCCCGCTGATTTAGTATCATCAAACTTTGCAAGAAGCAATGTTTAAAGCACAAGTAAAGGGAAACATTTTAACAAAATGTACCTACAAGTTCGTACGGAACCCTCGCTTCGCAAAACCGTTTCGCACTTAGCCTGTTTTATTTGTTTCTTTTTTCTGCTCCATGTAAATAAGAACACCTTTTATTCGCACCTGTAATCCTCCAATCTCTCCCTCCCGGCCGCTAAATAAATGTTTATGCGATTTGTAGCAAATATCCAGTCCCGAGCTCTTGGCAACTAACTAATTCCTGCAAACAGCGGCGGGTCAGATAGACTCATTTATAAAACCTTGTTCTACGGCGTAAATATATACCTACCTGAGTAATAAATAAGACTAGTCTCTAGTGAGTATTAAGGCTGATTTACACAGGGTCAGTACACAAGTCAGTAGCGGCGCCTGCCGGCGCCGACACTGACTTCAACTGTTTACATGGAGTCAGTAGTCGTAGCAAGTTGTTTACGGTGAGCATACGTGTGTGATGTCAGTGGGAAAGAAAAATGAATAAAAAGAAAACGGATGGTGTTCTACATAAATGACCACACTCTACAACGCAACAGTGACTGACCAAGCACTGACTTGACTATTTTCACGGGGTTTTTACCGCTGGCGCGGTAGGGCGCGGGTTGCGGGGGGCGCCGACTGACCTCAAAATATTCTTGCGCGAATGCACAAGTCAGCGCTGACTTCCCACCGCTGCACTGACTTCAAATCAATTTACATTGGGTTTTTTCGGGTCAGGGCTGACTTGTCTCGAATTCGGAGTCAGTCGCTGACCCTGTCTAAACCTGCCTTTAGGGTAGAAATAAAGTTTCCAGTGAATCGTTATTTTACAGCTGGCAATGGCAAAAATAAAAAGGTCGTAGGCACTGTAGTTATCTGGAGAAATCTTTACCAAGCCTTTTATTTATAGATGTTTTTGAAAGAAATATCGCAGCAAATAGTTTCGGAGAAAACCGTCAAAGAATATTTTTTTCCAGTCACATTGCCTTCTCTCTAGTTATCTACAAAAAGGAGGTACCTATTCTTTTACATTTCATTGGAGCTGTGTGAACCTGGCAACCGACTTTTAGATATTCATGTTTTTATGGTTTTATTTGATTGTACCGGGCTCGTCCGACGAAATTTTCGTTTACCTAGGGGTAAAAGTTATGGGGAGGGGGTTTTTCAATAGTCGATTTTGAATTTAGTAAGTTAAATGAATAATTTTATCTCGGAATTTAATATTTCGTAGCACTAAGGCACAGTTACAGCCAAATCTTGAAATTGACTATATAATAACAAATAAAAATAAAATATATAATACGTATTTAACTTTACTTATTATGATAATTTAAAATGATATAAATAGTTTTCAGGCAAATCTCAAAGTAACAAACGGGTACAAACGAAACACGATGACTTGAAACTTTGAAATTGTTCAAAAGTTGACCATAATATAAACGATTTTTGCAGATTTTTATCGATCAAAGTAATTGTGTCTGTTAACAAAATTATCTCACAGAATCTTGTTGTGATAGTTATTATGAACCAGCTGCATACTATCCTCTCGAAATCTACACTTACTAGAATATCGATTTACTCTTACAAATCATGTCCGTCTAACAAAACTAATCAGATGGAACTCAACTCCATTTAGTTCTGTGCAAATGAGTCTGATCCAGCTTCTAATTGGTCGTATTAGTTAGAGAAGTTTGTTTTCCAATTAGTTACGGAATCGTGTTTCTAGCTGGAGGGGTTGGTGATTATCTGAAAATTTTTGTGGACTGTTATTCGAGTAAACGGGCAATAACATTTTATACAACAACCTTCATCATTATCTCATATAACAACCACTTGTTCATATTGAATTATTAAAATAGAAACAATTCGTTTTTTCTCACATGTTTTTAGGTAGCTACATCCAAATAACAAGGTTAGGTATCTTGTTATAAGGTAACGTAAGGTACCTTTTTTTTATTCGGCGAGGAAATTCGTTTACGAATAAACTGGTCTGGGGGACCAGAATTATGTGGGACTCGACGCCCTGAGAAGAACGTAATACCCACTAAAACCTCCCCGGTGACCCTTTCTCGCCATTTTCGCCGAACCACGGGCACATTTAAAACCTCCGCGGCCCGACTGGCGTCCCCTCTTCCTCCTATACATGGCCGTCGAGCCCACCGATCCACACACTCGCCGACTCCATTCTTCCGTCACCTTTCCTCCCCCCAATTAGGACGCAGACAGAACAGGACAGACACAGTTAACGTAAGGTATCTAACCTTGTTATTTAGAGTTTGACGACCTCCGTTGCGCAGCGGGCGAAGGTCCGCCTGCGACGCAGGAGGTTGCGGGTTCGATTCCCGCCTCGGAACAAATTTGTGTACAATCTGCAGAAATTTGTTCCGTTGCTCTGGGTGTTTTCTATGTATAATAAATATATCTATCTATGTAGTATATTGTATTAAGTATATCAGTTATCTAGTACCCATAACACAAGCTCTGCTTAGCTTGGGGCTAGATAATGCTGTGTGAATTGTCCAGCATTATTTATTTATTTATTTATTATTTGGGTGAAGCTAATTACTGTACAGTGTAATAAACTGGAAGTTTACTACTCAAATTGGTGCAGGCATAGAAATTAAAATGCTGAAAATGTCGGAAATTAAATCGGATATTAAATTTAACTCTATAATCTAGCCAGAAAGAAATCTAGCTATTTTTTATTATTTTTTTATTACTGAGTAGTTCTGACAATCACCACTATTCCAAGACGTTGAAAAGACACCACATAATGGAACTCGATTTATGAAAGAAAGGAAGAAGGGGTCAATGGACCGCTCATCCTGCAAATCCCAGCGCTTACCACCTGCTCATAGTTCGAAGAATTGACCGCAGATAAATAGAAAAAAATGCAGGGTAGTAAATCGTCGTTATAATCAGCTGAATGATAATATTACCAATTTGAACGTAGCCATAGGTAAATTATAAAATAAAGCCACTTGGGAATTTGTCCGAATTAATTTTTTTTATTTATATAAAGTCGTTTGGTCATTTTTGGTTTAGAAGAAAAAAGTACACCAACAAAAGTCAAATATTTGAATACCTAAACCAGCAATTCGCATTTTCCAGGAGTAACCAGTCTCCGAGACGTGATGCTGCTGGTAGAACCGGAGGTCGTGATCCGCGGAGGCACAGCTGCTCTGATCTGCTCTCGGGACATGCAGGGGGCGCCACTGTACTCCGTGAAGTGGTACCGAGGGAACCATGAGTTCTATCGATACACGCCCATGGAAGAACCTGATACGAGAGTGTTTGGACTGCCGGGGATCTATGTTGATGTGAGTATATCTGAGAAAGATATCTCTATTATTCTCGAACCGAATGGTCTGTTACGTGACGATGGTAAGAGGCCCGACGGTATGACACTAGTCCCATGGGAGTTGGGGAGGCTCATTGTGTGGGACGCTACATGCGTCGACACACTTGCGCGGACATCTTCCGAGGACATCCGTGTAGATTGTTTGCAACAGTCTAAAGTTAGCGTAATTGTTTCAAATGTAAATTCTAGTTCTAATTTATTTATATTATTTTATTGTAATTTTCTATGTGAATAAAGGCTTCTGCACTTAGAAAGATCATCCAAGAAAATTACAATGAAAACATAGAAATAAATTATAACTAGTATTTAAAATTGAAATTATTGAGCTAACAATGGACGTCTCACACGAAACTCCCATGAGATAGTGTCATACCGTCGCGACGATATGACACTATCTCACGTCGGGCCTCTTACCATCGTTACCTAAAACGATTATAAAAGCAAGGAAAAATGTGTTATGGGGTTCTAAAGACGCAGGTCTTCATGAGGCGACACTGTACTCCGTAAAGAGGTACAGAGGAAACCACGAGTTTTATCGATATACCTACGCCTTTGGAAAGTAGATGGAGAAGAGAGGGGATCTTTGTTAATGTGAGTATTTTTAGGAAAAAATATGTTAGTAAGACGGTGAACCCTCGAGGAGCTCGTCAAACAATGAGGGAGGATATTCGACCCGAATAAACTACGCTAGAAAATTAATTCCTATGTTTGATTTTTATTTATTTCTTATTTTTTAATTGTGTAATATTTTGCTTTCGAAATAGGTTTTAATGCAAGCAGGCCCACTATCAGACAAGTGCACAAAAAATCTATATAACCCTACAAATCCGCTATGCTTCGTCTACGCATTTATTTTCTTTGACTGAATGAAAAAATGCAACATTTCGTAGTATGCTTCTTTTTAAGGCGCATGTTTGACTCAAATTAGTGCCACTGCCTTTTCTTTCTTATAATTACGTTAATCAAAGGAATTTAAAAGTCCATTGTACAGTTTATGATACCTATCATAAGTTTTATTTTAATCCCTCTGAAATAGTTTAGTTTCGTATAATTTAGACAGAGAAACGAAAACAGAGTTCGGTGGTCACCAAGAGCAACTTCGCTATACTACATATAGGAAATAAAAGAAAACTATTTTATGGGCATTAAAATAAAGCTTATGATAGGTATCCTAAACTGTAGGATGGACTAAAGTCATTTATAACGGGATATTTACCATGATTTGAGTTTTGAGGTGTCCAATATTTACATATTATTTCATAGTTATTCCGTGATCATGGCGCATGAAACTGTGCCGAAATATTGGAAAGCTAAACCTCAAATCACGGTAAATATCCCGGTATAAATGACTATAGTGTTAATAACGATGATGGATTTCAAAGTTATATGTAGGATGAACTATTAAAATTCCTTTGATTAACATAATTATAAGAAAAAAAAGGCAGCAGCGCTAGTTTGAGGCATACAAGCGCTTTAAGAATAGTGATGCGAATCTATCGCTCGAAAAATATCAGGACTAACGAGTGCTTCGATATTTATCGAGCTGACCCATTATGTGTGCATGAAACTTTTATTCTTTCATTAATTCAAAGAAAATAAACGCGTAGATGGTGTATAATTGCGTTGTTGGTCACATTCCAGATGAACCGCTCAAACGGGGAACAAGTCCTACTCCGGCGACTGGACCTCAGCCTCGCCGGCAACTTTAGTTGCGAGGTTACCGCTGACTCTCCTTCCTTCGCCACGCAGATCGCTACCAAACTCATCGATGTTGTAGGTAAGATCATCATTATCTTATTTATTTAATGACTTAAGAATGATCAATTTTAAAACAGAAAATACAAAATATCCAATAAAATAAAAGTATCTAATAATCTCAAAATGTTATACTCGTTATTATACATCCACTGTAGAAAAAAAACAAAAAATTAACTACAGTTTTATAAAACTGTAGTTATTTTTTTTTGTTAGGTACCTGTTTTTGCAAATATTACATAAATATGTTTATCTGATAAGCAAAACGATGTAAAAATAATAAAAAAAAAATTATGAGATTGTGGTTCAAAACATGCATACACAACTTGATATAAACGAACAGTTAACGCATAAAATTTCAATCCATAAAACTAGAACTAATTAACTGCTGAAATTACACCATTATGTGTTTTTGTTACCGCACACCCGATCTGAAACGCAGAATATAGAGCAACGAAGCCACGGGTAGAAGCTAGTTAAAAATACAAAATGACGTGTGGTGGCGGTTTGAAGGTACATTTTTTTGACTAATTGCGTCAAATTAAAGGGGTTCATATTTCATATTTCATATTTCATTTATTGCGTCCATAATTATAGGTAGGTACATGAATATTTCACTATTCTAACACTCTTAGTTGGTAGATCTTATAATTATGTACCCAGTCAGGGTGTAGCAAATTGAGAAGATGTGTATTAAAGTTAACATTCAATTAATTACTGTCACATTGTTATAGATTATCATTAAAAAATTCAATAAGTGTATAATAACATTTTTTTAGTAGCATATTCTTTAGTTGTCTATTAAAATTAATGTCGGATGTATCTTTTAAATCGTCAGGTATCTTATTATAAATTTTTGCCGCCATTTTATTTGGGCCTGTATTATGAATATTTAGTTTTGAGTCAGGTATTACAAGTTTATTATGATTATGTCTGTTTACGTATCGTCTAGGTATGTCAATTTTCTTTATAAAATATTTTGGGTATTTTCTTACGAATTTACAAGCTTCTAGAATATACACGGATGTTAGTGTTAGAATTTTCAGTTCACAAAAGTGTGGCCTACAGCTTTCGGCTTCATCGTCACGCGGTTCTTTTATGTTTGCTAAAATACGTTCGATTCACTGAAGCGCTGACATGAACGTCAATTTTTTTATTCAACTTTTTTTAGAGCTATCAATTTATTTTCCTTTCAGCGTAAAATTATTCAAAGCGGCGAAAAGCTTTTTCATATAGAAGTATGCCTGTACGTTTTTCATGTTCGTTTTACTTTTGTTTGTAGCAATAGAGCCTTAGCAAAGGGTAAATAAATAACAAAAATAAACCGGCTAACTGCGAGTCGATCGCACAGAAAGGGTTCCGTACAGTACCGTTATACAAATATTTAAAATACTAGCAACATCTATTTATAAAAACAGGCAACTTTTTCAAAGAGTATCATTATATTTTCCTTTAAATTTTCAACGTTATTATATTATTGTATTTTTTGTTATGATAGTTTTATTTTATTTTATTAGTAGTGTAGTGTTTAATAAATAATTTTCTTTCTTTCTTTTCTTTCATACTTATTTATACTAAGTTTCATGTGTCTTTTTATTGTGGTTCAAGAGAAACAGCCTTGACAAACGAAGGACAAAAATAGCCAAAAAAAATCAAGTGAAGTGCAACGTGGCATTTTTACCACTAATAGGCCTCGTTAAGAGCAATCTTTCTGTGCTAGTCACAAGCCGCACTTTTAGTTTTTATGGAGAATAAAAATCAAAAAGAAAATCTGAAAAATATTAATTTCTCGGTATCCAGAGGTGTAACCCAAAAACAAAAACTGGAAAATATGCGCCTAAGAATCTTTTGTCAGATTATATTTATTTAAAAAAAATATCTTGACCAGTTACTTTTACAGAATTTTTTAAATTTTTTCCTAGGTCAAGGTCACCTAAAGTTCATTAATTTTTATTAAAAAATGTGTTTATTTACGACATCACATTATAAACCTCCAAAATTATCAGTGTTTCTCTACCTTATTATGCATGTATTATACATTTATACTTTCCTCATAAATAACTCTATCTATTAAAAAACCGCATAAAAATCCGTTGCGTAGTTTTAAAGATCTAAGCATACATAGGGACAGACAGACAGACAGACAGACAGCGAGAGCGACTTTGTTAATACTATGTAAAGATACCTATTTAGGATTTATATCTGACAACCGATGTTGCGCGGCAAGCGAAGGTTTGCCTGCGACGCAGTACGTTCGATTCCTGCCTTGGGATAAACGTTTGTACGATCTGCAAATATTTGTTCAATATTTGTTCTGGGCATTTTATATATATAAAAAAAATATTTACCTATTTAAAGCATTGTATTTAGTATTCAGTCAACAATAAAACTTTAAAATGCATCATGGTTATTAACACTAAAGTCATTTACAATGGGAATTTACCATGATTTGAGCGTTCCAATATTTCGGCACAGTTTCATGCGCCATGATCAATATTGTGCCTGATCAACAGTGCCGAAATATTGGGAAACTCAAAACTCAAATCATGATAAATATCAGTAATCTAGATGACTGAAGTCATTTACAACGTGATATTGGATATTGGGTACTAGTACACATAACACAAGCTATGCTTAGCTTGGAGCTAGATGATGTTGTGTGGATTGTCTAGGATTGCTCATTTATTTTACCTACTAAGCTTATACAGTTTTATCTACTACAGGTATGTACCTAATAAGACCGTATAGGAAATAGGCGAACTCAGAACAAAGTACCTTTCCTAACTAATTTGATCCCTCAATGCTCTACATCAAAAGTTCTACCTGCAATTCCCTCTAGCTAAAACTAAGTTACGTTGGCAGTTAACTTAGTTTACGAAATTAGAGCCTTATGGAACTTTTGCCGGCCAAATTAAAATCATTTCAAAATATATCTGAGTTTAGAAATTACGTGTAATGAGAAAATTAGTCTACTAAAACATTTTAGTTTGTTTTGTTACTCGCAATGTAGAAGAACTAATTAATACGAAATAGAATTAGTGCGAAAACCTGGGGAAAACAAAATGCTAGTGCTAACATAACACAGAAAACCGAAAAGAAGAAGGCACCAGCGTATACACTAAATCGATTTGAAATTTTAAAATATGCGGACATAGCTGTAACTTTTGATTGTGTTTACTTAGAAGTTATATTTATATCACGGCTCCAAGAGGTACTGGACTTGATGTTAATTTATTGACGACCTCCGTGGCGCAGGAGGTTGCGGGTTCGAATCCCGCCTTGGAACAATTTGTGCCCGATCTACATAAATTTGTTCCGTTGGTCTGGGTGTTTTCTATGTATAATAAAAAAATATCTATGTAGTGTATTGTATTAAGTATATCAGTTATCTAGTACCCATAACACGCTAGATAATGTTGTGTGAATTGTCCAGCTTTATTATTATTACAATTTGAACTCGATACCTCCACGCATTCCTGAGAAAAGGGTGTTGATAGACGGACAATAAAAATCCTATAAGGGTTCCTTTTTTCCTATTGAAAAAATACAATCTCACTTAACACATCAATCTCGAATATCATTACAATTTCTTCTCTCTAGCTTAATTTCAAAGGTTAGGTACTCGTCGTCAAAATCTAGTCTTGATAGCGTAATTTTGCGCGAAACCACAAAAGAGCAAAATAACTAGCTTTTGCGTACCTTAGTATATTCCATTTCTACGTAAAAAGGAAAATATTTATCCTTGTGGAAAATATTATTGCTTCCACTTGGCTTTGCTTTACAAAACCAAAAGAAAGCTGTTTTCATTTGGTTTTTATGTTATTTTACCGCAGAAATATCATGAGAAGGTTATGTAAATTATAATTGGTTTCTACGTGGGTAATAGTAATGTAAATGTGGTACCATAACGTAATAAGTATCTCAGAAAATTATTAGAATTTACACCAACCCAACTCTTCTCGTGGGTGTCGTAAGGAGGCATTCCTCGTACCGCACCCAGATGAACCGCACCTAAGTACTTCCACATAGCGCACCCGTTTTGGTGCGATTCATTCAGTAGGAATAAATGTTAAGTTTTTATTCCTCGTCCGTAGGGTCTAGTGATGGGGTTGTTTTCATCTAATTAGTAACCTATAGGTGGAAATTTCTAGTTAATCAATCACTGATGAAACATAATTCAGTAACATATGAAGGGTACAGGGAAAAAGGGTATTTGTCAAATGTGATTCATTGTGAGAAAAAAGAATAAACTGTATTTACTTTGTATCCTTATTTAATAATCTATGTAATACAGTAGCACTTAAAACTATGTTGCATAGCTTAAATTATAATTGGGTTTTGTACTCTTTATTATTTTTTCATTTTAAGTAATTAGAAAATAAAGAATATTTGCAAAATATTACTTCTAACAATGATCATAGTCAATTGACATTGAGCTTTTTTACAGTTTAAGTATATAGGTATGTATTTCAGTTCTAACTCAAATAAATAATAATATTCTAGGTATGTGTATTAAAAATATTATAATTACTTGCTATTTAAAAGATAATATTTAAATTAGCTAAAAAATAAACAAGGAAAAAGATCATAGTCAATGACCTTGATCCTTTTAACATTATCATCTACCAACAATGAAACTTTTAAAACTTTTAAAAAAATCTTATGGAAGCAAAAATGACTTGTCAGTAATTTAATGTTACTTTTTGGCCAATAGTGAGTGACTCACTGCTTCAGCCTGACGCCCGTGTATAGTTGAATGTTTACCTATAAACATTAGGCATTAACATCCGGCTCAATTGATTCGAATGTTAATAGGATTACAAGCAGAAGCTTATAAGCAAATAATTAGATTCAATGCTAATAGGTAATTATTTCGAGCTTAGTTCAATCGATTGTAAGCCTTCCGACGCTAACAAAGTCTTTCAATGGAAGGCCATTAGGAATCTATTAATAGCCTTATCACACTGACGATTTGCGAGCGATTTCAAAGCGAGGCAATTAAAATAATAATAATAATGCTGGATAATCCACTCAGCATCATCTAACCCCAAGCTAAGTGACGACCTCCGTGGCGCAGCGGGTGAAGGTCCGCCTGCGACGCAGGAGGTTGCGGGTTCGATTCCCGCCTCGGACCAAATGTTTGTAAGAGCTAAAGATATTTGTTCAGGGTGTTCTGGATGTTTTCTATGTATAATAAAAACAAACTATCTATGTAGTGTATTGTATTAAGTATAACAGTTATCTAGTACCCATAACACAAGCTCTGCTTAGCTTGGGGCTAGATAATGCTGTGAGAATTGTCCAACATTATTTATTTTATTTATCAACATTATTTACCAACGGAACAAATTTCTGCAGATCGTACACAAATTTGTTCCGAGGCGGGAATCGAACCCGCAACTTCCTGCGTCGCAGGCGGACTGTCGCCCGCTGCGCCACGGAGGTCGTCAAATAGTCACATAGATCGATATTTTTTAGTATTATTTATTTATAAGGACTAAACCAACTAAAGATAACACAAAAATAAATTATATCAATGGAAAGATTTTTATGCATAGAAAAAACCCAGAATCCCCAGAACCCCGTAACAAATATTTGCAGATCATACAAACATTTACCTAAGGCGGGAATGGAACCCTGTGACCTCCCTCCCGCGTCGCAGCATGGAATTAAAATCTTCATCCTTCCGACATTATTCTGCATGGAATAAAATTTTCTGCTTGTTGTAAAGTTCGTGGTCTGGTCATGTAAAAATAATACAAGCAACAATTTATCCACAAAAACGTAGTTACTCTATTCACGTAGTTACTAAAAAAGCTGAACTTTTTCAGTTGAACAGAAGTACGAATTTTAATATTTTGTTGTTGTTTTGCGTATTCATAAATATTTTTGCCCAAATCCAACTCTGTAAACAGATTTACAACTTCGTTTCATAGCATCCGTAACATGTACCGTAAAATTGTTAGTACTTATTTATTTGTTATTTTGTTGTTGTTTTGTAAACAAACCGTCCTGAAGGTTGAGTCTATTTGACGCTAGTAACGAGACGTGATCGTTACGTTTCCTTTTTCCATACAATTTGGTACAGGGCCTCTATCGTGCAGACAGGGAACTACGCAAATCCCATACAAAAAGGGGTATACGCTTATACAACAAAACTCTTAATGAGTTACAAAAATTACCAGAAAATAAATAAATTCTTAATAATAATAAATAAATAATGCTGGACAATCCACACAGTATCATCTAGCCCCAAGCTAAATAAATTCAAACAAATGTCAAAACCTTCTGTGCAAAAAGGCTTACTACAAAATATGAAATTAACTAAAAAAAAAACTTGGGACGGGAAAAATAACGACTAACAGTCAGGGGTCGTTGTATAATTTTATAATTTGAGCTTTTCTAAGTAGGATAGAATGGAATAGATTATCTTTATGTGTGTGACATAATATCACATGTCATTGCTTATAACTAATATTAAACTTAATGTAACAAAAAAAGGTCACCGGCTCTGCATAATGTTGCTATGGCACAAGGGCCATAGCAGCGGGGTGGTTTTCAGCGGTGCCAGGATTGTGTTACGTTTACATTTTACTATGAAAATTAAGAGTTTTGTATTTATGTCAAAACAAATGAACTGATGAAGCTGTTTTTTTATCCCATAATTCCCATGGGATAGAAAAATATAATAGTAAAGTTACCGAGGGGCTGAAAATTGTAGCTAAGAACCATTATTAATATTAATTATTATTTATATCAGGCAAAGTAAGAAAAATCCTAATAGAAAAAGCTAATTTTCAGACCCATAGGTACAAACAAATACCAACAGACTAATACATAAAATACAAAATTAATAGTAGAACAGACGTTAAGAAAAATAATAAAACGGTATTTTAACCCCCAAGGCTCCGCGATCGCCATGGCGACGGAACGATAAAGCCGGCTTTTCACTATGGGATATAATATAACTAATATATATTACATCTTGAGATATAATATTTTATCGCTCACCGTACATTTTGTACGAGACCGTTCACACTGTGCTATAATATATATTACATCCCAAACTATAAATTTTTTTTCGACCGAGTGAGCGATATTTGAAGGTCATTTGAAGGTGTATATTTTACCTCACGTCCCCCGACACCGCGCCTTCGCCCTCCGTTTGAATGTTGGCGTTCGTGTGCAGACGTGTAAACTGATCATGTGTGTTCCAAAATATATATCTTACAGTGTGAATAGCAATCGCGGGATGTAATATACAGCTCAAGATGTAATTTATATTATATCCCATAGTAAAAAGCCGGCTTAACAGCGTGTAACTAATTCATAACCTATCATTCCAGTGCCTCCAACATCAGGGCCGATCCTGCTAGCTGATAAGGACCGCTACCAACCTGGCGAGGTTCTCCTAGCCAACTGCACCTCGTCCCCAGCGAAACCAGCCGCCAACCTCACCATTTACATCAATGAGGAACCGGTATGTTGTACACTGTATGAGCTCATTCCAGTTTTCTCCCTTGAAAGTTCTCGCTTAAGGTGGAAAACTGTACAGAAATCCCTCTCAACATTTTTTCCTATTCTAGGGAAAACTGGAAACTTAGCCATTAACCGTGTCTCAGAGTTTTAAGCGAGGCTACGTTGCTATCTTCCTTTATGTTAAATAGCTCAACTTAATTATCCTTAAAAACTGGCGTACGTTCTGCTTGTAGAAGTTAATATTTTTTACAAAAGTTTTCTGATAGTAGTCGTGTACAAAATTGAAGGCAGCTTAGAAGTTAAATTCAAAATGGTAGGTAATAGTAAATAGTAATAGTAAATAGGTGGTACATATTGTGTTGTTTGCATCATTTTTCAGCCCTATTTAATGTTTTTAACCCCATTACAGAAAGAGTTTTAAAAATCGAACCGGGGTGGTATCGGTTAAAAGAATCAGAATGAATACTTCTCCGTTTAATTACACTTTTTTTTGCAATCAATAAATGGACACTGGAACTGAATACTGAGAAAATATCAATGCAGACATTTATGAAATGTCAGCCATTTTATTAACCGCCATAAATTTCAACGTTATTTGATATCTCGGTGATTTTTATCAAAAACCTATATTATTTTATCTTACCTAAATGAAATTTCAATAAACAAAGGAAAAATTATGTCATAACCCACGCAACAATACAAAAAAATTGCACACAACAGTGCAACAATATACTTAATATGGAAATTGAAAATAATTGCGGGCTTAAAATTAAACCGTAATTAAACTCCTCCTTCTCCATTCCAGCAACGATCATCAGAGACCACATTCCACCCATCAGACAGCGGTCTCCTCTGGACCACCGTCAAGTCTTCAGTGGAAGTAACCAGCTCGCTGTTCCACAGTGGACGGATGAGGGTCGCATGTCGCGCTACAGTCTACAATGTGTACAACAGCTCAGCTAAGCTGGATTTCTTTACGCCTGATACTGATCCTAGACCGGAGAGAAGTGAGTATTGCACATCTTCTTCATCAGCACACATATTTACGTCTGCTAACCAGTGCAGAATTGGGCAAATGCTATAATAAGTACTGCAACATGCTGAGGCAGGGACCCATATTACTCTTGACCACTAACTCTGTTAAGTATCTACCTAGTAAATAAGTTGTTTCTGTGTTGTTGCCTGCCTAAAATTATGTACTGGTACGTAGACTTATATCTACTAATGTGTTTTTTGGGTAAATTAAATTTTCTCTCTCTCTCTCCATTGCTGAGTGTCCCTCCTTCAAACAAGGAGGGTGTTTTGCAAAATCACGGCAAAGGCGAATTGGTGGTCACAGTAAAGGTCTTAAAATACACAGAAGGAAGCAACTGCCCTTAAAATCAAATCAAATCAAATCAAAAAGTCTTTATCTCCATAAATACCATAAATGTACTTAGGTACACTTAGAAAATTAAAGTGTCATTGTTAGTATTAGTGCGTAATAAAATTATACACTGACACAGAAATAAAGTGACATTTTTGATTTCTGTCGCTTCGGTATGTAAACTAAAGTAAAGAAGCGAAGAAGAAACCTTTAGCTAGACCTAGAACAAAACCCGTCCCAAGCTTTTTTATCCTCTAGTAATCTGATATAATTATAGTAAGCCTTTTATAGAAAGCCTTGAACAGTAAGGTTTTGACAATTTGTTTGAATTTGTTTACTGCTAATTTTTGCAACTCACTAGGAGTTTTGTTGTAGAAGCGTACACCCTAGAATTAAAACTTTATGCTCAAAATCAGCTGACAAAAGTTTTTATGATTTCGAAAACATCCCTAGCACAGATTAAAAATAAACTGACGATCTTATAAAGCATGTCATTGTTTCAAGCACTTTGGAGCGATCAACATTTGATTACACAGCGCCAATGAAAAATATTCGCCAGTAACGCTTGACGTCGACCGCACGCTCGAGTTTCGCTGTTCATACGAGGGGCGTTTTTCGGATGCGCACGCTCATTGCAACGGGTACATTGCATTTGCCATTGCAGATACATTAATTTTGATAAGCTGTTATCATAGTCGTGGGCACCTTCCTCTGGTAGGTTCTATAACTCGGCTCTTGTGACATCCACGGTCTGACTTGGAGTGGTCGATTATTTCGGTGCGACCGCCACGGCTCATAAACAAGTGATCACCTAAATTAAAACTATAAAAACCCCAATTCGGTACTTCATTGCACTCGAACTGCCCAGGAAGGATTTTTTTTGAAGGCCTTTAAATTGTAGCTAAAATCCATAAAAGACCAATTGTAATAACAAATTTAATATTCTAAGAAATTAAAAAATATCACAAAAAATTTCGACTTCGGCGGGACTTGAACCCGCATCCTTCCGTCAGTACAGGTACTTTTAGGTCTAATAGTCAGTAATTTTTGTGATATTATTTAATTTCTTAGAAATTTGCCAGAGTGTGAGGCTTACGCACTATAAAAACAAAAACTTTAAATTTAATATTACTAACTGTTTGTTTCCTAAATAAAAAAACAAACAAATGTAAAAAAAAATGTAATGTGAAAATGTAACAAAACACATTTTTAATAATTAGGAAACAAAGAGTCGTAACAATATTATTTTTTAAAATATTATAAACTCACTAGGAGTCTGCAGAAGACGGAGAAGTGTGGAAGGGTGCGGCCTCTTTGCCTAGCAGTGAGACGAAATAGGCTAAATAAAAAAAAATATAAGTAACTGTTTCCTAAATAAAAACAAAAAAACTAATACAATCAAGATTGTTAAGTACCTACCTACCTAATATAACTCGTCTTTATTCACAAAAAATTACATTCAAATACTATGAATCAATCATAATCATCTTTAACAAATTGTTTTCTTTCTTTTCAGTAACACTCAATCGCGGCGAGTCCACGAACTTTCAAAGCTGGGTTCTTTGCGTCCTGCTTACTCCACAGCTGGTCAAAATGGCTACTTCAATGTTTTAAGTAAATTGTTTATTAAAATGTTAAGATAACAGTACTTTTAAAAAGGTTGCCTCTATTATAGAAACGTTGGTTTCTTGTACATAAAATATTACCTAGGAATTACTTATTTGATAAATAACAACTACCAAAAATTAACGTCCTAGGATTATTTTTAACTTTCATAGAGCTAGCGATGCCGTTTGGCACGAGATGACCAAATTTTCGTCGCATGAAGGAAAGAAAAATTGACACTATCACCAGCCAAACTCGATGTTGAATGTTTATAACCAAACTACCCATACCTAACCTAAAATTAACTATGTTGCCGCGTCTTTTGATACCTACACAGTTTCCATTACTTGTCGATTTGAGATCCTTTATTCAATAAATATTGCTTACAATTATATTTAAAACTCGACGCCAAGCAAGTGAGAGTTAGTTATATGTGCCATGGTTTGTTTACAAACATTCTACATCGAGTTTGACTAGTGTATAAATATAGGCATTCGGTTCTAGAATCCTATAATAGGTATTTTTTGTCAACAAAGGGGTTACATACCCAAAGAAGTATTGCTGGGAAATATTTAACGATATTGCACTGGTATCATCGAAGCAAATCCCAAAAGTTCATAATGATTCTTGGTTTCGAAACCTTTCAATCGTCTCTCATCTTATTCGAACTCGAATATGAAACTTTTTCGCTGCGGTAATATTTTGTTTTGCTTGATTACATGTCTTTGTAGACATAAATATCATGGATTCTAGGACCAAGTAGGTATAGCTACACGTATAGGTACTTATGTGCTATGCGCTATATTATCAAATAAAGCGCATAGCGCATTAGTGAAAGTAAGGTACACTGAAAAATCATCAGGATTGGATAGTACCTACATAATGTTTTCAAATCACTTTTTTAATAGGTATTCTTTTTATAAATCAAACACTGCACAAAACACAACACAGGCACTTAATAAATTAAATTCTTAAACAAAATCACATTCACGGAAAACTTCACAATTAAATTACAAACACCTCAATTAATGATGTAAGTAAGTTGTTACTTGGAATTTCAGAAGATGGATGAAAGTTTAGTGGGAGAAAGTAAAATAAATTAGACTGTAAATAAATTGTTTTTACTCGTAATTTAAGCAAGTAAAAAGCTAAGAAATAAAGCTGATTGTCAAATAAATTATAATATTCATAGAATATGTGATATCTGTTATGAGTTTCTTGTAAAATAAGTCGAATTTTAGTGAAATGTAAAAAGACAGTCTGGTTAGATTGACGAATCTTTTACACGATGAGTTCATTTTAAGATATAGCCTAATGCACATGTAAATATAAAACCCTGAAACAAGATTCTTTATTTTAATAATTCATGTAAGGTTTATTATGATTTTATTATTCAAGAGCTAGGCAACAGGTGGCCTCTATCGGCAATACATGAAAACAACATTTCAGGTCGTCGTGGTTCAAACATTTTTCGTTTGATGGCGCTGTTAAATATTTTCCAGCGTCTGGTTGTTTTCAGTTAGTCCATTAGTTTCGTTTTTGTACTTTTATGGACAACAGTTTTTATTTTTATCAGCATAAGCTATGAAATATTACAGAAAAAAATCACTAAGATTTTGAAGAGCTGAACAGTTCAAGAGTTTTATGAATATTGTAAGAATAGCAAAGTTTTTTCCTACATAACTGAATCAATATTAATAGTTGTTGTAGTTTGAAGTAAATATCCAATTGTTTTGAAAATACCAGAGATTTTTCATCTTGTAAATAAATAAAATGAACTAAGCGAAGTTGTTTCTTTTTGTATTCCTGTAATAGATGATACATAGGTTTAGATAGGTATTGTGACAGTATGCAGTTAGACAGTGTACACTTATGTTCCTTGTTCGTGTCCTACAAACAAAGAACATTAAAATAAGTGTAAAATGCAGCTCAAAAAGTAATTCAAAAGATTACACTAGAAATCATATTCATTTTCATATTATTTATTGTGATTTTATGCATAACATGTATTGTTCTTAGGTGTAGGTAGTCTTAGTGGATACACAATGTATAAAAAATCTATCAAGGTGCTACAATTATTTTGGGTTCACTCTTGTTAGATTGATAACTTAGATACCTACTTAATATTTATGGAATTAGATAATTAAGGAATGTCATTATAAAAAGCAAGAATACCTAGGTACATAATAATTGAATTGGATTAGATCTGGTTTTCAATTTTAGAACGATCGCAAATTAACGTCAGATTAGGAATAGTCAGATTATAACAATTCACTCGCACACACACACACACACACACACACAGAAATAGATAATTAAATAGGTGAGAAGATTCTACGATACTTTTCAATGTTTTTGTTCTAATCAGTACAAAGTAAAATTAACAGTTCCTTTAATAAACGCATGCAATTAAATAAAATCGAACAAAGCGTGGGTTATTATTATCGCCTCTAATAAACAAATGTAGAGCTCTTAATGACAATGTTCGTGAGTAGAATAATGTCGTTATTATAAGAAAACTAGTTTATGCCCGCGGCTTCGCACGCGTTGTTTCTATGGACACGTTTAAAGGTGATTTCTATCCCATGGGAATTGATATATGGGATAAAAAGTATGTTTGATTCCAGGATTAGAATTACCTGTGTGCAAAATTTCAGCCCGTTCCGTTCAGTAGTTTTGGCGTGAAGAGGTAACAAACATCCATCCATCCAAACTTTCGAATTTATAATATTAGTGTGATAACAATTTAAGAATAGAAATAAATTATAACTAAGTACATACCTTGAACATGCAATTGAATCAGCTAACTGCAGACTGTTACAAACAATCTTGAGGGAACTCAACTAGAATAGATGTTGAATGAAAAAACTACAACATAGATAGTGGACGCGGTGCTATTTACCTCGATACTTTTGACACTATTCCTTCTATCTGTAATTTCTTTCATCAAAGGTAAAATGACAAAGTGTTATTCTCTACACCTCGTTTGCCGAGTCGCGGTCTCCACTCAAGAAACAGCTATACAGCTGTTTAAGGCCGTGAGTCATCACAAGTCGATAGGTAGTCTAATATTGTAAGTAGTTTAGATATAGTGTAAATACTAGGTGTATATAATGTGTTTACTTCCACGGTCACTTATAGATAAGTAGATTTAAGATTAGTTTTGTTTGTTATTTTGTATTTATATTTCTTTTACACTATATTTTCATTTTGTTAAACATACATATATTTAGAAAATACTTTGTTGTGTATATAATAGGACTGGCATGTTATTTAATATAACAAAAGTTTAAAAAAAAAAAAACCGTTTACCCCAGTTGTCAGTTTTTCGCGAGATATGGCCGGCCCACTGGCACCTCAGCTTGCTAATTCTTTGAGCTATGTCAAGAACTTTGGTTCCCTGTCGGATGTAGTCATTACCAATCCGATCCTTTAGAGAAACTCCGAGCACAGCTAGTTGCACATAAGTTGGATATATATAATGTAGGACATACCTCATCTCAACAGCCTGTATTGGTCCACTACTGGACGCGGGCCTCCCCCTGATACCCGCCTTATTGACTTTTATCACATGGGGGTAATACCCATAATCCCCACGCTGCGCTGGGCATGCGGATTGGTATCGCAGTTCGGTGGTAGAATTGTTTTGCAGGGGGCGCTGCTGCCCGCCCCCGGTGTATATCCCTTAGTCGCCTCTTACGACACCCGCGGGAAGAGTTAGGGTGGTGCAAATTCTAAACCGGTACAAAAATATAGTTTATCTATATATAAACTTTTAAAACTGTTTTGATTTCATAAAACCAATTGCAACTGAACCCTCTATTACCTTTTCATTTTAAACCTCATCCCAACAATCCGGAAAGCGTCACAAAAACACAGAGAGCTCAGCAAAATGTCGAGCCGGCAAAGCCTAGAAAAATGCAACAATTTAAACTGTGTCACGTCTAAATCCTCTCTAGCCCGTCGCAAATACCTGTCAGAGTACAGAGGCGAGATAAAAGATAGAGCTGATGATGATGGCGTTCATACTGCCATAGGGCTAGGATACCCTATGGCAGTATGAACGCCATAATCATTATGTTTTTTTTTTACCTTATATTCTTTCACCACCTAGAGGGAAATGAAATGAAAAGTTGTCGGCTTTGTTGTTCCAGGGAATTCAAATGTGCAAATTAGTATGCAATCAAAGTTTAAAACTACGTTCAATATTTTTTTGTTCTAAATACTACGCTATTTTACGTAATTTATTGTCATCGCCTCATTTATCTATTCTAAATTCAAATTCTGGCGCCAATTACTCTCATTCAACTCGAGTACATCTTTTTACCAAATGTCATTGCCCTCTGATGTGCGACACGTTGATCAGCACACAACATCTTTTTAACTTATATTCATAATTATTCACCATTTGAACTGGAAAAATGTGAAAAAAGTAATTTCAAATGCATGAAATAAGTTTCACTTTTTTCGACTGTATCAACTTTAAACTCCGTTTTCGCATAAAAATGCCCTATGAAGTATCAACTTTTTTGTTATTTTGAGAGCTAAAGAACCCGTTAAGTTTTTGAAATTACCAACAACTTATTCATTCAGGGCAATGTATTTTTTTTTTCAAGTTGAAATCAAGTTAAAATTTATCTGAAACATATTTTTTATTTCGTGATTAAAATCTGAGCTACCTGTTAGAATTTTGGTGTTTAGTATTTTTACAGACAAACACGTGAGCAGGCCATGATTCTAACAAAAAAAATATCAAAAAATCGTTTCACAGAAAAAAAAAATAGCTTACAACAAAGTCCAAAATTAAAAAATATCTTAGATTAGAAAACCCGGTAGCGAATGATACCTATGCCCAATCTATTTTGAAGTTTCATTGTTTGGGACTCTTAATATGTGAAAAGTTTTACTTGCTTTATTTGAATGCAGACTTTTAAGTTGCATGTTTTTAGCGTTCTAAAACATTTTTACTCCAAGTAACTACCAACTATTCCCGGGAAATCCCAGCTTAGGAACTTCTCAATCACAGCAGGATTCTTTTGTGAATATTCAAGCGAATGAGAACTCTATTATTAAATGAACTAGGGCTTGAGTTTTGATTGAAAGGTTTTATATGGGTGCTCTGCATTCTGTTATAGAAAAATCGTTTTTAGTTTCAAAACTTTCTAACAACTGCTTTCTAACATCTTATCGTTTTTGCAAATTTAATCGTGCATTTTTTTTTAAATAACTGAAGATCTTTGCTATCTAAAAAAAAAATCATTTTATGTAAAAAAAAAACTGTCACAATGTGTTATATCCAGTCTTATTAGCGTTTCACCTAGAGATTAACTAACAATGCGAGCTAACCAGCTGAAAACTCGTATACTACGCCTTTATGCATTATAAACGTTGCCTCGAAAGTCACATAATATATCGTGTTCTCTTCGTAAATTATTCAAGGCCAACAAAAATCGTTTTTTCGCAAATATCTAGGTTTGTATTGTCTCCAATGATCCTATTAGAGCATAAAATTTGCAACAAATTATAATAGGTATTCCTAATGTTTTTTAATGCGCTCAACCATTTTTGAGATAGAAGGCGAAGACACCGCGCAGTGTATTTTTTACCCTTTGTGAAGTATTTCCAAAGACATTATGTGTCAAAAAATGTTGTTGTATTTGACGGATACTTGGATTACACTAAAAATAAAGATTCGTTCCTAGACTAGAAACATAAGAGCAATGGAACAAATATAAAGAACTGCTGCTCTTACCAGATTTTTTAGTTATTATTATAAAAATACTTATTAAGCTCATACAAAATAACATTAACAGAATAAAACAATTACTACTAGTTTATATACTTATATCTATTTATAAAAATCTAAGCCGTCACCAGAAGGCAGAGTGCCCAGAATGCTGGCAGCATTGCCACGTTGAATGGCAATGCTAATTCGTTGACCGAAATAGAAGCCAGCATTCCGATCACCTGTAGACTCTATAAGAAGTTTGGTAAGATAAATTGCGTATGCCCTAGGACAGGACCCCAAGGACCAAGGGTTTCAACCCCAAACGGCTCAAATAGGTAACCTCGGTCAAGGTTAGCGTATTTTCGCCGTTTAAGGGACTCCGCTGATGTTGCTGCGTAGCCTGCTCTTACCGATGTCCCTGCAAGATGTGAAGGCGCTAGGGTATCTCTATCTACACACGTGGCATCCCAAACTAAAGGCCGACCCATCTTCCAGGGAATCAGAGTCATACCATCAGGTCTTTTACCATCATCTCGCATAAGGCCACGTGGTTATTATTACGTGTTATTATTATTATTCCAGATAGTTAAGTGCTATGATCCAAGTTTTATCCGGATATGCGAGGCCGTGGTAAAAACTACTCAATAGTACTCAATATTATACTCAATAGTACTTATGGTAGGTATCTCATAAGCACCCTAATAAGAGATAATCAACATCTTAAGTCGGTGGGTACTTTACCTACACACGAAACACAGTTCAAAGTACAACGTTATGTAAAACACGAACTCCGGCAAGTAGCGGAGGCACAATTAACAATGCAAATGTATCTTAGCGAGAAGCTGCTCTGAATTTCATACTACGTAGGTATACATATGGAAATTAGCGTATCGTAAAATGGACTGGCGGCTGCATATGACGTCGGTTGGGATATCCTTAACACAAGATATTTTTAACAGCCTATATTGGTCCACTGCTGGACTCAAGCCTCCCCCTGATAAGCACCTTATTGGCTTTTAACTCATGGCGGGTTATGCCCAATCCCCACATTTGACATGCGCGTTGGGGATCGCATTTCGGTAGTAGCATATCTGCTGGAGGCGCTGCCCGCCCCCTGGTGGACATTCCTTGTCGCGTCGACGACACCCTCGGGAAGAGTTGGGATGGTGCAAATTCTAAGCCGGCACCACACGACGACCACGCCAAACATCATCATCAACCTATACTAGTCTACTGGTGGATATAGGCTTCCCCTAATGAGTGCCATAGCACCCTGTCATCAGCTTAGGGCATCCAGCATCTATCTGCAGTATTTCGCAGGTCACACCATCACAACTGGTAGAACTGCCGATTCACAGTCTCTACTCAAGAACCCGCTTACACAAGTGGTTATTGGCTTCTCGAGATAAGGCCAGTGGCCTTATCTTAAGCCAACAACCGCTGCCAAGTCAGCTTGCCAATTCTTTGACCACGCTAAAGCTACACCAGGAAACCACTGCTGCCTCATATACGTAAGTACCTACCAACTAAAACAAGATCCGTCAAGTGCGAGTGTAACTCGCGCGCCGAGGATTTTGAACGTTTGTCAACAAATATGTACCAAAAGTACTGGTTAGAGACTTCGCAATTTAACGAATACCTAAGGATAGTAGGTACCAACCTACATTTCAGATGGATCTCTCTGCATGCTTCGGTTATATTGGTGGTTCGGTTAAGGTGGGTAATGGTAAATTTTTCGACTTTTTTCGAAATATTTCAAAAAGTATGAAAGCTACAGAAATTTGAATAACTGGTTTGAAATGTTCAAACCGATACCTTTCATTTGATACCACACTCGGCGGGGTAGCCCCCCTTTTGAAAATTATTTCTTTTTGACCATTTTTCAAAAAGTGTTCTTTTTACAGACTTCTCTATATTTTTCCTGTAAAATATAGATCCATATCTACAAACGCTTCATACATTTTAAATGGATCGCTCGGCAAACTTCGGAGATAGGGGGGGGGGGGGGGAATGGGTTTTTTTCAACTTTTTTCAAAATATTTCAAAAACTATGAAACCCACAGAAATTTAAAAAACTGTTTTGAAATGTCCAAACCGATACTTTTTATTTGATACCCCACTCGGTGAGGTAGCTCCCCCTTTTGAAAATTATTCCCCCCCTTTTTGACCATTTTTCAAAAAGTGTTCTTTTTTCAAACTTCTGTATATTTTTCCTGTAAAATATAGATCCATGTCTATAAACACTCCATACATTTTACATGGATCGCTCTGCAATCTTCGGAGATAGGGGGGGGGGGAATGGGTTTTTCTTCGACTTTTTTCGAAATATTTTCAAAAGTATGAAACCTACAAAAATTTCAAAAAATATTTTGAAATGTACAAAATGATACCTTTCATTTGATACCCCATATGATTCTGTAGGTATCTTTTAAAATTTCGGCATCACAATTTGTATGGAAAATATTCATTTTCATTTTTCATTTATTTTCATTTATTTTTCTCTAAATCTGTACAGGCGCACGAAATGTATTATTATTTTAAATTTCAAGTTGGTAGCTGCAGTAGTTTTTGAGTTATTAAGGAGGGAAAAAAGGACAGACAAAGCGAGACCATAAGGGTTTTGAAACCGATCTTCGATCTTCAAAACCCTAAAAGTAAGTAGTTGTAGCGTAGAAATAAATAACATGTACGTAAGCCCACTTACAAAATTGACGGTGACTCTAGTCACCGTCAATTTAACCGTCACGGCTCTGTTTTGCGTCGGGAAGTAACATTATCTAATTAGTGGTCGTTAGAAATTGAGAACCATAAGACTCTCAGCATTGTTTGATAACATTTACGCATAAAGCTCTGCGCACATTAATCCAACCGATAGGGTTGCTATCAATTAGTTAAGCTGGGGTAAAACGCTAAGGGATGCTAGCTAGCTGAGTGTGGTAAAAATTCCGAAGAGATTAAAATAACCGAACCCGTTGAGTGATGATGATTGAACACTGCTTTATTGTTTCCACATTAGTTGATTATCGAGGTCAATATAAGCTAAGCTAAAATATATGCTAAAATATATAAGCTAAGCTACATGAAATTTACTGGTTAAAATGTAGGTACTCACTGCATGTGCTAATGCGATAGCTTGTACACCAACACTTCTACCGCACACCACAAAAATGTGTATTCAAATAGAGAAACTTAATCACATTAGCAGTTTTACGTATTGTCTATTCTGTATCTATTCTGTTCTGTTACGCTTTGTAAAACTGTTTTGCATGTGTACATGCTTTTGTTGTAAGCCTAACCGGCAGACTAGAGATACTATAATATATTTGACATAAAACCAATATTCTTTTTCACCACTCTCGCTTGAAAACGGTGACTTTGCTGCTCAAAAACATTGAGCAAAATCGGGTTTTTCTCACATGTGGAATAATAGTGGATTTTACACCTAGGCGAGAAAGTGATCCATTCCTACCGAGTGTGTCGTTTTGGCGTTTTGCCTTAAAACACACGAGGTAGGAATCGCACTTTCTGCCGAGTGATAAATAGTGCTTTATACTACACCTTCGAGGAAAATAAAAAGCAGAATTAATTATTAATTGAAATTTAGAAGAACTTACCGCGCCCAATGATCTTGGTAAAAACCTCATAGACCGCGCCAGCCTTTGGGTTCTTTTTTCAAAATATTGTTCGGAAATCGGAGCAGGCCTAATGGACTTGGAGTAAAAACTTTTTGTCGTTTGACCCGAACGAAAATAACCATAGCTACCGGCCGATCTTTTAGGAAATTAAAAAAAAATAACGCGTTAGAAATGGATTTCCATACACTTTTTCCTCCCGCTAAAACACGTGAGAAATGAAATTCCATAGAGTTTTTCCTCCCGGTTTCCTATAGGCCTGCAAAGACATACTTTCTATTCTATAAATGGAAAAGGAATAGGTAACTTTCCGAGCAGGTGTAGTATAAAGAATATTATTCAACTTGTTGCAAAAAGCAATTTGAATTCGGAACAATGCAACCTTCACACAAAAAAATATTTTGTCCGTTTGTGGTTTGAAAGAGGTTTGTAGCATTTTTACCCTCCAAGGTTGTTGACAAAAATGAGTTTCTGATATTCTACCTCTTTTATAAACTACAAGATATTTTTTCGCTAGTCGTGGAGAAAAATTGTATGTTTAACTCGAGGGCAAATATTTTTCGTTTCGTGCCTTTTAAATCCCTCGCTACCTTAGTAGTCTACTTTACAGCCACTCGCTACGCTCGTGACTGTATTCTAGACTGCTTCGCTAGCTCGGGATTTAATATCGGTTTGTCCACTTATTGAACAAATTTTTTATATTTTATCGGTCTATCTATCTAGATATTTCCATGTAATGTAACGTTCATGGGAATGCTCGACGTCGTGTTCGTTGTAATGCTCACGGCGATTGAACATTCATCTGTAAGAGTTCTTTGTACCTTGCGTAAATTTTCCCTCGGCCCGCGCACCTCACTCCCCGCCGTCCCCGTCACCCGCGCTCGTGCCTTTGCTTGATAAAATGTTACACCAAAACGCTCGTTGATTTTTAAAATCCGGTTATAACAAAACATCGAGCGTCATCTTCGAAGTGTGGTTATTGTAAATTTCAAAACAGCGAATACTCGATTTTCAGTTAATAGTAAATTCTAGTAACCGTACAACAAACATTTGCTTTAGTCTATACTCACTTTTAGATGTTAATTTATTAAACTTTGACAACTAGAGATAACACAAAGGGAAAAACTAGAAAACCTATAAAATAGAAAACAAAATAAAAACAAAGTACCTACTCAAAAACTAGTGCTCCCTTAATTAGAGGAAGCCACAACGCAGTGAATTTTGAACAATATAGTAAACAGACATTATTTATTTCTGTCAAATTAGTAAAAACTAAACTTTTTGGGTCTTTAGTCGTTTCGGGATGCGAGCGGCTTATTGACGACATCCTTATGACACCATTTAATTGTTAAAATATACATACGAGCATTTATCTCTTACATTAATTATTGTTTTGTTTATTGTGGATTGGTTCCCTGTTGCAAAAGTAGGTCCAATTGATGAATACATTTTGAAGACTTGCTACAGTCATGGCCGACAGAGCGCCTTCGAAATCGCGGCTGTGTGGTGGAGGTTTTATGCGTCTGGTATCCCCAGCTGTAATACATTATCTCGGGTTACCGCCCGCCCCCCGAAAAATCGCAAGACTCAGCTTCAAAATTGGGGCAGTGTAGTGGAGGCTTTTACATGGACCGAGAAAAAATCCTTAATTTTTGAAGTCGTCGTAATGAGATAAACGCGCTACACACAAAATTGAAAACAATCGAACAACCAAAACGTAGCCCCACAACCAGCACGCAGAACAATTACATAAATAAAACAAGCGGTGTATTTCAATAAAACTTGCTATAAATCGTTTTTTATTCGTAAAACATTTATTACGCTGCCGGCTGAAAAGCCATCAGAAATGCATGTTGCATGCGTCGAAATGAAATCTGTTTTAACTAGTGCTCTCGTGTTTTCTGTTTTACTCTGCGATGCAAGAGCATATAACACCTACTCTGAAGCGCTTACCACGAGAACTGCTTGGGTACCGACTGGTGAGTCAGGGCGGATTAGATAGAACGATTTTATAGTATTTAAAAAAATATCTGAGCGTCTGGGCGAAGCGACGCGTGACCCGAGAGCTGGTGAGTATCTGGCGCAGCGCATCAGCATTGTCATACAGCGGGGCAATGCAGCCAGCGTAGCGGGGACGCGACGACTGGTATTAATATGGATCAGTTGAATTACCTGTAGATTGTTTGCAACAGTCTGCCGATAACTCAATTGTTTGAATTGTAAATACTAGTTTTAATTTATTTCTATTATTTGATTGTAATTTTCTTTGTGAATAAAGATGATATCATCATTTTATTACCTACTTTGTAAGTATTAGTAATACTTTGTAATAACTTGCGCCTAGCTTAACCCGCATGGAAATTTCAGAAATTAAATGCACACCCCTAGGGGTAGTTTTGTAAGCATTTATGTGAATTATTATTTAGTTTATTTATACCGAGTTTTTAGTGAATCGAAACAAGGAATAATAATTTTCCACGGAAACTTTACTACCCTTTTTAGCCCCATCAGAGGTTATTTTTTGAAAATTAGATGTGTTATTCTGGAACCTAAACTATCTAAACGCCAAATTTCATTTAAATCATAGTAGTTACGTATATACGTAGTTACGGTAACAAAAATTCACACAAACTTTCGTATGTACAGACAGCGTCAGCATTTAGTACCTAACCCCCCTACAACACATGCAGGTTTAAATCCAAACCTGATAATCGTAGGAGTTTTAAAAGTCGAAAATAAATTATATTTTTTTAGGTAACATAGTACCTCATTCTGTATATTTTTGGACAAAAAGTCCAGAAATCCCCTTCACAGGGGATTATTGGAATAAGCCATTTTTTTGTGTTTTAGTTTTAATTATTTTAAGTGGAATATTGTATTGTACGTACATGGATCTCGTGTCTGGAAAAAATAATGTATGATTATTATTTACATTACATTTATCCTACGCATATTATAAAGCCGAAATGATTCCTTCCAGTGGTCCGTGCATCCTGTCTTCTGACTCCGGATAGAGGACCATGTCGCGCCAACGTCAAAATGTACTACTACGACCCAGCGTCGAAGAAGTGTGATACTTTCGAGTGGGGAGGCTGTATGGGCAACGGCAACCGGTTCGACACCAGGGATGAATGTAACACCACTTGCTTGAGCCAGCCTAATGCGAAATGTGAGTTTTTAACCAACTTCAAAAATTCACATTACTACACTATTACATTTCAAAACAGTAGTTAAAATTTCTGTATGTTACATACTTTTTTAAATATTTAAAAAAAAGTCGAAAAATTTACCTTTACCCCCTATCACCGAAGCCTGCAGAGCGATCAATCTGAAATGTATGTTGGTACCTACTATTTTTAGATATTCCTTAAATTGCGAAGTTTCTAACCGGTACCTTTACTACATACCTACCTACTTGTTGAAAAACGTTCGAAACCCTCGGCGCGCGAGTTACACTCGCACTTGACGAATTAAACTTACTACTGTCAGATTGCACCAATAGAAAAACCCGTCTGCTTCCCGCACATGGACTGTGCAGCCTAATAGCCTGTTTAAAGGCACAAGTAATTATTTAAACACATGAATAAAATAAAATAAATTAAAAACCCCCCGGCTGATTTTCATGAAACATAGCTAAGAACACTCGGGATAAAATTACTCGTATCTATGACACAAAAAAACTAAATGAAAATCGGTTAAACCGTTTGGGAGCTACGATACCACAGAAATATACACAGATATACAGACAGATACGTTAAACTTATAACACCCCTCTCTTTTTGCGTCGGGGGTTAAAAAGAGTATAAGTGACAAGCAACGATTATTTAAACTAAATTCTGACTGTATTTTCACACACTAAAACACTGTGATACAATTCAATACCTAATCGTTTACTTAGTCTTGCCTCTACTTTTTATAGTAGGTAAGAACACAGATCCTGTCGTGTTGACATTCTTGTATTTTCCCTGAGCATCGTCTGGGAAGTGTTTACACCTTAACTTCCCAGAAACTCCTAATTTTGATAGCATTGCCAACTCTCATCTAAAAATGTTGTTACTAAACTTAAACTGTCCCCTATAGCTAAGTAAGGTTAAGTCTTAAATTGTATCCAACCAGGGTGAAGAGGTCTTGTCGAAATCATTTGATAGATAAAGTTTTTATTACACTACGACGACGTCAGCTGTGCAGTGGGCGAAGTTCCACCTGTAACATAGGAGGTTGCTGGTTCAATTCCCGCCTCGTAGCAAATGTTTGTACGATCTGCAGATAATTGTAACGGGTGTTATCTATGTGTAATCAGCAGTGGGTGACACTGCTGGGCATAGGCCTCGAAACTCTTGTGCTCTTGCGGCGTGTAATTAATAACTTTAAATGTATGTGATATAATATGAAGAGATCGCTTTTAGCGATAAGGCCGCCCATTGTGCAACTCTGTATCTCTCTTTTCCTGTATTTTTATTTTTGTATTTTCTTGGTGTGCAATAAAGTGTTATTGTATTGTATTGTATGTATTAAGTACATATGTTATCTAGTACCCATAACACAAGCTATGCTTATTTTGGAGCTAGATGATGCTGTGTGGAGCTAAAATGCGCTGCGCCGCGTCGCCGTGCACAGCGTGCGCCGCAGTGGGCCAGCAGCTTTATGGCAGTAATCCGTCGTCGTAAATCATCGCCTCAGAGAAGCGAAAATAAAAGATTTGTTCTTTTTTTACCAGCAAAGTCTCCAAGGTGGTGTCAGCTAAATTTCGACTATGGGTTCTGCTTTGGAGAAGTCCACAGGTACTACTACGACCGCTTTTGGAGAGTCTGCAAACCAGCTCTCTACTCAGGGTGTGGGGGAAACAGGAACAACTTTTACAATTTTGAACAGGTATGAAGACTGGCTTATCCTTGGGTCTTGATTATTTGCTGTGTTGTTTACTAAATATGATTGGCTAGGCCCCAGCCTTGAAAAAAAAATAGCATCGGCATCCTCCAGCGGGAATTTTAGTGTCACTAGCTATCAAATCGAATCTTGCCACTATGAAATCCTTAATGAAACCGGATCTCTTTGCTTTAAACCGTATCTAAACTAGAATTGGTAGAAGATGATAATGTGGCTCGTGCCGGTAATTGGCCTTCTTTAAAATTTCCTTTTCAGTATAGTGCCAGTCCAGTAGCTTCTCGGAAATAGATTTGTTGCCTTGGAACAGTTGGTGACGCTGATGTGACCCTACACAATCTGGTCGAAGCGTTGGGGGACAACGGTACTAAGTTCTGAAAAGCAGCGTACTGGCAAGAAATCCAATCTCTTAGATGAGACTCTTGGGCTAGTGACAAAAAGACGGGAAACCACCCAAGCGACTTTGCCAGAGAGGTCAGACCGGAGCAAGCAAAATGCGAAGATGGTCGACCTTCGGCGAGACCTTCTCTAATGAGGCGCGTTTTGGAACACACGCCTCATCAAAGAGGCGATAGAGCGAAACCGAGCATTACTCAACATCTTGGCAGGAGCCACCTGACCCCCGGTTAGGACGGAATTACTTCTTCAATTAAATTAGTTACATAAGATTAATTCCACAATGATGGGGAACTAACGCTGTGGATCTGGTACTAGTTTCACGTATCGATGATGCCACGTGCTCCTTGTCAGCGGTCCATCTCGGTGTGAATTGAGCCTAAATTACTTGTTTCAGTGTGAAGCAATCTGCCGCTTCAGCCAAAACATACTCTCTTATACGACAAAGTCAACTGGCAAAAGGAAGGTGCTCTACATCAATCCACACACGACATCCAAAAACAATGCTGGTGGCAATACCGTCCCTGCGATACCACCGAAGTTTTAAATAAATTTTAAATAAAATTTCTTTTTCCTTATTAAAATTTAATGAAATTTTATTAAAGCCATTTTTTATTAAGTTCATTTCTCGAATTATACGCAACAACTGACGAGGGACCGCCGTAGCTGAGATGCCTGGAAAACTCTTGAGAGGCTCTTGTCAGAGGCCAAGATGCACTTTTTAGTTCGCTGTGACACAGGAGTGACTACTGTAACTTCCATTAGATACCAACCTTATAGTATTTGCCCACTTTTCCGAGAAGGAATGACACTATGGAATATAAAAAAAATCCTTACAGCAAAACCATTTATTAAACTCTATAATTTTATAAAATAATGCAATCACCACATTTTGATACCTACCCACACTAACTCTACGTGAGGTATATAAAACAGTCTATTTTAAATAATAACGTTTTGTGTCAAGGTTCAGTTCGCAAGTGCTCTCTTAATCACTTCATTGAAGTTTTCGCTGATAAATTCAGACCTGAAAAAGAAAGTATGCGTCAGCACTTTGTTGTACTATTTAATACTACAACTCTAAGTACAACCTAACTCTTATACTAGGGACCACCTATACCAATATTATCTATGCTTTCTATGACTATGCCACAGATATTATAATACTATAGGTACTAGTAACTTAGTTATTTTGTTAGTATTTGTAATTGATTCTTACCTCCCATTGCTAACACTCCTGAGCAAATTAAACACATATGTTGGACACGTGTCTTGGTGGAGGATACGAGCATTGAACAATGAACCCTGGCAGATACAGTACATCAACTCTGGGAGGGGAATGTTGGTCGGAAGGATCTTCTTCTCGTACAGTATCGTTGAGTATAGCTGCAACAAAATCAGTTAGTTTGAGCACTAAGTTTACTTATTACTAACGGTCCATATGTTAACCAGCAGACTTAAAAGCTTAAAACCAGTGCATACCTCACTTCACCTCAAAAATATATTGGTCAACTGCTGAATGCAGGCCTTCTCCTGATAAACGCCTTATAGGCTTTTACCTCATGAGGGTAATACCCATAATTCCCAGGCTGGGCATGCGGTCAGGGATCGCAGTTCAGTGGTAGAGTTGTCCTGCACCTCCTGCTGCTGGTGGATATCCCTTACTTACCTCTTACGACACTCACGGGAAGAGTTAAGGGGTGGTGCAAATTCTAAACTGGCACCATACGACATGAATAAGTCTGTCTGTCTAAAACTTCGAAACTCCAACAGATTTATTTCTCTGTCCAGCACAATTTACTATAGAAATATCTCTACAAACTTATCTTTACAAACAAGAGATTATATTGGCAAATGATATACCTACCTACCATAATTGATTACGTCCACAACTTTTGTGACGTTACCTTGTTTTACTTTCAAAAGATTCCTTACCTTGAAAGCACCGGTCACAGATGCTATCGACAGTCCTAGCGCTGGACTAAAGAGGAACGAAATGCCAGCGAGGTAGCCGGCTGGTAATGCAAACAGGGCTGAGTCGTGGCCCTTCTTACGGCACAAGTAGCACACCACAGCCTGGAAAATAAAACGAGTTCAAGCCTCATGTTCTTACACTTTGCAAAAAATATCTTTGGCCGAGATAGAGTTCTCAACGCATATTGTACTCAGCTCGGACGTCTTCGGGTGTCAACGCTTATTCTCATGCAGTATGGTATCACTTTATGGGGAAACAGCAGGTCACTTATAAACAGTTGTTGAAATAGTTCGGGGCAAGGTTGTGGAAAGACCACTATTTGCCTAAAACTACTAAAAATGTAACTGTCATAATATTGGCATTCAGTGTAGCCTTAGTAAACAAGATCCGTCAAGTGCGACAGCGAGTCGTGCGCCGAGGATAAAAAAAAATCAGAAACTGTTTTCTTTTTACAAACCGATAGGTACTTTTCATTTACCCCACTTGACCATGTGACCTATAAGGTCAAGTGGGTCTCTTAAAATTTCGACATCACATTTTGTACTGATTTTATTTTTATAATTTAGTTTTTTTATACTACACCTGCTCGGAAAGTTGCCTATTCCTTTTCCGTTTATAAAATAGAAAGTATGTCTTTGCAGGTCTATAGGAAACCGGGAGGAAAAACTCTATGGAATTTCATTTCTCACGTGTTTTAGCGGGAGGAAAAAGTATATGGAAATCCATTTCTAACATGTTATTTTTTTTTATTTCCTAACAGATCGGCCGGTAGCTATGGTTATTTTCGGTCAAACGACAAAAAGTATTTACTCCAAGTCCATTAGGCCTCCTCCGATTTCCGAACAATATTTTGAAAAAAGAACCCAAAGGCTGGCTCGGTCAATGAGGTTTTACCAACGTTTGTGCCCGGTAAGTTCTTCTAAATTTCAATTAATAATTAATTCTGCTTTTTATTTTCCTCGAAGGTGTAGTATAAAGCACTATTTATCACTTGGAAGATTTATCACTTAGCAGAAAGTGAGATTCCTACTTCGTGTGTTTTAAGGCCCTCGGCGGCGCCTCGGGCCCAAAACGACACACTCGGTAAAAATTTATCACTTTCTCGCCTTGGTGTAAAATGCACTATTCTTTCCAGATTGAAAGAATAGTGTACATACAGGTGCATAATATTTATTCTTATTTTAATTAGCTTTGGTAGTTTCTGAGATATTCAAGAGGGAATAAAAAACAGACAGAGCGAAACCATAAGGGTTTCTTATCCAATCAAAACCCTAAACAAACATATAAAGTAGGTACCCGATAGCCCAAAATGTAAGCTAAAACTAAGTCGTACTCTGTAGATACCGATATAGCTTCCGAAGAACAACGCCAGCTTGAAGTGTTTGCCTCTGATCGAGGAGATGGCTCTCATTGGAGACCTCAGCTTTGGGATGATGACCCTCGCTAGGGATATACCGAGACCTACGCCGAAGTAGCTTGCGAAGCCCTGAAAGAGAAATAACCAGAAATAATTATCGAAATACAATGATTACTGAACTCTTAACGTGGGGTAATGAGGCTCTACGGATTTTCAAAAAATTATCTGAGCATCTGGTCGAAGCGACTGGTGACCCGAGAGCTGGTGAGTATATGACGCAGCGCATCAGCATTTCCATACAGCGGGGCAATGCAGTCAGCGCCTTGGGGATGCTTCCGACTGGTAAGGAACGACATGGATCAGTTGAGCTACCTGTAGATTGACTGCAGTTAGCTCAATAGTTTCAATTGTAAATATTTGTTCTAATTTATTTCAATTTTTCGATTGTAATTTTTCTATTATAAACTTAACATTTTTAACTACTTGCCACTTCCATGTATCACCAATTTAATTTTCTATGTTTAAAGGCTTTAAAACTAGGTATAGAAAATGAAAATGGTGAGATGTAAGAGTGTATCAAGTAGCTATTCGAGTTCACGCTGAAAAAGCGCTTAGTCCAGTTTTTTTGTCGTATATACCCTATATTTATCCTTTTCTCTTATTTAGGACTCGTGAAATAGTAAAACAAGGTCACCACAAAACGAAATTCGTCAGTTTCTTTTGTACATAGAATACATGTTTTTATTTAAAAGTCATATAAAAATTTTGCAAATATGGTTTCAACATTTTGATAAATTCTATCAATGTATTTGAATTAACGAATGCTTGTTTGTAATAGTCATAATAATAAGATTGTTTGAAAAAAACCAATAAAAGACTTCGAATCCCAAAATTTTAAGTGTATTTTTTTTAATATATGCGGGATCAAACGAATATATCGAGATAAAAAAATTATGAGACCACCCCGGGATCATTTTCTACACAACTGCAAAAGAATCGTCCAAAACGGTTCAATAGTAATAGAAAAATCGTCGAACACACATAAAAATACTCATAGAGTCGAACAATGAACATCCTTCTTTTTTAGAAGTCGGTAAAAAGTATAAAAACTAATAGTTGTCTCCTTACGCAAATTTAAAAACAATAAGAGCTTAAATTGAGCCCCTAACAAAGTTCTCACAAATGAGTTAGTATCAAGAAAAAAACAAAGTTCATCATTTATTGTTTTCATTCAGAAAATACACAAAAAAAATAGGCAAACTACTTTATTAAAACAAATAAATTAACTTCTCATATCAAATAGCACCGACGTCTTCTAAAAATTAAATCCCTGAAATAAAACTAGCATCTAGCAACACTGCAAAAATAAAAATAACAAACAAATATTTACAAATAATCACTACAACGTTAATTATACCTATCAAGAATATGATGTACGTGATAACAAATCTCTATTATCTATTGATTAGGTACTATTACCCAGTGCTCGGCCATTTAACCTAGTGCTCCATTTACAATGATAAACGGAGTTAATTTTAGACTCTGGCAGACAAAGATTTGTACTGTGTAATATAAGTACGTAAGTACCTAGGTAGTTAGCTCCTAGCTTCTTTGTAGCCAAGTGAAATAGGCTATTTAAATACGAGTACAATTTATGTATTTATTGTTTATTAGTAAATCAAAGCTTAGTTGATAAATATCCTATTAATATTATAAACGCGAAAGTTTGTAAGTATGGATGTTTGTTACTCTTTCATGTAAAAACTACTGAACGGATCTGGATGAAATTTGGCACAGAGATAGATTATAGTCTGGAATAACACATAGTCTATATTTTATCCTGGAATTCCCACGGGGACGGGAATTATGCGGGTGAAATCGCGAGGCGCTGCTAGTATGGTAATATAAGTCAGTATTAATTTATTAATCAAAACTAAACGTTTTATTCATAATTACAAAACACAATAAACCAGAGAAGGTTGGTCTAGTGCTGGTGGTAAATACCCAACCCCCTGTAAAAACATGTGTTTTTGGTCGGCAGGTAGAAAATGCCTCGGCATTAAGACCACCCTTTGTACCTCAGTGCAATAAATGTTTAAATAAATTAATCAATTAAATTTCAGCCCGACCGGTTCAGTCGTTATGGCGTGTAGAAGTAACAAACATTTAAACATCCAAACTTTCGCATTTATAACATTAATGAATAATTTAGTTTATAATAGTATAGTGTATTAATATTTAATGCTGAATCAGAACCAATTTTTTAAACGGACCTAAGTAAGACGGTAAGACCTAATTCTTTTTTCTGTTAGATTATGTTTTATGTAAGTATAAGTAATATTGAGTACCTAAGTTCTGTTTACAAAACAACTATTTTATTCTTAAAGTGTGATATGTATATGCGTGATGTAAAACCTGTTATTTCACCGGCTTCGATTCGATGAACGAATACCAACTCATTGTGTCTAACTAAACAGCCAAATTGTTCTAATGGATCTGTTTTGTATGAACATGCTTTTTGATTGTTTTCTATTGGGGTGTTTCACAACATGATTACCAACCAATTTATGAGAACGCACAATCGGTAAGCATTGGTACTTGTACCCAAGGTTGCAACAGGACCTAATTTTTGACAATTTATATTACGAATTGTTTGAAAAAACTTAAGACCAACTTCGTATCCCTTAGTTTTAAAATGTTTTTTTAAGTTTTGCGGGATAAATACTAATCCCTCGGGATTAAAACTTTTATGGGACCACCTCGGGATTATTCTCTTTAAAACTGCAATAGAATTATCCAAATCGGTCCTTAAATAACGGAGCAATCGACGGACATACATAATAAACATACAGCCGTATATATACCACATAGACTTAGCTTTTTTCGATGTCAGTTAAAAATCATATATTATTGCCTCAACATTTATTAAATTTGAATCAATAAGGCAGTTAACCTAAGGAATCGGGGCCTATCAGATATCCCACTAATATAATAAAGCCGAAAGTTTGTGAAATCTGAACTTTTGTTACCTAGGATCTCCAAAACCACTAGACAGATCAAGATGAAAGGCGTACGTTAAGAGCAAAGCATAACTTAGATAATAGGCTTCTTATCATACCGAAAATATGCGTGCAAAGCCGCGGGCAGAAGCTGGTCCTCTCTATACAATTGATGTCCTAAGAATCTTATTGCGACGTTTACCTTTGCGATATATCTCTCGCAACCGCCATCGTGTGGACATACATTGTTGGAGCCGTCTTCTTTTCTTCTCACTTTCTCTGGTGTGTACAACCTGTAACATGGGAAAAACTTCTACTATAAATCTCGAAGATGATAGTATCTGGTGAAAATTACCCGAATCAATATGATTATCATTCCAAATAAAGATTTAGGTAGACCAGCAGGGGTATTTTAATTCATTCGATTCGTTTCCGAATCGAATCCGACCGATCTTTAAAACGCTATTTTGATTTCGCCTCGGGTTGATGATCAAAATAAGAGCTCCTCCTCATTGACATGGCCATTAGTCAACAGATTTGCTTCGGATTTTCGATCATCAACCAGAGACGAAATCAAAATCGTCTTATAGATCCGTCGGATTCGATTCAGAAACGAATAGAATGAATTCAAATACCCCTGCAGAGCCTTGACTTAGGTTTGACGACTGTATCGAGTGGTCATCTTGTCGTCTGATTTTTCTATCTTTAGGGTTTTTTTTTATTGATAATGGTCAAGCGTTTCGCCACCAACTCACTTAAAGTAAGTGAGTTTGGTCATCTTGAGGTGTAATTTTATCTACTGGATGTTCTACAGCGCTGCTATTGTGCGGACATGCATGGAACTACGCAAATGCCATACAAAAATAAGACGTCATATTGACCATCCTCTCGTCAAACTAAAAGGGCTCTGGTATGTTATGTTTATAAATCTCAAGCAAGCATCTGGGTACTAGTACTAGTAACACATCTTCTGTACCCTATAATAATAAAAAAACAATGCTAGATAATCCACACAGCATAGTCCAGCCCCAAGCTAAGCAGAGCTTGTGTTAAGAGTACTACTAGCTGCTGTTAAACTCAAAACATACATTAAATATCCTATCCTATGAATCAGCAGCTTTGAATAAAATTATTGTGTTTTCTAATTTTCTAACTACATTATACAGAAGAAAACAAAGCACCTTACAGTTCAAGTCAACATTGTCTACTGTCTCCTCAACCTCAACAGCCTGTATTAGCCCACTGCTGGGCGCAGGCCTCCCGCTGATAAGCGCCTTATTGGCTTTTATCTCATGGGGGTAATGCCCATAATCCCCACGTTGGGCATGCGGGTTAGGGATCGCAGTTCGTTGGTAGACTTGTTCAGCAAGGGGCGCTGCTGCCCGCCCTCGGTGGATATCCCATAGTCGCCTCTTATGACACCCGCGGGAAAAATTGAGTTGGTACAAATTCTAAGCCGGCACCACACAGCTGTCTCTATCTACTGTCTAAATACTCGAAATTAAAACCTATTATTAAAATACTGAAAAAACTAAAGTCATAAATAACGGGATATTTACCATGATTTGAATATTTATGACTTTAGTGTTAATAACCATGATGGATTTAAAAGTTTTATACTGAAAAAACGTCACGCTGATTTGGAGGCGATCTTTATTCTCAATTTACGGGTGCGGGTGTGGGATGGGACAACCCTATTAGCATTGAATGATCACTTAAATTCTCAGAAAAGTAAGAACAACGGGTTTGTTGTCAGTGTAACTAGAGTAAAGGCTTTATACAAAGCAATGAGAGGTCCATAAATAACTACATACCAAAACAAAGGCGTCTGTTGTTTTTTCTCCCGCTCCAACCTCATGAGGTAGAAAAGGAGGGAGCTACCCAGCATGAACATAAACGTTTGTTGAGTCTTCGTGACTGACAGGTAGCCGGCGTGTTGTAGGTTACGTAGCCAGTATTCGATGAACTGGAAAAATTGAATAATGCAGTGACTTATAACATGGAATGGTTATTTGTTGAGACTTGAGTCAAATCAAATCAAATCAAATCAAAAACTCTTTATTTCCATAAATACAATAAATGTACACTTAGAAAAGGTCAAATCATAAAACTAAACAGTGTAAGTAAGAGTGATTTTACAACGCCATACAAATGTATGCTCATTATCACCATCGCATCAGCCACCGCTGGACGGACATAGTTTTTTCCCATAGATAATCTATGCTCGTAGAGGAAAATTTTATTGTTATGGTAAAGTTTTTGTGTCTCCGATTTACAAAAATATTGTACTATTGCATTACCTACCGAGTTGATTTTTTTTCTTTTTGTGTCAGTTTTAATGTTGTATATACTCAAAGTTTGTGATAAGAAAGTAAGGGAATGGAGAGTACACCTATGTTTGCGCATTCACTTGTGCACTATAATGCGTCCTGCGCACTTGGTTAATCTTCGTTGAGACTGGCTGCCAAGATGCATTGGCCAAAATTTGGCCAAGAGAACATTACGACATGTTTCACAAAAGTAGAACCTCTCTAAATAAAACTCTACCACCAAGAAAATAAAATTCAAATTAGTTTACCAGATTGCAGAAGAGGTTGATGACCAGTCCTCTTCTACTCGGAGGCTCCAAGTATATGAAGAGTCCAGTGACGGAGAATGGCAGCCACAGGTATGTGTAGTAATGGTATTTGTTTCCAAGTAGTTTCCTAAAAAACATTTTGGAGCTGATAAAATTAAGACTAACAAACAAAGCTATCATGGAAAGATCGTCATCAAAGAAGGTAGGTAGTAGAAGAGAGTAGAAAAAGAAACAAAATAATTTATTTTACAAAAAAACAGTAGTTCTCGCCGCCTGTCTGTCCTTCCGTCCGTCCTGCAGCCGTAATAGGTTTCAATACCTGTTACTATGGTAATAACAATAACAATAAGCATGTTGTGTCCCAATGCTGGCCAAAGGCCTCCTGGTCTCTCCGCACATATCGGTCGTTGGCCAGCTAGACCCAAGCTTCATCATAGACGTACAATTTGTCACGGCATCGCGCCAGCAGCGTCTACATTGCTTTCTTCCGCGGCGCTTTACGCTGTTGGGTTTCTGGTTATCTTTGCCAATAAGTCTTCAGGCATGCGGCAGAAATTATAATACCAAAGATTTAAATAGTTAGATATGCTTTGACATACAAACTGTGGCATTGTCTTTGAATGCGTCCGATAACAAAATGCCGACGCACGCACACTAATGAGTAGTTAAAAATTGTTGTTTTTCCAATAAACCTAACTTTTATTACCATTTATTGTGCAATCACATTGCAGGAACTTTTGTAAAAAAAAACACACCACAAAAACACACAATACACTGATTCCAAATGAGCGAGCTATCTCATTTCGCTTGGCAACAACACGGCGCTGTCTCACTACGGAAAAGGCCCATCTCACGATTTAAATCTTTGGATAAAACCAGCCAATTTCGTCACTAATACTCAACTATTTCCTACTTCGCAGATTACCAACTTGTGGGGGTAAAAACTTGATGTTATGTCCACAATTCCACATACCTTACCTAATTGCACAACTGACGGGAGGTGACGCACATGTGACCATGAGGCCAAGTAGTGTTGATCTGACGTAGTACGATCCCATTTTCAGCCATTCTTCTTTTTTCAGCATTTTCTTTCCACGCATGGCGATTTGAGCCTGAAAACAGAAAAAACATCTTCTAAAAAAGTTGAAAAGATGAAAGTTATAGGGTAAAGTGTAGGGGTGTAGTGCTGGTTTAAAATTTGTACCACCTAAACTCTTCCCGCGGGTGCAAAATCAACAATATTACTTAGAGGGCCATTCATTTATTACGTAAGACGATATAAGGGGGGAGGGGGGTCGACCATGTCTTATTTTTTCTTACAAGGGAGTGGGAGGGAGTCTCGATAGTTCTTACGTAAGATCACAAAAAACCAAAGTTTATTATTACCAAAAAATAATTTTTTTTAGTACCTTTGTAAGTACAAATAAACATTCCTAAAAAGGGCCCCGACTTCGGGAAATCGACTATATAACACCAGATACTACTTTCCGTTTAAGGCACTACCCCGACCCAAAGCAGAGCCACCACCTATTTTATCTTATTATTCTGCTAAACGAAGAAATTTTCAAAAATCGATTGGCTAGTTTGTGATTCCTATCACAGCCTTTTTTAATGCCTCTGTAAATATTTTGTATACTTTAAGCAGAGATGCGAAGTTGCTCTTTTTACATTACGTCTGTTAGTGTAAAAATATCTGCTTCATCAATATACGAATGAATTATATTATGTGCAACAAAGCCATTGTTCTATTCTACGTTGGACCATGAATTTTTACCACCTTTTGACTCGCTGTAGGGTCATAGCTTAATAACATCCGTGAGAGGATAATTAAAGGTGCTATTTATGATTTCGTTATCAACCTGTGCCTTAAGTGTATCTAAAAATAAACCTTCATACCTTACAGATATAACTGAGTATGGTTTATTTGTGTGAGAAGTATTATGCTTCATTATTTTATGTATTTGCTTCACATATTTTAAATTGTATAAATTTTATTGTAATTCCTGCCTGACTTGTGTAATTGGACAGAGAACCAAAGTTATCGACATACATAGCTCAAAGAATAAGCAAACTGAAGTGGCAGTGAGCCGGCCATATCTCGCGAAGAACCGACAACCGCTGGGGTAAACGTGTTCTTCAGTGGAGACCACGACTCGGCAAACGTAGTGCAGGACGCTCACCGACCAGGTGGGATGACGATCTGCGAGAGACTGCAGGCAGATGCTAGATGCGGTAAGCTGAAGACAGGGCGCTATGGCGGTCATTAGGGGAGGCTTATGTCCAGCCGTGGACTAATATAGGGTGATGATGATGATTGTGTAATTGGAAGTGTATTTCTGTAATCTTCATGGAAACCACTAGCTCAATAAATAAATTAATAACAGGTGCCTAATGTACATACGCTAAAATAGAAAAAAACGTTACCCAGCCTTTTCATCTTCAATCTCTTACCTGTAGGTATCTCTTACCGCCAGATATAGGCCTGCATATAAGCCTCCCCATATGAACACCATAGCTTTAAGTCGTCAGCTGCTGGTCTCATCTAGCATTTGACAGCAGTCTTTCGCAAATTGCCTTCCCCTGGCCACATTTTGTCTTACCATAACCTGCCGTCCTTTGATCGCCTCCGTGAGGCGACACCACAGAACTGGCCCATCTGTTTCTAGCCTCTAGACAGCAAATGATATTTGAATGGCCCATTTTATTTAATTCATACAAAATAAACTAGTTGAATGAGCTATATAATGCTTTGTTTTTTTAAGAGGTTATCTTATCAGGTTCAAAGGAAACTAATACAACATAGGGCTTCGCATACAAAATTCCTGAGAAATCATGATCCGCTGTCTCCACTCAAGAACACGTTCATCTTAACGTTTGTCAGTTCTGCAGGAGATTATATCCGACCCACTGTCAATATATCTTTATACTACACCTGCTCAGAAAGTTGCCTATTCCTTTTCCATTTATAGAATAGAAAGTATGTCTTTGCAGGCCTATAGGAAACCGGGAGGAAAAACTCTATGGAATTTCATTTCTCACGTGTTTTAGCGGGAGAAAAAAGTGTATGGAAATCCATTTCTAACGTGTTATTTTTTTTTTATTTCCTAAAAGATCGGCCGGTAGCTATGGTTATTTTCGTTCGGTCAAACGACAAAAAGTTTTTACTCCAAGTCCATTAGGCCTCCTCCGATTTCCGAACAATATTTTGAAAAAAGAACCCAAAGGCTGGCGCGGTCAATAAGATTTTACCAACATCATTGGGCGCGGTAAGTTCTTCTAAATTTCAATTATTATTTAATTCTGCTTTTTATTTTTCTCGAAGGTGTAGTATAAAGCACTATTTATCACTCGGCAGAAAGTGCGATTCCTACCTCGTGTGTTTTAAGGCAAAACGACACACTCGGTAGGAATACATCACTTTCTCGCCTTGGTGTAAAATGTACTAATGTTAAGCCTATAATGCCAACTGGTAGAAGTAAGACCTCCATAACAACAAACTTACAGCATAAATAATGGCGTAGAACTTGGCACTGCCCACTACAGAGTCCATGAAGAGAGGCGGCACCGCCTGCACGCAGCTCTCGTGCCAGGGGTGCATCATCCGGTGGCAGTTCTGGTGAGCACATGCTGCGTCGAACAGCGGCTTGCTAACCAGCACCATCGTCAGGCCTTAGAATCTGCAAGAGGAGAACTTATGTTATAGGTACGCTAGCTTGCTTACCGGCACTATTGTCGAGCTTAGCGAGCGAGCGAGCGGTCAGGTGCGCGAGAAATCGCCATTTCATACTCATGTACTCGTATGTATCTCGCTGGACACTGCGACGTGGCTGCTGCGACTGGCCGCTAGTCCACGCCTAGCCTTAGATTCAGGGTGCCTACTAGGAAAATCGTAATGTGACGTCACCACTGAAAACCAGCGTTGTTTTCGTCATCGGGCGGTAGCGGCATTAAGCTGAGGCTGGACCTGATTAGCCACGCACTAGGAAATGACCAATTTTTTTCATAAGACTCTACACGTAGAGTTATTTTAATTTTATTTTTAAAGCACTGGTTTTATGACGCTTGTTTCTTTGTTTTATGCAGTCTCTATTGTGGTGTTTAGTGTAACTTTTTTGTTGTGTTTTAACTTTCCCTCAGTGTTCTGTGTGCTAAATAAATCTCTATTCTATTCTGTTCTGTTCTAAAACGAAAATCGAAGTTTCTGATTTGCTTTAGTACAAAAATACTCATATGTCCTCACGTCACCTACGTAATTTTGCCTTTGCACAAAAACGTTTCAGTAACTTCGCTTTCCGTTTTCACTAGTAAGGGCTTTGCAAGTAAAGAACGTAGGTACGTTATACCAAGTGAAATCAAACAAGGACTGGTCTCGCCACACTCTGGCGCCTCTTGTCATATCATGTACTCGGTTCATTAAAGAGGGATTTTAACGTTTACTATAAAGACAATTCCATATAAAAATGATTATTCCCATACAATGTCAGTTTCTCGAGCTGGTACCTACAGAGGAAAAAAATAACTGTTATTGTACTAAGGTACAAAAGCGGTGTCATTTTTCCTCGGAGCCAAGAGGTTAAGTTCAAGGTAAACATTAATTACAGGTAGAGTCTTCTCCTAACTAATGGTTATGTTATGTTATGACTATTTTGTACCTATCTTGGTTTGTATGTTGATCTTGGTTGATGGAGTGGAGCTAATCTATACTAATATTATAAAGAGGAAAGATTTGATTGTTTGTTTGTTTGTATTGAATAGGCTCCTAAACAACTGGACCGATTTCAAAAAATCTTTAAACATTAGAAGCCCACATTATTTCTGATGAACATAGGCTACTTTTTACCGCGGGAAAATGCTTCATTCCTACGGCAAAACGGGTACTAAGACAACGGGTAGTAAGAATGCAGCGTTCATAAAATTGTGCTTGAATCATAAAATGACAATTGAATCATTGTTCATGTAGGTATTGAAAAATAGCTAAAAGTCTGTATGTCCGTTTTGGCGTTTAAGGTTAAATGTAAACGCCAAGACAAGAGTTCGTAACTTAATTTTAATTCGTAGTGATACACAGAGCATAGCATCAGTATGACAGAGATTTTTTTTTTAATTTATTTTAAAGGAGTTTGGTCTACATGCGTATGTCACTCCCGCAGAGAAATCACAGAGACATTCACACGTAAAATTAAGAGCACAGTGCAATATTCTTCTGGAGGTACCTACGCTTCATACAAACGCCGCATGCTCAGGGTGGGGATTATGGGTATTACCTCCTATGAGATAAAAGCCAATGAGGCGCTTATCAGGGGAGGCCTGCGTCCAGCAGTGGACCAATACAGGCTGTTAAGGTCAACCTCAACGACAACCTCAAGGTTGTGGTACGCTTAGTGGCAGATAATATATATAAATAAATAAATAAATAATACTGGACAATTCACAGGGCATTATCTAGCCCCAAGCTAAGCAGAGCTTGTGTTATGGGTACTAGATACTTAATACTACACTTACTATACTTAATACTATACAATACTATAATAGATGTTTTTTATCATACATAGAAAACATCCAGAACACCCTGAACAAATATCTGCAGATCGAACAAACATTTGTCCCGAGGCGGGAATTGAAACCGCAACCTCCTGCGTCGCAGGCGGACCTTCGCCCGCTGCGCCACAGAGGTCATCAATGATCCATAAAGCTTACTTAAAGAAGAATATTCTAATTATGTTCTAGTTTAGAATATTCTTATTTTATTTTCTAAGCAATAAAACTGAGTGTCACAAACCATCCAATCTAAATTTAAATATATATTTATGTTAAATCCATGTTTTACATTTTTTTAGGATTTACATTTTGAAACGAGATCAAACAGTAAAGAATTTCAGACCATTTGCCAATTTGCTTAGACTCGGCTTATCTCAGAATAATCTTACATTCAAACGTTTCTAAAAACTAGACAGCACTGGGGGATTTTGCGGTTGATTTGAAATCATAAATGTCACTTTTCATTGCCACTAAGATTTACCTTGTGAAAATAACCTACTTATTTTGAATAGAAGTGATACACAAGATCATTAATTTTTAACAAACAACTGTCGATCCTTCGTTGATCTATCCTTTAATCTCGCTTTATACAAAAATGGAACCAAAACACCAAAGAAAAAATATCCTATTTGGGCAGTAAATGACGAAATTCCGATTAAAACTTTGATTCAGAAGTTAAGTACTTCATAAAAATCCTACGATTTTAAGAATCATCGTAGGTAAAACCTAATGGAATGAATGGTATGAATTCTTGATTGAATGAACAACCTAAAACAATAAAACTTTATAGCAAGGTATCAAAACTACGAAGCTTAAAAATTTTGCTACTAAAGCGGTGGCTGTAACCATAAATTTAACAAGCACCGGAAACTTTGGCTCATTTAAAATTCAGCGATCAAATTTGGCATTTTTAAAACAGTTTACCAACCGTATGTTAATTCTCAAAAACCGAGTTCCAGTTCTATTTTTTTATAACTAAATCCTAGACTAGACCGAAACAATTTCACAAAACCATCCCCTGAGATCTGAATAACGTGATACGCAATACATAGCAAGAACTCATCATCATCATCATCAGCCTAAATTAGTCCACTGCTGGACATAGGCCTCCCCTAATGAGCGCCATAGCGCCCTGTCTTCAGCTTGCCGCATCCAGCATCTGCCTGCAGTCTTTCGCATATCGTCATCCCACCTGGACGGAGGGCGTCCTACACTACGTTTGCCGAGTCGTGGTCTCCACTCAAGAACACGTTTACCCCAGCAGTTGTAGGTTCTTCGCGAGATTTGGCCGGCCCACTACCACTTCAGGTTGCTAATTCTTTGAGCTATGTCGATAACTTGGGTTCTCTGTCGGATGTATTCGTTACGAATTATGTCCTAGCTAGCAAGAACTAGTCGATGCGAAATTTTACCGCATATTCTTGCGACATTTTAAGGCGCTACCCCGACCCAAATCAGCGCCAACCACCTATTTTATCTTATTATTCTGTTAAACGAAGGAATTTTTAAAAATCGATTGGCTAGTTTGTGATACCTATCATAAGCTTTTAGCATGGATATTCAAACTCTCCACTACGAGTCACGGTATCTGACACATTATTTAGTTTAGTTTATTTATTCAAAAACAATTTACATCGTGTATGAATATAAGGTACATAGGAATTAAATTAATAGCATGCAATTATATAAATTCTAAGTCATCTTTGTTGCTAACATAATAATTACTTTCGTTTGATAAACTCGTCAACTGAGTAAAAACACCCCTTCAGCAAAAGTTTTCTTAACATATTCTTGAAAATATTTGGATTGTCAATTGCTTTCATTTCAGTAGGAAGAACATTAAACAATTTGACTGCCTGATACCTACTGCCATGCATTGCTACATTAAGCCTCGGATATACCTCGAGCTCAATGTCTTTTCTTCGTGTCATGAGTCTTTTCGTTCTCTTCTCTGCAGTTTCGTATTTGAGAGGGTTTCTTAGAATGTCCATCAGAAGAACTAATATATATAGGCTAGGCAGGGTCAGAATTTCTAGCTTTTTAAAATATTTTTGACACGATTCCCACGGGGGAATGCAAACAATAGTGCGAATGGCTCGTTTTTGAATGACGAATGCCCGATTTATGTTATATGAGTAGATATTACCCCAAAAACGTATACTATATCTCAGTTTGGACTCTACTAAAGCATAGTAAACTGTTTTTAATTGCTCTAGGCTTATCTCATCCCTCAGACTTCGCAGCGCATAGCACGCGGAGCTAATTGAGCTTTCGATGGCCCCCAATTCGGTTTTCCAATTTAGGAAGTGGTCAATGTGCACTCCTAGGAATTTGACATAGCTCACAAAGTTAATCTTGTCACCGTAGTCCGTCAAGGTCATGTCAATAGCTTCGTTCTTATTTGTAGTTGTTCTAAATAAAATACCTATATAATTTATTTATTATACGTACTTAAATGCAGGATCATTAAGGATGAATAGAGTAAGAAAATGATAATTCAATCAATATAAACGATGAATAAATTCAGGTTAAGAATTGGGGGTTCTGGAGGATTTCAACCATAAAGAACCAAGGAAAATTTGTTAAATTTTATGTCATTCGAGTTATTTACCATGGGTATCCCGTGAGTTTTGAGATCTAGGCTTGCTAGATCTTTGACAAGCTAGCCCGCTAACTTCGCCCCTTAAATCGCTAAGCAATGTGTGTACTCCCCTTCAGTGAGCGTTTAACCTCCAGACCAAAGCGGTCAACAGTAGATTATCTTGATACAGAGACATAAAGTGCTAGAAAAAGCTTTTTCTGCGAATAAATGCACGGGGTGTCAGGTGTCCAGAATTTTATTGGTGGATATTTGATATTTTATTTATGAATTTTAAATAAATTATAAGTTTCGGATAAGGCTTGTAAGATTATTAGTAATATTGTCAAAATACAAAATATTTTTAAGGGATAAAAAGCTTTGAACGAATACCTACTGATTGAAGATGAGACCTCTATGGCGTAGCGGGCCTAAGGCCCGCCTGCGACGCAGGAGGTTCTCCAATTGTCCATGTCCATGGTTGTCCATGGTGAGAATCAAATGTATTTTTTTTTAATAAACTATATACCAATTTACTGTTTTCGGATTTTTTCCTTTGTGATAGAAGACCTTGCTTCTTCCCAAATTTTATGATTCTACGACAACGGGAAGTACCCTATAGGTTTTGGTCCATGGTGCGAATCAAAAGTATTTTTTTGTGAATTAAGTACAAATTTACTGTTTTCGGATTATTTTTTATACTTGTGCTAGAAGGCCTTACTTCTTGCCAATTTTCATAATTCTAGGTCTACGGAAAGTACCCTATAGGTCCGTGGCGAGTATTTAAAGTATTTTTTGGTGAATGAAACAATAAATAGGCAAGACGCATATTTCTATAGGTGATAAAATACCTGCACTGATAGAAAAGGACAGTTTTTATCCGAACCGTAACATCTGATTTGGTTTGTGCTACAAATTATAATCCCTTAATACGTTGTTGAATGGCTGTCACAGCAAAATTTGGGGTCACACCGCACTGCGAAATTCCTCATAGCTTTCCTAGTTTAATTCAAATTTTATTATACTTTATTTATAAGGTACCACGTTATAGCTCCTAAGGGTTCCTAGGGGTAGTAGAAAGCAATTGAAGTCTCTATTCATAGATTACTTTGAACCGAGCCGAAACTACCGACTCAAGCTGAGGTATGTATTGTTTTGTGATTCTAGGAAGTTAGTTTTCTAGAATGTAAGTGGGTTAACTACGAACCTAGTTTGTGTTGGAAGAACACCAACGTTGACTTGTTCAGCGTGATTGCGGTTCTAGATGCGCGTGTTCCGCATCTCTGCCAGCACGCAGTTAGTTTTATTTGTGTTCTTGTTATATTATTGTATGTACTTGCCTACCGATTACTTTGAGTGGTACAAATTTTGTTTAATACTAGCAGCCCGTCTCGGCCTCGCACGGATGAACATATATTTTTTAAACTTATAATGTATATATACCTATGTTTCTCAGGGATAATGTAGAATTCTAATGGTGAAGGAATTTTTGAAAAAAGATCTGGTAGTTTTTTAGTTTATTCGCTATTCGTTACAAACATACAAAAATACAAATCTTTCCTCTTTATAATATTATTAGTTTATATAATATTTCTATTTAAAAAAATATATATATATATATTATATTAGGTATCGGTTGACTTCTATAAATGTATTTTTTTTCGCAGTGCGGGCTTCTCTTGCCCAAATTACATAGAGATTAGCGCGAGCCGACGTAAATCTCTATACCAACACGATTTGATCCTTAATTCCTTGACATAAGGCTGATTTTACCTAATCCCTTATTAGTACACATCAAACGGACGAAGGCTGATGACGCAAGAATTAGGAATCATATACAGTCACCGTAAGAGACAAGTTGTACATAATTGGGTGTCATACATCGATATAATTAAAATTCGGGAGATCGGAAACTAGCGTCTCGAAAGTGTACCGCTCAAATTAGGTCCAATTAGTTCTACCCACCTCAGTCATAGTCGGACCGGATGCCGCCGGCGTTCATGTTTCACGTGCGTATTGTTGTCTCGGTCGCACTTCGGTCTAGGTACGTCTTTCCATCTTTGCTGTTTATTAGGTAAGTATATTGGAAATAGCGTGTCTTTGCGTTGTTAGTAACAGAACCCAGGCCATTTTGAGTTAGCGCTGGAAAAACGTACTACCTTATGTACAGAATTTTACTTATATATATCTATGGGAAAGACCTCTTACCTGGATCTACCTGATCTTTTCCTATGAGTAGAAAGTTTTATGTCACAGAACTCGAATATATAGAAATCTCGATTTAGTTTGTGTCGTCTAATGAATGTGTTGGTAATTTGTGTGAAAAGAAATCCTATAACATAAATAAAACTATATATAAACCTTCTGATAGGCCAAAAATCCTCGTTTTGTGCAGTTGTATTGTAAGTAATGTAAAGCTTTCGCATTAACCTAGGTTCGCTTTAAGTTGTTCTGGTACCTAGGTAGTACCAGTTTTTGGCGAGTAGCCTGTTTCAAGGCCTACCTATAAATACTACGAAGGTTCAAGTTATTAATTAGTGGGTACTTTACCTACGTATGTAACTATGTTCGAAAAAAGGATGAGATTCCATATTCCGCTGTATGTATGCTTTATATGTATGTTCGTTAAATATGGACAGATTTTAAAAATTCTTTCGCTTGTGTATAAAAATTAATCCCGAAGTGGTCAAAAATATTTATTTGTATTTATCCCGCAGAAGAAGTGTATGTCCAGGTAATCTCTACATACTATAAAACAAAGTCGCTTCCTGTCTGTCGGTCTGTCTGTCCCTATATGTACATATATGCTTAGATCTTTAAAACTACGCAACGGATTTTGATGCAGTTTTTTTATTAAATAGAATAATTCAAGAGGAAGGTTTATATGTATAATACATGCATAATAATAGTAGAGAAACACCGATTACTTTTATCTCTTAGGGATTACCCACAATAACCATTTTTTATCCTTTACTTTTTAGGAGAAATAAGGGCTTATTTACGATCAATATGACCCTTTACAGCATGTAATTTAAATAAATATTTTCAAAGATATTACAGATTTGCGGCGGTACCGGCCGGGGGGCCAATTCTGTAGTATATTTAGTATCAGTATTGCACCCGTGCGAAGCCGGGGCGAGTAGTAGCTAATATAATATAATCCATGGACTACATACGTCATCTCGTAGGTCGCGGTGTTGCTAGTGAGCTGTCACTGTCACTGTTACCGGTCAGACGGACATAGCGGAGAGCGGGAATCCGTGTGGACAGTGGAACGGATGCCGACTGAAGAGTGAGGTGCAGTTCTGGAATACCTAGGCTGTGACGAGCTGATGTATCCCTTATCTATCATGTATACAGTCGGTTATATTGGAACCCCTGTCCCCTACAAGTGTAAAATTAAGGCTTAAAGTTTATTCAAAGCAATCAAATTCTGTTACTGACTGTACAACGTATAAGTAATCTCAATCCTTCCGTTATCAAATAATCTGTCTAATTAGTACGTGTAATCAGTTACCTGTTTTGTATTTGTTTTCAAAAACCTTGTTAGTAACAATGACTATTACGTTAACGTATCAAGATATAGTGTTATTTCTAAGATAATTATAATTTGTGTCGAATTCCGGCAACCTTTGATAATAATCTGTTACTAAGACTTTGTACCTACCTGTACTTGATGCCTTTAGAAGCGGACGTTTTATAACGCGCGTTTTCAAAACATCAGGGCACTTAGGTAAATACCTACGTGCCCTGCAGGTTTATTCAGACTCTTCGCTACCGAGTCATCGACACGGAATGTGACACAGATTCGCAAGAAATTCAAATATTTTAGCGGTTTTTAATATTTTCTACGTTCTGCAAGTAATTAAACTAGCAGAAATGTAGTTTTCCATAAATCATTAAACATTTTCTATAAACCCATGTTTTAAGAAATTGATTTAGTGCTGCTTTTGGAGCAATTAATAATATTAGATTTTTAGTACTTAAAATCAACATAATACCAAAAAAACATTATATCACACTTTATTGTAACATAGGTTCATAAAAAATTGTCTATGATTTGTGATAAACTTCTTTTCTGGGAGTTAAGTACCTTACAGAACTCAGAAAATATTAAAAATCACTAAAATATTTGAATTTCGCGCGAATCTGTGTGTATCCGTGTCGACGACGATTCGGTCGCGGTGAGTCTGAATAGCCCTGCTGATGGTTGATGAATCAACTGAAGATTTTCACTTAAAAACGCCTAATGTGTACTCGTTCGGCTCCTCCAAGCCCATCCAAGAAAAGATCAAGCCTCTAAGACACTTCATTCAAGATCTGAAATATTGAATGAGGCGTCTTGGAGGCGAACCTTACGGGTTTGGTTGTCAAACTAGGCTTAGACCTCAGTACTCACGAGACCTCCCTGGTAAAAAACTCGAATTACGAATTATACTGTAGCCAACAACAATAAAATTCAACATATTTTCTGAATGTAGAATTTTTTTTTACGAAACTTGCAAAAAAAAATTAAGAATAAAATCATGTGAACAGAAAGTGCACTGTTTCGCACATAATTTGGTCTAGATCTCAGGAACTTTGCTATTGAAATGATTAATGTTTTGATTCGCAGGTTATTGCTAATTATTTCAACCAGTTTCTTCATAAGTGTAGTTTTTTGTAAATAAGCTAACATTTGATTTTTGCGATTAAGCCGTTCTATAAACAAATGGTCTGTCCCACTCTATAAACGCAAAATCCTATGAATACCTTTCCTTTTCAAAAAAAGAGGCGCAATGTGCCCTTTTCAAAACAAGATCCGTCAAGTACGAGTGTAATTCGCGCGCCGAGGGCTCCAAACGAAACGATTCGAACTCTAAAAACATTTGGCATTAATGTAGTTCAATCAGACAGAAGAGTGCGCTTTGGAGTGTCATGTCAAGCCTTTCTTTGGCCTTCCTGATCGAAAGTAAAAAGTAAAAAAACTTATTTATTTGACACAAGTAAACATACACTAATCTAAATCAATCCATAGACTCCCAAACTAGTTTACTTATTTACGTATTTCAGGAGTCAATGGCTTAGCAGATAGCAGTTGATTTTTTTTTGACATGACACCGCTATGCTACAGGAGCCCTCAATTAAGTTTTATGGTAAGTAGGTAAACAGGGGTTTTTTTTGGAAAACGCCTTAATGTTTTTATGTACATATCTTGTTTTGAACGTTATCATTAGTTTCTAAGTCAAAATTTAAAACATTTTAAAAATTTATGTTCATTTGTGTAGTTATGTAATACAATTATAATAATGTAAATTTAAATTATTTTTTTAACTATTAAAATTAATAATTGTGTTTACGATAAAGCAAAACTTTTAATAGGTTGATAGTAAAAGATAAAGTACCTACTCAAGTAAACTAAAAAAACAAGCTATAGTTGAGTAACTACTCCTTTTTTAATTAAAAAAATCAAACCATCTATAAATAATTATTATAATAATTATCTGAGCGTCTGGTCGAAGCGACGCGTGACCCGAGAGCTGGTCAGTATGTGGCACAGCGCATCAGCATTGCCATACAGCGGGGCAATGCAGCCAGCGTCTTGGGGACGCTTCCGACTGGTATTGATATGGATCAGTTGAGCTACCTGTAGATTGTTTGCAACAGTCTGCAGTTAGCTCAATTGTTTCAATTGTAAATACTAATTATATTATAATTTTCTTTATTAACATTAAATAAATAATAGTATTCCTTTTTTGAAGTTTGTTAAAAAGTCACTATAACTTACATTCTGTTCCGTCAATTCTTCGAAAATATAAATATCACGTATTGCATCACGAGCTAATTGCTATTTTATAATCACTAGCACAGAACGCATAATACAGAGTCCACGGCTGAGCTGCGCAAGAGTCACGCGAACATTGGACCTACCTATCGGTATCGCTATGTAATGCAAAGTTAAGTGAAGTCGACCGGAGTTGCCAAAGAGTATTGAATACAAACAGATGATCTACATTCAAATATGTACCTACACATTATAATATTATGAGGCAGTTATAGTTAATAAATAAGTAATTGAACTAGTTATATCATTATTGAGAAAAAGAGTTTTTTTGGATTTCTTTAAATATTACTACTTAACGATTTCACACCACTGTTGTTGTTTGGTAATAAACTACAAAAGATGCGTAATTTTTTATATATTTGATCACATGCGTAAAACTATTTACTTCGGCTATAAATGTGACCTAATTATTTATAAATATTAAAATTAATCAGAATTATTTATCATTTTAATTAGAATTATTTATCATAAATAATTAGAAGTAAGAGGGCGTATTCAGTATTCACCACTTCGAATTTAATTTTAGGAATGTTTTTCTTGGTAAAATTCTATGTAAGTAAGTAATTCAAAAGCAAAAATTTGAATCAATTCAATATTGGCAAGAGCTAACAAGCAAGATGCAAGAAATTATTAAACATTTTCGTTGACCTCATCTTCTAAAAGGTTAGTTGTTAGAACAACTTCTTGATCTTAGTCTATCTAGAAACCTTATAATTTAACCTTCGTTATAATTTTTTTTTTTTTTTTTTTTTTATTGAAAATGGTCAAGCGTTTGGCCACCAACTCACTTAAAGTAAGTGAAGATGTGGCCTAAGATGGAGCACGCTTTCCCAGAAGGAACTTATTCACCCTAGACTTGAAGACTCCAAGATTATACTCTAACGGGAAAACAGACGCAGGAAGCTCATTCCACTCTTTGGCGGTGCATATTAAAAAAGTAGAGGAGAATTTTTTGGTTCGACACTGTGGTATGTCGACCAGGTACGGGTGGTATTTTAATTAATATTATTATGGTGGTATTATAATTTAACCATCGCAATTAATAGTCATAACAAGATAAAAATATTTAAAATTACTTAATGCATCGATAAAATTTATCGATGCATTATGTCATTTTAAGTAATTGAGTAATTTTATTAAGTAATATTTTATTAATAATATAATATTTTTATCTTGTTATGACTAATAATTGCGATGAAGGTTAAATTATAATATTATAATATTTAATTATATACTTAACAAAATACAAAAAAATATATAATTTTTTTTTGACTTAACGAACAAAATATTGAAGTAAAAATCGCCAGGGTCAATGAAAAAATTGTTAACAGAATGGACACAAATAACTTGCTATTTTAAAATTAAATGAAAAATAATTTACCTACTGTTGAAACTGTGTACAAAAGACACAACATGTTCATTACATACCTTTTGCCCACGGCTTCGTACGCGTTTTTCTGGCAATATAAATATTCTAATATATTATTCTAGGTCTAGAACTTTATTTGCGCAAACTTTCAGCCCGATCCATTCAGTAGTTTTGGCATTGTCTTTGGCCAAACATCTTCACAACGGCACAATCTTTTGCTTTTTTTCTTTTAAGTAGGATTATTCGTCATTGTGCTACCTACCTACGTCTGTAGGTAATAAAATAAAATCAGCAATTTAGTCTTGAAGGTAACAGACAGCAAGACAGGCAGACAGACAAAACTCTACGAATTTCGGATTCAGATTGAATAAATTTGATTTCCATAGGCTTACAAAAAAGTTCTTAAGGAATACGTAAATTTTATGAAACCTGAAAGGGGCGAACCTAACGGGTTTGGTTGTCAAACTAGGCCTAGATGTCAGTACTCACGGGGACCCGTGGTAAAAAACTGGAATTACATAAAGTTCAACATTTTTCTTTGGTTCCTTGAATGTGAAAACACTATTGCAAAAAAAAGTACTACAAAAACATGAAAGTGCACTGATTGGCACACAATTTGGTCAAAATCTCAGGAACCCTGCGGTCTATTGAAATGACATAATTTATGTTTTGAATAATAGGTTATTATTATTATACTAAAATTAAAAATTAATTGTTACTAATTATTATTAAAAATTATTTCATTTTTGAGTTTCTTTATGACTTATGTAGTTTTTTTTTGTAACCAAAATCTTGTATTTTTTCTGTCTAGCTTCTATGAGCGCAAAATGCCTATCCTTTTCACAAAATAGCGCAACGCGCCCTCAAGTAAAAGAAGCAACAATATGTACCTATCAAAAAAACATATAATAGCTACTTTATGATGACCTCAGTGGCGCAGCGGGCGAAGGTTGGCGAATGTCGTATAAATAATTACAAAAATATCAACACTCAGTTCTATAATCAAATATATTTTATATCAACGAAGATATTTATAACATTAAACTGATAACCAGCAAAGCTATCACTAAACACTAAAACCCAATTTTATCAACTCATAATTTCATTCGTGCAGCGGAAAACGTTCAAGAAAGTGAGTTCAGAAACGATCGAATGACAGAAATATTGAACGATCGTTTTCAAAATCATACATTTAGTAGTAATTTTATTTATTCATGAAAACATGTACATACAACTATTGTTACAGGCACACTACGCAATAGGGTAGGTACCTAGTGTCATTATTAATCATTTAATATTTAAAATTCATTGAAAATTATTAATAACAAAATAAAATAATAATTGTTTCGAACTCCTGCGATTTGCTCAGATAATCCCAGTGTCGTTATAATTATATTTAACCAATATTTTTTTGTTATTGTAACCCTTTTCTTTATTTTATTTTCGAATTTTAAGAAAACTTACAGCTCGAAAATTACATAATATAAATAATTAATACAAATAAATGAAAATTACACTTAACTAAGGGCTATGAAGTTTCCACTACTGGTAGCAAAATTCATTATTGTTTTACATTATTTCAGTTGTAATAACGTCTAAAAAATACTAGGATTGTAAGAACAGAAAGTACAATGTACGTAGTGTAATGTATTATGTAAAATTTGTTATCTAGTACCTACCCCATAACACAAGCTCTGCTTACTCTAGTGCTAAATGAGGATGTGTGAATTGTCCAGCATTACTTATTCTAATATTTCCTTAAGGGCTTCAAAAAAGTATAGAATTTAGAATTTAGAATTAATAACCTATAACAATTTAATGTATAACCTGCATTACTTAAGGCCAGGTATTCCTGCAGCATAGGCGTAGGGGCGAACGCGCGCCTGCCAAGCCGCCGCGCTCATGTTTTTTTGTAGTTATTTAAATTATTAACAAAATTATTTTATCAAGTCAAACTCTGAGAATTTGTAGAAATATGTTTAAAAAAAGTAAAATATCAGTAGTTCGCTAGTCATAGTATTGAAAAAACATTAGAAAAAGGGGTAACTTTGGCATTTTTTTCTATGGAGTGAAATTCATTAGATCTTGTGAATGCGACTTTGACGAGCATGAGAGATCTACATGCTATTCCGCATACTTTGCATACATCGCATTGGTTGGCATGACAGATAACGTCGTCTTCAAACCCATTCTTTAATCCGCCATTAGTGACGTACCTACTAGTCTGTTAGACCCAGTAAGACCGAGTTGGTTGGCACCGGCTATGCAGACACGCATCTCGGAGCTTTGGCGTCAACCCCGGTTTTATGAAACCGGGGGTCACAGATTTTTGAGTTGTTATTTTTTTTTTGGAACGATGACATTCATAAGACTAAAAAAGCCTGATTTAGCTATACTTATTCCAATTTTACTTTAAAAAATTATGATTTTCAAAGTTTTGATATTTTAAAATAGGTTAGTATTAGAACAATGTCTAGAGTTACTAAGTGCTAAGATAACAGAAGAAACTAGATGTGATTTATAATACAGACATTATATTTGTTTTAAAGTTAATAACTAAATAAAAGTAACATGGATTATTGTCTAATAGAAAAATATTAGCTGAAAAACTTGGTCCGTAGGACCGGGCGTCACCAAAATTTCAAGGCAAATTCACGTCACAAGTGGTGGGTTAAGTACGCGGGTACTACCTAACTTCTATCCCGGAAGGAAATAACCTATCCTTTCGCAGTGAAATAACCAATTTCACCGGCCAAATTTACTGTACACTAAACGTCCGTTATTTATTTAGAAGGCCCAGTAAACCTCTAAACGGCGCAACCAAACATGACCCTTCTCAAACAGTCTTCACGTAATAAATTATAGCTGTTAAATTTTTAGTAGCGCGTTAATATTGGAGCAAATTGCAGTGCGTTTTGAACGGTTGAAAGTGAGGGTGTTTACTGTTTATTTTTAAAACATCGAACAAAGTCTCAAAGTCATGTATATACTTACCAAAACAAATTCTAATTTTGGAAAGTATGGATTTCCCTTTCTTTACCCTGCGCGAAACTTTTTTATTTGGTCTATCGAGGTTTTGGTAATTTCAGAGCAAATTGCAGTGCGTTATGAGCGGTTGAATGTGAAAGTGTTTCTTTTTAAAATCATCGTTAGAACAAAGTCTCAAAGTCCTGTGATATAGGTACTTCCCAATATAAACTCTAATTTTGAAAAGTATGACTTTCCCTTTCTTCACCCTTGCTCGAAAGTCTTTTATTTTTCCATCGAGGTTTTAGTAATATCAGAGCAAATCGCAGTGCGTTTTGAGAGGTTGAATGTGAAGGTATTTCTTTTTAAAATCATCGTTAGAACAATGTCTCAAAGTCCTGTGATATACTTCCCAATGCAAATTCTAATTTTGAAAAGTATGACATATACTTTCCCTTTCTTCACCCTTGCTCGAAAGTCTTTCATTTTGTCTATCGAGGTTTTTGCAGAGTGAAGTTCTCAGCACCATTCAATTAATCTGCAACAAAGATCCTATGACTACGTTCCGGTCTGCAAGTAAAGTTTTTGAAAACTGAATTTAAATATTTTTAAAATTCGAACGTTATTTATCACCGATCACGTTATTAATATATTTGAAATTCGAACGTTATCTATCACCGATCACGTTATTAAAACTTAATTGTTGATACAAATACCGTCAAGCTAAACCTTGACGGTATTTGTATCAACAATTAAGTTGGTTTAATTGGAAGAACTTTACCGAAATTTCTACTCTAAACTTTAAAGATCGAATTTCAGATTGAGCACAGATTAGAATGTATTTTGAATTTCTAAGTTCGCATTCTAATAGCTAAACATCGACCTACTAGCTTTAAATAAATTAAATAAAAGGTAGAATAAAAAATCGGAAAATAAGTCATGCATGACGTTAGTAAGTTCTATCGCAATGTAGAATGTTTGTAAATAAACCACGTGACAAATAACTAAAACTCACTTGCTTGGCGTCGAGTTTTAGATAATAAAAAAAATAAAATTGTAGACAATGTTTAATGAAGGAAGGATCACAAATCGACAATTAATGACTTATAAATTGCGTATAAAAAGACGCTACAATAGAGTGAGTTTTAAGTTAAGTATTTATTTATTTATTTTAGGAAAACTTACGGCTAAACATTGAATAAAATTTAAGCATAAATTTAAGGACTGCCAATTAAAAGTTTTACAAATAGTTTATAATAACATTGAAGAGATTAAGTGGTGGACAAACAAAGTAGGTAAAATGTGAAGTTAGGAAATAAAGAAGTGGTTACCACAGATACGCTTGAAGTAGGTGACTGGGAGAAGTGTTAAACAAATCAACTTCTTTAGCCATAGTATGGGCGGTTTCTTTACAAACATTCTACATCGCGTTTGGCTAGTGTATAATTACCTGTCTTTCATTTACGGCATCCACAGTCGCGTATGTAATGATAAATTTATTAAAAGCATCTGTTTACAATTCCACACATTTGACTTTCCTTTTTTATCGTTTCGGTAAAAAACGCCTCTCAAGGTTTATAAGTAAAAGCGCTTTTGGTCAACTCAACTTCGTCACTTCGACCACTAGGTGACCGAGGTGACGAATGTATACTAAGTACGGAACAGAATAAAACTGAGATTTGTAATTTTTTAAATTGTAATTTATATTTAGACCTACTGAATTAGAACGGATATCACGGACCACGGGAAAGTCAAGCGGAACTTCCGCTACCGTTCTGGGTAGAAAATACCCAGAATGGCAGGCGTAGGTTTGAATAGGCTACAGCCGATGCTTTGACAACTTATCAGCACCCCTCTGATTTTGGTTTGTAGACTCCACAAAAGTAAATGTCGACAACAAAGTGTTTAGGTAATCGATGAAAGAAATAGGGAGCACTATGGTATGTAGACTCCACAAAAGTAAATGTCGACAGCAAAGTGTAAGTACAGTCGATGAAAAATTGGTAGCACCCCGGTGGAAGACGCAAAAATTATCCCTTCTCTTGAGGTAGATACAACAATTTCGTACAACAAAGTACCGTGCTTTAGCATGTTGTACGGAGCTTGTTGTTGTATTATAGTCCCAAATAGTAAAAGAAATAAGAACTAGTATTTACAATTGCAGAATGTTGCAAACAATCTACAGCTAGCTGAACTGATCTATATCAATACCAGTCGTCGCGTCCCCGCTACGCTGGCTGCATTGCCCCGCTGTATAGCAATGCTGATGCGCTGCGCCAGATACTCATCAGCTCTAGGGTCACGCGCGCGACGCCTCGACCAATAGAGTAGTCACTTTTAATATTAAAAATGTGAAAGTTTGGATGTTAAGATGTACGGATGGATGTTTGTTACTTCTTCACGCCAAAACTACTGAACGTATCGGGCTGAAATTTTGAATAGATACAGTTCTAGGCTTAGAACAAACAATAAGCTACGTTTTATCCCATTAATCAGTTCCCATGGGATAGAAATACCCTACGTTCCATATTCAAAACGCGTGCGAAGCCGCGGGCAGAATCTAGTATGAAATAAATTATATTTATAAGACAATTCTTTGGCTTTTTGAACAATTCAATGGTCAAAGCAACGTGTACAAAACTAAACTTCTCGTATGATTGTCTCATATGGAGTCCCATACTCTTAGGCAATTACATTTTTAAAAATTATTCTAAAACTTACCCTAACCCGTAATAAACAGAGTATTATATCCAACAGACTACTATTCACCACAGAAAACGGCACAACACTAAATGATCGGCTTATCATTTGATACTTTGTCCTATTGATAAAACAAGTCCGCGCGTCCAAGTGCGTCAGGTTGGGTAAGACAAAGGACAGATTAGGTCATTATTCTGCGATATAGATAGAGCATTGAAAAGAGATTTTTTCTATTAGAAAGGGGTATTTAAGTTATTTTCCTATTAAAAATAAAAAAAGAAACAAAATAAACAAACATGAACAAATCACAATAGTATGACCTCAGATGACCTCTCACTATGAATGTCATAATATTGTCAAATCTGGATTAGAAGCATCGAGAAAAAAATCTATTGTCTCTGGAGAAGTGACAATAAATCTAGTCTCTGGAGAAGTGATATAAACTCAGAAGAACGATCCTATGGAACTGCCCTAAGCATGTACTTTTCCTGGATACCTAAGTAAACAAATCGGTTGACAAACATGGCGGATTAGGGATGTTCACTTGTTCGTCTAGTCGATAACATTATATCGATGAACGAGCTTGTCTTTTTAATCGAGGGCTACCGTTTTTGTGCTTATCAGTTGGGGCCACTGTAAAGTAATGTCAGGACAAAATACTAATAGGCGACGGGAAAATATATTTACATTTATATCATACCAGCGACCCGCCCCGGCTTCGCACGGAAACCTCTAAAATTGTCAGTGTGCCTCTACTATATTATACATGTAATATACCTACAAATAAACCTTCCTCTGGAATCACTCTATCTATTTTAAAAAAAACCGCATCAAAATCCGTTGCGTAGTTTTAAAGATTTAAGCATACATAGGGAAGGACAGACAGACAGACAGCGGGAAGCGACTTTGTTTTACACTATGTTATGAAGAGCGCATTTCTGAGATAGTGCCAATTGAACCAAGTCAGGATCGGATAGTGGAATCCCGGAGAAATCGAAGGAAACCCTCATTTTCAGAATCAGAGCTGGATCTGAGGGTTTACCGGAGGTGAAGCAAGAGCAGAACATGTTTTAATAACTATCATAGGTAAACAACAAACACAATAAATTTTTATACAATCATTTATTTTCAAAGATATAATTAAAAAAAACAATCATACTTTTTTTCTGAAAAAAGTAAGGTAAGGTACCAGATAATACATTTTAAATTTCGTGACAGTTTCCTTGCAACAAACCCTGCAATTATATGTCACTACAGACCTTACCTAATTTATCGATAACGTTCGATGGTCGATGATGTTCGACACTAGCACCGGTTTTTATGTCTTCGATATGAATGAAATATTGAGAATGTTGCGGGTTTCTACAGCTCACAACAAAGATGATTCAAAATAACAGGTTTTTATAAACTTTATAACAAATACATTATACAATAGACAACAGTTTAACGAAATGTTAGCCACTTGCCGTTGAAAGGTCAGATTCGGCCTGTTTTTGCTTTGACATAGGCCACAGCATGCTACAGAACACTTCATGGTACCTCATCTATATGATTTTCAATTAATATCACAGTTTGGCTCAATAAATAAGTCGAAAACACTGGGAAAACTTATATTGCTCACAATGACATCTCCTCACATGTAAACAAAACCGTAGACTAAAATGGCGTCCGTGACAGCAAAAGTACATCGAAACCAGGAAGAGGGCGCTGATAAAAAGAGTGTGTATGCTTTTTCCTAACGTAAAACCACTGTTGTGAGAAAGAGACTGGTAGTCCATTATTGCTTCCGTATCAAATTGAACAATAACGGCAGTTCCATAGGATCGTTCTTCTGAGGATATAAATGTATTTGATTGGCATTTTCTATCAGTTCTACTAGGTTCTACTCAGTGGTTCTACTGCTCTTGTCAAATTTTGACGTAATAAAGTGTCTGACTAAAGACGAAAACTAACGGAAATTTTCAATGAAATTATGATTTACTCTTGATAGCTCACAATTTAATAATGCTATTTTCAGTTGAAATAATGTATATTGAAATATGCTAAAGTGTTATTTAAAACAGTTTGGGGCTACGAAAGACGATAAGTAGGTAAAGATAATTCTGGATCTATCCATTAGTAGCAGTTCTATTGAAAATCTAGCAAGAGCTTTATGTAGTGTTACATGAATGATCATTGTAACACTACGCCTTGTGTCTAAGTCATTTCATATATTTAGCAATGCTTTTAGTATGCTTGTTTTAACTTTCTTCCTTGATCCTATACTCCCTGATAAATGACAATACATAGACAATACCTACATTTTGGTCATGTCAAGTTCGAAAGGAGTTTTTATATCAAGCTAAGTTCAAACCTTTTGTAATCTCCTTGGATAAACTAAGCAAAAATAGTTAATCCAAGGAGATCATAAAAGATTTGAACTTCGAACGACAAAATAATTAACAACGAAGAATATCAAATCCTAGCCAGTTATTGTATACGATTGAATGTAGTACGATATAGATTACCCGCAAAATTGTTATATTACTTGTGTTTTTTTGCGTTCTACAAGACGACCTAGCGAGAAAGCAATTTTGCACGGAGTCCTAAACCATTTTTTATGGACCCATAAAAAAACTTACTTCTTTGGGCTACCTAATGCTCCAAAAGTAGATACCATAAAACCAAAGTTTTTAACCTGCATTCAAATACAAAAATACAAAATACATTTATTTACCATACCAAAAAAGCTTACACAGTTTACTGGTGGTCCCCGCACAAGGTTCAGAACCTGTATCGCGGGAGGCCGAATTACAAACAGAATTACTTACAAAAATTTAAGACTGTATATACAGGACAGCAGTTCACTCTAGGAAAGATACATTATAAAAACATACTACTGATGACAAAAATAAAATTGAAGGACTTTAATACATGTACCTTTAAAACAATAGTATAGAAGTATAATAGGACAAGGAATCGAAAGACTGGACAACATGATTTGGATAATGACAAGGACACAACACGACATTAGGGCGGGACTTTGAGGGACAGGGGAACGGGGGGGGGCTTGAGGGGGGGAAACGTGGGTATGAGCGGTAGTTGAGAAAATATGTAAGACTATGACTTAAGCAGAAATTAGCGTTTAATCACTAGAAGTCCTTCAGTGGCATCATAGTCCAATGTAAGGAGCCACCTTCGAACCTTCTCCTTGACAACATATAGAGAACACGATAGGAGTTGACAGTGCATTAGCAAGCGACGATAGATATATGGGAAGGAGAAAGACCGAAAGCGCCTCGCAAACGAAGACTTAACCGAAGGGACTTCAATTTTAATTCGACGATGACCAGACTTCGAGTGAGAATCACGTAATGGTTTAGCATTAGACTTGTGGAACGAGGTTGCGACCCGGAGTATGTAGAGCTGTCTGACAGTCAAAGTTTGAGACTCTGCATGAAGCGAAACTGTTGGATACCTAAAGGGCTTGCGAAACATGACTTTTAGCACGGCTCGGTGTGCTTTTTCAAGAGATATCATGTACGACTTCGCCGCTCCGCCCCACGCAGTAATGCAATAGCCTAAAATTGACTGGCAGAGGGCTGAGTATGCCATCTTTAGGGTTTCGCGGTCAGCACCATCTAAGAAGCTTCATAACGTAAATGAGCTTCCTAGTGCGTCCTGCAATACTGCCGTGCAGGCCCTAAAACGCAGTATGAGAAAAAAAGCGGTTTCGAGAAAAACGCAAAAAACATTTTGACGCTGCATTTTTTATATTTCTAAATTTATATTATAGATTTTTTATTGCTAGAAGGACTTAGTGACATGAAATCTAAAATTTTCAATTTATAAAAATATATTTACTCTATTAAATTCAAAATAAAAAGGTTTTTTTCAAAATCATAGCAGTTACTGCACGGAAAATTGTACACATATACAGATTAAAATGAAGTAAAAATACCTGATACTGCAAAACTTAGTGATTTATTCGCTTCTTTGCAGACTAATTTGCAGCATAGGTCTTTCTTTACTGCATTTTAATATGTCTCTTGAACTAATTGTACAATGTAGTATGTCACAATTTTCAACAAATACAACTAACAAATTTTCTAACTTACGAAAATGCCAGGTAGGAATTTATAAAACAAGCATATTTTTTTACGTACAAGAATAACATTTATTTTTCAATGATATCAGCTAAGTTACTTAACTTTAAAGTGTTCTGAACACAGGACGTTTTGGCATGACCTTATAAGTAATACTTATAATTATAACAAATAGAAACATGAGATCTTACAAATGGCACATCTATTACCCAACTAAAAATAAATCACAAGAATTGTACCTATCAAAAATCACATTCAAGCACTTGTGTCACTCGTACATCTGACAAGGCTTCTTGGCTTTTGGCTATTTAATTGGTCGAATTACGTTACTCAAAGGCGGGAGGAATCAAAATTATTTTCTATTATTTTTATACTAAAAACCTGTGTTATTTATGTTTTTTGTTATAATGGTTTTGTTTTGTTTTCTCTATTGTTGTTTTGTGTTTTAGTAGTTATCTTATATTCGTAAAACTGTAAATCTCTTTCCCATGGCACAACCGGCAGGTGGACTTAGTTTATGTAAAAGATTTTAGTTTATTTTAAAATTTAATTAATATTTTTTATAAATAAGGAATTGCTTATTATACATATTATTAATATTATCTACTGATGAATAGCAGTGACAGTGAAGATGAATTCTTCAACACTTTGCACCTCTGATGACAGCTATAGCAGTATTCCTACTCTTTCCGAGTCCCTAGAGTCCCATTTTTCTGACTGTCCAAAGAATTTCAACGTTGTGCACATCAACGCGCAGAGTATTCCTGCTCATCACCCGGATATGCTGGCGTCGTTTGACCTCAAAACCATTGACTTAGTTTTAGTATCAGAATAATTCTTGAAACCTGCCCTTCCATCCACTTCATACTCACTACCCGGTTTCGTTCTTATAAGGAACGACCGCGTCCATTGTGGTGGCGGAGGTGTGGCTATATATCTCCGTGCACATATCCCATACTCTGTAGTTAGCACATCCCCTTTACCGCCTCCGTCGGGTGCAGGTGAACATCTTTTTGTTGAGATTAGCCTCCTCCACACCAAAGTCCTTCTAGGAGTCTATTACTGTCCTTCTCTTTGCGTCAACTTCTTCTCATCGTTTGATAAACTTCTCGAGGATTTTGCCCCTTTATACAATCACACCATAATCATGGGTGATTTTAACACGTGCCTGCTCAAACATGACTTTCGTACTCATAGTTTAGAATCCCTTCAATAATCTTAACGTTCTTCCTCTAAGTGCTACATAATTTAAAAAATATAATAAAAATATAAAATGAAAATATGTTGTGGTTTTATACACTTAATTTTATTACTTATAGTAAACCACATTTATTACAAAAATTCTAATGTAACAAGGGAAAGGTACCTCTTACCTACATAAAAATAATTTATACTAATCATAGACTTTGTTACTATTCTTTACAAATTAGTGGAGAGCTTGCAATCATTAGATTAAATTAAACTATTTTATTTACGAACCTTGTGAATCCTGAAGCAAACCACGCCTCGACGACGAACCTTTGCCGTCGTCGCCTCCACGCACCGACGCGAACGTCTTTCTTCCGCAGTGTTTGACATTGACACGCGACTGACTGAGCGAGAGAGCGACAAATCCTGACTAGAATGCAGTCAAGTATGATGTCGGCTGCAGTGAAACTTAGTAATGACCTTCAAGTTACTAATTATAATGCAGTAAGAGAGACTCATGCTGCTATTTAATTAGCATTTAGTTATTTTCAGCTGTAGAACAACACCGACCAATACTGCAGTAAATAATGAACATACTGCAATTTAAATGGTAATATTTACGTTCAAAAGTGATATTACGAAGAGTAAACGAAAGATGTTTTGATTTTGCTGCATTTTAGTTGGTTTTCACTACATGAACCTTCTTGACTAACACTAACTAAAATATCACATTCAGCTCTTTGCTGCGTTTTAATCTGTAGTTCATATAAAATAAATTAGAAATCCATTATGCAGTATTAAAATTTTTGGTACAAATACTATTTACTGCGTTTTAGTACAAATACAAATACATTTTTTTTGTGTAGTTTACAGATTTTTTGTGGTAATAAAGATATTTACTGCGTTTAACTTGGTAAATTGATGGGTCGTTATTGACGTAACTGCTATTACTGTATTTAAGTTAGTATTTAAATACATTTAGGCATCCGATCTTGAGATACTGCATTCAAAAATTTGATTTTTCTGTGGTGGTAATTATCGAATCAAAAAATCGGTTAAATCATTGTGTTCCTTAAAGCGTGCCCGTTAAAACTCAATATTTAACTAAAAAACGTCAAAAAACCTGTTACTGCGTTTTAAGGCCTGCACGGCAGAATAGCATTAATGTGTTGTTTGAAAGACAGATTTTCGTCCAGCGTAACTCCTAGGTATTTGATGGTACTTGCGTTTTCAATTGCCGGGCAGCAGCAGTTGCTAGGAGACGAATGAACAAGACCACAACTATGAATCTGTATTCAAAGAAAATGGTTTTCGATTAGCGGCTTCATTACCCTAATAATACCTTAGTTTTATTTATTGTATTATTTATACAAAAAACCAGCAAAGTAAATTCAATTTCGCGGGCAATGCACAAAATAATGTATCGTCGTCCTTGCTGTATGTATATGACAAGGCGTAGGTAGGTACCTGGTTTTTTCGACATAATTATGAAAGTCAATGTATTACGCCTTTATCGTGCATAAAAATTATATCCTACTAAATATAGCTTTTGTAATAACAAAAGCTATACCTACTTTAAGAAATTTTGCATGCCAATGTGTTTTGGTGAAGTATGTGACACTATTCTAATGTTCAAGACCCTGTATTATGACCATATTTCGTGCAATAAATGATTTGAATTTGAAATTGAATTTGAATTTGAATTTATAGCTATGACCAAAGAGAATACAAAACTACGCGAATAATATAAAACTGGCTATGGCTTTAGTTTGTCCGTTGTAAAGATGTTTGGCCGAAAAGAACGCTAAAACTACTGAATGAATCAGGTTGAAACTTGAAATATTGCACACCTCAAAATCTGGACCTGGAATAACATATTTATGCAACTTTTTATTCCAAAAACTTGCGAAACCGCAGGCAGAAGCTAGAATGAAATAAAAATAAAATCAAATTAAAACTTTTAATTTCGGATTACAATGGATTCAGCATGTAAAAAAGATCCTTTGTTTTTTTTTCAAAATTAATGCCGTGTGAATGATAGACGATAGTGAAATGTACGGAAGGATGCGGGTTCAAGTCCCGTCGAAGGCGAAAATTTTTGGGATTTGATTTTCTAGTGAAATGTTCTTGTAGCTTAAGACAGGTAATTTTAAAGTTAAATCAAAAAAATCTATTTTCTTTGAATTTTTTATCGATATCGTTACGTATCTAACTATAGTCATAAATATAAGGACACAACTGATAATTTTAAAGTTGATGTCGTATCTTCCGTTTGCTTATTTATGTTATTGTTTTGTCCGTATGTAAATTATAAGATTTTAGTTCGTAAAACCGATCATATTCTGTTTTTGAAATTTATGACACTCTGAGACAGATACTGGCAGAGTCGAAGCGAAAATCAAGCGGCGCCATTATAAAAGAAGTTGAAGTTGATAGGTACTATTCTAGAATGCTGGAATGTGTGTTGTTTAAACCTGTTTAAACGCAGTGTTTGTTATATTGACAGGAAGGAAAGAGAACAAACTCTTGAATGAAAATCATAATTTATTACCTACCTACTGATAATCAGTCTGCAAATAGAACTAGAAATTATTTCCTGTTTACGTAGGTAACCACTGTAAGCCTAGCACGGGGATTGTTGTCTAGGGTAGAATATAGAAAAATGTCATTGCATCGTCATACATTGCGTAAATTATTGAAGTTAAAAGAACGTTTCAAATATTTTACGCATTCGATGACGATGTGATGTCATTTTTCTCTATTCTAACGTACGCTGCGGGCCGTTGACCGTTCACAAGACTACCAGCGCTAACAGCGTTCATAGTCGTTCCGAATTCTTTGATCACGATAACGACAGATATCGGATTATGTTCTACGGAACGGATATAGACGCGCTCACATCGCTCACGTTAACATAAATATTAGGTCCTTACATATGAAATTGGCGTTTTGTATGGGAGGAACAAAAAGTCGAATATTTTTTAATATAATATATTTAATTAATCAAAGTATGAACCATTATTTTCTATGCACTTTTGCCATCTTATAGGTAGTTCATTGATCCCTTTACTAAAAAAACCAGTCGGACGGGAATCAATAAAATCTTTGAAGGCGATTTGGACTGCCCCATCGGAGTTGAATTTTTTCCCTTGCAAGAAGTTATCCAAATTTCGAAAAAAATGGTAATCTGTTGGAGCAAGGTCCGGGGAGTACGGAGGATGTCTTAGACTTTCCAATTGAAGCTCTTCTAATTTAGTAGCCGTCTGTTGCGCAGTGTGTGGTCTAGCGTTGTCGTGAAGCAGCAGTGGCGTGGAGCGATTGACCAGCCTAGGTTGTTTAGCCGCTAGCTTTTCCATCATGGTTTGCAATTGCTGACAATAGACATCAGCCGTAATAGTCTGGCCAGATTTGAGAAAACTGTAATGAACAATACCGGCACTAGTCCACCAAACGCTTACAAGTAACTTTTTTGGGGTTAATTTTCGCTTGGGGCAGGATTTGGCTGGCTGGCCAGGATCCAACCATTGCGCTGAGCGCTTCCGATTATCGTAAAGAACCCATTTTTCATCACAGGTAATGATTCGGTTTAAAATACCTTCATTATTGTGCCGGTTTAGTAATGTAACGCAGAAGTCGACGCGCGTTTGCCGGTTTGCTTCAGTCAATTCGTGAGGTACCCACCTTTCAAGCTTTTTAATCTTCCCAATTTGCTTCAAGTGAATTAAAACAGTTTTATCACTAACACCGCAGCCTGCAGCTAACTCGGACGTGGTTTGCGATGGATCCGCTTCCACAATAGCCTTCAACTCTTCATTATCAACTTGAGTCTCAGGCCGTCCACGGGGCTTGTTCTGCAAGTCGAAATTTCCAGAACGAAAACGTTGGAACCAAAAACGAACTGTGTTTTCTTTTGCAACACGACCGCCATACACATCATTCACCCTTCGAGTTGTTTCCGCAGCACTAGTGCCACGGCGGAACTCGTACTCGTAAATAATGCGATATTTTAAGTTTTCCATTTTGTAAAATGAGTGACGCAAACAGAAAAAAACAGAAGAAAAAAAACAAATGAATGACGATCATCGAAGCACAAATACACGAGTCTATAGCTGTACAAATTTGAATTTGGAATTCCTTACCAAAGAGGAGAAATTTGTGATTAAAGTGGCCAGTACGAAAAACGCCAATTTCATATGTAAGGACCTAATATCATTTATGGTGATTTTGATCTTGTGTCAATTTGTATAATCATAATTATTAATAAGTATAACAATTTGACAGATCGTTCACAGTGACAATGCTAGGTAGTATGGGCGTTGTGAGTGTAAAGATGGCGCCGGTTATGACGACATCTATGACGTTTCGCTATCTACTGTAGACGCGCTAACGGAATAACGGACCACTTTTGTGAACGCTCAAATCGATTATTTTTATACGGAACTCAGCACTAGCGAACCATCCCCGTGCTTGGCATACCGCTCTAGATTTATCTTTACAGATAGCTAAAAAAACTCGTTCATTATTGGACCGCTGTAGGCCAAGGACATGGATCACACTAATATTATAAATGCGATAGTTTGGATGGATGGATGGATGGATGTTTGTTACCTCTTATCGCAAAAACTACTGGACCGATCGGGCCAAAATTTTGCAAACAGGTAGGTAATTCTAATCCTGAAATCAGCGCCATAGCGCCCTGTCTTCAGCTACACAAAAGGTTATTGTTTTTTTTTTATATTTATCGTCAAAAAACCTTCGTTTGACCGCAATCTGAATGAAACTGTTACCATTTCTCTCATAGGTTCAATTTTTTCGACTCTTACGACATCCACTGTCTAAATTGAAGAAGTCGATTCTAACGCCCGCGACCACCCCTATTTTAATATTTACATACTTTTTTTGGGCTTTACGGTTCAAATTGATTTTGAATGCGCCTAGGCCCCTCAAATGCTCGACAGGAATTGGGCACTTTCTCGCCTAGGTGTACAATGTACTATTCTACCCTATAGATCAACTAGTTTTTGCCCGCGGCTTCGCACGCTGTGTCTATGTTAACGTTTAAAGGTGATTTCTATCCCATGGGAACTGATTTATTGGATAAAAAGTAGCTTATGTTTAATTCCAGGATTGGAATTTAATGTACGCAAAATTTTAGTCTGATCCGTTCAGTAGTTTTGGGGTGAAGAGGTAACAAACATCCATCCATCCATCCATACATCCAAACTTTCGCATTTATATGTAACTAGCTGTACCCGCGACTTCGTTCGCGATTGACATACCTGCCGACTAATTAAGTTCACATTTAACCATAGTTTCTCTCATGTTATCAAACGCCGTGCAAAAACACTTCGATGCCCAGAATTGGACCTGTTACACTTCTAACATTAAGTATCTTTATTTAGGTACCTAGTTAAATTGTGTATAAATCGTGTAGAGTCTACGGGGGATAGTAAGTTGTCATCTTCAATCCCATTCTTTATACACACGACTTTTAGCTACGACTCGGCCAGCGTCAGTGTTGTTTTATCCCCTCTCCCAAGAGAACTGTGCCTACTGATATCCCAGATAAAATGCATCCTATGTTCCCTCGTAGTATGAGCTCAAATCATGCCAAGTTTCATTTGAATTCATTCAGTCGCATATTTTTACTTTCATCCACCCTCCCAAGGGAACAGCACTGATTCCGGGATAAATAGTATTGCTCATTTGAATACATTCTGTACTTTCGGCGTGATGCGCGACCCAAGAATTTAACTTTTATCCCCCTCCACGGGGAACCTTACTGAATTCCGGTATAAAATGTTTCTTTCCCCGTAGTATGAACTCAAATCGTGCCGACTTCCATTCGAATTCATTCAGTAGTTCCGTCGTGATGCGCGGTTAAAGAATTTTACTTTTTCCTCTCTCCCAGGGGAACCTTACTGAATTCCAAGATAACATGTATTCCATGTCCTTCCTTGTAGTATGAACTCAAATCGTGCCAGGTTTCATTCCAACTCATTCCGCAGTTTCGGCGTGATGCGCGGTGAAGGAATCTTACTTTCATCCCCTCTTCCAGGGGAAACTTACTGAATTCCGGGATAAAATTTATCTTTCCTCATAGTATTAACTAAAATCATGCCGACTTGCATTCGAATTCATCAAGAAGTTCCGTCGTGATGCGCGGTTAAAGAATTTTACTTTCATCCTCTCTCCCAGGGGAACCTTACTGAATTCCGGGATAAAATGTATCCCCTGTCCTTTCTTGTATTATGAACTCAAATCGTACTAATTCAGTCCCAACTCATTCAGCAGTTTCGGCGTGATGCACGGTGAAAGAATTTTACTTTCATCCCTTCTCCCAGGGGAACCTTACTAAATTTCGGGATAAAATGTATCTTTCCTAGTAGTATGAACTCAAATTATGCCGAGTTCTATTCGAATTCATTCAGTAGTTTCGTCGTGATGCGCAGTTAAAGAATTTTACTTTTATCCCCTCTCCCAGGGGAACCTGACTGAATTCCGGGATCAAATGTATTAATAATAAATAAATAAATAAAAATCATTTATTTAAGACATAAATCCATACACACTTTTATAAACACAATACACAATTACAAATTTCAATTTAATATAATATAATAATAATGATAATAATAATAATAATAAAAGTACACCATGTATTCCATGTCCTTTCTTGTAGTATGAAATCAAATCATGCTAGGTTTCATTCCAATTTATTCAGCAGTTTCATCGTCATGCGCAGTGAAGAAATTTTACTTTCATCACCTCTCCCAGGGGAACCTGACTGAATTCCGGGATAAAAAGTATCCTATGTCCTTCCTCGTAGTATGACCAAAAAACCTTCCGAGTTTCATTTCAATACCTTCAGTAGTTTCGGCGTGATGCGCGTTTAACAAACAGACAGACAGACACACAGACAGACAGACAGACAGACATGAATGAAAAAAATTACAGTTTTGGCTTCAGTATAGTTAATAGAGAGCCCTCCAAAAAAAAATTTCTAAATATCTTCAATGTACAGAATTGGACCTGTTACAGTTTTATTATAAGTATAGATTAGTGTGATTAGTGTGATACTCTGAAGTGTAATTTACTATTCAAAGCATTTACGCTTAAGACGAGTAATTTACTCGTCTTAAGCGCGTCAAACATTTTCACACATAAAGAAAGGTATCCATAATTAGGCTGATGGTCCACTGGAGCGCAGAAGAGAGGAGCAGAGCGGACCTGCGCCGATAAAACTGATAGAATTCTCCGGTTCGCTGCAGTGGGCAAGGATTTGCGAACTACTTTAAACATTCATACAAACGGGAAACAGAGCGGAAGTCATCCAAAAGCGGGGAGCTCCGTGTCAACAGACTGACACAGTCCGCAATTACTCCGCTCCTCATTACTCCCTCTCTCCGCTCCGCTGGCCGCTTATATTGTCCGGCAGCCTTAGACCTCCAATAAAAATTATATACTAGCACATTTAGAGATGAAACCGTGTATCCTGGCTTTACGCCAATACAATTATATCGTTGGTAAGAGAACTCGACTGAATAACGCCTAAACGCGGAACGGCATCCTTACAAACCGTTTACGCGTAAAAGTAAAGGAAACCCACTAGTTTTAATAATAATATTATAAAATCTTTATTCAGAACAGTTTTACATGATCTTAAATACATATTGAAACGATAACACTACCGAAGCTTTACAAACTGTGTGGTAGTGTTTGCGCCCGTCTCCTAGATTTCTGAATAATTAAATTACGTTAATTAGTAAATAAAATTACAAGCTACTTATTTATTAATCTTGTTATGGTTTTTATTACTGGCTATTACAAATTCACATAAAAACATTGTATAGTTTGTGAGTGTGTGTGTGTGTGTGTGGTCTCCAGAGGCAACAGTCTCTCAAGAGTCTGGGCAACAGGAGACCCAGTGTGTGATGATTGTGTATGTTCTTGTGTGTATGTGTGTGTGTGTGTGTGTGTGTGTGTGTGTGTGTGTGTGTGTGTATGAGTGGTTGTGACAATGCTGGTGTGTGTGGCAAAATTGGACTTTGATTCTCCTGAGGCACCAGTCTCGTGAGAGTCTGGGCAACAGGAGATATGTTGCAACTGAAGAAAAGGAGAATCAAATGAACTATTTTAGGTACTACTACAACTATTTTAGTTTTCTAAACATAAAAAATATAAATGAAAACGCTTGTTCAATTTAAAACTTATTTATTAGGTACAACTTGTCATTAATTCGCACGCAATAACTGAATTTTCCAAACCATTACCTATGATTTGTTCTGATTCGGTAAATTCAGTATTTTGTGACGTTTTATTTATGAAAATAAATTAAATGTTTTTATTAGGTGTGATTTATTGAATGAAATTTGATGAATACGATTATTTGTGTACCTACTGCCTATTTGAGCTCGTAATAATTCACCACGCATTATATTTTAAACTGATGTTTAGATTTCTAGTGATCCTGTAGGTAGTATATATCTTAGATCATTTAGATCCCATCATTTTGAGGATTGTTCTTGTATTAAGATTAAACCAATCACGTTGAATCAGTCCCTCCAGCAGCGAGGTGCGGGTTCAGGGCCGGCCAGGGACGTCTGCCGCGCGCGCCGCTGCACCACGCGCGGTTTCGGACTGGGAGCAGGAAAATTGGGAAATAATTTCTATGAATTTTTATTATTATTTTCTAAGTTTGAATTCTATCAGTGAGATTGAAGAATAAAATATAATGTGTTAAAGCAATCGGATTGCCGATCAGTGGACGCACTTTTCAGCGGATTGTCCGATGCCGGCCTGTGAACGCGCACCCTAACGTTTCAAGTTGAAACGTTAGGGTTGCTAAAACTGCTAACGTTTGTGCCGTCATGCCGTGTCTTACCACACCGTAATCGCATTCCTGATAATTATCTGCCTACCGCTAACGGGCGGCGACCGAGTGAATGACGTCACACGCACCCCTGGCGGTCACTCAGTGAATTTGGTCATAACTTCGTAAATTTTTGTCGTAGAACAAAAATTTTTGAACTGTGTTTTATGGATTTCTTAGTTTTATAAATCTGCATTCTCAACAAAAAACGTTACGGATCCTCACTGAAACAATTGCATTGCCCCAGCCTATATATTAGTCCACTGCTGGACGTAGGGCTCCTCTTAAGTTATATTTGCTCAATATAAGTTTGATATTGAGCAAAAATAATAATTTCATCCTAGTGTAGGCAATCGCACGCGCAATAAACCTCAGTACGGTTTTGCCCGTCAATCTTTCCCAAAAACTCACCAACAAATTTGGTGAAATGCTCTCAAAACAATATCAGATCCATTGAGAACACAGTTCCAAGCGCATATTTACTGGCGTACTCAGCCGTAGCTCTTCGGAATATACGCGTATCGTGCCGTAACACTACATGCGAAATTAAAATTGGCCTGTAGCCAGTGGAATTTAGTACTGTTATCGCGATGGATAACATGGGGGGCCTGCATGTAGGGTATCTTTGACCGATAAGAAGCTACTTAAACAGTCCTTAAAATATATTGCGTATCATCGATCTTAGCAAAATTCGGGAGATTGGGTAATAGCTTCTCGAAGGTTTGATTGATTGATTGGACATCTGTTTAATTATTAATGTACCTAATGCACGCTGTTTCATTTTGGTAAAAGGTATAATATCTTTTATTATAAATTTCTAGAAACCAATATTTATTGTATCAATGAATGTTTGTATTCTCATGTGGCAGAATCTAGCGATCTAGACTAAGTCCCGATAACTGATTGTATGTACCTGATTCATAAACTATTATATGAATAAGGTACTGAATTAGCTGGAAGGCTCAAATTAGGTGCAATTAGGTCCATCGACCTCAGCCATAGTCGGACTGGCTTCGCTGCCAGCGTTCTTGTATGTGTATCGCGTGTGTATTGTGGTCTCCGTCTTCGGTCTAGGTGTCTGATCTTTGTTGTTCAATAGAACAACAAAGATGAACAACAAAGACGCTTTTTCTAATATTTTGCAATAGCAAAATATTAGAAAAAAAGCCTTTGCGTTGAGTTGTAACACAACACACGCCATTTTTTGTGTTAGCGCTGGGAAACGTACCATAGCTATCTACTGAATTTTACTTAGATCTATGTTGCGTATGGTCATATTTTCAAGTTACAAAATTAGTATATTGATTATGAGTGAACAAATACAGTAGAACTAAGGGCAAAATTGTAAGGTAAAATTTGACCAAAAACGTACTCGATACACGAGTAGAGTAGGTGCGTATTTAGTGAAAGAAAAAATTACGTTAGGTAGTTAAAAAAATTTAAGCATGCTGATTCACATATTTATCAACCAATTACCTTACTGAACACAATGTTTTCACAAATAGAAAACCTTTACTAGATTAATACTTTTATATAACAAAAAGCTTTAACTTGCGAGAAACAAGAATTAAATCATTCATTAATTATTAAATTACATTGAATACAAATATAATAACTCGCCCTGAAGATGTCACTCGTTAAGGGGTGAAACGTTGGTGTTCTTCCAACACAAATAAGGTTCGCAGTTAACCCGCTTAAATCTCTAATGTATAGGTACTAATAACATTGAATACCAATATTTTCACATTTACTTTACTTTACTTTCAAATACTTGGAATTCATTAAATCGTGCTACACTACGCACACATTAACCAACTACGTATGTAGTGTACGGGTTAGCGTACCACTGGTCAGTTCCCTTACTCTTCAGTTTCACTAATACACCAGTTTACTCATTAGACAGTCTGAATTCGCCAATATCCTTGTTTACCAGTTTCACTAAGTTGTCAATTTCCCTATTAAATTGGTTTCCAGGTTCGCAAGTTTCCTTGTTTGTCAAAACTACCAACATCCATATATAACCACACATGTTTGTATGGCCTATTCTGTGGTACAGGGTGCGTAAATAAAATAATTCCTCGAAGTAATCACGGTTTGTTGTCTAATTAGTGATTAAACCTACCTTAAGCTGTCAGGTTTTGGTAAACAAGGTCGTGTTTTTCTTATAGTAAAAGTGTATAATTTGTGATAAAACTCTTTGAAATATTAGAGGTTAAATTTTTTTGGTAGTTAAAGTTTTTAGGATTCCGTACCTCAAAAGAAAAAAAGGAACCCTTATAGGATCACTTTGTTGTCCGTCTGTCTGCCTGTCTGTCTGTCCGTCTGACAACCCCCTTTTCTCAGGAACGCGTGAAGGTATGGAGTTGATAATAACGTCAAATACTCAAGTCCGTAACCTCATGGAGCCTCAATATAAATAAAACTTCTAAGTCAACACAACCAAAAGTTACAGCCGTTTATGTCCGAATATTTCGAAATTTCCAAGGGAATCACATGTCATGCACACAAAACCTATGAGGTACTTTCCGTTAGCCTAGAATCATGAAATTGTCAAGAGGCAAGTCTTATAGCACAACTAAAGGGAAAAATCTGAAAACCGTAAATTTGTAGTATACTTACAAAAAATATTTTTTGATTCTCGCCTTGGACCAAAACCCAATAGGGTGATACCTACACTTATGTACTTCCCGTTGACCTAGAATCACAAAATTTGGCACGAAGCAAAGTCTTTTACGGAACCCTCGGTGCACGAGTTCAACTCGCACTTGACGTTTTATTTAGAGTTGTTACTGCCAAGCAGTAGCTATGTGACCCGAAGTCACAACTCGTTTAGGTACCACAGGTCGTAGTGCGCTTCTGTGGCACTCAATACGTTGATGATACAAAAAAATTATAATACTATATAGCTCGATTACCACTCACTCACTCACTGACTGACTGACATGATTGTTCTCCTTGATGGTGGAGGGGGAGGTATGATTTTTTTTGCGAAAATGTATAGAGGGGGTCAAGGAGACCTAGGGAAAATTCCGACTTTTTGAGATTTGCCCCCCAGGACCCCCGCCCCCCAAGGGGACTTCGTAACGGAGTCATACTGATGAATAATTTTAATGGGGTTGTATAGAGGGGGTCAAGCGATTTCGATTGCAAAAATAATTTCACCCCCCCTTGCCCCCAAGACCCCTTCTTTTGAGAGTGCTACGAGATGCCGTCGCGATAGAGGGGTTCTGATTGCGGTATCGTATAGAAGGTCTCTTCTCCAATTGAAAGTAAAAAAAAATCACCCCCCCTCCCGCTCCCTTTTTCACCCCCCCTTTTGATATCTCCCAAACGAAGTAAGCTAGAAGAAATTTTTTTTCACAGTCGTGTGAAGAGCTTAACACCATTTGGATTGCAAAAAAAAATTTTTGACCGACCCAACCCCTCTAGACCCCCCTTTTTATAAAAAAACTGAAATTTGGCCATTTTTAGCCTATATTTTGACCACTTTTTAAGGTGGAGCATTACGGCGAGCGAAGCGAGCGGCAATGCGACTACGGGGAACAGCAAGGCGAGCGAAGCGAGCCGCGCTGTGACCCCCCCCCCCCCCCCCCCCCCCTTGCCCCCAGAACCCCCTCCCCCTGAACCCGGGCGAGCATTGCGGCGAGCGAAGCGAGCCGCAATGCGACTACGGAGGAACAGCACGGCAAGCGAAGCGAGCCGTGCTGTTACCCCTCCAGGCCCCCAGGCTCCCTGAACCCCCTCCCTCATCAAAAAATCTGATATGGATATCGTTTTCGACTAACATTGGGGTGAGGATTACGAATTTGTTGTCGGTGGGCGTGTGTCGGATTGCGGTGAGCGAAGCGAACCGCAATACGTCACACCGCAAGGCGAGCGAAGCGAGCCGCGCTGTGACCCCCCCCCCCCCCTTGGCCCCCAGAACCCCCTCCCCCTGAACCCGGGCGAACATTGCGGCGAGCGAAGCGAGCCGCAATGCGACTACGGAGGAACAGCACGGCAAGCGAAGCGAGCCGTGCTGTTACCCCTCCAGGCCTCCAGGCTCCCTGAACCCCCTCCCTCATCAAAAAATCTGATATGGATATCGTTTTCGACTAACATTGGGGTGAGGATTACGAATTTGATGTCGGCGGGCGTGTGTCGGATTGCGGTGAGCGAAGCGAACCGCAATACGTAACACCGCAAGGCGAGCGAAGCGAGCCTTGCCGTGTGGCAGCACGAGCGGGGACGTATTGCGGTGAGCGAAGCGAACCGCAATGCGACTACGGTGGAACAGCACGGCGAGCGAAGCGAGCCGTGCTGTTACCTCCCCTCGCCCCCAGGCTCCCTGAACCCCCTCCCTCATCAAAAAATCGGATATGGATATCGTTTTCGACTAACAAACGGTGAGGATTACGAATTTGATGTCGGCGGGCGTGTATCGGATTGCGGTGAGCGAAGCGAACCACAATACGTCACACCGCAAGGCGAGTGAAGCGAGCCTTGCCGTGTGGCAGCACGAGCGGAGACGTATTGCGGTGAGCGAAGCGAACCGCAATGCGACTACAGGGGAACAGCACGGCGAGCGAAGCGAGCCGTGCTTTGACCCCTCGCGCCCAGCCCCCCCGAACCCCGCCCCATGAAAAATCTGATATGGGTATCGTTTTCGACTAACATGGGGGTGAGGATTACGAATTTGATGACGGCGGGCGTGTGTCGGATTGCGGTGAGCAAAGCGAACCGCAATACGTCACACCGCAAGGCGAGCGAAGCGAGCCTTGCCGTGTGGCAGCACGAGCGGGGACGTATTGCGGTTAGCAAAGCAAACCGCAATGCGATTATAGGAGAACAGCACGGCGAGAGAAGCGAGCCGTGCTGTGATCCCTCACTCCCAGCCCCCCCTAAATCCCCTCCCCATCCACAAATTGAAATGGGTATCGTTTTCGATCAACTCGAACTCGTAGATTACGAAAAAGATGTCCATTTCCAAATCCAAGATGGGTGACATTTTTATATCGCAGTCTCCACTCTTGGTTATCGATTTCGATCAAATCGCGGGTGTAGGTTACGAAAAAGGGTATACAATTAAAATCAAACAATATACACAGCCGACGCGAGCTGCTTGCAGCTCGCGCACATATAAAAAGCTAGTATATATATATTTTTAAATAATGCTGGATAATTCACACAGCATTATCTAGCCCCAAGCTAAGCAGAGCTTGTGTTATGGGTACTAGATAACTGATATACTTAATACAATACATTACATAAATAGATATTTTTATTAAACATAAAAAACACCCAGACCAACGGAACAAATTTCTGCAGATCGAACACAAATTTGTTCCGAGGCGGGGATCGAACCCGCAACCTCCTGCGTCGCAGGCGGACCTTCGCCCGCTGCGTCACGGATATCATCAAATCATACGAATAAAAAAAATTGATCTTGTCAATTATACTCAATAGATCGTTTAAAAACTCCAAACCAACTAGAACTGGGTCAAATTAATACCACTCCATTGAGACGCCAGCGCGTCGTGATTTCAAATTGGTTCAAATGCATATCCATATAAAATGTTATGAAAGCTAGCGGTACAAATCATAGATTATCTACTAATATTATAAAAGTGAACGTTTGTCAAGAGGAATAACATTAAACAAATAAAAAAAAGTAGAAGGCTTGGTTGGTTTGGTATGGTTTCCAGTTTGAAAGGTAGCTGTGTGGTGCTGGCTTAGAAATAGCACCACACCAATTCTTCTCGCGGGCGCCGTAAGAGGTGACTAAGGGATATTCATCGGGGCCACACCGCCCCTACAGAACAATTCTACCACTGAACTGCGATCCCCAACCGGCATGCTCAGCGTGGGGATTATAGGCACTACCCCAACAATGGGATAAAATTCAATAAGGCACTTGAATTGAAATGAAAAGGGTAAAGCTTTGGACAACACTTCTGATAAAAAATGTGGCTGCAGATGGAACACGCTTTCCCAGAAGGAACTTTAAATCTAATATGGTTGTGAAGACTTCAACTTTGTTCAACTCTTTGCTGAAGGTAGTTATAAAACTTACTGCGCGCAGTGCACGCGTTTATTAGAACAAAAAGTAGCTTATTATAATGTTAATTGAGGTCTAGATCTTTGTGTGTAAAATTTCAGCCCGATCCATTAAGTAGTTTTGGCGTTGTCTTCGGCATAACGGCACACACTTTCGCTTTTATAATATTTAGTTGGAAGTAGATGGTCTTCCATCACGTGGAATATCAGATTGGCAATTCATTGATTCCTAAGAAAATAAATAAAAAATGTTGGACAATTTACACAGCATTATCTAGCCCCAAGCTAAGCAGAGCTTGTGTTATGGGTACTAGATAACTGATACTTAATACAATACACTTCTTAGATAATTTTTTTTACTAAACATAGAAAACATCCAGAACATCCTGAACAAATATTTGCAGATCGGGCACACATTTGTCCCGAGGCGGGAATCGACCCCACAACCTCCTTTATCGCAGGCGGACCTTCGCCCGCCGCGCCACAGAGGTCGTCGTCGAAATGACAACAGGAATTGGATCTAGGTTCTAGACCATTGCCTATGTGCCTACTTTTACTAGAAAAAGCGCTTACGAACCCGACGGCTAAAGCTAGTCCAAGATATAAAAGTCAATCAACGAGCGAATAAAGTTGGCTCCAGCGTTTGATAGTGCGAGATGGGATTGATTTTGAATTAGATTAGGATTATCCATTGTTATGGAGATGTGGAGTTTTGGAAGTGCTTTGTTATTGATGACATGGTTTGTGAAATGTATGAATTCACCTGAATTCATTTTAGGAGTTTGCAGAAATTTCAAGCCCATTCAGGAAAATACTAGAATTTGACTGCATTAGGGTAGTGGGGACTGCTCTAGGTAAAAAAACTAGTTTTATTTAGTCCGTCAGTTAGGTTATCAGAAGATATTGGACACATATTTTTTTTGTCAAACATTTACCACATCAGCACAATGACGACCTCTGTGGCGCGGCGGACGAAGGTCCGCCTGCGACGCAGGAGGTTGCGGGTTCGATTCCCGCCCCGGGACAAATGTGTGTACGATCTACAGATATTTGTTCAGGGTGTTCTGGATGTTTTCTATGTATAATAAAAAAATATCTATGTAAGTAGTGTATTATTATATAAAGTGTATCAGTTATCTAGTACCCATAACACAAGATCTGCTTAGCTTCAATTTAAAATTCAATTCATTTATTCCTTGTGATTCCATAGGATCACAAAGAACACTTAGTCAAGTCAAATACGTACAAATAAATAGACAACAGTAAATAATATGAGAGCTGCAATAGCATTGTCGAATATGTAAAGTGTAAATTTAAATTAAATTAAAATGTTAATGCCAGATTAAATGTCAATCATCAATGACAAAAAATTTTGTGCCAGCAAAAGCTTCGTCTAGTCTGTAATAACTCTTAATAATTAATCGTTTTTTAATAAATGTTTTAAAATTTACATCTGACATTGTGATTACATTTTTTGATAACATATTGTAAAACTTAACTAAATTACAGACAAAACTTTTAGATATTTTACTTAGTCTTGTTGTCGGGACCACTAGGTTATTTTTATGTCTTGTATTGTGATCATGTCCATCTTTAAACCTTTAAAGTCTTATGAGGCCCTGAGCGGGCTAGAAAAAAATTTATCATAATTGAAATATTGTAAGTTGTTTCTGGCATATCAAATTTTGGTAAATATATTCTCCAACCATGGTCATGACACCTACTTCCCTAAATTTGTCCCTGCAAGATTCCAAAAATTTTAAACCTAGAACGTAACGTATTGCGCGCTTCTGTAACACAGACACTCTGTTTGCATCGGCTGCTCTTCCCCACACTAATATAGCTTGGGGCTAGATAATGCTGTGTGAATTGTCCATTATTTATATTTAATATTTATTAGCCGTCACGCGTCGCAGAGGTGGGTAGGTGATCGCATTGGAGGTCTTGTTTGTTTTGGTCATAATGATAAAAAAATAATGTCCTACTAGCCGAATTTCGACCACGGCGGCCAGTCTCATCGGAGACAGGACGCGCAGGACGTATTTAGTTTACAAGTCTGTGCGCAAACACGGTGCACTCTCTATTCCGTCACTCTCATAATCACACCGCTAACTTCCTGACTCCGGGCTGCTACTGTGAATTTTTATTGCTCTAGAAATCCCTTAACAACTATTGGCCCGACCCGGAATTTGAACCCAGGACCTCAGAATCAGCGGTTGAACAAGCTGACCGCTAGACCAACGAAGCAGTCAAGTCTTTCCAATTTAGTTATATCGTGTTATTCATCCACACATATTCTAATACTAGTAATTTCAAAGTAACTGTCTTATTTTCACGACTAAATGATTGAACGGAACTTTTTTTCATCTCTGTAAAAATGTGTGCTTACTAAAAATTCTATCCAAGTATTTGTAAATCACTTACAAGATTTGAAATTTAAAAAGGCAAGAATTATAGCTGTGTGGTGCTGGCTTAGAATTTGCAACACCCCAACTCTTTCCGCGGGTGTCGTAAGAGGCAACTAAGGGATATCCAGCGGGGCGGGCAGCAGCGCCCCTACAGAACAATACTACCACCAAACTGCGATCCCCGACCCGCAAGCCCAGCGTGGGCATTACCCCCCATGTGATAAAAGGCAATAGGGCGCTTATCAGGAGGAGGCCTGCGTCCAGCAGTGGACCAATACAGGCTGTTGAGGTTGAGGAGGAAGGATTATGGATTGAATAGTCACCTTAGCTACATTTTACCTAAAAATAAACGAGTGCGAAGACGTGGACAGATGTTTACGCTAGAGACGACATAGTAATTGATAATGAAACTAGACAAAGGATGAAGGGAGATAAAGGTATCATTCCAGTTTTTGATCGACAATATTGCGGAATTTAAGCGGTGACTGTACGTACAAATAATTCAAATACTCTACACACTTCGACAGTTTTTTCCTGCCACGTAACATAATAACACCCGGTCTTTTATATTATCTCAAGTTATAATATAAAGGGGAGAACGGGGCATTCTGCCCTAATGGCGTGTCCGTTAGACGGGTTGGAAACTGCTGAGAAAATCACGCGATCCCGCAGCGCGAGGAAAAATCACCCGACGGAACAAAGGAATTAGATAAATGTTCGCATCTCTTTTATAAATTCATTTCGCACCCTGAAATTTTGTTGCAAAATAGTAAGGTTCTTCTCATTGTAAACACAGTATTTCTGGTAAGGTGTATAGCAGTTTATGTACCTACTTAAACATTTTTGCCAAATTTTCGCTCGACATGTATTTGTTGGAAGACTGTAACTGCGTCTGTAAATAAAGTAGTACCTGAATATGGAAACTAAATACAAATAAAACGTCAAGTAAAAGTTGGATTCACGAACTAAGGGTTCCATAATAGTTGTAAAACCTTGTGTATTGCTAAATATCATGTTTCTAGGTCAACGGGAAGAAGGTACCCTGTAGGTTTTGGTCCATGGTGAGAATCAAAAATAAAATATTTTTAGCTATACTTCTCTCCTAGGTACTTTCCGTAGAACTAGAATCATGAATTCATGATTCTAGGTCTACAGGAAGTACCCTATAGGTTTTGTGTGCATGTGATTCCCTTGGAAATTTCAAAATGTTCGGACAAAAACGGCTGTCACTTTTGATTGCGTTGACCTAGGCTCCAAGAGGTTACGGACTTGATGTTAATCTGAACTCGATACCTCCTCCACGCGTTCTTGAGAAAAGAGGGTTGAAAGACTGACAGACAGACATACAGACAGACAGACAGATAGACAGACGGACGAAAAAGTGATCTTATAATGGTTCCTTTTATCCTTTTGAGGTAGTACGGAAAAATATTTATTTCTATAACTTAACTAATTGTGTAACAATTAGATTTTTTGAGATTCCCTTTTAAATAAAGAAAATACCTGTGTAAGGGAAATTAACATGGTTAAAAACACTGGTAACGTGATGTTTGAGTAAGGGTCCCGGAATATGTAACTGAAGCCACTTAGTCTTGCTTGGTTCTAGTTTCGGGAAACTATATTCTCGGTGCAAATTCCTGTGTTTGTTAATCTCAATGCTCAATTGCTCCTGAATATTCTTGATAAAATAATAATGTCCGTTTGTTAATATCAGGTACCGACTTCTGAATAGTGTCATTCAATTCTGTAATTTGAATCTGACTCCAAGACGTGATCGTTTGGCAGACATTTTATATTAGACATTCTTAGACGTACTTGACATTTTATACCTTTAGCTTATTGCTCATCAGATATCCCAATCAAAGTACTCTGAGTATCAATTTTAGAATTATATTGTGAGTTGCTTGAGTACGTCTTACCTGCATTTATCACAGCTCATCAACATTTTTGAGTCCAAAGCCCAAGTCACTGTAGCCGAAAACGGCTAGGGTGGATTTATATAATAAATAGATAACTCATTATTGTGCCACACTAAAAAATTTACAAAAAAATACGTCCCGAGCTTTTTAGGGTTTCGAGATCGGTTTCAAAACTTATAGTATCGCTCTGTGTGTCCTTTTTTCCCTGTTTAATATCTTAACAACTAACGCAGCTATTGACTTAAAATTTAATATAATAATACGTGTCGTGCGCTTGTACAGACTTAAAAAAAAGAAAAATGATAATGAAAATTTTCAGTAGGTAAGTACGAGTATTAAGTAAATTGTGGTGTGAAAATTTTAAAAGAAACCTTCATGATCAAGTGAGGCATCAAATGAAAGGTATTGGTTTGTACATCGAAAACAGTTTTTGAAATTTTTGTAGGTGTATGTAACCTAGAAATATCTTACAAACTTTTTAAAATACTATGGAAAACGTCGAAAAATTTACCATTTCCCCCTAATCTCCGACGTTCGAAACTAGTTCGAAACCCTCGGCACGCGAGTAACAATCGCACTTAACGGATCTTTTTTTTTCTATGTTTTTTCAAGTTTATCCTCTAGAGTCTAGAATCTAGCTAGTCTGATATTTTGAAGCTAGTCTTTTGCAGAGAAAGAAGTACGTAAGGTAAGGACGTCCAGGTGTAAATAATATTATTTATCCCAAATGAATTAAAAATTGAGTTTGTTGAGACCATCACATCTTACGAACGAGAAGGTAGAAAAGCCGAAAAGTTTTTTTATTTGCATCCCTGATCTGAGAAAACTACCCTCTCTGTGTGTACCTACTATTCCGAATATTTTAGGGGAAATTGCTTTTTAAGTCAATAGGGTAAACTAGGACAAGTAAGACCCGCTTTTTGTGGCGAGGTGGAACTACCAGAAAATCAAGAGTAGAAAATGATTGAGTAACAGTTATTCAATAAAATTCATTAATCGTTTCAAAAAATTAACGAATAAAATCAAATACAATAACATGAGATTCATAATTTAGTTTTCGTTGAAAATATATGTTGTCATTTCGATTACAATTTCAGTTAGTTCATAATTTCTCTAGATTGCGAATTATCGTTTGTCGTTGCAAAAATGTGTTCCGTACGCTCAAGATGACTGGATATGAGATAGGTACATTTAGCCCAGCTAACTGCCTCGTTGGTCTATCGGTCAGCTTGTTCAACCGCTGATTATGACGTCCTAGGTTCAAATCCGGAGTCGGGCCAGTAGTTGTTATTGGGAAATGAATGCCAATAGGAGATTGGCCCGACCCGGGATGTGAATTTGTTGATTGATGAAGAAAAATTCACAGTAGCAGCCCGGAGTCAGGAAGTTGGCGGTGTTACACCCTCTTGCCTCGGAAAGCACGTTAAGCCGTTTGTCCTGCGCTTGACCTCACCCCGGTCGTGTCAGTCTGCCGTCCCATAGGATTATGAGAGTGCACCTGTGTTTGCGTACACACTTGTGCACTATTTATTATGTCATGCGCATCTGGCTTGTCTCCGATGAGACTGGCCGCCGTGGTCGAAATTGGACTAAGAGGACATCACTTAGCCCAGCCTACCCTATTTTCTTTATCCTTTCCTATTGCATTCGCCTGACGACTTAGCCTTGCGTGGTATATTTGGGCTTTCCTTTGAATTCGTTGCTGGAGATGAATTGGGCTAAGCTTTGTGATTTGACACAGGCTTGACTTCACAGAGATTGTTTCAAAAGTGTTTTGCTTGATTCCCTTAGGCAGTTTATTTACCGCACTTCTGAGTTAAGGTTTTTGCTACCACGTTTTCGAGATAAGTAAGTCCGGTGTATATTATTTTTTCTGAGTCGAAATCGAAAGGCTCGAGCTTTCTATTTCGGACAACTTAATTAAAGTGTACTGTACGTTCTATTTGACCGTAATAAGTTGTTTCACAATCTTGAATTAAACTGGCTGATCGATATGCGAGAGACCAGTGGGACTTCGTACCTCCGCTCTATAAAATAACTGCACCATTCGATTTCATGTTTTCGATACAGTAGAAATAAAACAAGGACGAAAGAACTGAAAAAGGAAGGAGTTTCCTTCCTGAACTAACGAAAACAATTGGCAACTAAAACAGCATTGCTGTGACCACATGAATCTGCTCGGGGCTACTTCGAATCGATTTGGCTACTGCTTGACCTTCCTCTGCACGGTGCTGAAATAGTGGAATTCTTTTTATGTACGATGTTCATTGCTTCTTATTGCATAAAATTTTATGAAAATTGCCCCAGAGGATCAGAGGACTAGAATTTATTTGTGGTCAATGGAACAAAAACGTGTGACAATAACCGACAGCGATGTCAATTCAGATGTTGAAAACTAAACTACAACGTATTTGTAAGCACTAAAAAATTAAGGCATCCTTTTTATTTCGATAGCTTACAAAAGCACGACAACATTTTAAGTCTATTAGCATGGAGTTGAAATAGTTATTGTCAAATAACCATAGATTATTTTGGTAGAATTGACAGATCTGCTATGCTCTACTTTTTTTTTGCTAGAATGGAAGCTCTGAAACCCTTTCGCTTGTGACAGGAAATTCTCACACATTTTCGATTCATGCGACTGTGCGACGAATAAATCGGCGATACGGACAACAGCTGTTTCTATGGAAGTAGGAAGCACATAATATAAGTACAGTTATGTACTAGGTAGGTATGGTGCTGGCTTATAATTTGCACCACCCCAACTCTTCCCGCGGCTGTCGTAAGAGGTGACTAAGGGATAAACACCGGGTCGGGCAGCAGCGCCCCCTGCAAAACAATTCTACCACCGAACTGCGATCCCCAACCCGCATGCCCAGCGTGGGGATTATGGGCAATACCCCCATGTGATAAAAGCCAAGAAGGCGCTTATCAGGAGGGAGGCCTGCGTCCAGTAGTGGACCAAAACAGGCTGTTGAAGAGGTATAGATATTACCTAGGTCTTTGCCGTTTACCGGTAAAGGATACAAAAACTGCCAAACAAGTTAAACGTGTGAAAAGCAGAAATCTACGGTATTCTGACACACATGCGTAGAAATTCTCAGCTACTAAATAGCTGAAAATGCGATGCGACATACGCTCGCCTTTTCTCAGTTCCTGCCCAATTTCGGAACAAAAGCAATATCTTGGGCAGGTTATAGCGTTCTAGGAAAAATGTGATTTTTGTTAGGCACTGCTTGTTGAGTTTTCTTGGAATAATGGCTTTGCGGTCGTTCATGTAAGTCATTAGAACATTGGCAATCCAATTTTCTTGCTTTTGTATCCGTAAACATGTTGGTAGTTAACCATTATTGGTAAGTAGGTAAGTCTTTATTCGAGGAAAATTTATGACATAGAATGGAAGTTATTTCTATGATGAAATATCATTTGAGATTTTTTTTTTTTTATTTATTTATTGAGAGGATAACATCACTACCGGCTTTTTTATTAAGCCCTAAGGCGATGTTATATCTATAATGTTATATTAAATAATTAATAGACCTCAGAATTATTTGAGCAAACTCCTAAGGAGGGGGGTTATCGTTTCTGGGGTATGCAAGATCCTTTGGCCGTTCCGTTCGGAACAGCTGGCGACAGATTCTTACAAAACGAAGATAACGAGTACCTAGGTAACATAGGTCATAATAGATTCAGATTTTTAGATTTCAGATTCAGATTTATTTATTGCATACATATACGATTAATAGATATTGTCCTTAATTCAGATGTCGCAAAAACTAATATTAACAAATTTTTCAGGACCTAAAATGTTTCCGTCCTTCACATATAAATCGATATAAAAAGGATGGCATAATTTTTATCGTCATTTTTAGACACCACTATCGGAAAATCCAATTGGTGTGACGGTTGACAAAAAAGCGGCGAGTTTTTTGGTGCCAATGATGATAAATGTTTAAAAATTTTGTAACGTATAATATACTAAACTAGATAATCCTAAACATGCACAATGTAGACAAGTCACATCATGTTCTTAGTCTCTTTCATTGTATTATTTTACTAACTTTTCCGTGAAAACCTTCAATGAGCTCTGGTCTGGTATCAATTTGTAATTCCCACGTGCCGCTCCTATGAGCACAATATCTTATGCCTATACTTTTCACAAAATGGCACGCAATGCGCCCTCTTAAATATATATAAAAATGATAATCATCTCAATAATTTTTATAATTATTTTAACACCCCCATAGCACAATCCTAACTTGCCACCAGCCTATTTATTTATGAAATCAACCTTCCGGAGTTATTACCGCTTAGATACCGCATCCAGCAATCCACAGGCCCTATTTCAGCTCGAAACTGCCTCTATTTCACGCCGCAAGCATCAAAATAAGATCAACTCAAAACATAAACAAGGTAAGCGAATCACCGATATTTACTTTGGAAACGGCGCGTTTAATTTTGAGTTGTTTCTGAGGGTAGTTATTTGTGAACGAGACCGCTCGTAACTCAGCGGCATATTTTATGAGCGGCTCGCGGTTAGGCGTGCGTCATAACGTTTATAGTGAGAAGCGTTCGTAACGTCAAGGGTTGGTACGCACTGGCTTGCGGAAAGACGTGGTTTTAAACCTATTTTTTTTAATGGTGAGGCTTCTGGGATTTTGTTACCGTGTCCTGTTTGAATCTCCTTCCAAATGTTTGGATCCTTAGAGCTACCGTACACCACTAAGAAAAAGTTCTCTGTTAAACATCTCGGTAATTAGATGTCTCTGGCACCAAAGGCTGTTTGAGGATGGTCATGAATCGGATGGAGTGTACCATGTGAACGTAAGCTCTGTATTAATATACCCCTCACCCCTCAACAGCCGGTATTGGTCCACTGCTGGACGCAGGCCTCCCCCTGATAAGCGCCTTCTTGACTTTTATCTCATGGGGGTAATGCCCATAATCCCCACGCTGGGCATGCGGGTTGGGGATCGCAGTTTGGTGGTAGAATTGTTCTGCAGGGCGCTGCTGCCCGCCCCCGGTGGCTATCCCTTAGTTGCCTCTTACGACACCCGCGCGAAGAGTTGGAGTGGTGCAAATTCTAAGCCAGCACCACACAGCTAATAAACACTGTATTATTATTATACACATGTGAAAGTAAGCTCTGTATTGTACTTTCTTAACGTCAGTGTGCGCGCTGAGGCGGCTGCTACTTATATGCGAGGACTACATCGAACGCCACGGGCTCAAATATAACAACAAGAAGAGCGAGGTTATAGTCTTCGTTACAAGCGGCCGCCCCCTAAGCGACATCCCCCATCTTCCTGGCTGGTTGCGAGCTGGTCAGGGTAAGAAAATTCAGATAATTGTGACATAGAAAGGCAGCGTAGGCCGCTGCCGGTACGAAGAAACATGCTGATCCGCAGGTTCGCTCATTGTTCAGTATACGTTAAAGTCTCGTTATTGAAATCCTACTGTCTATCTTTTTACACCAGCGGGCAGTGGGTTACTTATACCAAGGCGTCCTTATGTGCCCTACGTGTCTTTTACACTAATTTGTTTAGAGCAATGGTGGGGCTGCCCAATTACTGTAGTGCATCTGGCATGCTTGCTGACGGACTTTTAAGCTGTGATTCGTTATTAAATAATATCTATAAAACGCAGGATGCTGGACAGCACCAACAGTCTGATAGGGCTTCTGGCGCATAGACATTGCTCTAAACTGCCAAGACACTGGATGTAAGGCCTGATCAATCCCTGTGCCAAACAAATTTACTATACAAATTAATTCTGTTATGACTGTGTACCTTTGTTTGATTATCTCAAACTGTGTGTCATTAACTACTTTAATCTATGGATTTTTGTGCTGTCTGAATTAATAAAGAAATTCAATTTAATTTGAATATAACCAAGTTGGCATTGAATAACACACAAAAATTTTCAGACACAGTCTTCGCTTTTATCAATGAGGTAAAATACAGTGCATAATTATGTGTTTCTGAATATACTTGTTTACTATCATACGATATGATGCATTCATGGCTAGTCTCTGTTTTTAAGACAGTTATATAAAGACAAGGTGGACATCACCGTCATCATCAATCGCTCTACCACTTAGTTAGGTACAGTTTATAAATAAAAACGCCTCGTTTTATCTCATCAGTGCGTACCCAGCTAATAGCTGGCGCAGTGAGAAATTACAGGTATCCACTAGACGTTACAAACGAGGATATACGGCGGCCGGCACTTCGGCGCGTGACGTCCGATATTTATCCGCATTTCGAGCGTTAACTACACGGTTTATGCCGCAGTGGGTCATTCGGAAGATTATTGTAGATCACATTAAACATGAATGGAATGGAAAATGTTGAGGGAAAAGTCTGATGTGAAAAGTTGAATTAATATTGCTACTTTCTGGGTAGTAGGAGACGGTAAATATTGTAGTTATACTTACTTACTCTGTAACGGACCCTGGCCTCCGTGTCTGTATGAACACCAGATAGTATGTACTAGTAGCATCTACAGCATATCTTTTAGCTTGTAGCTTAGAAAATAATGACCTTATCGAATAATACAGTTTATGGATCGATACCTTATAGAGCAGTGAGTTTTAGGTTATAAGGTCCAGTTCTAACCCTTGTGGAAGCTGACAGACAGTAAAGCTGGGCCTCAGGTAGATTACTGACCTGTGGTCTGGTTACAAGACCTATTGATTTGGTTCTTATTCGTTCAGACCCCTGTGTACTTCTAGCTTGGGCTTCGCCAGAGGCAGTCTACGTCAACGGGACGTGTTATGTGTATTTATATTTTTTGTTATTGGGGATCCCCGACTGCTGACACAATGCTTCTCTATGTGGACAACATGTGTGTTAGGTCCTAATAGAAATAGACCAAATCAATTTCAACATAGACATTGCTCATGATGAGATAGTCAAAACATTTTAAAGTGAGGTATCAATCCATCTCTGTTATTTGAGACTCTGAATGACTTTACTTGGTTGTGAGTAAGGCTTATTCTTTCTTTATAGCGATATGTTTTTTGAAAAAGCTTTTAGATTACCTAGACTTTTAATTGAATAGCATAAGCTTCACGAAATCTCTAACTTGTTGGACAAATTAATATAAAATGTAAACAAACTGATTGTAGGAATTTAGTATTGTTTAATACATGTAAAACACACACACAAATACATCAACATACAGTAAACAGGCAGTAAAATAGTCAGAAGTTAATTCCTAGGATGCACATGGAAATATTACAGTGAAAAGATCAAACATTTATAAGTTTTGATTGGTTTTGCCACCCATGTGCTGTAACGGAGAGCTTTGTTATGTGTTTGTGTAAGCACTATACCAAAGCTATCAGTTAATAAGCTCCCATCTATAACATCGCCTCCAGGCCTGTCGGGGCAGAAGGCTCCCGCCAAAACCTGTACTCAAAACCAAAAGAAGAGTTTATGCAAAAGGCGAGACACAGTCGCTCTATTAACTCAGTAGAGTTTTACGGGGAAATGGCCTCAAAAATAGGCGGGATTTTCCTGAGGAAAACACAACAATTAAAGAAAATAATACGATTGATTTTAGCAACAGTAGGGTCTGGTTTTGTAAGTTACATGGGCCTCTCGGACTCGCAGTATAATATATATTCAAGAATCACCAATATCAATCGTATAGGTACAACAATTAAACAATAAACTTAGCTTTTATACTCGAAACAGGAACACACGTTCACCACAGATTCTAGCTCTAATACTAACACCACTCTCTTAAACAGATACAGTCTTAAGGCAACACTGACGTTAGATATCTAGATAGAATTTCAATCACACTATTCCGAAAGCTATCACTGGAGCTTAATGACCTCAGAACCGCACTAGGATCTCAAGACCTCTATCTCGCTAGGGTATCGTTCGTCTCTCTCTGCCCGTCTGCCCGGAGATCCTCGCTGCTGGCCTATTTACGTAATCCCCTCTACACCCCTTTCTGCCTGCAGGCACCATTGCATTTCCAGGAAATCTGCTCTTGCGCAGCGTCTCCATTGGTCGTTACCCGCCTTCGGGACCTTAGAAGGCGTAATATCTCCGCCCCCTTTGATTGATTTGACGCCCCGCCATGAGATGTCGCTAGTCGTCGCCAACACCGCCGTTTCACATAAAAATAACGAAAATAATATAAACATTAGTTATAATTTATCACAGCATAGAAAGCCGTTTTGACCTTTCGTGATAATAATACTTCAATCTCGCCAATTGTATGACATTGAAGGACCTTAATTAGTGTATATTCATTTTCGCTGTGACGTCTCCAACGAGAATGAATAATGTTACATGCATTTATAACTAAGCCTTAATTACTTAATTACTAACCATTTCCTTAAGATTAACATTCAATAAAACTAAAACATTCATAACGAAAATACCTTTTGTTGACCATGTGCGTGCGACGCTTAGAAATCCTAACGCGCCGAGTTAGAAAAAGGCAAAAAGCAATAAAGAATATACTTTATTGTTTTGTGTCAAAAGTGTACTTGAATAGCCGACATTCCATGGTTCGAAGTTTTGTTTTAAGCTGCACGTGTGGAGACTGAATTTCTCATATTACAAAAAAAGCTCTTTAGAATCGAAATTTATTGGGAGAGGTTATTGTTTTGAAGTGTTATGCTTTTTCTGGCTTTTGGGTCTGTTTATCAGCGTGAAATAAATTTTAATGACTTGCAGACGTATGAATTGCTTTTAAAACCAAAAAAAATATTTGCCTTTTAAACTTTATTTCGTAGATAAGTCAAGGGTAACTTGAGAATTATTTATGTGGCAGCGTACCACTACATTCCACCCTCTGAAAATTCAACACGCAGAGAATTCGAGTGAAGAAGTTTTCATAAAACCATTCACGCTCCTTTTTTTTTCTACCTTCACTAGCACTTAATTATTTTATTTTGTTTCGTTTTGTTTCGTTTCGTTTTGTTTTATTTCGTTTTGTTTCGTTTCGTTTCGTTTCGTTTCGTTTCGTTTCGTTTCGTTTCGTTTCGTTTCGTTTCGTTTCGTTTCGTTTCGTTTCGTTTCGTTTCGTTTCGTTTCGTTTCGTTTCGTTTCGTTACTTTACTTTACTTTACTTTACTTTACTTTACTTTACTTTACTTTACTTTACTTTACTTTACTTTACTTTACTTTACTTTACTTTACTTTACTTTACTTTACTTTACTTTACTTTACTTTACTTTACTTTACTTTACTTTACTTTACTTTACTTTACTTTACTTTACTTTACTTTACTTTACTTTACTTTACTTTACTTTACTTTACTTTACTTTACTTTACTTTACTTTACTTTACTTTACTTTACTTTACTTTACTTTACTTTACTTTACTTTACTTTACTTTACTTTACTTTACTTTACTTTACTTTACTTTACTTTACTTTACTTTACTTTATTTTATTTTATTTTATTTTATTTTATTTTATTTTATTTTATTTTATTTTATTTTATTTTATTTAATTTTAATTTATTTTATTTTATTGTTTTAATATCGCATCGTCATAAATATTAAACATTATTATCGGACAATTTATGATATGACCTAAGTCCACCCTCAGACTGGACTTACGCTGTTAATTCAACATTATCATCATCAATTTCCTCTTCATCCATGAGATATGAAATTTCCTCTTCTTCCATAACTGACCACCCCCAAACCTGCGGTATCCTTAAGCTTCGCTTAACATAATATAAACGCTCCTAAAGAAAATCATCTTTCAATCCATCTTTCTCCTACCTACTTACATTTATTATTGTTATCGCTCATCTTAACCAACTAACTACCTAATTTCCTACCTAACCAGTTATCAATCTTCATATCTAAATATATTGACAAAAATAATGATAGCAATAAAATTGCATCTCATCTTTCCACCTTCGTTGGATACTTTACTGAATCCCATCCATATTGTAGTTGAAATGATTGTGGCAGTATTGTGTCAGTTTTTGTCTTTAATGTGGTCCAAGTAATATCCTTTATTTGACACCGTTTCTGATATTTAACTGAACGAGTCTAGAATTCTATTTATTATGTCTTATGCAAGTAGTAATGACTTTTATTATAATTTCCATAGCTTGCTTGCACATGAATTTCAACGCTATTATGACCTTTAGACACAATGTTGGTCATGTATGTACAATCGTACATTATATACCAGTTGCCAATGTCGATCTTATAATCGATCCATTCCTCATCGATGCGATAGGTGTATAGTTTGTAACACGTCGCATAACACTACCATAACAATCATCAATTTGTTCTAATACACTAAGCCTTTGTGTGATTAATGTATAATCAATTAATTTGGGTTCTATTCAATTGAATGTCATAAATCCTCTGTTGCTGTTTTACTTGTTTAGAATACAATTAAAATGCGAGTTTTATATCAATCTCTATACTACCGAAACTCTTTATAACCATTATTTGGTCTTTGACACACCTTTGAGTTGAATTGGGCCCAATCTCAATCTCTTTATCGCCAATTATTATTATTCTGACTAATAATGACTTACTGAAATAACTATGCTCCTTTTCGTACCTCTCAGTAAAACTTACAATCTTACTTACTCGTTTGTAATGTACATACCTGTTATTAGAAAAATTTCATTAATGAGATCAAATCATCAGGTTAATTTCTCTCTTAATCAATAATGCATCCCTTTTACGATGAGTCCATTAGCGTTGAGCTTTATTTGTAAACCATAATAACTCTTGTTATTGTCAGTCACTTTATGGACGTTGCTAATTACTTTATAGTTTTCGTTATGTGCGGGTTTGTTCTTTTATTATAACCAGTATTACGGTATCTTAATATAATGCGAGTAATAGATTTTAATTGAGTTTTGTCTGTTCAACGCATTATTTATCCAAATTATACGTTTTAGCTTATTACCTCATCGCAACTTATCGAGTCTCTCAACTTTCCTTAATTGCTTCAAATATATTTTAAATGTTCTAGAGACGGCTATTAGCTTTTCTAGGTTATTCTAGAACCTCTAAAGCTTGGTTCAGGTATTATTTTATGAAGACTAGGTACATAGGCTTTCATATCTTGATGAAGAAGATTATATTTACAAGTTCTTTACATATATTTATCATAAAACGAATTCTATATATAACCGGTGTCTCACTCCCAATCTTATAAGCGGAATATTATGATACGTTACTATCGAATGTAACAATAATAACTTTTTAAATCTATTTTTTTTATTCAAAGCGTCCTTTCACTCAATCACGCTCTCATTGCTCTTATTTATCACGTATACTAACTTATAATCAGGCATTGTCTCTAGTTGTAACTTTTAATGAAGTAGTAATGATAATTATCAATTTATCAGTTTATTTATATTCAAACAAACTTGTACTGTGACAGAAGTCAAGTATATTTAAAACAACCCTTTACCAATTATGTTCATAGGGTCAAACATGTTTATAGAAACATCTTTTCCGCAAAAGACTCGAACTCTTGTCTTTTACTTCCTAATTAAACCTTCATCAATCAAATAATCTATATTAATACAGCCTTTTGTATTATTGTAGGAGTCGAACCAATACCTTTCTCTTATATTAATTATCATTTGGATTGTTTTCTTCAATCGAACCAGTGGTTTTTTTTTTTCTTAACAATAAAGCTTCTTTTTCAAATTCGATGGAAATAAATATTATTATCGAAACTTATTTTCTACAAGAGGATTGAACTCTTGTCTCCTACCTTATTTAATATTTACCAATCCAATTTTATGTATAAATACAGCCTTTTGTATTATGGTAGGAGTCGAACCAATACCTTCCTTTTATATTAATTGTATTTTCGGATTGTCTTTTACAATCGGACGAGTGGTTATTAAGCATAAAGCTGACCTTTATCAATTTCGTTTATGAGAATAAATATTATTACAGAAACGTCTTTTCTGCAAGAGGATTGAACTCTTGTCTCCTACATTTTAATTTAATATTCACCAATCCATTTATTTGTATAAATACAGCCTTTTGTATTATGGTAGGAGTCGAACCAATACCTTCTTTTTAAATTTATTATTTTTTCGGATTGTCCTTTTCAATCGGATGAGTGGTTTTTAAGCATAAAGCTGACCTTTATCAGTTTCGTTTATGAGAATAAATATTATTATAGAAACGTCTTTTCTGCAAGAGGATTGAACTCTTGTCTCCTACATCTTAATTTAATATTCACCAATCCATTTATTTATATAAATACAGCCTTTTGTATTATGGTAGGAGTCGAACCAATACCTTCTTTTTATATTTATTATTTTTTTCGGATTGTCCTTTTCAATCGGATGATTGGTTTTTAACAATTAGGCTGACCTTATCAATTATATTAATTCAACTTAGCAGTTACACACTACACTTACAAGTAAGCAGAATGTTGGGAGTCTAACCCGCTACGTATGTTTTAAACTGTCATCAATTATCTTAATTCAACTATTAGCCGAGTGTTGGGAGTCGAACCCGCCGCATTCAGTCTCTCAGACTGGCCACTCACTGTGTCAAACCATCTCAGTCCAATTTTAAAATAACCATTAGCATAGTCTAGATCTAAAGAGTACTGAAAAAGACCGCCTCATAAAAGGAGTCCAAGCTGCTAGGTATTATAAATTTGTGCATTTGTTTCATCATCACTTTATCAGCCTTTCCAGGTAGAACTTATGGTAATGTTTAAACTATTGTTTTGTAATGCCGCCTTAAGACCCATTTATTTTTGCTATTGTTTCATCCTTCTTGCGCTAATAACACCTGGCGTAAACTATCGTCATTGTACAAAGTCATATGGTAGTTATCCCACGAATCAGTCTCGTAAACCGTTTTTAAACAACCAAGCTTTCATTTAATTCATAACATTCATGACCTATTGCGAGTTCTAGTATCTAGAATTTTATTCTTAAAACAATTATCAGTCCCACATTATTTTCACTGCTAGGATTTGTTTCATACAGTTGTAACCACTCTCAAATTAGGCAATATTTTCATAATCTCATCATAATCACTGCTTATTTAATCTGAGCCGAGCTCAATCGTTACTAGATGAACTAGGTTTGTTAATATTTTAGGTAGCTAGGTAGGCTAGTAATGTTTGTGAACTCATGATTAACTGTGATCATGATTCTAGGCAGATAAAACAACTTATATGTACTTTGTGCTTTTGCCTTTATAATCATTTAATTTGCTGGCTCATAAAAGGTGTACCGTTATTATAGCAGGTACAATGCATGTGTCTCCACGCATTAGATTCTTACGATTCTTTCTTTGATGCTATTCTGATAATATATTACCCACGGTAGTTTATTTAGTATTCAGAATCCAATGAATTCAATCGTTTATGATTGATAAGCACTCATACATTCACTCAGCCATTACCTCTCACAGTATCAATCAAGCAATCAGAGATTTCATTAGCTCGTTATCCTTCTCTCTTCATACATCTAACTGGACTTAACTAAATACTCTAATCTAACGCATATACCTAAGTCAAAACCTATACCTAACGCCGACGTCTTCAGCTTCACTTATCCTTTTGATACGCTGCCACTGCTTCATATTAGTTTGCGCACTATTATTATAAATATGCGAATAATCAATCAAGATCAGTGATTTCTTTCCATAACGATAAAATACTCTGAGTGGGTTAGATTCGTAAATTTTCAATTTGTTTTTTTTCTTTTAATGAATTAGATTTTTTTATCATAATAGAACAATACGTTTGTTGTTGTGATTTTTATTTTGTCTGTTATGTTGTTTATTTATGTGCATCTTTATTATCTCTCTGAGACCTAGAACACTGGTTTATTTTAAAAAAATCGTTTTTTTTTTTTTTTTTTTGTAGCGCAACTTTTCTCACCTCTGCTTGGCACGCTAAAATAACACCATAACCATCATGCACTGTAAGCCTTAAATGTATCAACAAGTACTAAATTTCTGTGACCTATTTGTTTTAGTAATTTTTTTTTAATAACTGTGTTACTGTTTTGCCCAACAAGTAAAAATAACGGAATGCTGTCTTTTCAACGAAAGGTCTATGGTCATAAAAATCAGGTCTGTTTAGTTTTGAACCAAGTTATGTTAAAGGTATAGCAGCAAGCTCTTTGCTTTGCTCTTTAGCTAAACTTAGCATTTTATTATGCTTTCAATAAATGATTATCAGTAGTGAAAAATCTGGTTTTGTGATCGTCAAAAATTAAGTCTACGTTGTGTTTTTTTTTTTGTTTTTAAATTACCAGATTCTATCTAGCAGCGAGGCTACCGCGTCGCACTTCACTAGATCCTTGCTCACGAGCACCAAATGTAACGGACCCTGGCCTCCGTGTCTGTATGAACACCAGATAGTATGTACTAGTAGCATCTACAGCATATCTTTTAGCTTGTAGCTTAGAAAATAATGACCTTATCGAATAATACAGTTTATGGATCGATACCTTATAGAGCAGTGAGTTTTAGGTTATAAGGTCCAGTTCTAACCCTTGTGGAAGCTGACAGACAGTAAAGCTGGGCCTCAGGTAGATTACTGACCTGTGGTCTGGTTACAAGACCTATTGATTTGGTTCTTATTCGTTCAGACCCCTGTGTACTTCTAGCTTGGGCTTCGCCAGAGGCAGTCTACGTCAACGGGACGTGTTATGTGTATTTATATTTTTTGTTATTGGGGATCCCCGACTGCTGACACAATGCTTCTCTATGTGGACAACATGTGTGTTAGGTCCTAATAGAAATAGACCAAATCAATTTCAACATAGACATTGCTCATGATGAGATAGTCAAAACATTTTAAAGTGAGGTATCAATCCATCTCTGTTATTTGAGACTCTGAATGACTTTACTTGGTTGTGAGTAAGGCTTATTCTTTCTTTATAGCGATATGTTTTTTGAAAAAGCTTTTAGATTACCTAGACTTTTAATTGAATAGCATAAGCTTCACGAAATCTCTAACTTGTTGGACAAATTAATATAAAATGTAAACAAACTGATTGTAGGAATTTAGTATTGTTTAATACATGTAAAACACACACACAAATACATCAACATACAGTAAACAGGCAGTAAAATAGTCAGAAGTTAATTCCTAGGATGCACATGGAAATATTACAGTGAAAAGATCAAACATTTATAAGTTTTGATTGGTTTTGCCACCCATGTGCTGTAACGGAGAGCTTTGTTATGTGTTTGTGTAAGCACTATACCAAAGCTATCAGTTAATAAGCTCCCATCTATAACATCGCCTCCAGGCCTGTCGGGGCAGAAGGCTCCCGCCAAAACCTGTACTCAAAACCAAAAGAAGAGTTTATGCAAAAGGCGAGACACAGTCGCTCTATTAACTCAGTAGAGTTTTACGGGGAAATGGCCTCAAAAATAGGCGGGATTTTCCTGAGGAAAACACAACAATTAAAGAAAATAATACGATTGATTTTAGCAACAGTAGGGTCTGGTTTTGTAAGTTACATGGGCCTCTCGGACTCGCAGTATAATATATATTCAAGAATCACCAATATCAATCGTATAGGTACAACAATTAAACAATAAACTTAGCTTTTATACTCGAAACAGGAACACACGTTCACCACAGATTCTAGCTCTAATACTAACACCACTCTCTTAAACAGATACAGTCTTAAGGCAACACTGACGTTAGATATCTAGATAGAATTTCAATCACACTATTCCGAAAGCTATCACTGGAGCTTAATGACCTCAGAACCGTACTAGGATCTCAAGACCTCTATCTCGCTAGGGTATCGTTCGTCTCTCTCTGCCCGTCTGCCCGGAGATCCTCGCTGCTGGCCTATTTACGTAATCCCCTCTACACCCCTTTCTGCCTGCAGGCACCATTGCATTTCCAGGAAATCTGCTCTTGCGCAGCGTCTCCATTGGTCGTTACCCGCCTTCGGGACCTTAGAAGGCGTAATATCTCCGCCCCCTTTGATTGATTTGACGCCCCGCCATGAGATGTCGCTAGTCGTCGCCAACACCGCCGTTTCACATAAAAATAACGAAAATAATATAAACATTAGTTATAATTTATCACAGCATAGAAAGCCGTTTTGACCTTTCGTGATAATAATACTTCAATCTCGCCAATTGTATGACATTGAAGGACCTTAATTAGTGTATATTCATTTTCGCTGTGACGTCTCCAACGAGAATGAATAATGTTACATGCATTTATAACTAAGCCTTAATTACTTAATTACTAACCATTTCCTTAAGATTAACATTCAATAAAACTAAAACATTCATAACGAAAATACCTTTTGTTGACCATGTGCGTGCGACGCTTAGAAATCCTAACGCGCCGAGTTAGAAAAAGGCAAAAAGCAATAAAGAATATACTGTATTGTTTTGTGTCAAAAGTGTACTTGAATAGCCGACATTCCATGGTTCGAAGTTTTGTTTTAAGCTGCACGTGTGGAGACTGAATTTCTCATATTACAAAAAAAGCTCTTTAGAATCGAAATTTATTGGGAGAGGTTATTGTTTTGAAGTGTTATGCTTTTTCTGGCTTTTGGGTCTGTTTATCAGCGTGAAATAAATTTTAATGACTTGCAGACGTATGAATTGCTTTTAAAACCAAAAAAAAATATTTGCCTTTTAAACTTTATTTCGTAGATAAGTCAAGGGTAACTTGAGAATTATTTATGTGGCAGCGTACCACTACAACTCTACCATTATAATTTTCTGTATCTTTTTATTTTATACTATTTAAAACTTTTAAATACATCATGGTTATTAACACTAAAGTCATTTACACCGGGATATTTACCATGATTTGAGTTTTTAAACTTAAAAAATATCAATAATAAAATATCCCGTTGTAAATGACAATGAGAACACCAGAGTCGTTGAACGAAAGATAGTGGGTAGAGAGTAGAAACTATTAAATCTCTTCCACTATCTTTTTGTACCAGAATTCACCAAATCTAATTCGTTTTTCAATAACGGGTTTTAAGTTTGAATACAATTCGACATTACAAGTTGTCAGTTCACCGTTAACTAATATAACTATAAAATCCATCGATCTTTACTTATTGATTTAAAAATTTATACAAAAGCAAAAAAATTACCTAATAAACGTCATAATTATTATAAGTATGATTGGATAAAAACAGGAAAAATCTCTACCTAATTTATTTTAGTGATTCGACCAAAAAGTTATTTCCAGTGTTCCCTTCCCCGTATTCTTTAGCTTCCCGGAAAAATCTCCAAAGATCTCACTATTGTTTTGCTATATCAATACACGTCAGACGCACCCTTGCGAATCAACTTCTTGGGGCAATAATATTGATAGATGGCGAGATGGCGACGCATTGTACCTACGTTCAACCATAAACTTTTTCTGGTGGGTGAATCATAGGATAGATAATAGATAGATTTTTATTGTATTATTTAACATTGCCATACAGCGGGGCCGTGCCTCGGAAAGCACGTTAAGCCGTTGGTCCTGCGCCTAACCTCTCCCCGATCGTGTCAATCTGTCGTCCCATCGGATTATGAGAGTGAAGGAACAGAGAGTGTTTGCGCACACAATTGTGCACTATTATATGTCCTGCGCATTTGGCTAGTCTCCGAGAGACTGGCTGCCGTAGTCGAAATTCGGCTAGGAGGACATTATTACTGCAGCGGGGCAATGCAGTCAGCGTCTCGGTGACGCTTCCGACTGATATTGATATGGATCAGTTGAGCTATTTTTTCACTTTACCCCCCCCCCCCCCCTTACTCGTCCCTTGCCATAACTCTTTACGCCCAAGAGGTGACCAGTTGACCAGTGAGAACTAAGTATACCACCACCATAATTCGTTTGTAGTTGGTTTTTCGTTTGAAAAGAATAGTTGCCTGGATGTGGTTTTGTATAAGTTGGTAAGTGGTTCATCGTAGAGCATTAATATACCCCACGAGACATTGTTTTTCTATTATTGACAATGGCTGTACCACTTTTCATAGGTGGGCATCGGTAACTTCCTCACTTGGCTAAGCGACCTGAAGTGTGCCTTAGGCCCAGACTCCACGAATGCGAAGATCAGCGGAGATGTCCAAAGCGGATCCGAGAAGAGACGTTTTTCTGGTAGAGTGCCTCCACCGAAACTGTGCGGAGATGCGTACTGGCTAGAATTAAGCGGAGATGTGTGCTGGCTAAAGCAGAGATGTGTGCTGGCTGAGCTGCGTGCGGCGAGCGTCGGATGTTTGTTGAGATGAATGCTCTAGCGGAGCCGCTGCCTGACTTCGAGGCACAGCTCACATCTCCGCTTCGATTTTATGTCTTCAGATACAAATAATAATATGATACATCTCTGCTCGGTGGTCTCCACGGAGACAAGATGTGTGACAAGTGCGAATAACGACGTTGTATTGGTTGTTTAAAAAAGTATGTCTTCTCCGCTCTCGTCTCGTCTGGTGGAGCCTGGATTTATGCTTATTTTAAAAATCTTGCCCATGCTACAGGTTCACAGTCCACAGCCCATATATAGGCTGAAGGCCGATAGCATCATGGGTCCACAGCCCGCATGGGCTGTGTGTGTGAGAAAGAAAGAAAGACATTTATTTATAACAACACAGTAGGTACAAAAAAAGAAAACACACTTATGGGATATAGGTACATAAAGTTGCTATAAAAAGGCCCTAACTCAGCATAATGCTGGCTAAGCTCCCGAAAGAGGTCTAGCCAGCGCTGGTCTTCCGTTAGGACCCGTACAGAATGTCGTCACGAACGGACCTACGCCTACTAACGTAAATAATACTATATAACAACTAAGTACTTAGTACAAAATGAAAAGAAAAAAGAATACTACTTTTATAGAAATGCAGATTATATTAACGATGTATAAATCCTACAATAAAAATACCATAGTTTGTGTAAATGTTTGTTACTACGTTTCCCACATTACTTAACCAATTTAGATGAAATTATGTATGCAGATAGTTTAGGTTTTAGAGTAACACATTAAACTAATCTAATTTTAGATACTTCTGATAAAGTGATTATTTTTATATTTAATTAATTAATGTTATCTTTATTTTTGCATTTATCATAAGATAAAATCTGTTAAGCAAAAATATACTGATTTTGTGTGTATGAGTTTGAGTGCGTGTATAATGTGCGTGGATATGTGTGTGACGTAAGGTAACTCCTGAGGACACCGGTCTCATGAGAGTCCGGGCAACAGGAGTTACCCAGCGGTGTATGAGTGTATGAGTGTATGGGTGTATGTGCGTTCTAATGTGTCAGGAGTTCCCAAAGTCACAGTTCCATTACGGGACCAGACAGAAAGGAGCCGACACGGAGTATTTATGCTCAGACAGATTTTTGCTTTTCCAGCATGATAGCTTTTAGTTTTGATTTAAAAGTGTTAACGTTTTTGAGTTCTCTAATCGGAGGAGGTAGGTTATTCCAGCATTTGGTAGCACTATAGCGGAAGCTTCCACGAAACGCTGCAGTACCATGCTGAGGGGTCTTAAGTAAACATTTGGGGGCTCGGATTGGGTAAGGATTATTCTTTTGGGTCCAGTTAAGCTTATCAAAAAGATATTTAGGGTTTTGCGTTTTGACCACGCCAAATAAGAGACTAGCTAAATGAAGTTCTCTCCTATACACCATCTTAAGGATACCGAATTTGTTAAAAAAGGGTGTAACATGACTGCGAGGTGGAACATCAAAACAGAAACGAGCGCAAGCGTTTTGCACTCGCTGTATTAGATTTGAGGTCTTTGGAAACAAGCGCGGCCCATAAACGCAGTCTACATAATTAAATTTCGACAAAACCAAAAAGTCTACTAATTTTATTCTTAGGTCTGAGTCTAGATAGTTACGAAATTTGTAAAGAATTTTAAGCCTGTAGAAACAAATATTTACTGTGTCACATACATATTTTTCATAACGCTGAGCTTCATCCATAATTAACCCCAAATTCCGAACTTCAGACACTCGCTCGATAGCATCTCCATTAATTGTTATCACCGGTGCTTCGTTTAATACTTTGAAAATCTGTGCTTTAGTACCTAAAATCATAAATTTGGTTTTGCCGGAATTCAGAAGCAGAGAGTTACATTTCGCCCATTGGTATACTCTATCGAGATCCTCATTTAGCTTTTGTACTGTGTGTTGTGTATCTTCAGGTCGACAGGAAATGTACAGTTGTATGTCATCTGCGTATATATGTAGTTTACAGTGACGTAAACAGTTAACCACATTAGCACTGTACAAAATAAATAAAATTGGACCCAAGATTGAACCCTGGGGAACGCCGCGTTTCACAGACTTTCCTGAGACTTTATACTTGTACCATTAGTCCTCTGCAACGCTACTACTTGCTTGCGATTACTCAAATATGAGTCAAACCATTTGATTGTGTTCGATTCAAACCCGTAATATTTTAATTTAGAAAGTAGAAGAGGTATACTAATCGAGTCGAAGGCGCTTGAAAAGTCCAACAGTACTAGAAATGTTGCCATCCCAGAGTCCTGCGCTGCTAAGATATTATCGGTGACATCCAACAAAGCCGTATTCGTACTACGTCCCTTGCGAAACCCTGATTGACAATCCAGGAGTAGAACATTATTTTCTAGATATTCGGTCATTTGAAGGCATACTACTTTTTCTAACACTTTGGATAGACATGATAATAAACTAATAGGTCGCAGGTCTTTAATGTTATTGGGATTGGGCACTTTAGGAATGGGCTTGACAATTGCAGTTTTCCACAAAAGGGGAAAGGTGTAAGTCTGTATCGATTTGTTAACAATAGCAGTAATCGTTTCCAAACTATGAGTTGTTGTCATTTTGATCATATCTATAGAAATCATATCGCTACCTAACGCGTTGCTTTTAATGTCCCGTAGACATTTTGAAATAACATCAGTAGTAACTGGTTGTAAAGAAAAGGTATGAGAACTAAAACTGTTAAATTCATAAAAGGATAGATCAGAAATAGAGACAGAAGAGGCACTAGGAATACTTAAGAAGTGAGAGTTGATTTCATCTGGGTTAGCAAAATGATTAGGAAGCTCGGTGGACTTCGAAGGCAAGACTTTAGATTTTAATGTTTTCCATAAAGTTTTAGAATCATGGATGTAGCTATTAATATGTTGCTTAAAAAAAGCTTTCTTTTCGCTTTATAAAGCAAATGTCACTTTTCTTTAATTTTTTATAATTTTCACGTTGAGCGACCATTTTAGTGCTATGATATCTGCCGAGAGCTTCATTGCGTAGACGCATCATTAATTTGACGTTATCAGTTATCCAAGGGCTGGGTAGACTTTTAATAGTTATTGACTTCATTGGGGCGTGCAGATCATATAAGAGCAAAATGACATCTGTAAAATCTGAGACCATATCATTGACATTTTCTCTAGATTTTATAATATCCCATCTAACATTGTCAAGATCATTATCAAATAGCTCTATAGAAATGTCCCGTAAAGGTCTAAAAGTTAATATTTTAGGTGTAATTTTTTGCTTTTTCATATTAAATTCACAGGATATAAAAGCATGACCATTAATTCCCGTAGGTGTGACGGATAAGCCACGGTGAGTATTTTATTGAACTCAGAAATCAGTCTTAGATTAAACGGACTTGGTAGGATAGATACTAAAGTACAAAAAATATTTTATATATTTATTTTTGTACTCTATTGGGCAAATCACTACAGGACTTGGGAGGTACTTTAATACTCTTGATGCTGGACTGTGAACATGTTAAAAGGTGTCGCGTTTTAAGTTTGTACCGCATACTTTTGGGCCATCTTCATATTCCGTCTCTAAATTAACATGCAAAATCTAAGAATAATCACTACAAGGTTAAAGTCTGTGTCCACGACAAGGTTAAACTCTGGTCAGTCCTTTTAATGAACACAGAAAGTTCAGGTCAGTACCGGCCCGTATAATCACAAAGTGTTTGTGTTCGGTCGAGCATCGTGAGGTAGGCTGCCATTAGATCGGTGGGAAAATACCACTGTTTGGACAGACTTCGGGACGCGAGGTGTGGAGAAAGGATTAGATACTATAGACAAGATTAGCTTCTGTTCGCAACTTCGCAAGATTTTTTTCGGGATTAAAAGTAGTCTATAGTTAATACAGGCCTAGAACTACCCTTATGAAAAATTTCCAACCGATCCGTTTTTTAGTTTTAGTGTGAAGAGGTAACTAACATCTAATAATGCAAACTTTTGCATTTTGTAATTTTAGTGATATGTGATTTGAGTTCCTAAGCTGCGATCGCCAAAATTTTCTATTTTGATTGAAATCAGGTTTACGGTTCGCAATCAGATACGAATTCGCGTGGATTTTAAATATTTTTGCAGTTGTTAATATTTTCTGCGTTTTCCGGGGAAATAACACTGGCGGAAAAGTATTTTCCCGCAAATTATTGATTTAGTGTAAAGTTTCAAGCCTAACGCTCCACTAAATCGTAGTTTGTTGTAACATGAGTTCCTAGAAAAAGCCCTGCGGCATTGGACTAGTATAATGTAATGAAATGAGGTAGGATAGCTACTAAAGCAAAATACTATTTGTCTAAACTCTATTTTTTCAGTTTTCAATACAATTTGTCAAAAATTCGTCACTCGAGCCGATTCCGTTAGACTATTCGGTCGAGTTAAAATAAATCAATTTTCGTGAAAAAAAAACTTATAGTTTTTAGCAAGGGAACTAGTTAATAGGAAGCGAATCGAATTAGTAAACGCTTTTTTTTTCATTATTAAATTTCAGTATATTATGGAAAACATAGTTTTTTGTGATATTTTTGTTACACTTATTATGACTCGACTCTCACTCAGGGTAATTTCTAAAAAACCCTTCTCTGACCTCCTGACTCCTACGTCACCTGTCCTCGTGGTGTAGTTGGTAAGCACAATCCCGTACTGAGCGAAAAATGCGGGTTCAAGTCCCGTCGAAGTTGATTTTTTTTGACATATTAGATGTCAAATAACTTTTATATCCCATTCGCAGTCGGGTAAATTAATATAACTATTAATTATGGTCATTACTCCTCATGTGATAAAAGCCAAAAAGGCGCTTATCAGGGGAAGGCCTGCGTCCACCAGTGGACCAATACAGGCTGTTGAGGAGGAGGAAAGCTATCGAAGAGACTTAGTTCTGCAGCGTATGCAGTCAAAAAAATCCGTCATCTTACAGACGTTGATACTTCTAGATTAGTCTATTTCAGCTACTTCCATAGTGTTATGTCTTATGGCATACTGCTGTGGGGGAACGCTGCAGATATTAACACCGTATTTGTGCTGCAGAAGAGAGCTGTTCGTGCAATCTATAATATGGGTCCCAGAGAATCCCTGCGTGATAAATTCAAAGAAATAAACATAATGACAGTACCTTGTCAATATATTTATGAAAACTTGTTGTACACTCATAGAAATATCAATCTATTCCCTAAAAATAGCGACATACATAATATAAATACTAGAAATAAGGATAAACTCGCTGTGCCCACAACTAGGCTACACAAGATAAATGTATCTTTTAAAGGGCAATGTATACGCTTCTACAACAAAACTCCAAGTGAGTTGCAAAAATTATCAATAAATAAATTCAAACAAATTGTCAAACATATCCTTTGTAAAAAGGCTTACTACAAAATATCAGATTATCTAGAGGATAAAAAAGCTTGGGACGAGTTTTGCTCCAACTCGAAAAATAACAACTAACAGGCTAAAGGTTTCTTCGTCGCTTCTTTACTTTAGTCTACATACCGAAGCGACAGAAATCAAAAATATCACTTTATTTCCGTGTCAGTGTTTAGTTTTATGATTTGACCTTTTCTAAGTGTACATTTATTGTATTTATGGAAATAAAGAGTTTTTGATTTTGTTTTTTTGATTTTGAAGGAATCGGTTAAAAAGGTAACTTATAGCGTCAAATCTCCCGACATCAATGTAAGTACACTCAGCCAAGTTACCCGTTAAGTGCTCACTTAGTAGAGTCGTGTTAAATTACTGCAGTGGAAAAAATAACTTCTCAAGTGAATCCTAAGTGTCTCATCTTCATAATTACGGGAAGATAGTTTCGCTGATTGCAGCGTTTTGCGTTTTTGCTCAAGTTTTTCACTTGACTTTTTCGCTTGCGTCTTCTTGAAAGATGGCGTGTCTAAATCAGGTCTCTGTGGGAATTGATGTCTCTGGTGTTGGTGAACTTTGGTTGGTATAGGCTGTATTATTTTAAGTTCGGCTATCCTTTAATAATAATAATGCTGTACAATTCACACAGCATTATCGAACCCCAAGCTGAGCGGAGCTTATTTTATGGATACTAGATAACTGATATACATAATACAATACACTACATAGATAGATATCTTTAATTATACATAGAAAAACATCCAGATCACCCTGAACATATCTGTAAATCGTACAAACATTTGTCCCGAGGCGGGAATCGAACTCGCAACCGCGTCGCAGGCGGACCTTCGCCCGCCGCGCAACATAGATCGTCCCAGTCATGTCTTATCCCAGATTTAGAAGTTCATTTATGCAAAATTCTAGTTCGATCCAATCAGTAGTTTTGGCGGAAAGGAGTTTATCAAACATTTCATAAATCCAAACTTTCGCATTTTGTGTGATTGAGGTTGTCATAATTTTTAGCTATAAATATGCATATAACCTCTCACTCGCTCTCTTTGCGTTCCTCTGAAACCCTCATCTTAAAAGACTGACACCACCTCTTTCTTTCTTTCGGGTAGCTTGTACAGTGAAAGATTTGACATATCAAATCTTTCACTGTACAAGCTAGAATACCCGTCTACGGAATGCTCTCCCTCTGGACATCAGACGTGCAAAATCACTCCCTATCTTCAAAAAACTGCTTCATCTGCATTATATATCCTTAGACAACCTATTTTGTGTTTATGTATGTTTATTATTATTCTTTGTAGGTATTATGGTAGGTATGTAGTGTAAGTATTTGTTTCCTTTTCTTGAAGTAGGTATCTATATTTATTTATTCAGTGCCACCGTCCATTTTGTTCTATCATTTCCAGTCCATCCCAAGGTTGCCTGGAAGAGATCGCTCTAAGCGATAAGGCCGCTCTTTATACTTCCTGTTTACTAAGCATTTTCTCTGTATTGTTTCCTGTATTTGTGTGGTATATAATAAAGTGTTTTCTATCTATCTATCTATAACCTATCAGGTTCTGCGAACGGGACACGTACTTTACTTCACGAAGGAAGATCCGCACAAAGAAAATCTTTAAATATATGAAATGATACTAAACAACAAATAAAACTTTGTTAGAGACAGAGAGTGAACAATCGCCTTAAAATTATATCACAGCCATTACTCACTTTTGCAGCACTATTTTTTTAGGCATTCTAGACTTCAACTCGCATCTAAAGCACTTTCTAGCTGGTAAAACGAATCCTGTAACTGTCTCTAAGCAAAAATATTTTTAATCTACGCAATCTCAATACATTTTTATCAATACTGATTAACGGGTATTGCGGGTATCACTGGAGTACTGTTGAAAGGACAGGGAAAATAAATAAATTAATTAATAGCTAACTAAATGCTATAAATACCCGTAAAACAGTACCTACTAATAATAATGTGTCCTTAAATACGTACCGTATTTTATACTTTTATTCCACCCTGATCCAAGAACAAAACATGAGATGCATCGAGTAATTTCGCTATGAGCGAAATCACTAGATACATCTCATGTTATACTCAAACTAACCCTAGACCACAACAATACCTAACTCTGTGACGACCTCTGGGGTGCGGCGGGCGAAGGCCTGCGACGCAGGAGGCGGGTTCGATTCCCGCCTCAGGACAAATGTTTGTACGATCTGCAGGGTGTTCTGGACGTTTTTCTATTTATAATAAAAAATATCTGTCTATGTAGTGTATTGTATTATGTATATCAGTTATCTAGTACCCATAACACAAGCTCTGTTTCGCTTGGGGCTAGATAATGCTGTGTGAATTGTCCAGCATTATTTATGTAACTAGGTATCGTTATGAGAAGATTTCCGTTAGACTTAAATCTAACTACACTTAGAGTTAATCTAATAACAATCATTAAAGGTATCTTTATTACTAGGTAAATATACAATTCGTAATCTATGCTCATCGAAATGTTAGTTTAGTTTGTGAATTATTCAATTGTTTTACTAGACCGTGAATTGAGATCAGATGAAAATAATCAGTAAGGTTGCCTTTTCGGTAGCGAATCGTAGAAAGTTTTCAATCGAACGTTTGACTTGTGTTAACTGTCTAATAAACGGTCATTTAATAGCCACTAAAGAAAATAGTAACATACCATAACCTCACCAAGGTTGCCTGGGAGAAATCGCTCTCAGCGATAAGGCTGCCTTTTGTACTATGCTTATTTGCCATTTAGATAAAAGACTTTCATTATCTTTATTTACTAGTGCAACAAAGTGTTCATTCATTCATTTACTCACCTCTTGAAGAATAGTACCGTAAAAGCCATCTTTAACGGTGCGATCAATTGTTGCACAAACGTCTTACTTTTATTTGAAATAACTATTTAGTTAAAATCTTTTGTTTTAATATCGAAAATGGAACAAATTCAGTGCTTAATGTTTTAGTTACAAAAATATTAACTTCGGACCCTTTTATCAATGACTAGCTGCATTCTTACTACCCGTTGTCCTATTACCCGTTTCCCCGTAAGAATGAAGCATTTTCCCGCGGTAAAAAGTAGCCTATGTTCATCAGGAATAATGTGGGCTTTTAATGGTAAAAGAATTTTTCAAATCAGTCCTGTAGTTTCGGAGCCTTTTCAATACAAACAAACGAATAAACAAATATTTCCTCTTGATAATATTAGTATAGATAATAATGAAAATACGCCCAAGACGCGCAAACAATATATTAGTTATTCCTTCAAAATACATAATTATTCGTGTCGTCTTATTTGCACGAACAACGAAAGTGACAAGTCATCTAAAACATTAATTACAACAATACAAACAATACTGACGCAATTTATTAGTGCATAAACGACTTGAGAGGCGAATCTGAGTGGAGCACAGTGAAGTTGAAAATGGCTGATTAAGTTCTGAAAGCATTGGTAAGGTTTTCCGCCGGGCTGTTTCGCCGATTTTGGTATGTAGACTCCTTACGTCTGTGCTCACCAATTAGATAATCGGACAATTAGGCCGCTTCGTCGGTTAACGTTGAGTATGAAAACTTGTGTCAAAAACCGTAAAAAAAATTGTTTAAAATTTAAACATCTGTTCTTGAGCTCGGGTCTTAGACGCTGGGTTTTCTACCCGTCATTTGCGACCGACGTCGTGTGGAGACACGTCGGCAAGAGCGCCGTCCGCCGGGCCTGACATGCACCGGCGGCCCGTCACATTTAAATAACCACTGTTTGACAGAAGGATGCATGTCCTTCCGTACTTTTTCGTTTGCGTTTTTACACAACTTTCTTCCATTCCTTGCGATATTGGACTGCAGTGAGCCGGTTTGTACTATAAAACTATTGTATACCATGGTATACAATAGTTTTATTAATATTATTTCTTATTGCAACATTACAGGTAGCTTTGCTGAAGCGTTACATCAAGTACACAGAGAAACAAGAATAATCTTATCTTATTTTGTCACGCCAATAATAAACTACTTACGTCATAAACGGATAAATACTGAGATCAACGTGAGATCACGATGAGTCTTAATTATTTTTACCAAAAATAAGAATAATTCTAAGATAATGTGATTGTATTATTATGTATGCATGTACCTACATTTGTGGTGAATAAATTTACTTTACTTTACTATCATGAAGATCTGTCAAAAAATTGAGACTTGAGACGTGCTTATATCTGAGGTTTTTTGATAATAAAGTGCGTAACCCCACACTCAAGGTAATTTTACTCCCACTTTTAATTGTACTCATCAACGTTTAACTGAGCTTTATTCGTCTTAGCTGCAGCCAAGGGTCCCCGAAACGGGTCCACGATCAGTCAACGTCAGACCTCTTATTTATCACTACATAACTGTACCTCGAAATATTTGGAAATCTCTATTTTCGGCGACATAAGTCTGCTTTCCCGTCGCTGGCATTTATCTGGTTTATTTTAGTGACTTCAGTAGATGTATTCAAAGTGATAGTGTAGGGTTGTTTCGTTTTAGATGGATTTATTGAGTGAAAAAATGTTGTACTTAGTTTCGTAGAGATGCTACGTCGTGGACGATCCTGTAGCTTGAACCTTTAAGATTTAGATTGTGGCAAGCAAGCAGACATTAGTGATAAGCTACGCAGAGGTACTACGCCGTAGCGTTCATAAAAAAAAGACGGGTTGCACTCCGGGAGTGCCGGCAGAAGTGAAAACTTGATTATTAACGTTGAGCATGTTTGATATTTTGGAATGGTTAGGGAATAATTTTGCACCAATTGCTTTATCAGTATAAAAGTACTATCACTTATGTGGTAGAATACAATATTCATTTATTGCGCTATCGTACACAAACATGACAATTTATATTACATTAAAAATTTAACACTTTAAAACTATTACAAATATTTTACAATATTAAATAATATTACAATTATTTACAGCCGGTTGCGCGCAAACCATTACCCGCTACAAAAATCTGATTATTTTTAAAGTCCAAAAATAAATTCCGTTTCCCAGCAATTATTTTTGCGCAGTGTTACTTTAGTTTCATGTACAGAATGCTTGGTTGACGGCTTCGTGAAGGGTCTGTTTACACCCGTTAAGCAGTACGATAGACTCGATCGAAACCTAACCTTAATTATAAAATTATATTAATGAATAAATGAAAATTTTTGTCCTTGTCTTTCTTTTCGATTCGTTCGAGAAATTAATTATCTATAGATACATAAGTAGGTAGGTATGAGCGAGCCGGACGCTAGCAACTATTACATAAGCTAGGGCCTATTGTTGTTGTCGGAAACTAGTACTATTATCTATTCTGTTTACCTAAAAATAATGTTCGATTTTGAACTCTATCTCAAAACAAAACTTCAAGAAATTTCCTAGCTATAATGAAGATCCTGCACAATTTTGAGCTTTATTCCTTCGGCATAAGGTCGTCGTTGCTCCATCCGTCTTACGCTTTTTCGATCAGGTCACGTGTCCTGACGCGAGTTTAAGATTTTATACCCATTACAGAAAAAGTGCTCAAAGCCGCTAAAGAAGTTTTCACTTCAAAAATTATTTAGATGCAAACAGAAACATAGTTTTGTAGAAATGCTACGCCGTAGCGGATCCTGTGTAAAACAAGTATTAGTTTGGATGCAAGTAGAACCTTGAACTTAGTTTTGCAGACGAGTTACAATGTAACCAATTCCTTATTTTTTAGATTTAGTGGATTTGATTTAATTTAGTTCATATTAAGATTAGTTAATTTTATCAATCTCCATCTACATAAAATTTATATTACGAATGTTACCTACTTACATATATTATTATGCGCTGCTAACTTACGATTATTTACTTCTAACCATTTAAAACACTGTGTTTTCACCAAGTAAACATGTAGAAATATAAATTCTCAGGACAGATGCGCCCCTAAAATGACACAAAAAAAATTAGCACCCCTGGATGATAAAGGTAGCTAAACAATATACAAAACAATATAAAGAAAACGGTCCAACTAACCTCGGTTGCATCTGACACGAAAGGGAGTGACAGGGAGGGAAGAGTTCATCTGAGAATTAAGAAGGGGCAAAAGAGAAAAACCTTTGGCTTAGATTCGAACGAGGAACGACTCAGTGGACTTACGACCTGGTGAAGTGGGGGGAACAGTGGCCTGATGCGGCTATCGCAGTCAGGTCATCATGGCGATCCTTGGGGGACAAGTTTTTGGGGGAAGCTGACATCTTTGATGTCTCTCTACTCAGTCGATGTTCTTTCAATCATGTACATAAAAAGTTATTTTTAACTTGGAAAGTATTAAGCATTCTATTGAATTCATTATCGAACTTAACCGAAATTATTGAATAATAATATTCTCGGAATGTTAATTCTGAGAATATTTTTATTCAAGCCTTCGTAAAAAACTCTATGACCTATTTTTGGTATCGTGTATTCCGGAAATGAAAATCAGCAGGATCATTTTTTTCTGGGAAACTCTTGCAGGGTATTAAGTCAATATTATTCGATGTAAATTTTTGTTGCAATCCCAAAATTCGAATCAACCATTTTTTTTATTGACTTATTTTTATATAGGTACTACCAGAGATATTAAAAAGACCAATGATGGTTTTTCCTTATAAAGGTGCAAACCATGCAGTCCTGAATCTAAAATAACTTTGTAGCTTTAATTTTTTTTTTGTTATTCTCATTGTTGTTGCAATATGCATGGTTTCTTTATTTGAGTTAAACTAAATAACACTTGCTCCTTTTTACCAAATCCTTGGTCCATCCCCGGTCGCAGGGAGTAGCACAGGGCTCGTAAACTTGTCAACGCCAGGGCCCGTATATATCGCGAGCGACCCGCTGGATTTCTGTGTGTTATTGTAGTGGCCAGCTATTATTTTAACGCTTAAGACCGTTCGGCTTAGAAGCTCGGAGGAAATACTTTGTAAACATTCTTTAGAGGCTTTAGCCTCGTAGTTATAATGGGGTTATAAACAGTTTTGTACAGAGCTTTTTGTTACAGTTTTTCAATGTTGTTGTTAATATAAAAATATGACGTTCATGACATAACCTATTCAATGTATTAAATAATAGCAGGGTTTTAAAAAATAAATCTATCGCAGGATTACTTAGATCTACCTCGTTACAAAAGTTATCGTCATTCCAATGTTTCAAAACGCTCCCCTGTAAAAAGTCATTTTTTCAGTTTCGTAAGTTTACCATAAAGGTGACGAGTCTATGATTTGGAACAAGGTAGATATCTCCCGAAAAACCGACAACCACTGGGGTAAACAGGGAAAAGGAGTGGAGACCGTGACAACCGAGACTCAGCAACCGTGGGATGTCTTCTGGTAGACGCTGGATGCGGCAAGCGAAGACAGGACAACAATGGACTGTCTTTGTGGTAAGACTCTAGCACAGGTATTATATTACTTAAAAGAGGGTCCCATACCACTGAAATGTATTAGATTAAGTAAAAGAAATAAACAATTTTGATTTTTGATTTTTTTGGTAATGTGTCGATATTTTGACGAAATGCCTCCATAAAATTAGATAGGTACCTACATAATCTACACTCTCATGACCCTAACGATGCCCATTTACAGCTGATCTATTTATTAATTTACCTATTTTTGTGTGTACCTCTATTCCTATCCTAAGTTCTCTGTGTTTATTTTGTCTTGTCTGTTTTATGGCTTTGAATTATAACTTAAGCACCACATATTGTAACCCATAAGTATATTAAAACTGACATTTCCAAGTGTGCCTTGTGTTCCTACGGCGAATAAATGTATAACAATGCTTTTTAGTTTTTACACCTTTCCTTTTCTCTCAGTTTTTTGTACGGAATTGGAGCTTTGTATTGGATCTTAGTTCAGTTTTATCATAAATAAAGTAAATTATATGACAAACAGTTTAGTAACTTTTCTATAATGTTATTCTGTGAGTACTTTATAGCGGCTTAGTTGTGTAGACAGCTTCACAGCTTTAACCAAGGATTAAAATTATCCCAAATGGTAATAAAAGCTTTTTCTACAGCAAGCTTGGGATTAAGCAAGTTGCAATTTAATGTCGTTGACTGCTACTAAGTAAACAAAAGTAGTAAATTTATTGCAAGTCAAATATATTACAGTCCCCAGTTAAAACTTTGAAGAAGTCGCTTTATCATTATAAAGTTCCAGCGAAGGTGCACTACAGGATCCTTTCTCGTTTTGTAAGTTAACTTTCATGAGCTTCATGCAATTCTCTTTCCAAGATAAACAATTTGTTTTAGTCAACAAGTTGGAAATATCTATTGTCGGGTGAAAAAGTTGGAGATTGCACTACGTTCCTGTAGTACAGTTAGTTCCTTGTCGCTTTAAAGTTGAGTTACTTGACAACAGAGTTCTGCCTGACAGTAAGCGCTGTTTAACGCATTCACTGCCCAGTCTCTGCGGTGCGACCCGCAATGACGTGCCGCCGCCGCCACGTGGTGCTGCAGATGGACATGAATGAATAAATGAATGAACTCTTTTTGTACAAAATTAAATATGATCGAAAATTTATTTGGCACATATAGAAAAATAATAATAAATAAATAATACACAATAAATAATATAATAATAATAAATAATTGGATGACGTTGGGGTAAAGCGGCTTCAAGAACAATTGTTAGAGGATGCGTTAGGAGTCGATAAGGCCAGACTGCGAGCTGTATCGCAACCTGAGTCCGGGGCTTGGTTACAAGCGGTTCCTTCGCCTCACCTGGGCACTCTTCTCGACGATGACTCTTTGCGTGTGGCGGTGGCTCTCCGCCTGGGCTGTAAGGTGTGTGAACCTCATATATGCACCTGCGGTTCCATGGTGGAAGCCGATGGCTATCACGCTCTGAGCTGCCGGCGGTGCACTGGGAGGTTTCCGCGTCACCATGCACTGAACGACATAGTTCGTAGAGCTTGTATATCGGCGAATGTCCCCTGCGTGCTTGAGCCCCCAGGTCTCAGCAGGGCTGATGGGAAGAGGCCAGATGGGCTGACTTTGGTGCCATGGAAAAATGGGAAGTGCCTGATTTGGGACGCAACTTGCGTCAGCACTGTCGCCGCCAGTCACCTAAGTCGCACCATGCTCTCTGCATCAGCCGCTGCCGAAGACGCCTGCTCAAAAAAAAGGCATAAGTACGCATCCTTGGAGCAGCTTTACCATTTTGCACCTATAGCAGTGGAAACCTTGGGCAGTTGGAGTGTGGATGCGAAGTGTTTAGTGGGAGAATTAGGCCGTAGAATTAAGGAAGTGACAGGAGACTCCCGCTCCGGGTCGTTCTTGGTGCAAAGGATTGCCATCGCTATTCAGCGAGGTAATGCTGCAAGCATTATGGGCACCTTTGCACCGGGAATGGTCAGGGGCGGGTTATTTAATGACTAATTTATAAATTGTATTTTCATACATAATTAATATAAATTTAAATTGATTAAAATATTTTAATTTAAAATCAGACATCATATCTACAGACTGGAGCAACACATTATGTAATTTAATTATATACTTAATTAAAAATTAAGTACTTCAAGGAAAAAAAAAAAACAAAAAAAAAAAAAAAATAATAATATAATAATAATACAAAATTAATAAAATAACATATATCTAAATTAAATAAAAAAGTACAATAGGCGGCCTTATTGCTTAAAGCAATTTATTCCAGGCATCTGCGTCTTCAGCTATGTAAGTGTTTGTTTAGTGTATCGCATTCACTCCCGACCTCGGCGGCATAGCGACCCTTCAGGGGTGCGCCACCATGCCGTCACGTAGTGCTGCAGACGCATGTACATCTTGGGCCATGTAATTGTTAAAGTGATACTGTAATATAGCATAAAAGAACAAAACGTAACATCACACAGCTAGGGAAGAACGAAACGTCTGGAGGGACCACAGACAAGATAGTGGACACATGACACTAGACACTTTTGCTTATGGCAGTTTGCAAGAAGCTGGTAGAAAACGATTGTACTATTCAGACTAATGAAATAAATGTGTTGCCTAAAATTGGCCTATTATTTAACACTACAGATACTGCATTGCCTCCGTGTCTCGGAAAGCACTTTTAGACGTTGGTCCTGCGTTTGACATCTCCCGGTGGTGTATGTCTGCTGTCCTATTGGATTGAGAGTGAGAAAATAGAAAGTGCTTTTGTGTTTGCGCACTCACGTGTGCACTATAATATTTCCTGCACACATGTATAGTCTCCGTTGAGATTGGTCGCCGTTGTGGTTTTTCGTTTAGAAGGACATGAATATGTCTATCCAAACATTTTAGTAAAGTCAACTGTTACCGAGAGAGTAGACTGTTACATAGAGAAACTGGGATGCTGTACTTTATGACGCCATTTTCAGCCCGATAATCTGTCTGGTGTTGGGCCGATAGGAGATATCTCTAAGATCATTTTACTGCATCCAAATCCCTGAGTTTAGTTTCTCAAAAGTATCAAGACATCATCGAGACGTTTGATTGTTTTATGGGATTTGCTTAGTTCCATTTCGAGGACCTCTGTGGCGCAGCGCGCGAAGGTCCACCTGCGATGCAGGAGGTAGCGGGTTCGATTCCCGCCTCGGGACAAATGTGTGTACTATATTCAGATATTTGTTCAGGGTGTTCTGGAAGTTTTTCTATGTACATATAATAAAAAATATCTATCTATGTAGTGTATAGTGTATTATGTATATCTGTTATCTTGTACCCATAACACAAGCTCTGCTTAGCTTGGGGCTAGGTAATGCTTTGAGAATTGTCTAACTTTATTTATTTATTATTTCTACATGGTAGACCCAGTATACCAAATCCCATACAAAAATGAGACTCGATACTATTGAGAATCCAAACTCAGTTTATCAAAAACTTTTTCCAAATAACTAAGAATAAAACTAAGATAGTCTGTTTAATTTTTTTAATCAACAATAAACCTTCGTTTGATCATTACCTCACCTGACCTGTACTCAACAAACACATCTTCACTTAAGAATCTCACGGTACCTAAGTGAAGTCGTGGCCAACGTTGTATAACGAAGGTTTAGGAGAGGATCCGGTCAGCTACGGCCACATGTCTTGCACGGCCACTTCCCTTGAGCGACCAGTTCTCTGAACAGCCAGTTCCTCAAATGGCCACATCTCTGAACGATTTGTTAGAGGTTCGTCCAAAACGCGATTCGTCTTATTACAATTACAGGCGTTTCGTCCAAAGCGCGATTGTCCAACACGAATTTCGTCCAACAGGCGTTTCGCTCTTCATCAAGAATCCATACGCAGTTCGTCCAATTCTTACTAAGTACTATTTTAGAATTATCCAGAATACTAAAGTCATTTATAACGGGATATTTACCATGATTTGAGTTTTGAGCTTTCCAATATTTCGGCACAGTTTCATGCGCCATGATCACGGAAACTCAAATCATGGTAAATATCCCGTTTTAAATGACTTTAGTGTTAATAACCATGATGGATTTAAAGTTTTATCCAGAATAGTTTACGTTTCATATTCATTGGACACCTATTCACTGCCTATCTGTTAATGAACTCGAAACTAAAACGTATCTTACTTTCGTGACAAAACAAACATTTTTCTAGTTGTATTTCATCTTAATTAAGTAAATTCGTTCACAACTCAGTAAAAACTCGTGAATTATATCGCAGCGCGATCCATTAGTGCGATGTATCGCTAAGCGGCGGCACTCGCTCTAAGACGGATTATGATGCATGGCCCGTCGATTACCTACTCCAGAATTAAACGGGAGTATTTTATCGTACGTTTGGAAAGTTTAGTGAAGACATGTTGTACTGATCCAAGCTGGTCTATTCAGACGTCTTTTGCAGTTCATTGGTTCATTTTCATTTGTTTTTTAACGCCCGACGCAAGGGGTGTTATAAGTTTAACGTCTGTGGTATCGTAGCTCCCAAACGGATCAACCACTTTTAGTTTAGTTTTTTGTGTCATAGATAATTTTATCCCGAGTGTTCTTAGCCATGTTTTATGAAGGGGGTTTTTAAATTTTTTTATTTGGTTCATTTTATACGTATTCAAAATGCAGCCACTAAAACTGTCTAAAATATTCTAATCCGCGCGCAATCCGATTAGGATGGGACGTCATCAAATAACAAGATTTACGTCACAATTCTACTACTAAACGTGAGTTGCCATAGTTTAATGGGTCCTTGTCAATGTAAATATCCAATCGCGGTGGTTTCTGATCACGTATAGATTTTAAGCAGTAACACCTTTATGTCAGGATATTTCTCTAATATATATACATATATATGATTTGAAAAAGCATGAAGGCATACCCCCTTGTTCATAATGGTCTGCTAACTTAAAGCATTGCTATTTCTCACACTACTGTCTTCTTTTAGTGACATAAATAAGTTAGAGTGAGAATTGACACTGCATAGCAACTGTTTTAAGTTAGCAGAGAATTAGGTATACGGGGGTTGGTGTCTAGTCGTAGTAGTAGTAGTGTGTAGTCCTGCAGCAGTAGGCGTAAGGGAAAATGCGCGCCTGCCAAGCCGCTGCGCTCGTATTTTTTGTAGTTATTTAAACATGGTGATTAAGAAAATCATTTTATCTAGTCAAACTCTGCGAATTTGTTTATAAATATTAAGTGTCCTTAGTTGAGTACAAAAAAGTGTGATATCAGTAGTTCGCTAGTCATAGTATTGAAAAAACGTTAGAAAAAGAAGTAACTTTGGGATTATTTTCTATCGAGTGAAGTTCATTAGAACTTGTAACTGAATGTGACTTTGACTTGACTAGATCCTTAGGTAATATATATCTTTTTTTCAGAATTTTAAACACTATTTTCTAAGTCTCAGATGGTTTTAAAAATCACAAAAATGCGGCCTTTGCTGGCCTACCCAGCCTTAAGCGAAATCTCAATGCGATCTCATTGTTGCCACCTCATTTTAATAATTGTAGTTAATTTTAGGCACTTAAGCCCCGGCAACAAATTCCTGTCTAAAAAGACATTGATAAAACTCTCGACTACAAACTACCGTAGTTACCAATCACAAGTAACAACCGCTTGAAGAATATCCTTCATTACTTTCGCTCTAGCATAACATTTATTCTCTTGTTCAGAGACGGTTGCTTTTCAAGAGCTTCCTTGTTATTGTACTTCCCTCGCTGTTCTTGTAAAAATATTAGAAAAGTCTGATGACCGGAAAATTGTGGACGCGTATTAAGTCACCAGTATGGCGAGTGAACACAATAAACACAGACATTATCCATTATTTTGATACATGTATAAATTCATAGTTCAGTTTTCTTTCATTATGTTTTGATTTTAACCGAACCGAATGCAATTAATATAAGTAAATTTATTTACGTTATGTTGTGCCTAATTTCTTTTGTCTTTCTTTTGTCGTTTTGATTTAAATTTAATTTTTAATTTTTATATTTTGTGTTTCTCTAAATCATATTATCTTGGTATTGTTATTGCCACGAGTGGACTGCTGCTCTGTTTAGTACTTACCTTTTATTGTTAAAACTCAATTGTAAACCGGCCTCCCGCGATACAGGTTCTGAACCTAGTGCGGGGACCATAAGTAATCTGTATACATTATCTTTTCTTCAGTAATAAATGTCTTTTGTTTGTTTGTTTGTTTTCAATATTACAAACCGGTTTGAAGTCGGTAACATTCAAATCAACTTAAATTAAAAGCTTTTTATTTCCTTTTAGACAATAAATGTAAGTACCTACAGATAGAAAAGGTCAAATTATAAAACTAAACACTGACACGAAAATTAAGTGATATTTTTGATTCCTGTCGCTTCGGTATGTAGACTCAAGTAAAGAAGCGACGAAGAAACCTTTAGCATATTAGTTGTTATTTTTCTATTTATTTATTATAGTCAGTGACAGTGTTTGCCGACTTCTTGCGACATCTCCTCGACAAAATAATATTTTGTCATGACAATTTGTCGGCGGCACATCCGCAACAATATCGGCGGCACACGCTCTGACAACATGCTGTTGTCATAGCAGAGGGATGGTGTCACTCAACAATTCTCTCGATTCTCTATCTTTATCTCAATATAATATAGTACCTTCAATGCTTTCACGCACATGAGCGCACATGTAGGAATAGGAAAATGAGACGTATTTGTCGCACTTTTTTGGCTACACCTCGTTTATGTCTACTATCTATCTAAGCCTTCTTCTAAGGCATGTCCGCGATAAATTTCAGTGGCATGTCCGAGATAAATGTTAATGATTTTTGCATGTCGGTGCCGACAAAATGCGAGATTCAGATGTTTTTTACAAATTATACTATTATTTTCGGATCGTTTAGCTCAGAAAAGTGTGTTCTTAAAAATGATAAATTTCACGAGCTTCTGTGGTTCAGGTGGATTTAAATCGTGATGGGCTCCATCTGATTTTATTTTAATTTTAATTAATGTTTAACTTACGTGTGTGTATTAATTTTGTGTAACATTTTATTTAATTCATTTTTAAATTTACTGTGACTTTTAATTAATTTATTTTTAACATGTTTTGTTTTAAGTTTTAGTTTAATAATATTGTATGGACTTTATTCGGAAATAAATGAGTAATAATTATAATAACCTGTCCAGACAGAAGCTCATCGTGTATGAAATGAATGAATGATTTCTGTCATTCAAAGATCATGAGGATAACCGTAATACCTACTTATAGCTTTCCCAATATCATTTCCAATAAGTGAAGTAATACCACCTTACCCTTTATTCAGAAATACATTAATTTGTATTCGTTTAATCAGTGTTATTACTTGGGGACACACTCTTACCCCGGATATCCAGCAAATTGCTGGGTAACTGGCATTACCAGTCGAAATGAATGTAGATGATTATAATAACGTTATGATAATATGCGTAACGAGTTTGTGTTGGCCTTTATTTGGGAGTTTTGGGACACACTGCTTGATAATTTGGGAAATATGTTGAAGAGACCAAAAATCATGTTACAAATCAATTAGTGCAACTGTACACGAGCTATAAATATCATCACTTAATCTTCTGTCCGCTGTTTTCCATAATTTTTCTCGACAAAGTAACTTACCTATCTACGTCCACTGAGATACCATCGCCAAATTCAATATCCATTCTGTCGGTTAATCGAAAAGATTTTTACCACTTTTATATTTCTCACATGGATTGGATATATTATGCAAGTATCCAAGAAGTGTTTTCACACAGAACAAAGAAAAAGCACATCACACTAATTTTATAAATGCAAAGTTTTGATGTTTGAATATAAGGATGTTTGTTACCTCTTCACGCCAAATACTTAGTTCTCGACTTAGATTAAACTATAGACTTTTTAACTCGGAAGAAAGCGTCCAAAGCTGCGAGCAGAAGCTAGTTGTCTACATATATGCCTTCATGACATAAGTTATCCATCCTTTTCCTCCGTGTCCATCAACTGTTAAGATAGCAGATATCGACAACCGAGCCTCCCGTCCGCTCCGCTAATCCATCGCTAATCCGCTAATTAATGCCATTATCGGAGTGAAAACGAAAGTATCTGTTGTGAGGTCAGCTGCGTTATCGACATCAGCAATATTTTCAGCCCGAAGATGTCCACAGCAGGACATAGGCTTCCCCCAAAAGATCGGCACAGTGACATGTCCAGTTGCTTCTGATCTGAAGTGAATTGGAAACTTAGTAAACAATAAAAGATTGACTTTTCATCCAACACGTACGGAAACAAATGATAGAGGTTTCTTAAGAGATTTTATTCCTCGATTGTCTCTCAAAATTGTGTAGTTCGCTCCGCTCGCCTTTGTTTTTTCTTGCGTTGACTTCTTTTACTCGCTTATTTTCCCAACCGTCCCAAAAAGTCTCATCGATTTTCGCGTTTAGGCTTCACTAACTCTTTTTTAAGCTTAAACGAGCGTTATCGTTTTGCTTTACGACAGGTTGTCCGTTCTTCTCCTCCGTGTCCATCAACTGTTAAGACAGCAGATGTCGACAATCGAGCCTCCCGTCCGCTCAGCTAATCCACTTTCCGCTAATTAATGCCATTATCAGAGTTAAGCCGAAGGTGTCTGTTGTGAGGTCAGCTGCCTTTTATCGGTGGTAAATTGGAATGGCTTGTTTTTGATGATTTTGCTTGAATTTGAGTATGTGCTTGAGTAGGCCCGTCGGAATGCTTGTTTTTATCGTCAGATCTTTAACATATATACGTAGAAAATAAATTACTAAAACATTGTAAGTATCGGTTCCCCTTTTATGAAACTGATAGCATGACCAGTCTGCAAACCCGCAGAATTGTTAGAGGCCAAGTTTTATAAGAATATAAGATTTTAACTGGAGAAATTGACTTACCATTTTTGTTTGAAAACGTGTATTTTCACAGTCCCCGACTATCTGCACGTAATAAAAAGACCTTGTGCTTACCAAATCTAAACACGAGCTACAGGATAAATATACTTAAATATAAATATACTTGACGACCTCCGTGGCGCAGCGGGCGAAAGTCCGCCTGCGACGCAGGAGGTTGCGGGTTCGATCCCCGCCTCGGAACAAATTTGTGTACGATCTGCAGAAATTTGTTCCGTTGGTCTGGGTGTTTTCTATGTATAATAAAAATATCTATCTATGTAATGTATTGTATTAAGTATATCAGTTATCTAGTACCCATAACACAAGCTCTGCTTAGCTTGGGGCTAGATAATGCTGTGTGAATTGTCCAGCATTATTTATTTATTTATTTATTTATACTTCGAGTTTGTAAATTATAAAACAAAAAATTGTCGAGTATAGAAATATTTAACTTGTCGTTGCCGAAGTAAATTAAACGTTTCCAACGACTCATTATAATTGAAGGTTAAACAAACTTACCTTAAGTGAAGTTTGACCATAATTAAACTATTCGCTGCATCCAAAGTCTAATTAAGTTTTTATATTAAACATATCTTTTTCTTTCTATTTAGATTGTACCTATAATAAATTATGTATGTTTATTAGGTATTTTCACTTTATTTTTTTTTAATTGTGTTCATTTATCTCTACATATATTTTATATAATGGAGGAAATAATTTTGGTTTATATTTATTTAAGTTCTGTATTTTTATGTATAATGTACTGTTTATTTCCCAAACAAACCAAAACAAAACGTCCACTGCTGAATGCTTCCAAACCGCAAAACGAGGAGAGTTTTGACATAATCACTACGCTTGGCAGGCGCAGACAGAATTATGTTACCGCTCTTCTTCTGCGAGGTTCTTTTAGACGGTTCTTACAATATCAAATATAAGTTACTATTAATCGTGAAAAACGTGAAACCGTGGGCAGAAGCTGATTACTGTAAATTACAACTTGTTTAGTTTGGTGATAGCCTAATTTACTGCTGAACTTTAAATAGGTGCGTGAAATTATTAAGTACCAAGAATATAAAAGAATAGAAAATACGTTATTGCATACTTAAATAGATAGAAACAAAACAACTTTAAAACTAAAAACAAAGGTTACCAAAATATGCTTATTTGCCGGTTAATTGTATTTCTCTGAGCTACAACAAGGTTGACTTTTAAGAAACTAACAGCCATGCTCTACAATAAGGTCTTTGCTATGCGTGAAGTATGCATAATATGCTACTGAAGGCCAATTACAAGTTTTCACATAATAATATAATATGAGGTGTTGCGAATAATGAACTATTTTAGTTATTAAAGGTTGTGAAGGTGTGGAACTAGATGTAAATTGACTCGGTCAGGAAATACAGTGAGCTCCAGTATGAGTTTTCACTACGCCTAACGGGTTCCACGTGCAATGTTCTGACCGTATTAGACGTAATATATCGGGGTCGGAGAGATTGGGTCGAGGTGATCGTGTTGCGTTTGGCTAATTGAAAACCTGATTGTTTAGTTGCTACACTTTTTACCTGAACGTGCATCTATCCAAACAAAAGGCCAAAGGAAACGTAATGATATACATTATTTGTTTAGCTTAGGGGGTTTTCATAGTTTCAGATCCCTTGGGAGATTTGTCTCATCTCAGAAAGGTGTATGTATATAGTTTTTCAATCAATCAATTTTATTTGTAACTTAAAAATAAATAAATAAACCGTTAGTACTTAATTAAAAATGAATACAAAATAACGATAATATATAATATAATATTATTATTATAATAACACTTAGTCTTAGCTACAAAATGGTTCCAACTTAGCTTATGCTGGTGTTAAAAAACCTGCGCTGGTTTTTTGCTGGGGCCTTTTTCCGTTTTTGTAAATTATACAGGTACTAAGTTCGGCAAGAAAAAGCCCTGAAATCAAAAACAAAAATAAATATTACTAAGTATGAATACATCAGCATATGCACTCAATCGTTTCTAATATAGACAAAGGAAAAAAAGATTCATGATTCGAACGTTTTGTCGGAAAAATAAACTTATAACCAACCTATATATAGAAGAAAGAAACTACAGGAAAAGTCTCAGTCGCTATCGGAAAGCAAGAAACCTTTACATAAATCACACCAACAATATATTAGCAAAGTTTCTATTCCGAGCATCTCTGCGTTCGGCCGCAGATGCTGTTGACTGCATCGAGGAACTGGTCTCTAGGATAACGGCCGGCTCCCTTTAGCGGTGGTCATTGATTTGATGATGACTGATCATGGTGGTGATAGAGATTGATTATCACTTCCTAGCTGGCGAGAGGCTCAGAACCGAGATGCATGGAGAAGTCTTGTGTCAGTAGCCAAGGTTTATTTTGGGCAGCTAAGACACTCCTATAAATATCTAAGTATTGCCTGAATCAGAGTAAGAATAATCTTAATTTTTGTAAGATTATACAGAAACTGTAAAAAGGTCCCATTTTTACCCTTCGAACGGAAACCTAATAAATAACGGACGAAATATTTTAAAGTGACATAAATTGCAGCAGAATTATGAGTTAAAGTGCTTACAGATTTCATTTTGTTTGTGAAGAAAATGAAATCCGTTCAGTTTTATAACAGTTGTCAACAGTTTTATCATTCTAGACTGGGATGAGCCACTGCTGATTATGTATATTTAAAAAAAAAACTGAATGCAGCTTCCTACGATGTATCTTTACCACATAGTTTTTTACCGCCATTACGTGCTGATACCGTCAGTTTCAGGACAAGAGAAAAACGGCAAGTTCCTTTGCTGTCATAATGTTATTGAACAAAAAGAAATCCAAATATTGGGGATGTATACTGGAACTTGGACTAAGACAAAAGAATATACAACAAATTTGTCTTACAAACTTCTTGGGTGTCATCGAGGTATTTTCGTAAAATTTACAGCTGGTAAAACTTACCTACTAACCAATATGTTAAACGCAAATCTTGCCAAGCCGAGCTCGAGGAAGCCGAATCGTTTAAAACGTCGCACACTGTCGAAACCTTGTTGAAAAAATCGTCATAGTTCAATTAAATTTGTTCAGTTATCCGGCTAAATGTGCTTTCAGTCTACCTTAACGCTGGACGCAGGCCTCCCCCTGATAAGTGCCTTATTGGCTTTTATCTCATGGGGGTTACGTCCATAATCCTCAAGCTGGGCATGCGGGTTGGGGATTACAGTTCGGTGGTAGAATTGTTCTGCGGGGGGCGCTGCTGCCCGCCCCCGGTGGATATCCCTTAGTTGCCTCTTACGAAACCCGCGGGAAGAGTTGGGGTGGTACAAATTCTAAGCCGGCACCACACAACGTTAGTCTACAATCTGTTCCAATCTACTTAGGAAGCTATTTTATCTGAATATTCAACGGACTCAACTTACTACCATAGATTTTTAAGAAATAGATATAAGTGTATATATTAGTTGTAATTGTTTTATTCTGTTACTGTAATTTTCTAAGAGGAATAAGAATATACTACCATAAAGATATTGAAACTCGAATTTGAAACCTCAAATTTATGTTTTTTTTACCAAAGAGATCCCAGCCCAGTAAGAACTTATTCGAAATTAATTTAACTCTGTACAAACGAAGAGAAAAATCACTAATGCCGCGAAACGCGTTACCTAGATTTGCTTCTTATTATCTCGCAAAAAGTGAAAAAAGTACTAGATAATTTGGAATAAAATCCATGTTTCCAAATAGTTCGATCCGTCAGTATTGTATTGTATATATAATTTGGAACAAAAACATCCAAACAGTTCAACTATCGAACTACTGGTAGGACTGGATGGAATAAAGGAGTTAAAGGTACTTATTCTCTTCGTGTTTAAAGCTGCCTCCATCTTTCTCGTGCTGTGCTTAAATCCTATAAACTACAAGATGTGATATCACTAGTAAAATTAAGTAGTAAATATTGGATTTTCTTTATATGAATGAATACTTACTATCCAATGTATCACTTACAGTTTCTCTGAAAAAGTCTTCAAAATCATCAAATCGATATTGGCAGCAAATTCTTCCAATCAAACTGCTTAGCTTACAGTTTTCCCCAGCTCGTTTTGTAAATACCTTATCTCGTTCAGATTGTTTTGTAAACTCTAGTATTGCAACGTAGTTGTATAGAATATGTGGACTCCGTTGTTGTTCGTTGTGTTTGCGGCAGGGGGCGCTGCGGCGCAATTTGACTATTCTTCTTATCGAGGTAAGGAATTTCAAAGCTATTTTTGATTCTTATATAACAAGAACAAAATTAAAATTTTAAAAACTCTTACACGGATTCTCGTGAAAAATGGCTTAGAATACTCGAGATAAAATTATCTATGACACAGAAAACTCAAACGAAAATCGGTTCATCCGTTTGGGAGCTACGATACCACAGACGGATACCTACACAGATACACAGTCAGACACGTTAAACTTATAACACCCCTCTCTTTTTGCGTCAGGGGTTAAAAATAAGATATGTCACGTCTTCACACCAATATTATATTTATTCACAAAGAAAATTACAATCAAATAATAGAAATAATTTAGAACTAGTATTTGCAATTGAACAAATTGAGCTAACTGTAGACTGTTGCAAACAATCTACAGGTAGCACAACTGATCCATATCCAACTAATGTTATTAATGCGATTGTTTGGTTGGTTTGTTACCTCTTCACATAAAAAATACAGAGCGGATCGTGTTGAAATTTACCATAAAGGTAGTTCTATACTTGGAATAAAATATTGGATTTTTTTATCCCATGAATTAGGTCCCATAGGCTAGAAATTACCATTAAGGGTTTCCATAGAAACAACGCGTGCGAAGCCGCGGGCAGAAATAATAAACAAACAATAAATTTAATAAATTAACATAATTTATTGCTCAGGTAGGTTCCTGGCAACCCTGACCTAAAACGAAAATTTCTGATCATTCAAAACTTATCCCGTAGCAAGAATAAAACCCGCAGCCTTCTGTGTGTGGCGCCCGCTACTACACAAAATTCAATAACGTTTGATCTTTTTCAATTAATTTATGCTAACAAAACTCGCACATTAACAAGTTATTTGAACTAAGTAAATACAAATGGAAATAAAGAACTCAGAAAACAATAACGTTTATTAGTTTCGGCTTGCAAAATAAGCTCATAGAAAAATCTTATTTCAGACTCTAATTATGTATATTGTTATCAAATATGAAATAAGGTGTATACCTAATGATTTTTCTTCACTTCGTTTTTATCCATTACTGACAGAAAAAGTAAAACATCTACTCTTTATGATGGGAAACAGTAATCTTTGCTCATTTATTTGACAGTAAATACCTACCCATTTTAGAGCATGATTCACGGCAGGATGAAGGCCTCCCAACCTTTCTTCCATTCCTCTCGCTCCGCCATTTTGACTTAGAGGAACCAAGTTCGTCTGGACACCGCTATCGCCTCTGATACTGAATCATTTTATCCAGTTCTTCCGGGATACATCCGCGACGCCCTACTCCAGAAGGACCGCTACAGACCACGACCACATGCTAAGAAGCTGACCGTTTCAAACCTCACCCTCCATGAAGTATTCGCCAAGATACGAGACATCACCAGGAATTTAAACCTTAATGCCAAGAAGAATGGATACAAAGTCGACTATAAGTTTAGGATATTGAAATAACAGACTCGGTAAACAATAAAAATATTGAAAATTGTTGTATTTTTCTACCTCACCTCAACAGCCTATGTTTTCAATAGAACTAGAACTATCTACGTTATTTTTTAGGACATAAGAATGATATATCTTTTTGAATTATCCAAATCGGAACATTACTTAGGAAGATATTAAATTATAAACATTACGCCGTTACTGCTGGTAGAATCAACTTACGCGGGTGCGTGTGACGACACTGACTCGGCCAAGCGAACCGAGCGGAACGCAGTCAGTACTCTTATTTCACGATTCGACGGTTAAAAGGTGAATTAGACACAAATCAGACACTTATTTTGTTTCAAAGTCACAAATAACCAAACAAACGGCTACGGCTAACTGGCGACGACCGAGGGAGTGACGTCATAGCGACCGCGGCGGTCAGTCAATGAACTTCGCTAGTAATTTAGTCATAACTTCGTAAACTTTTGTCGTAAATCAAAAATTTTTGCACCGTGTTTTAAGGATTTCTTAGCTCTATATCTGTATTCTTAACTAAAAACGTTACGGATCCTCATTCCATAATCCCCACGCAGGGCATGCGGTTTAGGTTTAGGGCATCATACATACATATCGCATAGATAATGTTGTTTTGTGTGTACCGAACCAACACGTTGTGTTAGTTCGGTACACACAACAACTTTGTCTCAGTCAGAAAAAGTGTAGAGTAAGTTTCTCAGAAGCTTTTACTCTGATGAAAATCAAATCACATTCTAAGTACCCACCTTCCAAACTCTTTGCAAGAAAGGAGAATTCGTTACTCTCGCAAATACTGTATGCGTCTAGTACTTACCGGATAAGCAACTTGCGATATTGTTTTATCTCATATAGAGCACGGTAAACACGATTTAACTTCTCTCGGAATAAGCAGGTCTTACTACGAGTCCGTCTTTTATTTTACAAACTGAGAAGTAGTACCTATTAGATTAAAGAATCTACATCAGATGCAGTTTGATAGAGAATTAAAAACTGAGTAAAACTGCATTATCGACTTAAAGTCCCTTCCGTCTTTTCAGCTCGGAGGTATCGATATTTTGTCGACACCCATTTATTTTTCTGACGAAGTTTCATTTCAATCCATAAAACGTACATACGTCAAGTTGTTAAATCATACAAATATGTCAAACTTAGTCAAGATTATTAAAGCCGCTTTATACATTCGGCAAACCAAATACTCTAAAAAATAAACCTACCTCTAATTCCAAACATCGTAGCTTTTCATTAAACAAGTCATGGTGCTTTGTCGTCTGTCAAACGTAGGAAGAAAAAACCAGCCAGCTATAATAGAAATTCGATTTATTGGGAAAAGTACAGCAGTTGTTTAGTTGACAGTTCTAGAAAGAGGCCGGGCCTAGACCACAAATCGACTTTTAGAGTTCGGCACAGCGCCTCTAGTGGCGGCTGGGCGAACTACGTAATATGCAATTGATTTAATTTGGTAATTTGTTATTTGGAACCTGATAGGTATGCAGTGCATACGTTGAGACAGAGATGGCGCTGTGCCCTGTGCGTATGTTCAACACCGTCTCACAAAGAACTACTAGGTACCTAACCGCCTACTACCTTCTGAAGACGAATTGAGGGTAGTCAGTCGTGGATACTGCTGTCAATTCTTGGTAACTCTGAGAACGTCCAGTCGCCCCGTGAACACGATGATCGCTGTACCGCGATGGGTACGTAGGGGAAATAAAAACACAGGGTAGGTACCTCCGCATAAATAATGGACGATAGGTAGACCACACAACTTGCGGATAGCTGTAGAACCATGACACAGTAACAAACGATTACTGTGTTTGGCGCATTGAATTACTATTACTAGCGTAGTTTGGCGTTTGTTTTCAACAAGACAAGGTTCTACGGAGATCCGCCAGTTGTCTGGTCTACCTATAGTTCAAAATTCGAACACACGAGTAGAATCGGATCTGGATTATTTTCGAGATCACAATGAGTTCTACTTGCCAATGAGTTTCAAAAGTAACGCGACAGAAGGTGAGTTATGTTATTTAGAAATACCTAAGTCAACATACGCGGGACACGCTACTAGGCCAAGGGCCTGGTTAAACAATACTCTGGTTATTAGATTTCTCTACACAGGGGGAGCAAAAATCTACATTCTGCTTAGTTATTGCGAACTGCGAACATTGTACAGGGTGCCACATAATATTGTATGTTTTGAAATAGCCCACGTATTTCAGGCTCACACGCAGTGGTACAGAAAGTTTAATTTCGAATTTGGATTTGGAAGTTAGAATTATTTTAGTATTCAAGTCTTGTTTTATTGTTTTTGATCCAGTCTAACCTGCTTTCGGCTAACACATAAAATACTATGCATACATGGTGCCATAGCCATATACTTATATATATAGATTTAAGTAAATAAATCTAATTTTTTTGTTTAATTTTTGCAAAAGAGGGTTTTGTCATGAAATTATTCCAAAAAATATATGTAAATCCTTAGAAAATTTCAAAAAATTAATAATACTTATAAGAAAACCTACATATAAAAAACCGAATACGACGAAAAGTTTCTCCAATCTTTTCAAATAAGGAAGAAAATGTTTGAAATTCAAAAATCGCAGAACAAACTTTGACCCCTTCGATGTCCGAAAATCACCCCCTATCGACTTAGTATCACCTCCTTAATACAATCTTTCCGTGGAACCCTGTATATGGCAATATAACGTCATTTATGGCTATTTTAAATTGTGAAAACCTTTCTTTGCAAAAAGGCTTACTATAAATTATGTTTATGAAATGCAACTTTTCCAAACGAAAATATCAGCTCAAGCCCACCTGTTATTGTACTCTTACTGTATTTCTTTAAATTCTACTTTCAAAGGTTAAAATTTTCTAGAAATCCTTTGGCAACCTCGGTTCATCTTGGCCGATGTTTGTATTGATCCCCTCTGTCCATTTGAGGCTTTAGCCACAGTGAAACTAGATATAGCTCATTCAATTCAATTAAGAAAACCTTTATTGACAACGAAAATACAAATCAAATCATCATCATCAACCTATAATAGTCCTCTGCCTAGGCAGACATAGGCCTCCCCTAATGAGCGCCATAGCGCCCTGTCTTCAGCTTGCCGCCTCCAGCATCTGCCTGCAGTCTTTCGCAGGTCGTCATCCCACCTGGCTGGAGAGCGTCCTATATCACGTTTGCCTAGTCGCAGTCTCCACTCAAGAACACCTTTACCCCATCGGTTGTCGGTTCTTCGCAAGACATGGCCGGCCCACTGTCACTTCAGCTTGCTAATTTTTTAGGCTATGTCGATAACTATCAAATAATAGACACAAATTAGAACTAGTATTTAGAATTGAAACAATTGACTAACTGCAGACTGTTGCAAACGGCTACAGGTAGCTCAACTGATCCATATCAATACCAGTCACAAGCGTCCCCAAGACGCTGTCTACATTGCCGCTGTATGGCAATTCAATTCAATAGCTTAGCGTAGAGGGAAAGCTAGCTAGGAAGCAAAAGTGTTGGGTTGTACCGGAGTTGGTGGTAAGAGGCTAAGTCACTTTTCTGACCTGCAGTCATGTAGGTACGGCGCATCATATTTTACCCTTGAGTCCAAGTAGTAGTAAAATTCACAGAAGCAACCCGGAGTCAGGAAGTTGGCGGTGTTCCATCCCCGTGCCACAGATTTGGTGACGTTAAAGTCATTTACAACGCGATATTTACCATGATTTGAGTTTTGAGCTTTCCAAACAACTAAATGACTTAAGTGTTTATAACCATGATGCATTTAAAAGTTTAATTGGCAATGTTACTTCGTAACCCGTGCCTTGAAAAGCACGTTAAGTCTTTGATCCTGCGCCTAACCTCTCCCAGGTATTGTTGGTATGTCATCCCATCGAATTATAAGAATGAGGCAAAAGCATTTGTTTCATAGCATTTGAAATTTGGTTAGGAGGATAACTATGTGAAAGCAGACGCCAAAAAGGATAATCTACGATGGACGTGAACTTCAGCAATGTTAAGACGAAAAGTGATTAAAGCGCAGATCTTGTTTAGGTACTCTGCAAGTAGTTTAACAACTCCTTCTTTTCGGTAGTTAATAGCACTTTCCTATTAACAATCTAAAAGAAAGAAGAGAGTAAAATAAAGGAATCATTAAAATAAAGAAAAAATCTTAGTGGTTTCGTTTATTAAATTTAAAATGACAACTGTTAACAAATAAATAGAAAAACTTATATGTGACACCCGCTTAGCTTAAATGCCGTAAGTCAATGAAAAAAGTGAACCCCTAGACTATCTTTGCCGCAAGTGACATTGTGACAAGTGAATTGAATGAATTTATTTGATTGAAGGTATTTCGAATAAATGAAACAGCTTTCCGTTATGCCACTGTGTCGCTGTTCCCCAGCAATAGCCCATTTGTGAGGGATTGAACCCGGCATTATTGTACAATTGGCATACATTGTATTTGGTAATTGGATTTTTGTGCTATTCAGCGAATTGTGAAAGTGATATAACAATGTTAGCGAATATTTCGTAAATATTTTAGAGGAGACTGTTATTTTAATATGGATCTATCTATACTAGCGCTTTGACGACCTCCGTGGCGCAGCGGGCGAAGGTCCGCCTGCGAAGCAGGAGGTAGCGGGTTCGATTCCCGCCTCGGAACAAATTTGTGTAGGATCTGCAGAAATTTGTTCCGTTGGTCTGGGTGTTGTTTTCTATGTATAATAAAAATATATATCCCGCAACCCGCAACCTCTTGCGTCGCAGGCGGACTCTCCCTCGCTGCGCCACTGAGGTCGTCAAATAGAAGCGATATTTAGTAATTAATTGGGTTTCACGCATTATTTTGGAAATATAAAAAAAAAAGAATTAAGACCTGGCATCTTCACAAGTGTTCGTGATAATAGGCAGAACCTGCAGTTTACGCAGTGTCAGTGAATTACCAATAACCCTGTATACCGTATCTGAGCCATATAAACTATAGCATACTCAGCCACCTCCGTCCATCAACTCTCTGCGACGTCTACAGTCCTCGGCCAATCGAGTAGTTCTTCCCACACTCCATATCGCATTGCATAGTCATATTCCTATCCGGAACGTAGTCAAGTAGTCATAGGATCTTTGTTCGTATCGAAAGGGAACTCATTCGTTGATTGGAGCTTAGATATCCATAGTACAACCGACGCCCAGTGTGTCAACATCAACAAAATCCTCATGGTCTCATGGAATCCTAAATAGCGCTTGAGCGGTGCGTTTGCGATGCGGTTTCTCATGAATATTCCTACGGATAATGCCGTTTAATATCGGCCGGCGAGCGTGGAACACTTTGCTTTACAGATTTCGTTGTTTGCTTTCTCTGTGGCTCTGATCTTGCTTGATGCACTGGATATCCTTTTACGGACTTTATTTGCACCAAAGAAAAGAACGTGGAGGTACGTACGTAAGTACTTACCACGTTACTGATTTTTATCAAATAGGCGTTGTCAATTCAGATGTCAATATAGTTTAGTTATGGTGATAACTAAACTAATTTGACAGCAATAAAATGTAGCTGTCCCTTTCATAACGACGATCGAAATAAAAAAGGTGTATTTTCAAATGACGAAATGTAAATTTTTGAAAGTACCTGCGATAGCAGCGAGTTTTTACTCTATGGTTAGTACTATATTTGCGATTATTATGTAATTAGGAGCTTTTTAAAAACTTACCGTGTCACCAGTGGCTTCAATTAATTTTAATAAATAAATAAAATGCTGGATAATCCACACAGCACCATCTAACCCCAAAGTAAGCTGCACAAAGCTTGTGTTATGGGTACTAGATAACTAATATATCATAGTGATCGACATCAATTTTATTGATTTTTTGTCGACCTTTCTCTGTGCAGAGATTTTTTGCTTTAATAATAATTTGATTGCTTTAATAAGGAAACAAAAAACAGACTTCGTATTTCTAAGTATTTGCGTTGTTTTTATAAGTTTTACGGGACTAACACTGATCCCCCGGGAATGAAAATGGGACCATTTTGGTTTTTTTTTCTGTACAATAGCGAAAAACTCAACATCTGTCTACAATAAAACTGACGGAGTAATCGACAAACATACATAAAAAAATCTTTGCAGCCGAACATAAAACCTCCTTTTTCAAGTCTATAAAAATAGATTAGTGTTTGTTATGTAAAGTACTCCCATGCTGTATGATTGATTAATACTTAGTGTGCCCACGATGCGCACGCCAATGGCAGTGGAAACCTTAAGTGAAATAACCCAATCACAATGTAGTGTTGTTTATTCTATGAGTTTAGCTGTTGCGTTAGTTAGCGGGAAAAACTGGAATTTGCATAAAACCGGGCCAAAAGTTTTGCCAACTTGTAATCCTGGTTTGTATAATTTGATTTCGGAATATATTAATAAATTAAGTTTTCGTGGGGATAAGGGAATGGAGGAAAACTATTGCTTGTTTTCTCTGAGACCGTTGTACTGTTGTGTGTCGCTTGGAATTACCACGGTTCAAAATGTTTTCGGTAGGTGTTAGTAGGTACACTATTAAATGAGAACTTTTTAAAGCTGTCCACCGGATTAGAATCGGATAGCACGAAGCGTGAGATGAGATGAGATATTCTTTATTGGTTCACAAATCACGATAAAATACAATGACAAAAAAGTGTTGTGAAAAATTAAAGTGAAAAAACGTGATAAAATGTATGATAAAAATATCTATCTATGTAGTATATTCTATTAATCAGTTATCTAGTACCCATAACACAAGCTCTGCTTAGCTTGGGGCTAGATAATGCTGTGTGAATTGTCCAGCATTAGTTATTTATTTAATATTTATCTATAAAAGACTCAGCGTGTGCTGCAAGAGCTCGAAGAGCAGCTGCAGCGCTGGCGTAATGACGTACAACAGCAATATCTTTTACCTATATATTTTAATAGGCTCCAAATGGTTAGGCATTCATATTGTAGCACTCATCATATTAGGCGCAACGCCTTTCACTGTTACTGCAAAAAAAAAAACCCATTAGGTGTTACTTTCAATGGACGCATAACAATGTACTCATAAGTGGAAACTTTAGGCTTAAGTTATTCAATAAGTTTAACATAAGGTATAATGAGCTGTTAGTTTTCCTAAAATATAAAATAAATAATGACGAGAACATTGTTGTGGATAAAACTTTAAAATCCATCACACTTAAGTCATTTACAACGGGATATTTACCATGATTTGAGTTTTGAGCTTTCCAGTATTTCAGCACAGTTGCATGTGCACAGTTTCAGCATTACGGAATAACTGAAAGTACCTAAAGTTTTATTGGCAGACGATCTACCCTCATCTTTTGTCTTTTGCTACGAACGTTAACACTACCATCGGTTTCACTATCGAACGCAACTCGATTACGACACACAACACTGACGGTATCAGAACGCGGCTCGGTTGGTACTTCACTACTAAGGTTTTTGGATATTCTCACAACAGGTTTCCAGGTTCCGATAATTGGAAACCTTCTGCTCGGTTGAAGTTCCTGTATATGGTTATCTCAATGGCTTCCTGTACCAATCTTGGTATGTAATGTCGCTCTGTTGAGATTACTTGTGGATTGTGTAACTCGATCCAGTAGTTTGAACCAGACTCGAGAAGATGCTCCGCTATGGTAGACTCAAATCATGGTAAATATCCCGTTGTAAATGACTTTATTTCTGTGTATGACGTCATCGGCAAATTCAAGCGCTTTGAAAATACTTATATTGCGGATGCAAAATTCGAAAGCAGTGGACACACCCAAGCGAATTAATTTTAACAATATTACTGTAAAAGGTCACTCAACTGTTGCACAACTTTAGATTGATTTCCATATAAAATATACTATTATTTTATATGTTTTTATTTTTATACTTACTTATGTTATTATTATTTTTTTATATAATTGGTAATTCATTGACACTGCGTGAATAACAGGTTCTGCCCATCATCACGAATACATTCAAGAAGACGCCAGTTTTAATTCTTAAAAGAAATCGTAAATCACCTCTGATATAAAATGAAAAAACACATTTGCCCGGAACCCAGTGCATTTACTAAGGACCGATCTCACACTTCCACATCTAGGTAGGTACTGTTAATTCAGGGCAGAGACGTTTTAAGTTTAGTTTCAAATAAAGCCTCTCTGTCTATAACATAACAAGCTGGCAACATTATTGCAGGCAAAACATGTTTTCTGTTGTCTGTGGTCAGCCTCTTCTCTCATACTCTATGGGTCGATCAACATCAATACAAAAGTTTGTGAGTCTATCAAGTTTTTATTTTATTTATCCATATCCAACCAACGTCAAACACGTCACAAGATGGCCGCCGTTGGCGTCATGTTTTGATTTTCACAAATTATTTTAATTTTGTTTTTCTGTAAAAAGTTACGATTTCCACTTAAATTTGTGATAAAACGATTATTTAAACTACGAATTGTGCAGTAAATAAATAATTTTGGAGAAGTGTCCGAAAATGGACGATACCGAGGAAGAAGTGGTGCCCTGTACTGAGCCGCCGCCGCCGCCCAGCTTCGCGCCCGCCTTAGCGCCCGCCTTAGCCAAGCGAAAGCGATTATGCATTGACAAGGTGGATATTGATGATGATGATGGATTTACCATAGTACAGAGAAGAAGAAAAAATATTAAATCACATGCGGCTGAGGATATGACTAGTAAGAGAGGTACCAGTGAAAACAATTATTTTGAGGTATGCGTTGCATCTTTTCAATTGCTACCAAAACAAATCGGGTTGGCCATGCTCCTGAAAAAAGAAGGCATCACTAGCGCCGTACGTATTAGGTACAAGAATCCATACCGAGTAGTCATTAGTTTTGAAACAAAAGAGGAGGCTAGCAAGTTGGTAGAAAATAAAACATTTGCGGATGCAGGATTACGTTGTTATTTGACGAGCGAAGTGGGCATAACTTATGGTATCGTAAAGTTCTTGGAGGTCGACGTTTCAGAGGAGGATTTGAGAGAGAGTCTTACATGTGATTTTAAAATACTTACTGTTAAGAGATTAAACCGTATGTCAGAAGAAGGCCAATGGGTTCCGAGCGAGACTGTTCGTTTTGGTTTTAAGAGCTCCAGTTTGCCTTCGCACTTGTATGGGTATGGTTGCAGATTTAAGGTGGACCCATATATCTTCCCTGTGACGCAGTGCGGCTCGTGCTGGAAGTACGGTCATTTGACGCGGACCTGTCCCACAAGGCGAACGACGTGCCCCAAATGTGGCGGAGGACACACCAACTGCGAGACCACCGAGTTACGCTGCGTCAATTGTAGAGGAAAGCACATGGCACTGAGTAAGTCTTGCCCGATATATTTAAAAGAGAAACAGATTCGATCCATCATGTGTCAAGAGAACAGTACGTATAAGTTTGCGGCTTCAAAGTACCGTGAAAGTAGAGGACGAAAAAGTACACCACCTGTGTTTGCCTTTGGTGACGTAAATAAGAACAGACGATTTGATTTCACTACGCCCTCCATATCTTACAGTCAACGTGTTGCAGCGAAGGTACAATCGCAGGCTGCAACTCACCTTTATGACTTCGCTGTTCCGGAGCACGGGGAGGAGAGAGGTGTGAGTGAAGTTGAATCTAAGGATAGTAGCGAGGAAGGTTCGCTATGGAAGACTTCGAGCGGTAAAAAAAAGAAGAAGAAGAAGGCAAGAAAGCAGAGGAAAGAGGCATCTTTCAGCGCGGCTGGCACTCGGGACCCTCAGGTACCTCCTGCGGCGTCCGCCTCCTCGGCGTCAATGGCGCCGCCCGCTTCAGGTGAGGGAATCAAAGCTGTAGTTGCCAAAGTGTGTGTAAAAGCGTCGAATGTTTTAGCCAAAAATGTTAGTTTTGCCGAAAAAGTTAGTGAGGTCTTGAAGCTAGTTTTAGATGAATTTATGACGTTTGTAGTGGGGATGATTAGCAATGGAGATGTCTTAACAAAACTGTTAGGTCTCTTTTATAATGGATAGTAACAATGTAACTGAAACCGCGACCAGTCCGGCATCGGGCCCTGTGAGTTCTGTTGCACAATTTCTAAATATTGTGCAATGGAACTCGCAGAGCTTGATGCCCAAAAAACACGACTTCGAGCTTTTACTGTGTTCGGAAAAAATTGGTATTTGTATTTTAAGTGAAACTTGGCTTGATTCGGACACAAGTATTCGTTTAAATAACTATAATATTTATAGAAGAGATCGGACGGATTCTTACGGCGGTGTAGCCATTATAGTTCACAGATCAATAAAAACCCAACTTTTTCCTGTGAATTGTTCTGGCAACACCGGTATAGAGACATTATGTATAAAGATCATTAATTGTAAATATTTAGAATATGTTGTTTCGGTTTATTGTCCTTCGAGCATTAGAACTTCACAAAGCGATTGGGATAACATTTTTTCAAAATTTTCGACAAAAACTATTGTTGCTGGTGATTTTAATGGTCATCATTCCAATTGGTCGAATAAAAGTGATACTAGGGGCTTGCAGTTATTAGATTCCTCATTAGAGCATAACTTCATATCCCTCAATAATGGCCATTTTACTAGAATAAAATTAGTAAACGGTAACTTACAGGAATCCGCACCAGATATTACGTTCATAACTTCAGACATAGCTGTTTACTTTGAATGGCAGGTAACGCGGGAGAGTCTAGGGAGTGATCACCTAATAATCAAATTTTCTCTTCGATATCATGATTCACGCAGGTTTGTAACACGACGGAACTTTAAGAAAGCCAATTGGCCTTTATATCAGGAGATATTGAGTGATAGTTTTAGTGAAATAGTAGTTGGTGAAGACAGTATACAGTCGAATTACAATTTTTTCATTGAAAAGCTCTATTATGCTGCCGAAAAAAGTATACCTCTTATCAAAAGTTGTACAAATCCCACACAATCTTTTAAACCTAAGCCATATTGGTGTCCAGAAATATCCCGGGTTATAGCTCAACGTCGTTTGGCTTTAAAGATGTTTAGGCGGAACCCTACTCCCGATAATCTTGATAGACTAAACCAAAAGATCGCAGAGGCACGAAAAGTTCATCGAAAGGCTAAGACTGCCAGTTGGCAACAATTTTGTAGTTCTGTCGATGAGGTGATGACAGCTTCAAGTATGTGGCGTCGTATGCGCTGGATGAAGGGTCTTCGCACGGAACGAGTGGTTGCACCTAGTCATATAAAAGAGAATCTTTTATGTAGCCTGGCTCCTGACTCTGTACTAATATCTCAGCCGGTTTTCAAATCTAATAACAACCTTTTGGATAGGGAATTCTCCAGTCAAGAATTAGAAAATTGCTTAAAAACAAAGGATACTGCACCTGGGGATGACGATGTTACGTACTCGATGATTTACAATTTGCCTTTGGAGGGAAGAGCTTTCCTACTTAAGATTTTTAATTTAATTTTTAGACATTCATTGGTTCCTGAACAATGGCGTAACATAAAAATTTTACCGATCCCTAAACCTAATAGTAACCCAAACCTCTTACCTAAATTTCGGCCTATTTCTTTAATTTCTTGTATGTGCAAACTTTTTCATTTAATGCTCTGCAAACGTTTAGAATGGTTTATTGAAAAGAAAAACATTTTAGCTCCAGTTACGAGTGGTTTTAGAAAGTACCAGTCATGCATGGATTCCTTAGTAAGACTAACTTCACAGATACAAATCGGATTTAGCAAAAATATCTCTACATTAGCAGTGTTTTTAGATGTAGAGAGCGCATATAATAATGTTTTACCTGATCAACTTGTTCGAACGCTTGATGATTTGGGCGTTGGGAATCAAATTTGTAAATATTTATGGTCTTTCCTGAGTAATCGAGTCTTAAAAATTGAAGACGATAATGACCTCCGATCTATGGTTAGATGTACTGGGCGGGGATTGGCCCAGGGTGATCCTCTCTCTCCCTTGCTGTTCAATATTGTAACATATAAAATTTGTACAGGATATGATAATGTAAGTGCACTGCAATATGCTGATGATTTTGTTTTTTATACACAAAATCCACTTTTAGAGCATAGTCAAGAATACATGCAAACTGTTCTTGATTCCGTAGTGATTAAATTAGGTCAATTAGGGTTAGAAGTATCATCGTCCAAAACGCAGTGTTGCAGTTTTAGAAGAGGGCCTAAGATGGATGATGTTGATCTCAAAATTAACAATAACAGGATACCAGCTGTATCACATGTCAAATACCTAGGAATTTGGCTAGATAAGTCGTTACTGTGGAGGAAACATATAAATGAGATTCATGAAAGTACAATGAAGAAGTTAAGTCTTTTAAAGGTTCTCGCTGGTGCATCTTGGGGCCTGCATCCTAAACATCTTCGCCAGCTGTACATATCTCTGATAAGAAGTAGGATAGATTATGGATGCTTCCTATATGACACAGCGGCAAAAACACATCTAGTAAAGCTGGATAGAATTCAAAATATAGCGATGAGGGTCATAGGGGGTTTTATCAGGACAACTCCTGTTCATGTTATGGAGTGTGAAGTTTGCCTGCAGCCACTTATGCTTAGACGACAATTTCTAGGGACAAAGTACTGTCTAAAGGCTCAATCATTTTCTAAAAATATAACCATAGATTTATTTAAAGAACTCCATAATCAACGTGAATCGAGATATTGGAAGAAAAAACCTTTACTAATCTCTATTTTTGACAATACAAAAGTAGAAATTTTAAAGTCAAATTATACTTTGAATATGTTTTCATTAAATACTTGGGTATCTGATATTAGAACAGATTTTATTTTGACCAATGTGGAAGGTATTGATCAGGGAAAAAGCCATTATGATGATAGCGAACTTAAGTATCACACCTTGTGTATGCTTATTTCTAAGTATATGGACTGGCATAAATTATTTACTGATGGATCTAAATCGGACAAAGGTGTCGGTGCAGCCTTTTATGATCCCATTCGCAATGTGAAGGAGACGTTTCTAATTAAGTCAGAATTAAATTCTATTATGTCAGTTGAGCTCTTTGCTATTTCTGAAGCACTATCTTATGCTACCACTCTGAAGTTGGATAAAGTGGTAATACTGACTGATAGTCGAAGCGCCCTGCAACATATTGCTAGCTGCGTCTCTGGCTCAAGAGCAGAGTCAGTGGCATATGCAATACTTAAAAAGGTATTATACCTGTTCAACAGTGGTGTCCAACTTAAATTGCAATGGGTACCTTCGCATATTGGTGTTCAGGGCAACGAGGAAGTGGATCGATTAGCAAAAGAGGCAATTTCATCAGGTGCTGAAACTTTTATTATACCAGAGCACTCAGATGTTTTCCATAAATATAAATTCAAAATTTTTGAGAAATGGAAAAATCATTATATTAATATTTCAGACACAAAGGGAATTTGGTATAGAATTGTACAAAGCTACCCACCACGTGTACCTTGGTTTGTAAATAGTAAGCTTAAGAGATGTTTAATTGTAACAGCACATAGGCTGCGCTCCGGGCACATGCCTCTTGCTAAATTCAAAAATATTATGAAAATATTAGATTCTCCTAACTGTGAGCTTTGTGGAGTCACAGAAGATGTACATCATCTTCTGACTGAGTGTGTACGGAGCCAGTCTTTAAGATCACATTTGGAAATTCACTTTGAATTAAATTTATTAAATATTGGCATTTTTCAAAGCATCTTAGCCGCCCCGCTTTGCTCGGCGGCCAGGATACTGTATAAAATGGTTTATGATATTTTATAAGATTAGTAACTAATTGAATGTACTAACGGGGCTGACGTAGTCAGTGTTTGGCTAAAAGCCCCTTATAAATATAAGATTTAAATAAATAAATAAATCCAACCAACGTAAAACTTACGATAGCCGCAGACTTCTACACTCTCTAAAGAACGATTTTGGTAGGTACCTAGGTACTATCAATACCAAATTTGAGAATGAAGACCTGGCGTCTTCACAAACGTGTTCGTGATGATGGGCAGAACCTGCAGTTCACGCAGTGTCAGTGATTTACCAATAATCCTGTATATGCGTACAATATTAACATTTATTTATGTAGATACTAGTTTATGCCCGCGGCTTCGCATGCGTTGTTTCTATGGATACGCTTAAAGGTGATTTCTATCCCATGGGAACTGATTTATGGGATAAAAAAATGTTTGATTCCAGGATTAGAATGACCTGTGTGAAAAATTTCAGCCCGATCCGTTTAGTAGTTTCGGCGTGAAGAGGTAACAAACATCCATCCATCCATCCATCCATCCATCCAAACTTTCACATTTATAATATTAGTGTGATTACATCTTATCAAAGCTTTCAAGATATTCGCAAACATTTTTCTCAGTCGCGACAAACCTATCAGTGTTTCAGTCTAGGTCATTAATATCACCTTGAAAAATCGACATTTTGATCTCATAAGACAAACTCCCCAGGCTGGTGACGTCATTGTTCAGAATAAGCCCCCAAATTGTGCCATCGATTTGTCAATGTCGCTGCTCATATTTATCACCTCGGGACAATGGTGGCCATGGTTGGTAGCCAGTAGATTTTCTACTTTGAATTATGATAAATAGATGACATTTTTGCAAAATCATTAATAACAAAGAAAATTACAACCAAATACTGTAGATTGCTTGCAACAGTCTGCAGTTACCTCAATTGTAAATACCTTCTCGTTCTAATTTGCTTCTATAAGGTACTTGTTTGTAATTGTCCTTTTTATACCTAAATAATGTTTCTTTTTTTATTATCAAATAATAGAAAAGAAACAAATTAGAACTACTATTTACAATTGAAATAATTCAGCTAACTGCAGACTGCTGCTGTCTGCAGTTAGCTCAATTATTTCATATCATCATCATCATCGTCATCACGACCCACTGATGGGCATAGATCTCTCTATGTTTATGCCATTTGCTAATATATTTCAGAATAATATCAATTATTTCATGTGTATAATAAGAAAAGTATCCTATTATCTAAGTTAGGCTTTGTTATAAACGTACGCCAAATTTCATCTTGAACTTTTCAGTAGCTTTGGACATCCTAGGTAACAAAAATTCAGATTTCACAAACTTTCGGCTTTATAATATTAGTAAGAAAATCTTACCATTTTGCATGAAAATTATTATTTTTAAAGCAAAAGCGGAGTTATGACATATCAGTTCCTGTACGTCTTTGCCGGCGTCTTCGTCACGGTCTAGACGTGGGCGTTTTTTCACGTCACTAGTTACAGTAACTAGCTACGCAGCATGTAACCGAATAACTAGTTTCGAGTCAAATGACAAAGTAGTGATTTTTGGAATGCGTTACTGTACTCTGCCCTGTGCGTTTCATTTCTTTCGCACCGCGCTACCGCAAAAAAACTGAAAAACTGTATAACATTAAAAATTGTATATCCAAACAAAACTATTGTATAGTGTAAAATAAGTGAAATAAACAAATGACAGTTATGAAACTGAAAAATGTAAAAAAATGTAAATAGCTAAATAGTGTAAATAAACTGTAATTTTTATCTATGATTAAAGTAAACAAAATTTTATTAAAATCATAGTTTTATAGTTAGCACTAATCATAATTACTATAAAAAGCAATAACATTTAATGCAGTCAGTCCTAAGCCTGAATATAAATATGAAGGAAAGTTAATTTGTTTGTCCTACGTTATTGATTAAACTGTTTACAAACAAACAGTTATGTGATTTCAATAATTTTCGTGTCGCGAGTAACTGTATTGGTAGTTGAGTTATTTATACAAACAATCACAGTAGCAGAATAAAAGAAACTGGTTACAAAAATCACTAGTTTTAAAACAGGTGACGCCGATCAAGTCACTGGTTTCGTTACGTTTCTTGAAAATGATGTAACGACCCACGTCTATCACGGTCTAAGGCTAGGCGCAAACGGACCACCAGCCACAGCAAACTATGGCACACGCGTCGCCGGTGACGGCCACACGCCACAGTAGTGTCCGCGACTCGCCACTTGATGCCGCTGCGCGTCACGCAAGACGACGACTCTCGCCACTGACACTCACTCACTAAGTTAACCGCTAGGCGTCCTACGCATCGCACGTGTCAATGTAATGTGGTCGATTCCGAACACCGGTGGCTGTCGCGCGCTTTGTGAAAGCCACCGGTGGTCTGTTTGCGCCTAGCCTAGGGTCAAGCAGCCTAACTTCCGTAACCTTGTCTTTGGTAACGGTACGAACGACGATTTCTTTTTCATTCGCTGAATCCAGCGCTGCCATCTAAAAACTCACCCCTTTACGATAACGTTTTAAGGAATCCAAGAGGAAAGAGTAGTTCAAACCTTAAAGAAACTACGTTTTTATTCGACGCTCTAATATCTAAATTACCTTCGTTTGATTTATATTGGTACACTTGATATACGAGTAGGTCCTTATATTGCCTACAGGTACGTTCAATAAGCCCATAGTTCAGTAACATCGTTATACTGAATATATCGGCTTCTCGCGTTCCGATCACAATAATTACAGAGCACATTAATCAAATCCAATCGGTATAGGAATGACGTGGTAATGATACATTGCTTTACATTAAGGTGGGGTAGGTAAACTTGAGGTGATACGCATAACTACAGATGGGCTTATTCCAGTTTTCCCCCTTGGAAATTGCCCCCTTAACCTTCCTATACTCGCGCGTTGGTCTGTGAGACCGACGAAACACATTTTCGTAATTATTTTTATGCAGGTAAATCCTGAGAAGTCGAATTCCTTGCTAGCTGCCGGATTTGTGGCTAACTTCATTTTAGTGCACGCCGCGCGTTCGGGCGAAACGCACGTGTTGTAGCATTTGGCGCCAATCGGTCCATGAGACCGATGCGAGTATAGGTGCAACTTTTTGTGTAAGTATTAATATAATATATTTAGTGCATTTATATATTCTTTACAGACTTTGAATACTTTATGAAGTATGTATAGTAAAATGTATGTATGTATGTTGCTCTATATTATATTTTGACCAATTTTATCATTCTTTTTTAGGTGATACTTCATATCAAAATGGGTGATGATCGAATCAGATTGTTACAGGACGAATCAAGTTCTGGTTCTGGCTATGAAGACGAAAATGACAGTGAGGTAGAAGACAACGTGGAGGTACAAGAAGAGACATACGACACCGAGCAAGACGACGACAATGACGAGATATTTGAGGAAGAACACAATGAAAGTTCCCGTGATTTTTACTTGGGAAAAGATGGACAGACAAGGTGGAATAAATCTCCTGCCTCAAACCCAACTAGGCGACGTGCTAGAAACATAGTCACTCAACTTCCAGGCGCTAGAGGAGAAGCTAGAAATTTGAAGGAACCAGGTGAGCTGTGGCAGCTTTTTTTTTCAGAGGACACTATCAACCTGATAGTAAAATACACTAATGAACAAATTAATCGATTGAAACATAATTTCACAAGAGAAAGAGACTGCGCCGATACAGACAACATTGAAATTGAAGCTTTTTTAGGCCTTTTACTGTTTGCTGGAGTTAGAAGAAACGGTCGTCTAAATGCCAAAGAATTTTTCAAAACTGACGGGTCATCCCCGGAGATATTTCGATTGACTATGGGCTTTACCAGGTTCTATCTATTGATGCGTTGTCTCAGATTTGACAATAAAGATACACGAGAAGAGAGAATAAAACTGGACAAACTGGCACCTATAAGAGAGTTGTTCGACGAAGTTGTGGGAGCGTTCAAAAAATACTACAGTGTGTCTCAGTATGTTACAATTGACGAAAAATTAGAGGCTTTTAGAGGACGTTGCAACTTTCGCCAGTACATTCCATCGAAACCCAACAAATATGGAATAAAAATTTATGCGTTGACAGATGCCAAAATGTTTTATACCCATACCATGGAAGTTTACGTTGGGAAACAACCAGACGGTCCATATCGAGTTGATAGCTCCGCTTTGACTTTGGTTTTGCGATTGAGTGAAAATATTCACAATACTGGGCGTAATATCACATGTGATAACTTCTTCACTAGTATTCCATTGATAGATAAGCTTGAGTCTCAACACAAATTGACAGTTATTGGGACGATTCGTAAAAACAAACGAGAATTGCCTAAACAATTCACGGAAATACGAGGAAGAGCCGAAAAGTCCAGTTTATTTGGGCACCGAGGCAATTGCAGTCTTGTACCCTATGTACCGAAAAAAGGCAAAAATGTCCTTCTCGTATCCAGCATGCACGATGATGCCCAGATCAATGAAGATACAGGTAAACCAGAAATTATAATGGACTACAATAGAACCAAAGGTGGAGTTGATACCGTGGACAAAATGTGTGAGACTTACAACGTTGCACGTGGGACAAATAGATGGCCAATGGTGATATTTTACAGCTTGATGAATGTAGCGGGTATAAATACGTTCATAATATACCTGCACAACAACCCTACCAAGAAAATTAACCGTAGGACCTTTCTTGAAGCTTTAGCATACGATCTGATCAATCCGCAACTTAGACGACGGGCTCTCATTACATCCTTGCCGAGAACCATCAGGCTCAGACTTGCCGAAATATGTAAATTAGATGGACCCGAGTCTTCAGCAACATCTAATAATAATAAAGTTGGTCGTTGTGGATACTGCTCATCAAAAAAAAACCGCAAGACACGTTACAACTGTGCCACCTGCAAAAAATACTTTTGTTTGGAACATGCTGTAACCATATGCCCTGATTGTTATGGTGATGCTCAAAACTAAGCCAAACATAGATAAATATGTCCTTTGATATGTTCATTATTATTTTTCAGAAGTTTATTTTGTTTTTAAAAAGAAGTTCAGACTTTAATTTTGTTTTCCTAGTACTTAAGAAAAAAATCTCAAATTCGAAGACTGATTTGTAATAGACTATAAGTCAGTAAAATAATTAATAAATTAAGTATTATTTATACTATTTTGTTTCATTACATCCTAAACTTTGAAAAAATAGTAAAAGTTTTTGGGCTTCTAAGTAAAAAAAATATGTTGTAGGGGTACAAACTATCGGTCTGTGACACCGTGCGCGAGTATAGGTGTAGCAAAAATTGGCGCGAGTATAGAAAGGTAAGGGATAGGTAACTGGAAACATAATTTCAAAATTTCGAAATTCCCCCTTAACGGTTCTTCTTATTCCATTTATCTCCTTGACAAAATTTGTTCAAGGGGAAAATGGAAACTTAAAATAAAAATCCCAGTTTTTCTTATTCCACTTTTCCCCCCTTACAATTCGGTTCTATAGAATCCAAGATATTTTATGTCAACAACATATTTTAAGAAGATATTTTATGTGAATAAATAATTACTAGGTAGTCAAAAATAAATAATAACATACTTCAATAAAATTTCAAAAATACATACATAGGTACCTAAACCTATAAATATACATATTATATACTTACATAATATATTATGGAAACAAAGGCGCATTCAGTGGCAGCAGGACAAATAGTACCTATAATTAGAATTACTCAGCTCTTGTTGGTAAATAAATTATAAAAACAATAAATCATGCTGGACAAGTCATACAAAATTATCAACCTAAATAGATTATTTGCTTTCATTCTTTATTCACGACAAGACTGGACACTACATGGTGCCTAATTGCAATACGCCATCAATGATCACTGAACAGAAGCGAAGCACAAACTGGCTAGCGAAATATGATCTAATTTACTTCTTAATCCAATCTTGTAAACTCAATTTGTTACCGAGGGCTTACTGAAAGAGTTAAGGCATAAGTTACAGCGATTTCGACGACCTGAGTGGCGTAGGGGGCGAATGTCCGCCTGCGACGCAGGAGGTTGAAGTTTTGTGTCAAATACCTATGTATCGGAATTAAATTGATGGCTTAATGCCAATACCTAGGTATAACTTTAGACAATACACTAACCTGGGCAACACATTCAGAAAACAAGATAAATAAAGCCACCATCTCATTCTGGCCGGCGAATGCTAGGAGAACATGGCGTCCCAGCCCGAAGATCACCCTATGGCTCTACAACACTGTAATCAATGTAGCCCTCGCTGACTTACGGTGCCCTAGTTTGGTGGCCGAGAACAAACCAAAGCACTACCATAAACAAACTCCAGAAGTTCCAGAGACTAGCCTACGTAGCGACTACAGGGTGTATGAGAACTGCCCCCACTGCAGCACTCGAAGCCCTGATAGGCCTAACACCACTGCACCTACACGTGCAACAAGAGGCAGCCGCAGCTGCTTACAGACTCTGGGCGCTAAGTTTATGGGACCACAACACCAAAGCACAACGTAGGTACTATTATAGACGAGTACGCACGTAGCAATCCCATGCTACTCTCGATTCACGATAGAGTACCCAAAAAACACATACACTCTAAAAGCTTCACACAAATAGTAATTATTAGCATTAATAGCATTTGTATGTGTACCAGCTTTTCTCGAACCGAATGGTCTGTTACGTGACGATGGTAAAAGGCTCGATGGTATGGCACTAGTCCCATGGGAGTTGGGGAGGCCCATTGTGTGGGACGCTACATGCGTCGTCACACTTGCGCCTTCCCATCTTCCGAGGACAACCGTGAGGGCAGGCGCGGCGGCAGATTTGGCCGAAGATCTCAAGAGGCGCAAATATGCAGGTCTTGATAGAGCCTACACATTTGCTCCTCTTGGAGTCGAGACCCTAGGTCCGTGGGGTACCGAAGCTCTTCGGGTTTTCAAAAAATTATCTGAGCGTCTGGTCGAAGCGACGCGTGACCCGAGAGCTGGTCAGTATCTGGCACAGCGCAACAGCATATAGCGTGGCAATGCAGCCAGCGTCTTGGGGACGCTTCCGACTGGTATTGATATGGATCAGTTGATGAGCTACCTGTAGATTGTTTGCAACAGTCTGCAGTTAGCTCAATTGTTTCAATTGTAAATACTAATTATATTATTATTTTCTTTGTGAATAAAGGCTTCTGCCATTTAAAAAAAATATTTAAAGATAGATATTTTCTATTATACAAACATTCAGAACGCCCTGGACAAATATTTGCAGATCGTACACACATTTGTCCAGAATTATGAACACATTACGACCTCCGTGGCGCAGCGAGCGAAGGTCCGCCTGCGACGCAGGAGGTTGCGTGTTCGATTCCCGCCTCAGAACAAATTTGTTGTCTGGGTGTTTTCAATGTATAATAAAAAATATCTACCTATCTATGTAGTGTATTGTATTAAGTATATTATCAGTTATCTAATACCCATAACACAAGCTCTGCTTAGCTTGGGGCTAGATAATGATGAGTGGATTGTCCAGCATTATTTATTTATTTATTTATTAATGATTACGGCGGTGACTTGTAGATCATGCAGTTAACAGTGACTGCAAAACGTCTGTTATGATGAAATATCAGATATTATAAAATCAGGTAATAGAATCGAAATTTGTGATTCGCTGTATCGTGCAACTTACAGCTGCCTAAGTAGGAGCAAAGCTCGATAGGACACCGTCGCCTTAGGAACTACGACCCTTATCAACATCTTCGGTTCACTCGGATTCCCTAATAAACATTGTTTCACCCTGTACACGACACATCATACCAACTTCAACTGTAACTACACACGTATAAGCTTCAATTTTGTGTAAGTATTAAACTTGGTGTTGGGTCGTTTGAGGATGATGGGAGAAAATTTACTATCGCTCGTGTATTAACTCAATTGAGGTATATTGTTTCGCCTCACCTTTGTGATATTCAATCATTTGGTGGGATGGTAGATGTCGGTTTTGGTTTTCGAGCCTTGTCTATCTAAAGTACCTTAGTAGTAAGTACCTACATAAATTTTACTATAGGCCTTTAGTAAAATCTAAGTACCCAAATTTGTATGACATCAATGATGTAACAAGCCACGCTTGCTGTGTGGTGCCTTAAGGTGGCGGTTCGCGCCGCGACGGAGACGGGAGACCGAGACAGGAGACTGAGACCAGAGACCGCGACAAGTGTCTCGGTCTCTTCGGCATGTACGGTAGGTCGAGACTGAGACCGAAGATCGCGACAAGTGTCGCGGAGCGACCGCTCAGTTCAAGAGAGTCTGTCGATGAAGTCAGTGGTGTTTTGTGTCATGATGGAAAACCAAGTAATGAAGCTGCTATTGGAGGAAGAAGAAGACGATGATTTGCCCTTATATTATTATTACAAATACAAAGCTGAAAGACGATTACCTATTAAGGATTTATATTTAACTAGAGGTCAAGAAGGATCATTTTCGCTATTAGTAAAGAAGCACCTGATGTTTGATGACAATATATTCAGGAAGTATTTTCGGCTGAATAAAACACAGTTTGATTACGTATTAAATTTACTGAAAAAAAAATGCAAAAGGGAAGAATATCAGTGAAAGAAAAATTAGCACTAACTTTGACGACTGTAACGAGCGCGACACGAGACACTACTGGTCCGGAGCAGCGACCGTCTCGCTGTCTCCTGTCTCGCGTCTTGGTCTCCTGTCTCTGTCTCGCTCGCGAACTGTCGCGTATACATTGCCTAACGTCAAGTAACGGTCGCGGTCACTAGTCTCAGTCTCCTGTCTCGGTCTCCTGTCTCCGTCGCGGCGCGAACCGCCACCTTTAGAATTTGTATCACCCCAACTCTTCCCGTGGGTGTCGTAAGAGACGACAAAGGGATATCCACCGGGGGCGGGCAGCAGCGCCCCCGTAGAACAATTCTACTACCGAACTGCGATCGCCAACTCTCATGCTCCGAGGATAACCTCTGCCTATAAGGCCACTACCCCCATGAGATAAATGGCAAAAAGGCGCTTATCAGGGGGCGGGCCTTTGTCCAACAGTGGACCAATATAGGCTGTTGAGGTAAGACAACAAGCCAAAAGCAGAAAGAAATTGAGCACACTCTGGGAGCCTTTGTCCAGCTGTGGGCAGTGATGACAATAGGAACGAGAGGTATAAAGGTAGAAGAGTCAAATGACAGCTACATTTTCAAGTTAAGTATTAGATCCAAGCTAAGAAAGTTTATTAATATTATGTGGGTTATTTAGTATGTTGTGAATTATTTTCTTGTTTTTCGGGTGCCACCGTTTATTTTGTTCTTACATGACCAGTCCATCCTAAGGTTGCCTGGAAGATATCTCTCATAGCGATAAGGCCGCCTTTGTACTTCGTCTACTCTTAGCATTTATTTCTGTATCGTTATTTGTCTTTGTGTGGTACAATAAAGTATTATCTATCTATCAATCCAAGCTAACAATGTACTAATTAGTGTAAAAATTAGCATATAAATAGGTTCTTTCCAGTTATTTTTTCAGGCACCTCTACAGGGTCGTGACGTGACACGATTATTCTGGTTTCCGCTGAAAACCAGCGCTGGGTGCAAACATCCAGCACAATGCTGAGCGGAAACCATGTTTGCCTTGCGCTCTGCTACGCGCAAAATTTAAATCACGTAACGTAGCATACGGGTAGAAGTTCAGATGCTTTATTCAGAAAGAAAATTACGTTCAAATAATAGAAATAATTTAGAACTAGTATTTAAAATTGAACAAATTGAGCTAACTGTAGACTCTTGCAAACAATCTACTGGTAGCTCAACTGATCCATATCAATACCAGTCGGAAGCGTCTCCAAGACGCTGGCTGCATTGCCCCGCTGTATGGCAATGCTGATGCGTTGACCAGCATTAACTACACATTATACCTACATATGTATACGTCAATTTATTGTGTAGTACTTGTTCGTAGCCTGTCTTCAGCTTGCCGCATCCAGCATCTGCCTGCAGTCTTTCGCAGATCGTCATCCCACCTGGCCGGAGGGCGTCCTACGCAACGTTTGCCCCAGCCATTCTATTCTATTCTATTATACATCTGTATACCTATAGAACACAATACATGATTGAGTATTGAGAATTAAATGTATAACCTGATCGTTGTGAAGATTAACCTCTATGTCTCTTCTAAAGAAAAATAACTCGAAGGTAGGTTCGCTGATTCTTTTTAGGGTACACTACCCTAAAAAGAATCAGCGAACGGGACTAACCCGGACAGGGCTAAACTCAGCAACACCAATATCTTAGTTACACAAGAAACCAATTTCCCTTCGAACCTAAAAAGGGTATTGTCGCAAACTACACTTTCAAAACTTCTCAACCGAAACCCAAAGAAAATATGCGAAAAATAAAAAGCAAAACTCGATTTACTCTGTACAAGACCGGCTTATAAATAACCTAACATTCTCTAGAACTTTGTCGGAGCAAACGCTCGAGCGGATTCCTCTAAGTTCCAACAGAAGTGGACAGAAGTTGTTTCGACAAAGTCCGTGTGTTGTGTACATGTAAAAGTTGTGAAGTTGAACTGGAGTGCGTAACTTTAACCCATATCAATGTGGAGTGACGGTTTTGTTTTGCAATGAAATTGGTTGGCGTTAAACTATTGCCTGCTAGGACAATGGAATAATTGAAAATAGGGATTTATTTTCCGAGAGACTTTGTGTTCTTGTAGACATGACATGGGCTAAGCCGTTTGACCAGTAATGGTTTAGGGCTTAGGTACTTTGGGGACTCTCTTTTAGGAATACCTACAGTATTTTTATGGCTTAAGGGTCCGGCGACGGATGAATTTCCCATACAAACGTAGTACCAAAATTATTTGTTGTTTGAGAATATTTTCACCATGGTTTGCTATTATTTGTATTAGAATAGTATTTATTTAGGTTCCTGCCACAAGCTTTTTTTTCAAATACTTATTTACACAATTACTAAGAAAACATTAATTCTTTAATGTAAACATGCGATTTGGTTTAATTTCATTTCAGAAAGGTATTTTGAAAAAAAATTGTGACAGGAACCTAGATAAATACTATTTTAATACAAATAATAGCAGACCATGGTGAAAATATGCTCAAATTACAAATCATTTTGGTATTACGTTTGTATACCTTTTCTAAGTGTACGTACATTTATTGTATTTATGGAAATAAAGAGTTTTTGATTTTGATTTTGATTTTATGGAAAATTCATCCGTCGCCGGACCCTTAAGTTATTTTATATTGACAAATATTTTAAGTAGGTAGTTTATAGTTTAAAGTACCTATTAGGATTCATCTATTTTTGAAAGTTTATGACCGCGGTTTCGCAAAGGTAATTTCTATCCCTTGGGAGCTGATTTATGAAATGGTGAGCGTATGTTTTATTCGAGGTCTAGACCTATCTGTATGCAAAATATCAGCCCGATCCGCTAAGTAGTTTTGGCGTGAAGTGGTAACAAACATCCATCCATCCATACATCCATACATCTAAATTTTCGCATTTATAATATTAGTGTGATTTGTTAATTTTTTAAATCTTCATTGACAAAGAAAATAAATTACAATCAAATAATAGAAATAAATTAGAGCTAGTATTTACGATTGAAACAATTGAGCTAACTGCAGACTGTTGCAAACAATCTACATTTAGCTTAACTGATCCATATCAATACCAGTCGGAAGCGTCCCTAAGATGCTGCCCCGCTGTATGAAAAAGCTGATGCGCTGCGCCAGATACTCACCAGCTCTCGGGTCACGCGTCATTTCGACCAGATATTCAGATAATTTTTAAAATGTTTTTTTGTGATTTGATTTTTTTGAACAAACTAGAAACCTACTTAAAGTTCTATATTTACGATGTTTTTTAAGTTTTGGGATACATAAAAATACCTCGGAGATAAAATTGTAGGCCAACATTTCGGGATCCTTCTCTATTAATTAGCAAAAGAATCATCAAAATCAGTTCACAATTAACAGAAATGTCTGCGAGAATTCTTAAAAAACATAATTACAGCCGAATATAGAACCAGCTCTTTTTTTCAAGTTGGTTAAAAAGCACAGAAACGTGGATGTCTGTGGACGTGAAAGGACGTCGTTTCCCAGCTGTGGGTAATCCTAGGCTAAATGATGATGACGATAGTTTAAAATCATTAATATTTACCTTACCCACTGCTGGGTGCTACCATTCATTCTATTGTTTTATAAATCATAGGCTAAACCAAAATATTTTTTAAACCAATAGTTACATACAAAGAGGATTAAACGATACTCTGTTAGCAAATCCATCCGAACATCGAATTTTTAGTAAAAACAAGCTAACTCAATAAAACGGCTATGGCATAAAATAAAACCCACCAAATAGAGCAGTCGTCACACAAGTGAAAATACCTCATCCGAAAAAGCCTTAAAACTTCAAGTTTTCTGTAGGTGTGAAATTACAGTGGCAGCGGGCGGGGCGGATGAGCGGGTGATGCGTCGAGCGGGAAACGCTCATTTCAATAGATGAACACAGTAGCAACGGAGCGTTTGAGCGGTTTGGACGGTTATCTATGTTTCGTGTGCAATTAATATTTGCTTATATTAAAATGTCCGATTATTTGGAAGCTAGCGCCTTTATACCTGACCTGGGACCTTTTTTTTCTAAAAGCAATCGCCACGATAGGAGAATTTCATACTTTATACGAAAGGCTACGAAACCATGAAGATCAATTTTATGAATACACTCGAATGACCGTAACAACTTTTGACTACATATTAAATGCTGTACAAACACAGTTATCGAAACCCGAAACTAACTTCATTGCCTTAACAATATCTCCTGCGCAGAACAAACCGAGCGGAAAACGCAAACTGACTTGCGTCCACCCGCTCCGCCCGCGACACACGCTTCTCCCGCCGCGATACCCGCTCGCCCGCCCCGCTCGCACTTGGTGCACCTTGGTACACAAGTACCTATGTGCTTGTCTTACACGCCAGCGGATTCCGCTACCCGCGCCGCTCCTACTGTAATTTCACACTAAGCTGATGATTACAAATGACGAACTAGGTACGATAAAGAATCTGAACTAAGATGAACTAAGAAGAAATGGCCAGGAAGCGGGCACAATCCGCAGAGCTGGAGCACGTTTGTAACAAACAATTCCGTGTAGTAGTATTTATGATCAGTAATAGATCAGTCATCTTTCAAACACAAGTTCTGCTTACTTTGTGGCCAGATGACTTTGTGGTTTTGTGAAAATTTCCTGTATTTATTCACTTCAACGACTGATTTGTAGCGATTATGTTAGTAGGTAGTAGTAATGGGATATGTAGGTAGGACTGGTATTACTTTCAATGAGGTGGCAAACACTCAGCGGTCTATTCCTCTACAAATTATTTTCACTCGGTAAAATATTTTACGTTAACTGAAGATTTTATTCACTGAATTTAACAATGAAAACTCTACAATAGGTAACAAAGTATCTTTCCATACTAAATAAATTAAATAAAAAATATTGTTCACTTTATGATTGTGCGAGCTGTTCTATGCAAAAAAACTTGATGGTCTGTAAAAAGTTTTTATTTTTTATGTTTTTACAAAGCAACAAACATTACTGATACCAAAAATATAACACATTTTTTGTGAAAGTTCAATGTTCTAACAGTTGTAGTGATCTAGAAAAACAGTTAATTCCCCTATTGCAGGTTTTTCGTATTTTTAGTTCGATGACAACTGGTTTTAACAATTTTACAGTCGCTTTCAGGACAGAGTATTTAATGTAGATCGTGTAACGATGAAACTTTTGGTAAGCATTTTCATCGAAAGTTTTCCTAAGCGAGGTAACTCAAATTGAAAACCAAAATCAATTATAACATTTTAATCGCTCACAGTTATAAGATTAATCTTTCTATCAAACCGGGATTCAAACTTACAAACTTAACTTTCGAAGTCAAGGCGCCACTAGGCCTAGTGCGCCCACCCCTTTGATAAGACAATGACAAATACCAGCAATTGGTTTTTGCAAATTGTGCACCCAACGGGATATTAATGTGACTCGATTATTTTTCTCAGTTAATCAACTGCGGGGCACGATAGGAAAAATTTGGGACCAGATATTTTGTTTTTAAAATCCTAATGTTTTGCTTTCGTGTACCAGCACAGTCTTACCTCCGTATACAAACACAACTCAGATTTAAGTATGTTACTTAAATCTGAGTTGCGTTTGAGTATTCGAGGCTAAGTAGGTAATAATCTTTGACAATCAACAGTCTGCAGTCAGCTCAAATGTTTCAATTGTAAATACTACCTAGTTCTAATTTATTTTTATTATTTTATTTCAATTTTCTTTGTTAATAAAGGTTTCTGCTCTCTAAAAAAATCATCTTTGATCAATATTTATTCAAATTCTAAACAAGATTTCTTCTGTGACTTATGCACTCTCAAATGCATGCAAAGGCATTCTTTTTTTGCTTATTTGTGAAACTTTAGTTTGATTTTGGTTCACATTCTGAACCTCCCATTTCGTGATGATGGAAATTGGATTTAAGATTAAAATTGGAGCTCATTTTAAGTGTAGGCGTGTTCCTACACTAAGGTGGATGTAGTGTGGGGCAAGATAATGAAAATACCGTGGACTGCACACCGCACCATCTTATCCATTCTGAAGAAGCTTTCCTTTCCGGGTTGTGGTAACCGCAAGGTGAATGGCAAACGATTGCGAGGACGGAGCCTATGCTGCACATGCATGGAAAGCAGCATGAGCACGGCTATCTGCGCTGCAGAAGACCGACCCGATGGAGACATATCGTGCATCCCAAGGTCTTACATAAAGCTCCCGACCCATAGTTCATAGTCTCGAATCACTGGTCTGTAGCTGTGGTGTCCAATTTAGGTGGTACTTATTTCTATCACAAAATCCACAAAGATTATACCAAACCTTACAAGGGATAATAAAACTCAAAGTTGAACATAAATATCTTTCCGAACAATATTATTCTTTCCTATCAACTAAACAAAGGGGCATTATGAAAACTTTTCCCGTTTTCGGGTCATTAACAATAGGGAAGGTTTTTGTATTCAAAACAGAGGGAAAGCAAACTATTTTAACCTGTGTCACTGATAAAGTTTATTGGAAAAAGAGATGTATGTCTAAGAGATTTGGTTCCATTTTGTAGTACCTACTGAGGCTAATCTTGAATAGAATGTCGCTAGGTGTAGGTTCGAGAACTATGTACCTAGGAATCTACCTGTTTGCTTCTACAAATACACAGCTAAATAGATTTATCATGAATTTTGACGCCGAAAAGTGAACTCATTATTTTCATGAGAGTATTAATAGCTACTATGAGAGTATTTTGAACTTAAAGAATTTAAAATGTATGTATATTTAGAATGTATTTTCTGTCTGATTTTCCTTGAAGTGAAATTTTGAAGTTTAGTGTATTCTGCTGTTTCCTTTCCACGTGTAAAACTCGAGTCCCTTGCACGTTGCTGTAGTTTATCAGAAGTAAGTACCGATTTCAGAAGCTTTGCTCTCTGAAATATTCAACTTTCATTTTAGGAGTTACAATCATACCTAAGGAGGGTTTACTTATTTGCAAAAAGAAGGTTTTACCTATTGTAGGAGCATGTAGCTGGACCTAGAAGATTCTTAAGTTGGAATTATGCGTACGTCCAAGAACAATAAAGAAATCTTTGGCTTACTTGAGCTAAGACACGATTGGTTGGTATTTATATGAGGTTTTACGGACAAAGTTTGGAAATAGTAGACGGCTTCTACTTTTTCTGTTAAACAACCACTCGAATCTCGACAACAATTGACTGTTTAACGCGTTCACTGTCCACAGACAGTTTAAGAGCTCTTTGCAGAAAACAATACCAGTTCACAGTCAATATGCGGGCTAGGAGCCGATCCATTTTGTAACCACGCTTGGCTTTGTGGACTTAAGATGAATGACTTATTAAGTCGATTATATGGTCACTTAACATCTGGTGGAATTGTGGACGAACTGAGGTAAATCAAAATGAGAATCAACAGTTAATTTATCCCGCATGTGTCATGTAAAAAGCTTTTTTACATTTCACTATTGCAGAACTATCTAACATTGGGTTTCAAGAAAATTCGGCACATATAAAGGAACGGTAGAAATATCCTTCTTTCCGTTCACCCCTCGCTGGGAAATTGCTCCCATATATCGAGGCTTATCTGTAGATCTATTTACATCTTCATGTTGCGAATGCTCCGTTTCTGGCGCTAGAAATTGCTTTTATTAATATTTTTACACGAATATAAACTTTGACACTAACTTTGTTGTTAGAATACTCCTACATTTCATGACATGTTTTTACTTACCTATCGTGAATTCAACAAATTATCATAGTTTTAGTAGTTTCTTTCAGGGCCAGCGTTAAGATCGATTTCTTTCCATTTATAGAATAGTTAGTATAAGTCATCATTGTATGCTATCACAACAGCCTATATTAGTCCACTGGTGGACGCAGACCTCCCCCCCTTTATTCGACGCCACTCGCCATTACTAACCAAATTAGTTACTAATTTGCCCTAGTCATTCGAATGTTTCGAATAATTTGTGAAGTCGAATAATTCGAATGAAATCATTCACAGTCGCGCGACTTTAATGTATAAAATAATATATTCTGCACGCTAGCTTTTATACGGCTACGAAAATATCTACGTCACTGACCTTTAAATCCAACGTAGCATCTACTGAACGTCAGTACAAAGACGTCCATAGCTGAACAAACCTCCGCCCGCATCATTGATAAAAACTTTCGATAAACGGTACACCAACCGAACCCTAGCGCTAAGCAGCAGCAACCTTCGCATCATGACAAGAGCCCTAACTGGACACTGACGCCTCAACAAGCACAGTTATTTTCTAACTGGGGCTAAGCGACACACAATCCTGCAGATTCTGTGAGGAGGAAAAGGAAACGCCTCTCCATTCTTCTAGCAGAGTGCAGAGCACTGATGCAAAGTTACATCCACCTGGGCAAGCACCTGCTTAGCCCAGACGAGCTAAGAGAATTCACTTCGAAGAAAATCCTGCAGTTCCTAGTAGCTGCAGGGCTTAGTGGCGAATTCTGAACTCACAAATGCTGAACACACAAAGTGGCGATCACGTTAGGCCTATCATGGCCGCAGTGATACGAAAGCAACAAAATTGAAATTAAAAATAAATTCTCCCGCCGTGGTTATTAAGGCAAAGCCTTAATAACAGCATGCAGATTGGTGATCGCAGAGAAGATGTAGAATAATACACAGAAGGAAACAGACTTTTATGACACCCACGGTCAAAGTTGGAGGGATTCATCATCATCATCATGAGCCTATATTAGTCCACTGCTGGACATAGGCCTCCCCTAATGAGCGCCATAGCGCCCTGTCTTCAGCTTGCCGCATCCAGCATCTGTCTGCGGTCTTTCGCAAATCGTCATCCCACGTCGGAGGGATTGATTCATATTAATCGTAATAATCGAGAAATTTGTAATTGGTAATAATCATACGTTTTATGTATAACAACATGGTACCTGCACTCACATGTAATAAAACTATTATCATTAATAGGGATCACAATATTTCAAAACATTTTAATTTTAACGATCTATAATGATCAATTTATTTTAATGTGTAGAAAACAGCAGCAGTGCTAATTTATTAATGAGCTAATTGGTTTGGAATTACAACAGAGAGATAATGTTCATTTGTGGATTTTATTACTGTCCCTGAAATTAGCGGCCTTCCAGTTTCATTCCCGTGGTAAATGAACTCGAAGCGAGTAGGGATGCTCTGTGGTGCCGCCGGTTTAGAATTTGCACCGCCCCAACTCTACCCGCGGGTGTCGTAAGAGGAATATCCTCCGGGGGGCGGGCAGCAGCGCCTCCTGCAAAACCTACCACCGAACTGCCATCCCCAGTCCGAATGCTCAGCGTGGGCATAATGGGAACTACCCCCCCATGAGATGAAAGTCAATAAAGCGTTTATCAGAGGTATGCCTGCGTCCAGCAGTGGACCAATATAGGATGTTGAGGTGATGTGAGGTGAATAGGGTTAGATCCTACCCAGCTCAATGATGCCGGTCTTGATACCAAAAAAAAATCATCAGTATAAAAACTCTGCAAAATTTACGCAATACCATTTGGGCTAACTACCTACCCACCTACCTACAGCACCTACCCAAATTAAATTTAATAGAGGTTGCCTTTTTATTTACCTTGAAACTATTTTATTTACTAGGGAACTCATTTAGGTATATACTTCATGCCTACAATTATTTGAACATTTTTTTTTGTAAATACACTATAAAGTTATACTTAATCATACCCCGAAAAATATTAGTAAATCATACAAACATTGGCTCGCGGCGGGAATAGAGTCCGTAATGTTCCGGCGACCCTTCGCACCGTGCGTCGCAAAGGTCAACATGTAAATACCTGCTTCAAACTTAGTATATATTTAATTTATTTCATTTTGTATAAACACAGATTCATTGATGTATAAAATAATCTTCATTTCCATCAATATTGAATCAACGAAATACAGTTTCCAAACTAATATTTTATACAAATACCTCAGTAATTTCACACACAATGGCTTAGAAACCAATCGCCCTAACCAGTTTTTAATGAGTTTCAAACTATCCAACTCATATAACATTTCAATCGAGGCCTGGGTAGGTAGGTACAAAAATATTTGGGGCTATTAAAATTCGCTTCAGTTAACGAACCGTGTAAGTAAATTAATGCAGTCACTGCCCATTCTCACCGGTGTGTTGCGGTGCGACCCTCAGGCGCGTGCAGCTGTCTGCTGAAAGAACCTGCAGATCATAGAGTATAAACTCGCTGCTGTCTCCAAGTGCGGCGTGCAGTGAGCGGCGCCGCTAGAGCATTCATTTCAACAAACATCCGACGCTCGCCGCACTCAGCTCAGCCGCTCTAGCCAGCACACATGTCCGCTTTAGCTAGCACGCATCTCCGCTTTAGCCAGCACACATCTTCGGTCCAGTCTAGCCGCACAGCTTCGGTAGAGACAACCTGAAAAAGGTTTCTTCTCGTCTCCACTTCGGACATCTCCGCACATCCCCGCTTTATTGGAGTTTGGGCCTTAACAGGTACAAAGGATTATTATTTGGGTTGGATAACGGTAGGTATCTTTAATTCAATTTTTGGCCTGAAAATCAGGACGTGGTTGAAAGAAGTAGCGTCTTGGGTACCTAGTTTGCTATATTTTCTTTCTAATGCGAGTCCAAATACAAAAAAAAAACAAATATTTAATCATTATTTTTTTAGGACAAGTAAATTTTTTACTAAATTGTTATCACGCAATTAAGTGTTATTTGATTTCTTACACTTGTTATTATCCACTATCGAAAATCACACTAGTAATATAAATGCGAAAGTTTGGATGGATGGATGGATGGATGGATGGATGTTTGTTACCTCTTCACGCCAAAACTACTGAACGGATAAGGCTGAAATTTCGCATACAGGTAATTATAAACCTGGAATCAAACATAGGCTACTTTGTATCCCATAAATCAGTTCCCATGGGATAGAAATCACCTTTAAACCCGCGGCTTCGCACGCGTTGTTTCTATGGAAACGCCATAGAAACAACGCGTGCGAAGCCGCGGGTTTAAACTAGTTATAAATATTTCTCATAGCATCATCTAGCCCCAACCTAAGCAGAGCGTGTGTTATGGTTACGAGATGACTTAGCCTACTAATATTATAAAGCCGAAAGTTTGTGAAATAGCAAAGCCTAACTTTCATAATAGGCTACTTATTATACTGAAAATACACGTGCAAAGCCGCGGGCAGAAGCTAGTTATACATAAAGCAATACATTACATCGATAGATATGTATATTAGAAAAATGAATGTACAATACAAAACGCTCAAATTATATGTTTTCCCTACGTAATAGTGTTGCCAGGCTACTGGGCGTAGGTAGGTACTATCTGCGAAAATATATTGCCAGAACTGACGCCCAGCCCAATATAAAGCGCCCGTAGATCATGTATGGGGATGGCTTAGAGGCGTGAGCTGAACATTTTTTCAGCTCTCGGTTTACCTTTTTTATGTTTTATTTAAGTACTCGAAGTATGAGGTAAAAGTTCCCGGGATTTATTGAAAGGATTATTTTTAGTTACGGGTTTATGCCTTATGATGGGCTCAAGAGTTTACATGGCCGCGTGTGTAAAAAAATTGGGTTGTTACTAATTTCTGATTGTTTATTTTATATTTAGAAGCAATTTTGGTATCTAAATTACTGTTGTGATGCTCCATGAGCAAGGTAGTACTTAATTTTTTTTCATAGAATCTCGATTCTTGTCAACTTTCAACATCCATAGATAAAACAATATTGAAATAACTGACGAGCCTCGGCAGTGATTGCATAACGATATTCTTAAACTAACACTTACATTGCCCATGGGTAATGAGGATCCGTAACGTTTTTAGTTGTGAATGCTGATTTATAGATCTAAGAAATCCATAACACACAGTGCAAAAAATTTTGTTCTACGACAAATATTTATAAGTTATGACCAAATTACTAGCAAAGTTCACTGAGTGACCGCCGCGGGTGCGTGTGACGTCACTCGCTCGGTCGCCGCTTGTTAACCGTAGACAGATATCAGTTTTTAGTGATTTACTCCGAAACTATAAAATTAGGAAAATAAATGACAAAACCAAATAGACTCAGTTTTTTCATACGATGGGTCTCTCAAAACTCAGTATATCTTTTAGTTAACGGGCGGCTACCAAGCGAGTGACGTCACACGCACCCGCGGCGGTCACTCAGTGAACTTCGCTAGTAATTTGGTCATAACTTCGTACTTAATGGTCCGATTTGAATAATTTAAAAAGATATATCATTCTTATCTCATAAAGAATAACGTTAATACTAGTTTTGTTGAAATTGCTATAACTTAACTAATCATCATTAAGTATTAATTACTCACATATATTTTACTATAAAAACTATCGTAGTTTGACGAATTCATTACGGATGTAAGCGGGTTAACTACGAACCTTATTTGTGTTGGAAGAACACCAACGTTTCATCCCTTAACGAGGGACATCTTCAGGGTGAGTGCGGTTCTAGACGCGCGCGTTCCGCATCCCTCCGAGCACTGCGCGCGAGCGCGCGTTGAGCCCGCGACGTGAGCGCCGGGGGTGGGGGTGGTGGGGGGTGCGCTGCTTGAAGATGCTGTAGGGCGTGAGAGTCATCTACTCGTAAGGATCCTATTGTGTCGGGTGTTGGTATTCTCTGGGTACATATGGAACTAACAGTATCTACACCCGGCTCCATACTGCTGTTCGACTTCTCATGAAGACACGGCTTCCAGGCGGGTGGTAGGTTCCAACCTCTGTCTCTGTTGAAGTTGGGCCATCGATCTATCTCTATCGCCTCGCGTATCTTGCGGGGAACAAAGAATTTTTCCCTAGACAAGACACGGGCCTTGTCGAAACGTACGTAATGCGATGGTCCTTCCTCAATACAGTGTTCTACCACCGCCGAGCTATTGGTGTCAACATTCTTTACGGCGCGTATGTGTTCCGAGAGCCTGGTGGATATGTTCCTCTTTGTCTCACCGATGTAACATTTACCACAGTCACATGGGATCATGTATACGCCGGGGACGTCCAGTGGTACTCTATCCTTCGGAGAGCGCAGTAATTGCCGCAGTTGCGTCTGAGCTCGAAAGATCGTCTTAATGCTATATTTCCGCTGTAGCAACTGACCGATCTTGTCCGTGAGTCCCTTCACAAAGGGCAGGTATGCGACCGCTCTCTCGACGGAATGGGGCCGCTTTCTTTGGGACATGTTGGCAATACGGCAGCTCTGTCTCCAGCCGTAACCATTTCGCTGTAGTACATCTTTGACGTGCTGTAGTTCACCTTCTATGTATTGTGGGTCACATAGCCTTAAAGCTCTATTTATAAGAGTGCGTGGCACTGAAGCTAGGTGTGACGGATGATGGTGCGAGTCAGCCTTTAGGTACATATCTGTGTGTGTTGGTTTGCGATAGACCGTGTGTGTTAATCGTCCCGAGTGTGTACGCTTAACCAAAACATCAAGAAAAGGCAGAGCACCGTCTTTCTCATACTCCACAGTGAATGCTATTTTCGGATGAATGCCATTGAGGTGTTCTAATAGCGTGCTAATTTGGTCTTGTTGTATAATAGCAAACACGTCATCCACATATCGCCACCAATGTCTCGGCCTCACGGGTGCATTTTCTAAAGCAGTGCTTTCGAACCATTCCATATAGATGTTAGCCACGACTGGTGCTATCGGAGACCCCATGGCTACCCCGTCCTTTTGTAGGTAATAATTACCTCGCCACAAGAAGTACCCGCTTGTTAAGGTATGTTCTATCACCTTCATGTACTCAATAGGTATTCCTGCCATATTCAATAAATTCTGAATGATTTGTAAAGTCTCTGCTATTGGTACATTAGTGAACAAAGAGGACACGTCAAAACTCACCAGTCGTTCATCCTGTTGCAGCGTGATATCTTCCAGGAGCTGCGTAAAATGCGTCGAGTCTTTCACGTAGCTAGAAGTCTTTCCTACATACGGATGTAGTAGGTTCGCCATATATCGTGCTGTTTTGTACGTAGGTGAGTCTATCTGGCTGACAATAGGGCGTAAGGGCCAGTTAGGTTTATGAACCTTTGGTAGACCATAGATTTTAGGAGGTGTGGGATTTATGGGTCGCAACGATTCATAGAGATCCTTAGATACAGCGAGCAGTAACTCCTTCAACTTCGAGGTCACTCTATTAGTCGGGTTGTGGGTGACTTGTGTGTATGTTGACCCATCACTAAGCAGGTCCGTTATCTTTTGCTCATAGGACTCTGTATCTACAATCACAGTTGCATTTCCCTTATCTGCCGGTAGCACCAGAACATCCATATTGCTACGTAAGCTCTTCAAGGCATTGAGTTCCATTTTCGGCATGTTGGGCTTTGGTAACTTCGCCGAACGTACCAGTGTTGCGATATCTTGCCGCAGACAATCCGCATCATGCGGTGGTAACTTGTTACGAGAGATCGTGTCTTCCACACTCGTAATTATGGATTCCACTGGCACTCTCTGAGGCGTAGGTGCGAAGTTTAGCCCTCTTGACAGAGCACGCTGCAGATCTTGAGAAATTGGTTGAGAAGAAAAATTGATCACGACATTCCCCTCTGTAGAGCAATTTGCACTTACCATTTGCTTCGTGTTTTTTGTCAGGCGCTCTAGTTTCCGTTTATGGGTATTATCGGTTTTATTAAGTATAGATTGTGCCCGGTTAAAGGTCATACCATCAAGTGTCACCCATAAATCTTCACTTAGACACTGTGCCAATTTCAAATGTAATGCAAACAACTCCTCCGATATCACCGAGATCCTTTGATAAATATCTCTCACTACCCTCGAGCGTAATTTGTTGTTTACATTTTCGAAGAACTTTTCGAAACCCCGAAAGCATTTCACAGATTTAACTTTCATAAAATTAGGCACGACTCCCACTTCACTGCACTGTTTCACAAAAGATAAACTGCACTCGAGTTTGTTTCGTTTGATTCTAAGATACGCGAACCGTTTTACACTGTTGAGCCATACCTTCCCGTAAAGGTTTGCTATTTTACTATAAAAACTATCGTAGTTTGACGAATTCATTACGGATGTAAGCGGGTTAACTACGAACCTTATTTGTGTTGGAAGAACACCAACGTTTCATCCCTTAACGAGGGACATCTTCAGGGTGAGTGCGGTTCTAGACGCGCGCGTTCCGCATCCCTCCGAGCACTGCGCGCTCGAGAGAGCGGTCGCATACCTGCCCTTTGTGAAGGGACTCACGGACAAGATCGGTCAGTTGCTACAGCGGAAATATAGCATTAAGACGATCTTTCGAGCTCAGACGCAACTGCGGCAATTACTGCGCTCTCCGAAGGATAGAGTACCACAACTTCAACAGAGACAGAGGTTGGAACCTACCACCCGCCTGGAAGCCGTGTCTTCATGAGAAGTCGAACAGCAGTATGGAGCCGGGTGTAGATACTGTTAGTTCCATATGTACCCAGAGAATACCAACACCCGACACAATAGGATCCTTACGAGTAGATGACTCTCACGCCCTACAGCATCTTCAAGCAGCGCACCCCCCACCACCCCCACCCCCGGCGCTCACGTCGCGGGCTCAACGCGCGCTCGCGCGCAGTGCTCGGAGGGATGCGGAACGCGCGCGTCTAGAACCGCACTCACCCTGAAGATGTCCCTCGTTAAGGGATGAAACGTTGGTGTTCTTCCAACACAAATAAGGTTCGTAGTTAACCCGCTTACATCCGTAATGAATTCGTCAAACTACGATAGTTTTTATAGTAAAATAGCAAACCTTTACGGGAAGGTATGGCTCAACAGTGTAAAACGGTTCGCGTATCTTAGAATCAAACGAAACAAACTCGAGTGCAGTTTATCTTTTGTGAAACAGTGCAGTGAAGTGGGAGTCGTGCCTAATTTTATGAAAGTTAAATCTGTGAAATGCTTTCGGGGTTTCGAAAAGTTCTTCGAAAATGTAAACAACAAATTACGCTCGAGGGTAGTGAGAGATATTTATCAAAGGATCTCGGTGATATCGGAGGAGTTGTTTGCATTACATTTGAAATTGGCACAGTGTCTAAGTGAAGATTTATGGGTGACACTTGATGGTATGACCTTTAACCGGGCACAATCTATACTTAATAAAACCGATAATACCCATAAACGGAAACTAGAGCGCCTGACAAAAAACACGAAGCAAATGGTAAGTGCAAATTGCTCTACAGAGGGGAATGTCGTGATCAATTTTTCTTCTCAACCAATTTCTCAAGATCTGCAGCGTGCTCTGTCAAGAGGGCTAAACTTCGCACCTACGCCTCAGAGAGTGCCAGTGGAATCCATAATTACGAGTGTGGAAGACACGATCTCTCGTAACAAGTTACCACCGCATGATGCGGATTGTCTGCGGCAAGATATCGCAACACTGGTACGTTCGGCGAAGTTACCAAAGCCCAACATGCCGAAAATGGAACTCAATGCCTTGAAGAGCTTACGTAGCAATATGGATGTTCTGGTGCTACCGGCAGATAAGGGAAATGCAACTGTGATTGTAGATACAGAGTCCTATGAGCAAAAGATAACGGACCTGCTTAGTGATGGGTCAACATACACACAAGTCACCCACAACCCGACTAATAGAGTGACCTCGAAGTTGAAGGAGTTACTGCTCGCTGTATCTAAGGATCTCTATGAATCGTTGCGACCCATAAATCCCACACCTCCTAAAATCTATGGTCTACCAAAGGTTCATAAACCTAACTGGCCCTTACGCCCTATTGTCAGCCAGATAGACTCACCTACGTACAAAACAGCACGATATATGGCGAACCTACTACATCCGTATGTAGGAAAGACTTCTAGCTACGTGAAAGACTCGACGCATTTTACGCAGCTCCTGGAAGATATCACGCTGCAACAGGATGAACGACTGGTGAGTTTTGACGTGTCCTCTTTGTTCACTAATGTACCAATAGCAGAGACTTTACAAATCATTCAGAATTTATTGAATATGGCAGGAATACCTATTGAGTACATGAAGGTGATAGAACATACCTTAACAAGCGGGTACTTCTTGTGGCGAGGTAATTATTACCTACAAAAGGACGGGGTAGCCATGGGGTCTCCGATAGCACCAGTCGTGGCTAACATCTATATGGAATGGTTCGAAAGCACTGCTTTAGAAAATGCACCCGTGAGGCCGAGACATTGGTGGCGATATGTGGATGACGTGTTTGCTATTATACAACAAGACCAAATTAGCACGCTATTAGAACACCTCAATGGCATTCATCCGAAAATAGCATTCACTGTGGAGTATGAGAAAGACGGTGCTCTGCCTTTTCTTGATGTTTTGGTTAAGCGTACACACTCGGGACGATTAACACACACGGTCTATCGCAAACCAACACACACAGATATGTACCTAAAGGCTGACTCGCACCATCATCCGTCACACCTAGCTTCAGTGCCACGCACTCTTATAAATAGAGCTTTAAGGCTATGTGACCCACAATACATAGAAGGTGAACTACAGCACGTCAAAGATGTACTACAGCGAAATGGTTACGGCTGGAGACAGAGCTGCCGTATTGCCAACATGTCCCAAAGAAAGCGGCCCCATTCCGTCGAGAGAGCGGTCGCATACCTGCCCTTTGTGAAGGGACTCACGGACAAGATCGGTCAGTTGCTACAGCGGAAATATAGCATTAAGACGATCTTTCGAGCTCAGACGCAACTGCGGCAATTACTGCGCTCTCCGAAGGATAGAGTACCACTGGACGTCCCCGGCGTATACATGATCCCATGTGACTGTGGTAAATGTTACATCGGTGAGACAAAGAGGAACATATCCACCAGGCTCTCGGAACACATACGCGCCGTAAAGAATGTTGACACCAATAGCTCGGCGGTGGTAGAACACTGTATTGAGGAAGGACCATCGCATTACGTACGTTTCGACAAGGCCCGTGTCTTGTCTAGGGAAAAATTCTTTGTTCCCCGCAAGATACGCGAGGCGATAGAGATAGATCGATGGCCCAACTTCAACAGAGACAGAGGTTGGAACCTACCACCCGCCTGGAAGCCGTGTCTTCATGAGAAGTCGAACAGCAGTATGGAGCCGGGTGTAGATACTGTTAGTTCCATATGTACCCAGGGAATACCAACACCCGACACAATAGGATCCTTACGAGGAGATGACTCTCACGCCCTACAGCATCTTCAAGCAGCGCACCCCCCACCACCCCCACCCCCGGCGCTCACGTCGCGGGCTCAACGCGCGCTCGCGCGCAGTGCTCGGAGGGATGCGGAACGCGCGCGTCTAGAACCGCACTCACCCTGAAGATGTCCCTCGTTAAGGGATGAAACGTTGGTGTTCTTCCAACACAAATAAGGTTCGTAGTTAACCCGCTTACATCCGTAATGTACTCACATATAGATTCGTTTTTGGCTACAAAAAGAAAATATTTGAATGACACTTTCCCTCTGCTGCGCTGTCGCAGCAGAGGGATAGTCATTCATAAATATTCAAATTATATTAATTATATTCAATTATAAAGCCGCTGTCGGCGTAATATTACTCCATGCCCGATACAACTTTAATTATGGCGGCAGTACTTAACTCCTCAACTTCATAGTTCTAAGTTCACTTTTACGTGACGTGGTGACTGCAACTCGAGCTTAATTATTAATTGCGGGCTTGTCTGGTTGTTTGTCATCGCAAAGGCTCTTGAACTCTAGAATAATTGCCCGTATTTCTACGGCGTCTGTCGAGTAAAATTGCTTGGGTTATATGCTGTACGCTTAGTACTAGTGTGTACAGTTTGATTATGAAAAAAGTTTTCTAGAGCTCGATAGGTTTAATTTCTATCTCGCTTTCACGAAAAAAAAAAGAATGAGACTACTACAATATTCCGTAAAAAAAGCCTTAGTCCAATCTCTCATAACAAATAGAAAACTATAATCGAGTTCGTATGAAACAAAGATTCTAGTAGCCTACGAGCATAATATTCAACTAAATAAAATAATAAATAAATAATGCTGAACAATTCACACAGCAATATCTAGCCCCAAGCTAAGCAGAGCTTGTGTTATGAGTACTAATATAACTGATATACTTAATACAATACACTACATAAATAAATAAATAATAAATAAATAAATAATGCTGGACAATTTACACAACATTATCTAGCCCCAAGCTAAGCAGAGCTTGTTTTATGGGTACTAGATAACTGATATACTTAATACAATATATTACATAGATAGATATTTTTATTATACATAGAAAACACCCAGACCAACGGAACAAATTTCTGCAGATCGTACACAAATTTGTTCCGTGGCGGGGATCGAACCCGCAACCTCCTGCGTCGCAGGCGGACCTTCGCCCGCTGCGCCACGGAGGTCGTCATATATTTTTTTATTATACATAGGGCTAGATCATAATATATCTCTATCAATTTTCCAGCATTATTTATTATTTATTCATTCAAGTCCCTGTAGTAGTAGCTACGTATGAGTGATAGGTACCTTCCATGATTACAATCACGACAAACCAATATTTATTGAAGAAAGCCTTCCATAATGGAATCACCGAAACAGTAAACAATAGTTTTCCATAAGCAGCGTTAAAAAAGCCTATGACGCACAAAACGTACCGTACAATGTGGTACAGGCGCGCACAAATAATAAAGTCAGCTAGCAAATCGAGTGGTTTGAGTTATGGGGAAACTTGTGCGATCTCTACATGAGCGTACATTTTCGAACGGCATTCGTAGGAGTAGAGATAATGGAATAGTACATTGTACATCTTGGCGAGAAAGTGCACAATTATTCCTATCGAGTGTGACCTTTAAACACAGGGATTGGAATCGCATTTTCTCCCGAGTGATACATAGTGCTTTAAACTACACCTTCGAGGAAAATCATCGTTTTAGAATCTTCAAAATCACTCCAGTAGATTTTAATTGTAAACTCAAATGTAGCAATAAATACGCGCGCGTGCGATTTTCACATAGTTCTTATTTTAAATTATTGTTCCGAATACGGAAGAGGCTGATATCTTATTCCTTTTCTAAACATAAGGTAGAAAGTATGTCATTGCAGGTGTAGGTTCTAAAATGCGGGACGGAATACTCTATGGAAATTCATTTCTAACGTGTTATTTTTTTTTGATGTATCAGCCAGTAGCCTATGTTTATTGTCGTAATAGGTCAATCGACAAAGTTTTTACTCCGAATCCACCATAATGATAACATTGGGTGGGACTGGTAGTTGAATGATAAGGTAAAAGTAAAGGAACGCTTTTACGTTCCTTTACATTTTTACTGCAACGAGAAATATCCGAATGTATAGAAACAAGATCCGTCAAGTGCGAGTGTAACTCGCGCGCCGAGGGTTTTGAACGTTTGTCAACAAGTATGTACCAAAAGTACCGTTTAGAGACTTAACGAATACCTAAGAATAGTAGGTACCAACCTACATTTCAGATGGATCTCTCTGCATGATTCGGTTAAATGGGTGGTTCGGTTAAGGTGGGTAATGGTAAATTTTTCGACTTTTTTCGAAATATTTCAAAAAGTTTGAAAGCTACAGAAATTTAAATAACTGGTTTGAAATTTCCAAACCGATACCTTTCGTTTGATACCCCACTCGGTGGGGTAGCGCCCCTTTTGAAAATTATTCCTTTTTGACCATTTTTCAAAAAGTGTTCTTTTTACAGACTTCTCTATATTTTTCCTGTAAAATATAGATCCATATCTACAAACGCTTGATACATTTTAAATGGATCGCTCTGCAAACTTCGGAGATAGGGGGGGGGGAATGGGTATTTTTTTGACTATTTTCAAAATATTTCAAAAAGTATGAAACCTACAGAAATTTGAAAAACTGTTTTGAAACGTGCAAACCAATACCTTTCATTTGATACCCCACTCGGTGACGTAGCCTCCCCTTTTGAAAATTATTCCCCCCCTTTTTGACCATTTTTCAAAAAGTGTTCTTTTTTCAAACTTCTCTATATTTTTCCTGTAAAATATAGATCCATATCTATAAACGCTCCATACAATTTACATGGATCGCTCTGCAATCTTCGGAGATAGGGGGGGGGGAATGGGTATTTTTTCGACTTTTTTCGAAATATTTTAAAAAGTATGAAACCTACAAAAATTTCAAAAAATATTTTGAAATGTACAAAATGACACCTTTCATTTGATACCCCATATGACTCTGTAGGTATCTTTTAAAATTTCGGCATCACAATTTGTATGGAAAATGTTCATTTTGATTTTTCATTTATTTTCATTTATTTTTCTCTAAATCTGTACAGGCGCACGATATGTATTATTATTTTAAATTTCAAGTTGATAGCTGCAGTAGTTTTTGAGTTATTAAGGAGGGAAAAAAGGACAGACAAAGCGAGACCATAAGGGTTTTGAAACCGATCTTCGATCATCAAAACCCTAAAAACCGAACGAAAGAATTGGCTAAGTAAAAACTTGTAATGCATGAATTATTTTTTATTTTGTTTTTTGATGCCATATCCAGCAGCCAACGTCAACGTAAGTACATTCACCGTCATAAATAATAAGTAAGAGACCGGAGGCGCCGCGTTCGTACAAAAAGTAACAAACAGATCCCTTAAATAAAGAAAACACGGGCATATGTTAACAGCTGTCGGTACAGTCACGAGCACATGGAAAAATAAATAGTGTTGGATAGAGCACGTGCTTTGATTGTGTCTCCTAGATTTGTAGGTACAGATATGAAGACAAGCTTTGGGATTTATTTTTGGGTTTTGGAGTATGATTTCAACAGCAACTTCACACTAGTAATCACACTAATATTATAAAAGTTTGGATGGATGGATGGATACATGGATGGATGTTTGTTACGTCTTCACGCTAAAACTACTAAACAGATTGAGCTGAAATTTTGCATTGGTGTAGCTCTAAGCCTGGAATCAAACATAGGCTATTTTTGATCCCATAAATCAGTTCCCATGGGATAGAAATTACCTTCGAACGTTTTCGTAGAACAACGCACGCGAAGCCGCCGGCAGAAGCTAGTTTATCAATAAAACTTTCAAAAAAAACATTTTAACTTTGACGGGACTTGAACCCGCATCCTTCCGTCAGTACCGGAATGTGCTAACCAACTACACCACGAGGTCAAGTGACTAAAAATTAGCCAGAGTGTGAGGCTTACGCACTATAAAAACAAAAACTTAACTCTTTTAAAACGGGATATTTACCATGATTTGAGTCTTTTGCTACGAATGTTACCACTACCACCGGTTTCATTATCGAACGCAACTCATCAAATCTCACGCAAATCATGGTAAGCATCCCGTTGTAAATGACTTTAGTACTTATATCAAGTCAGTGGTAGTCAAGTGGACACTGTTTTTACACCGATAAAAAGGATACAATGTTTTGTGTCTAGTTTAGTACCACATACATCTATGGAAAGTTTCAATCAGATACATTGTACCTAATCATACTATGGGCGTGAAGTAGTAGCAAACATAAATTTAGAATGACGAACTTCTTATTAACCCCCGACGCAAAAAGAGGGGTGTTATAAGTTTAACGTGTCTGTCTGTGTATTCATGTATCTGTCTGTGGTATCGTAGCTCCCAAACGGATGAACCGATTTTCTTTTAGTTTTTTTTTTGTGTTATAGGTAATTTTATACCCAGTGTTCTTAGCCATGTTTCATGAAAATCTGTGTGACGGTTTTTAAAATATTTAATTTAGTTCTTGTTTTAGTGTGATGTGAACAAAACTTAACCTAGACACACTTAATCTAACGTATACGTCTATAGTAGGGTTTTTTAGTTTGATTCGTCACTAATGGTGCTATGAGTATCATATTCTATTGAATGAAGGAAATAAATCTCGATAAGAACGTAATAGAAAAGCACTTTAATGACGCACTTTTTCATTTGAGGTACCTACATGTGAAAATTAAACAGTTGCTTAAAATCGAATTTTGACAGTGTTGTGAAGAAATGCTATGGAAATAAAAAAGTTTGATAGGAAATTTAAAAGCAGAGCTTAATTAAATTTTACTTTATTTTATTTTACAATTTTAGTAAACTAACAGCTGGGCTAGCTAGCTATAGTAACAAAAATGATAGGTTACGGCGGCTAATTATAAGTTTCAACAAAAAAAATCTCAAAGACTTATTATGTCTTTGAGATCATACAAAGACAATGTTACAATAATGGTGCCAAATATTAACATAATATATCATATATTAACATAATATGTTAATATTTCGCACCATTTTTTTATTATTTTGCACGAAATTTCACAAAGACTTGCGTTGTGAAATAAAATGGCAGAATGTAAGAATTATATCCAAAAAATCTCAACCTATATTTTTCCCTCATTCAACCATAAACAAAACAAGCGTATTCAGATAATCGAAACCGAATTGCGGTACGAAGAGCGCAAAAAAACAAACAGGAAACGAACGTAAAGGACGCGATACACAACCCTACAAGTCGGATGCGATAGAATTTTTCATATTTCATTTATTGCATCCATAATTAAAGGTAAATCTTGACTTCGGTTGACCATAGTATCACGTATAGTATAGACGCAGGTGAAGAGCATAAGTGCAATATTAGACGTCTGACGGAATCGTGGCTGTGACATCATCAGCACGGGCGGCGGCGGCGCGGGGTTGATGGAAGTCCTATGAGGGCATTCCGCTCCTGGCGCCCCAGGTGGATACACTTCAGGGGTCTGGTTATCCGTTTGTGTGACTATCTAGTTTCATAGTGTTTTTAATGCATAGGTACTATCTACCTACGAGTGATTAACCTATCTACATTGTACTTTACCTACATCAAGAATCTTCATCAAAATAAATTTTTGTCTTTGCATGATACCTACCCACGGCACACCCACAGTTTGCTAAAAGCCAGGACACCAGTATGCTGAAGGATAATCCGACAATCCTGAATGTGAATCCGACATATTAAAAAGTATATTCAGTATTGAGTATGGAATTTGCGTAGTTCACTATCCGCACGCTAGAGGCGCTGTTCCGAATCCCGTAGAAAATAGAGACGTCAAGATCACGTCTCGATAGTATCGTCGACCGGACTCAAGGCTCAAGATGATATTAACATAATGCATCAAAATTGGAACACAATTTTGAATATGAGAAATCGGGTGGTGTAACCAACCCAAAAGGAAACCTTAGTTTTCTTTATTCCTCCAACAAAAAAGAACGTAAACAAAGAGGGTAATTACAGGATTCAGGTAGCACCATAGAAAAGAAAGGAGATAAAACGAATTAGAATTTTGAATTCGGAATAAATCCGATTGAAATTATTTATGGTTTCTCTTGAAAAGTAAAAGATTGTCAATGTAAACTTATTGCTCTACTTTTAATCCTCGCTCAACTTAAACAGTTGTTAGCAGTGATTTGTTTTTATCGAGTCATTAAAAAGAAACTAAAGTCTCTTAGGTCCGTATTATGAAAGCCTGCTCAGTTATAGATATTTGCTTGAATGTCGTTTATGCCATAGAAAAACGTTACTCAAGTATAGATCGGTGACTGAACAAGGTTTCATAATACGGGATTGTAGCACACATGAGCCGCACTGTTACCGCACTGCAAAAAAATGACCATAATAATTATGAGGTACAAGCTCATATTTATTATGTCATGGTAATCTATAGATTTTTTTTATGCTTATAGTACCAAACAGCAAGCTTGCCGCCACTCGTTAGCCCTGCTTGCCGCAGCTTGCGCGCTGATTCCACGTGGATCGCTTGCTTAACACTTTCATGGCCTACGATCCACATGTCCCTCTGCACCAGTGCGTAGCGAAGGCGGCACGCCCCTGCAGGCCTTACCGCTAAGCCTGGGGCAGTGAATGCGTTGAGGCAAGTTGTTCGATCATACAGTTCTTTGCCACCTGCGTGGACAGCGAACTGGCTGCTAGCGGTCACCGCGTGAATAGCGCATGGACAGCATGCGGTCATCACGATTTTGAGGCGCGCGGAAGCAGTGATGAAGCTGTGCGTGATGTACAAATGTGCTTTTTTCTTCTTCTGCCTAGGCTTGGCGGTAGATATGAAAGTTTATAGGTTAAGCTCTGCGCTCGTCAATACCACTACCACACAGCACAAAAACTTGCATTTCAATATGGGCTTAAACTCGTTATCTTTAGATACATTTTACAGTTACAAAATGCCTTCTCATAAGCTTCAAACGCGGCTGTCTGTTATCTTGCCGTCAATATAAAATTCATCTAAATACTACGAGTTTAAGCCCATATTTATATGCACAGTTTTTCTGGTGTCAAGCTTAAGAAGTTGTTTGAATTACGTTCTTAGCTAGTGTTAAAATAATTAATAAAAACCTAACTTTAGGCATTCCTAAGCAATGCTTTGTTCTGTCAAAAGTGGAAGGTACGCAAATACGTGTAAGCACAGATTTGAACACAAAGGAGTATTCAAATATGCACAAGATTAGCCCGACGTATGCCGCCCTGCATGACGAATCCTCATTTAAATCAAGGATGGGTGCGTCAGCCAAAATAAATACAGTCAAATCGAAATGGAGTCATTTTCCAAATAACTACATGGTTTTGTGCCATGGAGTTCAATTTTATTCAATGGCGAAACATGGTACCCTGTAGGTACAAGTTTCTGCTGTCGGCTATAAGTGTATTCGTAGATCTTTCTAACTGCATATTTAGAATTAGATCCATAAAAAAATTCAGTTCCCCTTCAGAAGTTTTAGGAAAGAGTAACAAATCGTCAAAACTATTGAGTATATAGAAGTCATTATAGCTTAAACAGTCCCTATAGTATCTATGAAAATCCTACAGACCAGTAATAATCTGTTTGAGTTCTGTATGAATAGTCGACCTACAGAATTATTTTGAGTGAGAAAGCGGAGTGGGAAAGCGGAGCGGATTTCATACAAATGCGGGAAGCACCGCGTCCATGGACAGACACAGTCCGCAACTCCGCTCCGCGTTACTCGCTCCGAGTCAATGGACACGCGACCTGAGTTACCTACAATGTAGGTCCTACTGTTCTTACACATTTTGAAACAAAAGACGCTCCACTCATCCCATTACATTTTCTAACAACAAAAGACGGTATGTTTGAAACCACGGTACCCACACGTCTATACATATAAAGTCCCCCTTGCAAGACAAGTTAGATCTTTCGCATTTGTCAAGATTTACACAAGGAACTCTAAAAATAGATGGCAATGAGCACCGGTGGTTCCGAGAATTGGAATATCAAAGGGAAATTAACAAGCAATTTAGTGTTGAGTGTCTCCAAACAATGTTTGAATTTGGTAAGTTTTAGTTTAATTTTAAATGCTTTTTGAACGACTACTGCTTTTACTTTGTAACTGTTCTTTGAGAAAGGTATTGTCAGTAGATGATACGCTGAATCTAAAAACTTTTTTTATGGCTGAGTCTAAAAACTTTTTTTTTCTGGCGTGTTGTTTATCTTATTGCAAAAACAAACTCACTGAATCTTAATTATTCCGATATCCCAAATTCAGTACCGCTCGTTGAAAATTATAATCCGGAACAATCCGGCTAATTCCGGTATTGAAAGGGACAGTGGAATTAATGACTTGTTAAGTTAAAGGAGGAGTTTCCTAAAATATTAGGTACATAGATTGATTGATTGGAGCTGTGGTGGTAATGGATTGGATTGCCGTGGGTTTGAGTCTTGTCCATCATTTTTGTAATAAAACAGTTTACCGTAAGTTCTTTTTTTTATTTTTCGGCAAAAAACCTATTTTATCGTATTCACAACATCTAAATTAACCTTTTTTTATTGCCTCACTATTTCTCATTACATAAAATACATGACAATCAGTTTTTGTACAAAAATCTAAGAAGAAAAAAATTATTTAAATAAAAGTTAAGCAATTTTGTTTTTTTCTGGTTAAGTACAAATAAAATAATCATATTCTTATTTTAATAACAAAACGGAATAATAGAAAACACTAAAACTAACGAATAATAAAACATAATCTAAAAGAAAAACAGGTAGGTACGTACAATATTTAAAACGACTCATAATTTATCAAATAAAATTAAATAATCACATTTTGTTAAAATGTCATAGTAAAGATCCAATTAAAGAAAAACATTTACCTTAAAAGTGCCTTAAAAGAACTTAATGAACGTAATGTAATAAAATTATTTAAACTTGAAACTAAATTGGTGCAGTTAATTTCACTCGCTCATTAGAAACGCCGTCTCGAATTAGTTCTTTTGATTTTCTTTGATTCTGTCTTCTGAGATATTTTTAACAGAAGTGTATACTTTGTTTAACACCCAGAAAATGTGGAAAAAACAGACTTAAAAGACAAAAGATTTCGACTATATTAGAAAATAGACTTAGGGTACCGATGATTAGTTTTGTGACTTTCATGTTTTTGTCGCTAAGCTGTGTAACATTAAAAAAATAGTCTTTATTATGAATGTAAGCGGGTTAACTACGAACCTAGTTTGCGTTGGAAGAACACCAAGGTTTCATCCCTTAGGTTTCACCCGTAGTTAACCAATTCATAATGAATTCGTCATACTACGAAATTTGTATAATAAAATAAGAATACGTTCAATGTAAGTACATAGTACTTATCTCTACAAAAAAAATATGTTTTTGAAGTGAAAACTTCTTTAGCGGCGTTGAGCACTTTTTCTGTAATGGGTATAAAATCTTAAACTCGCGTCAGGACACGTGACCTGATCGAAAAAGCGTAAGACGGATGGAGCAACGACGACATTATGCCGAAGGAATAAAGCTCAAAATTGTGCAGGATCTTCATTATAGCTAGGAAATTTCTTGAAGTTTTGTTTTGAGATAGAGTTCAAAATCGAACATTATTTTTAGGTAAACAGAATAGATAATAGTACTAGTTTCCGACAACAACAATAGGCCCTAGCTTACGTAATAGTTGCTAGCGTCCGGCTCGCTTATACCTACCTACTTATGTATCTATAGATAATTAATTTCTCGAACGAATCGAAAAGAAAGACAAGGACAAAAATTTTCATTTATTCATTAATATAATTTTATAATTAAGGTTAGGTTTCGATCGAGTCTATCGTACTGCTTAACGGGTGTAAACAGACCCTTCACGAAGCCGTCAACCAAGCATTCTGTACATGAAACTAAGTAACACTGCGCAAAAATAATTGCTGGGAAACGGAATTTATTTTTGGACTTTAAAAATAATCAGATTTTTGTAGCGGGTAATGGTTTATAATTGTAATATTATTTAATATTGTAAAATAATTGTAATAGTTTTAAAGTGTTAAATTTTTAATGTAATATAAATTGTCATGTTTGTGTACGATAGCGCTATAAATGAATATTGTATTCTACCACATAAATGATAGTACTTTTATACTGATAAAGCAATTGGTGCAAAATTATTCCCTAACCATTCCAAAATATCAAACATGCTCAACGTTAATAATCAAGTTTTCACTTCTGCCGGCACTCCCGGAGTGCAAACCGTCTTTTTTTTTTTTTTTTTTGAGAAGTACCGACTATCTATACAATCGGTAGGTAGCGAGAAACTATTTTATTGTACATAGACGCTTGAAACACAATAATTACCGAGCCTTAGTAGGCAACTTTAGACAAGAGATATTTAAAGTTTTGTTTTGTGGAAAAAAACGTAATAAATCGCCTATTAATCGTAACTAAACAATTTCGACGTATTTTCAGTGCCGTTTATACAAGGTGCCATGAAAAGGGTGTACCAGTACCTACTAAGCCGAAAGGGGGTGACGCTGGATTGACTTGTGAATAACGACTTTTTGAATTTCGTTTTTCTTTTTTTTTTTGCAAAATATTCAGATATTTTCTTATCATTCGTGTTCTTTCACACGCATTTTTGTACATTATCATATATTTCACAAATGTGTTACGCTTGTTTTTTCATCTAAACCAGTGTTTTGTCATGAAATTATTACAAAAAATTATGTAAATCCTATGAAATTTCAAAATAATAATCAAAAAAATTAATCCATAATGGTTATCTATACTAAAGTAATTTAGGAAAACCCAAATCATGTAAATATCCAACTGTAAATGACTTTAGTAATAATAAAAATAGAATACACGTAAAAAACACGAAAACGAAGAAAAAATGTCTGACTGAAAAAAAAAATCAGCATAAAATTTAATAAAGTTCAACATTCAAAAAATCGTAGAACAAACGTTGACCCCCTCGATATCCAGAATCACCTTCTTTATGCTTAGTACGTAAATGTACTATGTACTTAGTACATAGTGCTTCCACCGTTTCCGTGGCACCGTTGATATTTGTATAATATGAAACCCTCCAAATAATTGGCACCAAGGCACTGAGAACAAAATACTCAGCGCTAGAATGTCAAGTCTAAACAATTTATCGCCCCTACAAGGTAAAGCATTTTATTGGCGGAAGTAATACCCTCAAAGCTTTTAAACACTGATTTAGATTTGATTTAAGACGAGTACACATAAAAGAACCTGAAACAATCCGACCCTGCCAAGCAATTTTAACTTTAATCGAGTTTATAATAGAGCTGAAAGTAATTTGAGAGGAAGTGGAAGCAGAGATTAAAAATAGATAGGACAATGGAAGGGGGGTTACATTTATAATTAACTGCAATCAACACTGACGTATTGAATTTCGAGTATTCCGTACAGTCGATTGCGGAAGTGTTAGTTGTTGCTTATATTTGTTACTTCATGACTTTAGCACAGTAGCAATGTCATGTGATGTGATGTGATGCCCTCCTAGCCGAATTTCGGCCACGGCGCGGCCAGTCACAATGAAGCAGTCTCAAGAAATGTCATAGTGGGTGTCTGAATAAAGTCACCTAATACTATATTCAACTTTTCCATTCTACTAATGTTATATTCAAAATAGAGAATATTTTAACTACAACGTATGTATGTAAGTAGATTTTCCATAAATTTACGAAATTATCCAGGTTTACTGGTGAACAACTTTGTGGTCTCTCTTGCTTGGAATAATTTGATGTGTATAGATTTTGTCCTTACTGCAAGTCCACCTGGCAGTAACAATTTTAAGTCCCCAAAACCATAACATGCAATTCATTTCTCAAATAGAAAGGACAGCTAAAAAATTAATAACCCAGAAAGCTAGCTACTCCAGCTAGTCCATTATGTTCGCGTCTGTACCGCCCGTGCCTCGACAGATGTTAACACACGTTGTTTGTTTTCTTACTTTGAGAGATATGTTTGTTATTTTCTTTTCGAGGGAATGCCCTCCGTTTTATTTATGTCACGTAAAATTAACTGTCGCTTTTCGGTGCCGTTTCAGATGATAAAGGTATTTACAAACTAACTTATGGTGGTGGCGATCGACGCGGTATCTTTTGGCTCGGAAATTGAGTGAATGGCTGTTAAACTTCTTTTTCTTTACGTTTGTAGAAAAACCTTGTGAGTTTTGAAAATTCTTGGTGATATCAATAGTTCATTCTTTAATTTATATTATAATTCCATTAGCGTACTGTGACTCCCCAAAAATAGTTTAAATTGTATTTTAGAATGTTTAATAATGCAAGATTACGTATAAAAGAACACGAATATAAAAGAAAAGAAAAACTTACTATACTTTTTTTCAAAAAAACAAAATGTTTCCGTTTTTATAGTGCGTAAGCCTCACACTCTGGCTAATTTCTAAGAAATCAAATAATATCGCAAAAAAAGAGAAGGATGCGGGTTCAAGTCCCGCCGAAGTCAAAAAAATTTGCGATATTATTTGATTTCTAAAAATAAAAAGTATTCTAAATTACAAAAAAAACGTTATTTACAAGTTGATCCCCTCGGGATACAGAATCACCTACTTTCAGCTCACACATATGTTTTTTTTTAATTCTCAGTATGAGCTTCCCCTAACACTCATTCCAAAAGATAAAATTCCCTAATAGCTCTCGTCGCAGAATAAGAATTTATAGTTTCGTGAATTTTCTTTGACTTAACGTCTTTTCTGTTTTACATTTTAATTGTTCTACTAATTGACACACTTATTAAGGTAAGACAGTTTTGAGAATGAGGTTCTTAATTTTGTTTATACGTCTCTGTTTTCATTTAATAAGAGCATTCCTAATTTTCTGAGTAATTTATGAAATAAAATTGGAACATATTACAAGGAAATTTTGTATGTTATTTCAAAAGTTCGAAACCGTGTAGTAATTAAGTAACTATTAATTTTATTCACTTACCTACTTATACCTAACTACGTTTACTTTTACTAGTTTAGTGACTGGTCCAAAAGAATTTTTTACACAAAATTCAGTGAAAAAAATAAGTATTTTTGATAAGATTTGACAAGACCATGCATCAGAAACTATAACCGTTTTCTATAGATTCTAGAATCGTCTGAGACCATACCTACATATCCAATTTCAATTTCCACTTCGACCTCTAACCTACCCCTATCTTACCCTTTAATCTTCATCACAATGTAAACCTGAACCAATATTGTGGAAGGTGACCCTTGTTAGGGTTCCGTATAAATATTTCTCTTCAATTTTAATGGAAGGTAGTCGCCAAATTAGTTTTATAACGGTTAAAGTTGACTAGACGTTATGTAAAACTAGTTTTGACCAAAGTTACCTAGGCATCTTGAAACTGTAATCCAAGCTTAGGGAGAAGAATTTATGTGTGACTTTATGATTTATGACGTTCTTGTTTCTCCTTTTGTGTTTGTTCCATTTGTTTTTATTCTCTTTATAGTATGTCATTATTTTTTGTCTGCAGATACAAATTACTACTCGAATAATAAAAATGACCTATGGCTGCCTACCTATGCTCTACTTGTATCTGTTTCTATGTATGAAAATGTACCTACCTACATAAAACTATTTATTACCATTCCTCAATCAAACCTGTATGTACCTGTTTTTCGCCAAATAAATGTATCTTTAACTTATCTTTTGTAAAATAAATGTGAGTCTATCTTTTAGAATGAAACAATGTGAATAAACCCTGGAATAAACAGTATGAGAGAAGATCTGACATCTTTATGAAAATACTAGCTGCATTCTTGACGACCTCCGTGGCACGGCGGGCGAAAGTCTGCCTGCGACGCAGGAGGTTGCGGGTTCGATTCCCCGACGGGGACAAATGTTTGTAAGATCTATAGATATTTGTTCAGGGTGTTCTAGATGTTTTTCTATGTATAATAAAAAATATCTATCTATGTACTACATAGATAGATATTTAATATTGTATTGAGTATATCAGTTATCTAGTACCCATAACACAAGCTCTGCTTAACTTGGGGCTAGATAATACTGTGTGAATGGTCCAACATTATTTATTTACTTATTATTCTTATACTACTATACTACCCTTTGTCCTATTACCCGTTTTCCCGTAGGAATGAAGCATTTTCCCGCAGTAAAAAGTAGGATATGTTCATCAGGAATAATTTGGGCTTCTAATGGCAAAATAATTTTTCAAATCGGTCTAGTAGTTTCGGAGCCTATTCAATACAAACAAAGAAACAATCAAATCTTTCCTCTATAATATAATGTTAGTAGGTATAGGTATAGATAAATTTTATTTGAATTATAGAATTATAATCATTATTTTTGATTGAGAAGGAAATTTTATTTTGCCAGCCTATTTCGATGCGCGGGCAAAAGCTTTCCCCAAATCCTCACAATAAAAGAACAAAAGGACTTTTATAAAATGCAAACACATATTTAAAAGCTTAGATAATAAAGCTTTTAATTCATATTCAATATACATTCTTCATAAATATTTTCTTAGCTATTCTCAGCCACGATTCGACTCCTAAACCTCATAAAAATATCTAACAATTACGAATATTTTAAGTCTGTACTCTAAAATGTATGCAATAACTCTAAATTTAGTAAGTAAGCGAGCTATGAAAAAAGCTATGCTCTGAGTCTCTATGAAGGATTCGTAACACATCCGACAGAGAACCAAAGTTATCGACATAGCTCAAAGAATTAGCAAGCTGAAGTGGCAGTGGGCCGGCCAAATCTCGCGAAGAACCTACAACCGCTGGGGTAAACGTGTTCTTTAGTGGAGACCGCGACTCGGCAAACGTAATATAGGACGCCCTCCGACCAGGTGGGATGACGTTCTGCGAAAGACTGCTAACAGATGCTGGATGCGGCAAGCTGAAGACAGGGTGCTATGGTGCTCATTACTGGAGGCCCATCTCCAGTAGTGGACTAATTTAGGCTGATGATGATGATATAATAAAAGCAATTCCTATCCTAATCCAAAAACGTTATCTCACCCCGTTCTAATGAAGTCAAGAAACTCAATAAAAACTTCGTCTACCGCAATCCGCGAATAAAGCATACCGGATCACCAATAATGAATGGCTTTGTCTCAAAATGCCATTTGCAAGGTTCCTAGTGACCGGGTTTTATTAAATTTAATTTCCTTAGGGTTGTCATTGTTCAAATATATAATCAATCATCTTTTGCGTTCTCTTTCTCCCGTTCATCATTTTGGATTGTCTTATTTTAATAGAATACAAACCTAGTTAAAAATTTTATGCAGATATATATCGTAGGGTAGGCCCTACTATTTATACGCCAAACTCTCTATCGGAGATTCTTAATTATAATACTTAAGCAAGAAAAGCTGAAAAACAAACATGCCTATGGAATCGTAGATCTAGAAAGGACTTGAACCCGCATCTTTCCACTGCGCGCAACTAAGTTTATTTCTTTCAATTTATTACGTAGGGATTCTTTGGGACCCATAATTATTATAGATTGCACGAACAGCCCCATTCTGTAGCACAAATACGGTGTTAATATTTGCAGCGTTCTCACAATAGTAGGTTCTTCGCGAGACATAATATTAGTATAGAAATATCAAATAGACTAGTATATAATATCAACGTCTTAATCCTTAGAAAACATAATATATTCTAGTACGTTTTTAGTTTTCAGACCGTTATCTTTACTACTGTCTATACCTGTAAAATTAAAAACAATTTGTTAAATTTGTCTAATCAAAACCTCAAACTTTTCCACTCAAAATTGCCACCGAAGCTCACAGATGTTTGAATCATACCTCCTAGGTAAGATAAGATAAACGCTTTTAGGATATTCATTCACGCTGGCCCTGCAAAAGGTTCCGTTTGCTCACGCAATACTAATCACCTTAAATCCACACAACCCTTCGGAGTTAAACAAATAGCTGTAAAAGCTATTAAATGGTAGATTAAACACTTATTAACTCGGATGTGTTGCCTTGCAAACTTATCTCTCGCAGATTTATGTACGTTTTAATTGCGTCTTCACACAGGATTCCAACGTTCAGCGTCCAGGAGGACTCTCTAATGTGGAAATCTCTTCCGTCCTTCTCGTTTCAGGGATCTGCAAGGCTGCAACCCTTACGAAAATCTCGCCCCATCCCTGTCTAGCAGACGCGCCGCAGCCGGAGCATATCCCTTATGTAAGTCAGTGCTTTTACTCCGGCCGTTGTGAACGGGCGCGCGCGGGCCCAGTCGCTCCCAGAGAATGCCGGGATCGCCCGCACCTACTCCGAAACTGCTCGAACCCCGTGAGCTACCAAACTATAAACAAAAGTGAACGAAGTGCAGTGCCAGTTAATCAGTCCGGAAATGCCGTGCCAAAGCAAAATTTCTTTTAAACTTACGCGGGGATTAGAAAAGATTTATCTCTAAAAACAAGGGAGAATTTCGAAAATAGATGCAGCATTATGCACGTTCTGATCCACGCACGCTTTTCTAACATGTCCTTTAGACAATTTATGCGTAAACGTGTAAGAGTAACGTAAAAATAGAAACTTTAATAGATGATGTGACATATTTTAAGGGTTTAGTGTCATAAAGTTATTTGTCAACGTGTTAATTACTAGATATAGTTGACAGATTTAGTAGCGGTAGCGTTGTGACAAGATGTTTAGTTAAAGTAGCGAAATTAGTGTAAGCGAGTGATGAGTAAAACCAGTGTCAAATTAAAATAGATTACTCATAAGTTATTCAAGATGGATGGATTGAAGAAACTGAAGAAGCATTCATACATAGTGCAGGCAGTGTTGCTGTTCGTCTCGATGATATACGGTGAGTCGATTGTGTTTGACTAATGAAGCGTTCAGTCCATTACTGCTCCTTATGAGCTAATGTATCATAATTTGAACAAGCGTTGTTTGACGAGTTTGCGTCGTTCGTTATCTGAGTCGTTCATTTCTGGGGTTATTTACTGATGTTCTCTTTAAAATAGCTTTTTTCATTGATTATGTATTACTCCATTGTGTATGATAAAATTTGTGTGTCTCATTTGAGGTTAAAGTAAAGTAGGAATTCGATATTTTATTGTAACATCGAGTCATCTCTAATTTGTTAAAAACTATTTACTCCTACAATTTTTTTATGATGGTAATAATGACAAACACAAGTAAGTTTTTTGTTTAAATGTTAATTTTATCAAAAAGATTGAGTCTGACTGTAAAATATAATTATTTGAGTCAACATATTCCCTTTACGGCAGTTCAAACGAGCGTGGGTTTTCCACATAGAAAAAGTAACCAGCTGATGTTTCAAAGCGACTGGCTCGAATTAATTACTTGTCTGTAATTACTGGAGTAAAGTACGCTGCTAAAAGGATGCTCCTATTTGCTTTAGTAAGGTACATTTTCAACTTTATTTACGAACATTTAAAGTTGTATGTGGATTCCTACCTAAATTGTTATCTTCCAGGCATATTAATTTATTTGGTGTGTTTGAGATTAGATGGGTAAGTATCTTATACAAACCATGATCTTGAAAGAAATAAAAATTGAATCAAGCAATGGCATTGATACAGAAGATCAAAAACATAGAATGTAGAATAAAAATTTGCCATGGCTCGCCGTGCTCCTTGAGGTCTTATTAAAACTTGCTGTGAAATTGTTCTCAAACCATCGAAATAGTTATTTCTACTTAAAGTTGTATCACAAATAATAATACAAAAAAGTAGTGTCAGTTTACGCGGAAAAAAACAACCATGTTCATAAAGTAATACACGAAATTTAATGATTTAAAATATTCCAAAAAAAAATCTGCAAAGTTTATATAAAGCCAATCACAAAGCGAAAAATTTAAACTCAATTCAAAGAGTAAACTGGCATTGGTAATGAGGAAAATGAGTCCAAAAGTTGTTATCCAGCTAATGGAGTTTGAACCCGACTGTATAAAATATAAAGTACATTCTCGATTCGCTAAAAAGTGATACAAACCTTTTTGTTAGGATTTTATTGCAAACGAAAATATTGTTATTGATAATCAACAGCGAAAAGAATGCTGGAGGTTAATCAAAAAGGTTTTAAATCTAATAGGTCTAACCTAACTAAATATATTTTTGTATGCCATGACTTTTTTATTTATTAATACACGTGAACGTAAACATGAGCGATCATTTATTACCACTCAAGTCAAACATTAGTAGGAGTTATCCGTATATATCCGTACATTAATTACTGTAGGTACAGTTATGATTTTTATACTTAGTATCATATTTGACACAATGTCTTTCTATCAAATAATGATACCCACAATAATTTACTACAATCATGAGCTGGTACCTAAACTTCAGAAGATTTGAACAACATCATAAACAAAATAAGCATAAATTCAAGTACTCATCAAGAAGAACTCACAATCAAGCGCAAGTTATCAAGAATTCCTCACGTCTTCATAAGAACTTTACTTTATTGCTGATTAGCAACCTTACACAATGCGTATAAAGTCGCTAATCTACGGTGACATTATGTGGGGACGAACTTGGGGTATATGTGGGTTATATTGTTGGCCCAGTTTTGTTCCTTGTTTCTGGAGTTCTTACTCCTGAGATTTTTATCAAATTTCAAAGTGGAAACACAGTACGGTCGTAAAACTTTTCTGTTGTTAACTACGTAGGTACCTCTGCTTTGTTAACTAGCTTCTGCTCGAGGTTTCGGTTTTTCCTTGGTGAAATTATACTTTCCCAGTAAATAATTTATTTGCCTTTTATATAGATCCGTTTGAACTCGACGTCGTTCAGACGTTCAGTGAAAGGGTGCAGTCAGATGGACAGAATAATTTTAACGTTGATTTTACCAGAATCAGAATCAATCGTTTATTTGCAGAATACAATAATTACATGCCAAGATCTTAAAGCTATGTGATGACAATGTATTCGACCCGCAAGCAGGTGTGCAGATGTTAAATATGTATGTCATTATTATTATTAGGTATAAATTATAGTTTAAAATATCATTAACTAATTCTCTTAAAATTTAAAATTTAAGTATTCGTTTACACTATAAAAACAATTTGAAAGCAACTAAATATCTAACTGTTTATTAAATAAGTTTCCATTCAAATCCTTAAATTTTTCTGGTCGCTTGTTATAAATAATTATGCGCATGTTAAAAACATTTTTCTTATAAATATCCTTACAACATTGAGGTATAAAAGTATGGATAATAAGGTTTTTGTTACTATAGTGCGTAAGTCCTCAAACCCAGGGTAATTTCTAAAAAAATTAATATTTATTTTAGATTGGGTAAACTACAATCTTTCCCCTGTATGTGGAGCGGCGCTAGAGTCCAATGGAAGTATAAGAGTTTTTTGACGCTTACGTCACTTGATCTGTTGGTGGAGTTGGTTAGCACATTCCCGTCCTAGGAGGATGCGGGTTCAAATCCCGTCGAAAGTGAAAATTTCTGGAATAATATTTTGATCCGGTTTCATTGAAACATAGCTATAGCTACCAATTCCTACCTGAATATTTCCTTAATGTTATGTAGGTCGGCTGCTTCTTTGTTACGTTACCTTATTGCCTGTGTTCTTGGAAAACAAAAGATTTAGATCAAACGGTTCCAGTTTTCAATTAGCCTGTTCTCAATACAAGTAGGTTCTATAAGTATTTATTTGAAAGGGCTTAGAATCCTGGATGGAGTCGCTATTTAAAGGTTACTAGGCCTTTATAGTTGAAGAAGGATTTCTATGGTTTTATGGAACTAGGCTCTATTCTGTAAAAATAGTACATAAATATAGAATGTACGATGGAATAAATAAATACAAATACAAAAAATATCATACCTATTTTTATTGTTTAAGCCATTTCATTGTTGTTTTGTTGCGAAGTTTTATTCCAATTCTATCTATATTTTGGTTTTGATTATTTTCACCTTTCGATTTTTTTTATCATAGTCAAGATTACTATATCGGGTTCTTCACCTTTGCGTTTACTTCTCAACGTTTTTATCGTGTTGCAATGATCATAGTTACGGGAAAGCGCCATAAACAATATTTTTAACTGTTAGTTCCAATTTATTTCTATTATTTGATTGTAATTTTCTTTTATAGGTACTAATATTATAAACAGGAAAGATTTAATTGTATTGAATAGGCTTCGAAACTACTGGATCGATTTGAAAAATTCTTTTACCATTAGAAGCCCACATTATTCCTCATGGACATAGGCTACTTTTCACCGCGGGAAAATGCATCATTCCTACGGGAAAACGGGTAATAGGACAACGGGTAGTAAGAATGCAGCTAGTTGTGAATAAAAAATATATTTTGCAACTGTCAGATCAGTTTTAACGAATATCAATAATTAATCATATAGATACTTTCGTCTTTTTAATTGACCTCGAGAATAGGAATTCTTATGTCTGGCTGTATGTATATTTTTTATGTATTATGTATGTGTTCGATGCGATGTGTTCTATTTTAGGTATATAAGCGAAAACAAAGTCAGGTAAAAGGATATGATACTTCCCTTATACGTGAGTAGGCTCATAAGAGACAATTTTATACTACCATGAAACTTTTAGTAATATTACTACTCGTAAAACCTTTTACGGGAACAACAAATAATAAAGGAGGATGAGTAAAACTATAGGTAGGTACCTACAGGTCGTGTCATAGACAATCTCTTGTTTGTATATGATAACAATGATGACGTGAATTTATGTATACTGTTCTGTACACTAGCCAAACTCCATGCAGAATGTTTGTTAACAGACCACGACACCTCTCTTTTTTAATAACGCACAATGAGGGCTTTTCAATGCGACCTTAAAAAAAGGTGGTTGCCATAGACTAGAATAGATGACGCTGTATGAAACTCAAGTGTCAAAAATCCGCCAAAAAAGAGAGAAATTAAGCTGTTACTGTCGTTCTTATCTTTTCTTCTCTGCCCTTGTGTCATTGCGTTGCGTTGACACTTGACACTTGTTCTAGTGTCAAAATAAAAAGAGTGTGTGTTTTTTTTAAATATTGCATTGAAAAGCCCTCATTAAACACGCGCCTCGAAAAAGGTTTAAATTCGAGTTCGAGAACGGACGAGAGTCGGATGAATAAAAACATTCTTATCAAAAATGTTATCTACCTTCTGCGATTTGTTCCGATGATATCAGTGTCGTAAATTATATTCCATCAATATTTCTTTCCTTTTGTATTTTATTCATTTGTAAAAAGTATATATTATTAGAACTTATTTACTAGACTTTGACCAAGTTCTATAGCAATTTATCACTTGATAAAGTAATACACCTACACACGTTTGAGTGCTTTTAGTGTTAAAAACTACTTGTAACAGTTTCTAAAGTTGTAAACCAAGTTAATAATCCATGGGGACAGGATCTCTTACCAGCTCGTGAACCAGATGGCGGAGGAGTCAGCTTTCTTGAGCTAAACTCTTAGCTTTCCAAGTTCGAGCTAGGAGTTGAACCAAATGGAGAAATAGGTCTAAAACACAATTTTATTTTACCAATAATATATTATGTTGTATGCAAGACCTTCAGAAATAAACGATTTTTATTGTTATTAGTATAATAGTTCATTTCGAATAGACAGTCAAAGGAGTAGAATTTTGGAATTCTTTCTAATCTCACACAGACAGAATACATTTGTTTCAGTTCGATTCTTTTGGGTTTTCAACGCATTCACGCAATGCTACCCAATGCTACCATAAGTACAAAGTTTAAATAAAAACTGCCTAGTTAGTCTAGCGGTCAGGTTGTTCAACCGCTGAGGTATTGGGTTCGAATCCCGGGTCGAACCAATAGTTGGGGTTTTCCTAGCAAGAAAAATTCACAGTAGCAGGCCGGAGTCAGGAAGTTGGCGGTGTTACACCCGCGTGCCTCGGAAAGCACGTTAGGCCGTTGGTCCTGCGACTGACCTCGTTCGTCGTGTTGGTCTGTAGTCCCATCGGATTATGAGAGTGAGGGAACAGATAGTGCACCTGTGTTTGCGCTTACACTTTTGCACTTTAATATGTTCTGCGCTTCTGGCTAGTCTCCGATGAGACTGGCCGCCGGCCGTGGTCAAATTCGGCTAGGAGGACATTATACGTAGGTAAATCTTGCGGTGGAAAGTGCCACTAGGAATGGGGGTTAGGTTGCGTCCCGACCCGACTCCTTTGAGTATAAATCGCGCGCGATCAGGTTGGGACAGAACCCTGTCACAGTAAAATTATTTTACGTCACATTTCTCATACAAGAGTGATGCGGCAATAAAATTATTGAGGTTAGTTTTATAACAATTTAGTTTTGAGTAGTAGTTTGTTTTAAAAAACCGTGTTTTGTCAAACTGAGATGGAGCCTTATCAGAGTAAGTCCGACCGCTTTTGTTTTAGTTCGAAATGGTTCCTTCTAATTTTGATCACGCATGGATTAACCGTTTAAGTTGTGAGGTAACCGTCACGGGTTCGTTTAGGATGTGTGCTCAGCTTACCGTATATAGTCGCAAGTAAAACATAAAACGTCTTATCCCATTCGACGGAAACGCAAGAAACCCATAGTTTAATTTGATGGGTAACGACCCATTCGGGAATTCGTTTTATGAGCTCTAATGAGAAGGACAAAGGAAGTAGGTTACATGAAATTGAGTAATAAAATTGACTAGATCAAAAGACATCGGGTATTCTTTTAAATTACTTATTTGAAAGCGTAGGTTGTCGTTGTTTTATGAAAATTCAAATATATTATTATAAATATTATTATCTTAGATTTATACACAAACGTCTATTTAGAAATTGTTTGTGAAGAAAATGTCTGGAAAAACAGAGCATATTTTAGAAATCTTCCTTTTATCTTCGTTTTCTCCTGAGTGCTAGAGAAATTCATCATCATCATCTTTGGCCTGTATACTACTCCTCAACCACAACCTCAAGAGCTTGTATTGGTCCACTGCTGGACGCAGGCCTCCCCCTGATAAGCGCTTTATGGCTTTTACTCCATAAGAGGAAGAAGCTGAAGGCTTACCAAACTTCAGAGTCTACACACCAAGGTCAGATTTGGTGTGTAGAGTCCATTACACACTCTGCACACGTATATCAGCTTATCTACATATTTAATTCAATAACCTTAAGATTCTAAGGTTTTTTTTTTTATTATAATGCGTAACCACACTCAGGGTAATTTCTAAGAAATCAAATAATTTCGCAAAAATTTTCGACGAACCCGCATCCTTCCGTCAGTACCGGAACGTGCTAACCAACTACACCACGAGGTCAAGTGACGTGGGAGTCAAAAATCTCTGCGACTTCTTACGGATTTGTGGGGTTACGCACTAAAATAACAAAAAACCTCGTCAAACGAACTAAATGTTACTTTAGTCTTTGAACAGGATTGGATAAACCTTAATGTTTCCCCTATAGGTGGAGCTAACGGATTTATAGAGATAATTTCTTAGAAACCTTAAGATTTATTCCGCATCCAACAAATAAGTTGAGTCATTTCGCAACAGATTTAAATTTCTCTAAGAATAAACATTCACTTTATCTGAAAATCTTTACAAAACTCAAATGAACTTCCTCTTTCGCTGAATACCCCCATTTAGAAACAAAAGGAGTAGGACCTACTTCTGAGAGTCGCAACTTGTAACTGGCGAAATCTTTGTATTTCTGAGTGTAATTTTGTGACATGCGAAAGATCAGGGTATAACCTGCATCCTTTAAGAATGGGATTGAGGATGACGTAATTTTGTGAATTGCGAAAGATCAGGGTATTACCTGCATCCTTTAAGAATGGGATTGAGGATGACGTAATTTTGTAACATGCGAAAGATCAGGGTATAACCTGTGTTAGGAGTGCAGCTCGGAGCAGGAAAAGACTTCTTGGAACGCATTAGGTTTAATCCATAAAAAGTAATTCTTACAATTATTACAAGATCGACATAGCGATTAGCGATGACAAGTAAAATTAGTGGGAAAAAAGGGATGTCACTTTGACATTTGCGAAGTTTATCATGGACAAGAAAATGGTACCATAGACTTCTTCTCTGTGTCAGCTCTATGGTGCGCCGACGAACGACGAGTCTGTCGGTGGCAGGGTCGGCGTTAACAACCTGCATCCTTTAAGAATGGGATTGAGGATGACGTAATTTTGTAACATGCGAAAGATCAGGGTATAACCTGCATCCTTTAAGAATGGGATTGAGGATGACGTAAATTTGTGAATTGCGAAAGATCAGGGTATTACCTGTATCCTTCCAGAATGGGATTGAGAATTACGTAATTTGCTGACATGCGAAAGATCAGGGTATTACCTGCATCCTTCAAGAATGGGATTGAGAATTAAGTAATCTGGTGACATGCGAAAGATCAGGGTATTACCTGCATCCTTCAAGAATGGGATTGAGAATGACGTAATTTGGTGACATGCGAAAGATCAGGGTATTACCTGCATTCTTCAAGAATGGGATTGAGGATGACGTAATTTTATGACATGCGAAAGATCACGGTAACCTGCATCCTTTAAGAATGGGATTGAGTATGACATAATTTTGTGACATGCGAAGTTCAGGGTATTACCTGCATCCTTTAAGAATGGGATTGAGGATGACGTGATCTATGAAAGATCACGTTATCCTCAATCCTGGTTAGATCAGATTCAAACTGAGCAGGACAGCATGAGCAGCACGTCATTCGGAATCCCGTTCTATAATTACGCAAGTTATATGGGTAGATATGTGATGAAGTCAAGTCTGGGTTGTTGCGAGACTTCGTTATGTCTTATTGGATTAAAAGCTCTCAAATGTAAATGTGGAGTACAAGTGATCAGAATATGGGATTAATTTATAAAAATTAGCTTTCTCGACGCTTACTATTTATGTAATAATGTTCTAAAACATTAGAACTAATATACCCAAAAGTTATATACCTACCTTTGTATGCTGACGACTAAAATTTAAATGCCTTCATTGTTTCAAAATTCAAAAGAATTAATAAAATAAAATTGTGAAGAAAAGTCAACAAATGTCATAAACATTTGGTGATTTTTCTTCACAATTTTATTTAAACATTCACGGCTTATGTTCGTAAATTTATAAAAATAATTATTTAGAGTTGTTCCGCCTTCTTCATTCGTCTGTATAATCTATGTCCTGAAAGATACTTGAGTAAAGTTGATTTGCCAAGTTCTTCCAAGTGTACACGACGTCTTTATTAGATGTTCAAACTGGCTTATCTAACTGGCTTATTTAACTGGCCTCAGGGCATTTGAAACATAATTTGGGGTGTCTAGAAAGGATACGGAAGCTTCATTATTTCATTACATTTCGAGAGGCGTATGTGATATTTATCTTGTTTAAGATAAGGACCAATTTGAATTTATTTTGGCTTAAGATCACATTTTATAATCAGGGTGTTTGGCTCAACGTTTGTAGTATGCAAACTGGAGGTAGGTGGAACCAAGTGCAATTGCTTGGCGGGTTTTTTAACCCTGAAAAGCGTCTCTGCTATTTTTAAGATTTTTCTCCGAAATGTGAACTATTAAGTGATGTAATATTTTTTGTACAAAATAACGTGGCTTTTTTATTTTTTACTTTCTATTTTCATATTTTTTTTACATTACATCTGGCATGTAATGTAAAAAGTACAAAAAAGTTACAGCACAATACAGGGTTATAGGTAATTCACTTGGTTCCGCCTAGCCCCAGTTTCCATATGACAAACGTTGTGCTGTACAACCTGTATAATGATTCTAATAAGTAATTCATTTTGTTTTATGAAACGTTTGTTTGTGTAATATAAAGTCTTCAGGATAAGAAGTTATTCCATACTTTTTTACTTCGGAACTTTTTTAAGTGTTATCATTTCATGGGAAAAAAGTCCCAAAGACAACCCAGGCAGCTTCATGCGTGTCCAGTTTAGAAAAACAACATCACAAAATATATTGTTAAGCTTAGATGACCAATAAGTAAGCTTAAAATCAAGTCTTAATTCCAGGTTACTTGATTAACTTGACATAAAATATACTTGATTGCAATTTTTTTACGCTGGAGCACAGTTAGTTTTCATTTTCGAGCGATTATCTGGAATTTCCATATGGATAGCTTTTTACACCTAAAACAACAGAATAAATGATTCTAATAGATTTCATAATTGAAAACAAGATTTTTAGAAAAAATTGAGAAATTGAGAAATTTTTTAGGTTCTTATTTCGGTAACCACATTAATACCCACCTACAATTAGATGCACAATCATAAATCAAACACACAGTTATTTTCCACAAAACTTCTGAACTACTCCAGCACTTTCTCGAAGTATATTGAAAAGTAATCAATGCCCTATATAAATAGTTCCTGCCTTAATTGCTGATCTAATGGAAACTTGCAAATAGTTCCCTCGCATCTTATTGTACCATCTCCTTCCCTCATTAGAGTTCCGTATTGCTTCATCAGACGTTCTGGAAATGTGCTGGTAATAAAGATTCTTAGGAGGCGATTGAAAATATATTAATATTAATATGTGAGTAGTACTGAGAATATTACAATCAAGTAATAGAAATACATTAGAACAACTACTTATAATTGAAACAATTGGGCTAACTGCAGATTGTTGAAAACAATCTACAGGCTCAACTGATCCATATCAATACCAGTCGGAAGCATCCCAAAGACGCTAGCTGCATTGCCCCGCTGAATGGCAATGCTGATGCGCTGCGCCAGATACTGACCAGCTCTCGGGTCACACGTCGCTTTGACCAGACGCTCAGATAATTCTTTTAAAAACGTGAAGAGCATCGGTACCCCACGGACCTAGCGTCTCGACTTCAAGAGGAGCAAATGTGTAGGCTCTGTCAAGACCTGCATAATTGCGCCTATTTAGGTACTTACCTACTTTACTATAATTAATAGTATAAAAGGTTTTTACTAATGGCATTTATGCATACCGAACGACTTATTTATTTTTCTTTATGTATCGGACTGTATCTACTTGAAAAATTAAGAATTTAACCTGGAATTTATCTGGAAATTGATTAATACCAAAAGTTTGAAACATGAAAATTAAAGAATATGCCATCCGCTGAGATTGGTTAAACAAAGTTTATTCACGATTAAAAATAATCTTTTACCTACTGGGTATATGTTATACATAGGTAAAAGTATAGAACTAGGAATTCGTTTACAAGCAAATGTGATTTTTTGAGCTTTACTTAATAATGTTTCTTTTTAATATTTTTTTTTGTTTTTTCCTAAGTCGGGGCCTAGAATTAGTATTTAAATGGAGTTAATATTCGAAAATGGAATCGCTGAACGGTTTTCGCGGTTTCTGAAACGTGATTTAATTTAAGAAGAACTGTTAAATTGTTTAAACCTGAGCGCTGAACGTTTCTTACGTCAGATTAAAGAAAATTCAAGTTGGATTGGTTTTCAATTCGATTCATGAATAATGGTTCACCTTCTTATAATTACACTTTCAAGTTTTATTACATTTGGTAGACGTGTTTCTCTTTATGATGTCCATATCCTTGGTGTCTATTTTTATTTTATCATATTTTACAATTTTAGGGAAACTAACAGCTAGGTAACTAATATTACAGAGACGGTGAGTAACTTACGGCTAATTAGAATATTCCTCAAAAATAACTAAGTTAAATGTTAGTACTTTTAAACCCATCATGGTTATTAACACTAAAGTCATTTATAACGGGATATTTACCATGATTTGAGTTTTGAGCTTTCCAATATTTCGGCACAGTTTCCAATATTTCGGCACGGTATCCCTGCAGAGTACGCCAAGCTCTTGCATCATATTCTCTCCACAAACTTCTTCATATACAGAGGGCAATACTACCTTCAAATTGACGGAGTAGCAATGGGAAGTCCAGTCGCCCCCGTAGTAGCCAACATTTGGATGGAGTATTTTGAGAGTGTGGCCATCTCGTCTGCCCCTGTATAAGTTAAGTTATGGAAGAGGTATGTAGATGACGTTTATTGTATTGTGAAAGGAGGGACACAGGATGTTGAGCTTCTACTATCACACCTCAATGGAGTACATCCTAAGATCAAATTCACTTACGAAATGGAGACCGATCGTCGTTTAGCATTTCTGGACGTGTTGGTACAGGTTAGAGATAATGGAAGCGTAGGCCACTCTGTGTATAGGAAGCCCACACATACGGACCGGTACCTCCATGCGGACTCACATCACCACCCTCGGCAGCTTAACTCGGTGGTAACATCTCTAATGAACCGTGCTTACGACCTGTGTGATAATAAAAGCCTACTAAGTGAGTTGGTTCACGTCAGAAATGTTTTAGAGAAGAACGGCTATAAGGTACGATCACTGCCAGCTCGTTCCGGCACCAGCCATAAACCGCAGAGGAGTACGGTGGAACGCAAACCAGCATTCTTGCCTTACATAAAAGGAGTGACGGATAAGGTTGCAAACATCCTGCAAAAATCCTCCATAAAAACCATTTTCACGCCTTTCAAAAAGATTACACACTACCTGCGTACACCCAAAGACACGTTCCCACTAGAGAAACCAGGGGTGTACAAGATTGACTGTAGCTGTGGAAGCTCGTATATAGGCCAGACGAAGCGCACTATTGCCTGCAGAGTCAAGGAACACATACGAGCGGTAAAGAATCGGGCAACAGAGAAGTCTGCCATAGCGGAGCATCTTCTGGAGTCTGGTTCAAACCACTGGATCGAGTTAAACAATCCACAAGTAATCTCAATAGAGCGACAGTACATACCAAGATTGGTACAGGAGGCCATTGAGATTACCAAACACAGGAACTTCAACCGAGAAGAAGGTTTCCAATTATCGGGAACCTGGAATCCTGTTGTGAGAATGTGCAAAAACCGAAGAAGTGATATACCAACCGCGCCGCGTTCTGATACCGTCAGTGTTGTGTGTCGTGATCGAGTTGCGTTCGATAATGAAACCGGTGGTAGTAGTAACGTTCGTAGCAAAAGACGAAAAATGAGGGTAGATCGATATGTCTGCCAATAACAACTCACTCGCAGTGCCGTCAGTTATTCCGTGATCATGGCGCATGAAACTGTGCCGAAATATTGGAAAGCTCAAAACTTTGAGTTTATGTCATGGTAAATATCCCGTTATAAATGACTTTAGTGTTAAATGTTAGTGTCAGTCAAAAAAATGTTAGTGAATAGACGGCGCGATTGATACCTATCTAATAAAGAAAAAATTATTACATTCATCTATTTTCTAGCACAAGCAGGAATCTTCCTGTTCCTTCTGACTGCGTGGACTGTACTTTATGATAAGGAAGGGTGCTGATTGAAAGATTCAAGAGAAGGTAACTTGCAAATACTTGTAGGCGCCCCGGGTATAGAGCTCGGGCAACTGTACCTTGAGGCTTATTAAATTATTGAGCGACTCAAATTTTGCCACAAAACATACGTAGGTACCTGTTACATAATTTATTTAATCTAACTTATTCATTTGACGACCTCTGTGGCACAGCGGGCGAAGGTCCGCCTGCGACGCAGGAGGTTGCGGGTTCGATTCCCGCCTCGGGACAAATGTTTGTACGATCTGCAGATATTTGTTCAGGGTATTCTGGATGTTTTTCTATGTATAAAAAATATATCATCTATGTAGTGTATTGTATAATGCATATCATTTATCTAGTACCCATAACGGAAGCTCTGCTTAGCTTGGGGCTAGATAATGCTGTGTGAATTGTCCAGCATTATTTATTTATTTATATTATTAGTGTCTCTAATTCTTCTTTGTGTTTCTGTCGTGCACACTTCCTACTTACTTGCATTTAATAATTTTACTCTTAGTTTTGATGCAACCTACACCAAACTGCAGCGTACTAAAGAAGTAGGTAGTACGATTTCTGAACCTATCTTGCAGTCGAGGAACGAAGTCTCAAAATAGCTATACAGGGTTATTGGTAATTTACTGACACTGCGTGAACTGCAGGTTCTGGCCATCATCACGAACATGTTTGTGACGACGCCAGGTCCTAATTCTCAAATTTGGTATTGGTAGTAGGTACCCTCCTCGAAAATATTTCGTTAGACAAGCTTTATTTGAAACCAACCTTTAAAATGCTCTGCCTTGAATGAACAGTGCAGTGGTTCAATAACCACGATTCATTCAAGGCAGAGCATTTTTTAAAAAACCGATCATCCACTCCAATGAGTGGATGATCGGGAGGGGTTAGGATAATGGGCAGAAATTGCAGTTCACGCAGTGTCTGTGAATTACCAATAACCCTGTATAGTAGATAGTAAAGTATGGCATATTTTCTAGAGGTTAAGAACGCCAACATTCTTTTGTTTTCAAAGAACGCCCAAATCGCTACAATCTTTTCGAATTCAATTGAATATCGACTTTTTGTCACGACCGACGACGGTACGATACGGAACGCTATCGTATTACATATTAGGTCGTTTTTCAATTGTTTTTTGTGCTTTTCTCTTACCAGAGCGCTAAATAAACGCTTAGGGCCACATTCTAGAGCGGAGATAGTTTAAACGAGGAACTAAGCTATTAAGTACATACGTCTTTTGTTAATACTCAGACCTTTTGTCAAAAAATAGATTTAAGGGCAGAGTAGCACGGTTGTCTGGTAGATAGCATCGTTCTTGAGCGATAAGACCGCCAATCGTCACATTTTTGTAATTTTCATTTTATTTGGTTTGTTAATTGTTAGAAATTTCTATCTAGGTTGGTAATTTTCTATCTATCTATAAAATAATAAATAAGCAAGCAGAGCTTGTGTTATGGGCACTAAATAACTGATATATTTAATACAATACACTACATAGATAGATATTTTTTATTATACATAGAAAACACCCAGACCAACGGAACTTTCTGCAGATCGTACACAATTTTGTTCCGAGGCGGGAATCGAACTCGCAACCTCCTGCGTCGCAGTCGGACCTTCGCCCGCTGCGCCACGGAGGTCGTCATCTATATCTTGATTATAAAAGAAGTTGTGAATAAGTTTCGGAGTAGATTCTTTTAATATTGGACTCGCTGCATTCTTACTACCCGTTGTCCTATTACCCGTTTTCCCGTAGGAATGAAGCATTTTCCCGCGGTAAAAAGTAGCCTACGTTCATTAGGAATAATGTGGGCTTCTAACGGTAAATTATTTTTCAAATCGGTCCAGTAGTTTCGGTGCCTATTCAATACAAATAAACGAAATAACACTCAAATCTTTCCTCATTATAATATTATTATAGACAACAGATAAGGATGTAAGTAATACGGAAGGCACGGCTGATCTATTCAGATATATTTTTAAATCGGATCAATTCAGATGTATGATTCGTATACTCGTTTTCGCCGCTCACTTGCTGCCTTTTGATTACGAATAAAAACTAAAGAAAATGAACCACTGCTGTCGTACCTACTTGTGAAAATTAAGCATTCTTTCTCTAGTCGACTGTTGTCTTTATTTCGTGCAAAATATTAACATTCCCGAAGAAAAGCGAGCAACACAAGACAATTAATTATTATCTCCCGCTTGTTCCGCTGGTTTTTCTACCATTAAACACTAGCTTAAAGCCCTCTAACTATGAATAATGTTGGCAACATTATGAATACAGAGTTGTTCTATTTAACTCATTACAGTTACTACCTTACGTTTACAATTTTGTTGCAAATGGGACACTAAAGTTTTAAAGGCTTTGTGGTTTCGGATGGTACTTAAGTACAGAGTTTTGTTTTTGTGACTTAGTTTTAGTGAGTCCAGATCTATTCTGAAATACAAATTACGAAGTTAACGGATGACGGATCGCATGAAACGACGAACGGCCGAATCGATCTTTCGACGACCCTTATACTATGAAATTTATTTTGACATGTATTAAGAGATACGGATCGAAAGGTGTCAGTTGGTGACGCACTTGAAGCAACATGGTAGTAAGGTTGTTCGTTCCGTTCGCTCCATCACTCGAATCTTCGTATTTCATGTTTTAAAGTAAGCCCTAATTTGTTTGCAAGTTCCTATCATGTTCTATTCTGCTGATAATTTGAGGATAGTTTTACACTGCCGAGCCTTCGGACGAATGGCTTGAACACAACCAGTTTGCGCGCCGCCAATGAGTGGAGACATTCTTTCTCAGTATTAAGTTTTCAAGATAGACGTTCTATCACGAAACTGTGAACTTCTGCCAGTACCCTTGAGAGTGTATGCGACTCTTAAACAGTCTACTATCCAGATGGATCCTAAAACCTGATGACCCGATTTGTCGGTCGTGTCGCCTGCTTTAGCCTGTTGTACCTAGAAGTAGGTGGTGTTTTGCTTCCACAACAGCAGAATTGTTCTACCTCTCTTTTCCAAAACAAGAACCGCCAGCATATTATCTAAATATTGTTAAATATCGCACATTTCTGGTATAATTTGGTATATCGTCTGTCAGTTTGCGTATTCCGTCTGTATTCTTCGTGAGTAGTTGAGTGAGAGTAACTATTTGACATCGAAAAAATTAGGTAAGTTTTTTGTGTATGACGGTTTCTCCGTCAATTGTAAACCGATTTTGATAATTCTTTCGATTTTACTAATGAATGACAATACAAAAAAAATCTGCGGTAGTATTATTAGTGCCTCAAAACTTTAAAAACAGTGTAAATATAAAATTAAATGACAGGTAAAATTCCGCTTCAATTTCATAATTCGCAATAAGGGTGTTTATATGTAACTCTTTTTACCGATTAATTTAACGCCCCTATACTACAAAATTACCATCCACTAATTATACGGTTAAATTTATCTCATCGGGAAAAAATGGCCGGGTTTTCCCTCAAAAAATGTGAAATTGCAAAAGTATTAATCAAACTGCCAAAGCTGATATCGCGAACGGTAAATCAACGGAGAAATCACTAATGAGGGGCTACGACAGCAAAATTAAGGGCCTATATTAAGGGCCTAATGGTCCCGCCACACGATGGGATTCGGTTTCGGTTATTATTCGGTTACATGGAAATATGGCCGTTAAAAAAAATTGGGTTAACAAAAAATTATTTGCAAAATTTCTCTGCTTTCTGTCCAACATAGTTATTTTATACATGACATGACTAATTCATCTTTAGTTGGATACATCAGCTTCTTTGTGATTCAGTTTCAGCGTCTAAAATTAAGTTTAATGATTTGACATTGTTTTTAGCTCGTTATTAATAAAATACAGCCTATAATATTCGTGGTAATACTTAGTAATAATAGTATATAATCATAATTATATAAATATTAATAGTATATCGTATATATTATAAATAATAAAAGTATATCGTTAATAATAGTAGGTGTAAAAAGTAGCATATAACAAGCTTTATTAAAAGTTTTATTTAAATTTGTTTATCCGTTTTTAAGAACTGGACAAGGCTGGCAGAATTGCCCCGCTGGAATAAAAGGAATACATACGTAGATAAACAGTCAATTCAAACTAATAACGGAAAAAACGTCTTTAACCACTCCACGCGGACGAAGTCACGGACAAAAGATAGTAGTAGGTATAATTAAATACAAACTGAACCTCTTAGTAAGATGTCTAATGACCTCACCACAACAAATTCTGTACCCTTCCCGGTTCCAGCAAAATGACGAGCCTGTTTAATGGCCTCACCAAGCTGATGTTTCGGTTTCTCTTTGATTCGGCTAACTGGTAGGGGCCAAATAAACGACCTTGTCTGATGGTACCATACTTCATTTCGATTCCTTTGTTATAACAATATATACATGATACGAAAATAGGATCATGTAATTACCTTTATTATTGGATTATATTGTAATTATATTGATTATATAAGGACCTGTATTATTGTAGATTCTATTGAATAATTTAATAGTCTGCAGTTAACTCAACCGTTTCAATTGTAAATACTAGTTTTAATAATTATTATTTGTTTATGATCTTTGATTGTAATTTTTTTGATAATTAAGTCTTTCAAACTTCGTCTATTTCCTCCACTTGAGTGGAAACCTTGTGGTTTTTTAATGTAGGTAATATAATATATATGTTTTTGTGTAAATCACATATAATTATAATTTATGCGACCGATTTCACTTTCGACTAATTCATTATTGGAAAAAAGTGTCCCTCTGACGACGCCTACACTTTCCAAAAAGTAGTTCTTGTGAAAACCGTAGAAGGCAACGTACCTCCCTAAAACGACGTCGCTTTTTACAGCAAGAATTCAATAAAAACTGGGTATTTTCTACCCTTTATGGCAGTGTAATGTACCGTAAAGCACAGGTTGGGAATAGGTAAGAAAGTACAAAAGGGAAAGGTACAAAACGTCGCGGTTACGTTTATAAGAAAGGTTCCATTGTTACTGAGTTAACAATTTTGATGGTTGAGCTATTTCAGAGTATATAAGACGGATGGAATATTAAATTGGGCTTTGAAAGCTATGTTTGAAAGCTTTTTAAAAGTGGAACAACGTAATTTTTAGACCGCCACCCAGGTTCTTAAAAAGAAATCGAAGTTTCCGAGACGTTTTCGTGTAAACGCTAATATTAACGGAACATCGATTTTCCTTTTCCGAGTAGGCCCTCTGAACTATTCTTAGGTGGGGAATACTGAGAGCCTCCTACGTCTTAAAATATAAGGGCACTACAGAAATAAATTCGTACCACGAACCGATTTAAAAATGTTCTTCCTCACTATTTTTGGACTTGTATTTATTTTTGAACCTCTAGGAAGCGCTTTTGTAGTAGGACGAATCATCATTATCAACAGCTACCTATCTTGACTTTTGGATTTTCTGCAATCTATTATATCTACTTAACATGCCACTTATGGGCACTTATGTTCTCGGCCCAATAAGTATCAGTTTATAAGTACCTAGGTACACGAGAGCCGCGTGGACTTTATTATAAAAGGCTTCCCAACATTAAAGCTGAAATATCGTACAAAAAACCTAACTTTAATAACAGTGTTTCAAGGATTATTTTCCAAAAATAATTTATTTTAAGTATGTTTTACCATGTCAGCCGTGCTTTAACCAATGGTTGAATAACACGTTAAAAAAAAATAACAAAAACGAATCTCAAATATAAGTCATTTACTTTAGGTATCCTGTATGAATCGAATTACTACGCGTACACCAATATCCATGTATGACCATTGGGGTCTTGAAGGTGGAACCTATTCTTAAGTGCAACGAAACATCTGAATTATATCAAGAGAAGATACAATCATAGGTCATCTATTGTCTAATCGAAATATTCCACTAAGCCAGCTATACTCAACCTTTTTTTCCCTGGACCACATAGTCGCTACTCGCTATACCTTGTGGGTCGTTACAATGAAATACAACATTTGAAATTAAGCATTTATTTAAAAATTAATGTGATTTTTTTGAGACTGAGGCAAACTTTTGTCAATATTTGATAAATATGGCACGTATTTTACTGCATGCTACTCTCAAAATGTCGTCTAGGTGCAAATTAGTAAACCGATTTCTGTAGACATTTTTCGCATATTTCATTTTTCAATATAAGTATTTACATAGGTTAATAAAATAATGCTGGACAATTTACACACAAAGTCAAACCCCTTAAATACCTTACTAGGCTTGGGGTCGCATAGAAAAGACTAGTGAGCCGTAGGTTGAGTATGGCTGCACTAAGCCAATCAATTTCTATGCAAATCGCAGTCATTACGCTGCAATATATCCTGAACGTCAAACGGATATTGTAGTTCCTCCCATTAGCCTGCCAATACAGTTCTAATCCTATCAATATTTGCACAGTCGAACTGGGACGCATTTACAGTATTATAGGACTGCTTTGAGATATAAATTAGTGTTATTATCAAAGCATTCAAGATCATTCATTATTATTTTTTTTTTTCATTATTTATATAATAAGTTATTATACATGTACTATACATATACATACATTTATCATACACCTATACACGTTGTTTTAAATAAAACGATTAAACTTTAAAAGTAGATATATTCTTAAATAATAGATAACCTTGTTATTTAAACTTTACCTTCAAGAATTTCAATGATAAAACAGACTAAGACATATCTAGAAAATGCAGCTACAATGTAAAACATCTTACCGTAGTGCGAAATGCTTCCATCCAGCATACAGGGTCATCAAAGATTGGCAGATCCAGCTCACCGTCTTTTATAAAATATATAATTAGATCAACTGGCTTTATACCTCGATCCATTCCGCCAAACATCAGAAAGATGGTTTGTCATAACATTTCACAACCAAATACATTGAAATATCTTCTAATATGACAATATATCTATGACAAATGGTCTTAAATATTAAGTTAACAAATATGATACTTACTAAATCCAATTACACTTACTAGATCGAAAGTTGCCGGAACGTTTGAGGGTTAGATATAAAAAAAATTTGTCCTAAAAACATCTAAGTTTTGAGATAAGAGAGAGATCGTCGATAATGAAAGTGCAATATGATTTATGTTTGACCAAACATCTATATATATTTAGTCGTGTGTGAACTTTTGTCGACAAAACCGACCCTTTTTGTTATATCTTTAGATAAATAATTGTAATTAATTAAAATACTGTTTTATTCCGTAAGAGATACAACTTACAATGTGAAAGTTTGTGGGCAAGAGAGCGAGCTTCCGGAGTGACAGAGCAACTTATCGAGTCCGGAGCATTCAGCAGGGGTATTTTAATTCATTCGATTCGTTTCCGAATCGAAAACGTCGGATTCGAATTCGATTCCGACGGATGTATAAAACGCTATTTTGATTTCGCCTCGGGTTGATGAAACGAAACGAATGAATTAAAAGTGCGGACATCGGATCTCACACTTTTAATATTTATCAAGGTGATGTGATGAAATCAAATCAAATCAAATAAAATCAAAAACTCTTTATTTCCATAAATACAATAAATATACACTTAGAAAAGGTCAAATTATAAAAATTAACACTGACACGGAAATAAAGTGTTATTTTTTATTTCTGTCCCTTCGGTATGTAGACTAAAGTAAAGAAGCGACGAAGAAACCTTTAGACTGTTAGTTGTTATTTTTCGAGCTGGAGCAAAACTCGTCCCAAGCTTTTTTATCCTCTAGATAATCTGATACTTTGTAGTAAGCCTTTTTGCACGGCAAGGTTTTGTCAATTTCTTTGAATAAATTTATTGATAATTTTTTCAACTGACTTGGAGTTTTGTTGTAGAAGTGTATACATTGCCCTAGAAAAGATACATTTATCTTGTGTAACCTAGTTGTGGGCACAGCGAATTATTCTTATTTCTAGTATTTATATTAGGTTTGTCGATATTTTTAGAGAATAGATTGATATTTCTATGCGTGTATAACAAGTTTTCATAAATATATTGACATGGTACTATCATTATGTTTATTTCTTTGAATTTATCACGCAAGGATTCGACATAAACTGCCTTTTATCCACGAAAACAGCATGCGATACCACCAGAAACTAGCCTTCCATTAATCAACATTATAAACCTCAACGCCCATTAAATACAATTATTACACCCCGTTCATTAGTAACCTCAAACATTGGATTGGTCCTTGAGGTCAATATTAACTTGACACGGTGACCGCCGCAGTTGGCACTGAGCTTTGATCAAAGGCGTTATTGAGTTATCTCTGGTTCTATTAGACTTGACGGTATTTGTGTCTTTAAAAACTAAAGGCTCCTTTACATTAAGGCCAGGTATTTCAACAGAGGCCGCGCTTTTAAGATTTTTAAAATCATCTGCTACAAAGAAAAAATGTTTAAAATTCTGAAATAATATGATGTTATAATAATATTACTTATGGATCTAGTTTAGTCAAAGTCGCATTCAGTTGCAAGATCTAATTAACTTCACTCCATAGAAAAAAATGCCAAAGTTACCTTTTTGTATTGTTTTTTCAACATATGTTTTTGTAGTTAACTAAAGAATTAAAGAATTTAAGGGACAAATCTGAAAACCGAAAAATTTGTAGTTTCTTATTTTAAAAAATACTTTTGATTCTCGCCATGGACCAAAACCTAAAGGATACTTCCCGTTGACCTAGAATCATAAAAATTGGCAAGAAGCAAGGTCTATAGCGTAAATAAAGGGAAAAATCCGAAAACCGTAATTTTGTAACTAATTAAGAAAACATTTTTTTTTTATTCTCTCCCTGGACCAGAATATACTGAGTACCTACTTCCCGTTGACCTAGAATCATAATATTCGCAAGAAACAGGGTCTTACAATTGAACCCTTAATGCGCGAGTCAGACTCGCACTTGACGTTTAATTCAGTTCCTCGCCGCTTGTTTATCTATTACGTATTGAGGTGACTAGCTCTCGTGTCAGGACTATTAGCTCTTGGGAACTCACACTTAACCGGTAAGATCAAAGGCAAACAGATTAGTGTTCATTTAAAATTCACAACTTTAGTTCAGAGTTAGTGCCGTTGCGCGAAATCAACAAATTACAAACAAGTTATAATAACTTTAGTTTGGTCTGATGTACAGACAGCGTCAGAATTAAGTAACCCCCCTATATAACACAGTGCAGGCTAGAATTCGATGTTTTATATATTTTATCTTTTCGTTCTGTTTTTATGTTACCGAAATAAAAATATAATTTATTTTCGACTATTAAAACTCCTATGATTAAAAGGTTTGGATTTAAACATGCATGTATTATGCAGGGGGAGCTACTTAATTCTGACGCTGTCTGTACATACCTACCCCGCGGGTGGGGTTTTAACCGACAGGTACCTAACGGGTTAAAGTTTAACATGGAAACTTGCGGTGGGACCATGTTAGTTAGTACTTGTAACTTAGGCTGGAGCTTCCGTTTGGCTTTTAGATTTGGTTGTATTTAAAATAGACAACCTTATGGGCCTTGTACAATGTGACATCTTTTCTTGGGTAACGTGTCGTAGACGAGATTGGATAACCCAGCTGATACAGGTGTAGTTGACTCTTGCCATTAAACCAGGTGAGAACTCTGTGCCTAGTGTGGCCTAGTTAAACCTAACATAGGCTTTAAGGCACTTCTAACCGAAATGTAATTTTGTTTTTTACCTGATCAAATCATTCTATTTTAATCATTTTATACAGAATCGCTTAGCTCCAAAGTGAGCAGACGAAAAGTATCACAAACTATGGACCTACCTTGGTTATAGAAGACACCTTTCTAAAAAAATCCTAAGCTGACAATACAATACTCTTTATTGCACACCAAGATAGATAAAAACAGAAAACAAAAACACAAACACAAAAACAGTTGCACAATGGGCGGCCTTATCGCTGAAAGCGACTTCTTCCAGGCAACCTTTGGATGGACACGTTACTATTGTACAGGTATAGACGGTGGCGTATTACAGACTACTATACTATACAGAAAATAAGTATATAAGTAAATGTAAAGCTGACTTAAAAAAATGCATACATCTACTATTTAACAGCAAACCAAACAAAAGTCCAATAGAACCTTAAAACCAGCCAGTACAGCAATATCGAATCTAAATCCAGCGCATAACACAATTCACAATGAAAGTTGACTAGAAGCGACATCCCCACAGAGCTAAGAAATTCATAGAACCGTCTGACACAGTTTAAAATACCCACTAGGCTGACAGTGAGTGACGGTAGTTCGAGAAAACTCCGAAAGCGACCCGCGGGTCAGAGCTGCATAGAAAACAGGTTGATACAGGTGCCAGTATAAAATATTATATTCTCAGAAGTACGGCTTGATCTTTCCAAAACTGGATTGTGCTGGATGTATGATCATCCTCAGGTTTTTTCCTTCTTATTCCACAAATTAATATTGCGTTGAATTTTTGGGTTAAAACGTCAGGATTATTTATTTATTTGAAGCAATGGCAACGTATGTCACAGTTAATAAGACATTTTTATAGAAACACAATGAATTGAAGGAGAATATTAAATTCAAATGCTAATGTTTCGTTCAAAAATTATTTGAATTTAAATTGAATTAGAATTGTTTTAGAAATTCGAATATTTCAAACTTGTCATGTCAGCGCAATGAAGTATTTCTGTAGTTACTAAAGGGTCAGCGCCGAAAAAGTGTGATTTACTTGTTAGAATTCGATTCCTTCGCTTAACCAGCTTTCTGAGTAAACGTGGCTTAAACTCCGTTTGGGTGCCTTGCCAAAAATGGAATATCTCCCAATTCCTATTCCTTATGCGTAATCTGTCCTCGTTTGCGTCCATCTGTCTTTCAATTTCAGATTAGCTGTGCTAATAGAGCATTGTGATTAATTGTTTCGGAGACGACACAGATACAGTCTGAGCACGAAATAAGATATGCAGGTTTGGTTTTACTGTTCTGAATTTTAGGTAGGTACCTATTCGTATCCTGAATTAGGGTAGTGTCCTGGGTAAAAAAAAATATCATTCAATTTAGTCCGTCTGTTTATCAGAACATATTGGACTCATTTATTTTATTTTGTCAATCAAACAAGAAATGACAGGCGAGTGACGCCACACCTTGCTAAAAAGTGTCGCAAAATGTGAGGTCACGTCCAACTTTAACTGGCTATATTTTCATAATTTCTTGTTCATAAAATGTATCGAAATTGATCTCTAAAGACCGGGGCCCTGCGGGATCGGGGCCCTCAGGGACTAACCCGTAAAATCGACGAAAGAAAAAATACGTGTCCAATATCTTCTGATAATGTAACTGATGCACTAATTCATTTTTTTAGGATTTCCACTTGACTTGGAGGCCTTTTTATTGATAGGTACACAATATTTGTTTTTGAAAAGAACAAAAAAACAGGGTTAATTTATATATTCTTACCTAGAATTAGTGTAAAACCTACTCCTTCTGAACACAGCTTGCTTAGAGTAATAGATACCCATCAGTTTGATGGAATACTTACTTATTCCTATGGCTCAGTGACTGAAGTGTCTCCAATATGAAAAGTAACCATTTTGGTATGTGTAATAAAAAGAAGTAGAATAAAATAGGTAAGAAAAAGAAAAGCTTACGTTAACGGATTGAACTGAACGCTTGCCTTGCCGAGCCAAACGCGTTGAGGGAGCCATTGCACATTGGCCGCGCCTATTCGGACAAATCTATAATTTGGCGTGTTTTAACAAACGATAAACCGACTTCAAATTCTTCTAGTGGCGACATCTAGTTAAAATTCAAGTCTAATTTAGTTTGATGACACATCGAGGCTTACCTTCTCCAACAAAAAAAGAATTATCAAAATCGGACTACTTTGTAAAAAGTAATGCGTGGTCAAACATTACAATCAGTGTGTCAATCAATAATCCCCTTTTTTCCTACCCTTTGGATTGGAATATTAATTTCAAATTTAATGGGACCACTTTCGGGGTATAACCCTTTCCAATAAAAAAAGAATTATCAAAATCGGACTACTCTGTAAATAGATATGCGTTGGTCATACGTAAAAAAAATTTATGCGTCGACTTGAGAACCTCCTCCGTTTTTCGTAGGTTGATTAAAGAAGAAAGAGACTAACGATTTACCTATTTCTTTCGATGTCTTCAACTCCGGTGCGTTTCGATCTAAAACGCGTGCGTTAGTTAATCAACTTTTTGACCAGCAATCTTTCCGGACGTAAACTTGGTTTTAGAATCCTCGATATATTTTTTTAAACAAAGAAATTACAAAACAAAACAAGATCCGTCAAGTGCGAGTGTAACTCGCGCGCCGAGGGTTTTGAACGTTTGTCAATAAATATGTACCAAAAGTACCGGTTAGAGACTTCGCAATTTAACGAATACCTAAGAATAGTAGGTACCAACCTACATTTCATTCACGATTTCATTTGCCTGTCGTTCGTTTTAGAACTCGAAACTCGACATTGTTAGAAAGGCTTGAGCAATTAATTACCTACGCGTTGTTGGTGGTTACAAAATACAAATACAAAAATCTTTATTAGGAACACAATAAATAGTGTAGAGTACAATTGTGGGCTGACTACCGCAAATATACATAACAAGGTTACCTATGTGTGTGAGGGTGTGTGTGTGTGTGTGTGTGCGTGGTATGTGTGTGTGTGAGGAGGTATGTATGTGGGAGTGTGATGCTCCTGAGGACACCGGTCTCATAAGAGTTCGGGCAACAGGAGTTACCGCTGTACGTGTGTGTTTATGTTTTTGGTTCGGTTCTCTTATAGCTTGTCAAGTTTTCATTCAATTTCTTGACTTTATATACTATTTTGGGTTCTTATAGCGAGCATAGGTACAATAGGTACTCCAGCTATCCTAACATGACTAGACAGATAACCTACCGCAGTTATAGCTAACAGTTCACAACACACAGTATCCAGCGTTTAGTTAATTGACAATATCTGTCCGGCAAGCTCAGATTGTGGATCAGCTTCCATTGACAGATTGTGCAAACTGTTGTTAAGGCCAGGTAGTCCTGCAGCAGTAGGCGTAAGGGAAAACGCGCGCCTGCCAAGCCGCCGCGCTCGTGTTTTTTGTAGTTATTTAAACATGGTGATTAAGAAAATCAATTTATCAAGTTAAACTTTGCGTTTTTGTTTAGAAATGTTAAGTGTCCTAGTTGAGTATAAAAAAGTGTGATATCAGTAGTTCGCTAGTCATAGTATTCAAAAATCGGTAGAAAAAGGGGTAACGTTGGGATCTTTTTCTATCGAGCGAAGTTCATTAGATCTTGTAACTGAATGCTACTTTGACTAGACCCCTTAAATATATCTTTTTTTCAGAATTTTAAACACTATTTTCTAAGTATCACATCATTTTAAAAATCACAAAAATGCGGTCTTTTCTGGCTTACGAAGCCTTAAGGGACGAATCTAGCGGGTTTGCTTGTCAAACTAGGCCTAGAGTTCAATACTGACGGGATCCCCGTGGTAAAAAAACTAGAATTACATAAAATTCAACATTTTCAATTGAAAAAATTGAGCTAACTGCAGACTGTGTCAAACAATCTACAGGTAGCTCAAATGGTCCATAAAAATACCAGTCGGAAGCGTCCCCAAGACGGTGGCTGCATTACCTTGCTGTATGGAAATGCTGATGCGCTGCGCCAGATACTCACCAGCTCGCGGGTCACGCGTGGCTTCGATCAAACGCTCAATAGTAATTAACTAAATGACTAAAAACCAAAATAACTTTTAAAAGGGGAAAATTTTGCGATTGGCTGAACTAAACCGAACACACCAATTCAAAAGTACATTTCCTGAGCATAATTCATCCTCAGCCAATTTAAACGGAACAAAGCCCGACCCTTTGGTCGCATGAAAATCAATTTCATAAACACCTACGACCAGTCCATTATTTTAGGAGCACCGTGGAAACACAATTTTTCGATAAATTGAATTCTTTTGTCTCGGTAGAAATTCATTCAAATATTTGTGCGAGGACCACAATGAGTTTTTCAGAAGCGCTCAGTTTATCCCTATGAGGGTTTCAGTGAACCGGAGTTTTGAAATATTTTGTGTTTTTTGTTTGCAATGTGTATGGAACAAAATATTTTCAACTCTAAAATAATGAAAATGATGAGCGACAAATATTGATGGAATCACACCTCAAATCACACTAATATTATAACTGCGATTTTTGGATGTTTAGATGACATACATTGTATGGATTGATGTTTGTTGACTCTTCAATTCACGCCATAACGACTGAACAGATTGGGCTAAAATTTGCATATTTGTAGCTCTAAGCCTGGAATCAAACATAGGCTACTTTTTATCCCAGAAAACAGTTGCCATGGGATAAAAGTAACCTTAAAACGTTTCCATAGAAACAACGGGTGCGAAGGCGCGGGCTGAAACTAGTACATAATAATACAGAGCAATAAATAAAGCTAAATATTTAACTTGAAAGAAATTTTCAAGTAGTAAGACTATTACTACGCGTAAACCGCTAATTTAGAAGTTTAAAAGTAAAAGTGACGGATAAAAGACCTCTTCTTTGCCCATCAAGTTGCTAACAAGAGAGAGATGAATTAAATATTGGCTTGTAACTCGATGAAACCGCCTAGAACCGGTTCAAAGGACATCCCGGATACAGCTCCCTTTGAGTCCTCCTTTACGACATTTCTGGCCATAATGTGAAGAATAACATAAAAACGAAGTCAATACAAGCCTATCTTATTACACTCACCCAAATTTCGATTCTATTTCCGTAGCAGTAAAATTTAATATCGCATTAAATAGCGGATAGGAAAAATGATTTATCCTATGTAAATGTACAGAGTAAATGTAATAACTAATGGTAAACAGGCTACCGTTAGCTCATATCGGATAAAATATACAAGGGGAGTAAAGAAACCAAGGAAATTTACAAGGAAATTTTCATAGTTTCTTATTCATTAAATTCTTTTGCATCCGCGTTCTATTTAATCTTCAAGAAAAGGCAATTCGTACGAGCACATACAAAACAGTTAAGGTATCTAATTGCAAGTCGCTTTGTCTATACTAATATTATAAAGAGGAAAGATTTGATTGTTTGTTTGTATTGAATAGGCTCCGAAACTACTGGACCGATTTGAAAAATTATTTTACCATTATAAGCCCACATTATTCCTGATGAACATAGGTTACTTTTCACAGCGGGAAAATGCTTCATTCTTACGGGAAAACGTGTAATAGGACAACGGGTACTAAGAATGCAGCTAGAAGGTTATAAGAAAATAACAACGGAACTTTAAGGGTTTTTTATTTCTTACACGCTGTGTATAGTATTATAATATCTGTGACGCTGTCAACATGCTAAATGGAGCTGATGTACTTCATAAAGGTGAATGAAAGGTAAATTAAATATAGTGTAGAGTAGAACACCTTGATTTTACATTTATAGCTATTTATATTTCTTTCTCTTATTTACGCTGGAGGATTGAAGTCCTCCAAGCATAAATTACAATATTTTTCAAGGATTTACATTTGTGATACAATTAGCGAAATTTCCGATGCTCAGTCTCAATATCGTAACTTAACATTAAATATTGGATCGAAGTTGAGATTTACATTCTATTACGAGAATTTATATGTGAACCTGTGACGTAACGGTATTACTTAGCCAAAGACCTTCTCTGCATTCATGATAAACGACGTGGTTCTAAATCGGAGAAATAAAATTTATGAACGAAATTTCGAGGTGAAAAGGCAGGGTTTTTGGCCAGAGGTAATGGATAAGATAGTGAATATTTTCAATAATAGCTTTTCATTGTATTTTCAAGAGCTCTCTGGAATCTAAGCCCTTTTGTTAGGGCATTTTAGCTAGTATTTACTGGCACTAGCTAAAATGCCCTGACAAAAGCCTAGCTAGATTAAGTCTTTTCAGAGACTCATAAGCATCCATTTTCAATCTAGCTGTCTTTCAATAACATTCGATAAGTACATACAAATACAGTTTTTTTTTTGTATTTGGGTAAGTTTTGAATTGATCGGAACCTCCTTATTTTTGACATTTTTAAACTCACTCAATTATCGTCTTCACTTTCCATAACATTTTCATGGCTAAAGACCAACAAATCCACCCCGTAGCCCCTCGTGGCGACCGCGACCCCTGCGGGTTGCACTGTGGCTGGGCAGTGAATGCGTTAAGACAGCGCGATCATAGTAGGCATATGTCTCTCTCCATGGTTATAAATCGTCTTGATTCTGTCCTATCTACTAATTTATTTAACCCACTAATGTATTTTTAATAATAGCTCATATAAGACGTATAGTTTTCATATACATCAGATGATATCAGATTTGCCATAACAATTGTCAAACGACCTGAATATCCTTAGCTGTCCATTCTTATCACTTGGCGTTCATCCAACGTCAACAAAAAAGTGTTTTTATCTTCTGTATGGGCTTGTTATTTATGGAACCAAATACCTTTGCCTATTTTTGTAACATGATTGACGCGTTTTCATATTTTTTGGCGATAATATTAAATTATTATGTCTAAACTCAGAACAAATCGAGAGATTTAGTTCTATAAAATTTCATCAAAATTCCGAGCTATTAGAGCATCACTAGAAAATTCTAAAAAAACCGATGATATCACTGTTCTTTATTCTTTGCTAGTTTTTGCTTGCTGCTCGAGCTGTTCCCATGGAAACGTATAATGATAATTTCTATCCCATAAAAACTGATTTATGGGATAAAAAAGCCTATGTTTTATTCTAGGCTTAGAACTACCTGTATGTAAAATTTCAGCCCGATTTAGTCAGTACTTTGGCGTGAAGAAGTAACAAATATCCAAATTTTCGCATTAGTGTGATGTGATAGTGTGATATGTGCGATAGATAGGTACCGGTACTAAAGTCATTTATAACGGGATATTTACCATGATTTGACTTTTGAGCTTTCCAATATTTCTGCATAGTTTCATGCGCCTTTAGTGTTATAACCACGATGGATTTAAAAGTTTTAGGTACCGGTACTGTCTTGAATAATTACTTCTTATAAAGATGATCGAAAATTTGACTTATTCCACTAATCCCCGTTGAAAATCCCCGTCAACGGGGAAAAGTGAACTTTTTGTTCACTATTCCCCGTTGACGCCGATGCGAGCTCGTAACGGGGATTAGTGAACTAAAAAGTTCATTAATCCCCATAGTTCAAATTTCAACAATGTCCTTCAACATTACAATGTTCTAGTTCAAATTTCATCAATGTCCTTCAACATTACAATGTTCCAGTAGAAAGCCTACCCAAAGCTTGAAACTACAAATTTATCGACTAAGATCCTCTAACAAAGGGACCCGTACAAATCTAGGCTCATCCCGACGACATGCCTAATCCTATCAAATGGCCTAGCGGTGGCACTAGTACAAATTTATACGATGCCAAATTCACGCTAGAAATGTTCCTGAATTCACGCAACCTAAATAGGCTTATTAATGTAAGCTTGATGAGGGTAAATTGAATAAAAATACGCGTGGGTGTGATAGAGTGTGTTCACTTTATTTTTCAAAGCTATATATAATTGAGTTGCTCACAAAGACTACATAGCTGGTCAATTCGGTTGTATTGTGAGTGTAAAATGATGGATATTTTCGGTAAACTCATGGGCTGCATTTTGACTATGTAAGTGTGAATAACAAAAGAAATAACCAACGAGCGGCAAATTTATATGAGTGATACACACGCAACACATAATGTATTAACCAAATGGATATGAAAATGGATTTGAAGTTGTGTATTTAGCCATCACGCAAGACAATTTTTTTTTCTTAATTCTACAAAAAGATTGTTATTACGTGAATGAAAAACGACTATGCCAGGAAATTCAAAACGAACACTTTGATATAACATCGCTAAGTACTATAATATTTCTATTGTAATCTCATTTCTTGGTAATTTCCAAGTTACCTGCTTGTTTCCAAAACATTTCAAACTTCTGTGAAGTTCCTAAGTCTTACTTCCCAAGGAATTTTCTACTGTGGTGTTCCCTTACTACATAAGTAGTATGGTTTCTAGTGTTGTGATTTTAAACCAAGTAATTTTAGTTTCATTCCTGATGTTGTTACGTGTAATTTCTTGAATTTAAGCTTTGGAAGCGTTATAATTGTATCTCGTATGTGTGTTTTTTTTTATGGTACCTTATTTCTTGAAATAACGAAGGTAAAGTAAATTTTTATTAAATTAAATTACTTATATTGCTTAGCCTACCATCGACGACGGTTAGATTTACTCTATTTAAAACCTTAATATTTTCACTTTTTCTCTCAAATAAACTTCTCTCGTAAAATCTTTTCTCATAAACTCGTTCTGAAATAAACTGTTTTTATCGAATCTGACCCATATTTTCCTAATAGGAATGTGTAACTGGCCAGGTAAGTAAATTTTTCCGTGTTTCTTCAAACTGCTTTGATTTTTTTACATTGCTATTTTATTCAAAATTTCAGTTAACAGCCTTTGTCGTAGAAGAAGACCAAGTAAAAATTTCATCACTAGTGCTTTTCCCACAAAGTAACGCTAGCGTACCTACTCAGTTAATGCAGTAACTGCGGAATCCTCGGGCCCGCCTAGGGGCTTATTAACGCATTCCTCGCTCCTCGCTGTGATTCAGTGGCGTATTTCAAACGCTTCTTTTTACTACGTGGTGCGAGGCAGGTGATGTTGCGAATCCTGATTCAAGCCCGTATTATGAAAGCGTGCTCAGTCTAAAAATTTGTGGTTGAGTGATGTTTAATTCATAGAAAAACGTTACTCAAGCATTACATCGATGACTACGGATCTTACTTTCGAATACTGGAATAGACTCTAGGATTAAATGGAATATTGGAATGAAAACCTGTTAAATAATGTGGCTTCTGAGGGGCTTAAATCTAAGTGGGGATTTAGTGACTGTTTCTTTTAGGGGTACAGACAGAAAAAGGAAGTTGAGTATACGGACCCCAATTATAAAAGCATACTAGGATATAGAATCCAAGATATTTTAATATGTCAATAAAGACATTAATTATGAAAGAATAGTTATTAAAAAAACTTAAGGAAAACGACCAGATCATCTCTAAAACAAAATCCTAAATATTAAAAAAATTGCACAGGCCCTTCTTCTAGCTTCAAATTCAAGTTCAAAAACGGGCATGAGACGAATGAAAGCTTAGGATAAAAAAATTTAATCTTCAGCTAATTGCACCTATAATACCTACCAGTGTCGTCAAATATTTTCCACTATTTAAACTAAAAAGTGAAACCTTCTGTAGTGATATTGGATAAAACACTTTCGTTGAGATTTCCATCGCTTCATCTTATGCCTCGACACCCCCTCAACTTTTAGAGAGCTGTCCTGATTCTTTTCCCTCTTGTTTTAAGAATGCTTTTATGGCTTCTAAAGGTATGATTTGTTGATGCGAATATTTCGAATTCTATAGCGGTTTGAAGGAACGTGTTAATAAGTGATGTTATATATATGGCATTAGTAACATTGAACGTGAAGGAGTTATGTATTTGTGTTTTTGTTTTTATCCTGCTTGTGTTCAGTGTATTTTGATACGCTTGTTGTTTTCGTTCCAAATATATCAATAACTCTTCACTTACCTATATCTTTCTTGACATCAATACTTTTTTCGTTTGTTACTAGTTGTTTTTATAGTTTTATTAACTAAATGGCCCTTAGCAGAACAAATTTTAGGCTAATAGCAATTTTTTTTAAATGCGGGTGTTCCCCAGTGGGCGATGTCGCGCTAGGGAACAATAGGAATAATCCCAAAATTCCTTAATTTTTGACAATCTTAGGCCACATTATTGAGATATTATTGGCCACACTTTAGGGAGATGGTGGCCAAATGCTTGACAATTAACTATAAAAAACAAAACGTCAAGTGCGAGTCGGACTCGCGCACCGAGGGTCCCGTATAATTAGAAGACCTTGCTTCTTGCCATATTTTATGGTTCTAGGTTAACGGGAAGTAATATATAGGTTTGGTACATGATACATGTACGAGAATCAAAAATTTATTTTATGAATTTACTACTTATATACGGTTTCTTTGATTTTTCCTTTACTTGTGCTATAAGAACTTGCTTCTTGCCAAATTTCATGGTCTAGGTCAACGGGAAGTACCCTATATGTTTTGTTTGCATGTCATTCCCTAGGAAATTTCAAAATATTCGGGCATAATCGGCTGTAACTTTTGATTACGTTGACTTAGTAAATATTGGATTTATATTACGGTTCCACGAGATTACGGACTTGAGTATTGGATGTTAATTTCAATTCGATACCTTCGCGCGTTCCTGAGAAAAGAGGGTTGAGAGACAGACAGACGGACAACAAACTGATCCTATAAGGGTTTCTTTTGAGGTAAGAAACCCTAAAAAGCTCACGACATCATTCAGCCGCAAAGACGATTTCTCACGTTGCAGCGTTGTATTCATATAGCCATTTATCCTAACCTTATCCATACTACTTACTAGAAAGAACACTTCCTCTGACATCACTTCCCAACCCAAAGATATCACAAACAAAAACGCATTAGTCAAGTCTAATACCCAAGGTGGCTCGCTTCATATCGTACAAACAAACAGTCAGATTCCTTTGTGGAGTGTTTACGTATAGATGGTACATCGTTCCCCTTTCGATGTTTTTCCACAAAACATTCGGGGAGCTTAGTACAAATATTGAATAGGCCTTTGTTGAGATAATAATCTATGATATCGTGTTTGGGATGTAGAATCGGCTTACATGCTTTGTAGTATCTATCGAATTGTATTAATCCCAGAGTCACTCCGTCTGTGTGTAGTCCGTTCGTTTAATAAAAGTCACCTTCTAGAATGAAGCTATCTAAACTCAACTCAACTGAGTGTATAAGACCCGGGTGAATTAACATGGCACCTGGTTAGAGCAAAAACTTAAACAAAAATCTAAAAATAATATGAAGAGAATAACTCAAAAATGTTACTTCTGCAAGGGTAATTGTGGTGCTAACGCTATGGCACGTCTCGCACGGCGACGGCAGTGTGCCAGACTAGGTAGCGGGGGACGTATCAAGTACCGAGCCAGGTGCCATACTATACCTAGAAACTTAACCATTACTTGATAGTAATGGTTAAGTTTCTAGGTATAGCCGCGCCTCAGAATGAGCTCTTAAAAGATGATTCTTTTAAGAGCTCATTCACAGGCGCGGATATGCCGTAGAGTAGGCACTTACTCGTATTTTTTTTTATTCGTTGTCATTCGAAATTACGATTATCTCCGAAATGCAATAAAACAAAAGACGGTCTCTAAGTGGCGAGTTAGTGACGCCTACTGAAAAGTTGTGAGCAAGAGCTAAAAACCAAACCTAAAAGTTTTTTCTTATCGTATGACTTTTAGATTTAAATTATTTTATTTTCTTAGGCTTACAAAATAAGCATTTAGACAAGTCAAATACATATTGTACTATAAATTATTAATAAATATAAATCACACTATCACACTAATATTATAAATGCTGGATGGATGGATGGATGTTTGTTACCTCTTCACGCCAAAACTACCGGACCAATCTGACTGAAATTTTGCATACAGGTAATTCTAATCCTGGAATCAAACATTGGCTACTTTTTATAAAGCGCGAAGCCGCGGGCAGAAACTAGTTATTAATAAATAAGGTTATAATGATATTCTGTTCACTTCAATGTATCCTACTGCTACCCGAAAATCTCCACTTCACAACCATGTAAATCTAAATCCATCTAGATTCAAGATTATTTTGCTTATCATTTTCTTTATAAACCGATTTGTCTTCATTTTATTTCCAACCAATCGTATTCTTTTAAAGTCTGTAAGAGCGTTGACTCAAAATAATGGTTGTTTTAGACGAAACAAGAAAACTTGAGATTATATCGAAAGCATGCAGCTTCTGCATGGCACATTTATCATAACTTTTGAACTAAGATTAAAACAGAGATGCGATATAACTTCGGAACTTTTATTATAACTTTCATTTGACCGTTTTCTTTTACAAATAAATTTTTACACAATAAGTAGGTACATATAAGAATATATAACTTATGATTATGCTTACGATGATATATTGTTGGCTCCTGAAAAGCTGGATTTGCATCCTGAAAAATGAACATATTTAGAACATTGTACTTTACATCAACAATATTCTTCCCATGGATGTCATAAGAGGCGACTTACAGATATCCACCTAAGGGTAGGCAGCAGCACCCACTACAGAATAGATCCACCACCGAACTGCGATCAAAATCAAAATGAAGAGCCCCACCCAACCCAGATGCCTAATGTGGGGACGAAAGTTATATTTTTTTTATTGATGATGGTCAAGCGTTTGGCCTCATTAAGTAAGTGAAGATGTGGCTGAGATGAAGCACGTTTTCCCAAAAGGAACTTGTTTACCCTGGATTTGAAGACTCCAAGCTTGTACTCTAACGGGAAAACAGACGCAGGAAGATCATTCTACTATTTGGCCGTGCATGTTAGAAAGTAGAAAAGAATGTTTTGGTTCGACACTGTGGTATGTCGACCAGGTAAGGGTGATATTTTTTTGTGCGTCCGCTGGTCTTATGGTGGAAGGTAGAAGATGGGATAAGGTCATGGAATGCTTGCGCACAATCACCAAAGTGGTACTTGTCGAACACTGACTGTCTGGCGACGACGCGCCGTCTGTGATCGAGGCTTTGTAGGCTAGCCTCTGCCAGCCAAGACCAAGTCTAACAGCGCGTCTTTCAATCGAGTCGAGAGCTTCAAGCTGGTATTTAGCCGAGCCGTCCCAAAGGTGGCAGCAGTACTCCATGCAAGTTAGGCCCTGTGTTTTATAGACTGAGAAGTTGTGTGACGTACCGCGGAATCTTAGCCAGGATGCCGAGTTTCATGGCAGCAAATTTGATTTTGGATTCGATTTGGGAGTCAAATTTCAAATTAGCGCTAAGCTCTACGCCCAATAAGTTCAGACTGTCAGTGATCTGAAACTAAAACTGGGCCCAGTATTAAATTGTGTCTTCTTTGCCTAGAACGCACACGATAAGAGTCGGGGGAGGCCTGTTTCCAGCAGTTGGTTGGCTGTAGAGTAGTACCTTTCATACCTATGCCAGGATAGGACGTAATATTACAGGCAGATGCTGGATGCGGCAAGCTGAAGACAGGGCGCTATGGCGCTCATTAGGAGGCCTTTTCTCTCACTCACGTCCACGAGTGGACTAAGATGGTTAAAGATGATGATGATGATGATGATGACATACCAATGCAAGCCATCGTATCCCATTTATCATTTTGAGCCCTGCCTTTGAATCTAGGAAAGTTTTAGTTGGAAATCAATGACTTGCGACTTTTACGTACAGCTGATAAAACTGTTCAACAGATATCTCGTTACGATGTCTAGAAAGGTTGTGCCTAAGTTTTTACTATACTTTGGAGGTTAATCTCTTGAGGACAAGGGAAGGTTTTGTTTAAAGTAATTAAGATATATATTTTCAAACAAGTAATTAATTTCAAACTATAAAAAACTTAAAGGGTTATATACGCTTCTACAACAAAACTCTTAGTGAGTTGCAAATTTTATCAGTAAGTAAATAAATTCAAAAAAATGTCAAAACGTTGCTGTGCAAAAAGGCTTACTATGTAATATCAGATTATCTAGAAGATGAAAAAGCTTGGGACGGGTTTTGCTCCAACTCGAAAAATAACAACTAACAGGCTAAAGGTTTCTTCGTCGCTTTTTTACTTTAGTCTACATACCGAAGCGACAGAAATCAATAATATAACTTTATTTCCGTGTCAGTGTTTAGTTTTATAATTTGACCTTTTCAAAGTGTACATTTATTGTATTTATGGAAATAAAAAGTTTTAGATTTGATTTTTGAAAAAAACCTGACTCAGTCTCCACTTTTTAACTTTATTCATAAATGAAGGGCAATTATTTGAGAATAGATACGAAGCCCAATTATAAAAGATTTTCTTTAAAATTGGGCTCAAATTTGATTCTTGTAAAGAAACTAATAACCGACTTCGAATCCCTTAGTTTTAAAGAGCTTTTTAAGTTATTCCAAATACTAATATGGAACCGCCTCGGGGCTTTATTCTATACAATTGCAAAAATATCATCCAAATTGGTCCCTATTTGACGGAGAAATCGACGAACTTTCTTTTAAAAAACATATATATTTAAATGTATTTATATTTAAATATATTTAAATATTATATTTATATTTAATATATATATATTCATACCCAAACATAGATAGCACCTTCTCGTTTTTTTGAAAGTCAAGTGATTTAATCGTTCGGTCTGTGTAGATTCCATAGTTTTTTTTTATTATTGGAAACGTAGACCGAGAATCTAGGCTTACTACGATTGGAAATGGTAAAGCTTTTGACCACCACCTCACTTAAGAAAGTGAAGTTGTCGCCTAAGTTGGATCACGTTTATCACCTACTAACATTGTCAATTTGTAAATAAATATTCTGCGAAGTTTATCTCGACCCTCTCTAAAACGAATAAGTACTACTAAATTAACTTTTTAAAAAATTAACTGACATAACGAAGCTTTTATAAACCGTTTCCTTGTTTTAAAATTTCCAAGAAATTTTCAAAACAGCGTCCTTATTGGAAAATCATCTGAAAACTTATATTTTCCAACACGAAAAGCGTAACTGCCAGTAGCAGAAGTCTTTAGGACTTAAGTCGATAGTTTGAAAGGAAATGTTATAAAGTAGCGATAGGATGGACTTGAGTAGTTTCCTATTGAACCCGCTTCTGGCGTTGAGTAGTCGGGTCAATTAGTAAGGAAGACATTGAATCTCTTTAGAAGACCGATCATGGCTCGTTTTGGAGAAACTGAAGCGGTTTTGCAGCAAAGTGGTAATCTCAGGGCTTTTCCTTTTTAACCGCTTACAAAAAAGTGTTTATAGATAAATAGGGTGTTACTTAAATGAGTGCACAATGAAGCAGGAGGTTATTCCCTATAATATTAATATTCAACGACGGACGGGACGTTACAGGCAAATTTCAATTGTATCTTTTTATGAATAATACACATTAGTAGTGCGTCCCGTTTCTTTCTGTACATAGATGATACAATGTCTTGTGTCTCGATTATTTAAATCAGTCTATCTTCGAGAGCAGGTCTTTGTCTTTGTTCACTTGTGACTTTGTTTTAGAAAAGGATTTATAGTTTCAAACAAAGTCTTTGAATATGAAAGCTTAAATCTTTGCAAAATACATTTTCTATCTCGAAAATGTACGTATTGGTGTGATCAAATACACACAGTTCAGGCTGAATCGATTTCAAGCTCAGGCGCTGAGCTAGGAACATATTTGTAGCATTTTAACGCATTGGACATGATAGTTTTGTTGCAAGCAAAATTAATGCCATTGAGAAATTCTACAGTTTAAAGTTCTGTTCTAACGGCGCGGCGCTGAGGTACCTACTTGTGTGACTTAGCGACTCAGCATTGTCATTTTTTTACGGGGATTTCCTGAATAATCAAAAACAAAATAAGTACTTATTAGATCTAGATCTTGTAGTTTTAGATAAAGTAACAGTGGAAATTGTGAACCTGTTAACAGAATATGAATGTGGGCAGGCTCAATACGAACTTAATTTCTGTTGAAAGAACACCAACGTTTCATCCCTTAGCGAGGGACATCATCAGGGTGAATGCGGTTAGCGTTCCATATCGAGATGCAGCATGCTATTTCTGCATGAAAATATATCTGAGCGTCTGGTCGAAGCGACGCGTGACCCGAGAGCTGGTCAGTATCTGGCACAGCGTATCAGCATTGCCATACAGCGGGGCAATGCAGCCAGCGTCTTGGGGACGCTTCCGACTGGTATTGATATGGATCAGTTGAGCTACCTGTAGATTGTTTGCAACGGTCTGCAGTTAGCTCAATTGTTTCATTTGTAAATACCAATTATATTATAATTTTCTTTGTGAATAAAGGCTTAGCCATTATTTAATTTATTTCTGCATTTTATAATCATTTCTTTGCCTCTTCAAACTACAATAGTTCAAAAATAAAACAGCTATGTTTAGTGCGCTTTAAGGTGCTACAAATAGGTTCCCAAAGTCACGTATCAGTGAATATGAAAGAGACACAGCAGGGAGTACCAGGCGGAACATGGAACATCCTATTGAACATTGCAACGGAAAAACTGAACATTTTCTTTTTGCACACGAAAGCTTTGTATCCATATCTATCCTACCTACTGCAACACTAATGTTATAAATGGAAACGTAACTCTGTATGTCTGTTAGCTTTTTAAAACTAAGCTGCGAATGGATTTTAGGCGATATTGGTACCAGCGGAACAACATGGGTATTTTTTTTTGTAAAAACGTTTGTGAATCTACGGGCTAGTAGCTGTCCTTTCACGGTTGTCTGGTAGAGATCGCTCTTGAGCGATAAGACCGCCAATTGTCACATACATATTTTGTAAATTTTTGTGGTTTTTTGTGAATTATCTTGTTAAGTGTGCAATAAAGAATTTTCTATCTATCTATATTTATTAATATCTGTGTAGGTCGTCTACTTCAATAATCGTTTAAGAAACATTCGGAACAAAACAACAAAGCTGTTATGTTGTCAAATTCAAAGGTACATATAATTCGTCTGAAAACAGTCGTCTAGTCTCAGAAAATCTAAGCCTTTGTTATCGAATGTCAATTTGTACTAAATAGGAGCATTTGATTTCATTTGGAAGACGTTCAAGTATATAGTGAGTGGATTTTTTGGAGGGGGCAGTAATAGGTAACTTAACCGTGGTAGCTACCGAAAAATTGTCTAAGGACAATCCATATTTTTTTGTTTTTATCCCCATTCTCAGATTCAAAAATGTATAGTAAGCAAAAAATTTGCTTTCTACACGAAAACTGTTTTGAAGCCCATCGAGGATCGATTTCAAATTCTGATTAAAAAATCAGACTAACTGAAGTTGGAGTACTAAAAACAATTTATAGAAATTATAAATTATGACTAACATAGGCTAAGATTTTTAAGTTTGACTAATTTATGGATCTATGTAATCTGAATAATAAATAATAAATTATTATTAGTATTATTATAACAAACGTTTCCCTCCTATTATTATTTTCTATTGTATTCTATCACCAGGGGTCAATAGAAACGATCGGCACGTTGATATCGTGTTCAAGTGACCCTTAATTGAATTGTAATTAATAAACCATTGATGCGTTCACACTCGAGCACCTACTAACGAGCTCTATTGCGCGATTATTAGATACTTCGAGTACGATTGCACGTCTAGTACCATTTCCTGGCTAGTCATGCGATTTGTAGCACTCAATGAACACAACGCTTGTCGTAATTACTCGCGATATAGTTTGAAGTTAATCAAGCTTAGCTAAATTATATTGATATTGCTAGTTTGTGCCCGTGTCTTCTCACACATTCTCAATAGAAGTATATGTATGTATCCAATTTGCACACTTGTTAGCGATGAGGTGACGATTCTCAGAGTAGGTAATCAAAAAAGCACTCAGAGTAATCAAAAAAATGTCAACCATCATTTGAAAACCGAGTGGGATGCGACCTGAATGATTTTCCAGTTTCAATTTTGTTTCAATTTCAAAACAAACATTTTCGCACTACATAACTTGAAAAGTCAGCTAGATAGAAACTGAAGTTATCCTTTCATGTATGTATTCAATTGTTACATGCTGTAACATAAGTCCTATGTAATAATAGTATGGTACCGCAACGAACATGTATCCAGTTAGAGCGCCGCAAAATAACTACAAGAACAAAATTTGAAACATAGCTAAGAACACTCGGGATAAATTAATTATCTATGACACAAAAAAAACTAAACGAAAATTAGTTCATCCGTTTGGGTTACGATACCACAGACAGATACACAGATAGACACTTTAAAATTACAACACCCCTCTCATTTTGCTGGGGATTAAAAACTAGGTAAATCATAATCTAGGAATTATCTTAGAATTTGATGTCATATTACAAAATAACAAGAGTATTGTTTCACAGAATTAAGCAGTGCGTATTCAATCTCAAGGTTCACTCAAACCAGACGTCAGCTCAGCTATGTATAACGCCCGCAAAACCAGTCTGAAACCAAATTCACACATGAGTGGCCTGAAACCCCAGTGTATTCCCCAAACTTTAGACTCAGTGTACCGGAGGTGTCGAAATACGCTCTACAACGTAATTCCACTCGAATCGGTTATGTACAAACCAAAATAAACGTGTGAAGACACGGCTTGCTCGAGTCTGGGCATCCTCGTGCTTTTTAGCTTTTTGGCAAACTCATTTTTGACTTGTTATTGCCGTAGTCAAAAGCCTATTGGGTAGTCTTTCCCCGAATATTTTCAATGAACTTCTAAATTTTATATTCCATCACGAAATAATCTTTAATTTAATAAAACGTTAAGTGCGAGTCGGACTCTGTTCTTTTTGATTGTAAGACCTTGTTTCCTGTCAAATATTATGATTCTAGGTCAACGGGAAGTAGGTAGGTACCCTGTATATTTTGATCCATGGCGAGAATGAAAAGTATGTTTTAAAGAATAATCGACAAATTTAAGTTTTTTTGATTTTTCCCTTTACTAGTGCTAGACCTTGATTCTTGATAAATTTCAAGATTACGGAAGTACAAAGTACGGAAGAAGTATATTCTACGGAAGTACCCTATAGGTTTTGTGTGCATGTGAATGATTAGGAAATTTTAAAATGTTCGGACAAGTACGGCTGTAACTTTTGATTGCGATGACCTAGAAGTTTTATTTATATTGAGGCTTCCAGAGGTTACGGACTTGAGTATTTCATGTCAATTTTAACTCGATACCTCCACGCGTTCCTGAGAAAAGGGGGTTGACAGACGGACAGACTTAATTTTAAGGTACGGAACCCTAAGAACTAAACAATTAGTACCTGATGTTTGGAAAAAGCTTTCATGATTGATTGACAAAACCTTGCGAAGATCTTGAGAAAACTTTTCTTTCATAAGATTTTGATTTTTCTTGAGCACCTTAATAAGGATAATATTCAGATAATTTTCTTAAAAAGAAATACCTACGGTTTCAGAAAAACTCAACAAAAATAAACCCTCCAATTCCCAACCAAACAAAACAAATCCAGACAATTTCCCATCAAAACTCTCAAACTCCGTCTATAAGCTCAAAGTTACCAACTTCCATCGTATTTTTTCAATAACCATTCCATTCGAATAAAATGTCTCCCTCCCAAGCATTAAAACTTCATCCATTCTAGTTGAAACATCAAATACTTAACGATCGGACGATCGGGCCATAGTGGGCGACGGTGGGGCGGCACAGTCAGCGAATGTTGTCATTTAGAAGCGATCTGTATCGATCTGGGTGACAATGGAGGAATATTGGGATCGAGACCGATAAAGGTCACTGTAAGCTGTACCGTACAAAGGGCAACCCCGAGGTTGTGGTGATAGGACTATGTGAGCGGTGGCAACATTGGGGAGCATTTGACTATTGTATCATTCGAAACCGATTTACCTGGCACCCTTACCTTCAAACTTTGCCCCCAATACCTCGGTAGTTAGGAAATATTTTTTTTATCACCTTTCACGTTTCAAGTTTTTACCGACTTCAAAAAAAGGAGTACCTAGGTTTTATGTTCGGTTGTATGTATGTTTTTTTATGTGTTAGTCATTTTCTCCATCAATGATGGACCTATTTTAAAAATTTCATTCATTTTTGCAGAGAGAATGATTTCGAAGTGGTCCTAATTTTATTCTCGAGGGATTATTATTGGTCCCGCAAAACTTGAAAACAACGTAAAATTAAGGGATTCGAAGTCAATATTTACTTTTTCAAAACAATCAAATTAAAATGTAGATCTATTATATCCATATAATAACAACTTCAACCTCAACCTTTATTGGTCCACTGCTGGACGCAGGTCGCTCCCTGATAAACGCCTTATTAACTTTTATCTCATGGCGGGAATGCCCATAATCCCCACTCTGGGCATGCGGGTTAGGGATCGCAGTTCGGTTCGGTGGTAGTTTGTTTTAAAAGGGGCGCTGCTGCCCGCTCCCGGTTGATATCCCTACTCGCCTCTTACGACACCCACGGAAAAAATTCGGGTGGTGCAAATTCTAAGCCCACTTAGCTTTAATAACAAGAAATAACAAAATAACAAGAGTTTCATAATTTTTTTGCGAAAAAAAAGCATTTCCTTTTCAAAACAATCAAGAAAAATTGTAAAATTGGTAAATTCCATTCCATTCCAAACATACGTAATTTATTTGTTTGTAATATATCCCGCTATATTCTCTTAACCTCCATTTCTATCTGACGTGCCACTTTGTAGCGTAAATTATTATTTTTACGAGCGGGAGTTGTTCTTATTCGATGTTTAATGACCCGAGAGGTTATTAAATAGAGGAAACCAATTCTGGACGTTTTATGTTCTCACTAGCTTCTGCCTGCTACTTCGCAATAAATAAGACTAGTTTATGTCCGCGGCTTCGCACGCGTTGTTTCTATGGGAAAGTTTATAGGTTATTTCTATCCCATGGGAACTGATGTTTAGGATAAAAAGTAGCCTATGTTTAATTCCAGCATTAGAACTATCTATATGCAAAATTTCAATCCGATCCGTTCAGTAGTTTTGGCGTGAAGAGGTAACAAACATCCGTCCATCCATACATCCATCTAAACTTTCGCGTTTATAATATTAGTGATATGTGATTAAAAACTATTTTATTATTCTACAATTTCTAGAAGTTGGTAAATAAACTATACTTCACAAACTAAAAAAAATATTGTTCTACCCAGAAAGTCACACAGGTATCTTATGATTACAGTGTCTTTATTTTCTGTATTATCAGAAAAATGGCAAAGACAAAATTTCTCTAACAAATTTTCCCAGAAAAAGCAATCACAAATTGGCCCGTTAATTCCGTCTTGTAAAAACACCACACCGTAAATTGACAAAGAACTAAGCCTTTTACGCAACTAATTGGCCGTCAGTTTAATCTTTGTTCAACCAAAATTAAAATTAAAGGGTGAACAGGTTGTTTCTGAGTAAATTAGAATTAGGGAAAACTGAATGTTCAATCTGAATCTGACGGTTGTACTGTAATTTGTGTATCTAGCAATCTTGCTTATAGATTCATTTCATTAATTCTCTTGATATCCATAGGTTTGCTGTAAGAAAACTTTCAGCTCGCCTTTGTATATGTCCATTATTAGTGCATACGGCCGTGTGGTGCCGGCTTAGAATTTGCACTACCCCAACTCTTCCCGCGGGTATCGTAAGAGGCAACTAAGGGATATCCACCGGGGGCGGGCAGCAGCGCCCCCTGCAGAACCATATTACTACCAGACTGCGATCTCAAATCCGCATGCCCCGCGTGGGGACTATGGGTATTACACACCATGAGATAAAAGGTAATACAGGGTTTATCAGGAGTCCAGCAGTGGATCATTCTAAGCTGATGAAGATGAGGATTATATTAAGTTATTTTTTATGTATGATTTAACTTGTGTCAGTTCTTAATAAATAATTAAGAATGTATGACTGCAAAAGGACAATGCTATCCTAAATTACTAGCAAAGTCTAGAAAATAGTAAAAACCCGATTTTTAGGGTTTTGATGATCGAAGATCGGTTTCAAAACCCTTATGGTCTCGCTTTGTCTGTCCTTTTTTCCCTCCTTAATAACTCAAAAACTACTGCAGCTATCAACTTGAAATTTAAAACAATAATACATTTCGTGCGCCTGTACAGATTTTGAGAAAAATAAATGAAAATAAATGAAAAATGAAAATGAATATTTTCCATACAAATTGTGATGCCGAAATTTTAAAAGATACCTACAGAGTCATATGGGGTATCAAATGAAAGGTACCATTTTGTACATTTCAAAATATATTTTGAAATTTTTGTAGGTTTCATACTTTTTAAAATATTTCGAAAAAAGTCGAAAAAATACCCATTTCCCCCCCTTCCTATCTCCGAAGATTGCAGAGCGATCCATGTAAAATGTATGGAGCGTTTATAGATTCACAAAAAGGCTTGAAAGCTGATTTGGTTAGCACACCATGTATCCGATTTCACGACTTGTATCATCCTACGGTACCCTAAAATGTGCCCGAGAGAGTTAGCTGAACAAAACAATGAATATAAAAAAGGTTGCATACTTTACTCGAGGTAAAGAAAGGTAGGTAGGTATTTATTTTACCGGTGTGAAGAATTTTGTTACATTTCGGGTCGTTGGTTTTCTTGTAGATATTGTTCTCGTTTCGGGGTTTCTTACCGGTGGTGCCGTATTATTCAAAATCATAGAGTGGAACATTTTTTCAACGCGAATACTAATTCTAAGAAAATGACTAAGGTGACACCCCGGATACTCGCCTATTTCTCCATACAAATGTCACGAAATGTCACGTCTCAACATACATGCGCAAAACAGTTGCGTGACGTCTAGGCGACGTCTAAGTCTCAGTGTGTGACGTCTAGGGTCTCTCCATGGACATTATTGTGTAATTGAGACAGTTGCGAAATAACTCAGAAATTTTATTTTCCTAATTTCCAAAGGTTAAATCAAAGCTCAAAATTAAAAAAAATCGAATGTCCATGATCAAATAAACAAAACAATAAACACCATCAGCGTCGTCTGTCAAAATTCTGTAAAGTTTGAAGTCAATTTCTCTCAATACAGATCTACATAAATATTATATTAAAACTAGAATATTTCGATTAACTGAAAAAAACCCAGCTATTTTATCTGAATAATATATGAAACCAAAACGAATGTTATTAAGAGATTTGACCACAAATACTCAAACGCAACTCAGATTTAAGCACGTTTCAAGTCGCGATTTTTTGACAGTTTTCCATGAAAACCTTTCAAAAATTTGTCATTTGAATCTGATTTCTGAATTCTTAGATCTGAGTTGTGTTTGAGTATTCGGGGGTTAGAACTTAAAATCATTATAAACCAACCTTCTATCAATGTTTACTTATTTTCTTTAATGTTGTTTAATAATTTTTGTGTAAAAGCATAAACTTAAATGTTTACAGATATGTCTACGTTATTGACACTCAATGATTCTCTGAGTATCCCGAATTCTCACGTATGCTCGACGCCATTCGTCACCATGGCTTACCGAAACTCCGTATGTCGCTATAAAATTCGGTAGTTTATAAAAAAGCCATATAAATCGTGTGCTAAACGGTGACGTAAAATCCTTGAAACCGTTTACTGTTATCCGGTTTTTTGATTGTTAGTACTTCTTTTATGTACCTAATAAAAGCAGGAAAACTTGTCGATTACGTGTTTGACAATTTGATTTTGAATATTGAAAACAACAAACATGACTGTTAATTGTTTATTTGAAATATAGAATAACTAAGAAAATTGCTGAAAAAGGTGTCTTCTTAACCCCCGACGCAAAAAGTTAAGAGTTATAAGAGTTGAAAGTTAAGAGAAGAGGAGTGGGTAAAAAGAGGGGTGTTATAAGTTTAACGTGTCTGTCTGTGTATTTGTGTATCTGTGTGTGGTATCATAGCTCCCAAACGGATGAACCGATTTTCGTTTAGTTTTTTTTGTGTCATAGATAATTTTATCCCGAGTGTTCGCAGCCATGTTTCATGAAAATATGTCGGCGAGTTTTTAAATTTTTAAATTTTGTTCTTGTTTTACTCACTAATTAAGGCAACTTTATTCCTCTTTTAGGTTTTGAGGAAAAGGTGTCAATTTCAGTGTCGCCAAAACTAAATAAAACTTATTTGACAGTGCTAAAAATCTGGCCGATTCATGACGATCGAAGTTTATAGGATGTTAAGTATCATTTTTAGTGCGGTCAAATTAGTGTGATTTTGGTGATATCTGAATCGACACTTACTTATTTGTTTTGTACAGAGCTTCCATAATTTTCTCTATCGTAAAATAATAAAACCTAGACGAGCTGTAGTCTAGACTGCGAATCTAATAAAAACTATGACACTAAATTTAGTCAAAACAAAACGGAAAACTGATAATGTATGTAGGTACGGTTGCTTCGGCAGTACATAAACTAAACGAAAACGGACGACGCAATATTTTTTTACTACCATAGTTTCTTACATAATTCAGCAAGTGAAACTCCCAACTTATCCCCCAGCTATAACCATAAGTTTATACAAATATAGACACGCTACAGACACGCGCTTAGCCGTCATTGGTAATACGCACCTGCTCTCGCGCGAGTGGCAATATTTCTCTGTCTTGGGATTTTGTTTTTTGTAGGTGTAGGGCATGAGTGGAAGCGTAATTTATTGTAAGTTGTAGCATTATAAATAATAAACAATGTACATTTTTCGTTTAATAATAAATTTTGTTTGTTTGTTTGTTTGCTTGTTTGTTTGTTTGTACATCAGATTTTCTTAGAGCATTATCAATCACACTGGCGACTTGCGACCGATTTCAAAGAGAGTCGAGTGCGCAGCGAGCACGCCACGACTAGGCCGCGGGCGTCTCAACGTTCTATAAAACCGAAAGGGATTTGATTTCTACCCGTATATTGATCAATGAAATATTTTTCTGAGAGTTGGCTAGATTTCATTAAATTTTGAAAATGTAGAGGACTCCTTCCTATCTTTCGTAGTACTAAATAATAAATAATGCTGGACAATTCAAACAGCATTATCTAGCTCCAAGTTAAGCAGAGCTTGTGTTAATGGTACTAGATAACTGTTATAAGTACTTAATGCCATATACTACTTATATAGATATTTTTTATTTATACATAGAAATCATCCAGAACGCCCTGGAAAAATGTCTGCAGATCGTACAAACATTTGTCCTGAGGCGGGAATCGAACCCGCAAGCTCCTGCATCGCAGGCAGACCTTCGCCCGCTGCGCCACAGAGGTCGTCAAAATCATCATCATCTCAAATTAACCTTTTCTCAGTACGTACATTACACATTTTAGTTTGCAACGATCGCGGATCCCTTTTACGCCATTACCACTTAAGTATATTCATCAATATGTACTTTAAAGGCTTATGGTATTTAGGTGTATAGTAACTTACCTACATCTTAATGCAGTCGACTGTATAGTAGGTATACTTAGAGACTCCGCCATGTAACAGACTGAAATGCTCCGAAGTGCTCTCGCACCTTAGTAACAAACTTTAGTATGCAAGCGACTAGAGAGCATCTCAAATGGTAGAAAATCCTAATGGTTGAGTAATAAGTTCTCTTAGTAAAATGCCTCTGTAGTTACTAAATAGTATCAGATTAGATTTATTAAGAATCATAATACTTGAGATGAGTTGGCTCGAACTCTAAAAACAAGTAGCAAAATCGGAATTTTATTTCTGTTCTTTATCTAGTTTTATAATTATTTATTACACGTTTCGTCCTGTACGTACGATCTACGGTCTATGGAAATAGAGTTAAGAGCTAAGGCGCATTGCTCGCCATTTTTTGAAAAGGATAGGCATAGGAATTCGCGTTCTTAGGAGTGGGACGAAGCATACGTTTTTGGAACGACGTAAGCGCAAAAATGATGTTTTTGCTCATTCACAAAAAAAACTACACAACTTATGAATAAATTTTATTAAGGAACCAAAGAATTAGTAATAACCTGCGAATCAACAAGTTAATAGGTTTATTTAAACAAGTTAATATTTTTATATTTTTAATAATAAAATACGGAAATTTAAAATAAGGTGATCGCTTCCGCTTAAAATGTACACCAAACATCATACAGTTGGTCACAGTTGTTCCAAGCACAGCCTCTGTATAATTCAAACCGTTGTTTTGTCGGCCTTACCCGTCGATTGTATCGGATTGGTTTATTTTCCCGGTGTTATAGCAGCGGCCAGATTTGTTATGAGACAGATGGGCTGCTATTTCTACGCGAATGTAATTTTGGAAGTGTTTGCTTGTGTAGTTCTTGTTGTCTATCGGAGGAATGTATTCCTTAATATAATTTTAGATGCAGTTTGAGAGGGTTTGTTTAAAAGTTTACAAGTGTATAGGTACCTAGATGCTATGGAAGTTCTGTACGTACCTACTACCACCATAAGTACTTACTTATTTCTGCTACGAAGCTTTTTAGGTTCGGGTTCAGCGCCCAAAATCGTAGAACATTGTTAATTTTCAAAATGTTGCTTGAATTTTTTAAGATTCCGTACCCGAAGGGTGAAAACCAGACCTATTACTAAGCCTCCGCTGTGTGTCTGTCCGTCCGTCTATCAGGGTTATATCTCACATGAGCCGTTTTTCTCTTGCCGCTATATCAAAAAATAATAAAAATGAAATAATAATTAAAAAAGGGAACAAAAAACGTGATCTTTTATCTGTTTTTGGTCTACGTTTGTCAAACCCGTGCGAAGTCGTGGGCAGAAGGTAGTACACCATAAAATATCTATCACAATAATTACTTAACTGCGAAAGTTTTGATAGATGTTTGTATGTTTGTTGCGTCTTCACTCCAAAACTACTGAACGGTGCGGGCTATAATTTTGCATGGACATAGCTCCAAGCCAGGAATCAAACATAGGCTTTTATTCCTATAAATCGGTAAGTATGATATAAAAAATATACAATTCTATAAACACAACGCGTGCGACAATGCCGCGTACAGAAACGACTACAATTTTTTTTTTATTATGTAATATTTGAAATATTAATTAAATAAGATTATGAATACAGCTGACAATAATAAGTTATTAGCAAACGTCGGCTAAATGCAACGTTCTTCCAAAATATAATTTATAATCTTTTTCGTTTGACGACATGAAATGAATCACTGTTTAGGTCACTATCCGAACCCAAAACGCTTCGTTAGTGCGATCTAGCGCTCGGTCACTTTTAGCAGCGACATCTAGTTATGATGTACTACACTAAATGAAGATCGATGAATAAATATCAAACCTTATCTTAGTTGTAACATTTGAAATTAAAACATGTTACATATATGCATCCTAATATTATAACTGGTTTCTGGTCGCGACTTCGCTTGCGTTGTTTCTTCAAACACATAATGGTTTTTATCCTTAAGTCATCAAAACGAATGATATGTGAACATGAAAATAACAACCAAAAGTGTTTATCCTTAATTTACAAACGAAGCACATATGGAAGTAAAAAGTTAAACTAAATTCCTGCATCATTAATTTATTTATCAGCAAAATCAGGTAAATTTCCGACTTAGTGATTTCCCGACCCCTATTCGTCGAATTAACCAAAATACCTCCGTATTCCTAAATAACGTCCGCCGAGTATACATTAGTCCAGTGCATTAACACTGTTACGGCGGCGGCTGTGAGACCTGCAACTCCGTGCTTTGACGTAGGACCCTGTTGCAATTTAGATTATTAAGAGTGTATTTACTATGCCATTTACTACTGAAATGGCACCAAATAAAGTTTTGGTTTAGCCATTAGGGATAAATTTTGGTAGAATATAATAATATATTTGAATAGAATATAATATAATAGAATTCATATTTGTATCAAATGATATACATGAAGACTGATTAGAATTTTTTGTATATTTGGTGGCATTACTGTTTCCAAAAATATTATATTTATTTCAGTTGAAATTATGACTTTGAATTTTTTTAGACTTAGTAATTTTAATTTCATAAATTTAAGTAACGTCTTCCGGTGTCAGGGTGTGAGTCTATTCGTGATGTCGTTTTTAACATTTTTATCAGATTGTCAGAGGAAAATTACGTATTTCAAATCACAAGGTTCAACATCACTTCATTATGCTGTTTATTATTGTTTCTGTTCAATATTATTTTCTATCCTATTTGTATATTCTAATGTTATTTTATAAAAATAGCAATTAAAAAGGTCACAAGCTTTCCATTTAAGTCTAGCCCGGTTAACAGACGATCTAACAAAAGAAGAATTATATTCTCTCTGTGTAGGTATAATTTCTAATTTGTTATGTACCATACTAATAATTTTATTAAACCGCCAAGAGAAAATTATACAAAGTGTGTGTACAAAGCGATCAATTATACAAAAAGTTTAACCTCATTCCCACCTGCTGAAACGATTATAGCAAAAACTTCGTAATGGATTTCCATCCAAAGTTTCGAACTTGATTTAAGTGACCAACTTTAAGATTTGTCAACATCGTTCTAGAAATTGAATTGGAATGAGAGTTTTGAAGTTTTAAATGTATTTGGTGGTAGGAAACTCATTTCGTTTTTACATACGTTTTCTTGATTACTTTTTGTCTTTACTTTAACCAGTCGTCTAGGATTATTACATTTACGGATCAGGTAGGAAAACCCATAGAAATTATTTAGTAACCGTTTATTTTCCTGCCTGGCTGAAAAAAAATGTTTTTGAGAGAGCATCGGTGTCTAAGCCTTTTTGCGTCTCACGATTATTTTATAACTCAAAAACCCTCAAACCTTTAACGTGTTTACTCCCATTTTCCAACAGCGATGTTCAAAAAGAAACAAAATGATCGCCTTGAAATATGAACAACAGAAAGCCTATAAAAACGTCGTGCCAAAGTATGGGCTATCTTATTTATCCCTGAGGAAGAATTACCGAAACGGGGGCAACCAGAACAGGAGGCCAGCGGGAATCGTGCTAATGATAGCTCAGGGCACAGCTCTGGATGGATGGTTGGTTTTTGCCCAAACACATTACATTATTGTTGAAAAGTGTTTACAGTTTTTTTAAGGGGCACAACAAAACGGAATGAAGGGAAGTAGGGAGCTTTTACTTCATCTCTGGCAGTAGGAAGCTATAGATGTTCTTCCTATATTAAAATAAATGCATAAAGATATTATGTATTCTGACTGGGACATAAAGTCCCGTTTTTTATATGCTTAAGAAAACATTCACCAATTACAACACGCTATACAAATTCGCCTGTTAATCTGTTAAGGCTCCGTTAAACAGGATCACACTTTCATCAAAACTATTTTTTTTAATATGGAGTAGCTTGTAGCCTCCTAAGATACCTGCCTATTTTGTTTAATACAAAGTTAAGAATGTGCACCTTATGTAATTATAATTACGTACCCATGTTTTTTGCTGTAATAAATAATTTTTACCTTACTTTACTTTGGAGTACTACCTAATTCACAAATGGTTGTATTTAATTAAATAATTTCAAAAAATTGCCCCTGGATTGTAAAATATCTAAGTAAAAAAAAGTATTAACCTTTTTAATCGTTGCTTAATTCTGAAACTATACTACTGCAGTTGTTTGCAAAATGTGAATTAACTTCACCAGCTATTTTCAAAGCCAGCTTTAGATGTAAGTGGCTTTGTTTGCCGGCTTTTTGGCTGTGACGTTATTTATTAGGAGCATTGAATCGTTGGGCAGATAAATGGGCACTGAGAGTATTGTGGTGGCAGTAGTTTTGAACTATTGGCTATCTAGGTATAGCAAGGTGAGGAATTGGGGCACGCGAAACTTAGTGTGCAAGGGGACTTTGATTCGCCGCACAAGAAGCTTATTTTCTTGTGCCTGCCTATAAGGAGTAGGTCTTTACTTACCTTCTCGTTCCTTTCCTGTGACATTAATGTTATTTTGGGACACATTGGGAAAACTGTTTGTATGACAAAAAAAATTGCGGAGACGAATCGAGTTGCTTAGAGTAGCGTCCTAGCGTATAAAGCGACGTTGCATATTGAATATTTTATTTTATTTAAATTTGAAATTGTGTATTTAAATGTGTATTATCTATGGTTATATAATATCGTGTGTGCATCGTGATCCGACTGTACTGCAATCGGACACGGTCAGTGTCATCATCATCATCATCATCATCAGCCCATATTAGTCCACTGTTGGACATAGGCCTCCCCTAATGAGCGCCATAGCGCCCTGTCTTCAGCTTGCCGCATCCAGCATCTGCCTGCAGATCAGTACAGATACGGTCAGTAGTCAGATACGGTCAGTGTAGTGTGTCGTAATGTGAACTTGGACATTCCTGATTATGAAAACGAATTGAGGGTAGTCGTGGATACTGCCGTCAGTTCTCGGCTGTAGCTCCGAGTACATCTAGTCGCCCCGTGACCATGCTGTAACGCGGTAGAAACGTACGGGAAATAATAGATTTCAGATTTTATTTATTCACCATCTTATAACAATTTGTGCTATATTAGGTAAGTCTAAGAAAAGTCATTTACAGTTTTAAATAAATACCTATCTAAGTACATTTTATGAACTCTGTATTATAGAGTCTATACCTATACTTAATAATTAAATTACTATATTCTATATTGATTCAAAATAATGAATTACAAAACAATTCCATAAATGTAACACAAATCTGTAACTATCTCCAATTCATTCGTTTTTCTCATTTATAGTTTATCGTTATCCAAAAATGAGGATTCCTGTATGGTGCTATTAAGAAATTCCTTGAGGCTATAAAATGCATGTGTTTCAAAATAAAATTTAATTTTTTGTTTAAATATAATGAAATCGTCTAGGCTGGTAATTTTTGTGGGAAGCTTGTTATACATTTGTAATTTTAGATACTCCCCTTGTTTTTTAACTTTTTGTAGTCTTATTTGTGGTATGTATAGTTTGTCAATATTTCTTAAATTATAATTGTGCATGTCCTTTCTTTTTAAATAATTCAATCTATTTTTGTAAATTTCTATTAGGCTTTTATATATGTAAATTGATATAACTGTCATTATTTTATGTTTTATGAAAAAAGGTTTCGCTGAGGTTCTTTGCCTCAAGCCACAAATTACTCTTATAGCTCTTTTTTGACAAACCAAGACCCTATTTACGTCAACACTGTTTCCCCATGTTGTAACGGCATAACTAATTATTGAGTGTACATATGCATAGTATACTGACAGAAGTGATCTTTGATCTATGAGGGGCTTCAATTTTAATAGAACATAATTTGCACTCGCTAGCCTGTTGCATAGTTTATTGATGTGAGTCACATGACTTATTGTTTTATCAATTGTATAACCTAAAAAAACATGTTCCGTTGGCCCTGAGTTTTGTTTAAGTTTTTTGGTTTTGAATTTCAGTACAGTACTTTTATCAGCATTCAAAATAATTCCATTAGCTTCAAACCAGTCCTTTAGCAATGAAAGTGCGCTATTTATTTTGTCGTCTAGGATCTCATTCGTTCGTTCTTTTAATCCTACATGGGTGTCATCCGCGAACAAATTAATGAAAGCCCAATCAGGTAAACAGCTGGGAAGGTCATTAACATAAATAAGAAAAAGGACAGGCCCAAGAATCGACCCTTGTGGTACCCCGATGTCCACGGTCTCCAAATTCGAATCTTTTCCGTTAACTGATACAATTTGTTTTCTATTTCCAAGATAAGTGGTCATTAACTTAAGTTCGTTCCCGCCAAATCCATAGAATTCTAGTTTTTTTAAAAGAATGTCATGCCTTAGACAGTCAAAAGCCTTGGACAAGTCACAGAAAATACTTGCGCATTTTTGAGACTTATCCAAGGACTGTAGTATAAAGTAAATTACATTCTGTATTGCCATTTCTGTGGATTTTTGTTTTCGAAAGCCGTATTGGGCTGCAGTGAAAACTGAGTTTTTTTCAAAATATGCAACAATTTTATTTTTTACTATTGTTTCCAGAATCTTAGAAACCGTTGGAAGTATACACACTGGTCTATAATTATTCATTTGGGAACATTCCCCTTTTTTGTAAAGTGGCAATACTCTTCCTGTTTTCAAGACGTCTGGAAAAACACCGTTAGCTATACAAGCATTCAATACATTGCAGATCAATTTTTGTAAAATTTCATTTTGTAACATTAATTTCTTAATTATTTTGCAATTCATGTCATATGCATCAGAGGTTGTTTTATCTTTCATATTTCTTACTACTTGTCTAAATTCTGTATACGAGATTGTGTCAAATTTTATCCGTGTTTGAGGCTGTACAGCGTTTCTTACATATTCCATGCATTGGTTTATGTCAAATTTTGTGTGTTTAGTCAAGTTTCCTGCTATGTTACGAAAGAAATCATTAAACATATTTGCTAGCTTTTCAGGGTCTGTTATTTTATCGCCGTGTTTATCTTTAATTGCTTGTATAGTTTTATTTTGTTTATTTTTATAATGCACTTGTTCATTTACAATTTTCCAAGCTTCTTTTATTTTATTTTGTGATTGTCGTATTCTGTTTGCATACCTAAGTCTTTTTACATTTTTCAACACCTTTCTAAGCACTTTTTTATATATTTTTATTTTGTTCCTTAGATTTTTATTTGGCTGTATTTCCTCTAATAATTGCATTTTATCCAAGTTATCTTTTGAGATTTGTATACCCTTTGTTGTCCATTTGTGTGTTGTAATTGTTTTATTTATTCTTTTTTTTGGAAATGCAACCTCATAGAAGTATTTCATAGCTTTAAGTAGAATACTCATTTTTTCATTTGGATTGTCCGCTTTGTCTATTTCATCTTCTAACTTCAACTGTTCTTTCATCAATAGGAAGTGGAAATAGTCGCAATTTTGCTTCGAGTACGATCTGATTAGCGAACTCATATTATGTCTTGTCAGAGGCTTTTCAATGTGATGTATAAATTTTATTACATTGTGGTCAGATAATTTACAGTCTAAAACAGTGCCTTCAAAGTTGTCAAAATTTACTATAAAATTATCTATACATGTTGAACTAGTCCCTTTATTCGTTGTTATAGTTCTAGTGGGTTTATCAATTACATATCTACAATTATAACTATTTAGTATATAATTAAATTTACGTATTTTATTTGTGTCAATCAGAATATCTAAATTAAAATCTCCCGCAATAATCATATTTTTGCCTTCGCGGCTTATTCTATGCAAAACAATTGTCAATCTATCAAAAAAAATATCAATGTCATTACCTGGTCTATAAACACATACAATAACTATTTTGTGATTCTTAAGCTCTAGGGCACACAACTCGCAGTTCATTTCAAATGCCAAACGATTCAAGTCTTTTCTTATTTTATATTCTATGCCATATTTAATGAATATTGCAACACCCCCATGTAAAAACAATTTTCTGCTAAAATAAGTAGCGAGCTCAAACCCCTCTAGTTTTAAGCCCTGGACCTGATGTTCATATGCCCACGTTTCGGTTAAGCATATTATATCACGTTCTATTTGCTCAAATTTATTGTGAATGCTTTGGATGTTTGCATGTAGTATTACTAGGGATTTGTGTTTAGTTCCAGTATTTGTTGAAAATTTCCTTTTTCCTTGTTTTGTAAAATTGATTCGTTATCTTTATTTGAAACATCTGTTAATATGAACTTAAGAACTGACTGTCCTTTGAAATTACCTGTAGCAGTGGCTCTTGCTATTTGTGTCATCAGATAGTGTTTTCGTGCACCGTTATTTTTAAAGTCTTCATTTAAATCTATAAATTGCATATTCTTATTCATATTCGCTATTTGCGCAATTTTACAATTCATGTTATAAATGTCATTATCTTTATGGTTTCCTTTGTACAGAAAGCTTGTTATTATAATATTAAAATTACGATCAGGATTTGATATGGGTTTTCTTATAAGTTGTAGGTATTTGTAGAAGTAAGAGTAGCGGTTTATGTAATTCGATACGATTATAACCAGTGTATCTCCATTCTTCAGGTCCTTTGTCTTCTCTTCTATGTTCTCTAGCACCTTTTCTGCACATGCTCCCGGTTTACAGTAGCTGGTTATCTTTGTGGCTGTTGGAGAGGTCTCTTTAAGTTTCAATGCTAGGTCTCTGCCCATTTCATCAGATAGGATGATCATTTTGTTCAATGTTTTATTAATGGTTGTAGTTTTTTCATGATCCTGGTTTTCATTTTCATCTATTGTCAAAATTATATCGTTCAGGTTTGATACTTCCGGGCTTGAGGAACGTACATTTATTTTCAATCTATTTTCAAGCTCTAATATTTTGAAATTCAGTTTCTCTTGCTCTTTTAATATCTTTTCATATTTTTTGGTCGCTAAACGTGATCGCTTTACTAATTTTTTAATAACTTGTGATGTTTTCTTATTCTTTTTGGGGTTAGTCATGAAATGGTATTTACTTATTTTGCCTTTGTTAGATATTTTTTGATCGTTTTTTCCAATAAATTCTTTGTTTTTATCTTTTTCTATCTCTAACCACTCTGATAGCTGTCGTATTTGTTTATGTAGCTCTTCTAATTTCCCGTTGTGTATAACTTGTTCCTCCTCCATAGTAAATCGAGGTTTTTTTTCGTTTTCTTGTTAAGCTTGGAGACGGCAAAATGTCGCTAGATTCGATTTTCTTGTATAATTCGATAATTTTATAACATTTTTCCAACTCTTTCTTACATTTTTCATTTTCTAATGAAAGCTTGTCTACTTCATCATTTGCTGAAGTTAGACAAAGTTCCAGCCTAGTTATTTTTTGCTCCAAATCAACTAATGTATCGCTTTGGTTTAGACGTGCATTCACAAGGCTTAATCTAGTAGAGTCCATGTCTATGGACGATCTCGTTAGATCCCCCAACGAGCTCGCTCTATTTTGGCGCGGTACTCTAAATGTAACATTATCGAAATCCATAATAATCAAAATCGATTTTGTTTTTTAGATGAATCGATTCTCTAAAGTACCTATATTGTAAAGCTGGCAACTTCATACATCACGATGACATCCTTGACAAGTGACAGTTTGCGTGTTACGACTGTCAAGTCAGATCACTCAATCAGCTGTCCAAGCATAAATAAATACCGGCAATTTGGTTCTCAAAACTTTTACAAAATTGTCAATGTTTTCTTGTTTTAGGTAGGAAACCATGAATTTTGAAAGTAAACCGACCTTAGTGTCTCCCAAATGTGGTAATTCTCGGTGAAAACAGTGTTGTGAAGTGATGTTTATATGGTTATTGAGTGTCTTCCGCCTTCGTGTACTTTTGCCACCAGGTTCTTGCAGGATTCACGTATAATTTCACTAGTTCTCAATTAAATTACTCGGGAGCTCCGTCTAACGCGTGTGCTTACTTCAGGGGTTGGGGGGGGAAAAAAAACAAAAATAACAAAAGGTACGCGATAAATACCCGATTAAACCATTAACTATGTTCACAAATCGCTAAAGTTTAAAAAGTTTTATTTTATCTATGGATTTTGTAAGTCTGAAATAAATGATTTTTATTTCTTATTGTAATGGTCCTTCAACGTCGGCTTTTCCTTCCGAATTAATTAATTTTTAGATTGATATGGGAATGTAAACTACTTTATATAAACACTAAATACTTTAAAACTTTATACATCCACGGTTGTCTGGTAGAGACTGCTCTTGAGCGATAAGACCGCCACTTGTCACTTAGATTTTAAGCTGTTTTGTTATATGTTTCTATCGATAAGTGTGCAATAAAGAATTTTCTATCTATCTATCTAAAGTCATTTATAACGGAATATTTACCATGATTTGAGTTTTGAGCTTTCCAATATTTCGGCACAGTTTCATGCGCCATGATCACGGAATACTTTATATAAAACCTAACCTGATTGATATCCAAAAACATACATTAAAAGTACAACTCCTACCAAAACATCTACCTATCGAAATTTGGTTGGGAAAGTAGATGGTAAATACGGAAAGCGAAATCTTCAGCTTGCTGCATTAAGCATCTTTATCCTAGCATTAGTTAGATGGCCTTTGTCCATCAGTGGACTATTATTTCCTTATACGCAGTATTACAGGATCAAATATAACATTCGTATCATATATACCAGCAGCTCGATATATCATAAATATCGAGTCCCGCCAAAAACTGTATTCTCGTACTACCTATCGCGCAATATAACAAAGAAAAGCCCCCGATAAATATCGAAGTGCAGATTTTGAGAATACTCAAGTATCCTACTAAGCAATCACTCGATATTTTGACAGTTCTTGCCATATTTATCGAGTATTATTATTATTTATAATAATATTGCGAGAATTGCCTTCCAATCAATTTAAAAATCACAAAAAATAAACAACATTTCGTTGTTCACAGGTGCCGGCGGCCTACGAACAACAGAGCTCCGGATCTTCCCCCGAGTCGTCCAAAAAGGCCGTAACGTCACCATGGCTTGTTTATACGACCTGCAAGACTATGGGGTGTACTCCGTGAAGTGGTACAAGGGGACCCAGGAGTTCTACCGGTACTCGCCGCTGGAATCGCCGAACACTAAGGTGTCTAATGTAGCAGGGATTAAAGTTGATGTGAGTATTTGAGTTCATTATTAAAATAGAAAGTTTGTACACTCAGACGTTTAAAAAAAAATTCTCAAACTCAAAGATGAAACGTAATTGAAAATTCAATTAATAATTATTAGTTTTTTTAGGGCAGAAGCCTTTATTCACTAAGAAAATTCTAATAAAATAATAGCAATAGATAGATAGATAGATATACGTTAGGTTAGCTATAGGTTAGTGGAGATTCGCCACTGTGGTGATTCGACATCGCAAAAAAAGTAGTGGTGATATTTTGTCATCGCTGAAAATATATTAATATTTTTATTGGTGATTTGCCATCACGTTATTTTATACCGCCAAAATGACCCTATAATAAAAAGAAATATAACTATGTTACATATTGTAATCAGTCATCTAGTACCTACTGACCTCTGTGGCGCGGCGGGTGAAGGTCCGCCTGCGACGCAGGAGGTTGCGGGTTCGATTCCCGCCTCGTAACAAATGTGTGTACAATCTGCAGATATTTGTTCAGGGTGTTCTGGATGTTTTATATGTATAATAAAAAATATCTATCTATGTAGTGTATTATATTAAGTATATCAGTCATCTAGTATCCATAACACAAGCTCTGCTTAGCTTGGGGCTAGATAATGCTGTGTGAATTGTCCAACATTATTTATTATTTATTATTTATTTATTTATTTATTTATTTATTTAGAGGAAAACCAAAGGCTTAAAAACTAACAGAATAACAAATTAATAAATACCAGTAAGCTTATTAAAGGTTTTCACGGATAGGTGGTGGCATAGTGCAATGAAAAAGACTATGAACATTATGTCACTAGCCTACACGCATCATCTTTAAAACTAAATATATAGTTCAGGTTACCTACACTACAAAAAATTTAAACATAACATTTATCATCATCATTGGCGCCAAAAAACTCTATATCTTATAATTATATTTCTACTCTATATCTTATAATTATATTTATAACACAAGCTGGTGCTAGATGATGCTGGAATCCAGCAAAATAACTTAGATGCGATGTTTTTCGACCTATATTAACTACCTATCCTACGGAGGTTGAACAACCGCCTGTTTTCAGTAAAAAGTCCGCTGTAACGAGGCGAGATATGACGGAGTTAGCAGGAATCTTGAGTGCATGCACTTTCCTATCTTTATGACTTGTAACCAGATATTTTGTGCTAAGGGTTGCTGCAAACGAGCTATAGAGAATTTTTATTTTTTTCTGTAATTTGTGTAATTCTTTATTGTACACAATTAATACAAAGCATGAATTTATATAGGATATGTACATAGGCGAGCTTAACTCTGCAAAATAGTTTTCTCCCAGCAAACCTTAGAGTTATAGGAGAGTCGATGGAAATAGGTCCTATACCTAATCCATCCAGTTTAGAAATAATGAATCTACTCGTACAATATGTATTCTTACAATAAACATTCCTTATTTTTTATTCTTATTTACTGAGGAGACTTTGAGTCATTGGTGACTATGTCAGTCCCGTATTTTAACAAACCGACCACCTACTTAAAACTAAACTATATCGCAAACTAACCTAAATAAGGGTTAAAGTTTAACAAAACTGCACTGTACATTTTAAACATAGTTATAAACAAATTAATAGGTACTTAACCTACCACTGAAGTTCGGGACGGGTTCTCGGAACGGAATGGGTTCTCCAGTTAGTTAGCTACTTACAAATACGAAATGTTGATTTTTCATTAATCTAATTCATTCATTCATTCAAAATCATTTTCTTTAATCTAACTAATATTGTAGATAAATAAGCTTTTTCCCGCGGCTTTTTAAGCGCTTTTCCGGGATAGTAAGTAGCCTTTGTCTTCTCCTTCTCCTTAATTAGTGTAAGTACATATTAATGTTATATTTGTCAGCTACAAATATAGTTTACCTTTCTTTCTTTCTAAAAAGCCAAGTGGCTTTAGTATGTGGCTGGTCTGCACCGTTCCTAAGATTAAGCGCAGCTTGCCAAAAGCACCATTCGGGCCAAGAACCAAACAAGGGCAATATGTTAGTTCGGATCTAAGCTTGGCGAGCTTTCAAACGATTATTTATTGGCAAGATACTGCTTCTGGTAAATGAAGGGAGCCAATGGAGGTTGGGAGTGCATTTTGGTAAACTTGCAAAAGCTACACATTGACTATTCGGTGGACGACCTCTGTGGCCTATGGCAGGAGGTTGCTGCTTCGATTCCTGATTCGAGACAAATAATAATAATAAATAAATAATGCTGGACAATCCACACAGCATCATCTAGCCCCAACCTAACCAGAGCTTGTGGGTTACAAGATGACTGATATACATAATACAATACGTTACATAGATAGATATTTTTTATTATACAAAGAAAATACCCAGAACACTCTGAAATAAAACGTCAAGCGCGAATCAATTGTAAGTCCTTCTGTATTGCCAAATATCAAGATTCTAGGTCAACGGGAAGTAGGTACCTACCCTGTATATTTTGGTCCAAAAAAAAATTACTTATTTACCAATTTAAATAAACTACAAATTAACGCCTTTCGGATTTTTCCCGTAATCTGTCCTATACGACCTTGCTTCAACTTAAAAATATTTGCAGATAGTACAAATATTTATCCCAAGGCGGGAATCGAACCCGCAAACTTCTGCGTCACAGGCGGACCTTCACCTGATGAATTGAAATGTTTGTATGATCTGCAAATATTTCATAAGCGTGTGTTCTCGGTGTTTTCTCTGTGTAAATAACAATATCTATCTAATGATCTGCAGAAATTTGTTTCGTTGGTCTGGGTGTTTTCTATGTATTATAAAAATATCTATCTATTTAGTGTATTATATTCGATTATGAATATTCCATTCGACGACCTCTGTGGCGCAGCGGGTGAAGGTCCGCATGCGACGTAGGAGGTTGCGTGTTCGATTCCCGCCTCGGGACAAATGTTTGTACGATCTGTAGATATCTGTTCAGGGGGATATGGATGTTTTTCTATGTACAATAAAAAATATCTATCTATGTAGTGTATTATTTATGTATATCAGTTATCTAGTACCCATAACACAAGCTCTGCTTGGGTGCTCTTAGCTTGGGGCTAGATAATGCTGTGTATTCACACAGCGTCCAGCATTATTATTATTATACACTCATTTATTCTTTAATCTCGTTTATAAAATACATTTTTTACTATAGGAAATAAAATGTTATAAAACCCGCAACCGCCTGCGACGCAGGAGGTTGCGGGTTCGATTCCCGCCTCGGAACAAATTTGTGTACGATCTGCAGAAATTTGTTCCGTTGGTCTGGGTGTTTTCTATGTATAATAAAAAATATCTATCTATGTAGTGTGTTGTATTAAGTATATCAGTTATCTAGTACCCATAACACAAGCTCTGCTTAGCTTGGGGCTAGATAACGCTGTGTGAATTGTCCAGCATTATTTATTTATTTATTTATTTATTTATTCTACAGTAAAAAATATATCAAAATATATATTATTATTATTATTATTATTATTATTAATGTCAGTTTAACAGTTATCTAGTACCCATAAAACGAGCTCTGCTTACTTTGGGGCTAGATAGTGCTGTGTGGATTGTCCAGCATTATTAATTATTCGTGGACAATCACGGTAGGGCTGGTCCAGCAGCTCAAAGTCGCTTAGCGAGCAATGGAAAGAGCTATGCTCGGAGTTTTTCTGAAGAATGGGATTCGAAAGGAATACATCCGACAGAGTAGCAAAGTTATCCACATAGCTCAAAGAATTAGCAAGCTGAAGTGGCAGTGGGCCGGCCATGTCTTGCGAACCGACAACCGATGGGGTAAACGTACCTATTCTTGAGTGGAGACCGCGTCTAGGCAAACTTAGTTTAGAACGCCCTCCAGCCAGGTGGGATGACGACTTGCAAAAGACTGCAGGCAGATTCTGCAAGCTGTAGACAGGGCGCTATGGCGCTCATTAGGGGAGGCCTATGTCCAGCAGTGGACTTATTTTATGTAGGTTGACGATGATGATGACGATGATTCATTATTATAACTAACTGAGAGTTTTACAGTAAATAAGGCACTTAAATAGGACGGTCACAAAATCAAGAACCTTTTGTCAAGATGAAGAGGCGAGTCTGAAGATGTATTCTAGTCTAAACATGTAGAGAGCTAGTCTCAAGACGTAGACTCCAGTCTCAAGATGAAGAGTCCAGTCTAACGAAGTTGTTCAATTAATCAGTTTGTGCTATGAACTTCTGAAAAATCTTGGAGTTCTACTTTGGGGTTATATAATGCTGCGTGAATTGTCCAGAATTGTTTATTTTATTTATATAATAAGAATATAAATATAAATAAATAAATAATTCTGGACAATTCACACAGCATTATCTAGCCCCAAGCTAAGCAGAGCTTGTGTTATTGGTACTAGATAACTGATATATACAAATAATACACTACATAGCTAGATATTTTTTATTGTACATAGAAAAACATCCAGATCCCCCTGAACAAATATCTGCAGATCGTACAAACATTTGTCCCGAGGCGGGAATCGAACACGCAACCTCCTACGTCGCATGCGGACCTTCACCCGCTGCGCCACAGAGGTCGTCGAATGATATTACAAAAGCTTTGTGAAAATTGGTAGCTATTTCGGTAATAGTACGTTTTGTGGGCATCATAAAATGTGCACGTAGTTTGTTTATAGACCAGGAGAGCACGGAAAGAAAAATACGTTACCTTGTACCAGTTTTATACTGACTGATTGCAGTATGGTCCATTTTATTGACTTGATAGATATACTAAATAATAAATAATGGTATAGATAGAAAATACTTTTATTGCACACTTAAAACTAAGAAACAATAGAAAAGAAATAGTTATAACCTAAGGGACGATTGGCGGTCTTATCGCTCAAGAGTGATCTCTGTCAGTCAATCTGGTAAGGAAAGGATCGTCGGATATCATCTGTGTGCATCTATTATGGTACTACTAAAAAAAATGATTACTATGTAGTAGGAAAGTACTCAAAAATAAATAATAACATACTTCGATAAAATTACAAAAACTTACATTTCTTTTGTTAAATAGGTACAAGCCTAAAACTTAATATGCGTATTTACGTCATAATCAACATTTCTTACCATATTTATTATTTAAGCCTCATTACTATCTTTATTCACAAAGAAAATTACAATCAAATAATAGAAATAAATAACAACTAGTATTTACAATTGAAACAATTGAGCTAACTGCAGACTGTTGCAAACAATATACAGGCAGCTCAACTGATCCATCGTTACTTTGATTTTTTCGTGTCAATATCAATCCATGCAGGCGACACGGTTTCTAACAATTCAATATTTATCTAACTTCTCTCGAAGATTTCAGTAAACAAACGAACCGTATTGTTACAAAAAATCCGTGCCTAAAATCCTTGCCTATTCGATGTAGATTTGTAACCAAAAGAAATGTTAGTCTTTTGGTATCTCAAATTGTTTCCAAATGTCACGTTATATCTCCTATGGATTTATAAGAACTATGTTAATACTAGTTTATGCCCGCGGCTTCGCACGTGTTATTTCGCTTAAAGGTAACGTTTAAAGGTAATTTCTATCCCATGGGAACTGATTTATGAGATAAAAAGTAGCCTATGTTTGATTCTAGGATTAGAATTACCTGTATGCAAAATTTCAGCCCGATCCGTTCAGTAGTTTTGGCATGAAGAGGTAACAAACATCCATCCATCCATACATCCCTCCAAACTTTCGCATTTATAATATTAGTGTGATTATTCAACGACCTCTGTGGCGCGGCGGGCGAAGGTCCGCCTGCGACACAGGACGTTGCGGACTCGATTCCCGCCTCGGGACAAATATTTGTACGATATGCAGGTTTTTGTTCATAATCATAATCATAATCATAATCACTTTATTGCATGAAAAATGGTAATATAAAGATCTTAGGCTTAAAATTAGTTCACATAATTCACCGGTTAATTCGGCATGCAAAATAGACACATAAATAAAAAACACATGGAAATTAAATTTAAATTAAAGAAATAATTTGAAAAGTTGTTAATCTTAAAATGTCAGTAAATTTATATAATGTCAATCTCGATAGTTAAGGAATTCAGATACAGTATAAAATGATTTGTCAATAAGCCACTTTTTTAACTTAAATGCAAAAGTTTTGCAAGGTAATTCTTTGATATCTTTAGGTATCTTGTTGAGAATGCGTCCACACATCGCATGACAACTTTTTTGATAAAGAGCAGTTCTGGGCGTTCTAGATAAAACAATTCTATCTGGATCCCTAACAGTCCTTGGGTAAATATCCCGTGCTTTCCCGTGTTTAGGGTGTTCTGGATGTTTTCTATGTATAATAAAAAAATATCTATCTATGTAGTGTATTATATTAAGTAAATCGGTGATATAGTACCTATAACACAAGCTCTGCTTAGCTTGGGGCTAGATAATGCTGTGTAAATTGACCAACATTATTTATTTATTATTCGTAGAGTTTTGTAGGTATTATTATTCGCATATTTTGTTACTATTTGTCGTAGATTTTGGTACAATTTTCTGCGGATTTTTCCACATACAGAGCTTAGTAATCTTATTTCCGTTTTACGTGTTTGTTACCGAGATTGAATCATAAATTCAACAACAACCATCAAGCAAAAATACCGTTGTGCTTCTGGGAGATAACATTTCTAGGAAACGTGGCTCGTATCTTTTGCATTAGTAAGTACAGTTGCGGTCACAATTGGAGACATGTCTTAAAAATCGTACTCGCTTGAAGGTTACTACGATTTAAAATAGTAAATTTCATATAATTCCAAATTTCAGCTCAACATTATTACTGTATGTTACGCGGTAAGCGTAAGCGAAATATTATCGAACACTTATTTATGACAAATTGTTTCATTATATAATTTATAATGGTGTTAATCTATATTATGTTATTTATTTTTGTTGTTTTATTTCCTAATGAAATAGATAATTACGAGTATTAAGTGTAAATGACTTTGTGGGTTTGAACCTAGGGCCCGAATAATGATAAACATTAAAAAGGTTGTTACCACCACTGCTTAGCTGTTAGGCAATGTCTTTAGGTCTTAAGGTGACTATTTGATTATTATGTACATACCAATTTTATGTAATCTATGGACCTGTGTTTGAAGTCTGAAATAAGTATTATTATTATTATTTAGAATCTAGGTCACCAATTCTGACCGCCACTGTACAATAAACGGTGGAAAAATGGCCTCTTTAAATGTACTATAATAATTTTCTGTCATGTTATTCAAGTGGAGAATTATTAGTTTCCTCAAAATATGTGTGTGTGATATTTTTTGAACTTTTACGATTCGTTATAATAATAGTACTTACAAATTTTACCTCAAAAGTAAGGTACCGGGTAAAACGGGGTGAACGTGAATAGAAATGGACGAAATACTGGAGCAAAAGATCCTTTTGCAGAGGTCAGATCGACTGACACAGAAGGTGAACAGTCACGGACGAAGGATACTTCCACTGGTACCAGCCAGATAATATCTTGTTCCAGTATTTCGTCCATTTCTATTCACCCTGGAGTCTCTATTCACCCCGTTTTACCTTAAGGTATTGTATTGATTTTATTAAGATACCGTTTTGGTTTTCTTTCCCAATATTTTAACCACGCCACACAAATAACCCAATTAATACCCTAAATTATGTTTTTGACTTTTGGATTTGTATTCAGAGCTACAGCCTTTAGCCAGTATAGAAGGGACTGAAAGAGGAGGCCTGGAATGTGTTGAACGGTTCAACACATTCCAGGCCTCCTTTCCTTTTACAATCTTTGAAAAGGTTCAACTTGAACCTTTTCAAAAATTTTCGATTTCGCCAGAGGGTGGGCCTTCCTTGAAACGCCACCAGCGTAGATTTAAATAAATTTATTCACTGCCATTACAAAACTGTCTTATCCTTAAATTTCTTAAGTGAGATCACGATTAGTCTTAATATATTTTACAAAATAAGAATAATTATATGTAAATGTGGTTTTTGTATTATGTACCTATGCATGTATTATTTGTGATGAATAAATTTTCTTTACTTTACTTTTCTGATCATGATCAATCAATAAAACGCGTAAACTTTCGCGATTTGTAAACATAGTTAATAAATCGCGTACCTTTTGTTTTTATATCCCCTACGTTTCTACCGCGTTACAGCGATCGTGGTCACGGGGCGACTGATATAAAACAAAAGGTACGCGATAAATACCCGATTAAACCATTAACTATGATCAATCAATGTTGGTCAGTTATCATAACACAAGCTCTAGTAACTTTGGGGCTATCTGTTGCTGTGTGGGCTTACAAACATTTATTAATTTAATTTAATCTTTCTTTGCAGAGATTTAACTCAAACGAGACACACGTCATCCTTCTACGGGTAACGCCGAACCAAAGCGGAAACTACAGCTGCGAAGTCATACAGAATGCACCTTCATACCCTCAGTACGTGGCGATGGGCAGGCTTGATGTCGTCAGTAAGTTATTTAAAACTCTATACTGATAGCTATAAGGTCCTTATGTATTGAGGTGAAAACTACTGCGAAGCGGACGCAACTTCCTACCCACAGTGCAAGGCTTGGTGTCATTAATAAGTTATTTTCTACTCTAAGCCAATAGGTATAAGGTGCATACTTTAAAGGAACTACAAATACCCAAAAACCTCACAAGAAAACCTGAGTCCTGAGTCGAATCTTGTGTGAAAACCTCATAAAAAACAAGTCCTACGTCACATGCTTGCAAGTTTAGGTAGTCGTTGGCATTCGAAAGTGGATGTGTAGGTTATTTTAACGTGATCGGTAGATTTTTTTAGGTAGTCAACTCACTAAGGCTGCGCGTTCATCTACCGGCATCGGATCATCCGCACTGACCACATCAAACGAAGCTTAATGCCACGTGATGCATCCACTGTAACAGCAACAACCGGAGCAATCGACGCGACTGCCATTTGCAACTGATTGGCAATGACGTCATCCGCAATAAACGGATCACCCGTATAGCCGACAGTCCGATGCGTCCGCTCCATGCGATGCGGATCATTGGACGCACTTGTATGGCAAACCATACAAGAAATACTAAAATCCGTTTGATGCGGTCATTGCGGATCGTCTTATGCCGACAGGTGAACGCGCACCTATAATATCTATTACAGTGACAAAGATAAAAGCCTCTGACGAGCGCGGACAGACAGATAGATTCCATAAGCTAAGCAATAAGGTTTCGTTGGAATCCTTTAAGTACGAAACCCAAGAGATTGCAATAAGCTCTCGATAAGCTCCGGAGTAAACACAATCGAGAGCTTCCCAGGAACAAATAGTTGTGAGTTGGTTCAAGTAACCGATAGTTCAATTCACAAACAAGTCACAGTACCACCAAATTAGCGGTGCGCCGCAAACTATGAACGTATCAGAAACTTGTTTATTACTTGTAGCTCAAGAGCCAGTGGAAGTTTCTTACTTCATTTCTCTAGAGAAAGCAAATTGGCGTCTGTCATGATTTCTAGTAGACAAAAAATTTAAGTGAATTAAAACTTTATACTTGTTCTGAATCCTTTATTACACTAAATAAAACATAAAACTAGAGATGGAATGGCGAAGGCGAGCTTAACCCTAAAAAGAGTTCTCTTCCAGCTTCTTTTTGCATTTTTTTTTAAATTATTTAAAAAAAATTTTTTTACCAAAATGGTGAAAGTTTTGCGGCTACAGTTCGCAAATTGCGATCAATTTGGGGTCACAATAATGCTCCAAAAGAGTCAACTGTAAAGAGATTAATGGATAAATTTGCCGAAACTGGGTCTGTTAGTGATGTAAAGATTTGCATCCTCAACGTGTCACTGTGTGGTGTGGATTTTGGGCTGGAGGCATCATTGGACCTTTTTTTTATGAAAATGAGGCAGGTCAAGCGCAAACAGTCAATGGTGTTCGGTATCGTGAAATGATAACCAGTTTTTTCGTGCCTAGAATTGAAGAAATGAATGTAGAGGCCATGTGGTTTCAATAAGACGGCGCCACATGTCATACAGCCAGAGAAACAATTCAATTGCTGCATCAGTCATTTCCCGGTCGTGTTATCTCGCGTTTTGGCGACCAGAATTGGCCGCCTAGATCGTGCGATTAGACTTTTTTCTTTGGGGTTTTTTGTCGATGGTTTACGCGAATAAGCCGACGACGACTCAAGCCTTAAAAGAGGAAATTGGACGCTGCATTAATGAAATACCGCAGCATTTATGCAAAAAAGTCATTGAAAATTTCATTAAAAGATCGCGTGTGTGCCAGCAAAGCGGCGGCGGTCATCTGCCCGATATGTTGTTCCATACATAACCTCATTCTGTCTACTTTACGATATAATAAAGTTACACGATTTTTTTTTAAATATCTGTGTTTTATTTAAAATTTAAATCTTGCGTTCTTGTTGGGACACCCTTTACTATAAAATGTGTGTTCATAACAGGCTTGCACAACATTTGCGGTCTTAAGTCTTAAGAATTACAAACAAAAAATGGCAAATTAATTAATACATTGTAGATGACATTTCTTCTTTAATTTACGTCGCAATCTTTATTTCCTTTTTCGACTGATATTACTTATTTTATTTCCTTACTTTTTGTGGAAACTTATAATTAGCCGTTAGTTACACACCATTTTTGTTATTTAATTTACCTAGCAGTTAGTTTTCCTGAAATTGTATACTAAATTAATTTACGATGAATTTCTCCTCAAACTTTGAAAGTATGATGTACAAAATACATGACAGGCTCCCAAACTAAGAGTTTCATTGCTCTGTTTTGGTAGCTAACTCGGCAAATAAGTTAACCAATATCTAGCCGAAGTTTGTACGATGCGATGATACGAACTATTAATAAAGAGCTCGCCAAGATCCGAGCTAGAGCTAATCAACTTCGGATAGAAAATGTATGAGAACTGCTGAGAAATTAGAAGCAAAAATCACACTATTATAGATGCGAAAGTTTGGATGGATGGATGGATGGACATTTATTACGTCTTCACGCAAAAACTACTAAACAGATTGAGCTGAAATTTTGCATAGATCTATCTAAGCCTGGAATCAAACATAGGGTACTTTTTATCCTACAAAACAGTTCCCATGGGATAGAAATAACCTTAAAACGTTTTCATAGAAACAACGCGGGCGAAGCCGCGGGCAGAAACTAGTTTAATATATAAATTAAGTCTCATCTACAGCCTTTATCGGTCCACTGCTGGACGCAGGCCACCCCTGATAAAAACCATATTGGCCTTTGTAACATAGGCGATAGTGCACATAATCCCCACGCTGGGCATGCGGGTTGCGGATCGCAGTTTGGTGGTAAAATCGTTTTGCAGGAGGCACTGCTGCCCGCCCCCAGTAAATATCCCTTAGTCGCCTCTTACGAAACTCGCAGGAAGAGTTGGGGTGGTGCAAATTCTAAGCCGGTACCACACGGCCATTCTGTTTGCAGTATAAAAACTAAAATAATAATTACTTCGACTTCTTGATCTTTTCGCCTTGGTCTCTTAATAACATCGCAGTACCCTCATTATGCGCTATGCGGTGCCGGACACTTAATCGTATGAAAAACGTCTAGGGTGGTCTTTTGTTCCGTCGAAGTCTGCGGCAGCGGTACGCAGATGCAGCGTACTGCGTGGTGATCAAGGGATCAAAGCTTTAGGCGTATAGAAACGCTCGTACGGATGAATTGTACCACACTTGACGTGACTTTTGACGCATTCACTGCCCAGCCTCGGCGGTGCGACACGGGGGAGTAGACTAGCATCTGCGCCTTGGGCTATGATAGTGTCAAAACTCCGGTTTCAAAGTGCACGCTTCAAAACGTCTGTGTATTCGCTCTCAAAGACTGTCGCAAAATATAAACCATTCTTAAACCCCGACGCAAAAAAGAGAGGGGTTTTATAAGTTTAACGTGTATGTGTGAGTATCTATATTGACGACCTCCGTGGCGCAGCGGGCGAAGGTCCGCCTGCGACGCAGGAGGTTGCGGTTTCGATCCCGCCTCGGAACAAATTTGTGTACGATCTGCAGAAATTTGTTCGGTTGGTCTGGGTGTTTTCTATGTATAGTAAAAATATCTATCTATGTAATATATTGTATTAAGTATATCAGTTATCTAGTATCCATAACACAAGCTCTGCTTAGCTTGGGGCTAGATAATGTTGTGTGAATTGTCCAGCATTATTTATTTATTATTTATCTGTCTGTGGTATCGTAGCTCCCGAACGGATAAACCGATTTTCTTTGTTTTTTTTTTGATAAAGATAATTTTATCCCGATTGTTCGAACAGCCATGTTTCATGAAAATCTGTCGGGGGTTTTTAAATTTTTAAATTTTGTTCTTGTTATCTATGAAACTGTGTTTTTACTAATTTCGATTCGATAATACTTTTACAGCATTTGTTATTAATTTAAGTCCAAAGTGTCTAATATTCCCAAATGCTAGGTAAAAACCGATCCTTCAGGAAACATTTGAGTTTACCATAAGTAAGGTTTAACCAAAAAAACAAATATAATCCTATACAAAATACCGCTCAAAACCGTTTGTACCTACATTTAGCTTAGCTGTTCGTCTAACGCTTGAGTTGCCAGCAAAGGGCTGCCTTTAGCAATCAAATTGAATAAGCCAATCCGTTTGCCGCCCTCGAGCATTAGCATAAGAATACGTTATTGAGTTGGCAATACTTACCTAAACTGGAATATTTCACGCTTTGCTGATTTCTGTTGTGTTAGCTGGTTACCCGCAGTCTGATTCAATATGAATCGCTGTCATTATTGATTCTAAGCAGATTACCTTTTGAGCTTTTTGTAAACTAAATACTCTCATTGGCGAATCTCTTTAAAAACAATTTACGACAGCACACAGTACTCGGTTAAATTCCTTTGCGGCGAAGATTTTCTAACAATAATATATCAAATCTTCTTCAGATGATTATATTGCATACTAAATATTACTATGTAAGTGGTATTAAAATGTGTGTTTGGATATAAGATTTATTTGTTTGTATGGCAAGAATGAGGTGAAATATGTTCGGAATTAAATCCCTTTGTCAATGAAAAAACATACGGCATTGGCAGTGTTCAATTATATGTTTTACCAATATTTAATTAACAAGCCTCTTCTTCGAATACAGCTACAAAGCGAAGCTCACAATCAAATAATAAGAATCAGAAATTCGTATTTTTCATCCATAGATACTATGAGTATAATTGGAAAATAACTCTGCGTCTGTTCTTCCAACACAAATAAGGTTCGTAGTTAACCCGCTTACATCCGTAATGAATTCGTCAAACTACGATAGTTTTTATAGTAAAAACTCTCCGTCTGTAATTTATTCTCGTCTAAGATCTGAGTTCACCAACAGATGGTTAAATCTGTTATCAGTTGTTTTGGGTTCGTGGCTTAGGCAATTGGTTGAGGCACCTGTGGGTGACGCCCCCGATACTAAAAAATAACTTTTTTGACACAAGTTTTTTAAACGTAATTGTCCGATTATCTTTTGGTGAACACCAGCCTTAGCAGCAGTGATTAAGATGAATTTTTGCAAAGCGATAGACTGTATCCTAAAAAATTAGAGATATGCAAAATAAGAATTCTGCAAGAGAGTAAAATATTCCTAACCAGTTAACAATGACGTCCTTCTCTGTCCGTACATTATTGTGTGCCCAGCAGGGTCTACAGTGATACTTAATTATATAGTTTACTAGTATATGCTCGCGGCTTCGCATGCGTTGTTTGTATAGAAACGTTTAAAGGTAATTTCTATCCCATAGGAACTGATTTATGGGATAAAGAGATACCTATGTTTGATTCCAGGATAAGAATTACCTGTATACAAATTTTCAGCCCAATCCGTTCAGTAGTTTTGGCGTGAAGTGGTAACAAACGTCCATCCATCCATACATCCAAATTTTCGCATTTTAAAATATAAGTGTGATAAACACCTCTGGAAAAGCGTGCTCCATCTTAGGCCACACTTTCACTAACTTTAAGTGAGTTGGTGGCCAAACGCTTGACTATCATCAATAAAAAAAAAACCTCTTTACTGTAGAAGGCAATAAATGATTGAGTATTGAATATTAAAAGACATAAAACTTAAAGCTACTATATATCTAGAAAATGAAAATAATTATGCCCTTTTGACGTCTAACCGGCTAAACGCTTTGTTGGTAAAGAGATGTGTAGATGTTTCCTTGAGAAGAACAATGGGTTACTTTTTATAATCTTCTGCTGTCCCACTACTGGGCAAAGGTTATTTCATCTCTCAGGTTACTTTATATCAACGAAAAACATGATACCGCGGATAGGAGCCTGTTTTTTATACGAAAAACCCTTTCTATCTGTCACTTTTTAACTAATATACGGCTGAGCGGTTTGTTACGATATCTGTAGGAGATATTTAAAGGATTTGAAGGAGGTAGATTGTACAGAAGCAATTCAATCGGATTTTAGCGAAGTCACGAGCATAAAGTTAGTTACACGAATATTACAAATGCGAAAGTTTTGATGAAACATCCAAAACATCTGTACGGATTAGGCTAAAATTTTGCACACATGTAGTCCCAAACCGGATATAATTATAATTTAGTATTTTTTTGATGATAGGCTAGTTTAAATAAAAAAAAAAAACAGTTGCTCTCCAAGACATCCAAAGTGCTACGCCGGCTTGTAGCGTCTGCGAGTGCTACGGAATTCGTAGAGCTTAAACTTTTCCGTAGCGCGTCTACGAGACTTGCGATTTAAAGATGCTACGAGCTTTTCGTAGCACCTTTAAATTTCGACTCTTACAAAAGTAATCTTTGAGTGGATTTTCGTAAACACAAAACAATGATTTATTTTTTATCAACTAGTTTCTGTATTTTTCGCATACGTTGGTTCTTTGGAAATTTTAAAATGTTATTGCCATCTCACGGGATTTATCGGATAAAATTAGCTGATGCCTTCTAGCCTAGACCCATGTAAAATTTTACTCTGATTCTTTCTAGCGTGACATGTCACATTCCTCCATCCAAACATACGCAATAACAAAATGACTTGTATTCATGAGTCGACCTGTTTTTTTTCTAAAATTAATTAACCTTGACATATACATACATACCAAGTATTAATACAACCATAAATTTTTCTGCCTGGATTCTATAAAACATACACACCGTTATTTATATTTTGATCAGGGTTAAATGGTTTATTGAAAGCTAGTGGATGAACGTAGTATTCGACGAATTTGCACTAAATCGTGCTCGATCGAGCGTATTTTCAGCTGTCAAAGGAAATATCCCACGCGGAGAGCAAACGTTTCATTTTAACCTCGGGACGACCTCAGTGGCGCATCGAGCGAGGGTCTGGCTGCGACGCAGGAGGGTGTGGGCTCACCTCCCGCCGCGGTTTTCCGATCTGCATGTTTGTTGCGGGTCTAGGTGTATTTTTGTATAATAAAAAAGATGTGTCTATTGTATTAGGTATACAAGTAAACCATAACGTAAGCAGGCTCTACTTAGTTTAGGGCCATACAATGCTTTTTAGATCTAGCATTTTTAAAACAAAATAGAAATACGCTGTCTCTCCCGCTACTGCTGCCTACTATAAACGCACCCTAACCTTATAAATACGTTCATTTATTTCGTCCAGTTCAATACAAGACCGGTGAAATAATGAGCAATTTGCTTGAATAAATCGCTCACTTATTTGAAGCAATTTGACAACAACTAATCGTCCAAATGGGAACATCTGAACAATAAGGAGGAAAAATCTGACAAAGATAAAGTTCGTCTACTTTTAGTCTGCTTTGATGAGATTACGTTTTTTGTTACAAACTGGGGTACAGTCAAGGGTTAAAACAGTTGGTCTACTTTTGGTCTGCTTTGATGAGATTACGTATTTAGTTACCAACAGGGGTACAGTCAAGGGTTAAAACAGTTGGTCTGCTTTTGGTCTGCTTTGATGAGATTACGTATGTAGTTACCAACGGGGGTACAGTCAAGGGTTAAGACAGTTGGTCTACTTTTGGTCTGCTTTGATGAGATTACGTTTTTTGTTACAAACTGGGGTACAGTCAAGGGTTAAAACAGTTGGTCTACTTTTGGTCTGCTTTGATGAGATTACGTTTTTAGTTACAAATGGGTTGTACAGTCAAGGGTTAAAACCGTTGGTCTACGTAATCAGAGCAGGCCAAAACGTCTGCTAAAGGTCCACCAAAAGGTTTGCTAGGTAACTCACTCTAGGTCTGCTCTGATGAGATTTAGTCTTTAGTTACAAACGGGGGTACATGCAAGGGTTAAACAGTTGGACCACAACCTCATCAGCTCACGAATATCCAATGCTGAACATGCCTCTCCCAAACAAGGGGGTTAATAGGGTCATCAGCATCATCATCAGCCTATATTAGTCCACTGTTGAATATAGGCCTCCCCTAATGAGCGCCATAGCGCCCTGTCTGCAGCATGCCGCATTCAGCATCTGCCTGCAGTCTTTCGCAGATCGTCATCCCACCTGGCCGGAGGGCGTCCTACACTACGTTTGCCGAGTCGTGGTCTCCACTCGAGAACACGTTTACCCCAGTGGTTATCGGTTCTTCTTGAGATATGGCCGGCCCACTGCCACTTCAGCTTGCTAATTCTTTGAGCTATGTCGATAAATTTGGGTCTTTGTTAATAAGATAACAAAATCAAAATCATTTATTTGCAAACAAGGGTCACAAAGATTTACGTTTTTAAGATTGGTAAGCACCAGACATGTTTTGCCTTAATCTAGGGCATAGAAAATGGGTGCTATGGAGTCAGCAGTAGGCATCTATAAAACGAATTAAACAAAAATAAATTTTAAGTTAGATAGTCATCATCTCATCTGCCTCTACCAGTCACTTGTTCGCTGTGTCATTGAATATAATTCAGTGGTTTGGTCTCCTTTCTACAAGGTGCATATTTAATGCCTTGAAAGAGTCCAGAGGAGGTTTGTCAAAATATTGGGATACAGGTGTGGCATACATCGAACTCTACCATCATAATGAGGAGAAACTTAGTCGATTCAAACTTATGTCTCTAGAAACCCATCGCCAATACCTGGATATGGTTACTTTTTTCAAAATCATTCACTCTGATATCGACTCCCCTAACTTACTCTCTACCATTAGTTTCAATACCAGAACGAGATCTCGCTATCCCTTTCAGAAAACTTTCGCCCTACGGGTCCATACCAATAATACTTCTTATAACAACCCTGTGATCAGAATGTGTCGTCAGTACAATGATCTATTAGTTAATAACAGTGACAATATTGACATCTTTAACAGAAGGCTATTTAAATTTGGTGCATTATTACTTTTTGTTTTTTACCTTAATAATTTAAAACTTTGTTTGATTTATATTTTTTTCGGTGATGTATTAACCTTATTAAAAGTGATGGCAGTGGAAGGGTAAAAACCTTATCATACTGACGCAGCGAGCTCGCTGGGATTAGCAATCAGCTCGCTGTGCACTGGTGGTATAAGGCTCTAAGACAATACATAGAACGAAGTCAACTGTATGTAGTTTTTTTTGTTTGTTCATCAATTTCTCCGTTATTTATTGACCGATATGGACGATTCTTTTTCGAATGTTTTGAAGATAATCCCGAAATGATCCATTTCAAATTATTTTCCCTTAAGAATTAGTATTTCCAGGTTAAAGATACCTTACTTCTCATATAGAACACAATTCATACATGAAAAAATAAAATGAAAGTAAGTATTGCATAGGGCTAACTCGTACTAAATAAAACAATAATTAAGTGGCAAAATGAGGGTAGTTCTGGTTCAAAATATTGCAATGCAAATGACAGTGTGCGTAGTAAAATAATTATTATATTTATCTCGCAAAAGTTACAAAGTAAGGGATCAGAAGTCAGTTTTTAGCTTTTTATATCAATCAAATTACTATTGCATTCACGTTATAACAGGATAACTACCATGATTTGTAACTTTGCCATGCCATTCTTATTTAAGTTTTTCTTTAAGAATATTTTCATACAGCATCATCTATCCAAAAATAGTAATAAGAGCATTGTACTTACCACTTACGGAGCTAATTCGCTATAATCTGTGGCTAACAGTAGCTAACTCTAATCTCCTAATGATGTCAACATACTTGTCGAATCATTTCAATTAGGACTAATTGGTGAAAAACAACTTTTATTTTGTTTGTGGCCTAAGTTCATAGTCCAAAAAAAAACGTTCCTCATATGAGTCCAATATTTATTACATAATACAGCTCAACTAAACTAATAGCTTAGTTGAGACATTGCAACAGTCTGCAGTTTATTTCAAAAAATAAACTCGTCCATTGTGTTTCCTAACAATAAAAAAAATTTGAAGCTCCGGAACCCTAAAAGCTCAGTACAAGGACAATCTCTGAATAATAAAATAATTCAACATGCACTCGACAAAGCGCAATCAAAAACCTTCGTGTTTTATGTTTTGGCAAGCTCCGTCACCTGTGCTTCACTTTAGTCTCTTTTAGGGTTCTTTATTTGACAAACGGAACCCTGTAGTCATTTACAGAGGTTTGATTTTTGTCTACAACAATACTACCAAAAATAGTATTTGAAGCTTAGTATTTAAACCAATTGTGGAAGCAATACAATTTTATAGGATTTGTCTAGTGGTATTTCGATTAACGAGTCGACAAAATTTTACTGTAGGTATTTTACGTGAACCTAGGTGAGATAAAAAAAGTTGAAAAAATCATGTAGACTAGTCAGCGAGAATAGACATCAAAAGAAAAACAATAGAAAAATTATTAATGTCTTTTATTAACACAAAGAGTTACTTTAAAAAAAAAACAAATGTCTTATTCGCGGAAGTATGGTAGTTGGTGTTGTTTCAACACAAATAAGGTTAATCCGCTTACATCCGTAACTAATTCGTCAAACTACGATCGTTTTTATAGAAAACTAGCATAGGTAAGTACATTGTGAAGATCTGAAAATTTAAGATGTTATTTTACCTACTTTTATCATGCAAATATTAAATTTCTTTACCATTATTTTACACACTCCTACGGAACTCTCTCGCGCCTAGCTAGAAATCTTCCACTTGGCCCATTTTATTCTCCGTGACCTCACTTTAGACTTCGCAACAAAAGGTAAAAGTGGGAGTTGGTCGAGCGAAAAATATTTGGGACGGTATGCGACGTGCCCTGATGAAAGGTAGGTACCTAAGTGAAGAAATAGAAGGTTTGGTTGGATATACATACATTTTTGTTGATATTTAGAGTGGATAGTAAGATGGGATCTTTGTCCCTTGAATCTCCCAAATGAGGATGACTACAGGAATCGCAAACAAAGTTAGAGGACTATAGTTTCGATTTTTTTTTATTTTCATTCAAAACTCATATTTAATAGTAGGTCACTAATTTGCTGCTTCAGATCAATCTGATGGTTCAGGTAATAAGACTTTTTTTAGTGGTCTAAAGTGTAAACAGGCGACAAAACACAGTCCCAGCCAAGAACCCAGATAAAAAAAAATCGTAACGTAAATTTGCGTTCATTTTATGACCTCAAAAATGACGCCAGACTTTTATATCGAATCCCAGGTCAGTTCACCTCAACCCAGCATTGCAGCCACGCTCACGGTCAAAGAATTTTAATTACATATCCCAGTTTCACGGGAATAAATTTCAGGGAATATGTTTTTGACAGCCACGGAAACTGTTTCAAATGGTTGGGAAATAAAATTGATCAACCGCAGTTGTATTGAATTGGCCTGATAAATAGTTTTCGTGGTATAGTTTTGAACTCGGTAAAATGGTGGTTTGTGTTATTGCTGCTGGTATTAATTTTGATGGCATGTATAGTATTTGGCCACATTGTGAGTTGTAGGCAAATCATTTTGTGTTTTAATTTAGTTTTTTTTGTGTGTTATGTATGTATTAGTAAGAAAATTACGATCAAATAATAGAAATAAATTAGAACTAGTATTTACAATTGAAACAATTGAGTTGACTGAAGACTGTTGTAAACACTCTATAGGTATCTGGCACTGGCATTGATGAGGCGCTCTACACCTTACACCCTACCGAAGACATGTTGCGATACGGAAAGTTACGGGTTGCAATTAAGCACCTCTATTAAATGAAGAAAATGCTTGCAACCAATGACTCCCATTTAGAAACGGCCAGGAGGCCTTTGCCTTACTTCTTAGTTATAATTTTTCATCATTTCGTTATTATTATTTCCCCAGGTGCTGGAGGTCTCCGAGCCACAGAACTGAGGATATCCCCCCCAGTGGTGGAACGAGGTAGCACAGCCACGCTGGCCTGTCTGTACGAGCTGACAGACGCGCCGCTGTACTCCGTGAAGTGGTACAGAGGACGCCATGAGTTCTACCGGTACTCTCCGACTGAGATACCGGCGACAAAGATCTTCCCTTTCGCTGGGATTAATGTTGATGTGAGTATTTAGTGATATTAAAAAAAAACCAAGAAATTGTGATACACCTGAACCAATTGTCCGCGATGGTTAAGGGATATCTAACTCGCCCGCTCAATAACTGTCCAGTGACTGGCCAGTGTTTAGAGCATAGTGAAGAGGACAATTTGATCACGAGTAGATTGTATACAATTTTTTAGGGTTCATTATGTGAAGGTACCTATAGTCGGACAAATCGTCAGATTTATTATTTGAATTCGAATATTTCGATTCCCTTGGCGCATTTGGTTTAGATAGGATGACATGTGTGATCAATACTTTAATCATTTTAGATCGAGATATCTTCAAATGCTTCGAATAAAAAAACTTTAGGTATGTGCTAGTTTTTTCAAAATATTGTAATAACACCGCGCCGCTGACATTTACGCATCGCTAGTATCCCACTAAAAACACCGAGGTAACGGTGACCCTTAAAGATCCTTGAAGTACAAAAGGTGTCACGAATTTTGCCTCGACCACTAAACTTTCCCTCAGAAATATTCCCTTAGCAAAAGGTTTCGGCCCTTGGAATGTTTGAGATAGCTCTCATTCGAATTATTTTCGTTTGACCTCTACCTTTCAGAATCGAGTGTTATTCCAACCATCAATTATTATGTATTATGATAAAAAACATAGCTTTTAGAATGGACCTACACTAAAACTAACCTTTATTGGTCCATCCACTTATTGACCGAGCTATCGAAAACGTTCAGGTGTTCTGTGAACTATTTTTTTACAAAGCCTTCTTCTAGGTCTGACGAGTCCTGGCTTTGTCAACTTCCTTGTATCTACCCAGTTCTAAAGATGGCCATTTCTTAAATCGTCCTATATTGCCTAGCTTTTGTATGCCTACAGAGGCTAGGAATAAAAATACCTGTTGTACTGTACCCAACATACAAAATAAACAGACAGTTTTTGAATGCAATATCTTTACTGCATTGACTTTAAGAAAAAGATAAGAAAGATTTTCAAGAGAACGCAACGGGCACCATTTTGTAAAAAAAGATAGAGAGTTAGACGAATGATTTCGCGTTCATAGGAGCGGGGCGAAACATACGTTTTTGGATCGGGGTAAGCTCAAAAATCAAGTTTTTACTTTTTTCCGAAAGAACTACTAAACTTTTGATGAAACTGGTTCAAGGAACCAAATAATTAGTAATAACCTACACATCAAAACACAAGTCAGTTTTATAATGAACTTGACCGCAGGGTTCCCGAGATGTCGAACGAATGATGTGTGAAACAGTGCACCTTCTTGATTTTTTTTACGTAAGTATTTTTCTTTCTCAATCTAGTTTTCACGTTCAAGGAACCAAGTAAATTTTTGAATTTAAGTTAATTCGAGTTTTTTACCATGGGGATACGTGAGTACTGAAATCTAGGCCTAGTTTGACAACCAAATCCTTTAGGTTTGTCCCTTAACAGCCTGTACAGGCCTAAGCTCACTATGAAACGGCCTAATTGGGGTCAAAGCATTATAAGTATTACGAAAATAATTTCCAAATTTACTTCATTATCTATGAACCTTGATTTTAAGGCGGCTATAATGCATCAATTATTGTGTATGACACAATGTCACAATAAATTTCATAAAATGTGATTGGGCCGTAGTGTTTTTTGGAAACAATCTGATCACATAAGTTTTGGGGTATCCAACGGCAAGCAAGGCACTGAAAAGGTGGACTGTGGTAGAACATTTTTTGGTTTATGATTTTGCCGCAGAAAGAAGTTACAGTAAACGTCGTTGATATTTTAAATGTTAGTCACATGTCACCCCTTCTCACCAGTCCAGTAACCGAAGATAGGAGTAACTATAAAATTATATTAGCGTGGGGAAAAGATCCGTTCCACAGAAAACAAAACAGCCAAAAAACCCACTCCCGTTCTTGCTCCCGTTACGTACCATTCAATTACTAGAATTGAAACTAAGCCGCAAGTTTAAGTTGTTTCCCTTCATAACATTTAAACTACAAAGTGGCATATAATTCCCACATACATACGCTTCGGGAAGTTGAACATGAAAGACGATTTGTCTTCTCGAAACTGTCACAACCGACTGCTAGTCATGTAAATACATTGAGGGTTTATGTTCCACGTATAGCTTTTATACTTAAAGTTTATGAAATAGGTAGGTACCCTCAGAATGCAGGCAAGGATCAACCATGACGAAATAAGGAGATCTTATTCTGTATTCATCATCAGCCCGTAGTACGTTCGTTGCTGAACATAAGCCACCTTTAAACGACGCCACAAATTAGCGGTCCTCTCCATCGATTTCTATCAGTATACTAATGTCATAAGAGAGAGAGAGAGATCACACCACAATTTCCTGTTGTTCATTTTTATATTTATGCAATTAAAAAAAACCCGTCTATTTGACCGAGTTGTATCGAGCCTTAACTAGCTTAATTTTAAAGGTCTCAAAACAAACGACGTCTGTGATAATTTGGCTAACCCTGTTGGACTGATAAAGTCTTTCCCTATGCGGTTAGATAGAATGTGTATTTTACTGTGAAACAATCTTTACATTCTATTTTACGACATCAACATCTTCTATTTAAGTTTGCTGTGGCGGAAAATTATGCGTATCTCAAAGTTAGGCTCAAAAACCTGATAATAACTATGGAACGCAATTTGGACACATATTTTTTTCACTTTAGCCATCAAAGACATGGTGCCACGGTTTCATTTTATACCCTGATATATATACAGTGGCGATTCCTAGTTCATTAAATGGTACCTAAAAAAACATTGAAATTGGTAATTACGCCCCTAAGATAATCTGAGTAAAGAATCTCTATAAAATTAAAAATAATATAATTAGTCACTATATACTGTTAAAAAAAATTATAAATACCTTATCAATGCTGGACATCTCACACAGTATCATCTAGCCACAAAGTTTATTATATATCTTTTAATGGATGAACCAAAAAATATACAACCAGATATTCCCTTAAAACTTACACTTTGCTGTTATTACCGTTATAATGTTGAGGCAAAATGGCCGAAATTATGGTTTATGCTGATAATGTTCACGTTAATGTCAGTCTTCGGGGATAGAGGACATTTTTATCTAGTTAATGAGATTGCCTTGAGATAAAAATAAATTTAATTTTCGAAATGAAGAGCATATTTCTGGGAAACAATATTTTTTTTTATGTAATTTTTCAGATTATTTATTAAACTTGGTGTTGATTAATATATGTTCGTCTTATTCCTCCTGCTGAAAACCGTTTGTACAAAAATTACAAACAGTTTTTCATTCATAAAACTTTTAGGAATTTAAATCATACACAGATCGAAATTGGAAAATACTGCGTCCAATTCAAAGAGATCTTACTAATATTCCCAAAAGCAAAAATGATAAATTCAAAAAACATTGGTGGTACCTATTTTTCAAAGAGAAAAACATTATAACATAATAATAAGACCAAAATATAAAATGGTGACTTTAAGAGAAGACCAAGACATCTTTGGGTCGGTCAGACAGCAAATAAGCAATAGCCAAAGAATTATTTTACACCAGCACAAGAGGCTACGAAAGCATGACATTTTGTCCAATGACTAATGAATTGACTAGAACAAATTAATAATGAAAATGGTATTCAAGTTCAGTACGAACATTTAAATAAAGAGCAAAATGTTACCAACAGACTGATCAAAGAGCCAAACAAAAGGAGTGCCTAAATAGATTAATTGAAATATTTCTCTAACAAAGGGATGATAACATTTCTAGTGTATTAGGCATATTGTTCGGAGGCGACGGACCGGGAGTGCCTTGAATGGGCTTGGTGCAAACAAGAGGTTAAAGCGTACCCAAGTTTTGTTGCATTAACTAACGATCAAACGAATAATAATTAACGATTTCTTTCCATGGTGCAGTGTCAAAAAAACAGCCACGGAAAAGATGAAAAAATTCGTGGAAAGAACGAAAAATTCGATAGAAACAGTTTGTGACATGTGTTCTTAGGTCTGGGTGAAAACAACTTTAAGTTAAAAAAGAGCATAAACAAACAGAAACGTTGATGTTACTGTATAGTGCTAAAGAAAATATTAATAGAACTGACCTGTGTCACCACATTCGTTAGGAGATGTAGAATAAAATATTTAACTCCCTATTTTAAGCCAAATTGTAATAAATCATGATACAATTTCGGATCCTCCTTAGCTTTAGTAACCACAAAGTCCAACTAAAACTGAAAACTACAAATTCAAATGTAGCCAAACCAGACGTCCCCCAATTAAGGAACTGTAATTTCAACTCTAATATTTATGCCCTCGTAGCTTGTACCAACCCTTTAAAATTAAGAGGAACAGACGGGCAACGGAAAATGGACAAAAATCGCAAATGATGGCCGAAAGACGTAAGACTACAAAAAGTAGACCACGCGCCGCCCGCTGATGGTCCAATAATATCACGACTCACAAGATCCGGACAGAATAGCGTACTAAAGAGGAAGCCATCAAACCCAGCAATGGATAGGTATAACAGGCTTAAAAATGGGCTTTCTTTTTATCCACCAAAAGGGTCGCATTTTCGGGGATATCCATCTTGAACAAGCTATAAATCTCTAAAAGAAGACGGTTTCAGTTGCCCGTCTGCTTGACCCCTAAGGACCCGCCTAGGAATTTAATTAGGGAAACGAAGGTGCGTATTGTTTATAACGTAAATAATGGACCATGGAATTGGATTATTCTGTTTCGATTCGTGATTTAGTTCACTTGACTAAATGCAGGGTTTCATCTGCTTTGTTTTAGATTTGGGTTTCTATGAATTTAGATTTCTTACACTTCACTCAACATGAAGCAATTGTTAACAGCTCGTATCTACCCACTGGCGGGTATAAGCCTCCATCTGCGAAACTCCAATCGTTCTTGGGTCGATCGCATCCAGATCTTTCAATGCGATATTATCAACCCATTTAGCAGGTGGTCATGTGGGTACCAACCTATCAGGTGGCAGCACTTACCTGTTTTCCCCACAGGTTTTTTCCTTGGAGATATAACTGATCCAAAATGATGAAAACTTTAACATTCTCAAATATAAAATCCATCATTGTTTGACGAATTCATTACGGATGTAATGACTACGGATGTAATGACAACGAACCCTGACTACGGACCTAATGCCAGTGCTTGGAGAGATGCGGAACGCCCGCGTCTAGAACCGCACTCGCCCCGAAGATCGTTAAGGTATGAAACGTTGGTGTTCTTCCAACACAAATAAGATTCGTAGTTAATCTGCTTAGATCCGTTATGAATTCTCAAATAAATATATATTTTGTCAGGGAAAGATTGATTTACTTTTCTTTTACCAAATACAAAACCCCAACCTCTTCGCAGTTGTATTCAAAAGTTATACGCCAGTAAAAGTCTCAATCAGCGATCTGGATAATCCTGTCAATCCGTTTCCTCAAAGAAAGCATCGAATTGATCAATCCCGAATAGATATTGAGTTATAAAAACTCGCGAGCACATTCCCACTCCGTAAGAATAAAAGAGAAACAAAACGCTTGTTATTATCGGTGCAGCTCATGGAATTTGAAGCTGGTACAGAAGTCTCAAGTATAATCTGGTGGACATTAAATTTTAATAGTCGAAAAACTTGTAACAAATCAATTATTTTGCCGGCGATCTTCGTGGAAAACGGTAAGCGTAATTTATGCATGGCTGCATTTCCAGCCCTGTACGTGGTTGATCACCTCAGTGAGGCGACTCCGCACCACGGCAGGTCGGATCATCGCCTCAGTGAGGTTCCTTCCGGACAGCGAATTGAGGTGTGATTAAAGGTTCTACCCTCACATTTTTTTTAATTTTAAGATCATTTGTTTTGTTGGTAGTCAATTGGGCCCCTATTTTACCAACACTTTGACATTTGGTCGGACTGGCTACCCTCTGATCGTAATCAAAGACGGGCATGTGAAGTTCGTTCTGAGTGGTCATTTCAGGGTGTTCGTGAGAGTAATTTTGTACCGGATTTGTTTGAAATAGATAGCAAAAAATATGTTTTTCATTACTTTATACACGTTATACCAGTCAACATGGTTTTGTAAAATGTATATAGATAAATGAACCTATACTGAAAATTATAGTACTCCCATTTTGATTCATCAACAGAAATGAATCTTTATTATATCTTTTCATGCAATCAATGCAAATATGTGCGTTATTTAATCAGGTTCAAAGGCAATTAAAAAAACATAGAACTTCGCATACAAAAATTCAGAGAAATCATGATTTATAAGTTCGGACGGATGTCGCCAACCCATGTCTGAGCAAAACCATCATGTGGTTACTCAGGTATGTTCAAGATAGCGGACGGCAACGGATGTCAGTGTTGTTGTTGTGTTCAAGAATAGAGAAAAAACTCATACAATGAGTTTATTATTGAATAAATTACTTAGGAAGGTAGGTACTTATTACATTTAATCCGATTTGGGTCACTTGGGCTACCGATGGCCTGTTTGCAACAGTCTCCATTTACTTCTACTGTTTCAATTGTATGTATTATAAATGCTAATCGTAATTAAAATTACTTATGTATCTATTAGATATAATGTATCTTTAGATGTATTTGTTAATTAAGTATTCGATTAGATCTATTTTATTATTTCGCTACAAAATCATTCATTCATTGCAAACAGTCCAGTCAGTAAGAACCTATAACAGGTACGCTACTAGGTAGGACTGTTGATTATGTATAAGAGCAATTGTTAATTGGATATGTTTTCGTAACCAACTCCAAACAAGTACCTTGTTATTCGTTCGTTTATACCAACTGATCTAGCTATTCAGTCTTTTATCGCAGCGAGTGTGAAAAAAGAGGTCGCGATAAGGATTGAATATGAACATCTGCTGCGTCGTCCTAGACGGGTAAAGATGGCGATGTCTTTTAAAAAAATGTTCTCTCTCCGAAGTAAAGTGAAAAATGCTGCTTGGCGAGGTTCCTTGATTGTCACAAAGTATTGTCTTTATGTGTGTGTAGACCCACACGATAGAAATAGGTTTTTGAACGTGTGTGGGTGACGTCGTGGGTTCGTTTGGGGTCATTTTAAGTTTGATTCATTGACGACTATAGTGGCGTAGCGGGGCAAAGTCTCTCTGCGATGCAGGAAGTTGCGAGTTCGATCCTCGCCTTGGGACAAATGTTTCGATCTGTAGATATTTGTTTCTGGTGTTCTGTTTTTTTTTTATTTATTCGTGCAGGACATTAAACGAGGGCAAGACTATCGTATCGCATTTCCAATCATACGCGTCTCTAGGTGTGTCCTTAAGAAGTTTGATCTGTATTTACCGATAGTTTTGTATTTATACGGAGCAATTAAGCAACACTCTTGCTATGGGAGATCGGTGGATCTCCTTCATATTGGATCTGAGGATCTCTTTCATTAACTAACTGTGTGTTTTGTTTAACTGTGTGTTATATGTTTAAAACTGTTTATTTTTAGAATGTACTAAAACATAATATAGCTAAAATACAATATAATGTGAATAGGTAGTAGATAAGTAAACGGGGTTAAACGTGTTTTGAGTGGAGAGCATGACTCGGCAAACATAGTGTAGGACGCCCTCCAGCCAGGTGGAATGCCGACCTGCAAAAGACTGGCAGATGCTGGATGCGGAAAGCTGAAGACAGGTTGCTCGCTATGGCGCTCATAAGGGGGCGCCTATGTCCAGCAGTGAAGTAATATAGGTTATCAACCTATATTAGTCCACTCATCAGTGAACGAAACAAAAACATAAGGTATAAACATAAACATACAAAAACGTACAAACTACGTAACCTACCTTCAGATATCCACGCGCGGCCATGGATTTGATGGAACCATTTCTAACTAACACGGTGCAGTTAAATATTTATTTCAATAAAACTTTTAAATCCATCATGGTTATTAACACTAAAGTCATTTATAACGGACATCATCGGATTCAGAGCGACATTACATACCAAGATTGGTACACGAGGCCATTGAGATTACCAAACACAGGAACTTGAACCGAGAAGAAGGTTTCCAATTATCGGGAACTTGGAATCCTGTTGTGAGAATGTGCAAAAACCGAAGAAGTGATATACCAACCGCGCCGCGTTCTGATACCGTCAGTGTTGAGTGTCGTGATCGAGTTGCGTTCGATAATGAAACCGGTGGTAGTAGTAACGTTCGTAGCAAAAGACGAAAAATGAGGGTAGATCGATATGTCTGCCAATAACAACTCACTCGCAGTGCCGTCAGTTATTCCGTGATCATGGCGCATGAAACTGTGCCGAAATATTGAAAAGCTCAAAACTCAAATCATGGTAAATATCCCGTTATAAATGACTTTAGTATTTATTTCAATTTAAAGAGGTTCCATGACATTAGAAATACGCTTATATTAGGTATGGATAAGGATGCTACAAGCCACAAAATCAAATAATCACGCAATAACACTACCAGTCTTTTCAAAGTAAAACAACACAGCATCGGCGCCATCTTTCCAACAATACCAAAGCAAAACAATCAACATTTGTCTTCAAAAGTTGCCGTTCAAACTTTGCAGTTGAATGTTTTACTTATAAATAAATATTGGCAAAGCCAGAATGAAAAGTAAAACAAAACAATACAAACCTATTTAGATTCATAATGCACACGTTTATAAGTAAGTTACGGCATAATTAATTGAGCTATTGACATACAATAAAAAGAAAAAATTGCAAATTTTTACAAATATTTACCTGGAAAAAAATTATGACGGTTAAAAATATGGTCAAGAATTAAAATTGCGGTTGGTGGATTTTAACTCGAGTGAAGTTATTTAATTTTTTTATTTATGAATATTCATAATTCATAATTCATAATTCATAATTCTTTATTGCACAACATAGGTATTACAAGTAAAACATATCGCAAGAAAAATAATGGCAAAGGCGAGCTTAACCCTAAAAAGAGTTCTCTTCCAGCAAACCTTATTGGGAGAGAGAGACAAATATAATATTGACTTACGGTTATTCAAATTATTTAATGCGAACTTAATAAATACCATTATCACTAAAATTCGTTGCCTATATTAGGCCGTCACAAAAAAGTAGGATCCACAATGCTGGCAGTATTGCCACATTGAATGACAACGCTAAGCTGAAAAAAAAGCCATTCCATTCACATGTGGATACAGTCATTTCATACAACTTTTAATCCAACTGAACGAAAACTTTGAAATAAACGCAATAAGAACCAAACACGTTTTAATTGCTCTGGATCTAGTTTTCAGAAGACAATAACTAAGCTCATAGTAATTACGTTCCAGCAAGCGCCTCGTACGTGCTTCATCTAAAACATACCAACGGATGCAGGTCTCTGACTATGGAAACAGTTTCGAAACAATCATATCAAAATGATGACGATACATTCCCCTATCTAGTATCTACCTCCTCAGCGCATATACGATAAGTCCACTGCTGAATGTGCCTCCCCAAGACAAGAGTTCTTTTGCCATAAACACCACGTTTGGCAGGCGGATTAAGCATGTCGCATACCTGGAAAACACCGCTGCAGCACACAAAAGCTGTTATTATACCTTTGGTAGGTCCCTTAGTGGGACTCTTACCAAAATCCACAGGTAGAGATGAAGGGGTTGATTCTTACGTCACAACTGCCTTGGCCGATACGACGATAAATATATCTGTTCCGTAAGAAGGGTGACAAGACCCATCAGAAGAACTATAGGCCCATGTCACTGGTAAGCCACGTCTATTATATATAGCGGTTTTCGAGAGTACTCATAAACCGTCTTGCTCGAAGGCTTGACGACTTCCAGCCTCCCGAACTAGCCGGGTTCCAATTATGTTTTCGTACCGTAGACTGTGTTACCAATATTAACTTACGGGTCCGGACGTGGTCGCTGACTACAGGCCTCGTGCATAAACTCAAAGTCACTCAGCGAGCTATGGCTATAAGCTTCAGGATGATGTTGGGACTGCCTCGTTTCTGCAGTGCATCAGGGATGTTTGCAGAATACGAGACGGATGGTTTTGCTGCCACTCTCCGTAAAAAGACCGCATCCCTGATGCGCAGAGTGCGTGACAGCCCCAACACCATCCTTCAAACTATTGCTGGTAGAGTTACCTCTCCCACGTGGCATGGTTTCGTGCGGAGAGTGATTAACTAAAATGTTTATTAATATGTACCTAGTATTAAGTCTAATAATGGATGTTTTTGCTGTCGGAAATAAAATATTTTTGTTTTTATTTTATTTTTATTTTATGGAGAGAGCTGAGCTGTGCTCGGAGATTCTCTACGCGATAGGGTCTGGAATGCCGAAATTCGTAGAAGAATCAAATCAAATCAAATCAAATCAAAAACTCTTTATTTCCATAAATACAATAAATGTACACTTAGAAAAGGTCAAATCATAAAACTAAACACTGACACGGAAATAAAGTGATATTTTTGATTTCTGTCGCTTCGGTATGTAGACTAAAGTAAAGAAGCGACGAAGAAACCTTTAGCCTGTTAGTTGTTATTTTTCGAGTTGGAGCAAAACTCGTCCCAAGCTTTTTTATCCTCTAGATAATCTGATATTTTGTAGTAAGCCTTTTTACAAAGGATATGTTTGACAATTTGTTTGAATTTATTTATTGATAATTTTTGCAACTCACTTGGAGTTTTGTTGTAGAAGCGTATACATTGCCCTTTAAAAGATACATTTATCTTGTGTAGCCTAGTTGTGGGCACAGCGAGTTTATCCTTATTTCTAGTATTTATATTATGTATGTCGCTATTTTTAGGGAATAGATTGATATTTCTATGAGTGTACAACAAGTTTTCATAAATATATTGACATGGTACTGTCATTATTTTTATTTCTTTGAATTTATCACGCAGGGATTCTCTGGGACCCATATTATAGATTGCACGAACAGCTCTCTTCTGCAGCACAAATACGGTGTTAATATCTGCAGCGTTCCCCCACAGCAGTATGCCATAAGACATAACACTATGGAAGTAGCTGAAATAGACTAGTCTAGAAGTATCAACGTCTGTAAGATGACGGATTTTTTTGACTGCATACGCTGCAGAACTAAGTCTCTTCGATAGCTTATCTATGTGTGGGCCCCATTGAAGTTTACTATCTAAGGTTATTCCTAAGAATACTGTACTGTTTACAATTTCTAACGTTTCTCCTTTTACGTTTACATCAATCTTAACGTGTTTTACATTAGGTAGAGCAAATTTTATACATTTCGTTTTAGTTTCATTAAGCAAAAGGTTATTGACATTAAACCAGTTTACTACTTTTGAGATTGCATTATTCACATCGTCAAATTTTATGTTTCGTCGTTTCATTTTAAAAATTAATGAAGTATCGTCAGCAAACAATACAATCTCATGATTATTCTTGACTAGGTGAGGCAGGTCGTTAATATAAACTAAAAATAGGAAAGGACCGAGGATAGAACCCTGCGGTACACCCATTGTAACTACAGACCCCGAAGACCGTTTCCCATTAATGTCAACTCTTTGTATCCTATCACTCAAGTAAGATGTAAGAAGATCCAAAGAGGTGTCTCTTATTCCATAGTGATGTAGTTTCCCGATTAATGTTTCATGGTGTACGCAATCGAATGCTTTTGACAAGTCGCAAAAAACGCCTAAAGCATCTTGCGACTTCTCCCAAGCATCAAAGATATGCGATACTAACTCTACACCGGCATCAGTAGTTGACCTACCCCGAGTCAGAGTAATCAACGACATAGCTCTCAGAGTTAGCAGGCTGAAGCGGTGATGATCAGGCCATATAGCTCAACCAATAGCCGTTGCGGTGTAAGGGTTCGAGGTGCAATCGCGATGCAATGCGAAACGGAGTGTGGGAATACCGCCCACTCGATGGACCGACGACATTGTATGTTCAGTCGTATGTTCGGCAGTGGAAGTATAGGGGCTGATGATGAATAAAAAAATTCAAAAATCACAGCGGGTGATAAAAAAACAACATTAGAATAAGCCATGAGCATAACCAATCTACCAATGACAAGAATTTATTTTGACGACCTCAGTGGCGCAGCGAGCGAAGGTCCGCCTGCGACGCAGCAGGTTGCGGGTTCGATTCCCACCTCGGAAAAAAATTGTGTACGATCTGCAGAAATTTGTTCTGTTGGTCTGGGTGTTTTCTATGTATAGTAAAAAATATCTATCTATGTAGTGTTTTGTATTAAATATAACAGTTATCTAGTACCCATATTATCTAGCCCCAAGCTAAGCAGAGCTTGTGTAGCTCTGCTTAGCTTGGGGCTAGATAATGCTGTGTGAATTGTCCAGTAAAAAAAAACGAATTAAGTCATAACTATCCACACTGTGGATATATCTGTTCATCGGTGAATATTCATTGTGTATCAAAGTCAGTGTCTTGGATTCCTTTCACGATATAAACTCGATTCTGAAAGCGACACACAATGCAAAGCATGCAGTGTATCAATATTCGAGGCATTCCAATCTAGCGCCACATAACTTACACGGTGTGTGTAGGTTGGAACAGGTATGTAATATTTGCGAGCATTGACTTTCTATTTCAGAGTTTCGTGCCATTGTTCTTGTTATTTGTTTTATCTGTTTCCATTTGTCTGTACAGTACACACAATCTGTGGTATAGAACATAGACGGATAGAATTTCATTATTCTCAAAAAATGCAACATAATAGTCGTAATAAAAAAATTGTACTACGCATCCAAAATAATCCAAATGGTTCAAACGTCCTTTATGAATGTAATGCAAGTATGGTATACAGGGAGTTACGATATTTGTCTAGAGAGACCAACATACATACTAATAGACACTTTTCATATAATAGAAGCCCTTCGTTTGCATCTGGATAGAAAACGTTGAGTACCTGGTGCAGCGCATCAGCATTGCCATACAACGGGGCAATACAGCCAGCATCTAAGGAACGTTTCCGATTTGTACTGATGTGGGTTAGTTGAGCTACCTGAAATCTGTTTGGAACAGTCTGCAGCTAGTTGAATTTTTTCGTAGCTATATAATATTTCTTATTTGTTTCTATTCTTAAATTGTAATTTTCTTTTTGTAAATTATTATTTTTGTCAACAGCTGGCAAACTCCAACCAGAGCCAGGTGGTGCTGACCAAGGTTGGATTCGGCCTGTCGGGTAACTTCAGCTGCGAGGTCACAGCTGATGCCCCTTCCTTCGCCACCTCCATCGTCTCCAACAATATGGAGGTTGTAGGTAAGTGGAACCAACATTTTGCTAGCTTAGAAGTTGAGAGTGAAGAATTTCAACTTTCGTTTTTAGAGAATTCACGATTGAGAACGAGAAAGTAACGTATCTACCAGGCACTTCTGGAGGCCTGCTTGGAAAACGAAAACCAAAGTTTCTGATTCGTATTCGTGCAAACGCTAATCTTATACAAGCAACTTCAGAGTTGGTTTTGCTCGACAACGAATAAGAAACTTCGATTTTCGTTTTTACGAGTACGGGCCCTGGTCACCGCCTGTGGTATGCGAGCGCAGAGCAGATCTTACTAAACAGAATTGCAAAAATTGTCAGCATTGTTTTCCCTTTTTTCCTTCCTAGCTGCTCGGTTATCGGTTTCTCATATTTTTTAGCTAGTTGTTTTAGACTAAATTCACGTGTAACGCGCGGTAGAGCGTGTCAACGCACTATCAAATTTAATGAGGTTTGTTGAGATGACTAACGCTAACGTGCGATGTGAGCTCTTGTCAGTTAAAAAAGTACGTGAAATCGCCATGAAAGCACGCGCTCAACTGAACTGCAAAACAGATGTTACATTCATATAAAAACGCGCGTCATCGCGCGATCGCCTGCGTCTAGAGCGTCTTTTTCTCAAAGATGTCTTGACGTCAAAACTCAACTGTTTACGATGTCTCTAAATATAATCTATAAATTTATTTTTCTGTCCCCCAGTGCTACCCCCAAAGTCGCCAACCCTGGTGACCAGCCAGCACTACTACACGCCGGGAGACATCCTGCGCGCGAACTGCTCCTCGGGGCCCAGCCGACCGCCGTCCGAACTCACCTTCTACATCAATGACATGCCTGTAAGTACTTTTGATGCATCTGTCCTATCTAGAACATTCTAGAATCATCCAACAAAGATTTTATTCGGGACTAAAATGGACACCTTCTTTGGTTTATATAACCTCTTTTGTGTACCTATAGGTTTCGGATTAGATCGTGATAATTTTGAATGTCGAATGACAATAGATTAATACTATTTGCACGTATTCTTTCTACTCGCCTCAGTAGAGAATGGGTACTTAGAAGTGTGATTTGCGGTTTGGTTGGTTTTAGACTATCCTTAAAGTGGACACGAAAGCTAAAAAGGGAACGATCACTGGTTGGTTGCACATTGCTCTACTGTACTGAGGTATGGAAAATCGGATAAGCACTATTCTTTTATTAAAAAAACACCACCCTAGACTTGTCACAGGCTGTTAAAAAAATCGAAACGTTTATTTGCATTGTTTAGGCCAACATGGAGACAGACCATAACGACAATCGAAATGATTTAAAATCATTGTTCAAATGTTTTGTACTAAATTAAACCTAGCAAACATTATGTAACGAAATTGGGTTCAGTTTGAAAATTAGTTTCTGATAGTTCGTAACTACTTACAAACTCATCAAATTGTAATTTTACTCTGAATAACATAATTTTCAGAGCTGCTATCAATTTCAGAACTATCAAATATTTTCAATGACATTAAATTTGCTCTGGCCCATGTCTGACCCATTATTTTTTATCGTGAGATAATTTAGTCTCGATAATCATAATAATTTAGACAATTTATGATTTTATCGGTTATTTCGGCTCATTTTCTGAAATAATGATGGCCGTTATTATCAATAATTTATGAAGTATCAGTAACACAGTCGCTATCATAATAAAATTGTACATTTTTATTGAGTCCAGCGATGACATTGAAGTAAATTTATTCACGAGATATCTAGCTACTTTTATTTGAATATTTTATCACACGCCGCACAAAAATTCATAGATTTGGTAAAGTTTTAAGATTTGTAGTACCTACCGACATGGGATATACAAATCACTTTACCTAATTACTAATAATATTAATGAGTACTATTTAATTTTAAACTATTAGTCTTTTTATGTGGTGTGTTTGAAACAGTCTTACAAAAATAAAGATATAAAACTTTTAAATCCATCATGGTTATTAACACTAAAGTCATAAATAACGGGATATTTGGAAAGCTCAAAACTCAAATCATGGTAAATATCCCGTTAATAAAGATATAACTTTCATACCCAACAATAAAATGTTTCATATTTCTATCATAGTTAAAAACAACATAAACTTCAAGTTCTGAAAGAATTGCACAAGCTGCAGCTCAAGTTATTCTAACAAACTCGGCTTCCAATTAAAACTAGGTATCTTAATACAATACTATTCAAAACGTTACCGAGAAATCTTCACAAAAGACCGGATTTCGAACTTATGAAACTCGTAGAAATTCAATTTGGCAGCATCAACAAAACTGGATTCAGATTAAACCTAATAGTGTCTTATAATTTAAAGCCTACGCTATTTGAAGCAGCATTTAATCTGCTAGGCATTGACTTTTTGAAAACCTTAATTTCATGCCAAGACTTACTTAGGCGCCATGATTGTGAGTAGTGTGTGACTATTTTATAATGTCTCTAAAAATATCCTCAATGATTCTACGCTTTTCAGTTCTGTGCCAGGATAAGAGGTCTACTTTTAAAAACGAGCGAAGTCGACGGATAAAGTCGATCGCACAAGACGAAAATAACCTTACCACCATCTAGCTTCGATCGCGTCACCAACTGACTGACATCTTTCGTTTTGAATCTCTAAGAAATAAATGTCAGAATCATTTTTATAATAAGTCCTTACTATCATTTATCGAAAGAACGGAACGTCCTTCGTTTTCTGCGATCCAATGTAATCCGTCAACTTCGTTAGTTTTTCAAAGTAGACCTTCAGAAACCAATTACTAATAAGACCTGTACCATCATTTACTGAGAGTTTAACACGGGTCTCTCTATATTCATCTTGTCTGACCCAAGTCTGAGAAATTTCTTACGTTCTCTTTTCTTAAAAAGGAATACCAAATACTGTTACACTATTAGTAGGTGCATTAATTAAAAGTAATAAATATTTTTGTATTTTTATTTTTGTATCTGTCTGCTATTAAGACCAAAGTACCACGCGCCAACATTCCCTCCGTTAAAGCCATAAGTTCTTGGCTTACCAAATTCTATAGTGGCAAGTTTTAGCGAGCTCCAAGTGCTACGGATTTTCGATTCTAGAATGGATTTTAGTTCTATTGTTCCCGCTTTTGATGGATTACTGGATTTGGGGTGGGTTGGTAGAGATAGCAACGAAAGTCGCTGGACCCGAATCAATTTGAAATATTTTATTTATTTATAATAACAATTGTGAGTGTTCTGAAATTTATGGAATACATTGTTGACCTTTGTATCATATAGATGTTAAGAAAATTGTGTATCTTTACTGCCGACCGACAGTTATTAAATGAAAACACAAAACCTTGTTTTTATCTTAAGTACCCAATGCACCCAATAGTCAGTTGACTATTGGGTACAAGATTTTCTTAATTATCTATGTTACAAAAATTGGCAACTACATATTCCATAAATTCCTGAAAGAACTCTTTTGAGAGATAAATTCCTGAAGGGACTTTTGTAAAAAAATCTTTTCATGTCACTTACTTTAACTTGCATGTAAGTGACACTCGATTGTTTTTATATTCGTTTTGTATCTTTTATATTATTTATTAAATGTTTAGTCTTCTTCTATTGCTGACTCTACCTTACCATGGTATTGCTGTTCAGAAATTTCATTGTGAGATTCTCAGTATCACCTGCCTACTCATGTGGATTTTGGTCGATGTAGAGTTCAAAGAACAAACGTTGTTAGTATTATGAACTCTTCTACTAGCTGCTTCGTTCGCTTTTAGTTGATAAATGTAGGTGCCTTTTTCGTAATTCTAGACTTGAAAGCTAAGTATAATTCTGATGAAGGACATTATCCCCCTATATCATCAAAGTGAACAAAGCGCTTATCAGGGGGAGTCCTGAGTCCAGCAGTGGATTAATAGAAGCTGTAGATGATGATGATGACTGTGTCATTCTAAGAACGACAGACCGACACGACCGGGAAGAGGTTAGGTGCAGTACCAATAACTTAAAGTGCTTTTTGAGGCCCGCGGGTATAACATGGGAGTATGAGAGTGAGGGAATAGAGAGTGCACCACTATAAATGTCCTGTGTTGTGTACCTGGCTAGTCTTCGTTGAATCTGGCCGCCGTGGCCGAATTTCGGCTAGAAGGGCATCATCATTATTCCAAAAACTACGAAACATTTAGTAATTTTGATGTAAATATTGTAACAAAGTCAATTAAAATTTCACATTTTACATCAAATGTGATCTCATCAAATATAATATGTCCTGTATTGTGTACCTGGCTAGTCGTCGTTGAAACTGGCCGCCGTGGCCGAATTTCGGCTAGAAGGGCATCATCATTATTCCAAAAATTACGATACATTCAGTAATTTTGATGTAAATATGTAACAAAACTCATTTAAAATTCCGCATTTTACATCAAATGTGATGTCTAGAATTCTTTTTTTATCGCTGCTACTACTACTAGGTACTAGTAAATAAATAAATACCTAGGCAATTGAACGCAAGTTAACCTGAAACTATCATAAATGTGAAATAAAGCTAAAAACAGAGTATAGTCCCACGTAGGCAACGTATGCGAGGCATTATGAGATCTGTTAATACATTATTTTGTTTATATAAATAAATAATAATAATAATAAATAAATTATTCTGGACTATTCACACAGCATTATCTAGCCCCAAGCTAAGCAGAGCTTGTGTTATGGGTGCTAGATAACTGATATACTTAATATAATACACTACATAGATAGATATATTTTTTATTATACATAGAAAACACCCAGACCATCTAAAATAGATTTTGAATAAGCTTTATTTCTGTTGCAACTATTTCTTAGGATTTATATTTTCAATTATTCCGAGTCGGGAATCAAACCCGCAACCTCGGCGAAGCAGCCATCATTTGATCAGGATTTTTAATTAAAATGAAATAAAAGATCTATTGTGTTATGTTTATTAGATGATGCTGTGTGGAACCTCTAGTATTATTTATTCAATCGTTTTGTCGACGTTTGTATAACAGTGATTCTTAATTTCACTACCTATCATCCCGGTTTCAAAGAATATTTTAGATCTATTTAAATTAATACCTACCTGGAAAATTTTCCCTGCGAGTACGGAACTCTCATATAAACAGATTTCAACTCCCTTGCTACAAAATACATTTCAAAATTGAATAAAATCCAGCAGTCTACACGAAACGTATTCTACAATTTTGCGGTAAAGTGTACTTACTCATTGTTTGTTATGTTGATATTAGCAATTTTCAGCTTTATACACGTTCTGTGGGAGACGCTCATTCAATAAGCCCTGAATTTTGAACAGGATTGTGGTTTTGGAGACGAGTAGGTATGTGTGATGGGATTATGGAGAAATTGTACCATTTAAACTTAAGTGAGGTAATAAATTATTTTAGACCTTAGTATGAGTTCTGCTTTTTATGAATTCTGTAAAAGTTTTCGTTTCATTCGATAAATTTTGCACCCTGCAGCGCCATGACCGGATACTGATATTTACTATCTTTTTATAGTATGACAGTGATCCAATCCTACTAAAATTATAAATCCGAAAGTTTGCGACATGTGAAATTTTTGTTAAGTACCTAGGATTTCCAAAACTACTGAACAGGTGAAGATATAATTTGGCAAACATTTAGAACGTAGCCTAACTTAAACTACTTAAGCTACTTGTTTAGAGCTTCGCACCCGATTGAGGATTTAAAGAAGGGTTTGATAAATTACACATCACGTCCAACGAGAAAAATAAAACATAGATAAAAAGTCCGTCTTTGCAATGTTGTATATTTTTGTCAAAATAGTGATTATGAATATGTGATGTTGTCAATGGCGAATGCTACACGCTCGATATGTATCGCGATATTTGGATTGTAATCCAGGATCACGATATTTATCGAGTGTGTAGTATAGCGTATCACGTATCGTGATACGGATCGCTTGATTTCTAGAAATCAAAAATCCACGATTTGTATCTAGTAGCGTCGATAAATATCGAGCGTCTAGTCTCTAACCGATATTTATAAGATAAGATAAGATAAATTTATTGGTTCACAAAATACAACGATAAAAAAAGAATTAAGTATAAGAAATAACATCGTGAGAACAAAAGGCTGCCACTCAGCATGTGCTGCAGAAGCTCGGGGAGCAGCTGCAGCGCTGGTCTTCCGTGGCACCTTGGTGTCAGTATTCATTCGGTCACCGATGGAAGAGGACGCGCTTGAGAGACGGCGCCCGCCGTTTTTCAAACGAACGAACAAAAACACTAAAAAAATCATACTTTTGTTAGAAACTCATAAAGTATGTCCCTGTTTATAGAAAATGTAAAGTCAGTGCTAGCTTTTCTCTGACAGTAATAACCTTTCTCATTAATGTATCTTTTTTAATCTAATATGGTATAATCAACTCCGGCAGATGTTCAAAGCGAGCATCGGACTTGCGAAAAGAATTTTCATAGTCATCCATTTCTTGGTATTTCCGAATCTTATTTAATAAATTCAGATATGTGTATTTTTCTCTATCTTGAAACCACCGCCCATTTTTATACGTCTTTTCAATGATATCGCTAATAAAATAGCAACGCAAGCTTTATTTATACTTTCACTCATAGCATATTTATTGTAATACGAAACGTACGAATGCACTCAATGAAATTTACCGTCGTACTGTATGTGTAGTATACCAAAATACTACTAGATAAATATCACGTTAAATATCACGATACATATCGAGCGTGTAGCATTCGCCAATAGGTTAGGCACCCTTCCTACCACGCCAACGGAGTTGCGGGTAACAGCTTGTAGCTTCATACGAACTCGAGTATAGTTTTCGAATGATTTTATTCATTTGTTGAATTTTGACAGTACACCTTTGAATACTCTCTCACTCACAAGTAAATTTTTCTAAGTCAGCGGTATTAAACGAAAACTGTTTCCGTTTCGTTATTACGCGATATCACACTATTCATTCTGAAATGACAACAACGCAAACGATTACGAATTCCATGGCTAGAACCTCTGTGTAGAAAAAAATATAGTTTGAATTCGTCCGGTCAATTTGGAAACTTTTAAAAGTTTTTAGGTCTTATGAAAGTTTAATTTTGCGCCGCCTTAAGAATATAATCTTAATTGTTAGCTCCAGGATTTCATTACTAAGATTTGAAGGTTAATCACTAATGAAGGCCTTTGCTTATCTTAATTTTTATTTTAATAAACGTCTACAAAATAAATTGATGCCTTCATATTTTATATCTCTCATTTTTTGGACGCTATAAGTACACATAATACAATCTCTGATTACGTTAGGGTTATGTGTTGCGTGTAAAAAATGTTCTGCATCTGAACACTGACCAAAAGCATCCATCACGCTCGGGTTGGTTACGCTAAATCGCGTTTTCTCGGCCTCGATCGTCAACAGCTGTCATCAGCAATGTAAACTGTCTAACAAGGATTACATAATTTTCAATTTAATGGTGTAGTTATGACCACCTCCCCCCCTTTCTTAGCTTCTCCGATCCTACCCACCAAGCGCACCAGTTCCGTTCAGTTTACAACTAACCGCAGGTGTTCCTCCCCCAGGTCACCCCTGGGCAGTACCAGGTCCTGCCGGTAGCCGAGGGTCTGTTCCGTGCAGATCTGAACGTGCAAGTCCAGCTATGGCCAGCCCACTATGAGAGGGGTGCCCCCATCCTGAGATGCGAGGCCAAAGTCGGGGAGCTATATAAGGAAGATAATACAGTGGCACTGTATTCTGCGAATAGCGACCCTAAGATTGAAAGAGGTGAGTTCTTTTTTGAGGATTTTCATCTCAATGGTTAGATTATTAGTCAGTCTCACTGGATTTCGTTGTGAAAATCGAATGGAGAGTAAATATGTTAAAACAACCAATGGAATTTTGAATGCATGCCGGGTTATTGGTTATCATTGCATATCTCTGCTGAGAGCAGAGAATTCTTTGTTATAAACAGATCCATGAGTAGGTAATACGCTTTACAGACCAACCACATAGGCGAGTGTATAATTTCCGAGGTCCTTACCACGGTATCGACACTTTGGAGATGCTAGTGGACCATGGGAAAATATTTTCGCTCGTGATCCACCCAGGTGAAACACCAAGGTGTACCACGGGCACTGGACGTCAATAGAGATAGTCTCGTCAATTGATTTCTGTAAATGTCATAGCATGTTATGACACGAAAACGTCAACACGAATATAATTTATTAATATTATTGTATTGTATTTATTTATCAAAGATTTTTTTACATTTATATTAGTTTGCAGCTTCTTCCATATAGTTTAAGCTTCGCATTATCATAACCCTTCATCAACCAAGCAATAAAACCAATTATCATTAGTATGAAAATTGATAATTCTAATCAGAACTAATAAGCAATCGCCGATGACCACAAAACGCTTTCAAGCGCTGTTGACTGCGAACATGCCATTATCATACTTAAAAGCACTAACATAGCGTTCATGCATTGGCAATTCAAATTCAGCAACACAACACACTTGCATACTGGCGATTCCTTAAGCAACAATAGTCGCGTTTCAATTGTTTTCTATTCAAAACAAAAGGAATGCTATGGAACGCTTCAATATCATTCTAATTTGGAACATTTTCGAATAAAAAGTAGTTCCACACACGATGAAGGCGCTGTTCCTAATTTATTTCGAAAATTGAAATAGCATTCCACGTTCAGTTGTTCAATAATAGTTGCATTTGAGTTTGACTGACTAGTACAGAGCAAAATTCCAATTCACGCTTTGTTCATTGATCCGTTCATATCTTTGACATCAAAAATACCCTGCACATGCTGTCATAAATAATTTCACCGTGAATATCATAACTCCAAATGTTTTATAAGTACAGTATATAAACCGAAACAGCTCAAGACAAAACTGTTTCTGCCGAATATTACAAATTAAAGGAAATAGTAATAAATCTATTACAGGACTGCTCCGTAAAAACCTAAAAAATGATAAAAAGCGAACACTTAAATATTTTTCTGAACTACAGGGTTTTTATAAGGATACAGGTCTCTAGAGAGTCTCGTCTTGAGTCGTCTTTTGTACCTTGTGACAGAAGTGGACCAAGTCGATAAACGACTTCAACACGTTCACGAAGAGTCCGTCTGTCGCTTTTTATTTCAAAGTAAAGATGTGAAAAATTAATAGCAAGAAGCATTAGCTTTACAAACAAGTATATCTCTTCTCGTGTAGCATATTTGCAACTTTGTTATACTATTTTCAGAGATAATAAAATTAACGTTGAACCTATTCTGTTCATAAGGTAGAAAAAAAACTAAATTAAATCACGCGAGCTTTATATCCACATACAGGGTGTCCGGAAACTCAACGTCAAGCCGAAAACGGAGGACAGGTGGGTTAATGACGACCCAGAAAAACCCACAAAATCATGGATCTATCTTCAATGGTTTCTAAGATATAGGGTTTTTTACTGAAAATTATAAATTCTCTGCTCGGCTGTTCTGTGCATACACATGTCAATATTTTGTGGTTTTTCCGGGTCGTTATTAACCTACCTGTCCTCAGTTTTCGGCTTGACGTTGAGTTCCGGACACCCTGTATATCGCAGATTTGTGATAAAAGATCTTTCAGAAAATGTCATCTGGAATACAATTCTGTGTCCTACATATTGAAATAAGAATGTCTTCCTTGCTGAACTTTTGAGGTTAGTCTCAACGGAGACTAGCCAAGTGCACAGGACATATTATAGTGCACAAGTGTGTGCGCAAACACAGGTCCTTTTCTATTTCCTTACTTTCATAATCCAAACGGATGGCAGACCGACACGACCAGACACGACAAATAAGGGAAATCAGGTGAAACTCTTGATAACCTGGAAAGTAAATCTAAATTCGCAAAGTCGCCGGTTTACAAATTCCAACGTCCACATTAAAAGCGCCATTATCACGGCTAAAATAGACTGTGGGGCTCAACGCGAACATTCAAAATTAATTGCCTGTAAATTACGCGCCATATGCAAGAGATAATGTTCTAAACAAATTGGACTATTGTTCAATCATTATTTGTTTGCTCAATCATGAATGTTTGTCGGAATGTTTAATTGGAAATAGAACGCAAACATTCGAAATAGACTTGAAATACTCAAATATCATTTCCATCGCTAACTTTTGAATATTTTTCTTCAATTATTAACAAGCTGTTTTTTCCCTCATCATAGGTACCTCAAAATCTCCCGAAAGGGGTGCGCCGTAGCTCAAAAATGAGATGTGCGGAATGGGTTATGAACCTACAGGTCGGACCAACTTAAAGTCGAATTGCTTTAGTCAAATTAACATTCCAGTCCTATTGCAACAATACACAGCAAAATACTTTAATAAGTTTAACAAAATGAAAATATTATAGTTACATTATACAAAATAAGTTACAAAAATATAAAATACATACAAAACTAATCTGCCTACTTGTCTTTAAGTAATTCCATGAAAGTATATTTATTTTTCTTTATTGTAATATATTTACTTTGTCATAACAGTGAAGCACCAAATCGATAAAGAAATATAAGAGATACATTGAGAAAAACACACACACATTAAAATTAGTAAAATTACACCAACCAGCTACTAACTATAACTTAATTGTAGTTAAATATTTATATATTATTTATTATCTGTATTAAATTCCATAATCACCTCATTTAAAATGGCGTACATAACCATATACGTAGATATCGAAAAGATAAATCTATTATCGTAAACAACGATGCTCTGTGGTTCTGGAGGAAATTACCGCGCAAATGAGTCGCCGCGCTATTTTGCCACACAGTTTATAGAAAAATGTTCTGTATTTTCACAGTGCTAAGTACAAAGTTGCTTTGCAAAGCTTTGGGTCGGCCGGGATTTACATTTTCTCGAATAAAGAAACAGCTGTAACGCACTAACCTTAAGATTTAATATAGCTTGCGGTTACAGAAAATCTGCTTCTGTGTTACAGTCAAGGTTGTTGCAAACGGGACATTCACCTTCAGTCTAAAACTACTGATCTTATAGCAAATGAACCGTTTTATATGAAATTAAATGAAATAAACTAAAACTTATTTATTTCTCATAAACCACAATAAAGCCAAACAATGAAAATTGAAACCACTTAAACTAATGAATGATACAAAAAGGTAATAAATAAAAATGAAATTACAATAAGTTGCTTAAATATACGCGCATGAATAATAAATATATTTTAGTGGCAGAGAAATGCCATAGTTCAGCTTTATGCTCCAGTATGTCACCATGCTATAGCGCTACCAGCGCTACTGCTAAGGTCTAATAATTTTAGGTCACGGACACCTTGGTAATACCGAATAAAAAAAATTAAATGTCACACATCAAAAACTTACAGGTACGCTGCGTGCTGCTTACTACCCTTTACCGCAGATTTCGACGGAACAAAATACCACTCTATACGTTTTTATACGACTATGTGTCACTGCATATCGCATAACGCAAGCTGTGTTATGCGTTATGCGGTGATTAAGAAACCAAAGTTTCAACGTGCACATGCAGAAAATGTTAAGTTGTTGTCACTAAAAGTCGCTACTGTCGCTTTTAGTAGAGGTCATTTTCGTAGTCTAATAAATTCATCCTACCTAAACAAGTTTGTCTGCCCATTACAACATTATAGTACAAAAAAAGTCATATATGATACATATTAAAAATTACTCTATCAGGTCACTTCTAGACCAGTTGCTTCAAGTCGCTCGTTTGTACTTTCTTTCACAGCTCCAAATGAAAATCAGCTGTAGCGCACTAACGCCAAGATTTAATATTGCTTGTGGTCACAGACACCGTTTCACTATCTAACTGAAAACCAACCCACAACACAAGGCTTTAAGATCGAAAATTCTAGAATGTACTGTTGTACTGTAGGTACTTGTATTAACGCCTCGGCCATAACTCATTCGCCTCTCAATGCCCTCTTCCGGTAATCTCATTGCTTCCTGCGTTATTTTATTTCGAGAAGATTACTTTTCGCAGAACCGACGATGGTTGCGAGATTGTCCGAAAACCATTTGGGATACAATTAGTTCATTTTGCTTGCGCTTTTATGGTTTTGGTTGTTGGCATGATTATTGAATCGTTGGTAGAGAGTAATTTGCTACTTTTTTCGGGATTCTATTTAGCATTTGTGTTTATTGTCCAGCTTTATTTATTAAAGTCTAGTTTAATACACCAATCTTTAACAGTCCTCGGCTTATATGTTTACTTGAAGTTTTATTTTGTTTTAATTTGTAATATTATATAATTACATATTATGTACATTTAAGTATATACATAAACCTCCTAGCAATATAATGGCAGTGCCCTAGCAGGGTGTATTTATGAAACTTAATATCTTTAAGACCCCCTGTTAACATGTTTGCAATAAAAAGTTGAGTATGGAGTACTAGGAGATATCCCAAGGCACTTATTAGGGGAGACCTAGGTTTCTCTTAATAAGTGCCTTATTGGGACTATTGGTTAAGGTTGCCTTAATTGGTTAAGGTGCTTAGGTATTAGGGGAGACCTAGGTTTAGCAACCTAGGTTTCCCTTAATAAGTGCCTTATTGGAACTATTGGCTAAGGTTGCCTAAATTGGTTAAGGTGCTGATAAGGGGAGACCTAGGCTTAGCAACCTAGGTTTCCCTTGTTATGTGCCTTATTGGCTCTTTTTGGGGGTTAATGCCACAATTGCCACGCTGGGGATTGTGGGGCTGTATCCCCAACTCACCTGTGGGTTGGTAATTCGCTTCTAATTAGATACGCTTGTACGTAAAATTGTAAAAAAAATTATTTAAACTTGAGAGAAAGTTTCAAGCATGTTTTTGCACTGTACTGTCATAGCAAGCGCAAACCTTAAAACATTAAATGCCCAATGCTGATACTGGGCTATAAATGTGTTAACCTACTTCTAAACAGCTGTAATCATGAAATAAAACGATATAACAGCTATTGCAATTCCTAGATGTAATTTACTCTAAGGAAGCGTTTTCGATAGTCGCTGAAGCGGGAGCGGGAACCAAAGATTTACCAGTTTCTTGTAGAAGGAAATTTCTTTTGAAAGCTATCACGAATACGCCTCCGTTTCCGCAGAAGTTCACTGTAAACACAGCCTAAGACCGTCTAGTAACGAGCGATGTACACGTGTTGTTTACGAGATTCGTTTATTGCATGAATTTGTTAAGTGCTCGTATAATTTAACTGGTTCGTGTTAAGGATGGGAATCAAATAAGCCATTTAAAAGTTGTAAACTTAAGAGTCTATTTCTGTCTCTAATTCCTAAAATAATACCTACGAACTACGATTTTACTATTAGTCAGTATCATATTAATAAGACAAAAAAAGAAAACCATATTTTACTTCATAATTTTTCAAAAGCAGAGATCTTGAATTTTTTAATAAATGCATATCCATAACCTATCATACTACTGAAAAGGTTTTTGGCGATTTTATGGTTCAATTAAAATTTAAATCAAAACTAAAAAACAAATATCACTCTGAATCACTTATTTGTCGTACTACCCTGCATGTTGAAAGGACCAGAATACAAAAAATGACAAATTTTAATAGCGAGTACACCATAATGGGTACAGTACAGACCAAGCGAGCGACAGCGAGCGAATGCAAACGATCAACGATCGGTACCTTCATTCCATTTTTCTTTGATGTAGCGATAGCCGCCGGAGCACGACCGAAAGCGAACGAAGGCCTTCGTTTGGGCTCGCTTGCTTTCGCAATGACGTCCACACTGGTTCTTTCGCGTTCGTTCGTTAGCCTTCGCTTGCTCTCGCTCGCTTGGTCTGTACCCGGCATCAGAAATTTTGAAGCGTGCTAATATATCATCCGAATCCAAACAGGCGTTTGAATACGTTTAATGTGTACTACTCGCTGTAAGACATTCTTAATGTAAGAAAAAGCCATGGGTTTTCACTTTCACTTGACAATAATTAACAATACAATGCAAAGGTATATAAGTAAACGGCAATACTTCTACATAGATCGGACTGAATATTTGTAAGAATGCATTCCAGTCTTCAAGTTCAGACTAGTTTTTATCCATCGCAAAACCAGGCAAAGCCGCATTGTATCAATAGCTGCAAATACCTCCATCTGTACGGGAACAGCGGAATGTCATTCGATCGAGAGGAGCTACCAGCTCCGGTTACGGAATTGCATTACGTAGTTAATTGAATTACCTGAGGCTTTTGATAGGAAACATCTGGTTGATGAGTTTTTTGATTATTTACTCGACGATTAAGTTTCAGCACCATTGCATGCGCTACGAACATCGTTTACATAACTGATGTCACTAGCAAATGACCATGTTGTCAGATTTGTGAGTGTCTGAAACTCAGTGCTAGTTAATCCAATATTCATTCTTATATTCAATACCGCTACCACACAGTACAAAAACGTGCATTCAAATATGGGCTTAAAACTCGTTATCTTTAGTTACATTTTACATTGACAAAATGGCTTCCCACAAGCTTTGAACGAGTGTTCCGCGAGCGGTCTGTTAATACCAAAGACTCAATATATTTATTTTGTCATCATACTTACCTACATAATTATAGATAACTAGCTGCTGCCCGCGGCTTCGCTTGCGTAGTCCCCGTTCCCGTGGTAATTCCGGGATAAAACATAGCCTATGTCCGTCTCCTGGTTCTAAGCTGCCTCCCCACCAATTTTCAGCCAAATCGGTTCAGCCGTTCTTGAGATATAAATAGTGTAACTAACACGACTTTCTTTTATATATATAGATTACCTACAGAACAAAGGTAGGTAAGTATCCCTGTCGTATGTGAACCCTGTCATCTGATGCCGTCAATATAAAATTCATCTAAATGTTACGAGTGAAAGCCCTAGAATGCAATTTTTTGCTGTGCTGCAGCCAGCGGTGCTATTCAGGTGTGCAACAAGCTTTACATTACATTTATAATTTTTCGCCGCTCAATGCCTTCATTTAAATAACAAATAGAAAATAAACAAATGAGCGACGAAAATAGTTTTAGAGATACACTCACGAATATAAAATTCATAGACCAGTATGAAAATGATGAAGCTGGGTGGTGCCGGATAAGAATTTGCACCACCCCAACCCTTCCCGCGGGTCGTAAGAGGCGACTACGGGATATCAACCAGGAGCATCGCCCGCTGAAGAAAAATTCTATCAGCGAACTGCGATCCCCAACCCGCATGCCCTGGGGATTATGGGATTTACCCCCATGAGATAAAAGTCAATAAGGCGCTTATCAGGGGGAGGCCTGAGTCCAGCAGTGGACCAATATAGGCTGTCAAGGTCGAGACCAATATGGCTGTACATTATTCTTAGTAGATCTTGTCCCACATGGTTTCGCAAAGCCGTTTTGTTTAATTTTCTGTTCGAATGGAACGCACCTACTTACTCGACGTCGTAAAACTGCTAAATAATCCCTTCTGAACTGACTATTTGATGGAGTTTCATATCATACCACTTGTAAAAATAATGAATGAAAATGCTTTGCCCAGCATTGGGACCAGATAGGTTGTTTGGATTAGATTAGACGTCAAATGGTTCACCACATTATTAACCCTTTTTCGTCCACCCTTTTTTCGAACGACAATATTCATACTATACCAGTTTTAATTTATTATTTTTCTTTGTTTCAGTGACGTCACCAGGCTCTGCCACTCGACTAACTCTGTGCCAAATAATACCACTAGTCCTTATAATTGTGTGGGCAAACAACACATAGATTAAAAATAATAATAATAAATAAACAAGTGTAAAATAATAAAATATAAATAAGTAGGTGTCTAGGATAAAGTTGGCGGATAAAATGTGAATTTAAATTAAATTAAATATAGTTAAATGTACCTAAACGAGCTGATAGTTACGCCAAAGAATTGTAAAGACTAAGGATATTGTTGATTTAAATACAAATTATATGTGGACAGCCGTGTTTTATTTATTTATCCCTCTGTACCTAACATACGATCTTTAAAATTATGAGTTTTAATTATATCTACGATTATATCTATAACTAAAGGTTTCGATGTATAAGTAAGATTTCAAAATTAAATAGGAAATATATCATTTTGAAATTATAAATTCTGTCGGACTCATTTTATTTAAAATATTTATTTTAATGAACGTGCACTCGGTGTCAATACACTACTCATAATTGAAATTATTTGAAACATAGTTTAAATGCAGTGGTGCTACTGCTAAAGGTTAACTTAAAGTCCAATAGAAGTAAAAATAAGTTAAATTAAGCTTAAAAATAGTTTTCACATTTTTAAATGTTACAGAAGCATCGTGAAAACTAACTTGATCAAGTTGAAATTAATGAGATGCTGAAATTAAAGAAGAAAATGTCATCGTGAATTTGTTACGATGTTACAAAGAAAAACGCTAAGACTTAGATTACGGTTGCAAAATTTGTAAAAATAATTATTATTTGAAACTAAACCTTTTTGAATTCTATTATAGATAAAGCAATTTCTACAAGGTGCTATGGTACTCATTATGGGAGGTCTATGTCCAGTAGTGGTCTAATATAGGTTGATGATGATAATGATGAATGTCTACAAGAAGAATATTTAGGTTATTCGAGCAGATTATTTTTAAAAGAAAGTTCTTTCAAAAATGGCGGCGGGTCGACGGCGCGGCGGGTCGACGGCGCGGCGGGTCGCCGACAAATTGACGAAACATTATCGGCTGCTGGCAGTGTTCAAAAATATCATTTTATTTCCGTGTCAGTGTATAATTTTATGATCGGACCTTTTCAAAGAGTACATTAATTGTATTTAAGGAAATAAAGAGTTTTTGATTTGACTTGATTCAATACACTGAAATGTCGCAATAATCCGCCGCCGGGCTGTGTCGTGGACTTTGGTACGCAGATAGAATCGGCTGCATCAAAAATAATAGAGGCGCAACCCCGACCACCTCTTTTATCTTATTATTCTGTTAAACGAAGGAATTTTTTAGAATCGATTGGCCGTTTGTGATACCTATCATAAGCTTTTTTTTCATGCCTCTGTATAAGTTTTTTTTTGTATACTTTAAGCAGAGATTAAGAGAGTTGCTCTTTTTGGTCACCATGGTGGCGAAAAAAAACAACTTCGCATCTCTGCTACGCAGATGTACTGCGTAGCAGAGTAAAATATAAAAAAGGTGGTCGCAGTCAAACCGGACAGCCCCATGACCCAGTGCCGCAATAGGGGCTATTTCATCCAGCACAGGTATGGATGGAGTAAGAATTGTTAAATTTGGATTAAGTTTTGTATCGCTAACCAGCTTAGACTCTAAATCAGGTTCTTCGCTGCAAATTGGCGAATAAAACAGCAAAACCCAGTCGTATTTCCTGCAGTAATAAAGCTTGTTTTCGAAAAGCTAGTTTTATCTGAAATTGATCGCCAGGAAGTGTAATTAAAAAAGTTCATTTGGAAACCGAATTGAAGGCTTTATTGCGTTTTGGTGAAGGGTTTTATTGCTGGCCTTTGATAGATGAACTTATCTGGAGGCTGATAAAGAGGGCGCTGGATTTTTGCCTTAGGCTTCAATTCTTTTCCAACAGTGATGGAAAAGCTGCAGTTATATGAGGTCCTTTTATGGTCGGATTGCAGCTGGGAAATAAAACAACCGCAAAATTTCGTTTGAGGCACCAGACTAACAGACCTGATGGTTGAAATTACGAAGAAGCATCTAAAAGAAATACGAAAAACAAATGACGAAATATAGATAAATATTTGTCTTTTGTTTTTCGTTTTTCTTCTAGATGTTTTTTATGTCAGTGGATATTGTCATACATTTTCCTATTATTTTCATGGAGCTGAAAGTTTTTTTTTACAATTAAGTATATAATATATGAACAAATTTTTGCAAGCACTAAAACTTGGTAATAAAGTTTTAGTGCTAGCAAAAAATAGTTCAGCTTGAAAGAGATCAAAAATAACACACGGGCTATTTGGAATTCAGAAAAAATACGTGTGAAGCGTCACGCGTAGGTATATTTTCTGCTAAGAAAATAGAGGTAGTTAAAACATACAGAAATCTCGTTTGAACGGCAGAATCATGGAAATAAGTTCATTTCGTACACCAAACCAGTGTTACTGCTATAAAAGGGCCCTCAAAGAGCTCTACGAAGTACGCTTATTAGCAAAATGCATCAGGGAACCAGAAATGTTGAAATTTCAAAGCTTGCGAGAGTAATCCAAAAGCTGGCATAATTATGTTAATAGAATGTGATGCCTTTACCATCCAAACCTTTCGGAACTTGCTATACATTTTAGTATGTATAACATTTACTGCCCAGCTTTGGCAGTCTCTAGCAGGACCTGCAGATGGACATTCGCGACGTGGGCTATGAAAGTGTTCATGAATAATTCCCTAATAATGCATGCTGATAGCATGCCACGCAGTCACCCAAATAAATCATGGACATTTAGGCCACGCCAGAACTGAAAAATCAAGATGAATGGAATTAAAGGAAAAAATGGTAGCAAAACACCAGTTTTTTCTATAAAAATTCATTGTAGCTCCATCGGAATCGAAGCTAAGTTTGGGCTTTATTAGGTTTTTACTTGGTCCCATTAAATTGGACTAATTTTATCAGAAAGCTTTCAATACCGAGTTCAGTACAATGACGCTTACTGACTTATGAGATTACCGAGATACTGCAGTGCACCGAACATATTCTCCGAGGCAGGAATTCCGGACTTCTTTGGCATCATTTGATCTCGCGTGGCGTCTTTCTGGAGTAGGCTGAATCGCGCTAATAATAGCATACTGAGAGCTATCTCTGCCACCGTGTACAATAACCCAATTTCCCAGCATTGGATATCCATCCACTTGGGCGGCAACAAGAAGTGATGGCCCGGTAGCATTAGGCGCTGGTATATTTCTTATTCACTACATAGTATATCAAAAAAATTCTGTGTATATTATGCGTAGTTTTTTTGTGTATTTTATTTCGATTTCTATTTCTCATATGGAAAATTTGTATTATGTGTATAAATAATTTTATTAACTTATAATAAACTCGTTTCTACCGGCGGCTTCGCAAGCATTGTTTTTATTGAAACGTTTAATGGTCATTTCTATCCACGAGAATTTTAATAAGCGTATGAACAACCGGCTGTTAGGTTCACAAAACCCTTCCAAAACTCGTTATCAGTTCTTCAGCTGCAACACTGCTTCAGATCTTGAACATAAATTAAAAACTATTCCACCTTTTTGCAGCGCGTCGAAGTTTCCGTATTGGAAAACACGTCAAACATTCCAAAGATGTTTTCTTCAACTTATCTAGCACTTGGGAAGTTGGCAGTAGTGCTATAAAAACTTTCTGCTGGGTTTTGTTGGGCAGAAGCTGAGAGAGTTTTGATTTAAGCTAGGGTTCGCAGCTGGCAGAGGCAGATGTGTTTTTCTACGATATACATTTTTTTATACGTAAGTACACTAATTACCGACCCAGAGGCTACTTTTTGGATACGGCTGGCACAAGACCGCCCAGGATGGCGTGTTTAATTAGAGACTCATACCTACTCAGCTCATTGTGTATGTAGGCTGGTTAAATATCATATTATTTTATGAACAAAAACTTAACAAAAACTAATACAAAAAAAAAAAAACATCAACACAGTTTAAAACGCGCAGCAAAATAAGGTTCCATTGAAATGTTGAATGAAATCTTTCAAAACCAAAAATCATTTCAAACTTCTGCGATTTGCTCCGATAAAACCAGTGTCTTAAAATATTTTCCATAATTTTTTTATTGATTTAAAATATCCTTCGTTTCGAAAAAAACAGTTTAAAGTTAAATTTAGTTTTAACTCACCGACTAGAGATAGATTATGTTACTAATTATCCTGGAAAATCGCGTGCAAAACCAAGTGCAGTTAAAACGATGAATATAAAAAATAATGACCATGTCCACTTTAAATCCAATGAAAAGAGGATTGGGTTATTCTCTGTCCTGCATTAACCTATTGTGCACTCGCAGAGTCCCACATTATCTGTGGCAATTGTATGCGAAATGTCGATTAATTTAATATGTCCAGCGAAATTGTGGAATAATGGACGAGCTGCTCACTCATAAAAGCCATTTTACTGCCCATTCTGGGCCACCGACGGCCATTTACACGGGCAACCCTTTTGGAATCACAGCTACATGGACATGCTATTAAAATATTGATGTTTTTTTAGAACTTTTTTCTTTTTCAGAGCAAGCTCTGAAAAAGAAAAAAGTTCTAAAAAAACATCAGTTGTTCTGTTCAGTGACTTACCATTTCAGATGATAGCAATGTTTTTTTTGCTGTTTTTCCTTTCAATGCCTTTTCTGTCCCACGAGCTAGAGTCTGATGAGTATGGAATGAAGTCCGGAGTTCGGCAAGGGGGCTTGGTATCTCCGCGGCTCTTCAATATATACTTTAATGGTCTGATCAAGGGGCTAGATAGCGCCAGAGTGGGCTGTTCTATTAACGGCGCCTTTATTAATAACTTAAGCTACGCCGACGATATGATGCTCCTAGGTCCCTCAATGAGCGGTGTTAAGAAGCTCCTCAAGATATGTGATGAATATGCTGGGGCCAACGGACTCCGGTACAAAATACAAAAAAAATCCCTTCTGGTTTTCCACCCAAATGAACAGAAGGTTTTTGTTACCTCCTCTTACAAAAAATACAATAAATCATTGAGTATTCTTTCATGGGTGGAATTGGAAGTGCTTTAAGAACCTGGGTCACTGGCTTCCCAATTCTCTATTTTGCGCCACAGAGGTCAAATCTTTTAAGTGTGCATCTAATTCGACTTTCCATCAACGTCTTTGGGGATCCATTCTGTGGTGGATCTCGCCACAGAATGGACATTTAATGATAATAATATTAATGATAATTATGTAGCGTTTATTATTTCGTAGGTTCTTAGTATTATGATTACAGGTGTAAAGAATCAGCATGGTATAAGTAGTGTAGATCAAGATTGGGATTTTAAAGGGTTTCATGCTACCCGGCTTAGATTAGATCATTATTTAGATCTAAACAGAGTCGAGAGTTCATTTTTGACAGTTTTCAACGGAAAAACTTTTGCAGCGAACGTGTTTGGAATGGCTTGAGATTAAATTACTACTCTGGAATGTACCAGGACTCATTTTTAAGAATCTTGAAATATGTACGAACGAAAACATTGTCACGCGAAATACTAAAATCTACCCTTTTACCATAAAAATCAGATCAATCTTGGTTTGTGAATCCGAACCGAGAATATTGCTTCAAAGAGAATTGGCTCTGGCTGCCAAAAGATCCATTTCTGCCATCTTTTCACTTGGGATTGGTTTCAACATCACTAAAACTCTGAAATACTGAGTAAAACTTTTCAATCTCACCAAGAAAACCTACTTATTGTTACTGTTAATATGTGTTCAAAACTACGAATCAAGTACCTTTTAAACTTTTAGAATTTAATAATGAAATAAAATCGACTAAAGTAGGTTTTATTTCCTTTAAAAATCACAAGACTCTCGGACAACTATATTGTAAAGCAAAAAGCTCTCAGAGTTTTTGGGTTAACGTAGAATAATATATTTGCTACTTTCCCCCAGAAAAACAAACTGCTTTAAATATTACAGGACTCTTTGACAAGTATAATGAAGCAAGAGAGCTTCTAGATTAACCTAGAATAATAAATAAATAAATAAATTATGCTGGACTTTTCACACAGCATCATCTAGCCCCAAGCTAAGCAGAGCTTGTGTTATGGGTGCTAGATAACTGATATACTTAATATAATACACTACATAGATATTTTTTTATTATACATAGAAAACACCCAGACCATCGGAACAAATTTCTGCAGATCGTACACAAATTTGTTCCGAGGCAGGAATCGAACCCGCAACCTCCTGCGTCGCAGGCGGACCTTCGCCCGCTGCGCCACGGAGGTCGTCGATAATATATCAGTTACTTGTTCCCTCAGAAAAACGCGTGTGAAGCCGCGGGCAGATCCTAGTTGTCCATCAAACACATCAATCATCGATGAAAGCAAATTCCACTGAGTTTGCGTGTCTCGCGTGACTGCGCGCCGTTAGAAGTGTGTAATTAGGACGGGCTTCATTTCGGACTCTGAATGTTGCTGATTTCGGTACATTTGGACTCTCGATGGAAACAGTTTGTGATGAAATAAGGCTTGGATTTATGGGAAAGTCATCTGCATTAAGGGTGAAATTACAAATAATATTTGAGGATTACATATTACTCGTAGGTCATCAAAAAGTCATAAAACTAGCAGCGAGTTCGAGTGGTCAACGCACTGTCGCCAAAGATTATCTTTATAGTTGTTTGATCATCCATTCATCAAGATCAGCTGTATGATCAAACAACTTGCTTTTTAGGCTTCAAACGAGTGGCTTTCGCGCTGTAGCCGCACTGCTTGCTTGAAGCAAAGCGTAAACCAAGTGGCTATAGATGCGGCAGGCTCGCGTACCGCGCACTGTCTGTTACTTTATGCTATCACAGTAAAGTGTATCTAAAAATAACGAGATTAAGCCCATATATAAATGCATAATTTTGTGCAAGAAACTCCGCTCTGTCTAAACGACAATATTTCTACAGGAAAATGTAGACTACTTCATAAGGAACAACTTCCTTGAACCTTCGCTTTTCTCCTCTTTTCTGTAACCGGAAACCGTCATACTTACGTATAATAGTTCCATTTACCGATCTTCTAGGTAAATAAGAGATAAGATAAAACTTTCATCGCCGAAGCCGAAGAGCACAATTTTATAGCGGCCGAGCATGGAGTATCCAATGATTGGACAAAAACTATGCTTGGAATTCCAGGCAACATTTGAAACATTGCCGAGAATTCCAAATCAAATGCCTGCATGCTATGAAAAAGAAATCCGACATAGATGAGGCATGAAAAGTGTAGATAGATATAACATAGAGATTCCTGTTAATATTTAAGGTTTTATTGGATGAAATTCGCTAGTTTTTTAAAGTAGTTTTTTCCTTGGATTCAATATATTCATGTAAGTAAAGGTGCCATCAAGCAAGTCTACGTCTTTGTGGTTCATCGTCTATATGTATGTAACCCACAATTTCTGTATTTTCATTGTCATCATCATCACTATTCTATTTCAAGCCGTAATTTTACTGTAAGTAGTCCATCTTCTACTGTTCTGTCTAGTCAGTGAGCTACAATTTTTTAATAGCCAAAAAACATTAGTCACTCTAGCCAATCTTTCTAAACCGGAAAAAAATACATTTTAGATTCTAGCTTCAACGCCAAAAAGTTCATTTCAGCTTGTGTTTCTCCGTCAGAGCGCTAAACGGCTAACAGCTGTCTTTCTACGTAGAAATAGAGCGCATCTCTTTCTATACTATTCAAACTGAGCGAGACTTCAGACCCAGTTAGTGCACCAACGCACTAAAGGTGTATATATCGTATCTGGACTTTTATCCAAAAAACACTCCCTCCAAGCGTCCGATTGGTGGAGAGTAGCGCTTTTTAAATTTTCATTTCAATGTTACAAACGATTAAATGTTAGGACGCTGTAAAATTGTTTTACAGTGCCGTTCAGTTTTTGTTTGAGTATTTTTAGGGCGGAATGACGGAGTTTTGAACCGGGGTTTGTGTAAAAACTTTGCGGCTTTCTGAAATAGGAGTATTAACGTTGATAGCTGATTGTCTCTGGTGCAGCGGGTGAGTCTTTTTCGCTGAAGCTTGCGGGTTCGATTCTAATCGTGGGACAAATGTTCAGGAATTTACTGCTGATGGTGATTTAAATGTATAATATTTACTGTATAATATAAAATGTATAGGTACTGTTTCTAATTACATATTTTGTTCGAAAGATATACTGCAAAACTACGAACGATCCCAACTCAATCAGATGTATTTCACATAAAATTAACTAGGTTAGGTATTACGCTTACAAAAAAAAATCGCCATTTATAGAGAGTTCAAAGCATAAATTCATAGCTGTAATTCACAAAGGGTACAGTGACAGTGGACGGTGTGGATACATTAGTGTTTTGAAAATTGAAAATTGTTTATTTGTATAAAAAATATTTTACATTACGTGCTAAACAGTTGGTAGGACATCCTTTTAAGTATATAAATATACTTGTGCCAGGATGTCCTGCTCTTCCATTCAAATACAACAAATAAACTAAATTAAATATTATTACTATTAATGATTAAGCATGCAAATAACACATAAACCAAATTAATTATGAATAATCATTCAATAACAAATAATCTTAGTTAAAAATTATAATTTTGAACTTAGAACAATAATAATTATTTTTATATGAAGATACAAAAAATTAAAAAAATTAAAATAAAACTCTATAGGAACTTTTTAAAGTGATAGCGCTGATACCTATTTGATTTCCAATATAATGTGAAATGTTTGAATTAATCAAGAGTGCCTTGTGCTCCTACGGCGAGTAAACATATGAGTACCTATTTTATGTTGAATGTGTGTGCATGTGTGAATGTGTGTGCATGTGTGTATTGTGTGTGTCTGACGGCTGCTCCTGAGGGCACCGGTCTCGTAAGAGTCCGGGCAACAGGAGCTGCCAGGGAGTATTTGCAGGAGTGCGTATACCGTGTGAGTGTGGTGCCCCCGAGGACACCGGTGGTCAGTGTAGAGCTTTGTAACTTCTATACATTGTTTACTGGCATTGCAGTAGTGCATCATTTCAAACAAAGCTAAAACTGTCCGAATTTCGTCACAGTTATCATTGTAGAACTGTGTTATGGAGGATCGTTTCGTGATGGCGCGAGATTTTTATATATAGATTTTATTTTTTTCGCGTTCTACAAGGAATAAAACGAGATAAGTAATTTGCTGCAAATCGTAAGTCTTATGTACATTTTTAGCACAAATCTTTTATGTTCCCGAGTGCTCCAAAATTACCAATACCTACCCAATGATTTACAATTTGCGGTAAATTACCTTTCCGCTATTTTTATTCCTTGTAATTGCAGAATAAATTAAAAACCGCATGTATTTTTAAAATGTTCGCGCAAACACGAAACGATCAACCATCTACTTTACTGCTCAATTTGCTATGCTAGAAACTATTTTATTTTAGGCTGTAGATAAAGTAGAGGAGTAGCCGTGGAGATCGCAGCGTAAGATTCGATCCTTCCGACTCAAGCCGTGCATGTCGTAAGAGTCAACTTAGTGAGGACGCACACCAAGGATACATTTGTCCACTACTAAAAATGTGTCCTTCGTGTGCGTGCTTGCGTGCAGATGTACGGGGGCGTTACATGTGTCCCGATTTGAAGTGGCGTTATAATTTTCGCAATACAAGTGAGTGTCTGGTGTGCGGCCTTACTAAGGGAACGAGGCAATGGCAGCAGCTAGGTAACGACGCCGCCAGTGAATTGGCACGGAGGGGATCGGATACTACCACAGAAGGTCCATCACCTTTCCTCCCGCTACCATTCTCGCTTCTCCAGACATGGACTAGGCTCAAAACCAGAGAGATGCATAACGAACGCTGGACACGCCTTCCAGAATGCAGACAAGCCAGAGCGGCGCTCCATCAACATCACCGAGGCTGACTAAACACCTACTCAACCTAAACAGAATGGACCTGCGTATCCTGGTAGGAACACTAACAGGACAGTGCCCACTAAACAAACACCTATTTACCATCGGAGCGACGGACCCTCTCTGCAGAGGATGCCTCAGCGACGACGAATCAGCTGCCCACGTAGTCTTGGAATGCGAGGGAGTAACAGCACAACGAACAGAAATCCTCAACTTGCTGAGGTCACTCCGCGAAGCCTGTGAAGACCCAGGAAGATTCTGCGCTTCAGGACTGAGTTAGGCTGGCTATGCTAGCTAACTTAACGCATAATGGACCACTACGAGTCCGAATGCGGAAATAAGAGTACTTCTACCATACCATACCATGGCAGCAGCTTCTTTCTGTGTATTTTTAACACATCAACTGCGATCATCAATCCGCCTGCCAAGCGTGTTTATTCTGGCGAAACACGTTAAGCAGTGAATAAAATGTGTGCTGAGAAGATAAAGTAGAAACTTTGGCATAGGTTTATCGTTCGGGTAAGTCGAAAAGAGGGCTTGATTTGATCACGGATGTAAAAGCGGGTTTACTACGAACCTTATTTGTATTGGAAGAACACCAAAGTTTCCTAGTTAACTAACTTACATTCGTAATGAATTCGTCAAACTACGATAATTAAAAAAACCGCCTTGATTTGATTAAGTACCTACCTATTGAGATAATTTCCCAGGCTCCTACAGAGAATTTTGACTCAATTTACTTTGTAAAAACCACTTTCCGTATCTATCCATGTATAAAAGTCAGGACGGATGTATGTCTGTCACAAGAAAACAGACATTTCATAAGCCAACCCTGTCGAGAGCGCAAAAGTTGACGGACAGGACGACAGGCTTTGAAGCAACTGGTGATAACTCTAGAAAATAATGCTGTATTTTATTCCTTGTCAGTGGTACGAGTATAGATGCGAAGCTGGCTTTTCACCAATGAGTGTTCACCCGCTTTAAACGCTGGGCACCTATAAAACCCCGGTAAACACTGGGGCTTTTAGGCTGCTCTGGTTATTGGCATCAATACATTATCATCCAATGTTAGGATTGTGATGTAAAATTAAAGGTAATTATTATTGGTAGATTTCGAAACTTATGAGTTAGGAAACTATGTTAATTATTAATTATCACATTATTTCTTTAATTAGCTTCAAGTTTCCTTTTTGTATAATATTTTAGTGTACCTAATGCGTTTTCTAGTATATAAAATGATTGTATTATATGTAAACATCATTGGTACGTTTTGATTTAGGTTTTACCCACCTATGTCGGGTGCATTGATTTCCATATAATTTTGTACCATTCCAGAACGACCATTCATATATAATAATAAAAATATACAAACAAAAAAATCGTAAACAAGCGCCAAAAATTGTATGACGAATTTTATTTGCATTTATCCCTTCGCCTAATTTATTGAATTTTAATTTATGGAAAATGCTGAATTACATAAAGAAATCAAAATAAATACAAATAATCAAAAAGCTTTCGGTTCCACACAAAAGTAAACCTAGTCTACAGAAGTGTGCCGTACCCATGTTGGGTTAGTGAAGATGAATTTGCGTGGGAACATACCTGAAACTATGTTAGGGTTAGAGCGGATAGAGTACATAAGTTCATGGAAAAAAAAATACTGAAAAACGAGGCATTTTATTTTATGGAGATCAGTAGGTTTTTTTTATAGTTGAGTGTTTTAAGTCAATTGTATACTGAATATTTATATGTTGTATAAGAGGATTAAATGGAACACAGTATTAAATCGCTTGACAGCTTTATTATTGCTTTTGTGTCTAGCTTTTGTTTTTACGCCGGTATCCAGTCTAGGACGATTTAATGTCCGTTTGTCCAGTTCATGGAAATCGTGTATGTATCAATCCTTAAAAGTCAAGTCAGCAAATGAAAACGGCTGAATCTTTTCAAATCAAACAGTTTCTCATATAAAATAAAACCAATAAACAAGAAGATTTGTGAACCATACCGTGTATTGTGATTTTACGTTTTATTTTGGCGAATATTTCACAGTGCAATCCAATAAGCGTACTTTATGGATTGGTTGTTAAGTCTTTGGAGGCAATAAATTGAGAACAGTACGCGTTACTTCATACGACATTGCGAAGAATATCCGGATCGACTGGCGAGCTTTACTTAGATTTATTATGTGCCGACTCTTCGTGTAACCTTTCGATTCTTATCGTGATTTCGGTTCACTAGGACAGACGTAAAAATAAATTAACTACATTTTACATTATATTGTTTTTTATATGAGCTCCTGGATTTCTTTTATACATAGAAATACATAGATAGAACATAAAACTGTTAAACAATGCAACATCCAGTATTTTTTTCTTTTATGTCTATGTTGAACATAAAATGTTACTCAAAGATTTAAGATCGTAAAAGAATTAAGACTAGAGGAAAAATTGGGAAGGAAATTGTCATCAATCACTTAGCGAAGAGATGTTGCGAAGCGTTGTTGAAATTTGCCAACTCCCAGTTTTGTATAAGACCAAAACTTTGACGGCATACCGTAATGGGAAGATAATTTTGTCCCAAGAGAACTGCAGTTCAAAAAAGGAACTAGACATTTACAATCTTCGTAGGAGTCAAGTTGAGTATTTGGTGCTGCCTTCAAGAATACTCAATAATCTGCTTTGAGTTTTCAGTTTTTGAGAGCTTTTTCAGAAAGCAATGAGATCGGAACCAGAATCGACTGTCAATGTTACTCATCAACAGCACAAATGCGTCCACTGCTGAAGGTGCCCCCTGCCCAAATAACATGGGGTTTGTCATTACTATTACCTTCAAACTACTAATCATTTATTCGCTTATAACATGGGTATGAGATAAATACACTTATACAGAGTTTCAGTCGTAAGAAACAATGTGTTACCGTGTTCTGCTTTCCGAGCATACGAATGTCAATAGAATTAAACTAAATAATACATAACAAGCTAAAATTACAAACAAAAAACTCACACCTGGCAGGGTTAACTATCAAACGATAATTTACAGAGATTATTCATATCATTCTTAGAATAGATAACTCATGATAATTTTTCTCAATAAACCAATAGGTATCTATTATTTCTAGTAGAGTAATAACCCTGTAGAACAGTAGGAAGTTACATTATGTACATATTTTTTTCTCCATAGTGGAATTAGTACAGTATACATATATATTTTCGTGTAGCTTATATATTTTTTGAAGTTTTTTGTGTTGTCATACGCCTTATACGAGTAGATACAAATTACAACATGTATTTAAAATTGAAATAGGTAGTTAAGCTAACTGCAAACTGCTAGAAACAAATTACCTTTTTTAAAATTTTGATAAATACCGATTAAAGTATTTCTTTGTCTAGATTGTAAGCTCTTATACGCTCAGCTATTACCGAATACGTAGAAAAATCAACACCACTTAGCTTTCGCAACGAATGATTTGATTCAACGTATAACAAGGTCGAAAAGAACCAAACGAGTAGAATCAATCCCAGCCCTCCGAAATGGGGACCATAAATAAATCCAGCCCCAAATTACCTTCTACAAAGGATCTGTAAGAGCCAATAAAGCTATAATAATAAAACTTTTATTCAAACCTAATATTTACGTAAGATTCGTGGCTCCCCGTGGAAGTTAACAACCTTCAGGTTTAATTAGAACCGAGCTAATTCTCAAGTTTTGATGAATGCGATTTCACGGATACAACCGCTCGGCAGGTGAGAGAGGACCACTGGCTCATCTTACACTGTTCTATAGTTTTTAACTAGGTTTTTTTATTAATAATCCTCCTTTGTTTGCACACACCACACCACAATCTCACCTGATGGATAGTGACGTCGTTGCCGACGATGTATCACGAAGGTCTAGAAGACGTTCACTCTGGTTGTGAAGAGACCCAGGTTGTAAATGGCCGGAAAATAGCAGCAGGCAGCGAGTTCCAACCTTAGCGGTGCGAATGATGAAGGTACAGGAAAACCGCTTAGTATGAAGCGAGTTGAAGGTATCTCTCGACGCTCGTAACATCACCTAACGTAAAGTCAAATATTATTTTGTAAGTTTATCTCTGGACTATTGCTTCTCCAGTATTTGACAATTCATAGCTAATGCATTTATTGCATTTAATCCAAACTGATACTACAAAAGCAAAATTAACTCTTTCTGTCTGTCTCACGCCAAAACGTCTGAACTTGGGCCGGAAATAACAATTTCCCGGGGACGGATAAAAGCTGCTTGAAAAGTGCGTGCAAAGTCGCGTGTAGAAGAAGAAGAACTGAAGCATTATTTTGTATACCTACCTATTGACAATAAATGTCATTTATATTTATTTTCAATAGGTATCTTTGTGTATCTATTGACAGTAAATGACCTTTATCTTAGGTTTTTGTTATTATAGTGTGTAAGCCCTCACACTCGGAGTGATATTTAAGAAATAAAATTAATTTCCGAAAAAAAATTGAATTCTACGGAAGTTGAACCCGATACCAGGCTAAAACACTGTACTGTTACTGTTAAGACCTTTTGAAATAAACGTTGTATTATATTATTATTATATTATATTATTTCATTTCTACGACCTTTATCTTATACCAAAGTCATTAAAAATGCATACAGGTACCTAGGTACGTTTACGAAAATTTGCAAACAAACAAATTTCGGGAATATTTTACTTTGAACGATCTTAATTGAATATTTGAACAGCTGCATCGATTTTCCTTAACATAGCTAAGAATACTCGATTAATTCACCTTTGAACAAAAATAAAATATATCCGAATCGGTTTCCACAACCACACAAAAACACAACAAACAAACCATAGCACCCATCTTTTTTGTTAGCGATGCAATCTGCGGCGGCGAGTCGTCGCGGCTACAGCAGTGTTAGAACCACACATGTGCGTCGTGGGCAGTGAAATTGTAAAAAACAGCAGACACCAACATTTGCCTATCAAAGTCAAATCACGTGAAACGACCATAGTAGCTTCCTAACGTTTTACCAATTTCAAGTAATTTATCTGACTTAGAAACAAAAGACGCCTCGGCAATTCTATTTTTTGTGTAGACAGAATCAATTAGTGCTCCCACGTATTATACTTATTAAAAGTACATAGGGTAGGTAGGTAATGTTTGTTTCAACCAACTACATATCGAGTATGGAATTTTACCCCAAAAAATGTAATCCTACCCACACCTATTTACAGTTTACAGTACAATTATAATACAAATAACTTTCACTGACTTAACATGCACATCTAAAAAATACAGGAATACTTGTAAAATTGTACGATAGATGGCCCTGTCGCTATATGCATTACCTATCTTCCGGTATTCTTTTTGATGGACACGTAATGCTAAATTCTATATTTTACATGTTTGAACAAATTTTGCTGACTAAGCATGAGTGTCTCTCTCTATCTAACTTCTGAGTAGACCAGCTGAAACCCACTTGTTCCCATTTTATTCCCGAACCAGAGGGAGGTATAATTTGAAATTTTGATTTAAACCCTTGTTTGGTTAATTGCCGCTAATACTATCTGCTCTGTGTGTTTTGTTTGAGTAATCGCGCCCTAAATATTAATGTTTTGTAATTACTGGGCCAGACCCTCGCCCGGACTTAACTGACATAATTTGAGGTCAGTTTACTATATGCGAGTTGTGGATGGTGAACCGCGTACTTCAAAAGCCGTCAAACCGTATGTTTATGTTGCAGCCAAAGCCCGAAATTACTAGTTGGAACTGGAAAGGTAGGAATGTTTGGTTTTTTTGCCTGAGAATTGTTTAGCACTCAATTGTTTTGATCAATTTCAAGTGTTAACATTTGAACGCGATAGGATAATTACCCAAAAATGAAACACTTTTTAACACAATTCAGTCCAATCTGATAAATACACAAGAACAAAATTAAAAATGTTAAAAACCCCCCGACAGATTTTCGTGAAACATGGCTAAAAACACTGAGGATAAATTATCTATGACACAAAAAACTAAACGAAAATCGGTTCATCCGTTTGGGAGCTACGATACCACAGACAGATACACAGACAGAAACGTCAAAATTATAACACCCCTCTCTTTTTGCGTTGGGGGTTAAAAACACTACCGAATAAAGGTCTATTTACTCGCTAAAGCAGAATTATACGGGTCCCGTATACAACAATATTTGACGGATAGGTTTACCAGCACAAAAGGTATGGACTTAGGATAAATTGAAAAACGCATGCACATTAATCAGGGAAGAAAGTTAGGCCCTACTTAGGCTGGTGTTTACCACATAATCGGACAATAAAGCACCGTTGTCGGTTAACTTCGACGTTTAATGTATGATAACTTACGTCAAAAACGTCAAAACAACTGTTTGAAATTTAATCATCTGTTTGTTAACTCGGGTCTTAATATGTATGTGCTTTTTATTTATATTATTAGATATCTGTATCCTATTTGTGTTGACCGGTACTTAAAGGTAAGTACCCGGTAGGAACTCCAGTACTTACCGGCATATTCCCTTTCTAAGGAACTCTACTATCCTAAAGTAGCAGCAGAGTTATACGATATACGAAGCATGAGCAAATTTTGATTCATTTTCAACCGACTCAAAATTACTTAGGTTACATTATTTTAAGAACTTAGTTATTAAGGTTAAATAAAACAGTTTATTATTTTTTGCTTTTTAGTTTTTTTTGGCGGTTTAATGTTTTTGTTAAAAAGTTTGATAAATATAAATTTTGTGTCATTGAATTTCTAGTACCTATAACATAGCTAATCTTACTTTAGGTGTAGATGATGATGCAGTGTGGAATACCCATAACCCTTACTCAATACTCAATGATATATTATATTCTATAGGTGTACAAAGGGTGTTTATAATTTTTATTCTTCATAGTGCCTCTCCATTACTGAAGGTCGGCGGTCATCCTCTTGAATTTTTCCTTATCCAGGGCTAGCCTAAATAGGTTAATATAGATATGATAGGATATGGGATATGTCGGTAAATAATTTTTTAATTAAGTATTACTGTAGACCCTGAGAGTCCCTTGCAATATTACTCTCATCCACGATGCACTGCCAAACGGAGTGTTTGGAGACCATCCGACGACATTGAAGCGGTTGCAAGGAATCGATAGATGGAGGTATCTCAGTACCGCTATTTGTGGCGTCGTCGGTCGTATGAGGTAGGGTCTTGTCCAGCAGTGGAGGTTGTTAGAGTCTGGCTATCGAATGTTGATACTGGAAATATTTGCAAACTTTTTAAATGACTATATTTAAATGAAAACATGATTTGTAAAAACGAATTAAAACTAAGTAAAAACTAGTAGACATCATCCGTGGCGCAGCGGGCGAAGGCCTTCGTCTGCGACGCAGAAGTTACGGGTTCGATTCCCGCCTCGGAACAAATTTGTGTACGATCTGCAGAAATTTGTTCCGTGGGTCTGGGTGTTTTCTATGTATAATAAAAAATATATATCTATGGTAGTGTATTGTATTAAGTTTAACAGTTATCTAGTACCCATAACACAAGCTCAGCTTAGCTTGGGCTAGATAATGCTGTGTGAATTGTCCAGCATTATTTATTTATTTTATTTATTTAATTATCAATGATTTGGTTTTGCGGTGATCTGGTTTGACCAGTTTACGAGTTAGAAATTGGAGAAAACGCTAAAATGTAGAGCGCGATAAAAAACTGAGCTTAGCGCATTTTCAGTATCAACTCTCAGTAGCCAGATTATAGTCTATATGATATCGCTATGTGGTGCCGGCTTAGAATTTGCACCACCCCAACTCTTTCCACGGGTGTCGTAAGAGGCAACTGAGGGATATCCATCGGGGGCGGGCAGCAGCGCGCGATCTGCAGCCCGCATGCCCAGCGTGGGGATTATGGGCATTACCACCCATGAGGTAAAAGTCAATATGGCGCCTAGCTGTTAGAGGCCTGCGTCCAGCAGTGGACCCAATATAGGCTGTTGAGGTTGACGTTGAGTCTATAAGATGATGATTATTCAAATTTTTATTGTTTTCAGGATATCCAGAGAACGTTCATAGCCTCCCAGTATTTACCTCGCACAGTTCCAAGTTTGTTTTTCCTGTACAAAGCTTGTTTGGGATGGCTCGACCGCAATAATCCGACGGCACCACCTGCTGCGTATAACGAGGGTCGTAAATCCAGGGAATGTCCCACTCGCCTGTTATTAGCTGACGGACATTTGATTCGGATTTTGGATGATTTACAAGTTGTAAGCCACACAACACCTTCTCAGTAACGTTGACGGCGAAATTTGGGATATGGTCATAGATCCAAGTAAAATCTGTAGATATGGTCGTATAAACTATATTGCTCACCTTATTCCTTTGTTTGTAACTTGGTGTTATTAATAAAGAAAAGTACGTTCTTCCAGCGTTTAGGTACTCAACAACTGGCCTGTGTTAGAACTACACGCAAACACTCGCTCACAGTTTAAATTTCCAATCTTATGCAATAATTATAATGAACCAGGGCATTGCTGTAATCATTTAGTCAATAAATCACACTAGAGTACGTCATCGTAGCAAGAATACGTAATACGAACGCCGGTCAGACTATGACTGAGGTGGGACTAGGGTTTCCGATTTCTCGAGGTTTTTTAGTTCTCGGGTGTCGAGACTTCTCGAGCCTGATTTCTCGGGTCTTCTCGGGTTGTCGAGAAAAAATAAAATACGTCTAAATTTTAGTTTAATTAATAAAAAGAGTCTTTAATTTAACTGTGTTTATTTTACATGAATAAAATCAACATAATTTTTAACAAAAAAAACAAGTTCTCAATAAAAAATCAGCTCAAAACAAAATTGCTAACTAAAAACAATCATACTTCTTCTCCTTATCATAACTAATCTCATCTCACTAATCTGTAATAAAAAACAAAATCTCTGTTAACAATCAGCTTAAAACAAACATCTTAACTAAAAACAATCATAATTTTTCTCATCATAACTAAAGATTACTCACTAATCTCACTATGTGGGTGGTATGGTATCACAATTTTTGGCAGTTTTAATGTAATTAAATAAGAGATATCTATCTACTATTAATACGAAAAATATAACTGTCTCTAAGCCTGCTTATTAATTCTTATGAAATATGCCCTAAGATAAACCAAAGCATTAATAGATTTATCAGACAGCCGGCTCCTAATCTTACTGACCACATTTCCCGATATGGAAAATACCCTTTCATTTTCTGTTGAAGTCGGCTTGACTGAAATTAATGCTTTGTATAGTGTTTCCAGATTAGGGGTCCTCTTGCCTGTTTTTTCAAATAGCAAAAACTCTTTTTTTATAATTGATTTGGAAAGCACCACAGCATTAGTTGATTCACCATTTCTCGAAACACGCATTTACAAAGAAAGCTAAGCGTAAAAATGTTTATTTAAACTTCTCGATGTCTCGACTTTTCTCGAGCTGAATTTCCCGGGTACGAGACCGACCGATTTCCCGGGAATTCCCGGGACGAGAATTCCCGGGAACAAACCCTAGGTGGGACCCAATTGCGCTTAATTTGAGCCTTCGACTTTCGAGAAGGTCATCTCCCCTTTTTTACTTAGATCGAAGGTACAGGTACACCAAACTTGTATAGGTACTTACGTGGATTTGTTAGCAGTTCGTCCAAAATGCGATTCGTCCAATTAAAATTAAAACGCGTTTCTCGTCCAACACGCATTTCGTCCAACAAGCGGAACTTCAAGAATCCATATGCAGTTCGCCCAAAACTTACTAAGTACTTTGACTTTAGAATTATCCAAAATATGTAAGTTACGTTTCATTTTTATTATTTCATACATTTTTGAAAAATGACAGTGAATGCCAAATATTCATCACGCTAAAACTACTGAACGGATCGGGTGAAATTTTGAATCGATCTAATTCAAGGCCTGGAATAAAACATGCCTTTCATCCCATAAATCAGTTCGCATGGGATAGAAGTAACCTTAAACGTTTCCATAGAAACAACACGTGCGAAGACGTATCTTAAAAATGTCTGGAATCAAACACGCAACTTTTTTTCCTCCTTGGTGGATCTACATTGTACCATACAAGTCGTCTTCTTTGAAAAACACTTCGATAAAACCCGATAAAACGCATTTCATGAAATGAATAAGAAATGAAAATAGCAATAGGTTCCACCTTACTCTCCAACTTTCATCTTACCCAATAAGAAAATATAAAAAGTCCGCTAATAATTGAGAGCTCAGGCGTTACTTCGAAAAGGTTCCATTGTACGCGAAGCCAATAAACCCAAGGAACCTTATCCAATTCCTGGTTCGTCCTGGGGAAAGCACTTTGTTCTTTGAGGATAGATAGGAATCGCGTATGGAATACTAAAATCCGATATTGTACGTATCAGTGTGATGCGAATTCTATAAAGTGCTAGGTGTCTACTCCGCAAAACGATATCCACGTATCGTTAACATCGTATCTTGAATAAAGAAACAATTCGACATTTTTGATGACTTTATAGACCCACTCGTCAGATCATCAGCATCATCAGCCTATACAAGACCAGAGGCTCTGTAGATGTGGATCTATATTTTACAGGTAAAATATAGAGAAGTCTGTAAAAAGAACACTTTTTGAAAAATGGTCAAAACGGGGGGAATAATTTTCAAAAGGGAGAGCTACACCACCGAGTGGGGTATTGATTACAAGGTATCGGTTTGGACAGTTCAAAACAGTTTTTCAAATTTCTGTAGGTTTCAAAGGTTTTGAAATATTTTGAAAAAAGTAAAAAAAATACCTTCCAAACTTCTCAGCCTTCTGCATTTTCTTCTTATAAAAGTTTTTTATATCTCAACGTTATACGAACGTATCGCAATAGTTTTGTCGAGTACACGCCCTGGTATAGTGCTGCGTGTCAACCCAGGATTTTGTACCTACCTAAACTTGCTGATGCGTTCGAATTTGATACGTTTCAGAACTTTTGGCGCAGTGTTGCCAGTGTTGCCACATATTTGTTCAATAAAGTAAATATGGGTAATCTGGCGAAACCGAACATGGCTGCCCCAGGGTGGGTGTCTAATAAATAGATAGAATATACTTTTATTTCATCGCCTTAATAACAGGTTTTACTTAATTTAAATTAACTCTAGATAACAGTAATGGAATTAGCAGCCTTATCGCTTAAAGCGATTCCTTCCAGGCAACCAAAACGAACTTGGTGGTAGACGCTTGATTAAAGTGTGAGTATAATTTAATTGGAAAATAAATAAATTAGATGGACAGATAAAGCAAATTAATTTACGATTTATTTATTTTATGCTTATAAATTTAAATAATTGAACGCCTCACTAGTTTGAATAGTTCGATGATAGTGGATTTGTATATTAAATATATTAGTATTAATTTATAAATTTGTCAAGCTATAATAGCTTTTACAGTTTCTTAAATAATTTACCTCTACCTCGCCGTCTCGTGATGGAGTCCTTTGCATTGCAGTGGGATAATACACGCTGAAAATTATATTTAAAATATTTCGTCATCTGGTAGAAGTTAAAATTACTATTTTATTTCAACAAACTCATAAATAACAAAACTATAAATTACAACTAGTATTTACAGTTATAGCATTGCGATTCAACGTGGCAATGCTGGCAGCATTCTGGGCACCATACCTTCTGGTGACGGCTTAGATTTTTAGGAAATGTAAGTGTAAATACTGTTAGTAGATTCTTTTTAGGGTTTTGAAGATCGAAGATCGGTTTCAAAACCCTTATGGTCTCGCTTTGTCTGTCCTTTTTTCCCTCCTTAATAACTCAAAAACTACTGCAGCTATCAACTTGAAATTTAAAATAATAATACATTTCGTGCGCCTGTACAGATTTTAAGAAAAATAATTGAAAATAAATGAAAAATGAAAATGAATATTTTCCATACAAATTGTGATGCCAAAATTTTAAAAGCTACCTACATAGTCATATGGGGTATCAAATGAAAGGTATCATTTTGTACATTTCAAAATATTTTTAGAAATTTTTGTAGGTTTCATACTTTTTAAAATATTTCGAAAAAAGTCGAAAAAATACCCATTCCCCCCCCCTATCTCCGAAGATTGCAGAGCGATCCATGTAAAATGTATGGAGCGTTTATAGACATGAATCTATATTTTACAGGAAAAATATAGAGAAGTTTGAAAAAAGAACACTTTTTGCAAAATGGTCAAAAAGGGGGGGAATAATTTTCAAAAGGGGAGGCTACCTCACCGAATGGGGTATCAAATGAAAGGTATCGGTTTGTACGTTTCAAAACAGTTTTTCGAATTTCTGTAGGTTTCATACTTTTTGAAATATTTTGAAAAAAGTCGAAAAAATACCCATTCCCCCCCCCCCCTATCTCCGAAGTTTGCAGAGCGATCCGTTTAAAATGTATGAAGCGTTTGTAGATATAGATCTATATTTTACAGGAAAAATATAGAGAAGTCTGTAAAATGAATACTTTTTGAAAAATGGTCAAAAAGGAATAATTTTCAAAAGGGGGGCTACCCCACCGAGTGGGGTATCAAATGAAAGGTATCGGTTTGGACATTTCAAACCAGTTTTTCAAATTTCTGTAGCTTTCATACTTTTTGAAATATTTCGAAAAAAGTCGAAAATTTTACCATTACCCACCTTAACCGAACCACCCATTTAACCGAAGCATCCATCTGAATTGCAGGTTGGTACCTACTATTCTTAGGTATTCGTTAAATTGCGATGTCTCTAACCGGTACTTTTGGTACATATTTGTTGACAAACGTTCAAAACCCTCGGCGCGCGAGTTACACTCGCACTTGACGGATCTTGTTTTTTTTGTCATCTTTTTAATTTTGCATAAACTAAGGACTTAAATAAATAAAAAAAAAAAAATTAAAAATTTCATCAATTAGTAAATCGTAACTCAAGCTCAGATGATTGTGTGTGAAAATCTTCACTTTATTTATTTCCATCGTGTCTTCAATCAAGTACCTAAACTGCATAACAAAAAATCTTCTCTTCTTAACTCCAGTAAAGTTTCTTAAAACTATGTAAACTTTTCGAAACGGAATCACTCCGATTCCTGGAAATAGAAATCAGAGTCGATATCAAACTTTGAAGTGCGCTCACAATAGCAATATTGCCGAAGAAAAATATGACATCGGGAAATAAACATCAACTTAGTTCAAGACGCGGAGTTTACGAACAATTTCCCGCGCAAGTGGAGAAGTTTTTGTCGTACGGCTTGAAATATTGATATTTTCTATTGCGTATCATTTATTCATTACCTACTATGACGGAGGATGACATGAAATAAACAGTGGGCACATCCTACTAACTATCCTACTTCCTATTAATATTATAAAGCCGAAAGTTTGTGAAATGTGAATTTTTTGTTACCTAGGATCTACAAAACTACTGAACAGATCAAGATGAAATTAAATTTCATCTGTTCTTGTATCTGTGATGAAATTTAATTTCATCTTGATCTGTTCAGTAGTTTTGGAAAAATTTTGGCGTACATTTAAAACATAGCCTAACTTAGATAATAGGCTACCTATTATACCGAAAATACGCGTACGACTGGGGGGACTGGGATCACAGTTTGGTGTTAGAATTGTTCTGTAGGGGCGCTGCTGCCCGCCCCGGTGGATTTCCCTTAGTCGCCTCTTACGAGACCCGCGGGAAGAGTTGGGGTGGTGTAGATTCTAAGCCTCACACAGCTTGGTTTGTAAACTGAATATTAATCTGTGGTAGCAGGTGAATGACCTGCTTCAGTATTGCGCACTAATTTGACTAACACCCTGTATAAAATTAAATTGACTATAATAATATAAAGATTATTTAGCCTGCTAGAAAGTATCGGTCATTTCGATCGAAGATATAAAATTTATCGTCCATCTTGTTCGGGCGAGTTCGACAAAAATCGGATACAGTCGTTTTATCGTTGGTCGATAAAACGGTACTCTCTATGCAGTTGCTTTTAAATAAAAAGATCTCAACCTTACCGTTATTTATTTCAAGTCGGTAAATAAATTGAAAAAAAATATATTTTACAGGACTTCGAAAATAAATAAATAAATAATGCTGGACAATCCACATAGGTAGTATCTTGCCCCAAGTTAAACAAATCTTGTGTTATGGGCACTAGACGACTTATAAACTAAATAATATACATTACATGGATAGGTATTTTTTTAATACAAATATCAACGAATATATATTAGAAAAAGAAGACGTTCTATGTATCATTTATTTTCTTTACCTTCGTTCACAGATTTCGCTGTCAATGTGTGGACCAATTTTGGTAATTCTTTTAGTTTTGTTTAGAAAATGATTACGGGTTTTCCAATATAAATATTATTCCCGAGGAATAACTTTTCGTCTCGCAAAACTTAGAAAACAGCTTTAGTGTAAAGTTATTCGTAGTATTTTTTATAGTTTTAGTAAAGAACATAAAATTATAGTGAGACGAGAGATAGCAGGATCATCCCTTAATACCTACCTTCTGATAATAAATCGCCAATCTATACAGTTTTAAGAAAATACAAAAGTCGGTTTTTTATGTGAGAATAGTCTTACTTTTTCAAGGAGCAAAACTGTGTTGCAAGAGTTGACGTCACACCTAACTGTAACAAGCATGCTGTGGATTTTTAACTGAATTAGTTATGTGAGATGATGGTAAAAGACCTGACTGTATGACTCTGATTCCCTGGAAGATGGGTCGACCTTACTTTGGAATGCCACGTGTGTACGTGTGTATCGTGTGTACACGTGTGTGGTAGATACCCTAGCGCCTTCACATCTTGCAGGGACATCGGTAAGGACCGGTCCCGTAGCAACATCAGCGGAGTCCCTCAAACGGCGAAAATACGCTAAACTTGACTAAGGTTATCTATTTATCGTTTGGGGTTGAAATTGAAACCCTTGGTCCTTGGGATCCTGGAGCATACGCTTTTTATAAAGACTTACCAAACTTCATACAAAGTCCACAGGTGATCGGCATTCTGGTTTCTATTTCTGTCAACGAATTAGCATTGCCATTCAACGTCGCAATGCTGCCTGCCAGCATTCTGGGCACTCTGCCTTCTGGTGACGGCTTAGATTTTTAAGAAATAGTTATAAGTGTACATAAATACTAGTTGTAATTATTTTATTCTGTTATTGTAATTTTCTAAATTCAAATTTCAAATTCAAATTAAATTTTTTTATTGCGACCATATTGTACATACATTATATCTGTGTCATTATACATGTATATACATTATATCTTTGTCACAAATATACATTAGAAAGTGCATTTTTAAATTACATATTGTATTAGTTTCGAAAACGTGTAATTACGTAAATTTCAATACGTAAGCTCTCTGTATATCTTCAAAAATATGTTTTTAAGAATGTTGTAGGTACCTGCATTCTTAAAAACATATTTATCAGTTCTTCGCGAGATATGGCCGGCTCACTGAGCCGGCCATATCTCGCGAAGAACTGATAACCGCTGTGTTCTTGAGTGGAGACCGCAACTCGGAAAACGTAGTGTAGGACGCCCACCGACCCGAGGGGATAACGACCTGTGAAAGACTGCAGGCAGATGGTGGATGCAGCAAGCTGAAGACAGGGCGCTATGGCACTCATTAGGGGAGGTCTATGTCCAGCAGTGGACTACAATAAGTTGATGATGAGGTACCTAGGTATCGTTCCACTTCTGGACAAAAGCTCCCTCCATCTTTCCTCTATTTTCATACATAAAAGATTTAAAAAAACTGGTGTTACGATACAGTATATAGGCTGACAAAAGTGCTGCATGAAAAAGGTTGCCGAGCTCGGAAATGAAATGCTCAACTCTTTTTATTTAAATTTCGAAATATTTACGTTCCACTTTATTCAACTTTTATAATCAAAATATTTTGAATGAAAGCTTCATACGTACAGCTAAAAATACTTGTAGAGATAAAATTAATTTACAGAACGGGTTTGCACAAAACACAATAAAATTATGGGTCGGTATATTTTGGACTACATGTCCAAGTAGTATCCATTAATAATGTGATGTTTTGCAACTTTTTGACCCCTAATGGTGATAAATACACATGACGTCTCACTACATACCCGTCGCCTTGTGATATTTCGTGATTTTGCTGAACCCTATCATCAGTCCTACATCTCGAAACGCAAAAACTTGTTTGGACTATATCGCGGTTGTACTAGAAAGCAATACAAGACTACAAGGCCGTTATGAAAAAAATTTAGTTTTTCAATAACTTGGTTGCTAGTTTTTACCGGTTATTCAAAAAATCTACTTGTAACGATATTATAATTTGATTGTTTTAAAAAACTAATAACCGACTTCAAAATACTTAGTATATACACTGTTTTTTTAGATTTGCGGGACAAAAACAAATCCCTCGGGAACAACATTCTTGTGGGACCAATTTGGGATCATTCTCTATACAATAGCAAAAGAATTAAGAAATCAAATAATATCGCAAAAAAAATACTTCGACGGGACTTGAACCCGCATCCATTTTTGGCGAGAGGTGTCGCTTTGCTCAATATCTAAAATTTTTGTTTTTATGGTGCGTAAGCCTCACACTCTGGCTAATTTCTAAGAAATCAAAATATAATATCGCAATTTTTTTTTCGAATTAGCCGTTGTTTGACGCACTATAAAAACAAAAACTTTAGCGAAATAATTTTCATAATCGGCCAAAATTGACGAAGAAATCGCCGATGTATATTATGTATATATAAAAAATTACAAACAATAAATATTAAGTTAAATAAATAAATAATATACAAATAATACAATAAATAACAATGATGAATATTACATACAATATATATTTAGATATAGAACCTCCTCCTTGTGTGAATTTTTCAAGTCGATTATAAATTACTTTTCTGCGTAATAAACCACACCCCACTTTCAATAAAGCATCGGGTAACCAAGTCATCAGCGGAAATCCATTTCGATTGTTGTTTACCCTCACACTTTCGAAATAACTTATTTTTCATTTTTCCAGCGATTTTTCCATTACCATTTTACATCGTCTCGTAATCAAATATCCACCAATCGGAATCGGGTATAATTCTAATGTCAACAGGCGGTGTTGATTCAGGGAAATCACGTTTTCACTGGATTCGATGTTTCCAAAGTGATTTACCGACTCGATTTTTGTGACAAATTCGTAATGGAAATATTTTTGGGTCTGGAACAGATGGAATACTCTGTAGTAGTGAATGTCTTCAACGAATCATAAAGTTTACACTTTTTAGGGTTTTGAAGATCGAAGATCGGTTTCAAAACCCTTTATGGTCTCGCTTTGTCTGTCCTTTTTTCCCTCCTTAATAACTCAAAAACTACTGCAGCTTTCAACTTGAAATTTAAAATAATAATACATTTCTTGCGCCTGTACAGATTTAGAGACAAATAAATGAAAATAAATGAAAAAAGAAAATGAATATTTTCCATACAAATTGTGATGCCGAAATTTTAAAAGATACCTACAGAGTCATATGGGGTATCAAATGAAAGGTATCATTTTGTACATTTCAAAATATTTTTTGAAATTTTTGTAGGTTTCAAACTTTTTAAAATATTTCGAAAAAAGTCGAAAAAATACCCATTCCCCCCCCCCCCCCCCCTATCTCCGAAGATTGCAGAGCGATCCATGTAAAATGTATGGAGCGTTTATAGACATGGATCTATATTTTACAGGAAAAATATAGAGAAGTTTGAAAAAAGAACACTTTTTGAAAAATGGTCAAAAGGGGGGGAAATAATTTTCACAAGGGGAGGCTAACTCACCGAGTGGGGTATGAAATGAAAGGTATTGGCTTGAACATTTCAAAACAGTTTTTAAAATTTCTGTAGATTTCATACTATTTGAATTATTTTGAAAAAAGTCGAAAAAAAACCCATTCCCCCCCTATCTCCGAAGTTTGCCGAGAAATCCATTTAAAATGTATGAAGCGTTTGTAGATATGGATCTATATTTTACAGGAAAAATATAGAGAAGTCTGTAAAAAGAACACTTTTTGAAAAATGGTCAAAAAGGAATAATTTTCAAAAGGGGGGCTACTCCACCGAGTATCAAATGAAAGGTATCGGTTTGGACATTTCAAAACAGTTTTTTTTTTATTTTTGTAGCTTTCATACTTTTTGAAATATTTCGAAAAAAGTCGAAAAATTTACCATTACCCACCTTAACCGAACCACCCACTATTCTTAGGTATTCGTGAAATTGCGAAGTCTCTAACCGGTACTTTTGGTACATATTTGTTGACGAACGTTCAAAACCCTCGGCGCGCGAGTTACACTCGCACTTGACGGATCTTGTTTATGTATTGGGCAAAGTCAAGAACTATTCTGGATCTAAATTTATGTTGACAGTATGCTAGGTAGGAACAATTCTACCACCGAACTGTGATCCTCAACCTGGGGATTGTGGGCATTACCCCCCATGTGATAAAAGCCAATAGAGCGCTTATAGGGGGGAGGCCTGTGTCCCAGTAGTGGACCAATCCAGGCTGTTGAGGAGGATGCTAGGTAGAGCACAATTATTAATGTACGTACCTCAGGGTTATGTCTAGTACACAGATGGCCACTTGCATTTTTGGCTTGTAGTTTTTATCTTTCTTTAGAAAAATTAATAACGCTGCAATAAAACATTACTATCCTATATAGTTGTCATTGTCATTCCTTGCCTGGCTTTACCCTCACCTCACCTCAACAGCCTATATTTGTCCACTGCTGGACGGCAGCGTCCCCCTAATAAGCGCCTTATCGGTTTTTATTCCAGGGGGTAATGTCCATAATCCCCACGCTGGGCATGCGGGTTGAGGATCGCAGTTCGGGGGTAGAATTGTTCTACAGGGGGCGCTGCTGCTCACCCCCGGTTGATATCCCTCGGTGGCTTTACCCACTGCCAGGTTCATACCCAGACCATGACTTTATGGCGTCTACATTATTGTGTATCTGTTTCTATATTTTTTAAATAGTTATTGATTTTTGTGAGTTCTGCTTGCATCACCTATGGTATTAAATTGCCTGACTTTTTGCGAGTTAGGTACTAGATAGAATTATTTATATGAATATATACATGATAAATTAGATCTCTTTTTTATACAATATTTACTTTGACTTTAATTGAATTTGTTATTTTATTTTTATTGTTTTATTCATCAGCTGACATAAATTTTTATTATTATTATTATTATTTTTATAAGAAATTTATAAGTATTAGATAATATATATTGATTTTATTTTTGAATTATATAAAATGTAACATTTAATTATTCGTGTATGACTAGTGTAATTAGAATAGTAATTCTGTACTAAGTCAATAAATAAATAAATAAATAAATAAATAAATAAATAAATGGTGGATGTTTGACAAAGGAACGGTAGTTTTAGGAAAAATAAATAAATATATCTGCGCAAATCAATGACAAGCTCAGAATAAATTTCATGCGGAAACAATAGAGGAAAATTTGTGTTCAATTAGTCACTACGGAGACAATGCAGCGTAACCAACTGCAGTGAACCACTATTAAGTTATGAATTAAACAACAGCAATTAGAGCAAAAACCATTCCGCAATATTAATCCATTCAGCTCATCGTCAGCGACCGGAACGCATTGACCAATCAGAAGGCTGGGCCTAGATCGCGCAAACGATATTTTCTTGCTGTTCAAGTGTGTAGAAAAGATTTGATGTAAGTCGTGGGGAGTCCGTTGTTACTCAGAAGACTGGCATTGGCGAGTGCCAGACTCAAGTCTCGCTTCAATCTGCTCTGGTATATTGATAATTGGTAGAGTGGCATTTCGAAAACAGTTTAGTTAATAAGTTGATTAGAATGAGAGTATAGAAATCACTCTTCTTCGTCGAGTAGCAAGTTTGACTTCCTTTTGCTTCCTTTTACCATATTTTTCTGGAAAAACGACAAAGAATGCCTTGATTTTTGGGTTGCGTCCTAAAATTAAAATTAAAAAGTACGAGTACGTCCTAAAATTAAAAAGCCTATTACTAAGAATGCCTTGATTTTTTGGTTTTTATTTGTAGGACCTGCACAAAATATTCAATCCTTAAAGTTTTTGTTTTTATAGTGCGTAAGCCTCACACTCTGGCAAATTTCTAAGAAATTAAATAACATCGCAAAAATTTATGACTTCGGCGGGACTCGAACCCGCATCCTTCCGTAAGTACCGGAATGTGCTAATGTGGAAGGATGCGGGTTCGAGTCCCGCCGAAGTCGTAAATTTTTGCGATGTTATTTAATTTCTTAGAAATTTGCCAGAGTGCGAGGCTTACGCACTATAAAAACAAAAACTTTAGAATTTGAGCAACGCGACACCTCTCGTCAAACAAACTAAACGTAACTTTAGTCTTTGAACAGGAATGGATAAACTTTAATGTTTCCCCTGTAGGTGGAGCTAACGGCGCTACAGTCCGTAGAAAGTCGCAAAGATTTTCGACTCCAGCGTCACTCGACCTCGTGGTGTAGTTGGTTAGCACATTCCGGTACTTACGGAAGGATGCGGGTTCGAGTCCCGCCGAAGTCGTAAATATTCAATCCTTTTTGAACCTTCAATCTTACAGCAATGCCACTGAAGCAAGCGAAGCATAATAATAGATAGAATAAAATAATTGATGAAAATAGGAGTTAATAGTTGAGCTACCTGTAGATTGTTTGCAACAGTCTGCAGCTAGCTCAATTGTTTCAATGGTAAATACTAGTTCAAATTAATTTATATTGTTTGATTGTAATTTTCTTTTTGAATTAGGGCTTCTGCCCTAATTAGAAGAAAATATGTAATTAATTTCTACAGTCTCTCTTTTCATACCACCTGAAACAAAACAAAACCGACTGAACCCACTGAACTCCCGAATTACCGATTCAGCAATCTAGAGCGCCTCTTTACTTAACCTCATAGGTTTTTTGTGTAACAATTTTCCTTATTTACTCAGGACGGTTGAATTCGGAACAATGCAATCGTCAGTACAAAGAGTTTTGTCTAACCGTACTGGCTAATCCACGATCTCAATTACACTAACAAGATTGCCCACTGGGAAGACGGTTCCTTAACCCCTGGTATTACTGACAGCTGATCAGTGTTTCAGCTAGATCATCTTGAAGAAGGAAGTGAAAACTCTACGTTTGGAATAATACACAACCCGTGGATATCAGTAGAATAGATAGCAGGAGGACGATTTGCTTCCACTCAAAACTCTTTTGTTTATCCACAAACCAAGTCGAAGGAATAGAATTGTGTTATGCTCATTTGTTCGACACGTGGAAAATAGTACGAATTGACGATTTATTATACAAAAAGCCATCCTACTAATATTATAAAGCCGAAAAATTGTGAAATGTGAATTTTTGTTACCTAAGATCTCCAAAACTACTGTACAAATCAAGATGATATTGGGAAAACGTTTAGAACATAGCCTAACTTAAATAATAGGCGAAAATAGGCAGGCTAGTGCTAGTAATCATATAAAGGTGAAACAATTGATTTCAGAGATTAAACGCATTCTCCGACGTAGACGTTTCGTTAACTGCTGTATAGATTTTTCGCATTCCCATTCGCCCGTCGCATACCTACCACGAGAGGTGACTAGCTCTCGCACTAGCCCTGCTGGTCAAAAAGATTAAACCATCCCTTCAGCAATCACCCCAGCTGTTTCCCCCAGCTGTGTCCTCACTCAGGGGTCTAATAAACCTGCTACTGTTACAGTAAATCTTTTCGGCAAAATCGTAAAAGTGCGACTTTACGATGCGTTTACCGCAAGATATATGGCACCTCTTGAAATCCTTCCTTAAGACGAAGAAGGCAATTAAGCAGTGCTTACTCCACTCTTGGTTATGTTTATTGATATTTTTATGAAGGCTTCAAGGGTTGAAAGCGGTGGTAAGGTTTAAGTAGAGTCCTATGCTTGACAGCCAACGTCAAAATCGTAAAGTGTTTTATTGAGGTCTTAACACTGGAATTTGAAGCACAGTTTGGAAGAAGCCTATGACACAGGCAAATTTGAGTAAACAAAATCATTATTTCATCCCGTTTAAACCCATTGCTGAGTATACCCTACCTCTTTATTAAAATCAATAAAATAATAACTCTTTATAAAAATACCTATTGAATGTAAGCTAACTGTAACGCACTATTTTCAAAATATTAACTACAAACAGGCAGAGTACCTGCTAAGAACTCTATCACAGTCTAGGGCTAGGTTATTATAAATTAGTATGATACGTGTATCTAGGTTACTAATTATTAGGTTTATTATTTATTTGTTTCTTCTGTGTCAATCTCATAGTTTGCAACAGACACATCAATAAAACTTGCACTAAATATCACTCAAGAGGCGGCGCAGGTATGAGCCCTCCCGTCTAAACACAACTGTAAACTTAGAGCGAGGAGTCACCTGGACTTTGAAAGGTTAAGGTTTAAGTTCTTTATTATTATCATTTATTACTATTATAGTATTCCTCATCAGTTCAGTCCACAACGTGCATTCCCAAAACAAGGGGGCGTTTGCTCATAATCTCCACGCTTGACAGGTGGATTGCTAATCACAGTGAAAGTGTTGATCAGACACAGAAGCTGCTAATCTTCCTCTGGAAGGTTTACATAGTCGGCTCCTACGACATCTACGGTCTGACTTGGAGATGTCGATTCTTACGTGACTGTGACTGCTACAAAAACCAAAATCAAAAACTCATTATTCCCATAAATACAATAACTGTAAGTTCACTTAGAAAAGGTTAAATTATAAAACTAAACACTGACACGGAATTAAAGTATTATTGATTTATGTCGCTTCGGTGTGTACACTAAAGTAAAGAAGCAACGAAGAAGCTTAGTCTGCAAGTTGTTATTTTTCGAGTTTGAGAAAAACTCGTCCCAAGCTTTTTATCCTTTAGATAATCTGATATTTTATAGTAAGCCTTTTTGCACTGCGAGGCCTTGAAATTTTTTTTTAATTTATTTACTGATCATTTTTGCAACTCACTAGGAGTTTCGTTGTAACTACGGCGACTTCATCCTGGTAAGGCTCTCATAGGAGCCTCATCCACAGTTTAAAAATAGACGTCGCCTTTGCCCATGAGTGGGATCATGGGCAAAGGCGTCCTTATGGTCCCTCTAATAACCGTCGAGTTATCATAAGTTGTCACCAAAAGAATATATCTCAATTTCTTACCAAAGTTTAATCATGTTAAAGTAAATTCACCCAACGTCCTAAAATATATTAAAAATCAAGCTTAGTATTTGAACAGAATGCTGACTTTACAAATGATGTTTTATCAAAGAAAATATTCCCGAACAATCACCTCGATAAAATTAAGGTGATTCAAGCAAACCGATCGGATGGAAAACGAGACCCGCTTCGTCCAATTAAAATTTTATTGACTCGCCGTCTGGGGCAGTAATTTTTATGATTATCTAGGCCACATTCACGTAGAAACTTTGAGTTTGAATAGAAATTAGTTTAAAGGATGATTTTCTCGTGTTGTGTCGTTTTATTATTACCGCAAAGATAACGCCGTGTAAAGAAACGCTCTTGGAATTGATATAGAATTCAGTGGTCACAGTTAGCGATGTAGAAATAAATCATTCTAAAAATGCAAGCCAAGTTTAGGTACCTATGACGTTTTGTGGAGGGGGCGTGCATTTTTAGAATGGTTTAACTTAACTTACATAATCGTGTATGTACCCAAGTACCTATACTAGTAGGTAGAGATGACCCATTCGAGATACCCGTCTTATAATCAAAGAATAGCCAAGATTCATTTTCCCGGCGCCGCCGCCGATAGGAAAGAACGCTTCGATACCCGTTTTTTATACAAATCCAGTCAGCTTAATCATCAAAATCTATGAAACTTTATAGGAACATCAATCTTAAGCGTTGCTTGTATCGGATAAGGAAGTAAAGTTGGACTTTTCGCTTCATTCTTATTTTACGATCGCATAAAATGTGATTCAGTCGATTCCGACGGAATTTCTATATTTGCTATTACAATATATTTTATATCTTTTAAGATTCGGTATTAAACTAAATAGACTTGTTTAATCTGTAGAGTTTCATACTTTGTTATAACCATGTTACTTCAAATTATCCTCATATAGCTTGAACATCATATTATGGTTGAAGTTTTGTTAGTTTATATAGTTACCCCTGGAACTACCCATGGACTAGTAATCGCAGTCATTAAGAGTTTAGTGATTCGCAAAAAAAAATTAATCGCTTGTAATGATCCCAGGTTCAAATCTCGGGTAGGGCCAAATAATTGTTATTGTAATTTTCACAACCCCGTGCCTCGGAAAGTACAATAAGCATGACAACACTCCCTCCAGTCGTGTCGTTCTGTCGTCCCCTTGGAGTACGAGAGTGAAGGTATAGAGAGTGCACCTGTGTTTGCGTAAACACTAAGATAGTCCTTTCTCCACATCCAAAAGGTTTGCAGTAAGAAAACTCTTGTAGGGTTATGCTCGCCTTTGTACATGTCCTTTAAATTGTCAACTTTTGTGTATTGTTTTATTTGTGTACAGTAAAGATTTTAAGATTTAAGATTTTTAAGATAGTCTCCGTTAAGAGTGACCGCCGAGGCCAAAATCATCAAAAATTCATCTTCTCTGTTCACATTGTATGATAGCTATAAATACTGAATACTGAAAGCGGAAGCAACAGCAAAAGCGGCAGCGAATTTTTACAGTTTTTGACGGTAGAATCACGCGCAGTAGGATAAGTTCTAAAACGATCAACCATTCTCTATGTACCGCTCCTTAGGCAAGACTAGGCCTTGACGCAAATAAGCCAGGTACTGACCGGTGTTACGAGCCGTTATGTAACGTGACATACAGCGAGTGTTCGTGCAGTCAGTACGGGGATAGAAGACTCTCGCAACGAGCAACGAGACAGATTTTGTCACAGCGCGTTACGTTTGATGCTCGCAGCAAACGAGATCTACATATATTATAATATGTATAACAAGCTTCCTACAAAAATTACCAACCTAGACAATATCAATTAGCACCATGCAGGAATCCTCATTTTTGGATAACGATAAACGATGAACGAGAAAAACTGGACTACTAGGTAATAGTTTAAGATTTGTGTTATATTTATGGACTAGCTGTACCCGCGACTTCGTTCGCAATTGCCTTACCGGCCGACTAATTAAGTTCACATTTAACCATAGTCTCTCATATTATGAAACGCCGCCGCACACGACGTGGTATAGACTGTACTACAGAGTTCATCTGATGTACTTAGATAGGTATTTATTTAAAACTGTAATGGACATTTCTTAGACTTACCTAATATGGCACTAAATGTTATAAGATGGTGAATGAATAAAATCTGAAATCTGAAAACCTAAATTGCGCCCTGTATCACTAAAAGGCGTTGGGACGTCAACAAATTTACAAAACACATCGGCGGCCAACAATATTGATAGGTATATAGAAATGTCGCATTAACTCGCTGGCTGTGTCGCCTACGTTAGTGTGCAGACTCCATTAAATACCTCTAATAAGATAGTTCGCTGTACTTGAACCCTACCTGTTCATAACATTCGATTCCACCTTTCAAAAGCACAATATCCTTAACCGATAGTCTGCGAATACCACAATTTACGGAGAATCGTACCAAAGGCCTCGCTTACATGAAACTGAATTTTTATAAGAAAAAATGTTAAAACCACCCCTTGCCCTCCCGAAAGGGTCTGACCTGCCATATGTTCTATCGAAAGTCACTTAGTGGGTGAAATATCGGAGTGTTCGACACTGTCCGACATAACAGAATTAGCCTTTTGGGAAGTTCGAGGTATTTTAGATTCTTCGTTTTATTATTTGGTTGTGCTCGTGGTTTTGTCTATGAACTTACCTTACACTGAATAATCGGTTATGTCTGTATGTAAGACATAACCAACACTTTCATGGTCCATGACGCAGATGTCCTACTGCGGCTCAGAAGGCTGGGCATTGAATGCGTTTACATGTCCAGAGTCCAGTAGCGCATCAAATGCTATGGAAAAAGCCAGCCTCAATGGACTAAAGTAAATATAAAGTAAAGTAAAGATGAGAGCATGATATACATCTAGGTAAGTACTTTTTATGTCTATGCGAGTCAATATACATTGCTTCCTTTAGGGTGTGCAATGTATGTGTACAAATAATAACAATTAAATTAAATTAATACAATACTGAGCTTGTAATATAATAAAACTGAACTTGAAACTAATGTTGGATGCAATTAGACTAGCAACATGCGCAGGACATTAGTGCACAATTGTTTGCGCAAACACAAATTCGGATGTGACTTCATGACAGACCAACACTACCGAGGAGATGCTAAGCGCTGGACCAACAGCTTAACGTGATTTCTGAGTTTATAGGCACGAGAGTGGACCACCGCCAACTTTCTGGCTTCGGGCTGCTCGGAGCTGTAAATTATTCTTGCTAGAAAAATCCTTTTTCACAGTTCTAATATTACGCGTGAATAGTCATTGGTATACGATGCAATAATCACATTGAATAGTCAATGTTGATTGGTCTAGCTAGTGATTCTAAGCGAAGACTGATATCGACTGAAATGTAGTCAATCTAGATTAAAGTGTATTTCAAGCAAAATGTTTGCATGACGCCACAGGACCTAGCGTGGCTTTGTCCGATAGCGATTGGATTTGATAGTACCTGTGTATGCACATACACTAAAGACAATGGTGAATTGGCTTGCACATGAAAGATCCTACTACAAAGTAGATAGATGGAACCTACTAATTCAGTCTTTAGAGCCACATCTCATCAACGCGACAGGTCGCACGCTGCAGATTCGCGATTTTTACGCGCATATTTGATACGCGACATGACGCGGCGCGGTTCAGTAGATACGGTTTCAAAATGGAGGTAGAAGAGATCTCACACTTGTTGTTTTATTACGTTTACCATCGCAAAAATGGAAACGTAGATACTACAACCCCTATTTTTAGAACGTCCTTTAAAAGGTGCCTATCGTTTTCTGTACAGGACTTGCGCAAGCATGAAGATAAGTTTTTCAACTATTGCAGGAACGCGACTATTGCAGGCTTGGCGCGGCACATAATCCTTCAGATTCCTCGAGGAGGCGAAGGAAACGCCTCTTCATCTAGTAGGAGAACCCGGAGCACTGATGCAAAAACGTAGCATCCATCTGGGCAAGCACCTGCACATCCCAGTTGAGCTAAGAGACATCCCAAAGAATATTCTACGGTTCCTAGCAGCTGCAAGGGTTAGTGGCGAATTATGAACGCCGCAGCTTCAAGGCTGAACACACAAAGTGGCAATCACAATACCATATCATAGCCGCAGTGACGAGCCACCTAAAGCCAATAAAAATAATTGCCCTTGCGCCACGCTTGAGTAGATAAAACCATGAAAATGTCGTGCTCGGCGGAAATGAGCTTTGCGCCAAAGAATTACAAAGAAAAATACACCGCGCGCGACAACACGCAGCATGTCGCGCGACATCACGCAGCATGTCGCGCGACATGCCGCTCTCATGTATTACGATTACGATCCTTAAGCTGATTGAAATCTATCCATTGGGAAGTAATCCATATGTAGTTCTATAGTAACTTTCATCATCATCATCAACCTATATTAGTCCACATACGTTTGACGCACCATAATTATATACATATTAGTCCATAGACATAGGCCTCCCCTAATGAACGCCATAGCGCCCTGTCTTCAGCTTGCCACATCCAGCATTTGCCTGCAGTCTTTCACAGGTCGTCATCCCACCTGGCTGGAGGGTGTCCTACACTACGTTTGCCTAGTCGAGGTCTCCACTCAAAAACAAGTTTACCCCATCGGTTGTCGGTTCTTCGCAAGACATGGCCAGCCCACTGCCACTTCAGCTTACTAATTCTTTGGATTATGTCGATAACTTTGGTTCTCTGTCGGATGTATTCGTTACGAATCCTGTCCTTCAGAGAAACTCCGAGCATAGCTCTTTCCATTGCTCGCTGAGCGCCTTTGAACTGATGTACCAGCCCTAACGTCAGTAGGTAGTACTAGTAACTTTACTGGGTAGTAAACACTTCAAATTATAATAAATGCAAACGAAGTCAGACTAGTTCCCCACAAACATAACAAACAAACACGTCCCACAACTATTCACTTACTCAAGCATCTATCAAAACTTCTCTAAGCTCACATCAATTCCATCAGCTAAGTAAACCGGCGTTCCTCTATTAATCTTGACTGTTTAAGCTGGAAGTAAAAACTGTTCCTTATACTTAGCGTTAGTTTTTTATTCATTTATGTAGATAGTAGCTTTTTCTCTCGGCGTTTTCGCTCGGTTTTTTATCTGGAATACAAAGTAGCGGTAATGTTTTTGCAAATAACGAACTTTCTGGAATCAAATATATTTTATGTTAACAAAGACATTGAACACTTACCTAAAGCTACGAGGCTATCGAGGCTGGGCAGTGAAAGCGTTAAACCCTCACGCGTCTGAACCATGCATTTAATTGCTAAAAATTTCTAAGCGCGACATCTTTGGTTTATGTAGAGGAACTTTTACCGGGCTAAGACTTAAAGTGGCCCATGTTCTATCTATTGAGAGCAATAGACAATAATAATGCCGTCCGCTTAGTCGAGGGCCTCTCGACTCTAAAGGGGCTGCTAAGGCAAAACTGCAGAAGTAAAAAAAAACCCTTCTACTAGTATGGATGGATGTTTGTTACTCTTTCACGTAAAAACTACTGAATGGATTATAATGAAACTTTACAATAATATAGCGTATACAACAGAATAACACAGCTACCATTTATAAAGATAATGTGTGAATTTTCCAAAATATGACGATAAGTATCAAGTAAGCAGGAAAAAATCTACCATCTGCAAGCTATTCTGGCGTGCGCTGCCAAAACAGCTAGAGTTACACATTGTAATGTATGATAGAAATTTTTATCTTAAATAGTGTTACAAAATAGCCCGCCACAGTATATAAATGTGATAATTTTAATGTCATAATGTTAGTTCTTTTCTACGCCACGCTAATATAAGCTACTCGAAATAATATCCTGCGCAGACGAAGTCGCGGACACCAGCCAGTATGAAATAAAACAACAGGGAGATGTGTCTAACTAACTAATCATTCCAAACTATTAGCTATAAAATTAGCCCGATCAAAGAAAATATCTCTGTAATGTCGTAAAGACATTGCATTGGAGATAGAAATGTGAAGGAAATTGCATCAACATCACATCGACAAGAGCTAGCCGCTTTAATTTATAATTATAAACATTCCAAGACCTACGTTAAGTAATTTGAATCAAGCAACGTAGCCTCGTAAATTCAACGTTTGCAGAACAAATAGTTAGCAAATCTTTGAATAAATTTGAATTCTATTGTATTCTACTTTGAATATCAAATCGGTTATCAGATCTCGAAGATCTGAATGGAATCAAAGGTACAATTAACATTTAGTCTTTAAATTAATTACATGACGCAAATATCTCAAAGGATCAGTTGTTACTGTAAGACATTGTATAGAATAGAACTAATTAATGAAAATTTTGAATTATTGGATTTGTGGCAACCTCACGCAATTGTAAGGGGATAACACACCGCGCTTGCCCCATAATTGCTTGTATGCGAGAATAAATAAATAAATAAATAAATAATGCTGGACAATTCACACAGCATTATCTAGCCCCAAGCTAAGCAGAGCTTGTGTTATGGGTACTAGATAACTGATATACTTAATACAATATACTGCATAGATAGATATTATTATTATACATAGAAAACACCCAGACCAACGGAACAAATTTCTGCAGATCGTACACAAATTTGTTCCGAGGCGGGAATCGAACCCGCAACCTCCTGCGTCGCAGGCGGACCTTCGCCCGCTGCGCCACGGAGGTCGTCGAATAGGTTGTATTTTTTTTCTGCATCAATACGAAACCGACGACACCACGTTAAGTGCCCATTTTTCGACTGGCAGCGAGAGTGTTGGAAAACCAATGTCGAACAGGACTAGCATGAAGAAGATATATTTTTTGCTGAAGGTAAGGGATATTTTGACGGAACTAAGTTAAATATGAAGTTTCATTCGTGCAAGTTAAGAAGTTGGTGGTAAACAGGTACGAATGTGTTTTTAGTTTAACTTTTAATGACAGTTAGGAACATGCAACAGTCCATTGTCTAGGTCTTTGTACACGGTTATTGATAATGTATAAGCTTCTACAACAAAACTCCTAGTGAGTAGCAAAAATTATCAGTAAATAAATTCAAACAAATTGTAAAAGGCTTACTTTAAAATATCAGATTATCTAGAAGATAAAAAAGCTTGGGACGGGTTTTGCTCCAACTCGAAAAGTAACAACTAACAGGCTAAAGGTTTCTTCGTCGTTTCTTTACATACCGAAGCGACAGAAATCAAAAATATCACTTTATTTCCGTGTCATTGTTTAGTTTTATAATATGACCTTTTCTAAGTGTACATTTATTGTATTTAAGGAAATAAAGAGTTTTTGTTTTGATTTTTTGATTTTGATTGGTAATTCACCGACTCTATGTGAACTGCAGGTTTTGCCCAACATCATGAACACGTCCGTGAATACGCCACATTATTACACGATTAAATGTGCAGAGGTTTCAAATCAATAACTTTATTTCTTGAGGCTTACAAAATGAGCTCTTATGCTGAGACTAGACTATACCTAAATTATTTTCAAATAGGAAACAACGTGTGAAGTATTGATTTTCTCTTCCCATCAATTTTTTGTTCAATAGTGGAAGAAGTGAAAGATTTCAGATTTCAATACATTATTCTAATAAACGACCTATGTGGCGCGGCGGGCGAAGGTCTGCCTGCAACGCAGGAGGTAGTTTGCGGGTTCAGTTCCCGCCTTGGGACAAATGTTTGTACGATCTGCAGATATTTTCTCCGGGTGTTCTGGATGTTTTCTATATATAATAAAAAAAATCTGTCTATGTTATATATTGTAATAAGAATATTACTCATCTAGTACCCATAGCACAAGCTCCAGCATTATTTATTTATTATTTCTTTAGGCAAACTTCAGTACTACTTAGCGAAGAATGTTTCAACATACCTGAAAAATACCTATACACGGTTCTAGAACCCCGGATACTATTTTTTCGACAATGGTATAACAAAATGAAATAGATATTGTAAGAAGATATTAAAAAAAAGCAAATCGTTTCGAAACAATAACTTCATAACTTTAATTTTTACGCATACAAAATAAGCACTTAGGCAAGTAAAATTATACACTATAAATATTTCAGTGCATCAGACTTATTATAAACAATTCTAGCAATATTTAAGTGAGTCAGTTGACTGCTGACATTAACGGCGATGAATATCGTAACGCTAACGACCCACTTCTCTCTAGGGCATTGTTGAGGCATGAACGGCTTTTACAATATTATCGGTAATATCGGGTATTTTATGCCGATGCAGTACAAAATGTTGTGGTTATTTTCTGATAATTTACGTATACAATCACAGGGGTGAGTCTATTTGACGTCGGTAACGAGACGTGATTGTGACGTCGCCTTTTTGTATGGAGATTTGCGCTAAAGATGCGCGACTGTGAATGATTTCATTCGAATTATTCGACTTCACAAATCATTCGAACCATTCGAATGACTACGGCAAATTAGTAACTAATTTGGTTAGTAATGGCGAGCGGCGTCGAATAAAGAATTGATTTCGCGTCGACTGCCCGACTCGATTACTAACCAAATTAGTAACAAATACGGTTTAATAATGGCAACTGCTCGAGTCGGGCAGTCGAACTCAATTCGTTATTCGACGCCTCTCGCGATTACTAACCATATTAGTAAAATAAGCACAAAAACTAATAAACTAGTAAATAAACGCGATAAATACCCGTGAATAATTATAATAATGTGTTTTGATTGCGTAAGTTTAAAAAACTTTAGCACAAAAACTATCGTGACAGTGATAGTCAATCAAAAAGATAAAGGAATTATCGAAAAATTTATGTTGAATCTTAAAATACCAACAAACAATTTTGCCTTCGAAGGTATTGTCTGTGAATTCGGAATTCTATTTAATTAATTGCCTATTTCGATTTTGTGTACCGAAACTAATTTTAATTATCTATCTTAAGTTAAGTTTTCATGTTAGTATTTTAGGTTTATCTGCGATAAAACCTCTACATAATCAAAGGCATTTATTCGGGTCCTGATCAAGTAGAAACTACTTGATCGGATCACGAGAAAAGGTCCTTAAACTTTCCTTTTTAATTTTTATGTATTGTGCTTTTATTATATTTTAAGACAAATCACTAAAAATGGACCTAAATTATACTGTCTGATTTAATAAATGAATTATTATTAATCGGAATGAAGTTTGTAAGCTTTAATGAATTTTTATGTAAACTAATGAAAATAATATTAATTTGATAAAGCGAAACTTAAACTTGATAGCAACAAGCAAATTTTCTGAAAATCTCTTAAAATCTTTTATAAACATCAAGCAAGCTAATGAAATTTTACGTTTACCAGAATTCTGACGAGACTGAAAGAGAAGGAATAAAAAATAAAATAAAAATAGGTGATTTGTATTCAGTTGGTGTTCACACCTTCGGGTCGCAGGAGAAATATTTACAAATTATGATGGACAGATAGACGTTTTATGCTAATGAAGGAATCGCTCATATAAATTTATTTTATTAGTGGGAACTGACAAGTCTTTGAGCATAAAAGAACGTGGAATATACTTGCTTCATAGATTAGCGAAGAATGTATCTACCTACCTGAAAAATACCTATACTCGGTCGGATCTAGAACCCCAGATACTTTTTTTTCGACAATGGGATAACAAATTCAAATAAATATTGTTGGAAAATATCGTAGAAGTTCAAAACAATTTTTGGTTATGAAAGTTTTTATTCATTTCATAAATTTCTTTGGCGACATAAATTATCTAGAACCGAGCATAGGTATGAGGTTTGGAAATCAAGTTTTATGATATTATAATAAATAATAAATATTTTTATGGAAACATTAAAAGGTTATTTCTATCATATGGGAACCGATTTATAGAATCTTTTTATTATAAAAAGACTGTTTGATTGATGAAAATTTCAGCTCAGTCGGTTCAGTCATTATGGCGTGAAAAGGTAACAAACATCCATCCAAATAGATTTGGAGAGTGTGATCACTTATATCTCACTTATTTTATAAATTAGTATGATAGTGTATAGAATAATGGTTCATGTGGCAAGCCGATGACAGGGCGCTATGGCGCTCATTTGGGGAGGCCTATGTCCAGCAATGGACCAATATAGGCTTAGGATGATAATTAATGGTTAATGCATTGAACCGTGTGGAGAAAAACGAGGTCATTAATTACCACTGAGACAATACATTTCCAAATAAAAACACATATTACAAAGTTTGTCCATGTTAGTTGGTCTAAAAATCGGACCAAATCAAATCTACCTAGTTCCGTTGTACTAGTACCATTTTCAAAACAGGATTTATTACAATAATGCTGACATAAATAATACAATAGACTCTACTATTAAATGGCTCGAGGCAAATAATTTACTAACTAAGACTAATTTTATGCAGTTTACCAATTCCAATAAAAAAAGCGAACGTCTTGACATCTACTACAAGGAACATCAGATAGTAGATGTTATATTTATTAAATTTGAAAATATATTTGAAAAAAGTTAAAATTATGGCTTATTGAAAAACTTATGGACCTAAAATTATGTAATTAGTAATGTTGATAACATTATTGATATTTATTAATACGAATATTTACTTTTGATGACTTTTGAACCTACTTTTAAGAAATTTTGTACGATAATTTATTTTGGTGAAGTATGTGACACTATTTTAATGTTAAAGACTTTGTATTATGACCATATTTCCTGCAATAAATGAAATTAAATGAACTACTAGGGAAAGCAATCATTTAGTGTTAGTGTTTCAACCTACCATCAGGGGAAGGTTTGGTGGTAGGCCGGGTGCGCAGTGGTCTTGCCCTAAAAGCATAACCATTATTTAATGCATTTTAAATTTGATATATGAAGGTACTTAAAGCTCGGGCTGAATTTAAAAACATCGGTTTCCGGCATTGTAACAGCCTCCAATAAAAATTAATCACATCGGGCTCACATAGCGCTTAAAAAACCCACTGGTGCACGATTAAGGGGTGCCTTATTGAAGTGTTTTTCATACAAACGTCACTTAATGTTTGTAAACATTCGCGATTTGTTAACATAATTGTTGAGCTAATTTTGTTAGCCTCAGGGGCGTAAGTTCGTACAATTATGCCGTAATGGTTCTTTGGTCAGCTTAAAGAAATAAAAGTTATTATTTTTTTATTTTAATTTTATCAAAACAAAAACAAAAGGCACGCGAAAAATAAGCATCATTTATTTGCCGAAATGTTTAGTTCACTCGTTTTTTTACAAGTTTTTATTTAACATGCAATGTATGTATTTGTACGGGTGGATTCTTGCAACTCAATTTTGAAGCAGATATCTTTAACAGATTGAGCTGAAATTTTGTATAAAAGTTTAGTTTGGATGACAATGCATTCAAAGCTTGTTTTTACAAAAGGTTTTTTAATGTTATTAAAACTTATATTATTCAAGAGTTCCTGGTAGTTGTGTATCTATCGAATTAATGGATACATTTTTCGTTGACTACGAAAACGAAAGAAGGAACCGACACACACACACTTTGGACAATTTTCAAAGGTAATAATTTTAATAGAAGTGCGAACGCTACGTTCCGTTTTATTTAAAATTGATTAAAAACCGCTCCCTTTCTCGTTTACTCATTGCAAAGAGGTCTACAGGATTCCACGCTTTTTAACCGACTTCGAAAAATGGAGGACGTTCTTTATTTTTTTCGTTCGTTCTTTAGTAGTGATAATTCGAACTAAGCCAGAGAAATGAAAACGTCCGAGATAACAATTCACTTTTTTATTATTTTACAAAGCTACAATATCGGACCCAAGACAACCTTCTTGTTCCGTAGCTCAACAACCAATGCCCCTACTGACAAAAAACTCGATAGCCAAAAAGTGACCGTTATAACCGTTACGAGCTGTCAGACGACTAATTAAAAAAAATGGAATGGTCAGTAGTCGTTTGAGCTACGAAATAATTACAAAATTGTGAAAATCACTTTAGAAATTCTGAAACTATTGTAAAAATATAAACTAAAAATAAACATAATTTTAAGGTTGATTTAACAAGTCAACATTCTGTTTCTAGAGAGTTTCCGCTCCAATCATTATTACAAAGTAAATTCAGCGACTTATTATAATAAATTAATATAAAAATGTATACGAGCCATCTAAAATCTCAACATTAATTTTAAATAAGCTAACAGTAGTAAGTAAATATATTTTTTTATGAATGATTTTTGTATAGAGAACCATTTCACTTTTTTTCGCGATGTGTTACTCAGTGTCCGGCAAAACTTAAAAATCTGTGTAAATAAGTAAATAGGAATTCGTCGTTGTGTTTAGTTTTTGTAAAAATCATCAAATTATTTATACTTATGTTCAAAGTTCTGTTCACATATGTTGTTAACATCTCTTATCATAAGAGTAATAGGAAATTGCAAACCAAATTCACCCCTAGGGTAACCACAAGTCAATAGAAATTACAGCCACAAGACACTACAGGAAATGTTAATACAATTGGAAGTTTCTAGAACTTCTAAACGGAAAATAGGTTACGACTGCAACGCGCCCTGAACGTCACCGATAAATAAAACATTAAGGCTCCAGATAAATTAAAAACCATTCGTATAACCTTTTATCAGGTAGTAACCTAGTTTCAATCTAGAACAATTTTATTCAATAATCGAGATAATTATTCTGCATGTTAACAGAAAAACCGTATTAAGTTATCAATGATGTGTTTGAAAAAACAACGTGAGGTTATCATGTATTTGATAAAACATAAATATAAACATAGAACAACATAGAACATAGAAACACGTCCGTTTTCCGGAGTCGATTAAAAATGTGATTAATTTTATAGTTTGACCTTATCAGTGTACATTTATTGTATTTATGAAAATAAAGAGTTTTTGTTTTGTGATTGATTGATTTGATTTGATTCGACTTGCACCAGCAGAAATGTTATCTAAACTTTGATAAGGTTTTGTGCCAATCTGATAACCTTGTTTCTGCCCGCGCCTACGCATGCATTGTTTCTATGGTTACGTTTAAAGGTTGTCGGTTCCCATGGGAACTGATTTAAAGGATAAATAAAACGCCAAGTGCGAGTCGGACTCGCGCACTAAAGGTTCCGCGCACTAGGGCTAAGCGTCACTCAATCCTGCAGGTTTTGTGAGGAGGCAGAGGAAACACCGCTCCATATCCTGGGAGAGTGCGGAGCACTGATGCAAAAACGTAGTATCCATCTGGGCAAGCACCTGCTTAGCCCAGACGAGCTAAGAGACTCCACCCCTAAGAAAATCCTACAGTTCCTAGCAGCTGCAAGGGTTAGTGGCGAATTATGAACGCCGCTGCTTAGAGGCGGAACACAAAAAGTGGCGATCACAATAGGCCGCAGTGACACGAAAGCCACAAAAAGCCAATAAAAAAAAATAAGGGTTCCGTAAGACCTTGTGTCTTGCTAAATTATCATGATTCTAAGTCAACGGGAAGTAGGTACCCTGTAAGTTTTGGTCCATGGCGAGAAGCAAAAATTATTTTTTTTAGTGAAAGGAGAAAATCCAGAAACTGACAATTTGTAGTAAATTTAGTTTCTGGATTTTTTCCTTTATTTGTGCTATAAGACCTACCTTCTTACTAAATTTTATGATTCTAGGTCAACAGAAAGAGGTTTTGATCTATCATAAGAATCAAAAGTATTTCTTCTTGCCAAATTTTATTAATTCTAGGTCTACGGGAAGCGCCCTATAGGTTTTGGTCAATGGCGTTTAGTATTAAAAGTATTTATTTAGGGAATAAATTAAAAATTTATGATTTTCAGATTTTTCCCTTCATGTGCATGTGCTATAAGACCTTGCTGCTCACCGAATTTCACAACTATATGTGTACGGGAAGTATCCCGTACCTACACGAAATTCGGTGAGCTATAGGTTTTGTGTACATGTGATTCCCTTGGAAATTTAAAAATTTTCGGACATTAACGGCTGTCACTTTTGAGTGCGTTGACTTAGAAGTTTTATTTATATTGCTGCTCCAAGGTTACGGAGTTGAGTATTTGACGTTAATTTCAACTCGATACGTACGTACACGTGTTTCTGAGAAAAAATGGTTGACAGACGGACAGACAGACAGACAGACGGACAACAAAGTGATCCTATAAGGGTTCCTTTTCTCCTTTTGAGGTACGGAACACTAAAAATAGCATGTGTTTTGTTTCAGGTCTAGAGCATCTATGGAAAATCTTAGCCCGATCCGTTCTGTCGTTTTGGCGTGAATAAGTAATAAACATCCATCAATCCATCTATCCATCTATCCATCCATCCGTTCAAACATTCACATCTATAATATTAGTGTTTGTAGAGTAAAGAGATCCGCTTGTATGAATCTAGCTTCAACCACGAGCTCATTTAAAATGATACAAGGCCCTCAACGTTGCCAAGCTCGTGTTCCACCGGTGTAGCACGACATGCTAATATTAACTAGTATGCCTGTGACTTTACTCTTTGTTCAAGCTTTGTGTCTGTACATGTTAAGCCTCAAGTGTCTGTAATTTTAAAGGCATTATCTAGGGTCTGTGTGTGTCACTTGCAATATGCAATATACAAATAATACTATATCCTGGAAACTATCATTATTTTGCGGATTATAATTAGGTTACCTGGGAGAGACCGCTCTTATTTATTTATTTATATAAACAGTTAGGTAAGCCTATGGCGAGTACACTAAAACTTACAAGGTAGATTCGTAAAAAAAATCGTGAAATGCTAAGTGTAACAACCTCTTACAGGCCGACACAGCATGCCTTAGCGATAAGATAGCCCGTTGTACATTATCTTTATTTTTTGTGTTCTGTTATTTTGTTTCTTGGTGTGCAATAAAGAATAGTCGTACTATACAATATTATGGCCATAGGGAAAAATTTGTCAAAATTTTTGATCGGAGTCTGGGACAAATATGGCCAAGGATTAATTTTGTCTGAGAGAGTATTGTCGTGAAAGATGGGTTAGTAACATATACAAAACACATTTAAATATTCGTAAACCCATCATCTTCTTGCTCCAAGGTAAGGAGTAATTTTCCTTAGTTTAAGAAGGTGTGAAATTGTTTAATACTTTATTTTTAATTGTAAATGCTAGTTCTAATTTATTTATATTATTTGATTGTACATAATTTTCTTTAACTTCTTCAATACTCAATCATTTGTTCCTATCTATAGGTGTACAGAAGTGTTTCTAATCTGCATAGAAAAGTATCTATATGTATAGACTATTTTTTTTTTATTATCTTTAGGGAAATGCGTGTATCGTATGCATATCGTATTGCCACGGGAGACAGTACTATAATGTGGGATACTAACACCACTAAAACCCTCAGGGTGCTCTCCGCCTATGCCACTTGAGGTAGAAACGTGGAGACGATTTCGCGTTCTTCCACGAACCCACAGCGGCTGTCCGATATCGGGCCCCTCACTGGGGGGTGTGGAGAATACCCCTGACGCGCCAGAAACACATCGGCAAAGCGAGAATACTTTGGGGGGGAATAATACAGACCCTGCTGATCAATATAGATCCATGTCGTGCCGGCTCAGAATTTACACTTCCCCGATTCTTCCCGCGGGTGTCGTAAGAGGCGACTAAGGGATATCCACCGGGGGCGGGCAGCAGCGCCCCCTGCAAAACAACTGCGATCCCCAACCCGCATGTTCAGCGTGGGGATTATGGGCATATATTACATGAGATTAAAGGCAATATAAAGCGAAAGGTGTTTCTTCTCTACTCTCAATACTCTACAAACTGATATACAGTTGCAAAACTAGACATACTTTGCTCAACCCTCCAGAATTTTGCCACGTAAGATAATGAGTTACCTAGCTAACAAGCCAGCAAGGTATAAACCTACATTTTAAGTAGACAGGGAGGTTACGAACGTACAAAACACTTTAGCCGACCGGTAAAATAACGAAGTATTTTACCCAAAAACACAAATTTCGTGTCGCCAAGCTGAAAATATTTTACAGGTTTCACTCGAATGAATAAATAAGCAGATTAATTGGCACTGAAATCGGAGAATTTTTAATGTGCGATGTAAAACAAAAAGTAACAAAAAGTAATACTCATCAGTCAAATTGACATAAGAATGTGATAAAAACGTGAAAATTAAAGTTATTATTTATTACTTAATATTATAAAGAGGAAAGATTCGATTGTTTGTATTGAATAGGCTCCAAAACTACTGGACCGATTTGAAAAATTATTTTACCATTAGAAACCCACATTGTTCCTTATGAACAACAAATAAATCATTCTTCCTTTGTCTGGTCAAAGCGACGCGTGATTCGAGAGCTGGCTCACGCGCATCAGCGTTTCTATACAGCGGAGCAATGCAGCCAGCGTCTTGGGGTCGCTTCCAACTGGTATTGATATGGATCTTACTACCTGCAAATTCTTTGCAACAGTCTGCAGTTAGCTCAATTGTTTCAGTTGTACTAATAATTCAGTAATACTAGTTCTTATTCTATATTCTATTTGTTTCTTATATTTGATTGTATTTTCTTCGTTCCTAAAGATTCTTCATTCTTCCTAATATTAACTAAAGATCACTACCATCAATTAACCATAAGGATGATCAGCGAACAACTATGAATGTCATAAATTAACTTGCTGTTACAGAGAAATCCTCCGGATCATATAAAAGACAATAAATTCATCAATGATTAAATCAAGCTCCAATATCAATGTTATGAAGTCGGCTCGTTGTAACATTAATAAAGGGCATTGTTCGTAATAATTGCCCACGCCTGAGTGGCTCCGAGTGTGCAGACACAGTCCAGTTCTCTCGTGTATTAACTTACGTGGGGTAATCAAGTGTACTTGGGAATTTAAAAATAAAAGCGTTTTTTTATACTTACCTATGTTTTTTTTTTGCCCATGTTGTCCCGCTGTGAGGTACCCTCGGCAATCTTTTCCTCGCTCAATTCATTTCATTAGGTGGACCAGTTGATCAGGAAGTTTTACCTATTCTGAGTGATTTATGCACTGTCCATCTTCTGCGGACACAAACTAGGAACGTACTAAAAATATATTTCAATTATAACAAGAATTAGGTATATTTTACTACCACACCCATGTGAGACGGCTCATGTTGACAGTTAACGCAAAGAAATCAATCAAATGTGGTCCTGCAAAAAACCTTACCTTCCAAAACGGGAACCATGAAGAAAATTTAGACATTGCGTTCTTTAGATTTCGTGATCTTTTATATAGCGTGCATTGGAGATTGTAATCGTTCAGTCTAGGTTTTAGGTGCTATGTTCTTTCGGTATTTCGTTCTGCGGTTTCGTGTACTTTCGGTATACCGTTCTCCAGTATTCGACTTCCAGTATTCCGTAGTAGGTAGTCTGAGAAAAGGCTGTTAGAGTAGGTACCTACCAAATCTGTGCCGTTATTAAATTTATCAACCACACGAGAGGAGAGAGACAAAACTTTTTTCATAACCGCATTAGCAAACAAGCAAAGCTGCAAGGTAGAATCAAGTAACAAAAGTACGCCACCGAGAATAAAGTCGTTTCGCTCCATTAGAAAAATGGAAATTTCGCTTCGAGAAAGTAATTTTCGATAAAACAATTTGTCCTCTGGAATACTTCCACACATCTGTGCTGCTCGATTTTTCTGCTTTTTCGTTTGTTTTTTTCAACGTGAATTATTGTTTGGTAGGAAATTCAAATGATAGTGTGAATTCTCCTTTGCTGTAGCATAAAATCTGATAACTTGAAAATACCATAATTAACAGGAAAAAAATTAAGTCCCTATCGAAAGGCTAAACAAAATACAAGAGTATTGATCTTAATACCTTAAGGTTATTTAAGATTGGTGACCTGTATAATTTTATTTACCATTCCAGAATTTATTGTACAGCAAGAAATATAAATATAAAAAAAAACATCGTTCAGAAGCATAGACGGGTGGCCTTATCGCTCAGAAGCGATCTCTTCCAGGCAATTTTTATACTTTGATAAAGATCGTTAATTAATATTTCAGTTTTGAAAATCGCATTGATTTTAAAGAGATTGTTGTCACACAGTTTACTCCATTACGATTTTAATCTCGTTACATTAAAGTAGGTACTTAAACGAAAAAGTACAGTCAGCTAAGTGTAAAAATAATCAGAAAAGTTTCGCGTACTTGTCAACAGCGGCGCAAGTTGAGTGATTCCGAAAGTTACCTTTGAATCCAGTTCGTAATGACATTGAGAGTCGTAAAATCACAGGTTTTGTTGGAGTTTTAAACCTTTTGTTTGGAGTCTTAGGCTGTTTGAGGTAATTTGGAGGGGAACTTTGATGGATGAAGTTCCGCTGGTTTGAGGGGAAAATATAAGGGCGGAAATTAAAAAGGCAGACAGATGCTTAAGTAAATAATGATCATTGGAAGTAGATGCAGACTACCGCCATTTTCAGTTGACGTTTGTTTTTTGTTGCAGACTTTTGTCAACGGTAGACCTAAATTTCGCAGTAGGGTAAATTCCGGATGCCTCATTTTTAATTTGTAACGATTTACAGCAAATAACAGTGATTAGAAAAGAGTTGCAAGATGGAAAGATAGAAGTATTTCTGTATCTTCTCTTTAATTTCTTTCACTGTGTGAATTGTCGACGACGATTGTCTCGACGACCTCAATGGCGCAGCGGGCGAGAGTCCGCCTGCGACGCAAGCGGTTGCGGGTTCGATTTCCGCCTCGGAACAAATTTGTGTACGATCTGCAGAAATTTGTTCCGTTGGTCTGGGTGTTTTCTATGTATAATAAAATATCTATCTATGTAGAGTATTGTATTAAATATATCAGTTATCTAGTACCCATAACACAAGCTTTGAGTAGCTTACTTTGGGGCTAGATGGTGCTGTGTGGATAGTCCAGCATTATTTATTATTTATTATTTATTGTCCCGCATTATTTATTTATTTCATGATTACTGCGTTCACAAGTAGAAAACAGAAGCTAAAGTTAATTTATATCATGGGAGAATTTCCACTTTAAAAAGCTAAATAAAATACTGAAACTGAATACCTCCTTGTGCAAAGAATACTCGACATACTAACTCCTTGTGCAATTAACTGCTCGAGATTTGATTGATTCTTTTTCTCGTAGTCATAGTGTTTAGTTTTAAATCCGTAAAACACGTCCTTATAGGCGTGTCATTTTGTAGGTATATTTTTAACATGTATGTATCTAGGATAAGTAAGTAAACCTACTGGAAAACCATTTGTAAGAAATTTTCTAATTATGTGCTCCGAATATATTTTCGCAAGCCTACAAGCTTCACATCCCATGTCCTCCGTAAACAATCGATTTCCATCCCAATCACCCAATACATAAACCGTAACGGTTCAACTTGGCCCATGATCATCCATTGCCGTCGATTGTAGCAATAATAATATTCGTTTATTTGTTTACAGTCGCTGAGTGTACTTGAGCTCAATGGTGAGAGTGATATCGGAACGGACGGTAAACAATTCTGTTTATATCGGTTTTGTTGCAGCGAGTTTTTGAAGTGAAAACTTCTTTAGCGGCGTTGAGCACTTTTTCTGTAATGGGTATAAAATCTTAAACTCGCGTCAGGACACGTGACCTGATCGAAAAAGCGTAAGAAGGATGGAGCAACGACGACATTATGCCGAAGGAATAAAGCTCAAAATTGTGCAGGATCTTCATTATAGCTAGGAAATTCCTTGAAGTTTTGTTTTGAGATAGAGTTCAAAATCGAACATTATTTTTAGGTAAACAGAATAGATAATAGTACTAGTTTCCGACAACAACAATAGGCCCTAGCTTACGTAATAGTTGCTAGCGTCCGGCTCGCTTATACCTACCTACTTATGTATCTATAGATAACTAATTTCTCGAACGAATCGAAAAGAAAGACAAGGACAAAAATTTTCATTTATTCATTAATATAATTTTATAATTAAGGTTAGGTTTCGATCGAGTCTATCGTATTGCTTAACGGGTGTAAACAGACCCTTCACGAAGCCGTCAACCAAGCATTCTGTACATGAAACTAAGTAACACTGCGCAAAAATAATTGCTGGGAAACGGAATTTATTTTTGGACTTTAAAAATAATCAGATTTTTGTAGCGGGTAATGGTTTGCGCGCAACCGGCTGTAAATAATTGTAATATTATTTAATATTGTAAAATAATTGTAATAGTTTTAATGTGTTAAATTTTTAATGTAATATAAATTGTCATGTTTGTGTACGATAGCGCAATAAATGAATATTGTATTCTACCACATAAATGATAGTACTTTTATACTGATAAAGCAATTGGTGCAAAATTATTCCCTAACCATTCCAAAATATCAAACATGCTCAACGTTAATAATCAAGTTGTCACTTCTGCCGGCACTCCCGGAGTGCAACCCGTCTTTTTTTCTCTATGGGACTTTGAAAAGCCTTTGACTAAAATAATCAATCAACCTAGGTACTTATAATTCAACATAGAAATAAAATACATGAACTGGGCAAGTCACAAGAAAGGAAGACAATATAGATTAGGTTTACAATAAGTGGCCTCGCTTAGAACTTTAACAGTTTTTGGAACTTCGGACTCCATACCATAGAAAAGATACATTAACCCTTAGACCCTCCTGTTTTCGAAAACCGCTAAAAACGTCGATTTACGTCTAGAGATAGAATGCTTTTGATAAGGTTGATTCGGGTTACTTTTTCTGAAAGCTATTGAAACAAGCTATATGACTAGGTATAAATGGTTTTGTATTTATTTTATTCTTATGAGTTATTTAGTGTAAAAACTATCGTAGTTTGACGAATTTATTACGGATGTAACGTTGGTATTCTTCCAACACAAAAAAGGTTCGTAGTTAACCCGCTTACATCCCTAACGAAGTTATTTAGTGGTCCAGATTTACAAGATTTTTAAGATGTTCCTGCTATGTTGTTGGTAGGAGGAGTAATTAACACGACTGTAGTTGGTTCTGTACTGCAAGTTTATTCGTGTAAAACCACGCTTTTTATACAAGAAAATTACCTCTAATTTGTTTTTTTTTTTTAATTCGATATGCTGTTTTAAAATAAAATGATTATCTATTTTCTTATCTCAAGATTCCCCCGTAAGTAATGTTTGACATTTAATAAAATATAAATCTATTTTTCATCATCTATAAGTAGGTCATTGAGTGACGCCGTACATTAGGTATGTACCTAGTACTCTACACTTTACCAAGCTCTATGTGCTCTACCGATATCGCTGCAGTACTCCTGGGGTTTGCCATGACTAGGCCAACATGCCGCTAGATCAGAAGACTGCCACCAAGATTTTTCAGAACTAAAAGACGTCACTGTTGTTCAGGTTTGCGAACTCACAACACTAATTCACCGTATATCTTTTAACATTCTACCCGGAAAAACGTTTCACTGACAACTGTCACAAATGCGCTCAAGGAAATCGATCAAAGAAATCGTTTTCCACGAAATCTAGTGCCTCGTCTCAAATAGACTCACCTAACCGATCGGATAAACGGTTTAGATGCATACAGCGCCACTAAATCACTTGGGAGGTACTCGCTCGTCAATTTATAAGCGAAGAATAAATCTGGCGATTGGGACGTAGGTACTCAATAAATTTTGGCACAGTCTGTGTTGAGTCAGATAGGATTTATGCATTGTTAGTTGAAAATACTGAACGGTTCTTGAGGGCTTTCATATGGCTATGCACTGAAACTATAAAGAAGATAATGAAAAGATGAGCTTTTCAGGTCAAACTCACCTTAGAACCAGAAGTTTTTTTAAATTGTCTCCAATCGTCAAAATTTATTCGTTCGTTTCGGCTCTAAATTATTCAGATTCAAGAACGGACTAACAGGATTAATGATTATTAATAGGTCATTTTATCGCGTACCTTGTGTTATTCTTTCCCCTCCGTTGCCGGAGTTACATAAAGAACTAAAAAGATGTAAAAAGTACGCCCTAACCTACGCCTAGGTAGGTCTGGATCTGTCTCAGATATTGAGATTCAGGATTTAGCAAGTCCAATAATGTTACAATCAAAGGCACTATGACGAGTTTTGCATAGTTTACGAACTATAAAATATACGTTTCCTTCCATTTATTTATATAAGTATATCAGTCATCTAGTACCCATAATACGAGCTCTGCTTAGCTTGGGGGAGATGATGTGTGAATTAGTAATACTTATTTAGGAATTGTTTATGTAGAAAGAATTTATTTAGCGCCTGAGTCTTCTCTGGGCCCGTACGATTTGTTGCCTTTTAGCAGTACGTAGTAGTAGTAGTAGTAGGTTTGCGTAGCAAACTGTCGTGTTCTCGTAAATATTTCTGTTATGGTATGTTGTAAGCTCAAACTAATAAATAAATAAATAAATAATGCTGGACAATTCACACAGCATTGTCTAGCCTTAAGCTAAGCAGAGCTTGTGTTATGGGTACTAGAAAACTGATATACTTAATACAATACACTACATAGATAGATATTTTTTTATTATACATAGAAAACCCCCAGACCAACGGAACAAATTTCTGCAGATCGTACACAAATTTGTTCCGAGGCGGGTATCGAACCCGCAACCTCCTGCGTCGCAGGTGGACCTTCGCCCGCTGCGCCACGGAGGTCGTCAAAACTGAACGTACAGTTCTATTTAACACGTTCCCTGTGCATAACCCAGCGGTTGTGTATTTTGAGGTTCTCACCGTACCGTACGTGCATGACCCACATATGGGGCATGAGCCCTAACTAGTTTAAAGGCATGTAAATATGCGTGAGCTTATCCATTTTTATCGGCATAAACGTGCAGCTAAAATGAAACCGGAGGAATTTCATTCAGGGTTGCCAGTATCCTACCATCAAAAGTGCGTTTGCACATAGGGGGTCGACTCCATAATCTAGCCAAGATTATGGAGACGACCCCCTATGTGCAAACGGAACCTACTTACGAACGAAATTACGAAACTAGAACAATCCAAATGAACTCTCAGTCCTTCTGAACTCACATTCACCCTTCTCCTATTATCGCACTGTGTCAGTTAGACGTAGGTGGGTTTCGACATTTCATTAGGGAAACGAGCGAATCTTTTGGCGCCTCGTGCGAGCCCCGGATTTGATTTTGTGCCTGGTTATCTTTGCGTGCTGAGATTGTCTGAATTTTCCCTAGCATAATGAGATACCTAACTGTGAAATTCAGACATACAATAGAGTTATCGAGTTGCTAGAAAGGTACGGCCAAAGAAAAAAAAATCAGTGACCGTTTCAAACTTGACGTTTTCAATATCCGTGACGTATGCTACGAAAGACTTTAAAATGCGTTCAGATGGCAAAAACCACTATTTTCTGAAAAATTTACAGGTTGATTTCACAGATGACAAATTTTTATGATTAAATGAGAATCACCAAAAATCTATAATTTAAAATAAACACAAAAGAACTAAAACAACATCATAACCAGTTCTATAACGAACACACTTCCAACAACAAAAAATACGAACTTACCAAAAAAGCTGGTCAGTGTCTATTCAGTCACGATAAAGTTCCTCTAAGTTATCGTTCTCAATCAATACTTATTGAGAAGTTTCCCGGCTCCCGGCTGCATTCAGCGAGACGTACCGCAGGGATCTAGCAAGGAGGTTCGTATACTGGACAAAACTTGTAAAAATTGGTTTTTGTACTCCTATAGAAGGAGTATTCTATAGAAAGAGGTCTCGTGGTCACTCTCCAACCAGATAGCCGACCGATGGTTAAGAGGTCGTAACGGTCGTCACGTCAGACGTGATGAGGTCCGATTCTCATCACCTCTCTGACATAGTCCACTATGACCGACTGCTCCCACAACACAACCAACAGGTAACGAGGGCAGCGCATTGCACGAGCAGTCATTCATCAGGACTGCATCATAACCATGACCACTCTGCCGAGAATGACCGACTTAAAAGAAGAAGAAGGGGGTCGCTATGGGACGAAGGTCTTTGCAAAAACCTCAGCTGCACCAGACCAAGGCTAGCTAAGGACTGAAGAGAATCGCAATAACCTGGATGCTCTATGCTCGGAAGTCACTTGACAGAGGCTGACAATGACGGTATAGTTAATAAATAAATGAATGCTGGACATTTTACAAACCTTCATTATGATGATCCTAAAATTTCACACAAATCCAATGCAACCTTGACCCTTGGTAAAACAATTCAGTGTCATATTTGTAGGTTAGTGTATACGCCGATAGTTTTAACATGTCAATGTGCCGCTGTTGGTGGTTTGGCAACTTTAACGTGTGCACTCTCAAATTTTATAAAATAAATGTGTAGAATTGAAAATTATTTTATTATATTTTATGAAAATTTACAGCAAGGTCTTAAGAATAGTTTTTTACTTTTTACATGCTGGTACAAGCCAGCGCAAGTGTGCTGAGGGCCAATTAAAAAGTTTCCGAAGAACGAATGACGCACAGTGAAAGTAGACGACTTCAAGAAAAATAAAAGAAATATTATTGGACTTGTTTTCAACGCACCTAGGATTCGATACGATGGCAAACCTAAAGTGAAGGTTTCTTTCTTACGTTCGAGATTCGATACATTTCCAGACCATTTTGCTACAAAGACCTTTGAATTTCAGACTCTATAGTTTTCCGATAGCAACTCCTTTTAAACATGAGTCTAAGCATTTCTCGTCCCAAGCTGAAAACCTTCAAGTTGCGAGGATAAAAGTTATTTATTTCTCGCTGGACAGCAACCAGGGACGCCTTTTTGTATGGAAAAGTTTGCGGCATCAATAACATACCGTATTTTTTTTATTGAATCAAAACAAACTAAGTTACTGTGACCTTATTTTCTGTGAAGGGTTTCTTTCTGAATTATTCATCTAGAAGGTTTTACTATAGTTTTGCTAGAGGTAGGTAACCAAAAGTGAAAGAAAAAAATAAAACAAAACGTATTCTACAAAACCAACCAATTCACTATGACAATGGTATTTTACCTTAGATGTAAGTAACTACAGATGGACGGACGCACATCAAAAGTGCCAAGTTAATTAAATAAATAAATCAATAATTCTGGACAATCCACACAATTGAAAACATTTATCAATCTCTCCGTATATTATAAGGATTCTACGTGACGATTCTGCAGCGATAGGTACCACCGTCATAGTGGAGCGTAAGCAGAGTTTGGTTTTGGAGTTTGGTGCTGGATCTGTTCTGCAGATTACCTACAATTTCAAGTGTGTTCATAGATCCAATGCAATTGATGGTTATTTAGTCGGTAACTTAAATGTGACTAATATAATTACCATTTGCCCATATAAACAAACAGCCACAAAATAATTTAAATATTATTTACTATAACAACTAGCCATTAATTAAAACTTCAAATCCGATTATCGCCAGCCCCGTTTGACCCGATAAACCCGTGAACATAATAGCGGTTCTACCGGTTTATACCGGTATTAGTGCTAACCGGTATGTATTTTATTATATTACGGCAACATACCTACCTAATGAGATTATCTTTTAATCCAGCATAGTAAGTGTTCAGCAATCAATGTGGATTTGAACCAAAGCTAGTTACGGAGGATAATTACCAACCGTCACCCTGGTCTGCTCTAATTAGGGGGACGGTTGGGCCAAATTCGTTTCAAAATACGTACCTATAAAGAGTGACGATGGACACTTCGAAATATTCAAAGTGTCGACTGGCTCCTGGTACAGAGACAGGACATTATCATATAATTAGAAGCTTGTATATCCATCGAATTCTATGAAATACTCGCGCATTCTATTTTGCTGCTGATTAGCTAATAACAAATTACCATTACACAGCAACATCTAGCCCCAAGCTAAGCAGAGTTTTCTTTTGCAATGTAATATTATTATATTAGAATGCAAGATTATAGAGTTCCTATTTGAGATGCTGAAAACCGACGAAAAGCGGAGGAGGTTCTCAAGTCGACGCGTATATTTTTTTTTTATTAATGACCACCCATAACTTTTTACATAGTAATCGTTTCTTCTTGCGACCCTCAAGGTGGTCCCATTAAAATTTGGAAAAAAAAACAATCCTACAGGAAAACAGGGGATGATTGATTGTTCATTCACTGATTGTAATGTATGACCACGCATAACTTTTACAGAGTAGTCCGAAATTGATAATTATTTTTTTATTAGATATGGTATATCTTAAAATTGGTCCTGTATAAATTTGGAACAAAATCCTACCCTAAGGGTGACTAAATAGGGGTGGTTAATTGATAAGGAATTTTTAATAAGAATATATTTTCGTAATTTATTAAAGTAGGATTACATGACAGTTAATCGCTAAAGTAAGGTAAGTAGCTTTTTAAAAGTATTCAAAAACTAAGCATGTCCTAATTAGTAGACTATAGCCACAAAAAAATATAAAAAATAATTTGTTAACAAAAAAATTAAAGCGCCGTAGATACTGAAAAGCAAAAAATAATAAACCTTTTATTCAACCATAATAACTTAGTTTTTAAACTAATGTTACTATACCTAATAATTTTGTCGGCGCCAAGCAAGCAAAATAATTACGTAAAGCGTGATGCGCAGCGGGCGGTTTAATTTTTTTGTTAAAAAGTTTTATTCATTAAACGTAAAATGCCAAAATATATAATTCCGAGACGATAAAATTTGGTTATGATGAAGCGGTTGTTTTAGTGGAATCAGGACTCTGAATACGCACAGAAAAAATTAAAGACGAATATACACAGTATGCGTTTCTCTCACTATATGACAAATTGACACTCAGGTCTGAATTATAAAGCAAGTTTACAGACAACTTTATTGTAACCTAGAAACTTCGCGCCAACTTTGTTAATAATAGATTCAGCGACCAAAGAGATTCTAATAAGGATTGGCGTCTCCTGAATGCAAATGAAAGCCGGGGAATCCCTGAAGAACTACAATCCGCACTTTGTTTCGGTACTGGTACAGGTGAATTGAAAATGTCAGGTACCTAATGGTAATCTGGTTAAAGAGGTGAAAGCTCGGTCGTTTACTTTGTTTATTTGAGACACAAGTGAAAGAGTGAGTTTTGCAGCACAATATGAACATATCATATCGGGAACTCTGTACGGGACACCTTTATATGATATAAATCATAAGAAGATTATAATGATGAAAAACTCTTTTATTGATGTAATAAATTGATTGATATTTGAGCACGCGCCTACCATGATGGGGTGAAAACGTGAACTGATGTAATAAAAAGAAGTGGAAGGCGCGTGTAACAATTGACCTTAATAATATCGATGATATGACAATAATAAGCTAGCTTATACCTAAATGCACGGTTGCGCTGCACCATACAAACTCATCTTGATGATGATGATGACTTGCGATTGATAAGGCTAATATTGGACAGTCCACACAGCTCATCTACCCTCTGCTAAGACAGAGCTGTTAGGCGAGTGTTATGGGTACTAGAAGAATGAAATAATGTATCAACAATACATTACACAGTTAGATATAATATATTTCATAGAAAATACCCAGAACACCCGGAACAAATTAATATTTGTAGATCGCTGAACAAGAAACGTACATAGATTTGAGATCTTTTATTTTGTTGATTTGGTATAATTTTAAACTTAACCTTATGCGCTGCACCAGATACTCACCAGCCTTACCAACTTTTCTAATCAATTGCTATACCAGAATAAATAAACAATGCTCCTACGGTTTCTTAGATGACTCAACAATAGTCAAAGACGCGACAAAATCTTTTTAACCTTACACAATAAGACATTTCTCAGTAGAAAAGCTACCTTTCAGCTTCGCCTTATTGCCAAGGCTACCCACACCCTGTAGTCATTACCTACCATGTTACTACCCCTAATTTGTTTGGGTTTAAATGGGGGTGAAATGTCAACACATTAATGAAGGACAGGGTATGTATTTGTACCGGAAATCCGATGTCTGTTTTAATGATGTTCTATTTGCACCTTTTGTTCAACATGCACAGTTTACGGCTTTTTTGTGTGATAATATGAAATAGCGTGGCTGAAGCAATAGACCTTGGCGTATATCTAATTAATATATAATTATTTTCAGCAGAGCTTTCAAAACTAAATTTTGTATCTATTTTCACTAACTCAATTTAATTTTAAAAATTATTTAATAAAACCTGATATATCATTAGTCTGGTACAATTACTAGTGTAAATTTTATCCTTGAATACACAAACATACTTAAATAGAAAACGTTTTAGAAGGTAGTGCGTGCGCTTATTAAAACTTACGTAGGTATTACAATGATATTATATATAAACTGAGGTAGATGCGTTTTACCGAGGTCTGCGCGGCAAGACAAAACCAGGTGAATTCACTTGACTGAACTCAGTCCGCTCTGCGTCGCGCCGCGATACGAACTTACGTTGCGGGATTTTAGAGAAAAGTAAAACAAACGAAAATGCCACATTTTGTGTTTCTAAAGTGCAAAAATTATACTGGGACAGCTGTAAAAAACAGGCAGGATGTATCTTTCCATTTGTAAGTACTGTTTAGTCTATTTAAAATGGAAAATCATTAATTTTATATTAAAAAATCACTGCCGCGGCGTTGCCGCTTTGCCATTTACACGAACGAGACAAGACGTAGTGCGTTGCATTCATGAGTGACAGAGAGAACGAGATAATGGCGTGCGGTGTTGTCGGTTCGACCAACGCTAAGGGAGGTTAGGGTGATATGGGTAATATGATCACGCAATGCAACAATATTATTTTTCACCAGTTCTTTCCAATTATTTTTCGTAGTAGGATAATAAAGAGATGGATTTGACTTTCAACATTTGCTTCTATTTTGTTTTAGATTTCCTAAAGACGAATTAATTAGGGAGAAATGGGTACGAGTCGTTAGATCCCAAAGACGAGACGATGAATGGATGCCAACGGCATACTCCACAATATCCTCCAAACACTTTGTAGATACTGACAAGTACGTCACAAAAAAAAATCACAAACTGATAATGAATGCAGTGCCGGTAATTAAGGTCAAATAGAAAAAAATACTTTTAATATTCGGTTGTGTGTTCCTATGTTTGATTAGACAGGTAAAATTTCAGCCCGATCCGTTCAGTAATTTTGACGTGAAGAAGTAACAAACATCCATCCATCTATCAAACCAAACTTTATTAAATTATTATCATAGTAACTAGCGACCCGCCCCGGCTTCGCACGGGTGCAAAGCTGATACTAAATATACTACAGAATCGGCCTCCCTGCCGGTACCGCTGCAACCGCCATGTCCCTGCATTTTAATTCTATGATATCTTCGAAAATATTCATTTACTTTAATTACATGCTGTAAAGGGCCAAATGAATCTATATTAAATGCACGATGTTAAAATAGCTTCGTAAATAAGCAATTATTTCTCGTAAAAAGTAAAGGATATAAACTGGTTATTGTGGGTTATCCCTAAGAGATAGATATATACCACCCGGACTTTTTATAGACCTTTTTAAGGTGTACAATACTGTAGTACATTATTTTGATCTATCTCGTAGGGTTCAGCCAGCGTTTGCAATGTAAGCGCAAAAATAGTATTTATTTACGACATCACATAAGAAACCTCTAAAATTATCAGTGTTCCTCTACTATATTATGCATGTATTATACATATAAACCTTCTTCTTGAATCACTCTATCTATTAAAAAAAACGCATCAAAATCCGTTGCATAGTTTTAAAGATCTAAGCATACATAGACACAGACAGACAGACAGACACAGACAGGAAGCGACTTTGTACTATACTATGTAGCGATTTGAAGGCACTTAAGATAAGTAAAAGATTTTTTTCTAGTGTGCTCACATAAATGTACCTATACTAGGAATGTAATACTATAATTCGTAAATAAACATTTTTATTTAAAATTTACTGTTTATTTTCTTAGTGGTGCCTCGTTACCCCCGTTTCCCCTAGTTCGTTCCTTAGCTGCTAGCCGATGACGTCATAGGCTGTCATTGGCCGTCAGCCCGCTGGCCGCTCGTGTAAAGTGTGAACAGTATGTTCATCTCTTTCTGACAACAACGGGGTCCTATATATCTCTGTGATCTTTTAACGTACTCAGTGATACAAATAAAGTTCCATAGTCCTATGCAGGTAGCTATAGTAAAATATCGCCATGTTTTAATTTCTTTCTAATGAGTATGACGTCTCTATTGGTAAAATCTCATTGAGGTATTTATTACACTTTGCGTTACAAAACATAATTACTTGATCTTATGTAGATGTAATTTTAAATAAATAAGGTTGTAGTTACATTCTAGCTACAACCTTATTTATTATTCTACAAAATATGCAAGCTTTAGAGGAGCATTTGCATTAATAACATAATCATTTTCACTTACTGCCGACTAAGCGAGCCATAGGGAGCTAGGGAGATAAGAAAGACAGCAGCTTCTTTCTGTGTATTTAAATTTTTAAACATATAAAGACAGAAAGAAACAAAGAAAACATTTTCTGTTTTATGTGACATATCCACTGCGATCGCCAATACGCCTGCCAAGCGTGGTGTTTATAACAAAACCAAGGGGGATTGGAGGAGGCACGTACAGAACGTCCTACCCGTCATGACCAACGGAGCTGAGACGTAGACACTCTGCGACACGGCTGGTCCACCAATTTAAAGTCGTTCAGCGAGCTGTGGAAAGAGCTATGCTCGGAGTTTCTATGAAGGATAGGATTCGTAATGAATACACCCGACAGAGAATCAAAGTGGTAGTGGGCCGGCCATATCTCGCGAAGAACCGACAATTGGGATAAACGTGTACTTGAGTGGAGACCGCGATTCGGCAAACGTAGTGGACGCCTTCCGGCCAGGTGGGATGATGATCTGCGAAAGACTGCAGGCAGGCAGATGCTGGATGCGGCTAGCTAGCTAGCTAGCACGGCGCTATGGCGTTCCTTAGGGGAGGCCTACATCCAGCAGTGGACTAACAGAGGCTGATGATGATGATGATGACGTTCAGAATTGGACGTACCTATGAGTACGGTACAGGTTGTCAAATTGGTCACATTACCAACAACGTTTTTGATTTCAGCTCGGCCACTGAGCGAACCTTGATGATCCTATTTATTTTGTATTTATTAATTTAGCAACTAATACGATTAATTTAACCAATTACATTTTCCCCTGTAGGTGGAGCTAACGGCGCTACAGTCAGTAGAAAGTCGCAAATATTTTCGACTCCAGCGTCACTTGACCTGTAGTTGGTTAGCACATTCCGGTACTGACGGAAGGATGCGGGTTCAAGTCCCGCCGAAGTCGTAAATTTTTGCGATGTTATTTAATTTCTTAGAAATTTGCCAGAGTGTGAGGCTTACGCACTATAAAATAAAAACTTCCAATTACATTAGTTATGTACATAGATTGAAATTTTAATAAAATAGTACCTATTAAAATTATTGTTAGGTACATGTCTAAATTAGTCAAATAAATTGAATTATTGGGAATAACATTAAACAACACAAATATATATCAAATAGATTACACAAGTCAAATTAGAAATTATTTAGTCGAAACATAGGTACATACATGCACATAATAAGATGGGTATGAAATTTAAATAATAAAAACTAGGTGCACCCATTCATACATCACGCTCACAGAACCTCAAACACACTGACAGAATCTCACCCAGGCTATCCGCAAATAAGATGATATATATTATGTTATAATATATTATGATACCTTTAATTTTTTATGACACTGTTACTGCAAAGATTCTACTATTTGTAGTAAACGAAGGAATTTTCCAAACCATTGAATAGTTATTGATTATTCCATTCTCGTTTCGAACAATGTCACAGGTGTAAACGCTGTTGAGATAAGCGCGGTTACGTGAATTACCTATGAGCTTAACCTGGCAGTGGTAGCGGTTTAGATATTTGGAATTTTTAGTTTTTTTCCTAGATGACTTACTATTTTATGACATTAGTATGGTACTTTTTTCTGAATAAGATTTTTGGGGCCTCGTGGGCTAACATTTTCATTGATTATGTAAAAAAAGGTAAAAATATTAAAGAATCTAGAAAAAGCCAGTTTTCGTCACAAAAACTTACTTTACTTTGCTAAAAAAACCCATAAGTTGAAGAAACACGTAAGTGTCGCTTGTTTTTTTGTATTCATTTAGTCATGTCATGAGAAAAACACTCCACGGCAACTGTTACGTTAATAGATAACTACAAATTTAGTGAAGTTATATAGATTTTATAAGTAAGAGTGCGAGACTTAATTTTAACAATGTAAAAAAGTAATATAAGTGTGCTTATGTATATCATAATTGAATAAAAAAATCAATAAAAACACCATAATATACAATCAGAATCAGAAAAGATTAAAGATTTTATCTTTCAAAAACGTTCGAATAAGTCGGTAGTTGTTTTAAGTATATTATAATCAAATTATAATAATTAAGAAATAAAAGGCTTTTCTTAATTTATTCATACAATCAGATATCTATACACATTACACTGCACTGTATTTTCATTGAACATTAGCTGAAGCCACTTACATACCCAGTAGCTAGACTACCTACTGATTACGTACCCGGAATGGTAATCTAATAAGACAACAATTGGTGTATTAGACTTGCATGATACTCCACCGTGGTAATTGTTTCCACTTACCATAATAATATTGGATTGCGAGGCCAATGGTGACCTTATTGACCGTTGGCTTATGTAAGATGTCACTAAAATGTATATTATGTCGAAAAAATAGTGGTAGACTCCATCTTTTACTTAGTGTGTCTTTTACATGCAATTTAAAAAAAAAAAAAAACGCATGTACATAAGGTACATATATGCGCATTTTTATGACACGAGCTGAATAGGTATTTGCTATTTTATGAACCTCGTTTGTTAAATTGAACGCAAAAATAAAATTACGTAAATGGTTAGCATTCTTCAAATTATTTATTTCCAAATTCATAAAATGAACAACTCAACGCCCTAGTCAGAAAGGAAAAAGCTCATCACAAAATTAAAAGCAAAATATTTCACCTGAAGCTGTGAGATAAAATATTATTTAAATCACGAAAATGTAAAACGCGGACTCGCGAGGGTTATCGGTTTAAAACGTTAACGCCACGAACAAATGTCATTGTAAGGATTTTTTATTCACTTCTTTCGTTTTATTCATTTTTCTAGTTTCACGGTATTTAAAGCACCTAAAGGCATTTTATGGACGCAGTAGTGTCATGCTGATTAGTTTTGTGTGTCGTTATGATTGTCATCAAATTGACAAGTCTTTGGAGTTTTGTTCTTCTTGGGTATGTGTGCTCACAGCCATTCGATGAAGGTAATTTTATAAAAAATCTTATAGCTATGCCCCGCTGTAAGTCAATTGATAACGGATGACCTTGGGTTTGGTTCTTTGATCCCCGGTAAACTTGGTCTTAGTAGAATCATAATATGATAAAGTACCAAATTACTTCTAACGTTGTTCCAGATCCTAGATACTCTTGGTCAGGCAAAATGAACAAACTATCCAAAAGATTCGAAATAAGAAGCAACACTGCCCACCAAGCAAAAAGCAACTTCGAAAAATTCGCAAACCAAATGCATCACATAGCTAAAAGTGCGAACGCTTCTGTCCTATACAAAGTAAAGGTGCAGATAGTGCCGCACAAAAAAAACTTGAAGAAAAAGATGAGAAAAGGTTTATCGAAGAAGTTTAACGTGCCTTTGAAGAAGAATAGCTTGAGACTATCTGAATTTGAGTCGTTCCTGAGAAAAGTGGCAGAGACAAACGTGAAGCATGCAGTGGGAAGCCCTGACGTATCGACCTCAACAGCCGCGTCGCTTAAAGGCGTAATGTCCACAAGGCAGATTACGTTAAAGTTCAAGCCGATTCCTTCAAAACTCAGGTACGCGAAGATAATACGGCCGGTTAAGAAAAGGATCATAACCTTGCATGTTTAGGAATGTAGAATTAGGAGGTCTTTGTATTTTTGTAAGAAAATATAATTTGTTTTCATAATATTTTCCAAGATAAAGCTTTCTTTAAAGTTCTTCTATAGTTTACCAATTTCTGTCTAGGGAAGTACCTATTCTTTAATCGGAGGAATATTATCCCTGCCGATAAAAATGCTTTTGTTATTTTGTGATTTGTATCAATGGTGTAAGTGGAAATTTTACATTTTTGTAAGAAACTAGGTATTTATATTTGTTTAACCAAATACAATTTTGTTACTTTTCACACTTTTTATTATTATTAGTTTGAAGTAACTGTAAAACTAAGGACTCCTTCCATTTCCTTCAGTATTCTGCACTTTATTTAAAAGTCAAAGCTCATTATTATATTCTTATCGAACCTACAATTTTATCCGAACGAAATGCGTCACTGGTCTTACATATCATAGTTGATTTAATCCGTTCGAACAAAAGGTAACTACCTACTGCAATGTTCAAGTCCAATGAACTGGAGGCTCAATAGCCATGTGACGTCACAAACAATGGGACAAATTGGTCAGCTGTTGCGCATTGTAGCACGGTCAGTGCTATGCTCATATTAATGATTGTAAGGCCTACATTTTTACACCTTTGATTATTTATAAGACGTTTAGATACATCGCGTCGCGTTGCAAAAATACTAATAAAGACAGACCAACTTTGGGGTGCTATTCTGCGTGACAGCTACTTCTTAAACTCTCACAGAGACTACTAGAAGAAGAAGAGAGAAGAAAATAATTTTATTTACCTTACATTTATTAAACAACATAATAGCTAACTAAACACAACATCATTCTTAAATCCAATTTTTGTGCGTAGCAGGTTTAGGGCAAATATGGCCTGCACTCAGCATTATGCTGGATAGACCTGGTGTGTCTAACCAGCGCTGGTTTTCAGTGCAGGCCAAAAACGGGTCACGTCACGACTATCCGTGGTAGTGCGCAATTCTTTCAATTAATGCTATAGTTGTAAAGAAACTCACATAAGATATAGTTTTTACTTACCAGAGTGTCGAGTTAGTACAAATATATGCTCAAAAAAAGTCAGCGAACGTGGGTTTGAAGATTTAGAGGCCAAAATTTGGACGGCTTCGATAGTCTCTAGACATATTAATAAATCAAAGAACACCTATGAAGCACAATTTATTATTCCTAAATTTGTTCGAGCTAACTGATAAGCAACCAAACGAAAAGTTTGGACAGTGCTTCTGCAGACGATGAACCTAAAAAAGCGAACTCTGGGAAAAATACTTCAAAATATAAAGACATCAAATTGCAACGGAACCCATTCACTCTGCATTCCGTTTTCTCATGCAATTTCAAGCTCTTGCTTTGCAATTTTATTTCAGTAGGTAAGGCGAAAAGTAAAGCTGTGCCCTGCATTCCTGAACTCGCATGCCCAGCGTAGGGATTATCGCATTGCCAAACCGGTACGAGCTAATAAGGTGCTTATCAGGGGACGCCGTTGTCCAGCAGTGAACTAGTCTTAACTGATGTGTGATGTGGTGAGAATATCGATAGGTACGCTGCATTTAACAATTCCATTTCAATTTCCACTTCAAATTACTTGACTATGCAATAATTTAAATGTTTAAAAATAAACTGGGAATTAACAAGTATTTATTAAAGCTAAATTCACTTACGACGGGATATTTACCACGATTTGAGTTTTGAGCTTTCCAATATTTCGGCACAGTTTCATGCGCCATGATCACGGAATAACTGACGGCACTGCGAGTGAGTTGTTATTGGCAGATATATCGAACTAACCTCATTTTTTGTCTTTTGTACAAACAATCTGTTTCAAATATAAGTTCCTAGGTACGAAGTGTCTGTCAGGATTTTTACTCAACTAAACCATTTTAAATTGAAGTCCAAGCGCTATTGTAATCAGATCTCGAACGGTAGTGTTGTTCTCGGAGCTTAGTGAGTGATGCATCGCGATAGCCGGCCACTTACCGTGTGTTCACTCGCTAGGGAGGAGACTGGTCGATGAAATATACACGTCTCACTAAAATTAAATAAAAAAAACTTGACAATCCACACAGCATCATCTAGCCCCAAGCTAAGCAGAGCATGTGTTTGTGGGCACTAGATGAATGAGATACAAAACATTATATACATATATTTACAATACAAAGAACACCCAGAACACTCGAAATAAATATTTTTAGATGGTACAAACAAATTTCCCAACGCGGGAATCGAAACCGCAACCTCAAAAGTATGTTGTTTGTGTTGATTTACGGATGTCTCAGTTGTAACAACGCTGAAATGGAATTTAACAATGGCTTAATAATTTAACTGTGGATAAGACGTAGATCTGAACCTGGACCTACAATAACATAAGAGACTGCTATAAGTTAAGGAAAATTTGCGAAGCTGCAAACAAAAGCTAAAGCTGGATAGTATTTTTACCAGTGCCATAAATCTCCAAACAATATAGATAGATGGAAGAAAGATCAACAGTCAACCAATATTGTAAAAATAATCATTTCCTTTCATTTTCAATAATGCATTTCTTTGCAAAGATTAATCCTTATCAGTAGGTAACTAAAACTGTTAGTGAAAAAAAAAGGTGTCATATTTTTTGATTCTGTTGTTTTATTCTATTTCCTGCAAAAGTAAATGGTTTAAAAAATTCTAAGCATTCAGTTTTTTTTCTTATAAATTGAGAATGACGCCCATCTCAAGCGACCCTGTATAAGGACGAGTGGTTGATGAGTGTGAGTATACTTATTAGTTCGCGGTTTCCTTCTTAAACTTTTATCCCTTTTAATCGTTATACAATTTGTTTTGCGGCATGCTTGGAATTTGCTAGATTTATGAGTTAGCTCACGAACATCCAAAGCAAATAAGTATCACAAAAACTATCAAAATCGACAAACTTCTTACAATGTTACCCCATCCCTACCGCACAAAGCGCTGCATGTCGTGAAAGTGTTGATGGTATCGCCGGGGATGAAACTCGCGACTAATGTAAGCTCCTTAAAAGCTCAGTGAGAAGGCTTCTTTATGCCGCCGCACTGGAGATTCTGATGGTTGCTCTTGTGATAAGTGACTACCTACACTTTAGAGACTATAATAGGTACTTTTAGGAGGTTAGGTAAGTTTGTTACCTTCTAAGTTTATAACCATACCAGAGATTATATAATAGTACTAACGTATAGAATGGGCACACCTCGCCCTCCACCTGATCGAGCTTCCCCACCCCGCCAGCTCCTAGTCGAGTTCGGTTTGCCTTTCAAATGTGAGGGCGCATGGCGCACTTACAAGGCGCAGGCATGGTTAATGATTTTGGCAGACGTCGCCGATTGAGAAGGAAATGCTGTGAATTAATTAAGGACAAAGAGCGGCCTTATCGCTTTGAGCGATCTCTTCCAGGCAACCTTGGGTTATATTTACCTACTGCTAGCCCTAAGAAGAGGCATACCGATATCATAAAAAAGCGAATGGTAAATGGGCGAATGGTTAATGGCTCATCATACCGCGACAGTGGCCAGTCTGTCCAATCCTCAGTAGCCGGTCTGCAACCACCAAGTGTCCAATCTGCGGCGTCTGTGGTAAAAACTACATTCACATCTATCTGTAACATCCCAACGGCTTAAAGTAATTTATTACTGCAGTAAGAACGCATTTAATTCGTTTCCACCATCAAGGTTATTAAAAACGGCGCTGTACGAAACCTTTTGTCTTTTCGGAAAATAATTTTATTTTCACATTTTCCAGTTGAGATTTATCAGTGTTGGCAAAATGAATTAAAGTTGCTAATGGAACTATTTGTAAGTAGTACTAGGTCTAATTTGTTCATATAATTAATTAGTATTGAATTAAAATGGGTAGGCGTAAATAGATAAAAAACAGTGTGCGTAGCGTCTCGTCGCAATTGCATGAATTTAGATGGCGTGTTTTTAAAAACGATAAACCGACTTCAAATTCTTCTAGTGGCGACATCTAATTAAAATACGAAGTCTTATTTAGTTTGATGACACATCTCTCTCTATACTCTCTAGACTCGCGCACTAAGGGTTTCGTTTAGTTGTAAGACCTTGTTTCTTGCCAAATATCATGATTCTAGGTGAACATGAAGTACCCTGTATATTTTGGTCGAGGGAGAGAATCACATATTAGATTTTTTTGACGTGACAACGTCTTATAATTCGATAGAGCCGGCTGCACGCACGAAAAAACATGACTCATGCGGCGTTACCTCGCTCTGGGGCGTTCCATGTAAGCCTTGAAGTGCAAGCGAGAGCGCGGAACGAGCGAGAAAGAAGCACAATCGGCCTTTGCGTTCGGCAGCGTTCGACATCCGTCTCCCTCCTACTTGAGTGAGCGATGCGTCTGCGTCTGTCGTGGACAGCTGCTATACTATAGTACATTTACATGTTTTGATCGATTATCAAGTGCAGTGAAAAGTGAATGTGGTGTCAATTGTTTATTTATAGCAACGATAATTACAGCGATAAAGGTAATGATTCTTTCGATCATCATCATCATCATCATCAGCCCATATTAGTCCACTATTGGACATAGGCCTCCCCTAATGAGCGCCATAGCGCCCTGTCTTCAGCTTGCCGCATCCAGCATCTGCCTGCAGTCTTTCGCAGATCGTCATCCCACCTGGCCGGAGGGCGTCCTACACTACGTTTGCCGAGTCGTGGTCTCCACTCAAGAACACGTTTACCCCAGCGGTTGTCGGTTCTTCGCGAGATATGGCCGGCCCACTGCCACTTCAGCTTGCTAATTCTTTGAGCTATGTCGATAACTTTGGTTCTCTTACGGATGTATTCGTTACGAATTTTATCCTTCAGAGAGACTCCGAGCATAGCTCTTTCCATAGCTCGCTGAGCGACTTTGAACTGGTGGACCAGCCCTACCGTGAGTGTCCACGTCTCAGCTCCGTAGGTCATGACGGGTAGGACGCACTGATTGAAAACTTTAGTTTCAAGCATTGTGGTATGGATGACGAGAAGACTCGACGTAGTTTCCCAAACGCTGCCCAGCCTAGCTGGATCCTCCTCTTGGCCTCCTTCTCAAAATTATTTTTACCCAACTGCAGAATTTGTCCAAGGTAAGTATACTCGGAAACATTCTTTCGATATTAATTATATATTCAGTGATATATTGTCGAATATTCGTGCTTTCATCATTAAATGAATAGCATCGGTCCGCTAGTCCAGCTATTGTAGGTTATGCTATAATTAGCTTGGGGCTAGATAATGTTGTGTAAATTGTCCAGCATTATTATTTATTTATTTAATTGACAAAATGAAAACAATAAGTTAACAGAACTATTTCACGATGAGTAAAAAATCGATGGCTTTACTAGGTATTCAATCGAAATAATTATCGACCGAAGCTATGATTTAAAAAAATTAAAACATAAATAATTAAATCTTCCACATATCACAACAACGTGTCTGAAATGACAGGTTGGACCAGCCATCCGTCAAAGGGAACATTTTCTCCTATATCAAACACATTGAGGCGGGCTTTTTAAAAACTAGATTTACGAAAATTTTAATCTTTCCAAATTTTTAATTTTAAATGTAAGATTTATAAACAATAATTTAATCATTGTTTATTCTTATAATGAATTATTTAAAATTATTACTTTTATATACCAAATTACAATTAAATTTGCAAAAATAATTAAGTAACTAATTGAAAAAATTTAATTATGTTATTAAAATAATAAAATCAAAATTTAACTTTTAACAATTGAGTAGAAATTTAAACAATAAATTTTATTCAAGTATTTTGTTGTATTTTTATTTTTTAAATTTAAAATGATTTTCTGAATGAAGAATTTTATGATTTTTTTTTTAATTGTTTCGAACGACGATTTATTTTGCAGAACCGCTTACAATCCCACCATGGAAAAAAAGCCTGACGAACCAGAGGATGTCACGAATAAGCCACTACCTTCGATGAGTGAACCCACGGAGGTTCAAGATGCTGTAGCATCTACTTTAGCAACGCCATTCGCGCAGCCAATAATCACGCTTCAAAATCGAAAGTTGTAAAACAATTGCTCAACGCACATTTATGGTTGTAAAAACTACTAAATTGTAAAAAAAAATTGACATAATTGTATTTATGCGTACAAATAAATCTAACTTGATCAATTTCATTGTGATTTCCAATTACCTCCTTCTCTATATACATACAAATCTATTAAACAAATGAAATTAAAATTTTCTTTTGAAAAATGCTACCATTCCATCAGTATTTTCTTAAGACGTTGTCACGTTCAACTATCGTCAGTAAACCGACTTTACAGACAACCAATTTTTTGTTAATAAACTATAAATTTACGGTTTTCAGATTTTTCTCTTTATTTTTGCTGTATGATTTACCATGCTTCTTACCAATTTTATGACTCTGGGTACACGTCATCAAGTACCCTATAGGTTTTGGTCTATAGCAAGAATCAAACGTATTTATTTTTGTGAATAAACTACTAATTTACTCTTTTCTGATTTTTTCCTTTATTTGTGCTATAAGGCCTAGCTTCTTGCCAAGTGTCATAATTTATGATTTTCATTGTGAATAAATTAAAAATTTATTTTAAAATTTATGGTTTTCGGATTTTTCCCTATACTTATGCTATAAGACCTTGCTGCTCACCAAATTTCACGATTCTAAGTCTTCGGGAAGTACACTATAGGTTTTGTGTGCATGTGATTCCTTTGGAAATTGCAAAATATTCGGACATAAACGGCTGTAACTTTTGAGTGCCTTGACTCAAAAGTTTTATTTTTATCGCGGCTCCAAGAGGTTACGGATTTGAGTATTCGACGTTAATTTCAGCTCGATACGTCCACGAGTTTCTGAGAAAAGAGGTTTGACAGACTTGAGACGAACAGACAGACACAGACAGACAGATAGACAGACAGACAGACAGACGGAGAACAAAAAATCCTATAAGGTTCCTTTTTTCCTTTAGAGGTACGGAACCCTAAAAATACGCGTCGACTTGAGAACCTCCTCCGTTTTTCGTCGTTTGAAAAATTTGCATTAATTCAGTTTTAGGCCTGGAAATAATTTTTTTCGGAGTAGGTAATTCTCGAGAAGCCAAATGACCTTAAAGGCATTTACAAATGGCTCTATGGACATTTTGCTATCTCTTAACAGCCGAATAACAGCAATCCAAACATCCAAATAAGGTTTCCTACAAAATTGAGTACACAAGGCTATAACTCACTCACTTTCTTCGCCCGAGGAAGTATTAGGGAAGTATCTACACGATAAGAGCAAAACCAAACAAGTACCACATAGATTAAATCGAGAAGTTTCTCGAATCAGTCGGCTCTTGTGCGGTGTCTATATCAAGGGAAAATGGGTTTTGGGTTCCGTGGAATGTGTGTCAAAACCTTGAACGTTATAACCTTTAAGGTTCAATGACAGAGCTATACCTCTTTACCTGAAATCTGAAATAGGTATTGGTTTTCTGATTTTATGTCCGTACAATATATCAGCATTCCAATTCAACCTTCAGTAATAATAACTGCTTATTAATCATACGAACTATAATTGTTCCTTCAGCTTGCCGCATCCAGTATCAGATGTCTGCAGTCTTTTACAGATCGTCATTCCACCTAGCCAGAGGGCATCCTACACTACTTTTGCCAACTCGCGATCCCCACTCACGAACAAGTTTACCTGCCAGCTGCTGGGGTACCAGCAACTTTCAGCTCTGCGGGAGATATCGCCACATATTGATCCCTGGTCATTCTTGGAGCTATATCGATAACTTTGGTTCTCTGACGATTATATACGAATCCTGTCCGTCAGAGAAACTCCGAGCATAGCTCTTTCTTTCATATTCAATCAGTTGGCATAAATTTGATTTTAAAATGTACGGAACCACTAAAGCAATACACCAAACTTTTATGCACAATCAACGCATATTCACAAGTTGTCGCGTCACGGGACTAGGAACTTTCCAATTCGGTTGGCAGTCAATTCAAGAGTCGCAAGTTCGGTCCCCGATCGGGCACAGCCTCTATTTGACACGTCTAACTCAATATTACATTTGGGAGGCTATATGGCTCTGGGTTTAGATGGCAAGCCAATGAAAAATCGACCTTTGTCCGTGGTTCACCTGCATGGTAAAATGTTGGAGTAACCACTTACCAGAAAGATCTAGTTGCCAGTTTCGTCAGATATCTGGCGAACTAAAAAATGACATAACGTGCCTAGGAGTGATTCATAAGATAAATGATTCAATATTCATAGTACCTAAAAAAGCAATGTAAATTATAAATATGGCACAAATTCCTTTACTATTTGGATAATCATGTGAGCAGATATTCAGCGGTTTTGAAAAAAAACTAGAATAGCAAAGTTTGCTAAAAACTTTGATACATTTCATGACCTGAGCTTGTTAAAGCCGCGTTCCATAAAAATAAAGACGTTTATAATCGACTTCGAAAAAAAGATAGTCAGATAGGTAATATTTTATTGGTAAAATCATTTACAAGTCAAATCTAATTAAAATTAAATAAAAAAATTACAAACTAAAATAATGATTAATTGTCAATGTCAATGTACCTATTATAAAAAAATCAATTAAATTCGTTACAGAGTAAGATAATTAATAATACAACAAGTAAATTAGTTACGAATAGTACGAACTGTATGTTCACCATTGTGGTTTTTTTTATGTTCACCGATTTTTCCGTCTTTGATGAGTCTTTTAGTTGCACATAGAAAATTATTTCCGGAGTGATCCCATGTAAATTTGACTTCCGAGGGATTACTGTTTGTTCCGAATTCGAAATCGATTTTTAGTTCTTTTAAACACATTTCTAACTTTGACTTTTCTTTGTTAAGATTGGCTCCTATCAATGGCACATGCCCATCTAAACTTAAATAACTTACCCCCGAATACTCAAACGCATCTCAGATATAAGCACGTCTCAAGTGACGAATTTTTGACACATTTTCATTGAAAACTGTCAAAAAATCGTCATTTGAGACGTGCTTAAATCTGAGATGCGTTTGAGAATTCGGCGGTTAGAGTCACAAGTTCCTATAGACAGATACTTACTTGTGATTGTGGTCAAAGCCATGGTGTAATTCAACGGTTGCTTTCTTAAAGTTAGGTAAGTAAGTTTCGAAGGGCTGTGGTTAAGATCAAGTGGATAAGTTCCCCAAAAGGGCCCTTGTATTCTTTTGATTGAATTCATGGTTGTATGAAGTTGTATGTGTTAAAGAAGTTAATGAATGACGTTTCTCAGTGTCATTATAAGCAATAACATATCGAAATGGTACTTCAACAAGAACAATATTAATAATTTTAAAAACTCCCCGACAGATTTTCATGAAACATGGCTAAGAGCACTCGGGATGAAATTATATGTGACACAAAAAAATAAACGAAAATCGGTTCATCCGTTTGGAAGCTACGATACCACAGACAGATACACAGACAGACACGTTAAACTTATAACACCCTTCTCTTTTTGCGTCGGGGGTTAAAAATCATAAACGTGACAGTTTTTGAGAACGCCAATCCTGCAGAATGTAGCGGGCTAAAATTTTGGTAAGATGTAGTTCTAGAATTCCCCTTAAAACCAACGTTAAATATATATATAATACGTACCAGAGATCGCTCTTGCGCGATAAGACCGCCAATTGTCACTTAGGTTATAAATATTTCTTTTAAATTGTTTCTTAGTTTTAAGTGTGCAATAAAAGTATTTTCTATCTATCTATCTACCTTGCTTGAGTATACCGACCAAACAACAGTTAATCAATGCTGAAAACAAATTCTGATAAACATTATCTCATAATAATATCATTCACACAAAATGGCAAACGAAATGGCCATTCCTTTTTCATGATCGCTCATTGAAATGTTAAAACCACACTGAAATAGTTGTGTTTTCGATAGGTAATAAATTATGAAATGCATGTTTAATTCATGGACTACTGGACAACCGATAAATAATATTTAATTTGTAAATACTAACAAATGAAACGCCAATCAGAGGCCGATGAGAAATGGGCGATGTAGTTCGCTAAATTTTGCGGGTGACAATGAAATTGAAATCAAAAGATGTTTCAATGTTTATGTATCCCTATATTATGATACCCCATTGGTGCTGAAATAAATGTTTTTTTTTATATACCAATACCGGTCAGCATTGCTTTACAGCGGGGCAATGCAACCAGCGTCTTGGGGACGCCTCCGACTGATAATGATAATGGATGGATATAAAATTGAGTTACCTGTAGACATTATAATATGCAGTAGACAGTATAATTGCAACAGTCTGCAGTTAGCTCAATTGTAAATCGTAGTTCTGATTTGTTTCTATTCTTTAATTGTAATTTTTCTATATTAATAAAGGCTGTCAGTATTGTCAATACCGGTTTGTTTAGATTAATTCGTTCTCTGAAGCTATTGACGAAGTGCTATATAAAAAGATCAAATATCACACACCGATATTTAATCTTTTTTTTAAATAAATAAGATGATTAGGGACAACTCGCCCGCAGGCCTGTTTTTTCGCGGGCAAGATGTCCCCTAATCACATAACTTCATACCATGTGGTCAGACGAAGTTAAGAGAACCGATTTTATTTAACTCGTGGCACAATCTCATTCTAAAATTTGGGCAATTACCCATAATAATCGAAATAAACTGTCAAACTGACTATTTTTCAAAGCCAGAGTGAATAGGTGTCTTTTAACTTCGTGGTTTGGTCTTTCAGACTAGCATGGCCCACCGCGAAGGTACAAGAAACATAAATTCACTCTTACTTTGAAAATAGTTTGTAAGTAGTATCTAGGGATAAAAACCGGAAGCGAGTTCCAAACCTTAGCTGTAAGACGAAGGAGAAGGTAGAAAACTGCTGGGTGCGTGGCATGGTACTCAACTGAAAACACAGATATTTTCAGGTCGCTAAATCCCCGCCTTAAATATTCCAAACTGGATCTATATTTCCCATGTGCAAACAGATTCAACAACTCCATATAACTATAGCATCAGTTGATCAAATAGTTTAGAAACTTTCCTTTAAACCGAATTCAAAACGTTTCTGTTTAGAATCAAAGTGGGAATCCGAAATCCCTTAAGCTGAGTTAGTAATAACCACTTTAAATTTACCAATTGACAAGCCAAATTGAATCTTAAAGCTAGATAGTTATGGATGCTAAATGGGTATAATTATAGTGGTAAATTGATAATGTGAGAGTACGGGTAACTTTATTTTCAGTGACAATTGCCCAACTAGGTTTTGACAACTAATTGTATGGATTTAAGTTTCGCTTGACTGAATTCTATGTTAAGTTGTTTAAATTTGCTCTGTCTTAATTTGTGTTGATTTTTAATTCAATATTTACTTTGCAATCCTAATTAATAAATACATGCTGAGAGGTCTTAAAAATTCACGTTGCAGGCTAATTATTAGGAGTCCTGTTAGTCATGCATCTTGCGAGGTAGCTAGGGTTATCATTTAATTAAAGTATCACAAAGTTAACATAATTTCTATACCGAAGTATTGCACAGAGTTAAATAACTAAAATCTTAATAAAAGAATTAGAGGGTGGTATATTGTTCTTAGGTCACTATACTGGGTGTTTTTTGAGAAGGGCGGTTATGGCCAAGTCCGAAACCACGAGAGTTAGAGAAAAGTGGTGAAAGGAGTCATGCCCTCGATTGATAAGAAAACAATAACTGCTTATTAAGTTTTCTTCTTCTAAACTTTTTACTTTAGACGGATATCGAATGATTTAAATAAAAAAGACAACCTGTATTATTTAACCAAATGAATTTTGTTGCTGATAAGGATCAATCTTTGCAAAGAAATGTATTTCTAAAAATAAAAGGAAAATGCAAATTTATACTAATTACTTTTAATAGTTATCTCGATGTCCTTCAAAAGTAAAAGATTTCAAAAAAAACGAAATACGCATTTATTGTTTTCTTATAAATCGAGGGCATGACTCTTTTAACAACTTTTCTTTAACTTGCGTGGTTTCGGACTTTGCCATCACCGCCCTTCTCAAAAAAACATCCTGTATAAAATATTTAGAAAACGCTTCTTAGTCAAAGATTTAAATCGTTAGATAGGCCCTTTCCGTAGTGAGACCGCGCCGTGTTGTTGCCAAGCGAAATGACCTAGCTCGCTCATTTGGAATCAGTGTATTGTTTGTTTTGTGGTGTGTTTTTTCACAAAAGTTCGTGCAATATAATTGCACAGATGACCGCTGCTTACATCATCATATTAGCGTTAGTATGATGATGTAAATGGTCAACTATTCATTTAAAACTCAAAAATTATATTCACTCCCCAAATCCACTGAAAACGGACCCTTACGTAGGACTATACAGATATTCGGCGCCCTACCTTCTAGAGTCTTTACACCAAATTTTATTATCAGAACGATGATAACACAGAAACTATAAGGTCCCTTCAAATTTCCATACCAAGATCAAACGAAAACCCTTCCAAAACTATACAACACCTTCTGTAGGTACATTTATACGTAGGTTGCTATAGGTATTAGGGCGGCTGATTGGTTCAGAGCTTCGAAATTTGCCCTCTCGCAGTCTCTTTACATAACATTTGCATTATCGATTCACCCTGTATATTGGAGCGAAGTAACTTCTAACGGATTATACAGGGTGACGCTTAGCATGTTATGCGCCCGTCAATTTCCGCTCAGTCATATGGGGGTCGGAAAAATTGACGGATTTTATGTGGAAAATTGATTGAATAGAAAATTAAATAAGAAACGCGTAAAAGGGTGGATCTTTTGGGTGGTAAAACGTTCGTTACTAAAAGTTTTGGGATATGGAACAATGATTTGCAGGAATAAAGCGTAAAATAGAGGAAATAGAAATAACAACACAATACAGAGAGCGAGCAATCAGATAAACAAAACATTATTAGACGTAAAACGATAATTAATAAAAAATATAGTGGTATAGTCCTAGTCACTTCCTAAACCTTGTCCAATAGAGACGTTCTTACAAGAAAAAGTTGAACCTAAAATAGGAAAGGTCAATTACTGTAGGTACTCGAATCCAAGATATTTTGTCAACAATTTTTTTTGACAAAATCTAATCATAATCATTATAGAAGTACAAAAAATCATCTATTGCCTATAAATTACTTAACCTAAACTAGAATAAAGCACAAAAAAAAAAAAAAAACATAGACAAAGGGAGTAGATTAAACATCTTGCTGCATGCGAGGAACATGCAGCGCTGATTTTAAATCTACTCCCCTCGGGTGGTCACCGAGGGGTTTTGGAATAACGGATTTAACGTAGATATACGTAACAGTTTAATTTTCTGAATGAAAACTGATAAAACAATAACAGAAAACCACAAAGTATCAGCAAGGTTTTAACATCGCATGATAAAGCACACGCGTAGCGAAAAAGGCTCAAAATCGAGCCCAAAATGGACAAGAGTATTCTCTTGTCCTATCTCTCTCTTTTCTCTTGTCTTTTTTTTCTCTATCTTCTTTCTCTGTTCTCTTGTCCTGTGAATGAATAAAAACTGTCTATAACGCTTTCATTCATTTATTAATTAAAAATAACTAAGTACCTACTATAAGTAAAACTATGTAGTGCCAATATTTTTTTGGTGCGTAATTGTCTTTGATTTGATTCGTAAATGTATGTATAAATATAATATTGGAAATGTAATCTTTTTAGTTAATTTGATATCTACAACCCGCACTTGACGATTGTGACGTGCACGATCCCTCTGGTCTTAACTGAAAATCAGCGCAGTGTGGACACACTAGTGTGCATCCAGCACAACGCCGAATGAAGGGCCATATCTGCCATAATCGCTGCTACGCACGAAATAAATCTATTATATTACGATTAAATAAATAAAATAAAATTAGCCTTTATTTCCTACTTCTTATGTACCTAACTACTTATATAACTATCTATTTTGTTACTGGGTTTACACCTTGTATCTTAATCTAAGTTTATTATGTATTTTAGTCTAAGTTTAGTATGTGTAAGTCTTTTATCAAATAAATTTATATTTTATTCTATTCTATTCTATCTATTTACAAACTTTGCTTAAGTTAGTAGTCGCCTTTTTTAGCGTAGGCCTACCTCAGCTCATTCCAAACATTTCTATCTCTGGCCTTTGTCATCCAGTTAGGACCAGCTCTCTTCACGAAGATGTCTTGCCATCTCTTCTCCGGTCGAACTCTAGATCTCTTCTTATTCCTTGGGATCCACTCTGAGTTTCTTGGCCCAACGGAGAGTAGAATCGTGAAGATAATTTCCATCCTGTACATGTGCCCAGCCCAATTCCATTTATGGATCTTATGACCTCTACGACGTCCCTCAGTTTTGTCTCACCTCTTATTTTTTTTTTTGTTTTTAATCTTGTCTTTATTTTTTATTTTTGTTACGATTAGGTAGAATTAATTAACATAGTGTTATGGCTAAATTAGCAATTGTGTAAAGAAAATAGTTTCATGGCAAATTTGCAGTAAAACCTTACTAATGAATAGGTATCTAGTGCTATAAGTATCTAGTGCTATAAGTACCCAGTTACCCACGAACTAAAGGCTAAACTAGGCACCCGGATAAGTCCGGATCAACTGCACCTGCCGATGCCGCGTCATACCAGGCTTATAGGATAACCCGGGCTATTTCGTAAGCAGGGTTATTCACAATAGTCTTGAATTGCAAATTTGAATCATGGAGCTACGCGTCGTTTTGGTTGCTTGTGGAATTTTCTCTGTGACTTTTTGTTTAGTGCCTGACTGGAAGGTTATAATGGGCTTTACCCGCATTGAGACTGCATTTGGTCCAATGTGTGTTTGTTGAGCTTAGCCTCCATTGCGAAATCTCGCCGCGTGAATTTGTTTCCCGCGGATTATAATCCACTTACTGATTGTAACTTACGCGATTTTTTTCCGCAGTTGCGTGCAGCTTCATACAATTTCCATGTATTGCAGAATCTTGCGGAGTGGGGTAAGCCTCAGGCTTAAAAAAAACGCGTAAGTTAAGATTCACTAGGTACGTGGATTATAATCCGCGAGGAAAAAAATCGCGCTGCGAGATTTCGCAATGCGGGTAAACCTTAGACTAAAATGGGTCTGAGCCATTTATGGCCAAAAACTTTTTTGAACTCTCTTGTCTTCTTCTTATATAAACTCCGGTAAATCCTAGTTTATTGGATTATTTTACATGGATTAGGACGGAGAAGGTTACTATAGTCCATATCACGTAGTAACGCTTCCAGAAAAAATCGCCTTTGCTTCATTTTACGCGATATAAATTAACTAACATGGAAATCACATCTTACATCTAAAACACGTTTACTTTATACTTAATTGTTCTGAAATAAAATTAGTCATTAGTTAATACATTGCGTGTCAAAAAAAGAAAAAGTGACTCTTCATGGAACGGTTCCTATGTCAAATAGACTATAATGAAGAGATTCTGAAAAGAGTTAAGGAGAAAAGGTTTTTGATGAACACCATTTAAAGCAGGAGAGGGAGAATGATAGGACACCTTTTACGACATGACAGTTGATAAGTAACATCGTAGAAGGAAAAGTAGAAGAAAGAAAAGGAAGAGGAAGACCAAGAATGAACTAGAAGTGTCAGATCAAGGAAAAAGCTGCTGTCGTATAAAGAAAAGAGACTGCATTGGAAAGAGAAAAGTGGTGGAAATAGCACTAATAAAAATAATAATACTCGGTTCCTGTTTCTGTTTTTCCGGCCAATTACAACCTGGGTCTCTTCAAGTCAAGAGTGAATATGCATCTTCTAGATCTCACTTTCCATCAGGTGAGATTGCGGTCAAACAAAGGTCCATTGCCCAAAAAAAATAGGATGAATATTCTGATTTGTTTCACAAAGCTAAGATGCTAAATTCCTTTTTACGTAATCTTAAAAAGGGACTTTATACTCGAAGATTACACAAAATCAATATCCAGGGAAGGTGGAAACAAAATGAAATGAACCTTTCCGCGGACCTTCATTAAACACAATTCACGAAGAAGTTAATTGGTATCTTCAGTAAAGTTTTATCACAATGGGTTTTTTGTATAAGAAACTTTTGCGAAAAGCTGAGTGGAAGAGTCAAAGGTTTTTTTTAAAGCTTTTTGCATTACGTAGACTGTAGAGTCGATGCACTAGATTTTGTATGAGTGAACTCGTAAAATGTGAGTTTAGGAAAATAACTAGAGAACCTTGTTGGTCTAGCAGTCATGTTCTACCGCTGATAATGAGATCCCGGGTTCAAATCCCGGGTCCGGCTATAAATGGTTATTGGGAATTTTCTAGCAAGAAAAAACCACAGCAGCAGCTGGCCTCAGTTAGTTGACGGTGCTTCACCCTCGTGCCTCGGAAAGTACCTCAACCTAAACCTCAACAGCCTGTATTGGTTCATTGCTGGACGCTGGCCTTCCCCTGATGCCTTGTTGGTTTTTACCTCATGGGGGAATGTCCATAATCCCCACGCTGGGCATGCGGGTTGGGGATCGCAGTTCAGTGATAGAATTGTTCTGCAGGGGGCGCTGCTACACGCCTTTGGTGGATATCCCTTAGTCGCCTCTTACAACACCCGCGGGAAGAATTGGGGTGGTGCAAATTCTAAGCCGGCATCACACAGCTTTTAAACCTTCTAAGTTCGTGCCTCGTAAAGTACGTAAAGAACGTAAAGCTATTAATCCTACGCCGTTGAGATTACATTTGTGTTTGCGCACACACTAGTGCACTATAATATGTCCTGTGCACATGGCTAGTCTCTCATGGCTGCCATTGACAAAATTCGGCCAAGAGGACATCATGAGAGTACCTTGTCACTTTGAAGTTGAATTGTTCGCCCGCCGTATTTAGTTACCAATAATTGCTCTTGAGTATAACAAAGGCACAACCCCGATAATTCCATGCCAAAGAAGATATTCTCGAACAAGTCACAAATCATGGTTGGGTGCAAAGTGTTGCGCGCCTCATCTATGCCAGTACGGTACTGCTGTCGAACAGCTTGGTCATCACGGATTATCGTGTACTAGGGCGGCCGGTCGGATATCACGCCATGCCAGCCTTAACGACATCATCCGACGAGCCTTTGTCACCGCTAACGTACCAGCTTTTCTCGAACCGAATGGTCTGTTACGTGACGATAGTAAGAGACTCGACGGTATGACACTGGTCCCATAGGAGTTGGGGAGGCACATTGTGTGGGGCACATTGTGTGGGACACACTTGCGCCTTTTTATCTTCCGAGGACATCCGTGAGGCTGATGCGGCGGCAGATTTGGCTGGGGATCTCAAGTGGCGCAAATATACAGGTCTCAACAGAGCCTACTCATTGTGGCGTTTTCGTTTTTGGTGGTAATTAAATTAAACAAAAACGTCAGCAACAAATAAAATATATTGAAATAAAGAAGGGTCGTGGGAATTTATATGCCTGTCTGATTTCACTTCGTGGTCCGGTACTATCCTGGCTATCCTGGAGGCTGCTCAGGTGGGTGGACACCGACGGTAGAAAGCTGAAGAGGCCCGTGACGTCAGCCGTCGAAGATGGTGGGTCTTAGCCGTGTTAGGCGTACGGAAATAAATGTTCCTTAGGGATTAAACCCTAGTGTTGGACCCTGTGAATAAATGTCCACAGTAAACATATTGTTCTAATCGCTTTCCGTTGATAGTGAACACCCTGTATTGACGTGCCTATGAGGAGAAGCCGAGAAAGTAGGTACGTAGTTGGTGCAGAGGTGGTTCACTATCAGAACGGAGTTACAAGCATTATGGAAAGAACTAAACAAAATGTAAGATCGGCAAAATGAAATGCATTATGCTGACAATTATTATTTAAGCGGGTCGATCATGAAGTGATAGAAAGATAGATAGATTACAAGGTGCAAAGAATCCTCTCAGAAAGCAGGATGTTTACAATTAATGTTTGCAGTTTAATGAGGCAAGATGATAATATTTAAAATAATAAAACACTTGATATTATTAGGCGTAAATAAACACAGGTACGTTTTTATCCAATTTAAAAGCTAACGATTGCCTACCTACACAAAGCATAAAACAATGTTCAACACTTACCCTATCGGGGTGCAGATCAACACTTATATTATTTATTTGAAACTTCCAAATACGTCGGAAGAGGTGACAAACTCTAGGTATGTATCACGGAAAATTTATAGGTACGAATGATTTGAACCAGCGCGTAAGAAGACACAAAGCGTACGTAGGTAGCTAGTGAACGCACTGTACACACGTCCGTCGCGGACAAAGTGAATTCGGTGCCTGCCCGCGGTCAGCGACCGCACGCGCTGCTCGAATGTTCTTCCCCGAACAAAAGAATGGCCAACGGCCAATCAGCGCGGTGATCGTGTATCGCGTCATGCAAAGCGGTACAGTTGTAGTTAAAATTCGTAACGCTTTACTGTTGCTATGAAGCTAACATTGTAAAAGTAAGTTAGGTAGCTATTCAGGTAGGTAGGTATTATCGTAGGTATAATTGTAAATTGTATATTTGTTTCATTGTATATTTATTTATTTATATATTTGACCTAATATTAAATTGACACTTTTTGTATATAATTAAGGTAATGTATTTGATATTGTTAAAATTTAATAGAACGATTATAACAGTGACAGAAAATAAATAAACATGTACGTGCAACGTTACATTACCCCCCGCGTCACAAAAGGATTTTATGTAAGTTTTTAAAGATAAAATCCGCACAAAAAGTTTCATATATCATATTAATCCTTTCAAAATTCAATCTTTCATACTTCACGCATTCAAACAAGCAAAAGTGGCCATTTCAAAGGCTACTAACGCGACCTATCAGTTTTTAAGGTAACCGTTTTAACTTAAGTGGAGACCCATATGAATATTTTAAGTACAATGTTGGAAAAAAAATGTGACGATTCGGTAGGCTTAAACTGTACATGCAATTTTATGAACTTAATATCTATTTATTTAAACCTATCAATTTTAAATCTTTAACATGCCATGTACCCAGGTTTTTACCTGACATGTCTTCTAAAATGTAGACTAAAGGAGACTTTTTTTGTATGACGCGGCATTTGATAAATTTAGGTGCCAGCTTTTTACTGAAGTACTTGTCTTTGTCACTCAGAACATACGCACGCTTCATCACTATATCGCCGACTTTGAATTCTGTCGGTTTCCGACGCAGGTTATAATGAGACGTGTTTTTGGCATGTGCAAGCCAAAGTTTTGCTTGAACTTTATCAAAAATCTCTGAAAGACAACCTAAATTTTCGGCATAACAATCCCGCGGAAGAACCAGAAATTCATCACCTAGATCATTATCGACATAGTGAGTACCACAAACGACTAATTCTCTGCCAAATACCAAAAATGAAGGAGTGAAGCCTGTTGCCTCATTCACCGAATTGTTGATGGCAAACTGCACTTTGGGAATAAAAACATCCCACGTCCGATGGTCATCCTCCACAAATGTTGATAGGCAAGTTATAATCGTACGGTTATAACGCTCGACAGTGTTGACCTGAGGGGTGTATTTTGGCGTATAAAATACGTTAGGGACGCTATACTTTTTAAAGAGAGACTGTGTGACAGCACTGATAAACTGACTACCATTGTCCATAAAAATAGTTTGAGGCGTTCCATGTATGAGGAAGACTGAATCTTCCAGAAACTTACAAACAGCTGTAGAGGTAGCAGATCGCAAGGGACAAATAAGACAAAACTTGGTAAAGCAGCAGGTCACCACTAAAATGTAGCTGTTCTGTTTTCTAGTGACGGGCAGAGGGCCCATAAGGTCAACTGAAATAGCTTGGAAGGGGCGACAGCATTGCTTCGGACGACCCATTTCTCCCAAAATTTGGTGATTCTGAACTTTGTAAGTGAGGCATTTGGTACACGAACCAACAAACTTCACGACGTCTTGGTGCATACCTGGCCAAAAATAGCGTAACGCGAGACGACGATACGTTTTGAACACGCCAAGATGTCCAGCCGTAGGCTCCGCGTGGTTTTCGAGTATAACCTGCTCACGTAGCTCCTTCGGTACAACCTCTTTCCATGCAAATTCTGAAGTTAAGTCAGTCACGTTATGTTTGTTCTTTGTCAATCTAAACAGGGAATTGTTTTTAATGAGAAAGTTAGGGAAATTTTGTGGTTTTGTAAGACACGAATTATAGATGTTTTTGTACCACGAATCAGTAGTAGTTGAGTAAAGACCTGAAGTACTGATCGCATTAACGGGAATTGCTCTACTTAGGGCATCTGGTATTACATTATCAACGCCGCGTCGATGTTTCAGCTCAAAGTGAAAAGCGGACAATCTGACACCCCAGCGAGCTAACCGACCGGTTGGGTTATTCAGGGACAAGAACCACTTTAAAGCACTGTGGTCTGTATAGACCGTGAAAGGCTTCCCATTCTCTAAATAACACCTCCAGTGCTCCAAAGCTATGACCACAGCAAGTGTTTCACGCTCTGTGATGCTATAGTTCTTTTCTGCCGCTGACAACGACTTGCTCATATAAGCAATTGGGTGCTCCTTGCCGTCTATGGTTTGGGTTAGCATAGCGCCCACACCGTAGTTGCTGGCATCGGTATGCACATCAAATGGCTTATCGTAGTCAGGACAGGAAAGAACTGGAGCGGAAACTAAGCATTCCTTGAGCTTCTGAAATGCTAAATCTGCTTCCGGAGACCAGACGAACGGAGGTCCACCCTTCTTGCACGACGTCAACTTATTCAGTGGAGCTGCTATGGTGCTAAAATTAGGGACGAAACGACGATACCATGTAGCTGTCCCGAGAAAGCGCTTAATATCCTTTCGACAAGAAGGTGTCGGGTAATTGAGGATAGCTTGAACTTTCTCAGGATCGGTACGTAGTCCACCACTATCGACGACATAGCCCAGATACTTGAGCGAACTCCGGAAAAACTTACACTTTTCCAGGTTGACGGTGAGGTTGGCCTGCTTTAATTTCTCTAGAACGCGCAGTAAAATGGAGACATGGGAATTGAAGTCATTCGAAACGATGATGATGTCATCGAGATATGCGAATACTTTAAGGTCAAATTCACTGAAAAGCATGTCAACCAGCCTCTGCTGAGTTGCAGGTGCGTTGGTCAAGCCGAATGCGGTACGCTTAAAGCGGAATGTACCACGATTTGGCACGTAGAAGGCAGTTTTATCTCTGTCTTCAGGAGCTATTGGGATTTGCCAAAACGCTTTGGACAAATCTAAGCTAGACAAGTAACGAGCGTCACGAAGGTTGTCCAAAATCTCAGACACGTAAGGCAAGTTGTACGCATCGCGTTTTGTGACCGAGTTCAACTTACGACTGTCGAGACAAAAACGTGGCTGGCCATTCTTTTTGTTGACTATGAGGACAGGGGACGACCAAGCGCTCTCACATGGTTCGATTACGTCGAGACCGAGCATCTCGTCCACCTGTTCAACAAGAATACGCTGCTTTTCCGGCGACATCCGGTAGTAGCGTTGTCGAATGGGCTGTGCGTCGCCAGTATCAATTCGGTGAGTGATAACTTTGGTCTCACCTAAACCTTTGCATTCGGCAGAGATAGCCTTAAATTGTGTAATGATGTTGTCGCCTACAATTTTTTCTGAATTAGATAAGTGATCGTATGCCTGAATAAATGAGGAACAATCGGTGTGAAGGCTAGCAGCAGAAATGTCTGAGTTAAAAAACACAATATTTGACAGACGATTCGGAAAAATATTAAACTTTTGCCAAAAATCAATGCCTAGAACGAAGTCAATATTAACATTTGGCACAACATAAGCTTTCATAACATGAAGCATATTTTCAAAAGTGATAGGTAAGTTCAAATAGCCTATACTAGACATAGTTTGACCACCTGCTGCTGAAACAGTGATGTTATGGTCCTTCTGAACTTCAAAACCCTGCTGTTCAAAGACACGATGAAAATTGTTACCTACAATTGTTACCGCTGCACCAGAATCCATCAAAGCGTGTAATTTTAAATTATTTATTTGCACGACAGCGTAAGGCCTAGGATCATTAATTGGTTTACTCTGCAGAATTGTGTTTATCTTATATGTGCTAAAATATAAATTTATAGTTTGTAGCCATTTGGCCCAATCTTCACTATCGAAATTCTTAGCTCTTTCGCTAGTGTCACAATTCTGCAGGGCTACTGATTTTTTTAAGGCTCAGCCTTATTTTTCTTGCATGTCGGGAATTGCGGAGTTTTAACACCCTCATGACCACAGACGAAGCAAATAATTTTATCTTTATTGGCTTTACATTGCCTCAGGCTATGGGTGTTGTTACGACACCGTGGACAATACGGTGTTTTGGGGGTAGAAGACATTGCATGTACATTCTTGTTACTGTTAGAATTACCTTTAGAATTATTATTCCTATCAGAATTCGTGTTATTGCTAGATGGCCTCTGCGATGAATGACCGTTATATGCAAACTCAGGTGCCATGATTTCAGATGTGACCTTGGGAGGTTCACGAAAACCAGCAAGACGTGCCTGGATGTTTTCGTAATTACGACATGACGATCTCAAGGTCTCAATACTATCAATGTTAGCAGCAGAAGCTAAAGTGCTCGCGTAGCATGGCCTAATATTATGCAGGAGAATCTCTAATTTATCCTCATAAGAAAGCGATTTCGACAGACGAGAGAAAAGACCGGACATTATTGACAGATAAATGGTGATATTCTCTGTTTCACCTTGAGTCCTAGAACGTATCTCCGAGAGTAGTCTGTAATCGTAATCCGCTTGATCGAAATCATTTTTGAGTAATGAAATAAGTTCATCCCAATCTGACACTTGGTCCTGAAGTCCACGGTACCAATGTAAAGCGTCACCTGTAAATATTTCTGTATCGTACGACAATAACTTTGAAGAGGAAATATTCCTAGCATTGCTAAATTCTGAGATGCGCTGTATGAAGGATCGAACACACGATTTCCCGTCAAATTTAATCCGAGTAAGTTCACCAGCTACACCACGTTCGCAAGACACGTTAATATTTAAAGGTGTGCCAGCTGGTTGATTTGAAGGGCTAGTAGAAGATGAAGCCAATAGAGAATCAACAGCAGTGTCTTTAAGCAATTTATTGCGTTTATATAGCTCGCGAAATTCGGCTGCAACGACATTATAAGCGTCCTTGTGCTGCTCACCAAAATCAAGCCGATTAAGTCGGTGGTAAAGGTGATGAAGGTAGTTTTGAGCCCGAAGCACAGCATTCTTGTCTGGCTTGGAATCAAGAAGTTGTTTAACTTTAGTAAGAACGTCACTAATACCTTTCAAATCCTGATTAATTTGCAACGGACTATCAAGAATGTCTTCGGAAGGAAAAAGAGATCCCAATTTTGTAATTTGCTTCCTTAAATCCTCAACTGTATTGCCGGGAGTTTCACCCCTAATAGTCACCTCATATTCCAACTCAGATTTTTGCAATGATAAAAATTTTATAGGATATTCCATTTCGTTCAATCAAAAGCAACTAAGAGTTTATAAGTAAAAAAAAAATGGAGGCACCGCAATAAAGAAAGTGTTGAACAAGGTTTGAATAATCTACTCCGTTCTGTTACAAAGCCAGCTAAGTAACGTTATGGTTGGCAAAAATAATTATATAGCAAAACTACGATAACTGAAAAAAAATAATAAACAGCAACAAAAATAAAAGAAATCAAAAAAAGCGTTAATGCAACTAATGTGTACAACCAAGAAAAATAAAAGTTGAGAATAAAACACTTACAAAAAAGTTAACACTTTTGTCCTCGACTGTACTACACTAACGAACAAAGACTGCAATTGGCGTAGTTTTGCAAACAGGATGTGTAAAAATTACAAAAACTACAGAACAAAATCACAGACAAAATTATTAGGATAAGGACAATCTATTTGTAAACATACAGGATGTACACTTTAGTTACGAGCAACCAAAACAAAAAAAATATAACGTTTTACAAAAAATAAAAATAAACACATAACACACAACTACTACGAAGCAAAACCAGACATTTTATTTAATTAACCACGTCTAAGGGCGCCAGTGTGGCGTTTTCGTTTTTGGTGGTAATTAAATTAAACAAAAACGTCAGCAACAAATAAAATATATTGAAATAAAGAAGGGTCGTGGGAATTTATATGCCTGTCTGATTTCACTTCGTGGTCCGGTACTATCCTGGCTATCCTGGAGGCTGCTCAGGTGGGTGGACACCGACGGTAGAAAGCTGAAGAGGCCCGTGACGTCAGCCGTCGAAGATGGTGGGTCTTAGCCGTGTTAGGCGTACGGAAATAAATGTTCCTTAGGGATTAAACCCTAGTGTTGGACCCTGTGAATAAATGTCCACAGTAAACATATTGTTCTAATCGCTTTCCGTTGATAGTGAACACCCTGTATTGACGTGCCTATGAGGAGAAGCCGAGAAAGTAGGTACGTAGTTGGTGCAGAGGTGGTTCACTATCAGAACGGAGTTACAAGCATTATGGAAAGAACTAAACAAAATGTAAGATCGGCAAAATGAAATGCATTATGCTGACAATTATTATTTAAGCGGGTCGATCATGAAGTGATAGAAAGATAGATAGATTACAAGGTGCAAAGAATCCTCTCAGAAAGCAGGATGTTTACAATTAATGTTTGCAGTTTAATGAGGCAAGATGATAATATTTAAAATAATAAAACACTTGATATTATTAGGCGTAAATAAACACAGGTACGTTTTTATCCAATTTAAAAGCTAACGATTGCCTACCTACACAAAGCATAAAACAATGTTCAACACTTACCCTATCGGGGTGCAGATCAACACTTATATTATTTATTTGAAACTTCCAAATACGTCGGAAGAGGTGACAAACTCTAGGTATGTATCACGGAAAATTTATAGGTACGAATGATTTGAACCAGCGCGTAAGAAGACACAAAGCGTACGTAGGTAGCTAGTGAACGCACTGTACACACGTCCGTCGCGGACAAAGTGAATTCGGTGCCTGCCCGCGGTCAGCGACCGCACGCGCTGCTCGAATGTTCTTCCCCGAACAAAAGAATGGCCAACGGCCAATCAGCGCGGTGATCGTGTATCGCGTCATGCAAAGCGGTACAGTTGTAGTTAAAATTCGTAACGCTTTACTGTTGCTATGAAGCTAACATTGTAAAAGTAAGTTAGGTAGCTATTCAGGTAGGTAGGTATTATCGTAGGTATAATTGTAAATTGTATATTTGTTTCATTGTATATTTATTTATTTATATATTTGACCTAATATTAAATTGACACTTTTTGTATATAATTAAGGTAATGTATTTGATATTGTTAAAATTTAATAGAACGATTATAACAGTGACAGAAAATAAATAAACATGTACGTGCAACGTTACATCATTTGCTTCCCTTGGAGTTGAAACTCTAGGTCCACGGAGTACCGAGGCCCTCCGGTTTTTTTTTAATTTTCTAAGCTTCTGGTTGAAGCGACGCGTGACCTGAGAGCTGGTGAGTAATTGGTGCAGAGCATCTGCATTGCCATACAGCGGGGCAAGGCAAAGCAAAGCTTCGGAACGCTTCTGCCTGGTGTTTATATGGATCAGTTGAGCCTGTAAATTGTTTATGAACAGTCTGCAATTAGCTCAATTGGTTCAATTGTAAATACTAGTTCTAATTTATTTCAATTATTTGATTGTAATTTTTTCGATAATAAATATTTTACTTCAATACAATATGGTAGGCATAATATTATATTACAGGCAATTTCATGCCGAGGACTATTTTAAATAGAGCTACGAGAAAATATGATAATTTCCTAGCCTCCTTATTAGCATTTGTTATTTTGCTACGAAACATGACGAGTTCTACCAGTTACCATGATAGTTCAAAAACTTTTATCTATTTTCGGTTCTCCGTTTCTCTTTAAAAATAACCTCAGCTCGCGAGGTATTAAGGCTAGACAGTGAAGAAATAAAAGGCTCTAGCGGTGAGTAATCCAGCATGCACCGCGAATGGTCGGCGAGATAAGGCGCCTAATTTATAGCGTTTCAATACATACTAGGAATAGTAGTCGTTCTAGAAGTGACTATACAGAAGTTGAAAAGAAATTTGTGTAATAGGCTTCTCGCACATTTGGAAAGTACCACTGCAAAACAACGCAAAAATGTGCATTCAAATATGGGTTTTAACTCGTATTAAGTAGATTAATTTTATAATGACGGCATCAGATGACACATACCTCGTGAATCATTTGTTTGAAGCTTATGGAAAGCCATTTTGTCACTGTAAAATGTTTCTAAGGACAACGAGCTTAATGAAACCCATATTTAAATACTGCAAGTTAATTATAATAATCCTAAATTATGGGAATCAGGGAGTGATTCACTGAGCAAACGGATAGATATCAATGATGAAACAGTTCTAAGAAATCCGCTATACAAAGCACCACTCACGCGCACCATTAAGCCCTAAATCTGGTAGCGGCGACCATGGACGTATTCCACTTTTCACAGAGCGAGTTTGCATGGGCTAAATCCAATCAATGAAAAACCAATCTGTGTTATTGTGGGACATCTCTTCCGAATCTAAAACTCGTCTGCGGACGAGATGTCCACTTCACTTTTGAGTAGGGGTACATCCCGTACGAATCTAAAGTCTCTTGGGTTTTAGATTCGGACGAGTTGTACCCTCAACCAAAAGTGAAGGGGACAAGTGGTCCGAATCTCGTCGTTACTTTTCAAGTGTTCTAAATAGTTATTTTTTGTTTACTGGTAGGTAGGTCCATCTCCATCGCCATTCCGGCGATATATCGTGAAGCAAGCAATATCAGCTCATACAACAAACTGGTCATGACGACCACGACCTTTCTGCCAAGAACACAAAGAATGAGAGAGAAGAAGAAGAGACCTATCAATTGAATTGATTTTGCTCATAGATCTATTGAATTATTTCGCTTGAAAATGTTTTCATCGAATTATTTTACTATGGTTATTGACAATTTTACTGAATTAATAAATTTTGCTGGATGTTATAATATTATATTTTGTGGAGACCGCGACTTGGCAACCGTAATGTAGGACGCCCTACGGCCAGGTGGGATGACGATCTGTGAAAGACTGCAGGCAGATGCTGGATGCGGCAAGCTGAAGACAGGGTGCTAGGGCGCTCATTGGGGAAGGCCTATGTCCAGCCGTGGACTAATATAGGCTGATGATGATGATGATGAAGCAATGCAGCCAGCGTCTTGGGGACGCTTTCAACTAGTATTTATGTGGTCTGTTCAATACTAGTTCTGATTTGTTTCTATTATTTAATTGTTATTTTCTTTGTCAATAGAGACTACACTATCCAATACAAAGAAAGAAAAATCTAGCAAAAGGTATCTTCTATAGAAACCGCAGTGATAACTTTATATCATCGAGTCTAAAGCTTTTCAGACCACCAGATGTGGAGAATTCAGTTGTTCACTTGTTCTTTACAAATTATTTGTCTTCAAAGACAAGCTTAACCTAAGACACGAGTAGGTATTTCGTATTTCTATTGTGCTAGAAATAGGCTATTGGTAAAATTGTTTGTATTTTCTTTGCATAAATTTTAGGTGCTCTTTTAGGTGCTTCCACCTTTCCATTCACTACTGCCTCCATATTCTCTGTTTAAGTTTATTTTTACGCATGGTCTTAATTAGTAGACAGCATTCAGATAAATAAAAGAGGCTGCAAATTGTTGCAGTCCATGTAGCAGTGCAAAACAGGTCCAAAGGTTTTTGGACCTATTTTAGTATCTTGTAGGTTAGTGCAAAGTCTTCATTGATTGTCAACATAATTTAAATGTTAGTAAGTAGGTATGTAATTAATATTATGTAATTTATTCTAATATTTTTTTTTCTACTAACTTGAAATTGTAACCTTATTTATGTAGGTAATCTTTTTCATAATTTATTGGCTGTGTAATTTAGAATTTTATTTAATTTTGTTTATGTAAACTATTTAACTATCTGAAAAAAATTAAATACAATACAATAATATCAGTTTTGAGTTTAAAATAAATCTGATTCAACCAAATCAAGAAAATCAAGTCCGAAGTTAAAGAATTTTAAAATTCCCAAAATTTCCAATTACGATTCAGCGACATCAATTACTTTTCATTTCGCTTTACCGTTACTTCTTATTACAAGCTCGGATCTCTTGTTATTCAAAGATCATTTTCTCTTTACATTTCGATCAAATAATCAGGACGGATTGTTCAGAAGTCTATTTTAATGCGGAAAGCCTTCGGGAGCCTTCGGGAGCCTTCGGGGGACTTCGGGGGCTTTCGGAAAGTCCCCGATCAGCATTCAGAACACGTGTCATGCCGGACGGTCCCCGGGCGTCAGCGATACCTAGTGACAATAAACTTATAAATCTCATAAATTTTTATGATATAATTTGAAATTGTTTGTACTATCGGATAGTTGCGAAATTTTGTCTTCTTGTGAATCGTTGTTTGTCCAAAACTTGAGATCAAATAAGGCAGGGTAGGTATCGCATATGAAACAATTATTAAATTTATGTTTTTATTGATGTATTTATATAATTATATATTTATTATCTATATAAGATTATCCAGCAGTGGCCAATACAGGATTTTGAGGCGAGGAAACGTACCTTTGCATTAAATAATATATATTTTACAAGAAAGATATAAATAGTATAATTTGAAAAAAAAACTACTTTTTTCCTGCAAAAAGATATAATAGCACTACCTACGTTTATCTCAAAATGTTTAAAAATTAAATGTCCACCCGTGCGAAGCCGGGATGGGCCGCTAGTAATTTATATTTTGTAACCTGTAACATAATTGATATGAATAAATTAACTATGAACGAATGGCCCGTTAGCCAGAAACAAAGAATACGTACATAGATAATTCAATTATTTTGTACATATTTGAACTTACAGAGGACAAAAAAATTAGGTAAAAGTTTTAGTTTTAGCGGTAAAAATTTGAAAGATCTAATTTAAAAAATACTTAAACTCGATTTGAGGACCACGTCCTTTGTTTGAAGTCGGTTAAAAAACTTCAAACTAAAATTTAAACTCTTAAAAATCTCGTTTATATAATATTATATTCTGCGTGCACGTTAACTAGGTCTGTCATTCATTAGTGAAATTAACAGCGTCGAAACTAACAATTTCACCACAGATTTCAACACAAGAATCGGCTGATCTCAAAATTCCAATACTTCTTTATTAAATAGGAGCTACGAAGCTAAATATTGAACAAATTTTCGCATCTGCAAGGTGTTGAAGATGTAAATTGTGTTTACTTGGGCGATGTACTGAAGTGTCTGTCAATATAGCGAGTCTTCGATTATGCTCGTTGGTTTCGCAAAAATGTCTTTTGAATTTTGAAAAGGGATTTGGTTTGGGTGCTAAGAGAACATTTTTATACTAACGATTGAAATCAATTTGGAATATCTATCCCCAATCCCACTTCAAAACTGACTAGAATTGTGTTTTTTTTCCTCAGGCTAATCGTGTGGCTAGGTAAGTCAATATAAAAGTCATCATCTGCCAAATGGTCAAGAAGATGACTCCCCACCAACCCTCTCCAAGAATTTGATATGGATATCGTTTTCAACTAACTCGACTGTGTAGATTACGAAAAAGATGTCCATTTCAAAATCGAAAATGGCTGACATTATGATGCTAAATTCGAGCAAAAACATGGATTGTATAAAGTTTTATAATAAAAAATCATCCCAATCCAATACCAACCCAGCGTTTCAAACGTGCAAAACTGTTTAGATAGGCATTAGGCATGTGGCTTCGAAAGAAAAAGTAGACTTCTGACAGACATCACACTGCGAGCGTCAACTTTATTTAGTCGCCTGAGTGTATTTCTAACGACGCGATGACAGATTCGGATTTTGAGGTCGAAGTTTTTAGTTTTTAATAATCCTTAATATTATAAATTCGAAAGTAACTCTGCCTGTCTGTTACGTTCTCTGTCACGTGTGTTAATGAATTTTTTCTGTTACGTGTGTTAATGAAATTTGGCAAGGAGGTAAATGGTATCACGGGGACGAACATAGGCTACTAGCGCCTAGCTACCATCGAAGCAACCGCCGAAAATATATATCAAAATATAAAAGAGAATGGAAAGTTTCGATGGTTTCTAAAATTGCCTGAAAACCCTAAACTGTTTTCGTGTTCAGCTAGTTTCTAAAATTGCCTTAAAACTTGTTTTCACATTTTCGAGGAAAGCGGACGAGCCGAAATGAATCTACCAGTCAATCTGTTAGTAAATCTACATAATAGTCTGACGCGTTTCAAACTGTTGAAATTCTCTCTTTACCCTTTTCTATCCTATCCTACTATTAAGTAATGTAAATGAATGTGAAACTTTGGATGTATGTTTGATAATCAGGCAGGTCACATAGATTCATGGTCTGTTCAGACCTCTGCGGTATTCGCTACCCAGTGTGGGAGCGAAAGCCGAGTATGCACATACAAAATGCCAGGCGGGATGACGCGCGGCACCGAGCGATATTATTCGGCGAAAAATCCTCGCCATCTACTGATTTCTAAGGTAAATAACGGTAATTTTATGTTTAAGAAAGCGCTTTCTTATTCCTTTTTGACGGAAAAAATATCAAAGTTTTGGAGATGTGGAGCAGAATGTTGCGCATGCCGTGGACAGCAAAATGAACCAACAGAACCAGATTGTCAACGACCTGCTATCAACGAGTCTTCAGATATTTGGCCAACTCGCCGGAAATCAAACAGACAACCTCGAAAAACTGATTGTACTCGTACTAGGCAAGATGACGCTCACCAACCCGCTGGTCTGACCAAATTAAGGCAATAACGGGACTCATTTTGCCTGCTGCCCTGAGACAGGTCGAAGACAGAGTAGCATGGAAGCGGTTCATCAGCGTCTCCGTGAAACCTTTCCAGGACGAGCACGACCTTCAACAATGGAGATACGACAAAGATGAAAAATATGATGCGTTATTGAAGTGTGTTTGTGTTTTCTGTAGTAACCGTGCTGTGGCCTTGTTCTTTTCTATTGTTGTTTTCAGTTTTGTTAAGTTTTCATGCATAAATTTATTTGTTGACTCTAAATATTTTGAATTTTAGAACGGAGTAGATACCTATCGGTAATTTTATCCAAAATAACGCGTGACAATCTGCAGACAGAAAATAAGACTTTTGTCAAGGAAAAACGTGTGCAAAACCAAGGGCTCAAGGCAGACAAGAATAAAAGAGTATTGATATTGACTTAGGTCCAGTTAGGAAATATTATGTAAACATATGAAAATTATGCGCACACTTGGCAAAATCCTTTCGGGTTCCGTTTCCATGTGCGCATAATAATGTTCGGTTTGTATTCACACCCTGGCTAGATGATTCCGTATAAATTGCTATCGTGATTGTAGTTGTAATTGTTTAGGTATACCTTCGTCTTGTATGACAGCAATCTTGATGCGATGATTTAGAGGTCTAAAAACAAACGCTGAGTATGAAAAATTCACCTACATATACGTAGATAAGCTTTTCAACTCTATTTTTTTATTCGCAAAGGACTCTTTTCACAAACTAGTAAGAAATTGTGAAGTTTAAACCACAGATCCCAAACATATACAAAGTTTCTTAAGCCACATAAGTACCGCATATGTATGATTTTTAATTTATCGTTTTTAATTATCGAAAGAGAGGATGAATAAAAATAATAACGTCCTTTGGGCGCGGTTCACCAACCTACACCGGTGGTCTGTTGGTGGACCACTGGATTATTTTGTTCCCCTGTGCTCCACCCAGACAAAACACAGTAACAACAGAAAAGAAAATACATATATAAGAATTTATAAAGCTTATGCATGGAGCCTTTTATAGTAAAACAAAGCCTCCAGACTCTGTTTCGAGCCATCTATTTTCCATTAGCCAATATTTCGCGTTAAAAGCCCAACTTTGCGCCTCATAAACCACTTTCAAAACCTAAATTCAATCTCTCCGTCATATCAGAGAATCATCTAGGTCTAGCTTTTAGTGGAGAACTGAATTTGGCTGGTAGAAACTTTGCCTTCCAACTTCATTCTATTCCCGAGGGGGAGCGCTAGAGTGGACTTTGTTTGTAGGACATGAACTTAGTGAAAACAAGATGGTTTTGAACATCGGAATTTAGAAACATATAGAGTTGGAGCTCAAACAACTAGGTACCAACATTGAAGAGAAAGAACGAGAGTTATTAATGTAATAGGTACATATGAAATTGGCGTTTTTCGTACTGGCCACTTTAATCACAAATTTCTCCTCTTTGGTAAGGAATTCCAAATTCAAATTTGTACAGCTATAGACTCGTGTATTTGTGCTTCGATGATCGTCATTCATTTGTTTTTTTTCTTCTGTTTTTTTCTGTTTGCGTCACTCATTTTACAAAATGGAAAACTTAAAATATCGCATTATTTACGAGTACGAGTTCCGCCGTGGCACTAGTGCTGCGGAAACAACTCGAAGGGTGAATGATGTGTATGGCGGTCGTGTTGCAAAAGAAAACACAGTTCGTTTTTGGTTCCAACGTTTTCGTTCTGGAAATTTCGACTTGCAGAACAAGCCCCGTGGACGGCCTGAGACTCAAGTTGATAATGAAGAGTTGAAGGCTATTGTGGAAGCGGATCCATCGCAAACCACGTCCGAGTTAGCTGCAGGCTGCGGTGTTAGTGATAAAACTGTTTTAATTCACTTGAAGCAAATTGGGAAGATTAAAAACCTTGAAAGGTGGGTACCTCACGAATTGACTGAAGCAAACCGGCAAACGCGCGTCGACTGCTGCGTTACATTACTAAACCGGCACAATAATGAAGGTATTTTAAACCGAATCATTACCTGTGATGAAAAATGGGTTCTTTACGATAATCGGAAGCGCTCAGCGCAATGGTTGGATCCTGGCCAGCCAGCCAAATCCTGCCCCAAGCGAAAATTAACCCCAAAAAAGTTACTTGTAAGCGTTTGGTGGACTAGTGCCGGTATTGTTCATTACAGTTTTCTCAAATCTGGCCAGACTATTACGGCTGATGTCTATTGTCAGCAATTGCAAACCATGATGGAAAAGCTAGCGGCTAAACAACCTAGGCTGGTCAATCGCTCCACGCCACTGCTGCTTCACGACAACGCTAGACCACACACTGCGCAACAGACGGCTACTAAATTAGAAGAGCTTCAATTGGAAAGTCTAAGACATCCTCCGTACTCCCCGGACCTTGCTCCAACAGATTACCATTTTTTTCGAAATTTGGATAACTTCTTGCAAGGGAAAAAATTCAACTCCGATGGGGCAGTCCAAATCGCCTTCAAAGATTTTATTGATTCCCGTCCGACTGGTTTTTTTAGTAAAGGGATCAATGAACTACCTATAAGATGGCAAAAGTGCATAGAAAATAATGGTTCATACTTTGATTAATTAAATATATTATATTAAAAAATATTCGACTTTTTGTTCCTCCCATACAAAACGCCAATTTCATATGTAAGGACCTAATATTTTTAATTTGAGGGGACACTAGCATTTATGTAGGTACTTTATCTTCCTGTTTTTTGAGTTGGTCGAGAATGAATTAATAAAAAGAAAAGTCAATGAAATAGGCTTTGTTTAAGGGTCACGCTAATCATTTGTTAATCGCGATTATACAATCACTCAAAACTTTGTTATCTACGCACGGCATGAAAATGAAATAACCTATTTAAATGGGTGAGAACCCAGTGCTAGGATAAACTTAACCTAACATACAGGTAGGCACTACTAACCGAAGTGTGTAACGTTTTTCGTTTTGAATAAAATATCTCAGGTAATGTACTACTTAATATTTCCTATAACATAAAAAAAAATTACCATACTTACTAAGGTATATGGAATAGCTATAGCGAGCTTGTATGATCGATAACAGTCTCTGATAACCCCCTTCCCATTCCTTCCTCGCTAGCACCTAATACGTCAATAGGTAGGTGGCTATCCAAACAAACATTCTAAATACCTCGTTATTGCAAAAAGGCAGTAAGTAGGTATTTAAGTCTAAGTAGCATCTGGCTTAAACGGGATATAGGCCTTACAAGTTATCTACGTAAGTGGCGAAAAACACTACATAAACCACCCTTCGTGGATGCAAAGGCCAATGATAAAATCTAAGTAGGTACGTAGCCAATATACAAAGTTTACCACTTCACGTACCAACTATCTCTGTGAACGATTTGTGCAATTAATTATTAGTTTCGAGGCTTTCATAGTTGCTCAGTAGTTGCTAGTTCGGCTGTCAACTGAGTGCTTTCTAAAACTGTGATTAAGTGTTACTATATGACTATGCTTAGGTACAGTCGTGACATTATTTTATTTGTTTTTAAATTTTCTAATTAAGGCGCTAACCCGACCCAAATCGCCCCCACCTATTATTCTGTTCTACCAAGGAATTTTCAAAAATCAATTGGCCAGTTTGTGATACCTATCATAAGCTTAGTTTTAATGCCTCTGTAAAAGTTGAGATGCGACGTTCGCATCTTTGCCTACACTATACAAACTAAGACTTTAAAAGAGGCATTAAAAATAAGCTCATGATTGGAAACACAAACTGGACAATAGATTTTTGAAATATCCTTCGTTGAAAAGAATAATACGATGAAATAGATGGGGGCGCTGATTTGGGTCGGAGCGCCTTTCTTCCTAATTAAGATTATAGTTATTGGATTCCATAGATAAGATACCTACAATATGACATACACATTAACCTATTACCAACACGGACAGATTCACGCAATACACAGATCTCTGAGATAGGTACTGATCCGAGCTTGATTCACAAGGCTTGCTTGTCGTGGTTATGAATTGTAATGATGTCACTTTATAGCGGTGTATAAATATAACGTGTCTTTAAAATTATTCCTTGCAAAATAGACATTAAAGAGACAAAAATAAGAAAAATAAAAGAAAAAAGAACATACATTTTCTTTCAAAAAGTGTGTAATATTTTGTAGGGTGCACCAATATGACGACGCCAAAGCCATTTTATAAGCCCTTTTCCGCATCCCCCATCTCTTATTTAGTGAATCCAAGCTTTATCCGAGAGCTTACTACCATCATAGACGCTCGATCAAAGACAATAACAGTATCATCAATACGCCTATAAATGTCCCAATTTAGATTAAATACAGTCTCCTAAAACGTTAGCCAACTCGGGGTATCAGTGGCTGGGACGCAGAGTAGGTGAAATACAGAAGCTTCACTTTTTCGAGCATGTATTTGGTTTTTGTGTGTATCAAGAATGTTCTATGCGATTATTAGGATTTGACAGGCTAGTGTGATTTTATTAAAAGTTAGGGTAAGAGCTTTGCGAAGTAGGGATCAGACGATTTTTGGATGTACTGGCCGACAATGGATTTGATGGTTTAGACAGAGCCTAGCCGTCAAACTCGGAAATTACGGGTTGTTCACACTCTCTAAAAACTTTTATTCAGTTGTTTTTATTTTTATTATTGTATGCGAGATGAAAAGGTTGATAATTTGGAAGTAATAATATTTTGTTTACTAATAAAAATTGTTTTGTTAAACAAAATGAACATCTTCGAACGTGTTTTTTTATATTTGCCTAAGCGAGAATGTTGCATACAATTTTTTCCCATGTTCGCATACTCTTTATTTTTATTTTTTTATTTCTAGTTCTGTAACCAAACTGTTATACACACGTTATAAATATCTTACTCATAACTTTTTATGTTTCCTCGCATGTAGAATGCGATAAGTGCCTGTCCTTATCCTTTATCAAAAAATAGGTAATTTATCAAGCTGGCCTTCTGAATGATGATTCTCTGTGTTCACCACAGACTACAGGGTCCGTTCGTCCGTGAAATTTAGTTAGCTACGGCATTGGTAGGTGCTTGAAATTTGATGTTCCAAGCCGTCCACTAACTTAATGACCAACGAAATGAACCTCTTCATCAATTTCTATCGATAGATAAAACTGAATATTCTTTATTATCAGCAGGGATATTGATACTTGGGACGGTGGATAATCTTTATGTTTTTGATAAGATAACAATTTATGTAAGTTAACGATTTGGCTCGGCTTGTTTCGAAGAATTAAAATTATAAGACAAGGAATTCTAATTTCGCACCCTGTTCTGTCTTACAAATTCTCACATAAAGTAGGTCCCTAAGTATTATATGCGTGGAATAATCACCTGCGAACGACTGCAGGCAGATGCTGGATGCGGCAAGCTGAAGACAGGGCGCTATGATGCTCATTAGGGGAGGCCTATGTCCAGCAGTGGACTAATATAGGCCGATGATGATGATGAAGTATATTGTAAACTGGATTATTCACACAGTATCAAGCCCCAAGCTTAGTAGATATTTTGTTATGGTACATGATAAAGTTAGTATTATTAAATTATTCCTTGATATAAGCACAGCCTACCTAGCATTCAGTCACGGTAATAATAATAATAATAATAATAATTCATTTATTTCAGGCAACATTAGTCTAAGTACAGGATGTAAAATACTTAAAAACTACGGCCCATATAAAATATATACCTTAGTGTAACGTACATACAATAAACCTATTTACTAGCACGTAGTGTCGGCGACGTGTGACACGCGATATGTGCTGCGACCGGTAATCGTCCGCGAAAACGCCGGAACAGCACATTCTTCGGCCAGAATTCTTCCTAATATTATATAATATTACCGTGATTCAGTCGTTCGACGAAGGCGTTTACCTACTTAATACAATGCGACTGATTTATCTACTTAATACAATACATAATATATCAATTTTTTAGTATACATAAATACCCATAACACCCGGAACAAACACCTGCAGATCGTACAAACATTTGTCCCGAGACGGGAATCGAACCCGCAACCTTCTGCGTCGCAAGCGGACCTTTGCCCGCTGCACCAGAGAGGTCGTCAAAGCACCGAAGTACTTAATACCCTATGTACTCACAATAAAGTTTATTTTAATCCAAAGTAGTTTCAGCTCCCGCGAATCTTACTATCAAATGAGCTCCCAGGAATTCCGTAACGTCTTCATTAACATGGCTCCAGGAATTACCTAGAAAATAATTAAATTCCAAGATGTCACCACTATAAATATTGTTGGAATTCAAAGAACACTCCGTACGCCGTTACGGCGATTTGAAGCGCCATTTGAACGTTACTCGGAATGATTCACAATCAAAGGCTGTAAAGGAGTTTAGGGCTGTGCAAACGGGCCACACAAAGAACTTTTTGTCGGATTATTCCCAGAGGTCCACGACTCCATTGTTTTCAAAAAACTTCCGAAATCTCGCTCAAATCTGTAGTCTATTTCGCTCTAATGACATGAAGACTCGCTGTCTAAATAAATAAATAAAACAATTCACACAGCATTATCTAGCCCCAAGCTAAGCAGAGCTTGTGTTATGGTACTGGATAACTGATATACTTAACACAATACATATACATATAAAACATCCAGAACACCCTGAACAAATATCTGCAGATCGTACAAACATTTTTCCCGAGGCGGGAATCGAACCCGCAACCTCCTACGTCGCAGGCGGACCTTCGCCCGCTGCGCCACTGAGGTCGTCAATACCCTCTTGGATTGTTTTTACTGACCGTACGTTAGTTAAATCTCATGGACCCATTGGGAGTTCATGTATGAACATTTAATATTATAATTATATATTTCATGGACCCGGTGGGAAAAAAAAACAATTGAATCATGGACCTCTGGGAATAAGCCATTTTGTCTATCCGCAAGTTGGCCCAGTTAACACAAAGGTAGGTTGTGTTGACGGTGGTGAACACCTAAGACCACAGACGCATAGCAGGATTGTAGCTATATGTATTGTTATTCTGTGCTATTTTTAACATACAAAACACATCAAGAATAGTTGCTGATGCAATTGGTCGTTTATACTAAAGAACAGAAGTGCCTGCTATCCTAGCAAACGCCGTCTGCTGTTGGCCAGGTTCAGGGGAATTTTACCTTCAAAAGTAACTGGCAACCTTGTTCGCTAGTGGCGTGACGATTTTTTTCATTAAATTTAGTTACCACGTCTGGTGAACCAAGGGACTTAAGTTCCTCATCTGCAACTCCTTGACAGTCGTCAAAGCTATGAAGGAGCTTATTGCCTTAAGGGTCCGGCGACGGATGAATTTCCCATACAAACGTAATACCAAAATGATTTTTAATTTGAGCATATTTTCACTATGGTCTGCTATTATTTGTATTAAAATAGTATTTATCTAGGTTCCTGCCACAATTTTTTTTCAAAATACGTTTCTGAAATGAAATTAAACCTAATCGCATTTTTACATCAAAAAATGAATGTTGTCTTAGTAATTGTGTAGATAAGTATTTTGAAAAAAAATTATGGCAGGAACCTGTATAAACACTATTCTAACACAAATAATAGCAAACCACGATGAAAACATTCTCAAATTACAAATCATTTTGGTACTACGTTTGTATGGGAAATTCATCCGTCGCCGGACCCTTAATCTCTAAGGTATCGGCTTAACGTTGATATTCTGAATATTCTGATTGAGTTTCGAAATTTGAGAATTTTGGTGCCTACTGACGATATTGCGAAGTGCTATGGCTAAGGGTAGTGTCGTGTATTCTGATCTCACTGCTCTCAGCTCAGGTTTCTTGATATTGATTAGGATGGATTTTCTTTGGGGATAGACTATCATGTTGGTAGGTCATCATTATCATCATTATTAGCCAGGTTCAGGTCGGATTACCCACTGCTGGGCATAAACCTTTCGTTTCTGCCAGCCTCCTCAGTCTTGTGTTTCTGACATCAAAGGCGCCCTGTTACTTTGTCGATATCGTTTCAACCAACCCATAATGACCTAGCACGAACCCGAAACTTCTACGGACAATCCTGGCATTGACGGAGTGGTGTCCATGTTTTGTATGTCTGTAATGGTATGAATGATTTGAATATTATGTGGGTCATGGCTAAAGACGGGCTCCAATCTTAAGTGGAAAAGAATGACCAGCAGCGCTGGCAGTGATTTCTCCCCGAGATCTAGCAACAAACGCTGGTGGTAGCTATTTTGGTGTGATAAACTTTGTTTTTTTAAAAGTTTATATTATTAGTTATATATTCAAGGATAATATTAATTTACAGTTCAATCATTCATTCATTGTTGTCAAATATATCATTCTATTACAGTCATATAGAAGTAGGTACTTACACCAAAAATATACCTAAATAATATTAGTAATAGTTCAAAAATATTGTCTACTATGTCATAGGTGCTTGTTGTAGGTACCTGTCCTGTCTATCCCAAATAAACAACTGAACGTTTTAATAAACCAGTATTTTTAACATGGTTCGGCCGTCCAGAATAATCTATTTTAAACAAACGGTCCATTAAACTGAGGTAATTGAAAACTGATGAATTTCACCGGCCTTTTATTCGGGGATGGACGATATTTTGGATTATGCAGGCAATATTCATCTCACTGTAAAATTAAATCTATACCATAGACATAAACAATCATTTATTTGCTACTAAAGTCATTTTTATCGGAATATTTAGTTTTGATGATTTGAGTTTTGACCTCCTTTCCCGTTATAAATGACTTTAGTGTTAATAACCATGATGGATTTAAAATTTTTATTTATTTGCTACTTACACAGTACAAAACAGACATAAAAAAAATTACATAGTTAAATTATATTACGAGAAAAAAATAATAAGACAAAAAAAAATACCAAAAAAAGAGAGACTGTACTGTGTATACCACTGTCATTTTCTTAAACAATCGGTACCAGATATTTTTATGACAGTATTTTAGGGAAATAGATACAATTAAAAAATGTTTAATATGACGTAGGTACCTAAAGGCCTTCCAAAGACAAATGGGATATTGTTACCAGCACCTATAAACATGTACATCTTCCTCCACATAAATTCATGGTCCTCTTGTCATCTACGAAATAAATGATACCTTTTAAGATTGGTTAGAAGACAGCTTATCACTTTCGCGTGTACCTTAAAAACCTATTCAGGATCAGCCTTTTCACATTTTGTACATTATTTTATTGTTTAAACTTAGTACCATATCAGGAAAATCGAAAACTCTCTAGAGCTGACCGCAGAATTCACCACAATTTCTTCACCGCTAAATTGAATCGGTTTTGTGTTGATAATGCCCTCAGTAGGTTCGTTCATATTTAATTTTGTCAACCTACTCTGTACCAAAACAGGAAAAATCTTAAATTTTCTAGAGCTGACCAAACCGCAGAATACTAGATTCCTTCACCCCTTAAATGAGTAGGTGTTGCATCCTATGTTCATATTTTATTCGTCAATACGGGTGTTTTCTCGTGGTCCCATTATTTTGTCCCATTAATGGTACCACAAGAGATAGATATTGCTCGCGGTCCCATTGCTTTTAGGTGTTTTAAACTTTCCACCCTATACTCAGTGGGTGCAAAACTTACCTCTCAATTACAATCAATTACTCTCAATTAATTAAATACTAGTTCTAATTTATTTCTATTATTTGATTGTAATTTTCTTTGTGAATAAATCTGTCCTCTCAATTTTGAAAAGATCTAAAATTCTCTAGAGGTAACAAAACCGCAGGATTGCCTACGATTCCTTCACCGCTAAAATGAATAGGTGTTGATATGCCCCGTTGTTATCGTCGAACAATCCCTTTCATCTCGTTTTGTCCGCGGCTCACAAGAACTGAAATGAGAGCTGGTGGAAACATACGATCGTAAATTTTGTGGAGCATGATTAGCTTTCAAAAAATATATATGCTAAAGGCAGGTTACCTTATACTAACCTTGGTCTTGGCCTAAGAATAGAAACTTGACGAGTCAGCCCTGGATAGTCTCGGAACTCCTTCCTCTTCCTGATTCTCAAGTAGATCTAAGAATACGAAGGATATATAACGTCATCTTACATAGCCTTTACAACATTCGGTACTTAATTATACTGAACGGCGATTGCCTTCTTCAGGGAAAACTAATCTGATCCCTTATGAAATCGAGTCAGCTTCTCCTGGTTAGATCCTTGTAGGACTAAAATGCGTAGCGCTTCACTTCAGGCATATCTCGTCTCTACATCTCATGACAATTTTCATCCCGCACATACACATTCTTGTCGTTATCATTTTAATTTTTTTTTTCTTTTTTGTTTACATCTCCATTTGTCGGTACCTGTGACTACCAATCCAGCAAACGACACTATTAAAATTTTGTTGCACGATCAAATAAGTAATCGCTCGATCATCATCACAGATGACGTTTGTCAACACGATTTATCGCATGTCACGTGACAAATGCGATTTTTTCCACACGAAGAAGTTAAATGCTCGTCAAAATACCTCCCCATATCTCCCACAGCATAAAGCAAAACGCCCTGTTAGGTACCTAATAGAAATTCCGCACGCATGTTCAGCGTGGGGCTAATATCGCCTTACAGAAGGGATACATTTTTATTCCGGGCTCTTTGGAAATGATCCGCCCGGGGCGAGTGCGGTGCTACATTTATATTGTGACGTTCTGAGTTCGTGACGATGTTTTATACTCGTACGTGGTTATGGTTAGTTTGTTATTTTAGATTTCATATTATTTTGTAGCACCTGAGTGAGTGTGCGGCTGATTCTCAACCAATCTGATGCAATCTACATCATCTTTCGTAAATTTTAAGATGCCAAGAAGCACCTGATGCGAACAGACCATGACTTACAATGAATGCCTATGGATCAGCATGCAAACCTATTTTAAGTAGGCACTCGTCGCCGACTGGGAATGGGATGACTTGGGTTTGTATACTAAACAAGTAAATCTTGTAGGTAGTTCCTCAACTCCATAGCTTCAACCATAAGCGGGCGCGTTGGAAAATTACGCGTGCTTACCGTTTAAGCCCGTTGCGCCTTCAGTATAAACGCAAACAGCGGTTTCATGTTTGATACTGGGCGCCTGCGCTCGCGTCCGCGCTGGGCTCGCTGTATGGTTAAAATCCATTAGTTTCGTATTTACTGCATTAATTGCAATCGCAATTACTAATTAGCTTTGAAGTTGCGGGTACTACGGAGTTGCATAATGTGTTGCTATCAGGCACATTAACACTTAGAGCTGAAATCTCAGAACAAGTAGATATATCTAGGCTAAAATAAAAAATAAAAGTGATCTTGTCTCCGTTGCTGAACTCCATTGGTTCCGTATTTCATAGATTGCTATCGTAATTATCCAGGGTACATTTGTTGGAGTAATGGCTCATTAGTCTCTCGCGGAGCCGAATCAATCTGTGGCTAGATTGTACGTCTAAATGGCTAATTACGTCTATTGCGATTAGCTACTGCTAGGCTGATTGGGAGTTTGTTATAAACAGGGAATCTTTGATTAGCTTGAACTAAAGATTCGCTGTTTATTTTTCTAGTAAAAGCTAGTGTTAGACAGATACATAGCGAATCATTGACTGTGTACTTAAAACTAAGGTTTTGCCCCCGGTTTTGATCACCTGGTAAAAGTGTAACTTTTACCTTTAAAAGATACATTGATTTTGTGTAAAGAGAGCTGTTGATGTGACACAAGACAGAAGCAAACACTAACTGTAGAGATAGTGTTTGCTTCTGTCTTGTGTCACATCAACAGCTTCAATCATTGATGCTTTAAATGTACCCTTACTATAGTCATATATATTTATTATGTACAGGATTTTTGTTGCACTAAGCTTTCATATTTCTATTTCTTTGAGTATTTTGGTAGGAGCATAATTATGTAAGTCATCACCATATTTTGAAAGACCTGTAACGGCTGTTTAAACGTAAGAGACTATTTGTAAACGTATTTGTATTTGTATTTGTATTTTATTTAAAACATTACAACTATTATTACAGGTCAGACCTAATACAATAGAGTAGTCATCTAAATAATTATATATATAAATCAACCAGGTAATTAATTAAATACAAAGTCATTAATTAAAGACAATTCAATATCAATAAGCAAAATAATATCAATAAACAAAATAATTTAATACGAATGTCAAAAAGCAAAATAATTATAAACAAATGTCAATAAACAAATCAATAATCAGTGAGCAAGAATATAAGTTTAATTTTATAATAAGTCATTATATGATTTGTAGCGTAAAAACTAATTATTATTTACCATAGCACAAATTAAACAATATAGCCCTTACGAACTCGCTCTGAGAACAGTGGAAAACGTCAATGGTTACCGCTACCAGATTTAGTGCTTGTATGGTGCGTGTCAGTGGTGCCTTGTTCAGCAGGTTAGTCCTCCCGCGAGGCACTGCGAACAGAGGCGGCCGCCTGCGCCGCCCTACGTACTCAACCGGTGCGCACAGTCTCATCATCTCCAAGATGGTCGGGTTGGATACAATCCCTCGGAACACCTTAACCACATACAGCGCAAGCGTCATATCCCTTCTGGTTTCCAACTTGTTGTATCCAACCATACCCAAAACAAATAATGTTGGATACATCAAGGGATAGAAAGGGTAGACGCCATATCTCTTCCAATATAGATAGCGAGTGAACTTGTTCTGTATGCGTTCCATCATGAGACTATATTTAGCTTCATGTGGAGCCCATACAGAAGCTGCGCTTTCCATCTGGCTTCTGACCAAGGCATCGTACATTGCTGTTAGAGCCCTAATGTTTGTGAACCCGTTTGCTCGTCGTAAAATGAATCCTAAAATTCTGTACGCTTTTTTACAAACGCTAACCACATGGTCTCTGAACCTCATCTCGGTGTCCAGTCTAACCCCAAGATCCCTCACCGATTCCACACGCTTCAGCTGCGCTTCCTCTATCTGGTACTTGTAGTGGAGTGGGGCAGTTGCTCTACTAAATGTCATTATGGAACATTTGTCCACATTAAACTGCAACTTGTTTCTTTGGCTCCACTCCACCACTTTGTCCACGTCTTGTTGAAGACGTACGCAGTCTCCTTCTTCCTTAATCGGTAAGATCAACTTGAGGTCGTCCGCGAACAACAGACATTCGGCCTCCGTGACAACCTTGGGTAGATCGTTAATCATAACGATAAATTCAAGCGGCCCTAAGTTGCTACCTTGGCTTACCCCAGTCCTCGTACAATGTTATAACTGTTGGTCTTTATATAAATAAAGAAATCATTACTAGTCCACGGCTGGACATAGGCCTACCCTGATGTGCGCATTTTCGGATCTTATCATCTGGTCTGTTTCTATTTATTGATTTAATTTTTGGTATGCTATATAATACTAGCTGCTGTCCGCGGTTACTCACGTCTTTTTCGAGATAGAAAGTAGCCTATAAACATCAAAGGGATCCCATCTACCTCCCGGTTAAATTTCATTGAGATCCGTTCAGCCGTTTAGGCGTGGAAAGGTGACAGACAGACAGATAGACATGCAGAGTTACTTTCGAATTTTTAATATTAGTATTAAGCGATAAACATAATATTAATACTAGAGATAAAAATAAACTCCCTGTGCCCACAACTAGGCTACACAAAATCAAAGTATCTTTTAAAGGGCAATATTTACGCGCCTACAACAAAACTCCAAGTGAGTTGCAAAAACTATAAATAAATAAATTCAAACAAATTGTTCAAACAAAATGTCAGATTATCTAGAGAATAAAAAGCTTGGGACGGGTTTTACTCCAACTCAAATAATAACAACTAACAGGCTAAAGGTTTCTTCGTCGCTTTCTTACTCAATCAATCAAAATCAAAAACTCTTTGTTTCCAGAAATAAAATAAATGTACACTTAGAAAAGGTCAACTTATAAAACTAAACGCAAATAAAGTGATGTTTTTGATTTCTGTCGCTTCGGTATGTAGACTAAAGTAAAAAACTCCGTCATCTTAGACTCTAGACTTGTTTATTTCAGCTATTTCCATAGTATTATGTCTTATGGTATACTGCTGTGGGGGAACGCTGCAGATATTAACACCGTATTTGTGCTGCAGAAGAGGGCTGTTCGTGCAATCTATAATATGAAGAAATAAACATAATGTTAAATAAAAAATAATTTTGATTTTGATTGAATGGTTATCTAATTATTGGTAATTGTAATGTTTCTAATTATTGGCATGCTTAGGGGCGTGAGGTAAAGAGTTTTTGTCAAGTTAATCAAGTCCTTGCCGCTTGTTGACCGTCCGTTTACTCCTAGACGAACAAAAGTAGCGTGTAGATTGAAAATTCCACTCTAATTTTACAAAATAAGGCTTCTAAAGAATTTTCTACTCTATTTCATCTACAGAAGTGCCATAATCGACTGCACCTATCCAAGAACAGGATACACGTATGGTCAGTAAATTCGAATGGGACACTTTACTGAAACTGGACCTTCTTCCAATGAAATATGATCGTGAAAGGGATATTGATAAGGAAATTTTGAAAGGAATAAAGATAACGTGAATGCTAACTTTGCGCTTTATTTTCTGAGAATGAAGGTGTATTTTTATTACCATTTGTAGGTTTGTAATAGAAAAAGCAAAAGTAAAATGAAAAAATATATATATTGTTGAACAAAAGTTGGGTCGGAATTACTCCCTTCATATATCTAATTTTGAGTCTTGGATTTCCTTGTAGGTAAATGCACATTTATTATATTCCCGAGGTTAAATAAAAAAAATACCGTGCTATACCCACAGAGCTATGCCTTAGAATTTGCACCACCCCCACTCTTCCCGCGGTCGGTGTCATGAGACGCGACTAAGGGATATCCACCAGGGGCGTGCAGCAGTGCCCCCTGCAGCTCAATTTTACTGTGGATTGTGGATAGCAATTGACCTAACTGCGATCCACAATCCGTATGCCCAGCGAAGGGATTATGGGCATTACCGCCAAGGTATACATATGTTAAAAGCCATTAATGCTACGGCCACACTATCGCGATAACGCGAAAACTAGGTCAGATTAGAAGGTCACTTATTTGTTGCTTACGTGTTTGTGACCTTTGTTATCTAGATTGTCACGTCGTAGATCTACTATAACTTTATAATAATAATAAAGCTGGACAATTCTTGAGGAGCTTGTGTTATGGGTACTAGATAACGGATGTACTTAATACAATGCACTATATTTTTAATTATACATAGAAAACGCCCAGAACACCCTGAACAAATATCTGCAGATCGTACAAACATTTTTCCCGAGGCGGGAATCGGACCTTCAATCTCCTGCGTCGCAGGCGGGCCTTCGCCCGCTGTGCCACAGAGTTCGTTAGACTTTACCTAAGTAATACTTATTTTTAGATACCAATGTATTACCTACTCATTCTAAATGGACTTATTTGTTTTTATTTGAGTATAAAAGATCTTTAAACCGAAGATTTGCGCTTGTCGCGACAAATCTGGCCAAGAAGTTCGTCCTATCGCGAATCATCATCGCGACAACAAATACCCTTCGCGACGCGACGACGTTGCGAAGTTTTAACCCCCGACGTAAAAAGACAGGGGTGTTATAAGTTTAACGTGTCTATATGTTTATCTGTGTGTATGTCTGTGGTATCGTAGCTCCCAAACGGATGAACCGATTTTCGTTTAGTTTTTTTGTGTCATGGATAATTTTATCCCCGAGTGTTCTTGGTCATGTTTCATGAAAATCTGTCGGGGGGTTTTTAAAATTTTAATTTTGTTCTTGTTATCCAATAATTTACAATCAAATGATAGAAATAAATTAGAACTCGTATTTACAATCAAAACAATTGAGCTAACAGCAGACTGTGGCAAAAATTCTAATAAATCAACTCCCATGGGATATATAAACTTTAAAACCGCAAAACAACGCCTGCGAAACTTCTAGCAGAAACCAGTCTTAAATAATCATTTCAAATTTTACGTATCCTCTACTAGAAAATTGTACCAGAATAACTGCAGAGAGGAATATTTTACATTGACAGTTCCAACCTCGGTTGGTACATTGCACATTCCACCTACTTACAGACACTTTATATTCGAACCGACGACATTAGAAGGAAGGGGAGGTACCGTCGTACATTATCAGCCATCGGATGCTTCGATAGTTTGTTTTGAGCATCGTTGGGGTTGCTGGTAAAATGCTACGTAGTTTTGGCTAAGATTTTGTTTTGAACAAAGACAAGCCAAAACATTCTACATATTAAGTTGCATTTACTTACTTTATTCAGAAAGAAAAATACAATCAAACAAATTAAAACATTTCTGAAGCACTGCAGTAACGAGGCAGCCCCAACAGCATTCTAATGATGTTATATTGGACACTAGCAACTCGCCCCGGCTTTGCACGGGTGCAATACTGATACTAAATATACTACAGAATCGGCCCTCCAGCCGGTACCGCCGCGCTGCCACAACCGCTATGTCCCTGCATTTTATATCTGTAATATTTTCTAAAATATTCATTTAAATTCCATGCTGTAAAGGGCCATAATGATTTAAATTAAATGCACAGTGTATTTAAGGTACTTAATTGGATAAAGATTAATGTTGTATTTCTTAAAATCGCTTCGTAAATAAGCAATTTTTTCTCGTAAAAAGTAAGGAATAAAAAATGGTTATTGTGGGTTATCCCTAAGAGATAGATATAATACCAGCGGATTTTTTTGTAGAACTTTTTAAGGTGTACTATACTCTTAGTTTTTAGTTCAGCTGACGAGCGCTAACGCCCGCGTATTATAACGTAGTTGTTAGGTTAAGGATATCTAGACGCGCGATTTTCCAATCGCGCGTCAAATTTGTACATACACTGGCTTAAGGACCTAGAATTTTAAAACAATTTCTTATTACTTTTACATTTTTACATTACAAATTAAGTCTTTCCTCATTCTAAAAACGTGTAACCTCAAGACTGTACCCTATTTCACCCTCCAGCAAGAGGTTCAGACTCAGGGTCGTGTAAATACCCTTAATAGGTACTTACATCATCTTTGTTCCATCAACTCAAGAGCAATTTCCTAAAGACACTGGCCTATCCCATCTCGCTAATTGTTTCCCGAATAATTGACAAAATTAATCAAATTAAGACCATCGATTGACAACCTCTAAGACTTTTATGGCGGCTATAAAGTTGCTATTCGGTTTTGTTTTTGATGGTAGCGGAAGTAGAAGCGATTTTTTAATTGTTTTCAATAGAACTTTAGTGCACGAGAAATATTTGAATTCATATTTTAGAATTTAGCCTTTGAAATTTGTACCTATAGGTGTCAGAAAGTTCTAACTGCATCTGAATTAACACAATAGGCTAAATTCTGTTTTTTTTTTAAATTCCGCATCCACTTTCACTCTCGTTGCACCAAAAAACAGTGTAGGTGATTACAGATTCTACTCCTTAAAATATATTCAATCATTAAGCATAGTCGAATTATCCTTGATTGTGTAGTAGAGTAGAGAGCAAAATCAAAAACTCTAACAAACACTTAGAAAAGGTCAAATTCTTAAAATTATACAAAGCCATGGAAACAAAGTGATATTTTTGATTTCTGTCGCTTCGGTATGTAGACTAAAGTAACGAAATCAACGAAAAGCCTAAAATCTAATACACAATACTTACAAGACAACCAATTGCTACTCACACAGTACTAAACAGACTTAAAAAAATATTACAAAGAAAACTTATAATAACGAGTACACAAAAAAAAATACCCAAAAAAGAGAGACTGTACTTAGTAAGTATACTACCCGATCAGCACACAATAAGTCATACAGTTCCTTCTAAGAGACTGGTAAGAGAAATATTTCTGTCCTTTTGAAAAGTTTAATATCCATGTTTCCGAACTTTCAACTCCTAATGAACAATGCATGTAATCTTCCCAAATTGTTCCATCGGTTTCCTTTCAAAGCCAGTGGGTTGAATTGGGCCCAATCACCCGATACATCAACGGCATGGTAAAGGTCCTATACACGGGTGTCATTCCCGACTGTCCCACCTAATGGATTGCGATCTGTGGTACGTCGCTTCCACTTCCTCTTGATCGATATGGGACTGATTTGATAAGAATTCTGATAAGATAATGGTTCAAGTTTATTCGCTTGCGTTACCAAGCCACGCGCGCCACGCGTTGTAAATGTGTAATGAATGAGCTTCTTAATTCTAGCGTTATTTTTGGGACCTACGTCTTAACAACAAATTTCTTAGTACTCTGTTATCTATATCTATACTTATAATAAAACTGTAACAGGTCCAATTCTGTACATTGAAGATATTTTGAAAATTTTTTTTGGAGGGCACTCTATTAACTATACTGAAGCCAAAACTGTAATTTTTTTCATTCATGTCTGTCTGTCTGTCTGTCTGTCTGTCTGTCTGTCTGTCTGTTTGTTAAACGCGCATCACGCCGAAACTACTGAAGGTATTGAAGTGAAACTCGGAATGTTTTTTGGTTATACTAAGAGGAAGGACATAGGATACTTTTTATCCCGGAATTCAGTCAGGTTCCCCTGGGAGAGGGGATGAAAGTAAAATTTCTTCACCGAGCATTACGCCGAAACTGCCGAATGAATTGGAATGAAACCTAGCATGATTTGATTTCATACTACAAGGAAGGACATGGGATACATTTGATCCCGGAATTCAGTCAGGTTCCCCTGGGAGAGGGGATGAAAGTAAAATTCTTTAACTGCGCATCACGACCGAACTACTGAATGAATTCGAATAGAACTCGGCATAATTTGAGTTCATACTACGAGGAAAGATACATTTTATCCCGAAATAAGGTTCCCCTGGGAGAAGGGATGAAAGTAAAATTCTTTCACCGTGCATCACGCCGAAACTGCTGAATGAGTTGGGACTGAATTAGTACGATTTTAGTTCATAATACAAGAAAGGACATGGGATACATTTTATCCCGGAATTCAGTAAGGTTCCCCTGGGAGAGAGGATGAAAGTAAAATTCTTTAACCGCGCATCACGACGGAACTTCTTGATGAATTCGAATGCAAGTCGGCATGATTTTAGTTAATACTATGAGGAAAGATAAATTTTATCCCGGAATTCAGTAAGGTTCCCCTGTAGGAGGAAAGAAAAATTTAACTAGAAACTGAAAGAAGAATTTAACTAGGTACCTAAATAAAGATACTTATGTTAGAAGTGTAACAGGTCCAATTCTGGGCATCGAAGTTTTTTTGCACGGCGTTTCACATGAGAGAAACTGTGGTTAAATGTGAACTTAATTAGTCGGCAGGTATGTCAATCGTGAACGAAGTCGCGGGTACAGCTAGTATAATAATAATGTTATATACTAACTAGCAGCGCCTCGCGGTTTCAGCCGCGTGATTCCCGTTCCCGTGGGAATTCTGAGATAAAATATAGCCTATGTGCTATTCCAGACTATAATAAATCTCTGTGCCAAATTTCATCCAGATCCGCTCAGTAGTTTTTGCGTAGCAGTACCTCGCGGTTTCACCCACGTAGTTCCCGTTCCCTTAAGAATTCCAAGATAAATATAGCTTATGAGCTATTCCAGACTATAGTCTATCTTTGTGCCAAATTTCAGCCAGATCGGTTCAGTAGTTTTTGCGTAGCAGCGCCTCACGGTTTAACCCGCGTAGTTCCCGTTCCCGTGGGAATTCCGGGATAAAATATAGCTTATGTGTTATTCCAAACTATAATCTATCTCTGAGTCAAATTTCATCCAGATCCGTTCAGTAGTTTTTACGTGAAAGAGTAACAAACATCCATCCATCCATCCATACTTACAAACTTTCGCGTTTATAATATCTATTAGTAGGATGGTTCTAAGAACGCGTCAACGCGCGTTGCATGTGAACTTAACCTTACTCATATCCACAAGCTATCGTATTTGCATATCGTAGCAGCGACGAGAATATGATTTGAATCCACGCGTAACAGTTACGTTCCTAGTTCTATAAAACATTTTTACATCTTGATTACAATATAATTACATGCTTAATTATAAAAATATAAGTTGGCCATCTAAGTTTTTCACATTTTCCGTCATACATTTCTTAGAGGTCCACCATGTGCTTTTCTTGGCCAATCCGTGAAAACAACGGAATAAATAATTTGGTAAGTACCCAAATTTGAGACTTGTTCAGTTGATATCTAGTTTACTTATCGCTAAAATCACTAGGTAAATCTCAAAGAGTATTTCTCACATCTGAGACCCGCACCTGCGATAATTATACTAAAAGTATTTAACCCCCGAAAACCCATCAAACGCGATTAAAATTTAAGCACATCTCAAGTCACAAATTCTCTTTCAACTGTCAAAAATCACGACTTGAGTTGTGTTGTATTCGAGGTCAACACTCCTCTTGCCCTACTTTTTACCACCACCATAGGTACCTAACTTATGCACTAGGCATCAGAATTATTATATCCGGTTTTGGTCCCGGATAATCCGACCCGGTTTGTGTTTGACACGGTTTGTGGAACAACATGGCGGCCAAACCATTACACGTGTTTGTTTAGGGCCCTGTTACACTTTGGTGTATTTCTCCCTATCAACTGTAAATGACATGAGTGAAATATTAGAACATTTTGATGCCTTTATCGCGAGATTTTGAACAAGAAATATCTAGTAATTTTTACTTTTTAGTTTGATAAGTAACTTTCTGATTTTTATTTCAAATTGTTATTGTCTGTGTATTATTTTTTTCTCAAAATTTTGTTATGTTAAACTCAGCATAGGTTCGATAGTTCATTGAGGCTTTTTTACTCCTTACCTATTAATCGTATTGGTTCCCACAATACAAATCCAGCCTATCGTGGGAATCGTTGTCACTAGAGTAAGTAAATCATCTTCACTTACAAAGAAATTATTTATATTACCTACTTATAATTCTGTATTATCTAATTCTGTTTAAGTAGCAATAAACAAATTTTCAATTTTTTCATTTTATTTGGTAATCGGACCAATACTCATTGCTTAGTAATTTATTTAATTCCATTTTGTATTCGGAAAGCGTTTTACGAATGCGTCGTATCTAAATTATCGGTATTATACCCGTTGTCCTCCTCCTGATATACCCCACCGGGGGAGACCAGGATTATTATTTAAAAATGTGCCATTGTTCCCCAGTGGGGGACAACGATATTAAATTACCTATTGTAGAATCATTCTTGTTGTCACCTACCTAGTTAACCCCCCAGTCGGGTAGCATATTTCTGAAAAGGAAGTCAAAATACTGTGAAATATTAATTTGGCGTGTTTTAAAACTATGAACCGAATTCAAATTTATATGGGACCAGTTTCGGGGTATACCCTTTCTAATAAAAAAAGAATTATCAAAATCGGAGTACTCTGTAAGAAGTTATGCGTGGTCATATATAAAAAAATATACGAGTCGACTTGATAACCTCCTTTTTTGTCGGTTGAAAATAATCGTATCTTTCTAATCGTTACATTTTTTTATCATTACGTTATTGGAGGTAGGTAAGGAGATTTAACTAGATTTGACCAATTCAGTACCTTCAGTAAGCATCACCATTGTTGGAATTTTAAAAATTAACTTGCCTTTTTTTCATAATAACTTCAGAGTTCTACCACAAAGCCTACCTTCCCTTGTAATAAACTCTCACTTGATAGACTTCATTTATTTTCCACTAGAAAACATTTATAAAGCACATTTGATCACATCGATTACTACCCTCGTCATTACTTCCGCCCTGGGGCTCCCGGGCTCTACAGTTCACGTACCTTACTCTGGCACAGTGTTCTAGGACATGACAGGTGGAAAATTACAAAACGAGGGATGTGAACTAACTTTTTTAGGAATATTACAATCAAACTATTCCCTAGTAGTTAGATTTAAATATGTTTTTCGAGTGTTGAGTCGAATGTTCGAGTGTTTTGTAGCATGTTTTTCGCGGTGGCAAAGGAACTTGTAGGATGTGAACTCAGGAATATTACAAACGAGTTTCTGCTCGCGGCTTTGCACGCGTTGTTTCTATGGAAACGTTTAAAGGTGATTGGAACTGATTTATGGGATAAAAAGCAGCCTATGTTTGATTCCACGATTAGAATTACCCGTATGCAAAATTTCAGTTCAGTAGTTTTGGCGTGAAGAGGTAACAAACATCCATCCATCCATCCAAACTTTCGCATTTATAATATGTGATAGTATGACTACTAGGGGTTGTCGACACGTTTGGTCAAATCATCATAAACATCATCTGTTTTGTTTGACTTGACATTCTGTGGGTTAGTGTAGTTATGCATTTATGCAGAAGGGATAACGACAGTTTAGATGCATGTTTGTCACTTCTTTACGCGAAAACTACTGAACATATTGTACTGAAATTTGTCTGAGTTATAATGACCTGAGGGGTGAGTCCATTTACAAGTAACGAGACGTGATCGTACCGTCTCCTTTTTGTATGGGATTTGCGTAGTTCCCTGTCCGCACGATACAGGCGCTGCACCAAATTGTATGGAAAAAGGTGACGGCACGATCTCGTCTCTAGATACTTCATCCCAAAAAATGTGAGTTTAAAAAAAAACTGCACGTGTTTTGGCTACATAAATACTTACCGTACGTACCAAACATTTTAGTATCTACCGTAAATATCTATTTAATACTAAGAGCCAATTAAAAGTGTATGTGCCACGCCATCTAACGTCGACTGCCTTACTCTAATTTCAATTATATTTTTCGTCCGCCCACCGGGGCTTTGTTTTCTTTACGAATGCCGCAAGTCCTTTGAGTATTGGATATTAGATGATTTCCAATTATCTCAGAAAATAATACAGATGGCGCATACATCTGAATACCTGGCTTTGGTTTTGGGGCTACACAGAGGAATGTATCAAGTTTTGGAATACTTTGCTAACTGTGTCGACAAAGGGTCCGGCAGAAAATCAGCGTTGCTCCAACTTTTTGAACTTATGCTGAGGAAAGGCTTTTAGGCCCACGCCTTGTTATAGTTATGTAGATTAGTTTGTTAAGTTGTTTTGTGGATCGAAGATTATTCTGACCCTGAGTGGGGGAACTGGACTCTGCACTGACATCTCGCATGGGAGTGCATTGTGCATTGTTCCCCTGCCTAATCCCTTTAGTCAACATTCGTAGCTGATCTTTGATAACCAGCTACGAACATCGAGGCCCTAACCAATCCAGCTTTTTGAAGTACCAGAGCAGGACTTTTCGTGATTGACAGCTTCGTTTCAGCTTTTCTGTAGGCGTGGACGGGTTCGATGCCCTATGAGATACTTCAATTCCGTTTTCCGTCTGGCCTCAACTGTGGGTAAAGAGTATGATTTTGATTCTTATTTGCAGATGTGTTGACAAGAAGTCAAGAAAAAAATGAAAGAAAAACAAATAAATAATAAATAATGCTGGACAAGTCACACAACATTATCTAGCCCCAAGCTAAGCAGAGCTTGTGTTATGGGTACTAGGTAACTGATATACTTAATACAATACACTACATAGATAACTATTTTTTATTTAACATAGAAAACATCCAGAACGCCCTGGACAAAAATGTCTACAAACTGCACAAACATTTGTCCCGAGGCGGGAATCGAACCCGCAACTTCCTGCGCCGCTGGTGGACCTTCGCCCGCGGCGCCACAGTGGTCGTCAAATTACCTATTATTTAGCTTTCCTTGTCTATTTTAAATTCTATTGTAATTAGTTAAGCTGACGGCAACCCGAATGAAAAAATAAATAAAATAAGTTTTCATAAAATTATGGGTTTACATTTGTGTAATCCAATACCTACCTGAAAACTTGGAAACCTATGACACTTTGCACTTCAATAATAGAGATGTACATATATTGTAGTTGGATTAAGTATCGAGAAACTCATCAGAATAAACCACTGGCCTGCATTTGACCGCTTCAAACGTCTACAATTCTGTTGGTAACGAAGTTATCGATTTACCTAGAATCTCACCTGATAGCTGATCCGTCTGTTACCTTTGACATGCTAAACTATGACGTCGGTACGTGTCTTGGCCTGTGTTCGGTAAGAGGAGACGGGCAGTTATTGTTCATTGATTTGAGATTCTAGAGATTTGTTTAATGTAGGTTATGAGGGCTGCTTAAAAAATATATCCAGCGTAAAAATAGAGTGAGTGAGTGAAAAGTGGATTTTAATTAATGATGATAGATATTAAATCAGGTACCTCCCACAGAACAACCACATAACTGGGTCAGCAAGCTTATTACACTAATAAGCTTGCAGTTTTAACAAGCTTTCATTTAACTTGCAATGTCATGTAACTATGTTTGTATGGGTGGAATCTTGCAAGTCAGTTTTGAAGCAGATATCTTCAAAGGATTGAGCTGAAATTTTGTATACACGTTCAGTTTTGATGACAATTTTAATTTTTTTTTTTTATTTATTTAATTTAATTAACACGGTTATTTTGAACCAATTACATTAATTAAAATAAAAAATTACATATAATATTCAATACACATAAAGAATGTCAATACAATAACTTAATTATAACAAAGAAAATAAATTAGTAATGACGTTCACAAAATAAAATACATGCTCTTAATAATTTAGTCCAGCTGTCAGCGAACAAGTCCACATCGGGTCTGTCATCTAGGAGAGCGTTGAGAGCGTTGAGTACGCGAGGGATGGGTGACATGGACCGCGCTACCGTACGGGACTGCGGTACGTCTAGCAATCTATGTTTCCGACCTCGGCAGTAATTGTTCGGGACATAGAGTCGACACAGCTCATTACTCAGGTCCGAGGCTTCAATTTTGCCCTGGAGGATTTTGCACATTGTAATTATTTTATCGTTAGCGCGCCGGACCTCCAGCAGACAATGCATTCAAAGCATGTTTTTAAAAAGGATTCTTAAAATATTAAAACTTATTTAAAAGTATGTTACTTCATATAACATTCTACATGTTTTGGACTTCGCTTTTCGTTGTTATTTCGTTGTTCAATGAAATGTAGAGTCAATCGGGGTCGGAAATTTTCAGTGCTCTTTTTAACTTAACATTATTTCAGCCCGTTTGTACCCCTCTTAATCATGCCATTTATTATTAGTGTCTATGATAATTAAAATATTTGTGCAGTGCCAAGAGGGGTTGAAATTTTATTAATTTTCTTCAGTTAGCTTGTTTCAATTTTAAATACTAGTTCGAATTTAAATCTTTTATTTGATTGTAATTTTCTTTGTGAATAAAATGATTAATTTTAAGTACATCCTTCCTGAACTACACAAGACTAACCTACAGGATACAGGACCAATAAGAGCCCACCGCACTTCTCTTCAATACCATTACATCCAACCTAAGAAAGTACGGGGGGAATTCAATTTACCAATTACCTGGGCCCTTCAGTCCTTCTAATGTTATTAGGGAAGAATCGCGAGCTGACTCAAAATGTATCGCCTTTTCGGTTATTTTTTACATTAGGGTTTCTGGAGTCTAGGTATTTTGTTTTGGCATAGAAGTAGATATTTTGTGTCGTTAAATTAAATTTGAATCAGTATTTTCTACTATAAAGTTTCTTTAACCGACGTTGAAAAAAGGGAAAGGAAGGTTCTATGTCCAGTTGATGTACGTTTCTGTAGGTATGTTCATTGATATTTCCGTCAATTTGGTTTTTTATAGAGTATGTACAGTACAATTTATTCCCAAGGGAATTACTATTTGTCCTGAAAACTCAAAAAATAGTGCTCAAATAAGAAAATCAGATTTATTAATAAGAAATACAATTCCAGTTTTTTTTAGTTTTTGTAAAAAAAAATTGTAATTTATATTGGACCTTATAAATTTATAAATTTTATTCTCAAGGGATTCAGTTTGGTCCCGAAAACACAAAAAACAGTGCAAATAATAAAGAAATTCGCCGTCAAACTTTTTTTTTGTAATTTAATTATTGAGTAGTTAAGGGTCCGGCGACGGATGAATTTCCTATACAAACGTAGTACCAAAATGATTTGCAATTTGAGAATGTTTTCATTATGGTTTGCTATTATTTGTGTTAGAATAGTATTTATACAGGTTCCTGCCATAAGATTTTTTCAAAATACTTATCTACACAATTACTAAGACAACATTTTATTCTTTGATGTAAAAATGCGATTAGGTTTAATTTCATTTCAGAAAGGTATTTTGAAAAAAAAATGTGGCAGGAACCTAGATAAATACTATTTTAATACAAATAATAGCAGACCATACTGAAAATATGCTCAAATTAAAAATCGTTTTGGTATTACGTTTGTATGGGAAATTCATCCGTCGCCGGACCCTTAAGTATTTACATACGACGGAAACTTGTAACAATAATATTAGTTCAATTTAGAAAGGTAAGCATGTAAATAAACCTTCATAATTAATTAACGTGAGCAACCAAAATTGGTGGATCGCAGAGAATCTACAAATAAGTATTCGAGGAAGGTTCTCATTTCTCATCGAAACAGTCCCGACGCGTACATAGTATTGAAGGTTGCGGTGAAGCTTAGGAGCTTAATTTTTAACCACTTCCTACATAGTGATGTGCTTAGGCGGGAACAAGACCGACCAAAATCTTAACAAAATTGCGGCTAGTATTAAATTCATTATGAATGTAACTGGGTTAACTACGAACCTAGTTTGTGTTGGATGAACACCAACGTTTCATCCCTTAAGGAGGGACTTCATCAGGGGGAGTGCAGTTCGCGTCGCGCCTGTGGTGCGTCCTTGCGCGCACTACGGGCTGGAGCACGCAGTGCACGGGTGGGCTGCTTATCGATGCTGCTGAGTAGAAGAGCCAACTTCTCGCGAAGATCTCATCGTGGCGGGTGTTGTAGGTATACTCTGTGTATATACGGAACTGACAGTATCTACTCCCGGCTCTATACTGCTATCCGACTTCCGAGACGGGGGATTAGGGACCAAAAACCAACCAACAGTTAATCCATAGCGGTTTTTTCAAAAATCAACCGAATTCTAAAATCACGTTCTCTGGACGAAGTCGGCTAAAAGCTCGTGTAATGCATTTGCATGTAACGTCTCAATATTTCATTTATTATTATTTAAAACTTTATTGCACTGAGGTACAAACTTAATGCCGAGGCATTTTCTACCTGCCGACCAAAACCACAACGACAAAAACACATGTTTTTACAGAGGGTTGACGTGCTGCTATAAGTTTTACAGATACCCATAGATAACTCTGATTATATATACCTATATTTATTTATATACATACCTAAAAACCTACTAAAGCATAAGTATAGTATCAACTACCAACAAGAAATTTTATATAAGCTAACACTATATGTATAACCTCCAATAAAAGATTTGAGCTGATCGTTCAGGGGGTAAATCTAGGTACCAGTTATCTGACTGTCAGGGTTCGTTACGGAGGCACGACCTCGAACAGCTCTAGTTGCTCATGCTGCTTCATATCTCAGTGGCAGTAGTATTTTAACCACGCTTTTCTGTCCCATTTTTCCGTAGCGTGGGGATTTCGTGGTTCGAAAAAAGCTGTGCCCGCGATCCCCAACCCACATATCCAGCGTGGGGATGACCACCTAATAAGAGCCAATGAGGCACTAAAAGGGAGTCCTTGGTCCAGTGGACTGTCTTAGGCTGGTGTTACTGTGGTTCATAGATGTAGTTAAGATCTGGATTAACTACGAAGCTCAAGGACCAACTTTATTATCTCGGAAAAAGCTTGCATTAATATTTAATTTAAAAAAAAATAAGTTAACATGTGCGTAGTCTTACATAATTTAATACTCGCAGGTTCAGAAATCTCTGAAACAATATTGAATAAAATTCATAATGAGGCTATAAATAATAATGACCGGTAGGCGTGGTCATAATATTTTCATTCTTCATCTGCAGTGCACCCGTCTTTTACAGAACATCGTAATCGAAAATATAAATATCATTGTCATCATTTACAGCTTGACTTTATCTGTCTTCGGGTTACTCCAATTTTTTTGTGCCACTCTACCCGGCTTTTACGCCCAGGTTCCCTTAAATTTTCGTACAGTCACTTAACTATTTAGGAACCCCCAACCCATTTAATCGGTGACAATATTTTCCGACTTTATCCGGCTTTTTAAATAATCCCAGCACTTATACGCGTAAGTCTGTAAACATGGACGCATTACAACGAATTCACGCTGCGGTTTTACCGCTGAATAATAGAGAAGCAAACTTCATGCGAGCTCGTGGCGACGCCTCGTTTATTTTGTAAACATTCTTGAATCAGGTAATTTGGAAATAAGAGAATTAATTTATGAAGTAAAATCCTTTAAAATTTGGGAGCCTTATAAATATGGGGAGCACAGGTCTCAAGTAGAAAATGGACAATGCACCATACTAGACGAAAAGAGGCGAAGCGAACTACAGCAATTACTAGCCGAAAAGTGGTTCAGAGAGACACTCGACGATAAACAAGAGTACATTAACATAAAACATAACCATAAAATTTATTTATTTGCAGCAAAAACAATAATTTTACATTATATTAGGCACGTAGGTAGGTAGAGTACATTATAAAATGATACATTATTATTATGGCCTATTAAAACCGATACAAGAAAGTTATTGCTGAGGGCTTGGAGACTATGATTTTACCGATGGATCTCACACTAGGCCGAGCTTGTATCGGGAGGTCCAAGCTGCTTCTTACAAACACGAGAAGGTACTTTGTCTCTGTGAACACTCGATTTAAAAGGGCAGAAGCCTTTATTCACAAAGAAAATTACAAGAAAATAATAGAAATAATTTACAACTACCATTTATTATTGAAACAATTGAGCTAACTGCAGACTGTTGCAAACAATCTACAGGTACCTGAAGTGTACCGTCGACGCAAAAACCCGTCGAGGTAGCAACACTTCGAGGTACTAATCTTTCGAGGTAACGACCCATCGAGAACGTACCGTCGAAGTAGAGACATCGAGGTATTGAACATCGAGCTATCGTCGTTCGCACTAGAGAGAGAAACCCCAAAAACAGACCCTCAGTTTGTGTTTTGTTTATTTGTTCGCTAATTAAACAAATACGAAACCTAATAAGCTCCCTAATGAAAGTCTAGCCCTGTCTTATAAGATTTGTCTATCCAAATAAAATAAATAAGCATTGCTCTTTTGTTTATTTGAACTAACCTTAGATTTATTGAAGAAACAAAAGACGGTGCAAGACGACGCGTTTGTGTTTTATTTAGTTGTAGGTAGCTAAATAAATGCAAGTGATATATAAAAAATATTTTGTTAGACCAGCCTGTTTATCGATATCCACAAACGCTACATACATTTCAGGTAGATCGCTCTCCAATCTTTGGAGATGGGGGGGGGGAGTAAAATTTCGACTTTTTTCAAAATATTTCAAAAAGCATGAAACCTATCTTTAAAATTCAGTGAAGGAATCGCTCATACTTTTTTCGCCACTTTGGCTGCTTTCCGAATAAGCGCCAAAAACCAATGAAAGGCGAAAATATAATAAGTGAGGCACTTACTGAATAACAATAATCCAAACATAGTAAGAAAAGAACACAAGGGTGAGTTTATTTGACGTTAGTAACGAGACGAAATCGTAACGTCACCTTTTGCCACACTATTTGGTACAGCGCCTCTATCGTGCGGAAAGGGAACTATGCAAATCCCGTACTAAAAGGAAACGTCACCATCACGTCTCGTAACTATCGTTCAATAGACTCACCCCTCAGTTAACGGCAATAATCACTTGAAATCAATCCTTGCCACTTTTCCGAAACTATTTGTTTTTTCCTACAATCCTTTTTTTAAACTAATTTCGGTGTAAATCACTAAAAACTGATATCTGCCTACGGTTAACGGATGGCGACCGAGCGAGTGACGTCACACGCACCCGCGGCGGTCACTCAGTGAACTTCGCTAGTAATTTAGTCATAACTTCGTCAATTTTTGTCGTAGCACCAAATTTTTTGCTCTGTTTGATATGGATTTTTTGTTCTATTAATCTGCATTCTCAACTAAAAACGTTACGGATCCTCATTGTTATTCTATATATCCTCACCTATACTCTTTTCGCCTTTCATTGATTTTTGGCGCTTATTCGGAAGGCAGCGAATGAGACAAAAAAGTATGAGTACAATAGGTACAATATTCACTTCTAAATATGTAGTTAATCCAGAATAAGTATTATGTCGTTACTCTACCAACAGAGAGCTTAAAGCTCAGTTGGTGAAGCCACCAAATACTCACAAAATTAAATTTACACAACCAATCTAACACCGCCCTAGTGCAGTGCTACAAAATCAAGAGCCATTTGCAAATAGGATCGTACGCGATCGGTTGCTTTTTACGATAAATAGAGGTGTTACATGGACAAATGCAAAACGATTTAGACTGCATCGGTTCAGTTTGATCAAGTGCGAGTGAGAAAAAGATACAGAAATACGTAGTTGAATCAGAGGATAGGAATAAAAAGAATCTACAAGATTCGTTAGATTCGATTTAACCCACTTGTTAAGGATATCCCTTTTATCGATAGATTTTTTTATTTTTCGTATAACGTTTAATAATAAGCTTATTATAAAAGAAAAAAAGAAAAGAAAATCTGATTCTTGTGGAAATGCTGGAAAATGGTGTCTGAAATACGGAACGCTAGTAAAATGTACTGCTATGAAACAACATTTCTAGAATTATTTTAGACAGATAAAAAATATTAAAACTTTAATTACTTACTTTTTTATTCATTATTATTATTACTTTATAAGTCTGTCTGGTAGAGATCGCTCTTGAGTGATAAGATCGCCACTTCTCAATTAGATTTTGAGCTGTTTTGGTGTATTGATTCTATCGATAATAATAATAATAATAATAATAATTTTTTTTCGTCGTCCGGCTGTCAAAGCAGTGACAAGGTGCTCCTGATTCTAAATAGAAATCAAGTGGGAAAAAACTACAAAAAATCCTTGAACTACGGAAAACCACACACAGAAAACGATTGCGAAGCTTATTTTCATCACATCAACACCCAAATAAAGAAGGACAGTGAACCAAATCAAGAAATAGTGCAGACATCACGGTTGGAGGTTAGAAAAAGTAAAAAAAGTTCAACAAGATAACGTGACGTCACAAGTGATTGACATTTGACACATGTGCAGTGGTGCCAATATTGTAAATACGAAAACGTTCCGAATTCGATACCAAATCCATAGACAATATTGAACTTGATTTGACATTTGTGCAGTGGTGCCAACATTTTCCAAATAAGTACTTTCTAATCAAGATGGATACCAGTGGAATGTCAGAGGATATCTCAAAATTATTCCAAATGATGAAAATCGAATTAGAAAAACAAACTACAACAATCACACAGAGCTTAACTGCCACTTTAATGAGTGCTATTGATGTTAAATTGCAACCGATACTAGAAGAGAACAAATGTCTAAAGATGGAAATACAAGCATTGAACAGAAAAATAAAATACTTGGATGATGGTAACAGGAAAAATAACCTTATTATACATGGTGTAATTGAAACGGAGAACAACTACGAAGATCTGTTTGATAAAATAAGTAACAGCTTGCGAAATACAAATGTGAATATTGAAAAATCTGAAATAAATAAGTATCACAGACTGGGACGTAAACAAGAAGGAAAAAACAGACCCATACTAATTGCCTTTACTTCCTATCAAAAGAAAATAGAAATATTGAAAAACAAATCAAAATTGCCAGAACTGATTTATGTTACAGAGGATTTTTCTAAGGAAACAATGGAGCTACGTAAAAATCTACAACAACAATTGAAGCAAGAAAGAGAAAAAGGTAATGAAGCATTTATTAAGAATAATAAACTTATAATAATTAATGAAAAAGAAGTGGCAAAAAGGAAGAGAGATTCTTCTTCATCGCCCAGGAATAATGAACCAATAACTCATCCTAGAAGAGAGGAAAAAAGTATTCAAGCTCCACCAAAGTTGCAAAAAACAGACGCGTTTGCTTATATGCGAGGCAGAACCCACTCACTCTCAGAAAAACGTACACCACAGCATAAAGCATAGGAATTACCAGACACCGGTTATGCGACGAAAAGGAAAAATAAAGAAATAACAAAAGTAAAAAACAAACCAATCCCCAATACGGCTGGTCACCGAGGGGTGATAGACCAACACCTCCTAAAGCTTGCATCAGATATTTCCAACAAAACAATTATCAGAACGCAATACTCAGAAACTATCAAACAAAGAACAAGCAACAAATTCAATATAGCGACACTTAACACAAGATCACTTAAATCACAAGAAACTTTATTAGAACTAGAACATGCATTAGAAACAGTAAACTGGGATATTATAGGGTTAAGTGATACTAGAAGAGCAGATGAAAGAACAGTAGAGTACGACAAATATATATTATACCACAAAAATGTGAAAGCTGGGATTTATGGAGTAGGGTTTATGGTAAAAAAATACTTGAAAAATGAAATAATTGAGTTCAAAGGAATAACAGATAGAATTGCCATATTGAATATAAAACTCCCTGGCTATAAGCAACCCATTTCGATTGTTCAAATATATGCCCCAACGGAGGCTACACAAAAAGACATAAAAGAAGAATTTTACAACCAACTCAACCAAATCATGCCGAATTTGTGTAGGACAGTAATTGTAATGGGTGACTTTAATAGCCAAATAGGAAAGAGAAATAAGAACGAGGACAATACACTTGGACCATACTCAACAGGTAAAAGGAATGATAACGGACAAAGAATGATTAATTTTGCATTGGAGAATAACTTACACGTCATGAATAGCTACTTTAAAAGAAAATATAACAGAAAATGGACATGGGTGTCCCCTGACGGAAAAACAAGAAACGAAATAGACTACATCCTCACAAACAAACCAAGAATATTTTTGAATATAGATGTTGTTAATCAACTCAATTACAGCACAGACCACATAATGGTTCGAGGACAAATGAACACATGTGAACCAAAAACAGCGAGGAGAAATATTCAATGTAGCAAAAAACCCATTACCTTACCAATTCCAGAAATTATTTTAGAATCCTTAGAGAACAATTTAAAAACAATGGAACATACAAAAGGTATCCAAGAAAAGTATGACATTCTCGAAAAAGAACTTAAGAATGTTGGAAATAAAATGAGAATACACAACAACACTAAAGATAAAATAGGTCCAGAAGCAAGAAGTTTGATCATGCAAAGGAAATCATTATACAAAGACAGAAAACACAACAGAAAGAAAATAGAAAACCTTAGCAAAGAGATAAATCTGCAAATCAGAAAATATAGACAAAAAAGAAAGAACAATATAATAAATTATTACATAGAAAAAACAGGAGGAGTCAAAAAAGCATGGAACGAGCTAAAGGAATGTACAAACTGGATAGAAAACATGACACATCATAAAAGTAAGAAAACCAAGACAAACAGAATCGAAATATTGGAAGGAGCTATACAACGATGATGGATTACCAGATGAATACTCGCAACCTATCAAAAAAGTCAGCAGTGAAGAAATTCCAGATATATTGAAAGAAGAAGTAGACAAGGCCATCAAATCACAAAAGAGAGGTAAAGCACCGAGAGAGGACTCTATATCTAATGAACTTCTAATAGGAACATCTGATAGTACATTAAACACTATCACAGTCATATTTAACGACATATTAAAGAGTGAATATATACCCCATCAGTGGACCACATCAACTATAACACTTCTTCATAAAAAAGGAAAAAAAGACAACATAGCCAACTACAGGCCCATAAGCCTAATGTCTAATGTTTACAAGATATTCTCTAAAGTACTTTTAAACCGTTTAACAAAGACTTTGGATGAACACCAACCTAAAGAGCAAGCTGGTTTTCGCAGTGATTTCTCAACCATTGATCACATACATACCATAAAACAAGTTATCCAGAAATGTAATGAATACGGCATTACTTATTATTTGGCATTTGTAGACTACAATAAAGCATTTGACTCTTTAAAACACACAAAGATATGGGAAGCGCTTGAAATGCAAGGAATTGAAAGTAAATATATACGAATAATTCACAACATATACAAAAACATGAGAGCAAAAATAATAACAGAAAGAATAGGACAACACTTCCCTATAAAAAGAGGAGTCAGACAGGGAGATCCACTATCACCTAAACTTTTTTCAGCAGTGCTTGAATATATATTTAGACATTTTGATTGGAGCAAATATGGACTTAACATCAACGGGACACAATTAAACCATCTAAGATTTGCAGACGATTTAATTCTAATCTCTGAAGATCCAAAAAGCCTGAGAGAGATGCTGGAACAGCTTGTATACGAAAGTAACAGAGTCGGACTCTCAATGAATACTTCAAAAACTAAAGTAATGACAAACCTTGACCGAATACCCATCACAGTTGGAGACACTGAAATAGAATTTGTTGAAGAATACACATACCTAGGACAGACAATATCACCGAAAGACCTTACAACAAAAGAAATAAACAACAGAGTACAGTTAGCGTGGAAAAGATATTGGTCCCTGAAAGAAATTGTCAAAAACCATGAAGTTCCACTCAAAGCTAAGAAAAAAATATTTGATTCATGTATTTTACCTGTCATGACATACGGATGTCAAACATGGAGCCTAACAAAACAAAATATTAATAAAATGGAAACTTGCCAGCACAGTATGGAACGAAGCATGCTCAATGTTCGGTTAAAAGACAAAATAAAACTGGAAATGTTAAGAAACCAAACCAAAATAAATGATGTAACATACCACATAAGAAAACTCAAATGGAGATGGGCAGGTCATATGATAAGGAATAAGAAAGAAAAATGGGCTAAGGATATAACGGAATGGTGTCCAAGGCAAAACAAAAGAAGAAAGGGGAGACAACGTCTCAGATGGGAGGATGATATCCAAAAACTAGCCGGGGTTACTTGGAAGAGAATAACCCATAATAGGAAAGAATGGCAAGCTCTAGGGGAGGCCTATGCGGGAACGCAAGACAATCCAAATACTGGTGTCAAATAATTAATAGATGTAAGTTTAATAAATAAGTAACTCTATGATTATACCTCATTAATTAAGCTATACACTAATGTTTTTTAAGATTGTTAAATAAAGGCTATTATTATTATTATTATTATTATTATTATTATTATAATGTAATTATACCTATAAATAATTCACTTGTCAAGTTTGTGATAGGTTTCAAAACTAATTTTATTCTAATATGACCTATGACATTGTAGCGTGAGGCTTCCCGAAAATTCATCGATGTTGGGCTTGGCTTTCAAGCTTTACCGTAAGTTACACGGAACACTCCTACGAAACCTCAGATGTCATATTCTCCGCCGTTAAGTCTGTAAAGCTGCATTTAGCATTTTTGCATTTACAGACAAATATAAACAATGGGCAATAAGGGACAAGTACAATTTTGTTCCACGAATTGAAGTGCATTACAAGCCAATGTTCTGATCAGATCTATCCTCACCCCCCCCCCCATGTTTTCAGTGAAGATCTTGATAGCTGCAGGTTGGTCGTTTAGTATATTTTTTCTTTTGAGAAAATCTTCGCGTTTTGATACTTGCTGTAGATTCCACGGCTTTAGTTGTGAAACAGGCAAATTGAGTATTTTCAGTACATTTTCATCTCCCGAGTACTCATCCGTAATGTCACCGGTACAATTTAATTTGGGGGGGGGGGGGGGGGGGGAATTGTATTTGGCACTGGTTTATCTTCATTACACTTCGATACTCCGAGTACTTCATTCTAAGACAAGTTTCTGAAGTTCGACCTAAAACAACAAAACATCGTAGTTCATATTAATATCGTTTTAAATACGGAACATCAACTTTATTGAAAATTTACTGAAAAATACCGAAAGAAAACATATTTATTTTTATTCTTCACATAATAGAAGGAAAGTAACCTATCCTATTTTCACAGAAACAATATCAAAATAAATGCAGTTACATTATTTATTCACCTTGAACCTCTCATGATAAAAATACATATAAACACTTTTAGAATTGAATACGTCCGACTGTTACTAGAACAATCCACTTCTAGCTATAAAGTAATCATAACATCTAACGTAAACAATAAACAATGGAATCTGAAACCACCCACCATTTGTTTATTTTAAATTGTCTCTTGATCCATATTTCAAACGCTAGTAACAAGTGGGTTAAATTGAGCTTTATTAAATATACTTAAATGAAGCAATTAAATAAATAGGAAGTTAATATAAAACGGAAACTGGACTATTTTTATAGTATTGTCAGGCCCTAAAATACAAAGCTTGTGTTGGGAATACATCCATACAATGCGTTGTGGGTTATATACTTTTGGTGCATGCTGAAAATCAGCGTAGTGGTATTTACTCACAACATTCAGCGAGCATGGACTTCTTCTGATAGCTCACATGTCCATTATTTATTTTTAATAAACGCATGATAGTTTTATTTTCCTCTTTTTTTGATTTTTGTTATTTATCTGTAAAATATCTAAGCTACTTGTTTTCATATTGTGTACTGTTATATCAGAATACACGTATAAATTATTTCACTTTTCATTTCACTACCCATCCATATACGACAGTAGCTCAGTCTGTACGTTACGCATATTCACGATTAAACGGCTGAACTGAGGAGATTGACTGTGTCCCGGAGAAGGACATAGGGACACACCTTTTATCTTGAAAAAACGCGTGTGAATTCGCGGGTAGAAACAAGTAGGAACTTAGTTAAACAACAAACGTTTTTAGTGAATAGAACCCGCTACTTTTCATGTCTTAATAGTTCATAGTTCATAGTTTTTTATTGATAACAGAAAATGTTACATGTCAGGGTATTCATTATCTAAATAAGTTATACAATTCTACAATTGTACCTACTTAAACACAACATGAAAAAATTACTTATCTTTAGCATACTTACTAAAGGCAACTAACAGAAATAATAAATAAATAATAACATTCACTACAATTAATAATAAAAAATATCATTTTGAGCTTATGAACTCATCATAGCTATAAAACGATTGCTCAATAAGCCAGCGTTTTAGGCGACGTTTAAAACTACCAATGCCCGCAGCCTCCTTAATCGAGTCTGGTAACCTGTTGTACACTTGCGGACCCATAATGTGAGTCAGCTTCGACGACTTAGTCAGGGACCGCGCTAGTGACACCAGTCTGTGCTGGTTACGAGTGCGGTACGCGAAGTCACCGTGCGTTGCGTAAGAGTCGAAGTTGCTCCTCACATAGAGGGCTACCTGCGAGATGGCTATGCAGGGCAGTGTAAGGATGCCTAGGCTCTTAAAATGCGGCCTGGCCGAGACATCGCTGCGTATCCCTACCATCGCACGTATAGCCCTTTTTTGCATGCGGAACGCGCGCTCCCAGTCGGCAGCGCGCGACCACAGCTCGGCGCCATACTGGAGTTGGGAGTGGACAGTGGCGAAGTAGCATGCTCGGGCCACGTCCGCGGACACCACCCGGCTCACCCGGCTCAGCGCGTAACACGCACTGCCCAGCCGTCCGCACAGCACATCGATGTGTTTCGCCCACATCAGACCCCTATCTATCTGGAATCCTAAGAACCCTGTGCACTCAACCTGATCGATAGCTTTGTCGTCTATGGTCACGGCCAGCGCCCTGACGGGTACGCCCGAGAATCGGAAGTGAATAAAATGCGTTTTTTTCAAGTTAAGAGCAAGTCCATTTACTCTAAACCACACAGCTAGTCGTGCTGCCACGGCATTGAGTTGGATCTCCAGAGCGTCGATTGAAGGGGCGGAGACAACTGCGGCCACGTCGTCCGCGTACATAAGGATCTCGGCCTCAGGAACTGCTTCCGGTAAGTCATTCAATAGGATTGAGAATAAGATGTTCGAGACCGAGGATCCCTGCGCCACGCCCATGTACGACTGCTGTGGTTCCGACATGATGCCGCCTCCCTTCACCACCTGCGACCTGTCTCGCATGAGGTCCGTCAGCAGCGCATACGCTGGTCCATCTATGCCGTAGTGCTTCAGCTTCACTGCGAGTATAGTGTGGTCGGCAACATCAAACGCTTTTGACAGGTCGCAGCACATAACTGCGACCTGCTGCTTCCTCTCCCGCGCGGCGATCACAAGGCTAACGACCCTCCGCGTCATCGACGTCGTAGACCGACCCTCGCGGTACGCGTATTGTCGGTCTGACAGCGCATCAGTCGACGACAGGAACTCTGTTAGACGTTGACTCAGGCCGTTTTCCAAAACTTTTGCCAGTGCGGGAATTATCGACACTGGCCGATAACTGTCCATGTCGCTCTTTTTTCCTTTGCCTTTGAACAACGGAGAAACTTTGCTCTGTTTTAAGGACGTTGGATACTCGCCCTGTCGAATGCAGATGTTAAAAGCATAGGTAAGTATAGGAGCGAGTATACGTACAGCAAGGCGCAGCAACTTCATTGAAATGCCATACACGTCTTGTGCCGGCTTAGCGGGAATCCGTTTTGTTATAATAACAAAGACTTCATCCGCTGTGAACGGGCGGAGACGGAGCGAGCGGTCCGCCGGCGCCCGCGCCGAGCATAACGTGCTGTGCACATCGGCGAGAATAGCGCGCGGCGCGCCGCACGCTGCCGCCGCGCTCAGAAGCCGACAGTTCATGGCATTCAAAAGTTCTTTTTTGTTTGAAAAACAGGCACCGTTGGAGTTAGTGACCACTTCCGTTATATCTAGCCGAGGGGTATTATTTTTACCTCTCTCCTTATTTACTACACTCCACATGCCTTTTGTGGGGTTCGTGTTAGTCTGAATAATACTATTATAATATTCGCGCTTAGTGTTATTTAATAAAATGTCATAATGTTTGTTCATGTCAATTATTAAATGTTGAATTATCTCATTATTAGAATCTAATTTACTTAATCTTAAAATGTCGAATAATAATAGCTTATAGTCTATAATATCCTGAGATACCCAGGATAAGTCAGTTCTTTTATTTCTGTTTACCTTTCTATAAGGAAAGCAAATGTCAATTTTATTTCTTATTACATTAATAATTGATGTCAGCGTGTCAGCTGGCTGGTACCTTCTAGTTAGTATATCATCCCAGTCCACACTGTCTAATGATGCAACAAAATTGGCTTTATATGCATTACTGAAAATCCTAACATAAGCGACGGAGTGAGGTTGTAACTTGCGGCGGCGCATGAAAACGGCCTTTACGGCGAAGTGGTCACTAATGTTGGTCTCCACGGGAGTCACGCTCACAGCACTGCCCGCCAGGTTGGTGTACAGGTGGTCCAGGCTGGTGGAGCTGGTCGCCGTAGTACGAGTCGGGAAGTCAACTAAATTACTCAAATTATGGGCCGAAAGTATATCAGATAGTTGCTTGACTGAACCGACAAGATTACACATAACATCGATATTGAAGTCACCAACAATAACACAATTTATACCTAAATCGCTGACTTTATCGAGCACTACTTCCAACTTGTCAATAAATTCAATATTAGAAACAAAATTGTTGCTTCTATAAATACAAATGATAGTCATGTCAAAATCTAGTAGATCTACCGCCGATATTTCGCAATTTTTTTCAACTGATAAACTAGTTACGTCCCTATTTTCAACGCATTTAATTCTGTCTGCGACAAAAATGCACGAGCCGCCGTGCACTATTTGTTGTCTACAAAAGAATGAAGCTAATTTGTAGCCATGGATATCAACACATTTTAATTTTGGCTCAGATAAGAAGTGTTCAGTTAACGCGAGAACATCACATTTTAAATCACTATTCAGTAGCACTTCTAACCTTAGCGATTTTTTATCCAATGACCTGATATTCTGGTGACATACGATTAAACTTTCGCACTGATTAACCTGCAAGTGAGAGTCATACGTGCTGCATCCACTGGTGTTCTTAGCGACTGGCGCGCTCCGACGAGACACTGGCGATGCGGCCGGCCTCGGGTGCAAGCGATCCCCGCTCCGAGGTGCGGGGGGCGATTCGAAACCAGTCCGAGATCTTGATGCCCAGTGGCCATGCGTCCGCGTTACACAGGACACCGTAGAGTGTTTCGGGGAAACCAATGACGAAAGCTGCGTGCTGGTCCGTTTTGATAGTCCGTTTCTCTACTAGGTATTTCTCGCAGCTCGCTATCTTATTTAAGTGACTGCGAACTTGCTCGGTAGTAGTCTCCGGTCTGAAAGACCATGCTTGTATGAACTTCAGACGCTCTGCTGTCTGAAGTTCATCTACGTTTTTTCCTGATCCTGTCAGAATTTGACGCGGTTTTGTTGAGCGACGTCCTTTCCGGGTAACTTGTTGCCATTTACCTCCGTCGTTATTGTCAGCGTTACACTTTTCAGTCTCAGAAATCATGGTCACCCTACTAACCGGGCTAGCTAACTCAGTAGCGATTGGTAGGCTTGTCGTAGCATGTCCTCTGTCTTCGGTGCACTTATGAGGAGCGGTGCCTCCTGTGGGTATCCTCACCTTGTCACTCATACTCGTCATCTTTTTCGCTGTCGCTAATTGGGTAATTTTGGCCGATGCAGCTAGGCGCGCTGGTCGCACAGGCTTTGCCATTGGTTGCGTTTGCAAAATCGTAGCTGTTGACGTTTGCGACGTCGAATTTTCCTTACCCTCAACTTGAGTTTTGAGCGTTTTGATATGGTCTATCTGGCTGGCAATAAGAGCACTTTGCTCGATTACCTTGCCTTCCAGAGACTCAACTTTATCTGCCAGCACACTGATAAGTTTTTGTAGTTCGCGCACTGCGTTTTCAAGCACTTTTTGCGTCATTTTCTATTTTTAAAAGTTAAAAATACGTAAGGAGCAACTTCTCTCTGCGAGCCTACCCTCGCAACTCAATAGCGTAGGAGCTACGGAGAACGGAACATTAAGCGGACTTTCGCCCACTGCGTGCCATAAGCCAGGTACCGACCGAAGTATTTTTGGGTTAAAAATGACCGACTCTTGCAGGCCATACTATAGACAATTTAAGATATCGATATAAGCGTGTTTGTTTTTAAGAATAAAGACATATTTCTATCGGCAAATCAAATGAGTAATTATAGCGTCCGACCAAAATATAAAAATATATTTCGACCTCAAACAAGATTGAAATTATCCACGAATAATAGCTTTATGATGGCAATTAAAATATACAATAAAATTCACGACAATTTTAAGAATTTTAATTATAGATTTTAAGAAATGACATTATTAACTAGATTTAAATGTAACCTGACAAAATGGCTGACCGAAAATGTTTTTATACCTAGTATAAATGAATTTTTTGAATATAAACTGTAGTTAACTATTAATTGATTTTGCATGATTATGTGTGACATGTTTCTTTTTTTAATGTAAATTTTATTTAATTTGTATTTTCATTTGCAACCTTACACACATTTATATTCTTATATTATATTCATACGCCTGAAAAGGCAGGTTTTGGTTATAGTAACTATAATAATAATTGTAAGATCTATGTATAAACCTGAAACTTTATGAATAAATGAATAAAAATGAAATGAAGTTAAGGGGTGTATTGTAACGTGTTACACAGCGAGTGTTCGCAACGAGCTACGCGAAAGATTTCAGGGCCGCGATCACGGTGTGGTAAGTGTAGTTGCCTATTGGCATTACGGCTCAAACGTTAGCAGTTGAAACAATAACCGAAAAACCGAAAAAGCGGATTGTCCTATGCCGGCCTGTGAACGCGCACTCTAACGTTTCAACCGCTAACGCTTGAGCCGTAATGCGGCGTAACGTTTCATTCTCGATGCAAATGATACATTACGCCCCGTATAAACAGTCAGTACCCGCTTCATAGTCGCCAACTTAGTCTAGGCGCCTTCTTAATTATTTTCGCACCCTTAGCCTTTGTACTAAGCAGTTCAAAAAGAAACATCGTCGTAACTTTTCTTTAGATTTTCAAAGCAACGGAAGTAAGAATAAGAAGTCGCGACAACTCAAGACTCAAGCCTTTATTCCGGAGAACTCATCAAAAGTGCAGGTAAGTCAGTGGAAACTTCGAGTTGTAAAGTTAGCTTCATAAAAATATAACTATTAAGCTTCAACAAGCAATAGGAGTTATTCTACCTGGTTGTAGTGACTGAGAGTTTAAAATAAATAATAGATTCAGGCGTTACTTTGCGGAAAACCATTGCAAAATATTGGTACAAAAATATATAGTAACGACTCCGCGCAAAACCTTTTCTGGCGATGAGTTTCAACAATACAGATTTTGGTAGGATTAGAAGAAGTAGGATTTTGGATTTTCGGAAGGCGGGCGAAATTATACTAAATATTGTTTTTTTTTTTATATTTATGTGATACGGCCGCATATTATAATCATAATAATGCTGGACAATTCACACAGCATTATCTAGCCCCAAGCTGAGCAGAGCTTGTGTTATGGGTACTAGATAACTGATATACTTAATACAATACACTACATAGATAGATATTTTTTATTATACATAGAAAACACCCAGACCAACGGAACAAATTTCTGCATATCGTACACAAATTTGATCCGAGGCGGGAATCGAACCCGCCACCTCCTGCGTCGCAGGCGGACCTTCGCCCGCCGCGCCACGGAGGTAGTCAATATTGTACTTGTCTAATAATAATAATAAATAAATAATGCTGGACAATTCACACAGCATTATCTAGCCCCAAGCTAAGCAGAGCTTGTGTTATGTGTACTAGATAACTGATAAACTTAATACAATACAATACAGAGATAGATAATTTTTATTATACATAGAAAACACCCAGACCAACGGAACAAATTTTCTATGTAATGTCACCTTGTAATGTTATTTATAGTGTACTTACAATAAAACTTTTTTTTGTACGTCAAAGTTTGTTAACTCTTTGGAACGTATTATGTATTAGTTACCTATTAGAATAGTGCATGAAATTCTTCATAATATTATCTGCTGTGGAATCACCGACATCTGTACATTTACAATTAGTTAGATTAAACGATAGAATTTGGGTTCTATCGTTTAACTAACTAATAACAGATGTATAAATTGGCAGACTGAACACGATCTTAGAACCAAGTTTCTGTATTTATTCTACAACAATAGTTTTGGCCTTAGGTTTATTATTACTGAAAACGAATAGGATAATCCTTACCTACAGTTTATCTAAAGGAAATCAGTCCGCTCTGCTACTTAGTTAATTTAATACCAGTACCAGAGTACAGATAAAAATAATATAGACTAGTACATACTCTGTTACCTACGTAGTTCTGGCAAACCTAAGTACCTACCATACCAGGGTATAAGCGAGCTTCCCCATCAAGCAATTATCCGGACCTAATGCCTCCCAATTTCTGGGTCACCGACGATTACCGGGTCAGAAAATGAACAATAAACATAATGAACCCTAACTTGTGGCTGTTGGGTTTTTCAATGACGGTAGAATATAAACAATGGAGATAATTACAAAGGGATTTAAATTAACGTGTGATTACAAAGGAACGGCTTTGATTTTATATTAGGGCTTGCATCCGGTTCGGCTTAGAAGTAGAATATTTTTTTAAATCTATAACATCAATAATTATAAAAATGTTAAAAAAAAATATTATGTTTGGCGTCTTAATAACTTTAATTTATCTATCACAGCGGAATCCTTTTTTTATTTTCTATTTTGGGAATCAAAAGTATTATTATTCTCGCTCTTGATATACCTATTTTTTTTTTAATGCCTCCGTGATTATAGTTTGAAATATTACTTACAAATTTTCTTGTTTTTGGCTATTGGCATTTTCCGACAGTTCCAAATTCGTAAAATAAATAAAGAATGCTGAACAATTCTGACAGCATCATCTAACCTGAAGCTAAGCAGAGCTTGTGTTACAATGGGTATTAGATAACTGAAAACATTACCTACGTAGATAGATATCATAAGCTACCAACCTATGTACATATTAGCAATAAATAAATGAAATGAAAACACCGAGAACACCCGAAACAAATATCTGTTGATCGTACAAACATTTATCCTGACGCAGGATCGAACCCGCACCTCCTTCGTCGTAGGCCGCTGCGTCACAAAAGTCGTCAATGTAACGTGATACAAATCTATGCTCACAAAGTTCTCAAAGCTTTTTAATTTCCCAAGGCTTCTTTCTGGCTCAAGGATCCCGCTAATTGTTTGTTTGTAATACAATATTCCCATTCGATCGTTGTTCTTTCGGATATTATTACCTATCCCTGTAATTCCGCTCTCATTTCCTCTCTGGTACTCTTAATCCGGGAACAAGAAAATATATTGCTTCCAACCTTTATTGGATCTCTGAAAATAAAATAAACTTGTTCAGTTTTTAGTAAACAGTGAAGTTAATTTGGTTTTATTGGATTTTTATAGGAGTTTAGGAGCTTTATTGGCCATGTAAGAGCTATTGTTATACACTTTATTCCAATTATTGTGATGTTTGTTCCTTTCTAAGTAAGTAAGATGAAATAATAAACTACTCGCCATTTTTTACTGTACCTATCTACAACGCACGAAATTAAATGAAAAATATATTTATTCTAATAGGTACGTATAAGAAAATATACAGGTAAGCTTATATAAGACACATATGTGTCTACTTATGTGGCTTATGAGCAAGAAACACGACAAACAAAATATTAAAAAGATATAAATTGCTTAAAAAGGATGATCTAAATAATCTTGTTTCTTGGTGTCGTCTGAACGGGATGAGTCTGAATACTGATAAGTGTAATGTAATGCGTTTTACTAGAAAGATTAATAATATTACCAGGTCGTACTACATCAATAACGTAATTTTGTCAGAAGTCAATCAAATACGCGACCTCGGCGTTAACCTGGATTGTAAACTACGCTTTAATGTCCATATTGATCTAACAGTCAAGAAATGTTTTAAAACGCTGGGTTTTGTTCTGCGCACTTGTAAAGATTTTAAGAAACCTGCCACGAAAATAACCATCTATAACGCTCTAGTACGTAGTTCGCTCGAATACTGTAGTATCGTTTGGAACCCACATTATGATGTTCACGTTAAACGTGTGGAGAGTGTACAAAAACGATTTATGTGGCACCTGTCATATGGCTGCCATTTGGCTAAAAAGTTACCTAGCTATGATGATCGGCTTAACTACTTCCACCTAAACTCTCTTGCCAATCGTAGAAAAAATCACGATGTCTCGTTCTTGTACAAGCTCACCAACAATCTCACTGATACCCCCTATATTCTGTCAAAGTTAAATTTTTCTATACCAAGAGGACTCCCTAGAACCAATAAATTTAAACCCTTTGTAACCAGACCATCTCGGTCTAATTTGGGTTCATTCTCTCCTTTAAATAGAATCATGAGAACTTACAATGCTATACATAACTCAAGTGACTCAGCCTCTGACGTTCAGAGAAGCTTGCGCAGCTCTGACTCTGAGCAAAACTGCGCAATTGATTTTTTTTCAAACAGCCTATTCTGCTTTAAGAAATATTTAAGATGCATGTATGTATAACGTTCATTTACCTTAATTTGTAATTTAATTTAAGTAATTTGATTAATTTATTTCGAATTTTAACTTTATTATTGATTGTTTTACGTTTAATCGACTGTAAATTTTATTATTATTTTAATTTTTTGCGATGAATTTGTTTTTTGTTTATATAATTATTTTGATGACGACGACTACTCGTCTTAACTTGAATTTTTTTTGCTTTTAATTAATTGTTTTTCAGTTCTGTTTAAATGAATTTCGATTTGTACCTATAATTGAAGTGGCACTTAGATGTGTTTTTTGTATGAAATGGCCCATAACCCATGTTTTAGTGTACACTGCGTTGGTGCAATTTTGTAAATAAATAAATAAATAAATAAAACTAACATGCCTAAGTTAATATTCTTTTGGTCTGGCCGTGTGTGCCGATCAGGTGCCGACACGATAAGGTATAATCTAGGGGTACTTACTAATTGCATACTTACTTAATTACATCAATGACTTTTTTATTGTTCACGTATTAAGTCAAGTTTGGATTGATGCGCTATTAGGGATTCGTGCCCCACTGCCAATGAACTTATCAAGTTTTGATAGACTAGAAAAAAGCTAAATTTTAAACCAATCAAAGTTTGATTGAGATTTTCAGACATTTGGATATTTGGCAGTTGGGCACGTAAGTATCACTACTGATTTGACTATCCGGACCTTACCCTAATATATGTAGGTAGAGCAGCATAGCATACACGGGTATTCTTGTTTATGGTAGAAAAGTATAGAGAAATATTACGTCACTTTGTCACCGAATGCGTAAGTTATTTGAAATTAATTCCTTACACTTCATCCATGTACGCAATGTATATGAAATGTCATTGTTGTATATTCTAGCCTACAAAACAATCCCCCTGCTTATAGCCTACAGTTAACTGTAAAGCTCAATTTTTTTTAGGTTAACTGTAAATGTTACAACATTTTAATCACCGTGTATTTATCGCGTACCACGACCGCTGTAACGCAGTAGAAACGTAGGGGAAATAATAACAAAAGGTACGCGATAAATAGCCGATTAAACCATTAACCATGTTAACAAATCGCGAAAGTTGAAAAAGTTTTATTTTAATCACCAATTGAAACGTTTAAAATTTTAATTTTCTACGTTACGAAACAATTACTAAAACAGGCTTGTTGTAGACTGACTAGACAGGAAGCTTCCAACGATGTCTCAAAAGCTCCGCTCCTGCATATTTTAAGGTTTTTAAAGTTACTGATACCAAAGGAAAAGGACCGTCATTTGCGACATCATTTTGTGAAGTGCAAAAGTGTTTTAGTCTCAGAGCTTTATAGTAAGTTTAGTTTAGTTCGGGATATTAATATTTCTTCTTTGTTGTAGTACAGTGTCATTGTACCTACCTACGTCTCTCCCTCCCAATAAGGTTTGCTGGAAGAAAACTCTTTTTAGGGTTAAGCTCGCCTTTGCCATTCCTTCTCTAGTTTTATGTTATATATGTATGTTTTATTTAGTGCAATAAAGAATTAAGGAGGAGCATCAGAAAAAAGATTGGAAACAATTCCTCGCAAAATCCTACTATTATAAACGTGAATGTTTGTAAGTATGGATAGATGGATGTTTGTTACTCTTTCACATATAAACTACTGAATGGATTTTAATGAAACTCTACAATCGGGCGACAAACACGACATAAGCAACTATCGCCCTATTTCAAAACTAAGTACCATCCCTAAATTATTCGAGAAAATTGTTTATGATGCCATGTATCCGGTCATTAGACCCCTAATAATACAGGAACAGCATGGTTTCGTTGATAGAAAATCCACTGAGTCAAACTTATGTGAGTTTGTTGACATCTTGTCTCAGTCTATGGATTCAGGCTTTCAGGTAGACGCCGTGTACACTGACTATTCTAAAGCTTTTGACATAATATCTCATGATATTTTGATACAAAAACTGTTATCAATCGGAGTACATGGTGATTTGCTTCGGTGGCTTGAATCATATTTACGTGATCGTAGTCAAGCTGTTGCGATCAAGGGATTCTGTTCATCATTTGTTCCCGTTACTTCAGGGGTGCCCCAAGGATCCCATCTTGGGCCGCTACTCTTTAATATTTTTATCAATGATGTGATTAATTGTTTTGAATATTCTAAAGTTTTGCTTTACGCTGATGATAAAAAGATTTTTAAGGTAATTACGTCTCTAAAAGATTGCGAAGACCTACAAAGTGACCTGCTTAGATTAAGTAGATACTGCAAGGATAATTTCTTATTTCTCAATGTAACCAAATGTAGCTGCATCACTTTTTCTCGCAACAAAACAATTATTAATTTTAATTATCGCTTAAACGATATTTTACTTGAGAGAGTAACGGAAGTTAGAGATTTAGGAGTTATTATTGACAATAAGTTGACATTTAAATCCCACATTCAAAATATATCAGATCGCGCATATCGATTGTTAGGTTTTGTACTTAGAGTTAGTAAAGATTTTAGTAATTTTAAAACGATGGAGGTTCTATTTAATTCCCTGATCAGACCCATCTTAGAATATGGCTCTAGTGTCTGGAATCCTCGTTATCTAGTTAATGTTAACAGCCTTGAGAGAATTCAGTCAAAGTTCATTAAACATCTAAAATTTAAAATCAATAACTCAAATCAATCGGTAATATGTAATGCCCTTTTACAGCAGCTCTAGTAATTAATCTTAGAATTATTTTGTTTAATTTGATTATTGACAATGCCCATTTACAGCAGATACCCATGAATACTACTTTTTTGTTTTGTGTTACTGTATTTATTTTATCTTATTAGTTATTTTTATCAAAATGTAAAATGTTGACATAACCAAGTGTGCCTTGTGCTCCTACGGCGAATAAATATATGAGTATGAGTATGAATAGTTAACATGGATTCACTTCAAAGCCGACGCACGATTAGGGACCAAATGTTGTTGTTTAAAATCATAAGGAACTTGGTTGACTCACCGTACTTGTTAAATCAGTTAGCTTTAAAATGTCCACGTATGAATGCTCGTAAAATCAATAACCTTTTCATGTTAAGCAATCATAAAACTAATTATGCAGGCAATTCTTTTATTCCTAGAGTAAGTAGGTTGCACAATGAACAATTTTCTCAATGTGACATATTTTCGCTCTCTAAGAATAACTTTAAAAAACAAGTATCTCTCTTAGGTTAATTTTGTGTGTTCATACTCGATTTGTCTTTGTTTGTGTATTTTCCAAATTAGCGTCTGTAACGTTGTTGTGTTATATTATAAATAATGTTTCTATTAGTGGCATCTTGATTGGTTTATATGTAGCTATATACACTGTTAATTTTAAGAAAATTGTATACTGTTTGTGCCTTAATAAACGAAAAATAAAATAAAATAAAAATAATATAGCTTATACATCAGAATATCACACAGGCTTCAATTTATAAATATATTGTGTGAATTGTCCAAAATATGACGATAAGTGTCAAGTAAGTAGGAAAAAATGTAACATCTGCGAGCTATTTTGGCGTGGGATGCCAAATCCGCTATAGTTACACAAATGTTGTATGATGGAAATGTTTATCTTAAATATCCTACAAAAAAGCCCGCCACAGTATATATCTATATCTTATGTGTAAGCCATTATAGCCAAAATAGTGAACCATAACTACAATAAAAATTGATAATTTATTTCTAATGCACATTTGGTAGTAATTAATTGATTCCTAAATGTAAATAGATACTTTAATCGCTTCTGGTATTTATAATAGATAATATAAGCTACTCGAAATACTAATCCTGCGCAGACGAAGTTGCGGGCACCAGCTAGTAAATAATAAATATTATTATGCAATGGATTTCCGCAAAGTAACGCCTGAATCGATTATTTATCCATTTAAACATCCAATCTTTCTAATTTCTAATATGAGTGCGATTTTACTATCATTGTTCGACCTGGCTAATGAATGAAGTAGGTATACCTTTGACGACCTCTGTAGCTCAGCGGGAAAAGTCCGCCTACGACGCAGGAGGTAGCGGGTTCGATTCCCGCCTCGGGACAAATGTTTGAACGATCTGCAGTTATTTGTTCAGGGTGTTCTGGATGTTTTCTATGTATAACAAAAATATCTATTTATGTAGTGTATTATATTAGTATATCAGTTATCTAGTACCCATAACACAAGCTCTGCTTAGCTTGGGGCTAGATAATGCTCTGTGAATTGTCCAGCATCATTCATTACCTGAGAAGCAACACAAACACCTAAGATAATTTGGGTAGTTATGTAAGACATAGACACTGTATACAGTTTAGGTCTTAATGTTAGCTTAGGTCACCAGTACATGCACACTGTTGGGCACTGCAAAATTATTTATATAACTACTAGTTTATGCCCGCGGATTCGCATGCGTAGTTTCGATGGAAAAGTTTAAAGGTGATTTCTATCCCATTGGAACTGATTTTAGGGATAAAAAGTAGCCCATGTTTGATTCCAGGATTAGAATAACCTGTGTGATCCGTTCAGTAGTTTTGGCGTGAAGAGGTAACAAACATCCATCCATTGACGACCTCCGTGGCGCAGCGGGCGAAGGTCCGCCTGCGACGCTGGAGGTTGCGGGTTCGATTCCCGCCTCGGAACAAATTTGTGTACGATCTGCAGTTTGTTCCGTTGGTCTGGGTGTTTTCTATCTATAATAAAAAATATCTATCTATGTAGTGTATTGTATTAAGTGTATCAGTTATCTAGTACCCATAACACAAGCTCTGCTTAGCTTGGGGCTATATAATGCTGTGTGAATTGTCCAGCATTATTTATTTATTTATTTTATTTATTTATCCATCTATCCAAACTTTCGCATTTATAATATTAGTGTTTCCTTACAAGTTTCCTAAAAGCTTTCCACCATTTAAGTATTCTGACAGTAACATTCTACAAACAAACTTGTAAAAAAGCTATAGAAATTATCAAAGCGGAATAACCTCAATAATTTCACCTCATTTCCGCACATAAAAGAACATCAAATAACATTGCTCATTCTTCAGATCCCACAACAGAGAAATTCACCTAACCGTTAAACGCTTTGCAAAAAATCAACGTATGAGTAGGTATTACGCAACATAATTTGTAACATTTGTAACGCATAGAAGCCATAAAACATAGTCGAGTTTTTTACACCTTAAAAAAACACAAGAATGGTAAACGAATTTTAATCTTTTGATATGTCTCCGTCTCTAATAGCAGAAGTCAAACAATTCAAGCTTTCGAGATTTAGCAGGAGGAGTAAAACTACATAATAGAAGATTTTTGGAATTTTTTTTAGAAAATTGTTCGTTCAGTTTTGCGTTATTTCTGCCAGATTTCGATCAAAAATTTGATATGAAGTAGGTAATTGTTCAATAAATCTTTGACCTAATAGGTACCTAAACTCAACCTCAACAGCCTGTATTGGTCCACTGCTGGACGCATGCCTCCCCCTGATAAGCGCCTTATTGGCTTTTATCTCATGAAGGTAATGCCCATAATCCCCACGATGGGTATGCGGTTGGGGATCGGAGTTTGGTGGTAGAATTGTTGTGCAGGGGGTTGACATATCCATTTCTTTGGCCATACGAGACATGGCTGTAAGCAAGAAGCAAACAAAATACTTAGCCCAATGCCCATATGGGCAGATAGCAAGAAAACGAAAGATAGAAACTAAGATAATTAGAAATTTACAAAACGTTTCAGCACTATCCTTCTGTGCATTATAATACAAACTTCGCATTTAGCCAAGCAGAGAATAAATTTTCTTTATTAGAGTCCCTAATAAAGCCAGCCGTGCAAAAATAGGCTGACCACCGGCCACAGCAGGGGTAATAGAAACCCTTACCCGTATTAAGGGTAACAATGGGTAACAATGTGTGTGGTTATTCAGGGTTATTCTGATTTGTTTGAGCGATTTCGACTAATTTGTATGTATAGTGAAGCCCGTTTTTGGACAATGGGGAATTCAGACAGCGGTGTGTGAGATCGAGCGACGTGTGGTGTCTGCGTTTGGGTCAATCCTTGTTGAAAGAATAACAAAGAAAGAAGAAAGAAAGAAAGTCCATTTATTTGACCCAATACACATACTAAAAGTAATAAAATAAAATACATAAAAGGGGCCAAAAAGGTCCCTGTCTCAGCATTGTGCCGCTACAAGCCACAGCGAGTAGCGGCGCTGATTTTCAGACAGGGCCTCGTGTGGTGGCACAAAGATGGTCAAATATTTGTATATTTGACCATCTTTGTGCCACATTGTGTATTGTTGTCAATACAATTAAAACACAAACAGACAAGAGTAGATAGAGAGGTTACATACAACACAGGAAACAATGAGAGAAAAAAGAAAAGAAAACAGAAAAAGATACGTATAAAGTTATGTTCTAAGATTAGGCAATTAAAGCTAGCAAAGATGGAAAATAACCACGGAGTCGATGTCAAATGCGAATAAAGAAAAAAAAGTAACATCGTGGGTTATTCGGTATTTTTTTCTCTTTATGTTGCCTTGGGGTGCATATAGTATAAGATAATTTATTTGTTTTGAAAAAACGAAAAACTGACTTAGAATGCCTTATTTATACTGTTTTTCTTAAGATTTGCGGGACTATTTATCCCGTGGAAGATAATTTTCTATACAGTAGCAACAAGAATCATTAAAATCCGTCCATAATAATTGATGTAGTAATCGAAAAACATAGATAAAAAAGTAGTAGGTAAGTACATCCATCACACTCCACCTTCGAGGAAAATCGTCGTTTTAAAATCTTCAAAATAACTCGAGTAAATTGTACATTCAAATAAAACAAGGGAACATTATAGTAGGTTACAAGCTTTTAACCCAATTTATAACGAAAATGATATTACTTATATCATGAACAAAAAAGAAAGGTTACATACCTACAAGCAAGATCTTAGTTCCCAGTGAATCAGCAATCTTTCAGTCTTTCTGTTTAAGCGATCCAATTTAATTTGTTTGTCTTAAACAATTGAACTGCTATTTTCTATTAACAAGAAAAGGTCTTTGAAAAGGTCTTTTCAGGAGCTAATTTGTTTTTACGGCCGCGGTTAGCGAAATAGGTTACATAACGGTTACGGTGTCAACTAGGCAACGATTAAAGTCATTTGCGGTTTATATCGGGCTGAATTCATTAGTGGTAAAGTGGTAACTCGGGCAGTTATTTAAACTTCATTGCTAGATCAGAGTTCGTATAAATCTGGTTTCAGATGATAGGTTACCATAAGTTTTGTTTTAAATTTATAAGTAATATCTCAGGTTTTACTTATTTTAGTTTACATAATTATATTTTTAATTCGAATATTTTACATAAAACTAGGTGCCTTTATACAGGTACGTAAAATTTTATACGAAATATTTGGCTTACAGTGCAAGAAGGAGGATTAAGTTTTCAGCATATATTTCACAAATTTCTTGTTGGCGTATTTCTTTGACAGATTCAATTCTGAGATTATGTTTACAAACAAACTAAAAACATTAACACACACATTATCTTAGAAATTACATTTTGGTAAGCTACTTGTGTAGCGCACAAGCTTCGTAATTAATGTAAGATAGCAGAGTAAATGGAAATTCCCCAAACTTAATTAACATTTGATGCACTTGCTCTGATCCTTGTTAGGTAGGCAAGTACCTAAGTAGGAACTTAGATAGGTATACTTAGTTAACCTATCTATAATATGTAGTATATCTTAGAAGTAATTACATTATGCAGGTAGGGCTAAGTATAGATAATTTTATGAGAAGGTAACCAACCATAAATTTTATCATCGGATCTGAGGACCTTATTTTATATTTGTGTAATTTTATTATAATAATAATAATAATAATTAATGTTTATTCACAAAAGGTAGGTTTACAAAGTTGGTACTTATAGACTTACTTATTTTAATTAATATCCTGATATATCTTTGTACTACAAACATACTTGTGTTAAACCTATCATGGTCAAAGATAGTGACACCTCGCTCTAACTAAGTTTACATTAAACTTGTATTTAGACGCGAGGGCTCAAACCTCTGTATAATGTTTGTAGGCTATGTAGGTATTATAGTACTTAGTGTAAGTATTTAGTTTCTTTCTCTCAGCGATAAGGCCGCCCTTTATACTTCACGTATTCTAATATTTTTTCTCTGTATTGTTTCCTGTCTTTGTGTGGTATATTAAAGTATTTTCTATCTATCTAGTAACTGGCTCGGGTTAAAATACCAATACAAATTGTATTTCAGTTTCAAGATATTACATTTATTTAGCACCTTGAAAATTACAATAACAGATTAAAACAATTACAACTAGTATTAACAAATGAATCTATTTCTCAAAAATCTAAGCCGTCACCAGAAGGTGCCCAGAATGCTGGCAGCATTCAGCAGGTTTCAAGATTGATAATGGATAATTTTCTATAAGATTTTTAATTTTCTATCTTCTAGAAAATTATCCAGTATTATTATCTCCCTCACTTATTTCAATCAAATCAATCTTTTAAGTAAATGAATCTAAGTACCAGGACCTAAGAACGCTCAAAGAGGTGCAGAGCTTTTACAACACTGTCTTCACTTCAAACGAATGGTGTCAAGAACGGACGGAACCGTTATGAAAGTACCAGGCGCCCAGAACATACAAGGAGGTTCAATGCAGTTTGCATCTTCAGTTTACTCCAGACAATTCAGAGAGCATTTCCACGATTGGAGTGTTTCCTGTGCGGAACACAACGTTCGAAATAATTAAACTCGTCAGGGTTGTTGTGTGTGTGACGTCATGACGTGCGTTTGGATGTACACTCGCTTGAATATTAGATGGTCGGAACTAATTATAAATGTCTGCAATGACTTGGAGATTTATCGCTTTGTTAGGTGTAGAGGTGATTCAAGGAGCTTAGATAGAGTTTAGTCAGTACCCACTAGCGGTCGTAGGTACCACACAGTCGAAATGTTGCTCCAGATCATGCCTGAGGTTTCGGAGTAGTAAACGCTTATATTTAGTAAGTTCACTTATCATAATATTTTAAAAAGTCTTATTGTGACTGATTTTTGTAAAAATTGGCACAGAGACATCAGTTCAAGACTCCTGAAAGGTCTTAAGGAAATATAACACTAAGATATTTAAGTCGAAAATCGAAGAATCTACCAATCTCAGCAACTTGATTGATGCTAATAGAATCTTGATATAGCATAGAACATAGCTCTACATATCTGTCATGGCCCGATTGTAAACGTCATATCACATATGATATAAAAAAACAGTCACGATCACATTAATAAGTCATATTAAAATCGTGTCGGACTTTTCGATCACCGACTTTTGGACCACAATTCAAATAAAAGCTATTGAATAATAAATAAACCCAACGGGAATTGCAAAGTAAATATGTAAAATAGTTCTATAAAAATTGTATGTATCTTGCTGTGATGGCTGTATGCCCACTTAGAATTAGCACCACCCCAACTCTTCCCGCGGGTGTCGTAAGAGTTGACTAAGAGCTATCCACCGGGGGCGGATAGCAGCGCTTCCTGCAGAACAATTCTACCACCAAACTGCGATCCCCAATCCGCATGCCCAACGTGGGGATTATGGTCAACACCACATGAGATAAAAGTCAATAAGGCTCTTATCAGGGGGAGGCTGGCGTCTAGCAGTGGACCAATATAGGCTATTGAGGCACGAAAAATCCACCATATTACTTTTTCGTTAGTTTTATTCCTTGTAGAACGCAGAAAAATTGGTTTTCTTGGTGTTCCAGAAGTGGACCGATATACCTAAGCTGTTGAGGTGAGGTCAGGTGATGTTAACAATGATAGCCATTTAACTGCACCACTGCATTCTGCAATCAGATCCTGCCGACATTGATCAAACAAGAAGTTTGCTACGCGGACGGAATCCAAGACGTAAGGATCTCATTGCAACAAATAACTTAAATTAGCCAATATCTGCTTGTGCAAAGTTTCGGGTGGGTTTTGTATTAGCCTCATCACTCGACCACTGCTGCATTTGCTGCCTCTAAACGAGGGGGGTTATGCTGGAATCACCACGCTTGGCAGACTATCCTCCGAATACTCCATTGATTTATTGTCTATGGATAGGCCCTAACTATACAATTTTCTTGTATAACCTAAAACAATTTAACTTCAAAACATGGCGGCTTTACAAAAAACACCTACTGACCGTAGACTGAGAATAGTAAAGCCTAGATTCTCAGTCTAAGCTACTGACAGAACCCCTACCACAAAACTCGAATTAAAACAGCATAAAACCATAGAGCATGGTTAACTTTTGAATTCAAAACATGGCCAAACTGACCTGGCCATGGAATATGAAGTTTCATCTATGTCAGGGCCCTTCCTTGTCCCGAAGGGGATTTTTTTTTTCAGTGGAATCAAAGATAATTGTACGGAATGTAGTCATAGGATCTTTGAATGGAATACTTAAGCGCAATAACTCAAAATAAAAACACGCCTTAAGTCGCGATTTTTTGACAGTTTTTAATGAAAATCTGTCAAAAGTACGCGGTTTGAGACGTAGTTAAATTAGAGTTGCGTTTGAGTATTCGGACATAGGTTTATCAAAAACTTTATTTTAGTAAATACGTATCTTTCGAGTCACGCATGCCATTGTCCGAACGGTTCGATTCGCTATTCGACTAAAGAGTAGGATAACAGAATTAGCTTTCGCTGTTTTTATATTTACACGAACCACACTTCGAAAATGACGCTAGATGTTTTCTTACAACCTGATTTTAAAAACCAACGAGCGTTTCAGTAAACATTTTCTCGAACAAAAGAAAGAAATGTTACAGGTAAAAGCTCATTCGCCGTGAGCATTACGTCGAACACAGCGTCGAGTATTCGCGAAAACGTTAGATTACATGGAACTGCTTTACGAAACTGAACATTTATCTGTATTGTACCATTCGTACGAACGTTACATACACTAACTAGCAAATGCTCTAGTCTATACTCACCTTTAAAGTTTGGGCTTGGCACTACTGGCTTAACTCGACTTATCTACTGACCATTTTTACCAGATGAATTAAGTACAAACCCGAAGTGTATCTGAAGCTTTAGTGCCTACCCAGCTTGTAGTGTGTCATAACCTTTAACCCATAAAGCCGAAAGCACAAATATTAGCAGTGAACATTCGATTGAGTGCACATTTCGGCCGCGAACATAAAACATAACTTCACGTGATCTACGCGAGTTCGCAACTAGGTATAGAAATTTTATATCCCTCCCCACGTTCGGAATATTGAGTTGAATGGGAGAATAGTGGTTCGAGTGTTCTGTATTTTAGTAGGAAAGGAAGTCTAAAACTAAACTTTATGCTTTGAAAATAATTTTAGGTCGTATTTTTCCCGTTGAAACAAATTTTTAGGTAAGTAACTAATGTTTCAGCAGAGTAACAAAGTTACACTTTTTATATCCAATACTGGGGTATAAATAATCCACTATACACTTGTCATACTCGATGTGAAATTTTTGTTAACAAACCACGACACAAAAAACGAAAACTCACTCACAAGCTTGTCGTCTCAAATATAATTTTGTAGGCAATATTTATTGAAGGAAGGATCTCAAATCGACATGTAATGTAAATTGCGTAAGAAAAGACGCGGCAATAGAGTGAATTTTAGGTTAACTATGAGCGGTTTATTCCAAACAGTGTACATCCAATTTGGCTGGCATATAGATCGCAATTCAAAACACTCCCCCTTCTACGCTCGGAGTTTCTACGGCGTAGCATCTCGTAGATAGCTTCGTAGCATCTCGTAGACCTGCTACGAAACCGCCTACGACGTAGCATCGACAAAATAACATTATTAGGTACCTCTTTTATCCTACATTTTCGGACCAAATTATCTTAATAGGCTGACGTCACGCCACATTATTCCTGAAATAATATCCCACTGTCATAAAAATTGGAAACCCTATCTATAATGTGGGGCCGGGTAACCTTGCGTCACTCTTTCTACGTAAAATATTATTCTAGTTGAACTTCATAATATTACTCGAAGCCCGAGAGCCAGTGTCCATAAACTGTTGTATACACAAACGGTCACTCTACTAAATAAATTCAAAACCTTATCATCAAGGATATAGAGCTGGAATTTCATGGCAGAATTTTCGTTTTAAAGTCTGGATTTTCTGCCCTGCTTAAATTAACTGAAGAGACTAACCGTTTACATAAGCTTTTGTGAATATTTAAAATACTGGTCCATCTTTTAGGTAGAATTTAGTGCCTGTTCAGTAACTTTTCGGTTCTTTGTTAATTTTGGATAGCATTAGCCAGGTAGGTACCCACTACCCCGCCCACCAGCCGCCCACCTACCGAAAAAAAGACCCACCTACAATATCATAGATATAATTTATTTGTAAGGTTTTTTTATTATTATAGTGCATAACCCCACACTCAGGGTAATTTCTAAGAAATCAAATAATATCGCAAAAAATTTGGATTTCGGAAGGATGCGGGTTCAAGTCCCGTCGAAGTCGAAATTTTTTGCGATATGATTTGATTTTTTCAGAATTAGATATAAGCCAAAATTAAATATGAGGTATAACATTTGTCCAAATTCACATTCACAAAAAGTTAGACATGCAAGCATAACAGTTCTCAACTCGTCCGCGAATATATCAGTGTCCGGGAGGGCCCCGAGGAGTTTGTTCATGGCAGCGAGAGTCCTAGGTACGGGAGAGCGGACGCGCGCCAACGTGCGGCTCGGAGTTGGAGAAAAAAGAAGAGTCGATGTCTCCTGCCCCGTAGGTAGTTATTGGGTACATAGAGTCGAAGTGACTCATTCACCAAATCCGGCGCATCCATGGTACCTACCACGAAACACCTTGCAGATTGTTGATATCTGATCATGCGCTCTTCGCGTTTGGAGAGAGTTAAAGCCAAGAAACCCAAGGAGAAATCTCGTCGGGTACCTAAAAGGGTAGTTTCTCTGGTTATTATTATCTTAGGAACGCTTTCTGTACTTTTTCCAAAAGGATATAAGTAAAATCTGTAGATAACGTTCTCCAAGCGCTTACTCAACAACTGCAGGGGTATTTTAATTCGTCGGAAAGGCCGTCGGATTCGATATCGGAAACGTTTTTCTTCGTAAAAAGCTTCCGATATCGAATCCGACGTTCTTTCCGACGAATCAAAATACCCCTGCCGTCGGCCTGTGTTATATACAGTCGTGGTCAACTAATTAGGGACTTTCAAGATAGTGAAGAGCAATAACCGGTTATGTACATATAAATATAAAACCCTATTGATTTCTCAGCACCTATTATTTGCATAATTTGGTCCGATTATTATGCTATAAATGGCTGTTAATAAAAGAATAAATAAATAGAAAAAAGTATTTAATATCAAAGGTTGAACATGTATTCAATTTTAAGGTATAGTTCTGTGGCTGGACATTTAATTAAGGACAGTAAACTATAATGAAACATAGAGTTAAACAAAACTAATAATCTGCAGTATTATAATATCTTTAACAGCTCCATTTTATTAGGTGTAAAATCAGTACCCGGTAGCAAAACCTTTGTTAGTAATTACCGCTTGACACCGATGTGGCATAGACATTATCAGTTTCTGGCATGTTTCGACAGGAATGTTTGCCCATGCCTCACAAAAAGCTTCATTAAGTTCATCTAAAGTTGTGGTACGATAAGTGGCAACTTTTTTCTTGATTTCGTGCCAAAGGTGCTCGATTAGGTTAAGGTCCGGGCTATTTGCTGGCCAATCTAGCACCGATACTGACTGACTGGTAAGAAACGACTTGACTGAACGGGCGGTATGTTTCGGGTCGTTATCATGCTGAAACGTCCATATGATAGGGAGATGCTCCTCAGCATAGGGAAGCATCGTTTCCTCCAATATTGCCTTGTATTGATGTTGGTCTAAGTTACCCTGAACTTTCCTCACAGGTCCCACTCCACGTCCAGAAAATTAACCCCACATTTTAATATTTCCACCGCCATGTTTCACCTGCTTTTTTGTGAATCTTGGATTCATTTCCGCTTTTACTGGACGCCGTACCTATTGCCTTTCATCTGAAGAAATCAAATTAACCTTGGTCTCATCAGAGAATAATACATGTTGCCATTGGGCGTAGGTCCAATGTCCATATTTACGTGCAAACGCCAAACGAGCATTTCTATGTTCTTTCTTCAGCAACGGTACTTTGCGAGCCACTCTTCCGAACAACCCTGCTTCTACCAGACCTCGTCGAACGGTCCTCGCTGAGACACCAGCTCTTTCGTCTGCCCCAAACACTTCGTGTTTCATTAAAATAGAGCCTAGAAACGGATCTTTCTTAGCTAACCTGGTTATCATTCTATCTTCTTGCGGAGTTGTTTTTCTCGATCTTTTTGTTCTGGGCACATTTAAAGCTGTGTTATTGCGTTTGACATGTTGCACTGCATTGTATACCATAGTTTTTGAACAATTTAAATGTTCTGCTATCCTTCGGTATGGCCAACCATGCTCGACAACAAACTTCATGATAATTTTTCGTAGTGTTGGATCGCAACTTTTATTTTTGCCCATTTCTCTTCATAATATTTTTCAAAACTTAAAATAAAAATCGGGATTGCCGCCAAAACTACCACGAAACAATGAGAGAAGAAATAAAAAAGTATTGAGATTCAAATTTTGAAAATAGAACGCAATATCTCAGTGTCCCTAATTAAATGGCCAGCCAGCATTATTTGAAGAAATAGCACTATGATAATCTATCAGCTATACTGTAAAGAGGTTTAATGTTTAAGAAGTTGTTATTGTTTGTATAATCGGGCACATCAATGACTAATTATACTTACATGTAAAAGATATGTTTGATAAAAGATATTGTTAAGACTCGTTAAAAAAAAAATCACAATTTGGCTTAACTAGAGATTGTCCCTAATTAGTTGACCACGACTGTATCTACACGCAAACACTCGCTTAAAGTTACATTTCCAATCTGGTGCAATTATTATAATGAACAACAAAGATGGCAAGACGCACCTAGACTAAAGTGCAACAAAAAGCACGCGAAACATAAATGGTTCAACTTTGACTGAGGTGAGTGGACCTAATTGCACTTTCGAGAGGCTAGTACCTACCTCATCTCCCCATTTTTACTTAAATCTATGACGAATTTTAAAGTTTTCTAATATTTATTTTGTAGGTTGATTAATTATCTTCCGTCGACCTGGGTGGCGCAGTTGGTGAAGGTACGCTTGTGACGCAGAAGGGGGCGGGTTCGATTCCCGCCGTGGATGTTTTATGATCTATGCTGTGTTGGTACAAGAGCCTATTTGTTCCGTATCTAGATGACACTATTTTATGAACTTTGATTTAATGTAGGTACTTAAATCAATCATCTGTTACCCCTATCAAAAGCTTTGCTTCATCATCATCATCAGCCTGTGATAGTGCAGTCCACAGCTGGACATAGGCCTCCCTTAATGAGCGCCATAGCGCCCTGTCTTCAAAAGCTTTGCTTAATTAAGTAGGTACCTACTCTAGATGCCAAGGTCGCAAATAGCTAAGGTCCAGTAATTTATTTCTATTACTTATCTTATTATTTCTGAAAAATAAACCAAACGACTAACACCAGCACAAACAAAAAAGTTGTAAGGAAAGACAACGAACAAATCTTCATTTTACCAACCCTCCATTTCAATGAATATGGAATTTACCTGCAAGGTCGCGTTCAGCGTCCCATTCATCCAAGACATTGACCGTTCTGCCCCATTCTGCCAAAACGCTGACTCCAAATAGTTTGGAGACATCGACTGATTGAATGCAAAATGGTACGGTTGTTTGAAAATGGATCATCTACCTACTACCCAATTACTTCGTAGACATAGATCTAAGTAAAAATCTGTAGGTATATATGGTAAGTAGGTACGTTCTCCTAGAGCTCTTACTCAACAACTGGCAGGTATTACAACTACACGCAAACACTCGTTCTCTGTTATATTTCTAATCTTGGGCAATAATTTTATAGAAGAAACACGAGGGCATTACTGTACTTAGTCTTATAATCAATAAATCAACCTACCTCGTAGCCACTGCGCGGAACACGACAGCCGCGCAGGTCCAACTATGACGGAGGTGAGTGGACCTAATTGCACCTAATTTGAGCCTTCCACTTTCAAGAAGATAATATCTCATCCCTCTCTCCATTTTTACTTAGATCGATCTTCGTAGATATAGATTGGGTACCTACATAAGAACGGAACGTCATCAAATGGATTCAAAATCGTTAGGAAAAAAGCTATTGAAATGCTTTTTTTCTTCTGGATGAATTGTTTAGAAAAGAGGTTGAACGGTGCACTTTCCTCTATTTCGCTAACAATAGCTCGTGCCGTGAATGCATTCTAATGAAATAAAGAAACGTTTTGTCCCCTGCTAGCATTGACTCCGAGACCTAAATACTCGGGCTGAATAGGCGCTACTCTATAGAGAAATCGCGACATGTCTCATTCACTGCCGTCCTGTCTAGTTGCATTGTGTTATCGTTTGACTGTGTCAAGGTTTTTTGAGATTGTTGAGATATTAGGTATTCTGTTACATTCATTCCTGTTGTAGTTGTAAATACGAAAAGATTTCGAGCTAACAGAATATTTTGTAATAAATAAAACCTTGGAGGTCAGTGTTAGCACGTTTCAAACTCAAGACTTCCGCAAAAACGTACCGTTCTAATTTTCACTGAGCTCGGGGCAAATGCAAGATAACTTATTGTACCTAACAAAACGAACGAAACGCACAGTTCGTCAACTTTCAATCCTGAAATGTTAAAACGTCACTGTCACTGTCAGTTGTCAAAATCCAATCCATTCTTGTCTTGTTTTGTTCGTGAATTTTCTGGTTGGGGTGAAGGAAGATTATTTAATTTGTTTTTTTCTGGTGTTTTTCAAATTTCAGCTGAAAATTCTATAATCGACTAATCTATGTCCAATTCTTCGTTTCCTTAATATATAATCCATTGTTAAACAACAGAGTTTTTACGTAGCAAAGTACTTGTTCGTTCCTTTATCGAAACTACAATTATCTTGTGCTAAGAATGGATTACGTTGCAAAACTGAAGATTCTGGTCATAGGAGAGAGTGGTGTGGGGAAATCCAGGTAAGTTTACCCCATTTATGGGCTTTACAGACTTTTTATTGGATAGGCAATCAATTTGTTTGTTACTTCCTCATTACGAGCAAGATACCTATGTACCTTCGTCGTTGAGTCACCCAGTCATCAACCTACGATATTGTTATCGATTGCGAAATACTGCTACTAATTTATAAATACACTTTTGGTTCACCGAAGTGTCCTTATAAAACTAAACTAACCAACAAAAATTTGGTAAACAAAAGACCTCAAACAATAATCTAAATCCCCTTGACATTATTTTACCAGCAACACAATGCATCTACAATGCACTGTGTGGGTAGATTTCATATTCCCAAAAATTTCATAAATTTAGTAAATAATGTTCATTTGTGAGTCCAGGTTGATGTCTATCAAGGTACCTATTATGAATGTTTTTAAAATATAACCAGTTTATTAGTATTGGCAAACCCAACATATTCCAAATAACAGAAGTCTATGGTCAAATCATATTGTCTAGTCTAGAATTTGCACTTGTGTTTTGATAGTCCGGTAATTTGAACATAATACAAAGTATGCTATAATTATTGCTCTAACATTATAGATGAACAATGTTTTGTCTGTAGCATTATCCTAGCATTCACTAAAGGGGACTACAAGCCACAATTCCCAGCCACAATCGGAGTGGACTATAACCACAAGGAAATGGAAGTGAACGGGCTGAAAGTAAAACTTGGCATCTGGGACACGGCTGGCCAGGAGCGGTATAGGACACTCACTTCTAGTTTTTATAGGTATGATTATGTGTATTAATGTTTATTACCAGTAGGGGGTAATGCCAAAATCCTGATGCTGGGCATGCTGATTTGGTGGAAATTTTAAGCCAGCACCACACGGCCATGCCTTTTAGACTACTTAGAGACTAATTCATGATTCTATAGCATGATTCTCAAAGGCCTTTACCCAACAGTGCTTATTTTTGATAAAGCATTTTCATGTAGAAAGTGCTATCAATTTGATAGGTACTATCTTTTTTATAACTTGCATCTTCAAATGTTATAACTTGCAGGAAAAATCTACCTGCCTGAGTGTTTGAGGTTCAGAAATTCATAGAATTTATACGTCCTTTTTTATTATAATGTTTGAGATAAAATATTTTTCCTGTACAGGGACGCCCATGGTGCAATTCTAGTGTATGATGTGAATGACCCTCGCACACTGGCAAAGCTCAATGAATGGGTCGAGGAACTGCAAGTGTACACTACCAAGAAAAATATTGTCTGCTTAGTTGTTGGCAATAAAATTGATGGGGTAAAATATTGTTGCACATATTTTAAACATTTTAACGGTTTTCATTAAAAGGCATCTCCCAGTCTGCCGGCCAGCTATTACAATTTGACAACACATATTGGTCTAATTCGCGTTCTGTGCTGGTGGAAGGAAGTTATAATATTTATATAATGTAATATCTACTCTAGGACATGTCATAAGTTCCTATACACCTCACTATTCAAAAGTAGCTTTTAACATGTTTTTCATAACTTCCTGAATCATAATAGCACTTTATTACTTAATCATTAACTTAATCAAAATCAAATCAAATCAAATCAAAAACTCTTTATTTCCATAAATACAATAAATGTACACTTAGAAAAGGTCAAATCATAAAACTAAACACTGACACGGAAATAAAGTGATATTTTTGATTTCTGTCACTTCGGTATGTAGATTGCAAAAGTAGTGTTACAATTCGTTATTTCACTTGATAATTTTTGATTTTATTTCAATGTTTTTTTTTCCCTTAAGCCCAGGGCAGTACCGCGGGAGCAAGGTCAGGCGTTTGCACAGAAACACAGAATGCTCTTCATTGAAAGCAGCGCCAAAACACAGGAGGGCATCAATCTGGCCTTTGAAGAGTTGACACAGAAGGTATGTTCAAATAGCTGATGGAATATTAATTAAACTAAAAAATGTCTTCTTTTACTTTTGCGCTTATCATTCATGATCATAATATCATTCATGGAATTTTATGAAATAAATAAATAATTGGCCTCGAACGCCATCAATGCAAATATTCGAGGAAAATTATTTTTTCAATGGCAAAAATACCTAAAATTGTGTTAAATGCCCTAAGTATGTTCAATGCTTTTTGCCCAAAAGTGGGGAAATATAGTCTTAAAAATACAAATAGTTTATTTATCTTCTGTTTTAGATAATCGAAACACCAGGTCTGTGGGAAACAGACCCTTCCGCCTCGAACATTCGCATATCAAATAACGACAGGAATCAAGCCCAGGAATCATGTGTCAGTAGTTACTGTTCGATCTAAGATAGTGCTCTAGTGACTTGGGTTTGAAGACACCTAACCTACTGTTGTGAGGGGTAAGCATGACGGAAGGTAATTTTTATAAATCATAATATTTTCTACTTCAATGTGCAAAAATCAAAACGATATCAATTTCGATAGGTTGATACTTTCTTTATCTTTTTGCCATATTTTTTGTGATAATTATTTGATGAAGGGTTACCATTGAAGTACAAGTTAAAAGCAATTTTTAAACAATATTCGTTTTAAAACTTTTATTTCATTTATTTATTCTCAAACATAAGTTAATGTGTCGACATACATATAGCTCATTATATTTCTTCAAATCTAAGTCCCTCATGACATGATGATATTTCATGAAATACAATCAATAACAAAATCACTGAACAGTTCAGTCTTCCAAAAGTGTTTATGGTAGAAGGTGAAGCTAAAACGCTATGCGATATTCAGAAATGTGATTTGTAATTTCTAGGTTCTACAAGTAATATAGCTAGCATACATAGTTTTGCTATATTTGTAAGCCATTTCCTATGAACTCCTTCAAATCATGTGTCTTTTTGGATTCTATGAACATTCTGTTGATTTTAATAATAATCTTTTACGTAAGGTTTCCCATGTCACAAGACTCCAAAACCACAATAGATTCGTAGTTTGTTTTAGTATGGTTCATGGCAAATGGCTTACAGTAAGTAATGCGAGACAATTCACAATATGCGCAAAACAACAAATGGGCTGGGTATAATACTTGTAGGATGCAGAGAATATATAAAAAACCCAGAAACATTTTGAATTTCGCGCGTGAACGATCACGTTCCACTTTAAGGTGGATAGTGACATTCTTAAAAAATGGGTTCTTACTATTTTGTAGGTTCCACAAGTAATTAAGGTAGCAGATAAGAAGTTTTGCGCACATTGCAAGCCATTTACTATGAATCTTTACTAATAGAAACTTTGAATCAATTGTAGTTTTTGATTCTATCAACATAATGTTGATCTTAGTAAAAAACTCATAGTGTCTGTTGATTCCAAAACGACAATTTTTTCGTAGATTGTCTAGCGTGGGTTCCATGGTAAATGGCTTACAGTGTGCGTAAAACTTCTTATATGATATCTAAATTACTTGTAGAACCTAGCAAACAGTAAAAACCCGATTTTATTTCGAGTGTCACTAACCACCTTGAGATGTATATTTTCAAATATACAGTCAACAACAAAAATGTCTTAACAAGTTCAATATTCCGCTTTTGGTACAAGCTATGAGCGTTTTTTGAAAATTGACTATGTTCAGAAATTTTTGTCGTTTTCTGTTGTCTAAACTAAGATAAGTGTGAAATTGTAGAAAATATAAAAAAAAACTACCATGCCAGCGTGCATAGCGCTTTGTCTGCGGTTGCACTTCGCGTAGCTTCTGAGGGGAGTGAAGGATCAGCAATAAAGGTTTTTTTCCACTCAAAGTGTAGGTCATGTGATAAAGTGATAATCTTCGATGTTCTGCTTTGTAAAATGTGTGTGATAGCTGTATTATTGGTGTTATATAAATGTATTTTATTGTATTTAAGAGGTTATTCATATCTTAATCCATCTTAACTATTTTGTACACTCAACATAGAAACAAATACAATTTTCAAAAAGCAGTTGACACTTTATTTATTGGATATAGTAAATGAAGTTTGTAAAAAATATGTGATAAGTAGTTGTAATATTTGTGTTTTTTCATAATGTATTTTATACTATTTAAGGGGTTATTTATACCTATCTTAACTATTTTGTACACTCAGCATAGATACAATTTCACTTTTCAAAAAGCGGTTAACACTTTATTTATCACATCAACTTAGTAAACACCGTAAGCCGCTTCGAATTCTCATAAACTAGGAGTAATTTAATGTAAATGTCGTAGGTATGTAAATATACTGTTTTATTTTTTACTGGACCAAAAATAAATATTCAATAATTGTATTTGCATAGTTTTACTTGTAAAAAAATTAAAAAGCATTTGAGACTTAAAATACTTGCAATCTACTTTGTATTAAACTAGCCTATTACCACGGCTTCGCTCACGTTTTATCCAGAAAAACGTAGCCTATATCACTGCGATGATGATAGCTTCGCACGGTGGGCCAACAAAACTGAAAAAAGGGACTTTTTTTACTTCTTTAAAAATTTCTAGATATCATATGGCAATTGATAGAGCTTAATAATCGTGTCAGAAACTATTCTATAACATTTTCTCATAAAACTAATCTTCAGCGAGAAAAAAAACTTCAAATAAATTGTATGGAATGACATCTATCATGCTCGTTTTCTGCCAAGTCTTACCTGATGCAGCTATCAAACGCATTGAATAGCTCTTTACATATGACACCACCTGTGCATCCATCCGCTACCTTGTCGGGTAAGAGGCGCTGAAAATGAGTCCTTTTTCCTTACTCCACAGCAAGATAAAAACACTGTATCACGTACTTGGAGATTTATAAAGCGGTAATAATGTTTTAAATATTGATTTTTAACTTACTGACGTAAGTAATAAGCTAATAAGATATAATCTGAGCGTCTGGTCGAAGCGACGCGTGACCCGAGAGCTGGTCAGTCAGTATCTTGCGCAGCGCATCAGCATTGCCATACAGCGGGGAAATGCAGCTAGCGTCTTGGGGACGCTTCCGACTGGTATTCATATGGATCAGTTGAGCTACCTGTAAATTGTTTGCAACAGTCTGCAGTTAGCTCAATTGTTTCATTTGAAAATACTTGTTCTAATTTATTCTTTATTGTAATTTTCTTTGTGAAAAAAGGCTTCTGCCCTATTTAACGTGATTTCCGAGGCACGGGGGCGTAACACCGCCAACTTCCTGACTCCGGGCTGCTACTGAGATTTTTTTCGGCGAAAACGTAAGTACGTAGCCGTAGAACACCTGTAAGCCAAAAGTTGTACCTATAGGTACAGTCAGCGTCAAATTGATAATATAAATGTGGAACAAGGAGTAATAAGATATTTTGAACACCTTGGGTGCTTACAACATTATGGTGATTCAAACTGCGTATATCAAATTGCTTTTATGTTTTCAGATCATTTTGACTACTCTAGACGCTCATATCAATTTGACGCTGACTGTACTATGTGAATTTACAAAACAGGACCAAAATTTACTTACGGAGATTACCTTTTTCATGCTTCCAAACGTTACCTCTTTATTATTGGTGTCGGTCGATACAGTAGGACCCATCATCAGCCTACGCAAGTCCACTGCTGGATATAGAAATACCGAGTAAGTAGGTACTTATCTATTGCATCACAATAACTACATTGATGCATCACAATAATGACCAGGGGTGGGCAGCAGCGCCCCCTGCAGAACATCCACCACTGAACTGCGATCCTCAACCCGCATGTCCAGCGTGGGGATTATGTTATCACGCCCTAATGATAAGGGCCAATAAGATGTTCATCAAGGTAAGCCTATGTCTATGTTAAAGGCTTATTGATGATGTGAACCAAATTGAAGGACGAAGAAGCTTCCCGGAATCCATTCGCTAAATACCTATCGAATGCAAAAAATCAACGTAAAAGCCTGGCGTTAGTCTAACAACAGAACCTCGATAAAAAATCGCATCGATGACCTTATTACCTACTAATAATGGAAGGCTATTCCGAGTTATGATAACGAAGAGCGCTCTATGTTATAAACGTTTTACCTATGAACCATAGTAGGTAAGTCTGAACCAGAACTGATTCGACTTTAGAATAAAATTAAATTTTGTGTTATTTTAGATATGATAACGAAGAAGTGTTAGAAACAATAAGAAGTTTTTTTTTTTTTTTGTTTTGGAAGTTATTAACAAAAACTGCCACCTTTAACTGCAATGATGATGATGCAACGCAGCGCAAAATGGAATGTTCAATTAAACTCTCCCACTTAAGGGTCCGGCGACGGATGAATTTCCCATACAAACGTAATACCAAAATGATTTTTAATTTGAGCATATTTTCACTATGGTCTGCTATTATTTGTATTAAAATAGTATTTATCTAGGTTCCTGTCACAATTTTTTTTCGAAATACTTTTCTGAAATGAAATTAAACCTAATCGCATTTTTTCATCAAAGAATGAATGTTGTCTTAGTAATTGTGTAGATAAGTATTTTGAAAAAATCTTATGGCAGGAACCTGTATAAATACTATTCTAACACAAATAATAGCAAACCATGGTGAAATCATTCTCAAATTACAAATCATTTTGGTACTACGTTTGTATGGGAAATTCATCCGTCGCCGGACCCTTAATAGGTTAGGTACTTACATAAAAAAAAAATAATCACAATTTTGGGTAAAAAAAGTAAATGCATTTAAATAACGTGTTTGCGTCGACGATTCAATTTAGATCATTGTATAAGATTGTGTGCTGCAAGCTGAAGACAGGGCGCTGTGGCGCTCATTAGTGGAGGCCTATGTCCAGTAGTGGACTAGGTTATCATCAGATAAGAATGAGTTAAGTCTTTAGAAGATTGAAAGCCCTTTCCAAATTCATTTAGACGAAGTTCCAAAGGTCGGACTGTTGACACGTGCCTCCACGATTATCATGTAATACTTGCGATAAACTCTCAAGGGAGAATAATAACTAAGGTAAGTGGGGTAAGGCGCAAAATGCCGGAAACGTCCCCGTTGGTAAATATTATTTCCTCGGTAGGCGATGTACGGGCGTGTTTTCTTTAGGGAAATCCTAGGAGACACGCGACGGCTTCTATTACTTAGATATTATCTCTATGTTATTATGGCTCTATTTTTATAAAGGTTATTGTACCAATTTCTTATTTTATTAAATTTAAGTGGCTATTCAAAAGGTTTTTCGGGGAATTCCCTACTACCAAACCACTTCAATCGATAAATATCCGATGAGTTTGATAATTGTTATTATGATGCTGTGTGGATTGTCCAGCATATTTTTTTTTTTATTTTACTTAATTTAAAATTATGATTACCTATAATCCTATTAATAAAGACTACCTCTGTGGCGCAGCGGGCGAAGGTCCGTCTGCGACGCAGGAGGTTGCGTGTTCGATTTCCGCCTCGGGACAAATGTTTTTACGATCTGCAGATATTTGTTCGGGGTGTTCTGGGTATTTTCTATGCATATGATAAAAATATCTATCTATGCAATGTATTGTATTAAGTATATCAGTTATCTAGTACCCATAACACAAGATCTGCTTAGCTTGGGGCTAGATAATGATGTGTGAATTGTCCAGCATTATTTATTACTAGCTGTACCCGCGACTTCGTTCGCGATTGCCTCACCTGCCGACTAATTATGTTCACATTTAACCATAGTCTCTCATATTATGAAACGCGGCCGTGCAAAAAATTGTGTAGTGTCTACGGGGGATAGCATGTTGTCATCTTCAATCCCATTCTTTATCCACACGACTTTTAGCTACGACTCGGCCAGCGTCAGTGTTAAGAAGTGTCATACTCATTTCACTTCTTACTGATGGTTCCGTTCAGCTGGGGCCCTATTCTGCTATACTAATCGCTTCACTATGACAGGGCTATCGACACAGAATGACACGTTTGGGTATTCCACCTCAGATGAAAGAAATTATGATGAATGCAGATGGAGAGACGTGCGTCAAGTTTGAAACTATTAATTTATCGCGCACGCACTATCTGGAGTTTTATAAATCTAAGGATTCTACGTGATGATTCTGCGACGATTCCATTGTCATACTGAAGCAATTGTATTGCAGAATTGGGCTCCTGATCCATTTGACTGGACCACCGTAATTTTTTTTTCGTTAGTAGGTAGGTACAGTTTGCTGTGTACCAAGGTAAAAAATATTTTTCTGTGGTCTAGTTAGTTTAATTGGACCACTTACTGCAACCAAACTTCGGTAGTACAGTTAACTGGACCAGCTAAACCACCATATATCATGTAAGGTAGGAACCTAACTTATTTTTCCAAGACGCCTTAGTAGGTAGGAACCTAACTATAATGGGTGCGTCTTGGAAAAATACATAGATAGGAACTTACCTACCCTCTATCTGCTAATTTTTTTCTTCTAACTCCAGATTATTTCATCAATCTACTGATTTTCTACTCGACTTTCTACTGATTTAGTCAAATTCGATCTTCCAACACTGTTTCTAACAAAAAGAATGCATGAAATCGGACGACGCGTAGACCCGTCGTGATGCGCGGTTAAAGAATTCTACTTTTTCCTCTCTCCCAGGGGAACCTTACTGAATTCCAGGATAAAATGTATTCCATGTCCTTCCTTGAACTCAAATAGTACCAATTCAGTCCAACTCATTCAGTAGTTTCGGCGTGATGCGCGGTGAAGGAATTTTACTTTCATCCCTTCTCCCAGGGGAACCTTACTAAATTCTGGGATAAAATATATCTTTCCTCGTAGTATGAAATCAAATTATGCCGAGTTCCATTCGAATTCATTCAGTTGTTCCATCGTGATGCGCAGTTAAAGAATTTTACTTTCATCCTCTCTCCCAGGGGAACATGACTGAATTCCGGGATGAAATGTATCCCATGTCCTTCCTCATAGTATGAAATCAAATCGTGCAAGGTTTCATTCCAACTCATTCAGCACTTTCGGCGTCATGCGCGGTGAAGAAATTTTACTTTCATCCCCTCTCCCAGGGAAACCTGACTGAATTCCGGGATAAAAAGTATCCTATGTCCTTCCTCGTAGTATGACCTAAAATCGTGCCGAGTTTCATTTCAATACCTTCAGTAGTTTCGACGTGATGCGCGTTTAAGAAACAGACAGACAGACAGACAGACAGACAGACAGACAGACATGAATGAAAAAAATTACAGTTTTGGCTTCAGTATCGATAATAGAGTGCCCTCCAAAAAAAATTTTCAAAATATCTTCAATGTACAGAATTGGACCTGTTACAGTTTTATTATAAGTATAGATAAAGGTATTTATTTAATAGGCGAAAGGTTGTGCCATTGTACCGTTGTTGTGAAAATGTTTGTCCAAAGGCAACGCTAAAACTACTGAATGGATCGAGCTGAAATTTCCCACTCATAAAGTTGGACCTGGAATAAGATATAGGCTACTTTTTATTCGAAGCCGCGGGCATAAGCGAGTATATCGCATTTGCATCTGGTATATCACAGGGCACTAAAAAGCCTAATCTCTTATCTTTATAGACATAGACAATCATTTATTTGATACTTAGGTAAACAGTACAAAACAGACAGAAAATAATTATTAGGTCGTTTCCGATTGATGATAATATTTCTTTACTTCCCAACAAAACCATAATTTCTTGATGGAGTAGGTTGATCCCTGCTTACGGTGTACTGGCAAACTTTGGATCGGACTTGATCGAGCTTATGAAGCTTAACCAACTAATTTCACTAGTGGTCGGATCGCGTATCTAATCCCAGCTGACTTAAATAGGCACCTACAGCTTCTTCATTTAGTTTATCTTGGTTCCCTTTATGTTATTAATATTTCAATATCGATTTTCCAATTATTGGTGCTCAAAATGTTTAGGCACTTTTATTAGTGTTTATTTTTGAATAGGCCGAAATACCTTAACACTTTTTCGTTTAAAGTTGTAAAGGTAATTTTGTGTGTTTTTTGCCCCCCAGGTCCTGGTTTTATTCAGACCCATAGGTGTTTCTCGGAAATGAATGCCTAAAAACAAATTATTTTAAATCCTCCTCCGCCGCCGAATTTCGGCTACGGCCGAGGACATAAAAAATAAAAATTACTGAAACTAAACTGAGGCTCTCATCAAAAACCTGTATATGTCTCAGACGTTCCAGTTAATTCCATGGAATTCCGTTGGTCACATTTATCAAATGACTGCGTTCGCCTTCGCGACAAATACGTTCAATGGCCCACGGATGTGTAAATAAAACCACTGGCTTAGATATGAAACTGATGTATCTTCTCACAGTTTTGCTTCAGCATGACTGTGGACGTCAGCTCGTGACTCCACTATTCTAGTAGTTAGGTACCAAGACGTATTAAAGGCGGTACTAACGTAAAGCTGGTGGTATTTGAGATACACGAAAAATAGATTGTTCGGTGATTATGATGGACGATATTTGTGTTATTTTGAAAGACAGCAAATCTTAAATCTGCAGGATGTGGTCATTGCCCTAAGCAATCCACGCCTGTGGGCCCCCATAATTTAACCGATTGGGTGCGGAAGAAGCCGGAGGGGCACCATAACATCTATTTCGTCTGGCGAATGGCACCGGAGCGGTGCCAAAATTTGCACCTAAAACTCTCCTAAAATGGCATTTTTAAAAGATTTATTTTAAACAAAAGTGTCTTTATTTGTCACGAAGATCAAGCCTATTTTTTTTCCTGGTGCCCCCCAACAAGTGAAGCCCTAAGCAATTGCTTAGTTTGCTTATAGGCTAATCCGGCACTGCATGTGGTTCAAGATAGAATATTTAGATATTCTAACAAATTAAAAGTTCATTAAACTTTGAGCCTTTTATTTAGACAAAAGGCTCAAATTTTAATTACCTTCTGTGTATCCTACTTATTAATATAATCAACAAACACAACATTTACATCCCGCGCTCATGCATAAAAATATAGCAGAGTTTCACATCTAAACCATTGGATTCTACAATCCGTACTAATGACCAACTATCATTCAGGCCTCAGGATGGTCCAGGATAAAGTTGACAAATACATAAGGATGGTTTCTATGATTTATTGAGGAACAGGATATGTTAGAAACGCTTTTTGCCCGTGGTACAGTCCAGTCTGTCCGATTGACCGTGGAATAAGAACGATATGATATGTATGCCCGATGAAGGGGACAGTCGTTAATGGTATGAAGCTGGCAAGTTCTGAAGAATGATAAATATAAGAGGCTTTTAAGGATTAGAAGCCTCGTTCCGGCCATTGATTGCTTTTTGGGGCTTTTAGTGAGTAACTTTGTAGTTTTAGTTATTAGATGGATAATATATAACGTGAAATAATGTTTTGTTTAATTATTTTAGGTACAGTTGCATCAAATGTACAAGATTGACGTGGCCTTAGTATGATTTTTGGCAAATGTATGTTTTCCAATCCATTGTCTGAAGGACAAAATTTACAGCCAAAAACTAAAAACATCATTTCTTAAGATGTTTTTAGTTTTTCATTTGTAAAATATTTTAAATACAGTTATGTATATCAATTAGACGAGCGGTGTGGTCGCTCAGCGACAAAACGTGTTATTTATTGTGTGGTGTGAAATAAAAAAAAAACAGTATTTTTCCCTGTGCTGAAGTCGTAATTATGTTTAGATAGAAAGTTAGACATCAAAAATTGCTTAACATTGTCGTAAACAGAGCCAGAACGTAACAGAGAACAGAGAGAATCTATGTAAGATGGATGTCGAAGAACGCGCCTACATTCTTGTGCCTATTACTCTGAGATGCTCTACATTACACAGTCAGTGCATAATACCTACACATGTGACCTAATTTTTAGGTCAGAATTATTGTAAAAAAGAAGACGGTTTTTAATTCACAGAAGGCTTGAAGGAACAAGCTTTACCCACAGTTTCAGGAGATTTTTGTTTATTTTTCTGCTCGTATTTCCACCGGAAATTCCTAGATAAATAGCGAATGGTTCCTCGAAGACGTTTCGTGAAACGATCGGCTATCTGGGAATAGTGTACCGCGGCTGTCCCATTACTCTGCCCGTCTCCAAGGCCTGGTATATGAGGCGATGTTACCTCATTGATGGCTTACTTTAAATATTATGAACATACTATTTTGGGAACAGTACCATCTATCTTATCTAAAACATAGATGAAAGTAATAATTATGTCATATCAGACTATAAGAACGACTAGGTACCTAGATAGGTCTAGGACTAGGTACCTAGATTTTGACCATTAGATAAAATAGATACTTTTTTTAATTGTGACATTTCCATAAGTATTTTTTTATATAATTTAACGTACATAAGCTAGATTTTATAATAATGTTTGACGTTTTGGAATGTATTCTGTAAGTCAAGTTTGAGTAAACAACAATAAATAGGTTTCAAAAGCAATTTCTGTGACTCATTTGCTCGCATCGGACCACACCAAATTATTTAAACTATTAGTACCTACCTTCCTCGCACTGAGTCCGTTTGAATGAAGTTGGTATAAATTTAACGGAACCCAATACGGTTTATTAACCCCCGACGCAAAAAGAGAGGGGTGTTATAAGTTTAACGTGTCTGTCTGTGTACCTATCTGTGTATCTGTCCGTGGTATCGTAGCTCGCAAACGGATAAACCGATTTTCGTTCAGTTTTTTTTGTGTCATAGATAATTTTATTCCGAGTGTTTTTAGCCATGTTATCATGAAAATCTATCGGGGGGGTTTTATAATTTTTAATTTTGTTCTTGTTTTAATAATTGACATGTAAAATCCCATTGAGAAATTTCCACAGAATACCTAACTATACCTACGTACTACGACATTTCTTAGGTTTTTGAAACTTCGTTGAAGAAGATTGTGAGGAAGAGTCTGAAGTTTCCCGATATCTCTTCATGCGTTCTCTACGCATGAAGAGATATCGGGAAACTTCAGACGCCCCCTCATTTTATACCTAGGTAGGTAGGTTCATCCTTTTTTTCCCGTGAAATTTTCTCATATTTCCCTAAAGATATTTTCACCATGACCTTACTCCAATTCAAGCCTTCGCAAGTGAACGCGTTGCGATTTTCAATCAATTCCCAAACGATCCGAAAGGAATCGTCAGTCAATATTGCCGGCTGGTAGGTTCTGTATTAATCCTCGTTATAGCAGCCTGCTGGAACGAGCAAATATTGAAATCGCGGAACGATTGTGTCGTGGAAATTGTATTTTTGGCGCGGATTCTCGCATTGAGGGGATTCATTGTCGAATTAGAATGAGGTTTTTGAATGGAGTGGCTGTGCTTGGTTAAGGAAGTTTCTGATATCATGACGACCTCTGTGGCGCAGCGGGCGAAAATCCGCCTGGAGGCACGAGGTTGTGGCGTCGATTATCGCCTAACGGGATGTTAGGGGAAAATAGATAAGGATATATATAGGAAAATATATAAAAGACGACCTCAGTAGCGCAGTGGGCGAGAGTCCGCCTGCGACGCAAGAGGTTGCGGGTTCGATTCCCGCCTCGAAACAAATTTGTGTACGATGCGATCTGCAGAAATTTGTTCCGTTGGTCTGGGTGTTTTCTATGTATAATAAAAAAAATATCTATCTATGTATATAATGTATTAAATATATCAGTTATCTAGTACCCATAACACAAGCTTTGAGTAGCTTACTTTGGGGATAGATGGTGCTGTGTGGATTGTCCAGCATTATTAAAAAAAAAATTGTACGAAATATTTGTCACAAACATCCCGTTACAAACATTTTCGTCTAACGGGAAAAATGTTACGGAACGGGAAAGATATTTGTTACGGGTGTTCTGGGTGTTTTCTATGAAATTAGAAATTTTAAAGTATTAAGTATGTTAAGTATGGTTTGCTTATCAAACTAGGCCTAGATCTCAGTAGGTACCTACTACTCACGGGATCCCCGAGGTAAAAAACTAGAATTACATAAAACTCAAAAAAAAAATATTCGGTTCCACGTTGGAAAAGAAGATTGCGAAAAAAAATATTAAAAGAAAGTCATGAAAGTGCACTGTTTTGCACCTAATTTGCTCGAGATTTCAGGAACCCTGCGGTGTATAGAAAAGATTTTTGTTTTGATCCGTAGGCTATTGCTAATTCTTTTGTTCCGTAATACAGTTTCTTCATAAGTTGTGTAGTTTTCTTGTAAATAAGCAATAAAGCCAAAAAGCCTTGGGGCTAGATGATGCTGCGTGGAAGCACGCCTAAACGACTGAAGAGATCTCAATGAAATTTGCCAGGCAGTTAATTGGAACCCCGGGGACGGACATAGGCTACTTGAAAGGCGAGTGCGAAGCCGCCGGCAAAAGCTAGTATTTTATAAACTAAATTGTTTCGAATCAATGCTGCGCTAGATTTTCGATCAGGTAAGTAACAATAAGTAGATATTTGCATAGGTGTAGTAATAAAAGCTACATCCAACTAAAAGCTTCAAACACATTCGTTTGCGGTGGCCATAGATATAAGTAAAATTCTGTTGATATGGTACGTTCTCAAAGCGCTAACTCAACAAATGGCCTGAGGATGTGTTACAACTAAATGGTCAAATGGTAAATAGGTATACTTACCTTATGAACAACAAAGATGGAAAGACCTACCTAGACCGAAGTGCGTGCGAGACAACAATACGCACGCGCCGTGTGTGTATTGTTGTCTCGTCACTAGGCAGCGCAGCGCATGCGCAGCGTTCCTGTTTCGCGTGCGGCATGCGAATCACGAAAACTGAGTCGGACAGGCGGGGGCGGCGCGGGGCGCCGCCGCCGCGCCGGTCCGACTATGAATGACTGTGGTGGGTGGGTGGACCTAACTGGACCTAATTTGAGCATTCCACTTTCGAGAAGCTACTCCCAATCTCCCGAATTTGACTTACATCGATGGCGGTAGCTATTTATACCCCCGCAATTCGTTCGCACTGACCCGCTCCCTGAATAAAGAACATCGCTTTTCCCTAATGTAAACAGCACTAAGCTATCCCTGAAAGTTATCGACTATCAGTACCTACCCGCCCAAATTTATTCCCGATTCCCCGATCCCCGCAATATTAGCGAGATAGGTGAAAGAGAAAAATCTAGAGCGAAACGATACAGCGGTCTTTACAGCGTTTTTACGATACCTCCTTATCTTGAGTTATGAGGGGAATAGGCTATTTGCATTGCTAATATTTTATACGGTCGTAACAATTTGTTGGCGCGATGCTGAACGCTAGTTTGGAAATACGCAATCAATTTGGGTTTGCTGTAATGTTCGATTGTATTTGGAAGAAATTCTATACTTAATCAGGTGTGTGTACCCTAGGGCACTATTCCTATAATAAACTAGCTTCTGCCGGCAGCTTCGCACACGTATTTCTGGTATATTAAGTAGCCTATTGTCTAAGTTAGGCTATGTCCTAAATGTACGCCCAATTTCATCTTGATCTTTTCAGTAGTTTTGGAAATCTTAGGTAACAAAATTTCACAAATCACAAACTTTTGGCTTTTTAATGTTAATAGAATACGACAGGCAGTGTTAGTTATGATTAGGTATGATTCTACTTGATTTGCGCTAGCTTAACTCCTCTTAAACAAAACAACATATTTTAAGACTTAGCTTCCTTAACGTAAAAAATAAAATAAGCATTAGGTACACCAGCTCTGCTTACACTGAAAAAAATATAGTCCAATTAAGATGCATTTTATCTTAGTTGGCGTCAAAATAGTTGGCATGAGAAATATCTCATTCAATACAAACAAGAATGCATGGTAGCTGCAACATATCGAATTTTGTTTAAAACAAAAAATAGGCCATCATTTACATATCAATGCTCTGAGTCAAAATAAATATTCACTTTATCATATAAAAAAATATAATTGCACGGGGTTAGCAAACAACTTTGTTGCATTTAGTCTCTGAATTAAATTAAATAACTACACTTTTTAAGGCCACTTAATTACTTGGTAGAATGAGCTATTACGATTTAACTAAGTTCTCATAGTTACAGAAGACAAGATCTTATCAGGCTCATATGGATTCATGTGCGTGATCACATTAGACAAGATCTTAATCAATGTAAAAAAAATTTTTTCAGTGTAGCTTGGGGTTAGATGATGCTGTGTGGATTGTCGAGCATTATCTATATATATAAAAGAAAGTCGTGTTAGTTACACTATTTATAACTCAAGAACGGCTGTACCGATATGGCTGAAAATTGGTGGGTAGGTAGCTTAGAGCCAGGAGACGGACATAGGATAATGTTTATCAAAAAAAAGTAAAAAAAATGGCGTTCTTTTAAGGCAAAGCCTAACTTAGATAATAGGCTACTTAATATACCGAAAATACGCGTGCGAAGCCGCGGGCGGAAGCTAGTTTATTATAAAGTAACTATTCAAAAAACACGGAGGGATGAAACTTATCGATGCTCCAAAATTTAAAGCTCTATTCAGTGTAAAATATCCTCACTTTCCCCAATTTTTATTTTATCTTCCTTGAGAGTGTTAAAAGCTCTTTTTTACCAACACCATAACCCAAATTGCTCTCTGTATGAACCATAACAAGGGTATCACGCCAACTTTATGAGACAATTATGAAAAAACCTTTTATGGGTATTTACCGCCAGTTTACCGCACGTATTTCGAATTTTATTTGCTCGCTTAAAATTATTAGATGACAAAATCTGACTAAAATAGAAAAAAATCTAAAGAGTTAAACCGAAGCACGTCGACATAAAGTTTAAAGTTTATTAGCAAGGCACTTACCTAGTAGATGAAAAAAGTTTTGGCTCGTTTTAACTTCTGGTAAACTTTTCTTTGTTAAGAGTTCAAATCAAGCTAAAACTTTCAAGTTTATAAAACAACAGAACCAAAAACTAAAATTCCAATTGAAAAATATGGTAATAAGTTAGGCACTCTAACACCTTTACTTGCATCTTTAGAAATCAAAAGCCTTCATTTTGAATAAGTTGATTAACGTTAATTATTTCCTGAAAAATAGCCTAAGAATGATATGAAACGTCACAATACAATACCTTGGAACACCAAGGACGCCTAGGGAGGCATGCACCGGCGTCAGCGAGTTGCTGGCCTTCCTGGAGGACATCGGGTGGTTAGTTTAGCATCCCCCCACCCGACACGCAAAAAGGGCCCACCTGTGGCCTAGTTGCGGAAACGAGTCCGGAAACAAGTAAGTAAGTAAGATATGAAACGTCACTGTCGCGGAGCACGGAAAAATAGACATGGCCAGCGGAAGCGGCAACAAAGATTGGAAATACATAGTGATTATTTGAAAAACTCAATATTATTGTAAAATGAAGGAGAAACATAAAAAGGAATGCATTCATTAAAGTTATTGGATTACTTAAGACTGGACCATTTCACCTGATTGAAAGTGACGATGTGCCGACGGTGTATCACAGATGTCTACTTAGAAGACACGTATTCACTCTTGTCTTGAAGATACCCAGATTGTAATTGGTCAGAAAAACAGAAGTAGGCAGGAGTTCCATGCCTTAGCGACCTTACGTAAGAAGAGGCAATCCAAATTATTTATTGGTAATGTTGTGATCTTAGATCTCGTCTCTTCTCTTTGGAGTTTAAAACGGTTATTTCATTACAATTATGGTAGGTATTCAAAATAATGAATCAAAGAATACGAGTCGGCTTTTGCATACCGAAAACCAATTTAAATGAAAACGATTTAACCGTAATCTGTCCAATAACATGTTGTCGCCTCTTGCTGGCGGATGATAGCCGAGCGCCGAGCGCCGAGCGTCCGATTGAATATGAATATTAACGTGGTTGTTGCTTCTAAAGGTTTGATATTTTAACGTGTGCGTGTGGTGTGAAGGCCTGGGTCATCAAAACCATTGAAAATATGCTTTACTTTCAGTGCGGATTCTAAAAGAATCGTTAAAGTTAGAAACTGATTTTGTAAAGGTCTAATAAGCGCGTTAAGAGCTGAAAACTTAGGCTAAAAGGGAAAAAATATGTCATCATCATCAACAACATCAGCCTATATTAGTCCACAGCTGGACATAGGCCTCCCCTAATGAGCGCCATAGCGTAACCTGTCTTTAGCTTGCCGCAAAAAAAAATGCTTGGAAAATTATGTACCTACGCCAAAATCTATGATTATCCTAAACAAAAATTATGGAAGTTAGAAACTTATTACACTTTAACTCATGCTGAGACAGTGACCGGGAACCTACCACAGGAAGGACAGGCTTCCTTCTGTTTATTTCTGGCTAACTGCGAGCCCCAATCCGCCTTCATAGCACTGCACTGGGTGTAGGTAGTGGTGTATGCTGATCTAGAAGAAGACGAGACAAGGCCGTTTTGTGACGTGACCAAGTTTATATATTTTCTTCTGTGTGGTCCTCCGTCAAAGTAGGTATTGGACAAGCATTCTTGTGCGTGCTTGTGATTCTAACACACAAGCACGCACAAGAATGATTATAAGTAAATTCTAATAGGTAAGTACTTTTAATTTTAAACCTTAAATTTTTATTCGATTTCTTTTGTAAGTACTTGTAAGTATGGGTACCACCTTATATATTCTTCTCACCAAAAACTTCACTAATCTTGTAATATTTAACTTTTTTTTTCCGTCGCTCGGTTCGATCCAAGAAGTAATTAGATTCCACGCTTGACAGTTCGTGGGTATTTTGGTAATAAATAAAAAGTGAGCCTAAATCAACAGCTTATGCAATCGAGCAATCAATATTTATATTAAAAACTGATTGTTATTTACTGTAAAATAATTATCGCAACTTTTTATCTCGGCTGGCCTGATTTTCACCGAAATCTGATGGAAACTGCAAGCATTTAATGCCTACTCAATAAGTTTTTATAAAGACTCCGAAATGCAGCATCATTGTCTGTACAGTACTGGTCCATCCAAGTGTCAAACAAAGCGCGTCGATCATCATTAGTCTGACCTAATTTCATCTGTTGTTGAATCCTAATCGAACTGTACCAAAGCCACTATGATTACGGCATTGTCGAGGCAGGTGGTGAATCTTTCATAAACACCTGGTACCTACTTTTGTCATATTAATATTTACCTACTATTCCCCCACAAGTTGGTATTTACAATAAAGCCGGCTTTTGACTATGGGATATAATATAAATTACATCTTGAGCTATATATTACATCCCGCGATTGCTGTTCACACTGTAAGATATATATTTTGGAACACACATGATCAGTTTACACGTCTGCACACGAACGCCAACATTCAAACTGAGGGCGAGGCAGGGGGAGGCGCGGTGTCCGGGGAAGTGAGGTAAAATATACACCTTCAAATGACCTTCAAATATCGCTCACTCGGTCGAAAAAATATTTATAGTTTGGGATGTAATATATATTATAGCACAGTGTAAACGGTCCCATACAAAATGTATGGTGAGCGATAAAATATTATATCTCAAGATGTAATATATATTATATTATATCCCATAGTGAAAAGCCGGCTTTACAATTCCCCCACAGTTTGACCACTTCCGTGGCGCAGCGGGCGAAGGTCCGCCTGCGACGCAGGAGGTTGCGGGTTCGATTCCCGCCTCGGAACTAATTTGTGTACGATCTGCAGAAATTTGTTCCGTTGGTCTGGGTGTTTTCTATGTATAGTAAAAAATATCTATCTATGTAGTGTATTGTATTAAAATATATCACTTACCTTGTACCCATAACACAAGCTCTGCTTAGCTTGGGGCTAGATAATGCTGTGTGAATTGTCCAGCATTATTTATTTATATATATATTTATTTAGTATGGAGAGGTAATATTACAGCCAGAAGTGAGCTTAAGCGTAATGGGCTTTGTTGCCATTTTAGTACGTATCTGTAGTTTTCTTCGGCTCGTACAAATCGTGTGTAAATCTTAATACTTAGTATTAACTGACTGGCGCATGGCGTGGCGCAGTGACTCGAAGTGGATCTTAACGCATTCACTGCCCAGCGTTTGAGCTGGGGAGAACGTCGTGCGTGGGCATCACTTTATTGCATGAAAAATGGTTTAATAAAGTTCTTAGGCTTAAAATTATTTTGACTTTCCCACATTATTCGCTGGTTAATTCGACATGCAAAAAAGACCTAAAAACTAGAATATAATACAATGAAAGTGTTAGTAGGTAAGTACTTATATTACATTCACTGCCCAGCTTCGTCGGTGCGTGTGTCGCCGCCCGTCGGAGCTGCAGAAGGCCATTTGCGTCGTTGGCCATAACCTCTGAAACTAGAGATCGCCAGTTGTCCCAGCCTCTTGCCAAATAAAGCTAATTCTGTGGAATTTTGTATTACTCTCAACCGGTGCTGATCCATCCAAGTGACAAGCCAAAGCCCGTCGATCCTCATTAGCCGACCAGGATGCCGACGCCGCCTAAGCTCTAATGCGATCTGTCATTGAGTCCACAGCTTTAGAACTGCGGTCGGTCAACCGCATTGTTTACCTTGATTGCTTTTGGCTGCTTGCGCTGATGAGGCCTGATGGCTTGTCTAAATAATCAGCTGTTGTTGGTCAGCTTTGACGCAGTAAGGTATGTAATTATTCATTATTTATGTATAATACCCTATGTCTATAGTGTAACATTTTTATGTCAGAGTAGGTAGGTTTTCTCCAAACTTTTGTCACCAAGGTTAAGTTCAATTAATTGTGGTATAGGTTTAGATTGTACATATAAAAATGAGCCACCAATGGTCAATGATTTGACAAACCTTCGACTGGTAGTGTAGGTACGGGTACGAAGAAAGTATTAGATAATTTTTAATGAAATTGGTACGTGGAAATTTATCAGAGATATCAATCATCACACATTTAATTAAAGCGTTTACCTACAGCCCAGCCTTTGCGGTTTAAAAAAGTGCTAATGTACTTGAGAAACATTCAACCACTTGATATTTTCTACATCTCCAAAAGATAAAGAAGTTAGCACCTAAGTAAGGACAGAATTAAGCTTTGGTAAGAGCCGACACCGACAAGTAAATTCGAAGCCAAGAATGCAGGATTTATCCGAACCGCAAGTGGAAAGGTGAAATTAAGCGGAAAGCAAGGCGCGCTGGAATATGCAACACAGCACCAGCCACGGTTTAATTGTGTTGGTGCGGCTCCAAAATGTCCACGGGTACATGGATAAGAATAGCTAGATGGGATAAAGCTATTCTTATCCAGTTTGAAGCAAAAAAAGAGAGGTGTTGTGGAATGTTTGCTTAATGTAAAGCCAAATTGCTGCTATATATGTCACCGCCGCCGCAGGATCGTAGAATGTTCAAGGCTAGGCCAAAGAAGGCTACTGCAAACCGAATGCTGATTTGTTGGGAATACTTAACTAATTTCGTTCGACAAGATGGCTTAGTGACGTTAAGCCATATTGTTGAGCGTTGATCGTTCAACGGCAAACTGCGCAATTCAGTTACTACTGAATTGCGTCATTTTGAAATCATTCTACAAACGGGCTGATTCTACGATCCGGTGACATTTTGATGCTGTGGTTTCCTTCAACACAATGAGTGCCAACGACGCAGACTGTGAGACGTGGTATAGATGGTGTAGAAAATATGCCTAGGTATTTGTAACGCTACGCCAATCATAATGGTGGGTGTGTGTATTCGAAACGCGGTAATCTTTTGCGCGTAAATGTTGGGCCAGGGCTAAGACACCCAATTGTGTATTGGCCCCCAATAAAATGCATATGAATGGAGAAAGGTGACGAAAAAATTCTAAACGCAGCTCAAAACGGCGGCCTCATGTGATCCTGTTCTCTTTTCAAAGATTTATTTGCGTAAAACATGGTATACAGGTGGTATAAATACAAATAATGTACTCATGTGTAGCTATGTGTTCACACGTTATTGCGCATGCTAGAGCATGCAATAATACAACAAATTTTTTTGATAAAAATTCAAATTATAAATTAATTAACATTAAAAAATTCGTTCATTTCATAAAAAATCCTATCATTCAGCCATTTAAACAATTTGGTTTTATGTAAGTAGTTGTTTATTAATTTAAGTTCCTTTGCTATATTTTTTATTTTATTTTTTTAACACATTGACAAGCAGCTTTTAATATATTTGGCAGAACGTGGAGTTTCTTTTAGAATCAATCTATTCGGGTCTCTACATATTCTAGGGTTTTTGGCGTATGCTTTTACTTTCACTACTTACACAGTTTCGAGCCAGGTTTCAGCTTCTTGTAACTGTACGTAGCTCCGGTACGCAAGTGCGACAAAGCCCATAAAGCCCATAGTTGGAAAAAAAAAACAACAAAGACACACAATTCTATCCGTGAGATACAGTGACATTGTGAAAAGGTTCCAATCAGTGAGATACACAGTGAGGTTGGGAAGTGCTTCCAGTGATTCTACCTCCTAACCCCAATTGCCAGCGACCGCTAAACGGACAGTTAGCTCGCGCTCGTCCTATTTATGATATCACGGTGCTACGGTAGTTGCGTACCACCACGATACTTGTACTGCCACGATAGTGCTGTGTTTATTGAATATTCTGTGAGCACTCGCACTGCAAATCCAGGAGTTGGGTAGAATAATATTCGTCGGTTTGCTATGCTAGATAGCCACCTCTAAAATGAACTTAAAGCCGTGCATTGTACAGTGGAGTTTGGGTTTTAATAAACAACGAGACGCGGACATTTTTTTTAGAAACCAACTTAATCTCTACGCAGTAGGTAGGTACGCTCAGTTATGCGCCATGCGGTGCCGGACACATACGAGTAATCGTATGAGAAAACGTCTAATCTTTTGTTCCAACAAGTCTGCGTCAAGCGGTAAGAGGCAGTACGCAGCGTACTGCGTGGTGATCAAGAAACCAAAGCCTAAACAAAACTGCGTGAACCACACATAGGCGACAACGGTCCGCCTGCACCGCAGGAGGTTACGGGTTCGATTCCCAGGACTTCTACGATCTGCAGATATTTGTTCCGAGTGTTCTGTTGTGGGTGTTGGGTCTCTATGTAAGTATGGTATGAAAATATCTATCTTTGAAAGTTTGTCAGTTATATAGCAGGTAAGTAACCATAAAGAAAGCTCAGTTAGCTTGGGGAGAAATGATCCCAAGTGAATTATCCAGCATTATTTATTTATTTACATGTATACAGCCATCGATATGAGTAAAATTCTCGAAAGTGGAAGGGCACAAATTAGGTACAATTAAGTCCACCCACCTCAGTCATAGTCGGACCGAGACGGAGCCGCCCGGCGTTCGTGTTTCGCGTGCGTATCGTTGTCTCGGTTGCACTTCGGCTTAGGTATGTCTTTTTGTCTTTGTTGTATATTGCAAAAGATTGGAAATAGCGTGTCTTTGCGTTAAGTTGTAACAGAACACAACACAGGCTATTTGTTGAGTTAGCGATAGGAGAACGTACCATAATCTACCAATTTTGCTTAGATCGAGGTACACAGCAGATCAAGTTTGAACTGCGGAGTGGTAGAAATCCCCACCCATAACTAAGAGTGAAAACAGTTACCATCAATAAACTTGAAACCTGAAAATACTAATTAAATCTTTGTCAGAAAGAATAGCTAGCAACATAAGTCTTTGAACATGAATTCGATGAATCTAAGAAAGACAACCTATAAGTGTGTATCTAGCAATTAAAAAGGTGTCTGTTTACGTAGGTATTACAATATTAAAACGGTAGACACTCGATCTCGTAGTAGGCAAGTAATTCTACGAAGCGACTTCCTTCAAGATGTTTTATCGGACCGTTCCATTAGATTAGAGCAAGGGAGATAGGCTTGCTCGTGAGGTCCCTGTAATAATGTTGATGACTAGCGAGATGGCTCATCAGTTATAATTATAACACACACTAGACTGAACAAAGCATGTAGGTAGCATAGCATTTCTTCTATTGCAATATCCTAACAGTCAAAGTATTTCATCGGCAAGACTTAGGAAGGTACCTATAAGTTAACTTTTAAGCCTTCATAACGTTTTAAATTGTAATATTTAAATTGTATATGTAATAGTTTTTCCGCGATCTGCATGTAACTAATTTTAATTCACAATAAAATATTAATTGAATTGCATTTTAAAATTCTTGGTCCTGTGGTTGGACTTGTAAATGGTGAAGGGCTACTATTTCCTAGCGTACATAAACTTTTTCATCTCTACATTACATACTCTTTCGACCCGATATCCGCCATCGTCTCTTTTTTCCTCGGTTGGTTGGTTCGAATCAACTCGATAATTTTCACAAGAAAATTTTCAAGATGATTCGGACCGACCGTGTGGGTACTAACCCACGTCATACATTTGAGGAGACAAGAGAAAAAATATATATTTGTCTCTCTTGTACTTCTTAAAATTCCAAGATATGCGTCCGCACCAGCGGTTTTCGCGCCGCGGGAGAGTCATGAATCGGGTCGAATCGACCTGGTATCACAGTGAACGTGATAGTACATGCGTTAAATATACAAAAAATCATATAGTTATTACCACCTTATCATCATCATCATCATCATCAGCCCAAATCAGTCCACTGCTGGACATAGGCCTCCCCTAATGAGCGCCATAGCGCCCATTACCACCTTATGAATAGCATTAATTTACTTATTTCCTACGTTATCTGTTTTTTTTACATTTATGTAAACTTACCTATCTCCCTGCATTAATTCTTAGGTTTAACTTCCTAATATACAAGTCTGTGAAGATAGATGGGAATTTTTCCTCTTAAATAACTTCATTTTCGTCCTAATAACTCGAACGCGCTCCCAATGAAGTATCCTATCCATTTTGAAGTAGAATACTTAGCTTCTGATTGAAATTTGATTTATTGGAATTTATTTTCGTTATATAAAAATCTTATGAGTAGGCTCTTCTTAGTTGTTCACTCCAGCTTGTCAAAGGCGTTTGAAGATTTTTGTATGGCCCTCCATACAACTAACATGGCTCTATCAATTGTTTTTTTTTAAATCGCCTTGCACGATATCGACGGATGACAGGAACAAAATAAAAAAAAATTAAAACTCCCCGTCAGATTTTCATGAAACATGGATAAGAACACTCGGGATAAAATTATCTATGACACAAGAAAAAACTAAACGAAAATCGGTTTATCCGTTTGGGAGCTACGACGGATACACAAATAAACAGATACCTGCACAGACAGACACGTTAAACTTGTAACAACCCTCTCTTTTTGCGTAGGGGGTCAAATATGGCGCGCATTGCGCCCTGGGTACCTTGGGCCCTACAAGGGTACCTACCACCACTTCCAAAAAAAAAATTTGCCTATCGCCCAAATATGGTCTTTGTGAGGATACGCACGTCTATTTGTTAATGTTAGTGTTGGAATTACATTTATAGTTCAAAAGAAATCTAGCAGGTAGGTCATTAATTAAGGGAGGCAAAGTAAAGCGGAAAACTTACTTAAGTAATCCCGTTATAAATGACTTTAAAGAAATTCCTTTTACACAATATAAGGATACTTTTACCCTATTCCATATTTAATAGGTACCGCAGTTCACCTCACTTCCGCCTACAACAGCACAAACAAAAGCTTGTAATCCGTTTCAAACTCAAACAACATCATCATCAATTTCCAGTAACTTCAAAAATATAGTCACGTCTGAAACAAGTGAATAATTAAAATGTCTCACAGCCAACGTGAAAGTAAAGTATAATTTACTCTAAAATGTCTACGTCACGACTTTCACCGAACGCAATGTTCTTGAATTATTTATTTATACGAAAAAGTTTTTATTATGACCTCTTGGATGTTGTGTGGGATAAGAAACAATTTTCTGTGCGATTCCTATTCTTCGTACTATCCTACAAATCCTATCCTATTCTACTAATATTATAAAGCCGAAAGTTTGTGAAAAGTGAATTTTTGTTACCCAAGTTCTTCAAAACTACTGAACACATCATGATGAAATTTGTCGTACACTTAGAACAGGTCTTAACTTAGATAACTTCTCAGATGGCAGAGCCTACGCGCTGATACACCCCTTCGAGTGGCAGTGTTTTTGCCAGCATGCTGCCCGCCAGCGCGGAAAAAAAATCCTTTCGGGTACCCTACTCTTCTCTAGCTAAACAGGATTTTCACTAATATTTGACGACCTTAGTGACGCAGCGAAAGTTCGCCTTTGATGTAGGAGGAAACCTCCAGTGGTTTCGAATCCTTGTCAAAATTTTATAATTTTTTGGGTTATACAATGGTCTATCTATACCGTAGCGATGTCATGTCGAACTAAAGTCGACTGCTACGTTCGTTCGGTATGGATCTAGGCAATGTAATGTCCCTGATGTTGCAGTAACCGCTTTCAATCAGGCGGGCAGCATGCATTTTTTCCACCTTGGTGGTAAGATAAACGCAAGGAAGGTGACATAACATCTCCACTCCTAAAGCCTCTCCCAGATGGACGTGGTTGCGGTGGTGGCCAGTTGTTTTCGCTTGCGAATTGCACTGGTCGGTAATGCAAGCCGCGCCCTCTTTACAGTCCGGTCGATCTTCTTTTGTTCTAAGAAAACGCATTATTGAAGGACTACAGAAGAGACTTATTAGAAGTCGTGTACATAAAAAATGGACTTATATAGACTTATACTTATGATGGGTCCGGCAGTGTATAACAAACTACCAGACTCACAACTCCAGACATCTGATGGCAGTATATCTTGTTTTAAATTAAGACTGAAACGTTGGCTTGTCGAGCAGAATTTCTATTCTGTGAACGAACTATTACAACTGCAAACCTTAGATGACTTTATACCATTTATGTCTTTATTTAAATTTAGTTGATTCCATGTGATTTATTTTATTAATTTATGATTTCAATACAATTGTGTATGGTCCACAAATATTCGACTGTTAATGGTTTTATCAATAGAGTGTATTTATATTTCTGTATTTCTTACTTATATTCGCAAAATTACCGTTGCCTTTAAGTTAAGTACTTACTTTATAAACCGCTATCTCCTTCCATTTAAACCAAACCTATTCAAAGTTGTGAGAGCTCGTGATGCTCTTGAAGTGGGAATGTGATTTCTTATTGACGACGAATTCGACCGTAATGTATGTAATGTGTTTTTCTGTTTGTTCGCGTCGCCATCGCGTCTACGGCTGTTTAGAAGTTTCTAACTTTGAAAAAATGCAAATAGAAGATTCAAATCAATAGGTAAGTAATTTAAAAACTGGGGCATTGTAGATAACAAAACTCAGAGATATCTTTATAGCTTTAAAGAAGAAATGAATGCGAGCTCTTAACGGGTCTACCCCGTTGCATGCAAGGGCTCTAGCCCTTGCATGATATTGACTTTTGCATAGAATTTGAGAAAATTTCATCAGCGATACTTCAAGTTCAAATTCAAATTCATTTATTAATTGCAGATATGTACATAGATAAGTTAACTTAACTTAACTTACTAGTTAATAGACATGCGCAAAACGGTACACTAGAACGTGATGCCATATTACTATTGCACTACGATAAGGTGATATCACTTTGTAATATTACCATTACGCGAAACATTACCCGTGCACGGTGATGTCAGTGATGTCGGACACGGCTATGAATGATTGTAATAAGTAGGGTAGGTAATATTACAATTACCAAAAGCAATGCTTCCTTAATTTATTGCTTTCTACATGTAGCTCCTTCCCATAGAAACGATACTTATACCTACCTACATTCGAGTACGGACGGTGGCTTAGTAAGTAAGTTAATGTGGTACCTACCTAGGTACCGAATACTGTTGTTTGGTAGGTACATACATAGGTACCCACCATAGGTTAGGTAGAATCAAATGAATCTTAGAATACATGGAATTTATAGTTAGTAAAGTTGATTTTCCTTCATACTTAGGCCCGTAATTCCTAACCTACCTACACTAAGATGAATCTCTCTCTGGCTATTATTAGTTATTATTAGTTTATTTAATATAAGCTAGGTAGTGTACCTACGTAAGTATTGTGGTAAGTATTATATTATAAGACTGAATGAGCGAGTAGGTTGGTTGTTAACCAAATATAATTATTATGTACCTACCTACTAACCTACGCCAACTTTGCTGATTAAATAACTTAATAAAATGGGGCACACCAGGCTTAGGACTTAGGAAAGCCGAGTCCGCGCAACGCAATGCATCACTCGTTCGCATTAAAATCTCCAACTCCGCGTACCTAATGTTTGCCGAATGCAATGTAGGTAACGTGATGACTTTACTTTTGTATTTTCTTTCATTCGCACGCATTACTTACACATTAATCTGCGTCTCATTCGCACGCAATACAGTGCCATATAAACTACGAAATATTCCGAACAAAGTCGGATCCGCACGATTGAGATAAGGAGATGGAAGAACGTGCATGTGCCTGTCTATCACCAACCGAGCTTCGCGTGATGTGTGTAATGCGTAATGCTTCGGCGTCTCGAGTGATGAGTGATGTTGTATTACTTCGTCGCGTAATATTACTTTTGTGATATTACAAGCATTACTTACACATGTCTACTAGTTAACTTAAGTTCAAATTACAGATAGAGTTAATACATACACCCTGTTGTGTGGGTATAGCAGTTTATTATTTAAACACAGATATTTATCATTATAATTAATTAGTTTCAATCGTAAATACTAGTTTTAAATTTTTTCTAGTCTTTGACTGTGATTTTTCTTTACATAGTTTTTTCATAGGTTAGCTTGTTAGAATTATACATACATATATTTAAACAGTTTTAGAGACAACCAATCCAACAATGTCAGTTTATAAATTCATTTATATTATAATATTTCTTGCTAATTAGCCAAAGTCGCTCTTTGGTAAATTTTATCAGCGGAAGACTTTGTAACCCCGGACGCGAAAAGAGAGGGGTGCTATAAGTTTAACATGTCTATCTGTGTATCTGTCAGTGGTATCGTAGCTCCCAAACGGATGAACCGATTTTCGTTTAGTTTTTTTTGTGTCATTGATAATTTTATCTCGACTGTTCTTAGCTATGTTTCATGAAAATCTGTCGACGGTTTTTCACAATTTTTAATATTCTTGTTATAGTTTTAGGTAATGCATTATATATTTTGTCACACATGGTAAAACAGATGAAGTCCTTCGTTAAGAGATGAAACGTTAGTGTTCTTCCGAACGCAAACTAGGTTCGTAGTTAACCCATTTACATTCATAATGAATTCGTCAAACTACGAAAGTTTTTTAGGATTACAGGATTCCCACGGTGGTCTACCAAACATGGCGCTTACACATTTTTTTTGCGCTATGAAGAATTTATTTACATGGGATCCATTTCTCCATAGTAATAGCACAATACCGATGCAACATGCCATGTTATGCCTGTAAAACAGTTTTTTGATCAGACATTTTACGTAATCTATGTAGAGCAAAGTCAAATTTATTCAGTCTGGTACAAACCTTATCAATATAAGCTTTCCAGTTGCAGTGTTTATCTAGAACGAAGCCAAAGAATGTGCAGTCTTCAGAGGAACTTCAAACAATGATACGTCTATCTTATATACTTTTTGGAATATTCAAAACAGTTTTAATAGCATAACACAAATAGCTCCTTTTCTATTTTACTTATTACAGAGAGAACAGGCCAAGTTCCACACTCAAGTCATCAATAAAAAGTTCCAATGCCAAAACTTCGCAGAAACTCCCAGAAAAGGTCAAGCAAAATAAACCAGTAAATGTCTTAAAAGCAACAGAATTGGGAATAATAGGCGCAGACCAGTAGCATTGAGAAATCACTAGACAATAGAGACCGTATAAAAATAAATGACTTTGTACTTTGCTACGAATAAGTTTTTGTTAGTTCACGGAAGATCTTTAGAATGAGTTCTGTACACGTAGCGTTGGTGAAAAAATTAATTAACGCTTGGAATATAACCAACGAGTTTTTAAAATTTGAACTGACGATACCTATGTGTTCTCATTTTTATAAAGATTCGTTTTGAAAATGGAATAAAATGCAAAAAATAAGTGCAATGTTCTTTCGTGGTGCTTCCAAACGTGAAGTCAAAGGCCTGTCACAATCCCACTATGCGAATTCATGATAAAATGCCCGCGACAAGTACGCATTGCAAGACTAACGAACAATATTCAAAACTGGCAAAGCTTTGTTGGCCAAATAAAATAACTATTATGGAAAGTACCTGTATATAACTATCCCAGTGTCTTGATTTATTTATTTATTTTACTATTTTAGGAAAACTAACAGTAAGGTAACTATAATAACAGAAATGGTTGGCTAATTAAAAGTTTCAACAAAAAAATAACTAAATCAAATTAATAGTATCAGTCGAGAAAATAAATAGCCGGCGCGTTTGGTTAAAATAAAAAAAACTAAGTAACAATGAATTTACCCCATTGGGGGTAATAACCCCCAAGATAAAAGCCGTTAAGGCACATATCAGGGGGAGGCCTGCGTCCAGCAGTGGACCAATATAGGCTGTTGAGGTGAGGTAATAAACCTAATTTTGGGTTTAAGACTTTACCTACCAGAAAAAATGACTGTAATTTTCTTGACAATAACTATCTATCTATAACCTGCGTACTTATAGAACGGGATTGATAATGACAATGAAATGATGTGAATACAGCAGAAGATTGCGGGTTATGTGGTAGATTTTTTTTAGAACGCTGCCGTGCCTTTTACGATCCCGTAGTAGAACAAAACATTTGCAGGTGCATTTAACCTCCAAATATTTTGTTCTACTACGGTACTACTCTGTTTCTAGCCAACCATATTTGTAGAGCCCGAAACGCAACCTCTCAAAAAGGCAAACGTTCACGTCTCTGGTTGCAATACTTTAGGGTTGCGATATTTATGGTCGCTAGACAACTTATTGAAAATAGTGGAAATATGCAACGTTTTCAGCGTATTTTTCTGCCATCAGTACCATATCCGGCGAAGCAGAGAGGGGACAAGAAGTGGGGGCTGATATCCGGAGCGACGCCACGTCGCCTCTCTTCATAACTTTTACTGTCAACTCAATTACAGTGTTACTCGAATGTTGTCTTGTCTCGTCGTCAGATAAAAAACTTGCTATTTCATTGGCTGTAAAATTGTACAGTCAAAAAACTTGCTGGATTTTTATTGGCTGTAAAATTGTATTTGAATGCGTCTTTGTGCTTTAGGTACGTGTCGGGAAACTGTGGTGAGGTTGAAACGCTGTTACGGGCGACATTGTTTTGAGGAAATCCCCAAATACAATAGTAGTGGTTGGTTATTTATCCAACCTACATTGTTTAGAGAAACCCACACATATAAATGAATCTGCTTACCTATTACGTGGATAAGGTCGATAGCGATAACATTGCTACATTTATTTACTGAATGGAAATACATAATAAACCTATCACATTCCCAATCGTTCTATGGAAAGCAAAAAGGGCATCCCTTAAAAACTTTCACAACTCGTTACCGATTGCCCAGTAATACTGCTGTGGTAATACTTACGATAATCTTTTGCCACAAAAGCCCGTCACACAAGCTTCGACATTAAAACCTCTTTCACGAAATTTTCTCCGCATTTAAAACCTATTTCGCAATTCGGTGCACCGAAATTCCTCCAGTATTTTCCTTTAACCATCACGGTAACCGAAATAATTGTAAACGCTCTACGGGCCACTAAACACAGTCGTTACGTTGCCGTTACGGGGCTGTTACGGTTGGCTCCTTACAATGCGGACTGTATTTCTCCCCGGGGAACTAAAGGGTAGTTTCTGTGGAACTTAGGTCTTGATCGACGGTAGCGATTATGGTTGTTTTCGTTGAACTAGTGCAGTGTGGGGTTTACCTTTTTGAATGTGGAATTACCTGGTCTTTTCTTTTGTTATTCATTTATTGCACACACGTAAGCATGCAATTAACTTCTTTACTACCTACCCTATATACTTCCTATGAGATAAGATTACTTATAAGGTATAGAGCAGTTTTATGTACATAGATGAGCTTAATTTGTAGATAGGAGAGTTTCGTCCAGTAAACCTTTAGTTAGAGGTGAGGCGATGAAACGGGTAGAGGTAGGTTTCTTTTAATATGATAAGGTAGAGGAAACTGTTGGCAAATCTGTTTTACTAATGAAATGAAATGTTTTAGTTTACCTTGCAAACCAACCTTGTCGTTTATGATTTAGAATCCTTATCTGGTACCTTTTTATAAGAGTAGCTTTTGCGTGTAGTAAAGATAAACTAATGATGAAATTGCCTTTTACCTGTGATTATAAACATAATAGACATAACAAAACATTCTTGCATTTCTTTCTTAGAAACCTATTCTTTACAAACCTAAGAGTTGAAATTAGTGTCATTCCTTTATGCATTACATTGTGAGACGGTTTATAAAGGGAGCAAAACCAAAGGCTGCCTTTCATTTCATACAACCGCGGCCAAAGCGTGAATAGTCTGGATTGTGTATGGTTCTAATTGCGGTTTTTAAAGCCTTCCCGGCCGTTATGATGCCAATTATGAGCTGCGCTGTATGCCAGCTGTTTATGGCCGGTTGGGTGCGCAGTGAGTTATTAGGGAGTGTGATGTGTGTTGAAGCTTCTAGCGCTCTAATGGAAATGCTGTTAGATTAGGCTGTACACTAGGCCATGAGACCGGTGGAGTGAGTCAATTTGACGTTAGTAACGAGACGCGATCGTGACGTTGTTTAGGGTTTCGTAGCTCAAAATGAGAAAAAGAACCCATAAAGGATAATAATAAATAATGCTGGACAATTCACACAGCATTATCTAGCCCCAAGCTAAGCAGAGCTTGTGTTATGGGTACTAGATAACTGAAATACTTAATACAATACACTACATAGATAGATATTTTTTACTATATATGTATAGTATAGAAAACACCCAGACCAACGGAACAAATTTCTGCAGATCGTACACAAATTTGTTCCGAGGCGGGAATCGAACCCACGGTAATGCCATTAATCCCCATGCTGGGGGTTGGGGATCGTAGTTCGGTGGTAGAACTGTTCTGCAGGAGGCGCTGCTGCCCGCCCCCCAGTGGATATCCCTTAGTCGCCTCTTACGACATCCGCGGGAAGAGTTGGGGTGGAGCAAATTCTAAGCCGGCACCACACGGCTAGATACCTAGGTACGTAGAAAATTTGTGAACATTAAAATAAATAATTTCGTATAAAATACAAAAATTGACCAGATTGCCGTGTTCATATATAAAATTACAAGAGATAAAAAAATATAACAACCTTAGCTAACTTATAAAAAGCAATTTGTAAAACCGAAGCAAAACCCTTTCACGGTGCTATTAAGTACTAGAAAAAAACTCTTTGAAGCAGCAATTTCAGTACAGTGCAATAGTAGCCTTCGTTAGGCGACGATGGAGATCGAATGACAATATAAGTGAGGGAACGTGCTTTGAAAGGAAATTCTATGAATCCTAGCTAATATAAAAATGGCGACGTTACTTTTGTCTGTCTTGCTTTATAAATAAATATAACGGAATTGGTCCTTTTTCTGTCACACTTGTGGACATAATTGGGTAATGTCAGTTGAAAATTTCAAAAGGACTCTGAAACACAGACACAAGGCAAGGGACACAAATTGCAAGACCGTTTCTACATCGTTCCTATGACTTCTACGTCTTTCAACTTCTGTGATTGAACTAGAATTCCACCTTCAGTACTATTCTTATATGGATCAGTTGAGCTACCTGTAGATTGTTTGCAACAGTCTGCAGTTAGCTCAATTGTTTCAATTGTAAATACTAATTATATTATAATTTTCTTGGTGAATAAAGGCTTCTGCCCTGTTAAAAAAAAAAACTTATAAATCAGTGAATTCCACTTAGCTGATGTTCCAGTTCCTTTTGTCATCTCGTTTTATTGTGTATTAAAAGGAGTTACTGGTTTTTTTTCCCAAAATAAAACATTAAGTGCGAGTCGGACTCGCGCACTAAGGGTTCCGTTTGATTGTAAGACCTTATTTCTTGTCAAATATAATGATTCTAGGTCAACATGAAGTAGGTATCCTGTATATTTTGGTCGAGGGAGAGAATCAAAAATTATAATGTTTTTGTTAATAAACTACAAATTTACGATTTTCTGATTTTTCTCGTTATTTGTGCTTCTTACCAAACCTTGCTTCTTACCAAATGATTCCTGGTACACTAGAAGTACCCTATATGTTTTGGTCTATAGCAAGAATCAAAGGTATTTTATTTTGTGAATAAATTACAAATTTACGGTTTTAGGATTTTTTCCTTTACTTGTGACCTTGCTGCTCACCAAATTTCATGATTCTAGGTCTACGGGAAGTACCCTATAGGTTTTCTGTGCATGTGATTCCCTTGGAAATTTCAAAATATTCCGACATAAACGGCTGTAACTTTTGAGTGCGTTGACTTAGAAGTTTTATTTATATCGCGGCTTCCCTGCGTGATAAATTCAAAGAAATAAACATAATGACAGTACCATGTCAATATATTTATGAAAACTTGTTGTACACTCATAGAAATATCAATCTATTCCCTAAAAATAGCGACATACATAATATAAATACTAGAAATAAGGATAAACTCGCTGTGCCCACAACTAGGCTACACAAAATTAATGTATCTTTTAAAGGGCAATGTATACGCTTCTACAACAAAACTCCTAGTGAGTTGCAAAAATTATCAGTAAATAAATTCAAACAAATTATAAAAACCTTGTTGTGCAAAAAGGCTTACTATAAAATATCAGATTATCTAGAAGATAAAAAAGCTTGGGACGGGTTTTGATCCAACTCGAAAATTAACATTTAACAGGCTAAAGGTTTCTTCGTCGCTTCTTTACTTTGGTCTACATACCGAAGCGACAGAAATCAAAAATATCACTTTATTTCCGTGTCCGTGTTTAGTTTTACAATTTGACCTTTTCTAAGTGTACATTTATTGTATTTATGGAAATAAAGAGTTTTTGATTTTGATTTTGATTTTGGCTCCAAGAGGTTACGGAGTTGAGTATTTGACGTTAATTTCAACTCGATACGTCCACGCGTTCCTGAGAAAAGAGGGTTGACAGACGGACAGACAGACGGACAACAAAGTGATCCTGTAAGGGTTCCTTTTTTCCTTTTTAGGTACGGAACCCTAAAAACACCAACACACAGTTTTTACATGATAAAACAAAGTTTTCACAAACAATGTGTAACTTTTCGCCATTTTAGTCCAAAAAGTAGCCTAAAAAATTAAAACCAAGTCACTGCACAAACTGCCATCTAGCAGTCGCTTCCATTTGTATTTGTATTTGTATTTATTTCCATCGTAGGTACACTTGTTGTTACACTTGATTTCGTTAGGTACATTCTATATTTTATTCTTAAACAATAACACACATGTATTTCGCTGTAGGAAACACCATAAGGTACAAAGAAAAAAAAACAGACAGACATGACTGAGAAAAAGAAAAAAAATTAAAATAATTGATTAGGATCAAATAAATAATAAATAAATAAATTAATTAATTAATTAGGACATTAGGATTAAATAACATGGGTTTCAATTAAACTCAAACAAGTACCACCAGAAGGACAAGTGTCGTCTTCTATGAACTTTTGTTAGGTTCGAACTAGCTAGAGGTTTCTTCTTTACTCAAGCTAATCATTCTTTAATCAATCTTTAATTTTAAAGAATTGCAGCGACGACGACGCGACGGCGCGACGGCATGCCCAATATGCGATTATAACTGTCTTTTCATTTAAAATAATTTATACGTTGTCCGTGGTTTTGCATGAATAGTGTAAAGTGAGCCGGTATTTTATTATGTTTTTCTTTGTTATTTACTCATTAAATAACAAAGAAAAACATAATAAAATACCGGCTTACATTAAAGATGAAGTGTACAAAAATAGCTATAACACCGTTGAAGAACTAAAAGTAGCCATAGAGTCAACTTTAACGCAGATTCACCACATGAAGATACAAAATGCAATAGTAAGATCGTTACCTAGACGTGTTGAATATTGTATTGAAAAAGACGGTGGTCACTTTGAACACCTACTATGATAAATTAAAGTATGTGAAAAAAATGCATTTTATTCATTTTAGACATTATGTTTCTTAGAGATATTTACTGCTTAAGACCTACACAAACGATATCTGAATAGAAATAGTGTAAGTTTATTTTTTTCAAAACAAGCGGGTTCGATTCCCCAGTTGGGTACACTTTTTTTTTAATTGTATGAATGCAGTTTTTCTTTTTATCGAAATCGGTGACATGGTTCCTAAGAACAAATCTTCGTATGTCTTACAGTTTCAGACTTTCCCATACTGACCGATTTGAATGGGCCACCCTGTATACTAGCCAAGCTTTATAACTTGGCTTTATAACCCCCGACGCAAAAGGAGAGGGGTGTTATAAGTTTAACGTGTCTGTCTGTGTATCTGTCTGTGGTACTGTAGCTCCCAAACGGTTTTTATATTTTAAATTTTGTTCTTGTAGTTATTATATAACAAGAACAAAATTAAAAATTAAAAAAACCCCCGACCGATTTTCATGAAACATGGCTAAGAACACTCGGATAAAATTATGTACGACACAAAAAACTAAACGAAATAGTCATCAGTTTGGGAGTTACGATACCACAGACAGACACGTTAAACTTATAACACCCTTTTCTTTTTGCGTTGGGGTTTAAAAAGATAATTCTTTTTTTTGTCGAGGGCTATCTCAGTAAACACATCCGATTCTGAAAACCTTTACAGTAGGCAGTTTAACTTACTACCTGTTGTGAAGGTTACTTGACGTGGTACTGGACGTTCTAACGAACAAACTGTGTATATTAACTTAATGTATTATTATATTGCATATTTTAACGAGATCAACTAGCAATCAGGGGGCTTGGAAGGGCATAGTCCCTGTGTAAGGAACATAAACCTTTTTAAAACTTTTAAATCCATCATGGTTATTAACACTAAAGTCATTTATAACGGGATATTTACCATGATTTGAATTGATTTGAAACTGTGCCGAAATATTGGAAAGCTCAAAACTCAAATCATGGTAAATATCCCGTTATAAATGACTTTAGTATAAACCTTTTTCTTTTCATTTCATTTCATAAACGGCGGGTTGTTGAGGTTTGTGAGATCAACTAGCTGAGAGGTATAAAAGCCAAAATGCCACTGTCCATTTTCGTCCAAATTGACCTATGAATGCCGTCTATTAGATTTTATTGTAATCATTTTGGTGTATTAACTAGGTCAGAAGCAATGTTCACACTGTCCCATAGAAAATTAAGTTTGAAGTTTGGAGTGAGAAGCAAAATTGACACTGTCCCTATAAAATCAAATGCATTAATGCATGATAGCTGCTATCCAGGTCAGTAGATCGAGAGGTTATAAATTACTGTCAATAGGTTGGGTACCCTACCTACCACGCTAACAAAGTTGCGGGTGACAGCTAGTTTTATATATTTCTATATTTTGTGGCGATCACAATAGGCCTATCACGGCCGCAGTGATACGAAAGCCACCTAAAGCAAATAAAAACCATATAACTGCTTTAAGCCGGGCCATGGCCAAGGCTAGATATAAAAAAAATGTTTATTTCGATAACTTATAAAATTAAACATACAGGGTTTGAAGTTCCCCTTAGGGGTCCGGCGACGGATGAATTTCCTATACAAACGTAATACCAAAATGATTTGTAATTTGAGCATATTTTCAGCATGATCTGCTATCATTTGTATTAAAATAGTATTTATCTAGGTTCCTGCCACAATTTTTTTTCAAAATACCTTTCTGAAATGAAATTAAACAGAATCGCATTTTTACATTACAGAATGAATGTTTTCTTAGTATTTGTGTATATAATTATTTTGAAAAAAACTTGTGGCAGGAACCTAAATAAATACTATTGTAATACAAATAATAGCAAACCATGGTGATAATATTCTCAAATAACAGATCATTTTGGTACTACGTTTTTATGGGAAATTCATCCGTCGCTGGACCCTTAAAATGCTGTATTAGAGGACACCGCTCTAGTAACAAAATAAATAACTAATTTCATCACCAAACCTCTACCTTTTACCCGACCGGCAGTGGTTGTCTATTACTCACTTTATTACGTACTTTATTCCCGGATAAGATATTAACTAGAATCATATTTTAGCCCGAATGTAACCGATATAAAACCAAATATTGGACCCCGTACCTGCCTCGCTTCGGTGGCCACTAATGAAACAACATTTATCATTCTGACTGCCAAATAAAAGCTTGATATAAGTGTGAAGTTCAAAATGTAAGTCACAGCGATTTAGTTTTTTTTTATTTTATTTCAGGCATTGAACCCAAAGAAAAATCACATTAAAAATAACAAGTTGACTCAGCTTAATGCCAAAGTGAATTTGAAACTTTATAGGTATATCGTATAATTATGAGCCCACCCATCTACTTGCCCTAGATTGAATCGTAAGTTTTTGACTTAGGTTTTTTTCACTACGCCTATAGGATAGATAAATAAGTATCTACCTAAAAAACTAGAATGCTTCCCGTTATAATAGGAACAAGGTTTTATAGTACTGTACCCATACATACACAACCTAATCAAAGACCATCCGAGTAAAAGCAAAAACAAAATCCAATGAAACGTAAAAAAGACGCTTTGTACAATCTGAAAATAGATGAATCTGAACTCGACCACCAAAAAACAGAAGCGAACAAAGCAAAGTTCACCAACCTGCGATGGAAACATAAAGCAAATAGCCTGAAACGAACACTACTCATTGAATTTAACTGAAGCAGCGCGGAGCTCGAAACTTGGGGCGAAACTCGAATTCAGACGCAGCTATAACTTTAATTAGAACACTGCTGAAAAGAAAGAAAACCGTGGTGGGGGCTGTAGTTAGGGGAAAACTAAGGGGCGATTGAACGCAGTTGGCAAAAAAGATATGTAATCATTTTTGCCAACTGCGTAAGTTGAATTTCTCATCGCGGTGATATCAAAATTAAGTACAAAAAAAAAAAGAAAAAATTACATTCTACATATTTTAACATTCACAATAAAAACTAAAAAACTACTGTAAATTCGAGAATATTTGTGTTTTTTTTAAGTTTTACGGGTCGAATGGAATCCCTGAGTAAAAAAAGTGAGTAAAATTAACTTCTAACCACTTCGAAATCATCTTCCGGAACTAGAACCGTCAAATAGGTAGGTACTATCGCTTATCATCACTCGACATGGTCATCTCGGCTAAATATGATAATGATTGTTGTAATTCGTGGTAGGATCTTGTTTATGATTCGTGTTATGGGTTCTTGACCTACTGATCTGCGCGGCCATGTATTGTACGATAAACCCCATCCACGCGTTTCTTTTTTCTTAACTAAACATTTCATAGAATCAATTATTGATTTTTTTACTAACTTAGGTATAAGAAATAAACATAAAGTTCCAGACATGTACTCCGTTGAGGCAAAATAATTTTACGAATTAGCCTCAAAAACTTGTAACAGAAAATACTGTTTCTTTTAAAAATAGTGATGCGAATAGGACTCGAAAAATATTGGGACTTACGAGAGCTTCGATGTGTATCGAGCTGACAGAATGACGTGTTTATGAAATACTAGTTTATGCCCGCGGCTTCGCCTTCGTTATTTCTATGAAAACATTTAAAGGTGATTTATATCCCATGGGAACTGATTTATGGGATAAAAACTAGCCTATATTTGACTCTAGGATTAGTGTTACCTGTATGCAAAATTTCAGCTCGATTCGTTTAGTAGTTTTGGCGTGAAGAGGTAACTAACATCCATCCGTCCATCCATCAATCCGTCAAAACTATCGCATTTTATAATATTAGTTAGATTACAATATTACATTTTGTTTAAAAAAATTGACGCGTGGACGAAGTACAATTTAATAATCAATGTTAATTCAAACGATTTAATGATAGACAAATCATTCATTATTTTTTGGATTCCTATTCGTTGAATACAGCAACCATTGCGTAGGTAAGTAGGTAAATAATGCAAAAATTCTTCGTAATATATTAAAAGTTTTGTTTACAATTGCTACAAAAAGATAAAAGTTTTTATCAAACAATATAAATTTTTTGTCAATATGATACAAAGGTCATTCAGATAATGAAATCATATTCATTCATCTCAAGTATTTCAAGTAGATTAAATGTCTCAATAAAAATATAAAATCTTACGTATTTCTCATACAAATATCTGTTAAATCGGCTAAAATGAAAATTTTTCTTATCATTTTGTTGATAAAGTTAATTGAATCGAAAATAAGCGTCAACGTTGAAGCGGAAACATCAACACCAAAACTAACTGTTAATGGAGTAAATACAAAAATAGCCTCGAGCAATGACATAAAACTTTTTTTCAAAGATTTTGACAACCTACGTCAAGCAGTCACCACACATTACGGGCGTAAACCAAAAAACTTGTACTACAAAAGCCCAACTCCATGGGGAGATTTGTACAAAACACAGAAATGGGAGGAAATAACTCTCATCACCTCTTTTGAAAGCTACAGAGTGAAAACCACAAATAAAAAACCTACAGTTATCTTGACACAAGATTTCGAAAACAACTCTAATAATACGATAAAAGTGAACACAGGTATTTCACATTCTGTCGAAAATACGTTAACTACATCGTGGACGAAAAGCAAAGAGTTCGAAATATCGCAAGAAATCGAATACGATTTGAACATCATCTTCGCAAAAGTCTCGGGAACCACAGGATTTTCGTACACAACAACATGGGGAAAAAGCGAGGAGAAGTCCGAAAGTGTGACAGTCGGCAGCACTAGCGCTGTCGAAACTGAATTAAAACCCGGACAATCGGTCACTGCTGTTCTCTCCGTAAATTCCGGTCTTTTAGAAATAGAGGTGCACTACAAGACATCACTACGTGGGAATTTGGCGGTTAATTTCAAAAAGGCGTACGAAGGACATCACTTCTGGGGTCCTTCGGTGAAAGATGTGATGAAAAGTGCGGGGATAGAGAACAAAGTTAGTGTGATCGAAACGATCAAAGTGGGGTATAATATTGATGCTAAGTTACAAGTTTTTGATAAGAGTAGTGGTAAGCCTTTATAAGAGTGTTTTTTTGAGGATTTTTTTGAGGATTTGAGGACAATTTATTTTATTATGCTATGTTAAATGTACCTACACGCAACATTTAGTAGCTAAACAAATTATATGTGAGGAAAAAGTCGGTATAGTGTTAAAAATAATCATGTACCTACTTATACATGATGAATCGATTTTCATAATCATTTTATATATTGCCTCTTATTTCATTTTAAAAATGGACAACCATGGATATGTTATTTTGTTATATTATTTACTTTTGATTATGAAGGATTTTCTGAACGACATCAGCCCCCATAAAGCACTAAGTCCGCTCCCATCAAGTAAATGGGATCCTAGAAAAATAGTTTGGTATCTAGGAATCTCACAGAATAATAAAGTAATTCAGACTAATTTTGAAGATGAAAAGATATCCTAGAATTTATGTTTATGGATAAAAATTCTATAAATTAAACATAGGAATTAAAGGCGACCTCTGTGGCATAGCGGACGAAGGTCCTTCTTCGACGCCGCTGCTGGTCGATTACCCCCTCGGGACAAATTACTTTAGCATCTGCTGCAGATAGTTGTTCCGGGTGTTCTTGGTGTTTTCTAGGTATACATATTAAAAAATATATATCAATGTAATGTGTTATGAAGACCAATAAATAGTATTGTTTAAATCACATATCGTGTCTTTGAAATATTTCTTGACCTCGTGCAGAACTCAGTTTTGCTCTGCTCAGTATTTCATTTACTTATATATTTTACCTTCTTCCCCAAATTATGCTGACCTTGCAACTTACAGTCGAACCTTTTGCTTTTCGCCTCTATTTTACAAAAAGAACTCTATATATTTTTATTTCCTTATAGCCTTCACCAAAGTTCGGTAATATATTGGCGGAAAAGCGTCCAACCCTTCTTACCCTTGTTACGTTATGACGATTATTGGCAGGTCCTACGTAGTCACGTGGTTTGCACCCGTTGCCGGTCACGTGACGTAACGTTATTCTACGGAAAATGGAGGAAACACTAATATGTGACCGTGACATCATCGGAATGCTGGTTTCCAACATAGCGAAGCTATTTGGACTACTTATTTCATGAAACAAAATACATTGTGTGCGGGAGAATCGACATTCAAGATGTAGCAATGTATGGTAGAGGCGATATCTGCCGAAGTACCTACCTAATGCTTGTTTAAAATATACATTATTTAAATGTCTTTACCCTACCAGTGCCACGCTCACCCAAATTTAGGATTAAGGACACTAACCTAACCTAACCTAAGCAAAAAAATAACTATCAACTCACCATGGTGCCCTGTCTTCAAAATCAAGAAGAACAAAGAAAAAAGAAAGGAAATCAATTTTTTGGCTCTCAAATCAAATACAAAGACAATAAAAAAAAATCCTTGAAACATAAAAATATAGGTAGGTACTGATTGTATTCTATGCCTCAGTTCCTTAGTGTTGAAAGAAAGTTGAGCAACGTCAGGTTTTCTGACATTCAGAACAACGTTTATTTAAATAGACTTACAAAAAAGCACTAGTTCAATTTTAAACCAAAAACGAGATTTAAAATACCAATAGTCTCTTATTATAATTCTTATTTTTGTTCACTTGCAGATGAAGTGAAAAAGAAACCACGCCCTTCAGATTTCCGTAATTAGTCTTAGCAAATCGTAATTCCAAGTTGCTCGTTTAAAAAAAATCAAGAATTTGCACTAAATTGTTAAAATCGCTAATAGCGTTAATGGAAAGGTAATCGAAATTATTTATATAATTATTGTTTTTCTTCTACATTACTTTTTTATAGTACTTTTTCATTTTAGTTTACGTATACGGGATGTGGGCTGAATCCGTGAGAACTGGTCGCCTCCCTGCGGTTTGCGCACAGGGATTGTTGTTTAAGGTAGAATAGACAAAAATAACATTGCATCGTCATACATTGCGTAAATAATTGAAGTTGAAGTAATAAATTTTGATTATTTTACGCATTCGATGACGATGTGATGTACTCGTATTCGTTCTCTATTCTACCTTAAACAACAATCCATTTACTCGTACTTAGCCTACTAATAAAGATGCTGATACTTTTCTCCTTAAAATCTTCTTAAAATCGTTATTTACATGTTTTTTCCCTAATTTGTTTGCCCAGTAAAATTAAGGTTAGTTATTATTTATTTTTGTGTGACATATTCACTCTTTACTCAAAAATGTCGGAATGTAGTCATAGGATCTTTTAGTTTACTTTGGTCGAATGCACGAATGGCAACCGAGCGTGATATGTGACTCTATGACATTACACCATTACACACATAAGAGAGAGAATGTGTGTGTAGTCCCGCAACTTTGTGACGGAATGTGTTTGTGATAAAGTGCCTGTTTTACAACGTGGCGTAAAGTTTGAAATAGTGTTTTGACACATGCAGTACCAGCAACGTTTAATATGTTATTGCTTGTGCGACTAGCACATAAAAGTTAGTGGAAAACTCTTTGTAAAATGACAAGACTTGAAATATAGCCACGACATTTTTAAGTCTTCTTGCTTGTCTCCATTTTTTTATCGCCCTACACTGACCCACTGGTGGGCACACCTCTTCTTTTTGTATAATATTTCTTGATTGATCACTTCTTGGTCCCTTTCCAAATCGGTTCGTTTATGCTTGTTTTCGTAAAAAACATGGCTGAGATATAATATTTTTCCCCTTCTGTATTCCCTCCTTTTTAGCATACATCCTACATTTTTCCATAAAACTTCCCAAAAGACAAACTCATCAAAGCCCAATAAAAATTCTGTAGCCTCAAGGCTGCAGCTCCGGAGTTTCTGACAAAAAACCTGATCGTTCGGAAACGGCCCATAAATAAACATGTGAAAAGATGTAAAAATCTCGTATAGGCTTCGTAAGCAATCAAACTTACAAATGATGTATCTGCGAATTATTGGGGGATTTTACACTGGGGCTTTTTGACGCGTTAAAAACGCAAACGAGTATTTATTGTAAGAATCAATATTATTTGCATGCTAAAGCATATATATCTATCACCGTTACCGCACAGCACAATAATAAACAATTAAATGTAGGATTCAATAAAACTTGTAATCTTTGATTATATTTTAGTGACACAATTCGATATCTTTAAAAAAACTAAAAGCGATTTCAAATCCCATAATTTTACACTGTTTTGAAGTGTTGCTATAATTAAAAATAGGTAGGTACTAATATTTTCATGGAAAAACCTCGGCATTATTCGAAATCGGTCCATAATTGACGTATTTTGACGGAGAAAACTTTTTTCGATGAACATAATTGCATAAAAAAACATATATTCAGCCGAACATAAAACCTCCTCCTTTTTCGAAGTCGGTTAAAAATCGCTTACCCCAAGCTTCAAGCGAGTGACCCGCGAACTGTCTCTTGACTGATGCTGGAAATATAACATTCAATTATTTATTACGAACTAAAGTAGCCTTTTAGCAATCATCGATGGAATTAATATTCCTGAGTAAAACAAAAAATACCAAGCGCAGTAAAGCCGTGGTAAGGGAAAACCTATAGTTTAATACCCATTGTAAAAACAACTCCACTTGCTTGCAAATAGAGCACAATTCAACTCGATTGTACCTTCCTACAAGTTCGTAAGCTCGCAGATTCCACAGACGTCATCGCTATTATTCTCGTTCCGAAATAACCAACAAAGTTTCTGTACTACAACTTGTAGTAGAAATAGTTCGGGTGCGAGCACACCGGGGCTATGCGATGTGTCTTATAAATCAGTTGAAACATCCTATAACCGTTGGGGAGTAAAGGTGACGACCGCGATGCAATGCGAAACGAAGTGTGAGGAGACCCCGATGAACTAACGACATTGTGACGACCTGCCTTCCAGAGGACTGCCTCGTTGGTCTAGCGGTCGGCTTATTCAACCGCTTATTGAGGTCCTGGGTTCGAATCCCGGGTCGGGCCAATAGTTGTTATTGGAGTTTTTCTAGCAAGAAACGCAGCCCGGAGTCAGGAAATTGGCGGTGTTACACCCCCGTGCCTCGGAAAGCACGTTAAACCGTTGGTCCTGCGCCTAACCTCTCCCCTATCGTGTCGATCTGTCGTCCCATCGGATTATGAGAGTAAGAGAACAGAGAGTGCACCTGTGTTTGCGCACACACTTGTGCACTATAATATGTCCTGCGCATCTGGCTAGTCTCCGAGAGACTGGCCGCCGTAGTCGAAATTCGGCTAGGAGGACATTGCTGTGACGATCGCTGGGAGTTGGTGGATGGAAATGGCTCAGGACCGCTTTTCGTGACATCGTATGGGACACGTTTCTGTTCAGCAATGGACAGCTGTTGTGTGTGCTGAGCTGAGGTGCCGGCTTAGAATTTGCACCCCCCAACTCTTCCCACGGGTGTCGTTAGAGGTGACTCAGGGATGTCCACCGGAGACGGGCAGCAGCGCTCCTTGTAGAGCGGTTCTACCACCGAACTGCGATCCCCAACCCGCATGCCCAGCGTGAGGATTATGGGCATTACCCCCATGAAATAAAACCCAACAAAACGCTTATCGGGGGGAGGCCTGCGTCCAGCAGTGGACCAATACAGGCTGTTGAGGTTGAAGTTGAGTGGAGATACAACCTGGTCATGGTGGCTAGTGTCCTGGGTAAAAAAATACTATTCTATTTAGTCCTTCAGTTAGATTATCAAAAGATATTATACACGTATGGTTTCTTTCCATCCATGATCAAGTGAACATTATAATCACAAACATTCTATCAACGAATTTTAACGCCAACATAAATTTACAAATAAGAAATAAAAAATAACTCAAAATGGTGAATAATACTCCGACTAGAGGACTGTCAAATGAGTCGTAAAGATTCCATGTTTGAAACGACACACAAAAAAAGTCTTAAAGATTACATGTTTGAAATGACACCAAAACAAAAGTCGTATAGATCCCATGTTTGAAATGACACAAAAAAGGCTTTCTCGGATGTAGACAAAACCATTTCAATATGCGCCGGTAAGCAATTTTTTTTCTGTAGTGGAAAGCCGCTTCTTAGCTTAGCTAAAGATTGCGTTTCTAATTTTGTACCAATCAATTATTTTAATTAATAAATAACCAGTGCCTTCACACGCGCATTTTATGATTAAATAGTCTAAAATTATCTTATCATAAATTACTTTTACTTTTTGTCTTGAATTACTTTACTGCCAAATTTCAGTCGGATCCGCTCAGTAGTTTTAGCGTGAACAGGTAATAAACATAAAAACATCCGAAATTTCGTGTTTGTGTGATACCTCTATTGGATTCACATCACACCCTACTCGTAGCACGCTACGAAGCTACAACTGCTACGACGTAGCATTTTGCTACGCCGTAGCATGTTGCTACACACTTTTGTCTCTCGAATTTGAAATCCAAAGTTTATGAAATTACAAAGTTTTAATAAGGGTTTTACGGTGAAAAATGTACTTGTTTGTTTCCAGCACTTGTTTTGGATTTGGGTTAATTAATGAAATTAATCAGCCGTACGTTGTGTGAAGGTGAAGGTTGAAAGGGAATTTTAATTAGGAGATAATTCTGTGTTTTTAGAATTCTGCTAAACCAGTATTTTATCGAATTATATAACCTTAGGGTCGAGTTCTGCCTTAGTCTCGCGGACTAGGGTACTATTTTAACGTCTCGTTGCTTTTTGTCGCATAATTGAACTATCTAGTAGATACTTCAAAGCTACCACGGGAAGGCCAAAGGCGCACCTTCACTGAGGTCATAAATCCGCCTGCCAAGGGTGGTGATTATGGCAAAACCACTCATCTTTGTGGTTGTATGTCCAGCAGTGTGCGTTTGTGTGCTGATAAAGAGAGAGAGGACAAACCTTTTTCTACCTAAAATTCAGTTATTAATTCTCACCTTACCTATACAACCTATATTAGCCCACTGCTGGACGCAGGCCTCCCCCATCAGCTCCTAATTGGCTTTTATCTCATGGAGGGTATGCCCATAATCCCCACGCTAGGCATGCGAGTTGAGGTTCGGTGGTAGAATTAACCTGCAGGGGGCGCTGTTGCCCGCCCCCGATGGACATCCCTTAATCGCTCTAACGACACCCGCGGGAAGACTTGGGGTGGTGTAAACTCTAAGCGGGCACCACACAACAGTTATATGTCGCTTTTTACAATTTAAGTTCAAGTTAGAACCGAGCGTTTTTTAGCACAAGTGTACAATCCAAGAAATCACACACTAACTTTTACGAGAAAAAAATCACCCAAACAAGTTGTCATGTAAAAAGTATCGCACATCCTTCGGGATAGATTCCAAACTTCCCGAAAGTTAGGGAGTATTTTTTGCTCGGTTTGATCTGTTACTTGACCGAACTACATTTTATTTTTTGTTGGAACTGAAGCCGAGTCGATGTTAGCTTCCAGTTTCTTGAGGATTGAAAAAATACTGCGGAAAAGTATCGTGAATATTTTTTCCTTATGCAATGTAATACTTCTCGTTTAACTTTACTTTGCCAAGGCATTAGCGAAAGACGGGTTCTCGAGGGTAAGTATTTTAGTGTTAAAATATTTGATGTACCTTACGGTCTATATAATAAATAAATAAATAAAATTTCACATAATGTGTGATCTTTGTATAATTTTTTATCTTGTACATAGCTAGTGTAATTGGTTGAATGTAATCGTTCTAGTTATAAATAAATAAATAAATAAATAATGGAAATAAAATAAACTATTCTGATTCTACTATTCTAGAATTTTTTGTGTTGGCCTATGTATCAAAATTTAGCTGTGAAGTTTGTATAAGTTTTATTTTACTTTTGTTACATACATTCTTCATTTTATCTTCCATACAATACAATGCAACGTTTTTAAATTAAAAATCACCAAGAAAACATTGAATTTTTATCCTTAAACCCATTTAAAACGGTCCAAAAAGCTTTGCAACCCTTTTAAAGAAAGCTGATTGTATCGCGGTTGGCCCTCGTCTCCTCTCGACAGCCGACCGTCCGATAGAGGATAGAACAGACGGGACCGAATTCAATGAGACGGTGAACCTGACAGCTTTTACTTGTAGACATACAAAGGTTCAAGGGTAAATGAATGAAAGTTTTATTTACGAGCTTTGTGGCGCAATATTTCAATTATTACTTTTGTATCTGGCACAGCGCATCAGCATTGCCATACAGCGGGGCAATGCAGCCAGCGTAGCGGGGACGCGACGACTGGTATTAATATCAGTTAGGCTACCTGTAGATTAAGAAATCAAACAATATAGCAAAAATTTTTCGCAAAAATTTTCTATATTTAGTATCGCAAAAATTTTCGTTTTCGACGAAACTTGAACCCGCATCCTTCCGTGAACTGACGGAAGACTGCGGGTTCTTGCGATATTATTTGATTTCTTAGAAATTACCTGAGTGTGGGGTTGCGTACTATAATAACAAAAAATACCTGTAGATTTTTTGCAACAGTCTACAGTTAGCTCACTTGTTTCAATTGTAAATACTAGTTCTAATTTATTTCTTTTATTATATTGTAATTTTCTTTTTGAATAAAGGCTTCTGACCAGATTATTACAATAAATCAAATAAGTTTCACATTGCGCCAACTTGTATTTTACGTTTCAAACAAAATTGTCCAAACGCTGCAACAATAGCTCCCAAAGTGAACTTTCCGCCGGGCACTGCAAAGCCCTAAAGCTAGGTACACTGTGCGCAGCGCAAAGCCTACATTCAACACCTTTAAAGCTGACAAATTATGAAACTGTAAATACCTTGGCACAGAAGAGATAATAGTTGGTGGGTACAGTCAGGGAAATAAGCTCTGGACACTCTGGGCAGACACAAAAGGGGTTTAAACCCCTTTTATTCTCGTGGCAAAATTAAAACAGATACCTATTAGTAGCAACTAGGCGTAGGCGTAAAATAACTTATAGGGTACTTTTTATACATACAAATATTTTATACATACATATTGGAAGGCTTAGAACAGCACACATTAAATATAAAGTTATTTATTTTAAGCTATAGTATTAAGTTATAGATAGCAGCTTGTCGGTGTAATTTTATTAATGTTAATGTGTGTAAGTGTTTTTATTGTATCTCTTTTTATACTTCTTTGCCGCTTTGGTGCTGCACTGTAATCACAATGTAAATATATTACTTATTAAATAAATAAATCATAGGAAGTACCTAAGTACCTAAGAGCCTTATCAGTAGGCATTAATGACCACCGTTTAAACACTATAGTTTAGAGAATTAACAATAAAAACTTCCAGATACGTACATCGACGGACACAGAAGGTCACTGCCCTTGATCAATAATCAATAACCATTAATACAATAAATGTACATTTAGTCAACATATCGTGTCGTGGCGGCGTGCTCGTTGCGCACTTGCCGCATTGAACTCGCTCGTAAATCGCCAGTGTGATAAAGTTATTTTAAGATCAAATTCCAATTGTCAATAGGTACGCATGTTGGACGAAAAGCTGATTAGACGAAACGCGTATTGGACGAATCGTGTTTCGGACGAACTGCTAACATTTCACCTATTCGTACTAGAAAGTTTTTGATGAATCCCCCAACCGTACTACCGCAGCTCCAACTTACAAGCCGTTGTTATGCTACGACACGAATGCGATAATACGAACGTGATGGCTACTGCCTAGCCGAATTATAGACAACCAACTTAACCAGACACCTTTCCCCTCCCTATATCTTAAACCATAAAGACCATTTTACAGTAACACGAGTTTTAGTCTAACTTTGTCGATGTAGCCAGCAGATGGTGCACAAAATTTCAATCTTATTGCCATTGGCTTAGGTGCAAATTAGAGGATTTGGTTGATAGTTTTACTTTTTGTCTACAATTGCTGATCTGAAGTGTGAAATTTAATTTTGTTGGTAATAGATATTTTCCTTGTTGGTAAGCTTGTAACGATTCATGTTTGTGACGATAAAGTTTCTGAAACCACTATATTGAGTAAGCAATTCTTAACCCCCCCAAAAAGAGAGGAGTGTTATAAATTTAACGTGTCTGTCTGTGTATCTGTCTGTGGTATCCTAGCTCCTAAACGGATGAACCGATTTTCGTTTAGTTTTTTTTTTGTGTCATAGATGATTTTATCCCGCGTGTTCTTAGCCATGTTTCAAGAAAATCTGTCGGGGGGTTCTTAAAATTTTTGATTTTGTTCTTGTATTTTTTTTATAATGATAATAGATACTGGAAGATTCACACAGTACCATTTAGCCCCAGAGCTTGTGTTATTAGCACCACATTCGCGTGCAACTGAATCGACTCAAGCCGTACTTTTGCGCAAAAAGTATATTCAGCAAAACAGCATCCGTTCCCCTGGACGCCATTGTATTGTGCCTTTTCTGCCGTTACCACGCGATTGTAGATAACTCATATACCAACATAATACATAATACTACATAGAAAGATATTTTTATAATACACGGAAAACACCTCGTCCGAACATCTGAAAATCGTACAAACATTTAATGCTCAAGAATCGAACCCGCAACCTCCTGCGTCTAAGGCGGACCTTTGCGCTCTGTGCCACAAAGATCTTCGGAATTCTATCACTGATTGTGTTTATTGTAGTTATAGGCCTATAGTTCTGTCTAGGCAAAGCGAGCGAAATCACGGGCTTTTTAAATATACCTCTAATTTATGACATCGATTTTTAAGAATCAATCAAAATAGGACTGCCTAAAAACCTATACACACAGTTACGAAATAATTCTAATTAAACGTTATGAAACGTGTTCTTGAGTGGAGACTGCGACTAGGCAAACGTAGTGTAGGACGTCTTCTGGCCAGGTGGGATGACAATCTGCGAAAGACTACAGGCAAATGCTGGATGCGGCAAGCTGAAGACAGGGCGTGGCTATGGCGACATCCGAGCGTGTTGATTTCGTACCGAAACCTTACCGACAAATCAGAAACGGTCTAAGGCCTAAGCTGTATACATGTATTATGTGAGCAAAATAAATAAATCTAAATCTGAGATTGCTAGGGGTTGAGGTAAATAACGTCACGCAGCATGGATCGAAACGATCGTGTATAGTGCTAGGAGTTTCGAGAGACTCGCACATTATCATTTGCGAATAAATTCGAACACGTTCGTATAAAAGACTGAAAATATTTAGTAGGATTTTAGGGCAAATGAAATTTAGCATCACGTCGAGTGAATTTCGAGGAATCGACGGAATTAGCATCGATGGTAGCGTATCGGTTGGTCTCACCTTTCTGTACTCTTCAATTCCAAATTTCATTTCGCTTCGATTTTATTGAGAGAGCTAAGTTGCTTTATCTTGTGGCACAATGTAGAAGGGTTCGTTGAACATGCTACTAAACTGTAAAGAAATTGTTACCATTTTCAGAAACATTTCGTTCATTATTTGAACATAACATAATTTGTATTGGTTAACAAGACATACAAAATATGACAACAATAAGACTACTTAATAGGCTAGTTGAATCTTAGGCTAGTTCTCTCTTAAAGTAGGTCTCAAATTATTGATTATTGTCCAATTAGAGGGAAAAAAATTACCATTTTTTTGGGATGTAGAAAACCGCAAAACTTTATTTTAAAAGTCTACTTTTCGTTAACAGGTGAAAACGGTGTCAATCATATTTATCAGTGCTGTGACGTCATACGTCTCGAATACTAACAATTGACATAGTAATTGTTCATCATTTGATTTGATTTGAGCGTCACAATCACAACATGGCCGACAGCGATTTCTGAGTAGGTACAAAAGAAAAAATAAAAAATCAATTTATGAATTGAAAATATGTAGGAAGTCATCTTACACTTTTAATATCCGAAATCTATAATTAAATACTACAGAAAATATTTTGCGCCAAATTTGAAATGAATAACCTATTGCTGACTGATCATGAAAATTAAAAAAAAATCCTAAAATTATAGGCATTACTTTTCTTCTGTGCCTGAGCAATTATTATCTCCTTTACTGCATTATTAAGCAATTCTGCTGTATTTGATTTATACTTTTTTTACATACAAGTCGCACTACCTAACTTTGAGAGTTCTCTTTTCTAAAAGTTGGGTTCTCAACATACATGACAATAACGATAAAAACAGCTATCGTCTACGAATAAGCCGCTTCACGTCCATAAAAACAGCTTTATCGCCAACTTGAAAGCAGCTTCTCAGTATGAATTATCGGCTGCATCTACCGGTTGATTGATGAGGCAAGCTAACTGCACCCGGCACTTTGCCTGGCTACTTGATGTATAGGGGCCGGGGATTATTGCGATTATTTAGTAGCTTTTCAATAGAATACGGTGCTTTTTCAATTGGCAGCGGGAGCGGGGGTTGAGAAGTGTGACCTGGCTCCGTAGTCTCAAGTGAGTGAATATATGTATTTCACAGTGAGACACGTCCAGACTTCTAGGTTTTTATGTTGCAATGACTGCATAGTCGGCTTAATCATTATTTAACTCTTCGCGAGTGAATCACGCATTATGTGTGTTTTCGTCGCACGAATAAAAAACAAAAAAGGACCACGAATGCATTTGAATTAAATAAATAAATATTGCTGAACCACACAGAATCGTCCAACCCCAAGCTAAGCAGAGCTTGTGTTATGGGTACTAGATGACTGATATCTTCTATAATATAAAAATGAATCGCAAAATGTGTTGGTAAGCGCATAACTCAACAACGCCTGGACCAATTTGGCCAAATCTTTTTTTAAAATGTTCGTTGAAGTTCAAGGATGGTTTTTACGGCGAGAAAAATTAGAATTATTGCTGGAAAAACCCTAAAAATAGCCCTTCTTTTTCCCATACAAATGATTTGTAACTAAAACGTAGTCAATTTGAGCTTTATTGCTATGGTATAAAGTTCATATTAAATTACAAGCACTCACTGTTGTCTAAGCAATGTAGATGTGTTCCTAACGTCAAAAATCATATTTATCAAAACAATGTGCGTGTGTGCGTTGGAGCACAGAATACATAGTTGGAGGAGTTTAATGTCGCGTTCCGAAACTCGCTTTGTAAAGCGATTACTTACTTTTAAATCCTTATATATGTATGTTTTATTTAATTATTTTTTATTCACAACGCACTATCACCAGGGTGACGGTTCTGTTCAGGAGAATTTTTTAAAATACGTAGGCACAAAAACTGACACATTACAAATCTTTTTGACAGGAAGAAGTCTGTCGGGTCAGCTAGTACTTAATATATATAATAATATAATACATTAAATAGATATTTTTAGCTACACCTACATAGAAAATACCCAGAAACCCCAGAACAAATATTTGCAGATTGTACAAACATTTTTCCCAAGGCGGGAATCGAAACAGCAACCTCCTGCGTCGCAGGCAGATCTTCACCCGCCGCTCTACATCGGTCGTCAAATTTAACCAGCTGTTGATATATTAGTTAAGCATGGATCAAACGAAAATCCTCGAAGAAAGTCTGCAAAACTGTCATAAGTCCGGATTTATGACAGTTGTGAAAATCGGTTCGAAAAAATTCCGTATGGTGCTGGCTTAGATTTTGCACCAGCCCAACTCTTCCCGCGGGTGTCGTAAGAGGCGACTAAGGGATATCAATGGGCAGCAATGCCTCCCGCAGAACAATTTTAGTACCGAACTGCGATCCCCAACCCGCATACTCAGTATGGGGATTATGGGCGCTTATGAGGTGGAGACCTGCGTCCAGCAGTGGACCAGCATAGGCGGTTGAGGTGAGGTGAGAAGGTTCTAAAAGTTCTTGCCCACACCCAAAGCGGTCTCTAACTAAAACTAGCGCATTAGGTATGTTAATTAACTAGGTAACCAGGTTACGCTGAGTAGCAATCATTATCAACATAATCACTATCATCATCATCATCAGCCTATATATATATGTTTATTTTTTATATTTTTTTATATTATTCCACTGTTGGACATAGGCCTCCCTAATGAGCGCCATAGCGCCCTGTCTTGCGCCGTGTGGTGCATAGAATTGCACCACCCCAAATCCTCCCGTGGGTATCTTAAGAGGCGAGGGAACAGAAATAAGGGACACACGCACCGGGGGGCGGGCAGCAGCGCCCCCTGCAGAACAACTTCACCGAACTGCGATCCCCAACCCGCATGCCCAGCGTGGGGATTATGGGCATTACCCCCCAATGATTATTGAAGCCAAAAAATGGCCCCCAGTTCCCGGCCGCCCCGCTATTCCTGGCCATGGTAGCGGCGATGGTAACGGCGGGGCAGGGGGTGCTAGGAATCACCGGGCTACCCCAGGCTACATCATACATTACGCAAACCGACCCTGGCAATCACTATCAATATACTCAATTTATATGTATAAATAATTCTAGATACCTCGTATCAGTACCACTTGACTTATTCCACGAATAAAGTTCCCGTAATGAAAACACTCATTTTTTCGTTTATTATAAAAAATCCATTCAAGCACTTGGTATCTATTGACTATTTTATTTTATACTATTTTTTAATTGTTAATATTCCGACACGAACTTATTTGTTTGCAAATAAAAAAATAAGTAAATAACATAATATAACATAACATAACGTAACACAACCTTGTTAACTTAAGCATTATTTCTATTTATTATAAGTTATTTTGACTAGTTTTCTATTCTACAGAACCCTGTGTAGTGTACTCATAAGTAAAGACAGGGATCCAGTTCGTCTCATCTGCCGCGTTTCTTTTATTGACTTGCAAAGTTTATTAGTTAAAATTACACCTGGGGTCACGGACAAAGAATATCTAAGCTTTTTGTCTCTGAAGACTTCTGCGGGGTTGGCTTAAGTCTGCCGAACGTCCAAAAACTTTAGTGCAAATCTGATTTGAGTAGGTCTTAGGCTTAGCCCGCATTGCGAAATCTCGCCGCACGATTTTTTTTCTCGCGGATTGTAATCCGCGTCAATACGCGGATTACAATCCGCGAGAAAAAAAAAGAGAAGAAAACCGTGTAGTTACGATTCAATAATCGTAACTACACGGTTTTCTTCTACAAATGCGTGCAGACTACGTTGCAGAATCCTGCGGGAATAATCGCGTGGCGAAATTTCGCAGTGCGGGGTAAGACTTATGACGCCAATTTTGACAGTTTTCAATGAAAACTTATCAAAAAATCGAGAACCTGCTCAAATCTGATTTGCGTTTGAGTATTGGGGCGTTAGGTAAATACCTAAAGAAAGTTTCGATTTTGTTTCCCGCCGTCCTATACAAATATATGTGTCTACAATTGTTTTAGCCATTGGGTGTTTTCTACTGTAAAATTATGCAAATGAATCAGTTAAGTTCGCAATGTTTCATGGGTAATATCTGGAACTTAATCGATCCGATTTTGAATATTCTTTCGGTTAAGGGGCGAACCTAGCGGGTTTGGTTGTCAAACTAGGTCTAGATCTTAGTATTCACGGGTTGCTGTGGTAAAAACCAATAATTACATAAAATTCATAATCTTCGGATCCATAATAAATGTATGAAAGTGTGTTTTGCACCTAATTTGATCGAGATCTCAGGAACCCTGTGGTCTATAGAAAATATTTTTGTTTTGATTCGTACATTATTACTAATTCTTTGGTTCCTTAATACAGTTTCTTCGTAAGTTGTGTAGTTTTCTTGTAAACAAGCAATAACATCATTTTTGCGCTTACGCCGTTCCAAAAACGTATACTCTGTCCCGCTCCTATGACCGCGACATTATATGCCTATCCTTTTCACAAAATGGCGGGCAATGCGTTCTCTTAAGGACCGCTTTTATATAAATAACTTTACCCTGATTTCCAGGCTAGGTATGGTTTTCTAGGTATACTGTTCCGTATTTAATTGCTATGTCTTCAAATGAAGATTAATATAATATTCTCCCTAATCCGTTAACCGATAACATGAAACCCAATAGATAAAATAAATAAATAATGCTGGACAATCCACACAGCACCATCTAGCCCTACTCAAAACTTTTGTTATGAGTACTACATAACTGATATAATATTTAATACATATACATAGATAGATTTTTTTATACATAGAAAACACCCAGACCAACGGAGCAAATTTCTGCAGATCGTACACAAATTTGTTCCGAGGCGGGAATCGAACCCGCAACCTCTTGCGTCGCAGGCGGACTCTCGCCCGCTGCACCGCTGAGATCTCACCTGCTAAGATCGCATAAGTTCCCAACTCTTTGATTTGAATAATATCGGGTGCCAGCTGCGACGTAGGCGGTTAATAAACTACGACACACAAGTTCTGGCTTATTGAAACTGCGATTTGATTATATTAGTGTAGTGAGACACCTGGTGATGTTCGGTATGGATATTATATAATTCAGTAGGGCTACAATTCATAATAAACCGTATTTATATAGCTACATACGCACTTTGAGATCGCTTTCTATTTTTTATTCACTCCATATTCTAGGATGGATATTCAATAGGTACCGTGATCTGTTAAATAGCTATCTTTCTAGGTGACTATACTGAAATACACTTCTTAATGTTTTTAATCGAATAATATAGCAAAAATTTTCGACTTCGACGGTACTTGAACCCGCATCCTTCCGTCAGTACCGGAATGTGCTTACCAAGTACATCACGAAGTCAAGTGATGTGGGAGTCGAAAATCTCTGCGACTTGCTACTGATTCTAGCTCCATTAGCTACACCTACAGGGGAAACATTGAAACATAAAAATTTTCTTCAGTTGTTTTAAAATGGTTACGAGGTGGGAAGGATACGAGATGAGAAGAAGTCATTATTTAGCTGTTTGAAAATGATTTGTATTCTATAAAGCTCCTAAAATCCTACAAGTTTATGCTGTGTTTTTATGTTCGTCCATTGGATCGGAATTGGGGCGACGCAACGTACGCGGCGTCGGAATTAACAATATGCCGATAGGTTCCGTCAACTGCATTCGGATTTTGCATCAGCAATTGTAATAAAGGCATTCGGTTAAGCCTAATGCTACGCTGGTTTTCAGGTAAAGCCAGGGAAAAACCCCAAAGAATTCCCTGAAAAATAAAAATGCTAATGATATACGTCACATAATATTATAAATGCGAAAATTTGGATGTTTAGATCTATGGATGGATGGATGTTTGTTACCTCTTCACGCCAGAACGACTGAACTGATCGGGCTGAAATTGCATATACATACCTATGTAGCTCTAAGCCTGGAATTAAACATAGGCTACTTTTTTTCTCACAAAACAGTTTCATGGGATAGAAACCTTTAAACGTTTCCATAGAAACAACGCGTGCGAAACCGCGGGTTACGAAAACATTCTTGAACTCAAGATGGCAGGTAACCTTTATTTAGGAACCTAACTTTTGTAGATTCGGTAGCGATTCTTGTCGCAATCAGTAAAGTATACAGCAATCTTTTATAGCTTTAACAGTTGCTGGAACTTCTGAGGTGGCGTGTACAGAGCATTTGGATCAAGTCCAAAGATACAGCTCGGTTGTGGCTTAAGTTATAAGCTGAAGCGATTATTATCAAGAAGAAAATAGAGTTAGAGGTTTAAGTTTCCGGGAATAGTAAAACATCTTTCACTACACACATCAAGCAGGTGTGTATTCTTCAATGCCCGAACCAGTCCAACTCTCACAGTTAGAAGTAACGGAGTAGGAATTTTGATCCTTGACTTATGCTTTCTAGCATCTCAGAAGACGGAGTTTAATTTTTATTTTCGTTTTACCTCTGAGGTGTAACAAACACTCATACTTAAGTAATAAATAACAGATTATCTTAAATAATAATTATAGACACTAAATGCTAAAAGTATGACCAGCCCCGTTATCCGCAAATTACAAAAGAAAGGAACTTATGTAGTAGTATTAATTAATAGGGAATCAGGATGTTAGTAGGTATATTAAAGTTAAACAAACATTGAACTTTAATTGTTTAGTTTAGTTATTTATTTTGTTATTTTTTATATGTTTTACATCCGAGTTGTTACTTTCATTAGATTCTTTTGTTTAGATCTTTGGTCTATCTCCCTGTGGCCGTACTATTAACCATACCACAGTTTGTTCATCCTGAATGAAAGCAGACCCGGCACGTGCATTTCTTTCACTACTCAAAGGACTTTACACTCTACACTCGATTGAATCCCTGGTGCCTTACTCTATTTCACAATACCTTTTTTTTTGGAAAATTCCATTTCACTACCCCTCAGCCACAGGGGTGCTGTAGGGGGTACGTGGGGCTTGACGCACTAAAAACCCACCCGTGAACAGTCCTCCGCCGTAGTGTGGCAATATCCGCCGCAGTGGGTCACGCTGGCATTCACAATGTTGCCCCAGAGGTATACCCTGCTCATGAGCCTCGGCCTATGGAGGACTATCCCCGTTCACTAGAGTTATCCCTCAGACATATAGAGACGTTATAGGCATCGACATATGAGACGCCGAGAGTTCCCCGACTCTCGACAATACCGCTACCTCTCATAACCTAGATCAACATAAACGCTGATTTGATTGGCGATGACATCGCTGGGCAATGTAAGCGGTTGTTCCAAGTTTCGTTTTTGAGACAGGACGGGTCGGTAAACAGAGCTTCGACCTCCTGATAGCTTCCAGAAATTTCTAGAACACTCTAATCTGACTTGTTTATGAACATGAACTTTGTTTTTTGTGAAAAAAAGAGAAAAGGCGAATAACATTCCAATCTGGAAAACTATAGAAGACCTTGGTGACTCTGTGGCCGTCTGAATCGCAGAAGGTTGCGGGTTCGGATATACAACATTTTTGTAGAATCTGAAAATCTTTTTTTTTTAATCGTTTATATGGTATTCAAAAGAAATTATTACCTAATAATATAGATATTATAATACTGGATATAACACACAACATCCTCTATCCCCAAGCTAAACAAAGCTTTGAATTATGTAGGTTAGACCCAGATAAATGTAAAAAATCTGCCCGTTTTGTTCTGTAGATTTGGCGTGAAGAAGTTACAAACATATTTTATATAGTATACATACATCCAATCATTCACTTCCTTAAAAGCACAGACTAACTTATTACATTGTTATAAGTACAAATAAGTTGAAGTTAAGCAAAAGCTTTGTAAAGCTCAAATAACTTATGTTAAGTAACTAAGTCGCGATCGTAAGTCGTGAAAAACGCAAAATTATGAAGGGCCTCTTAAGCCTAATATTCTATTCGGATATCCCTATCCATTAAGGGATTCTATTTTCGGAGGGCTGATCTCTCAGGAGTCGGGGATTTTATTATTTCTCGTCAGACTTTGAATGTGGTAATTCGGAAAAGTTTCACATCCATGGAGTTCACTTAATTTTTGGTGAGAAGGAAAATCTTAACTTAGCTTTGTGATTCGCAATAATAATATAATATTCTAAGAAATCGAATTAAATCGCAAAAATTTACGACTTCGGCGGGACTTGAACCCGCATCCTTCCGTCAGTACCGGAATGTGCTAACCAACTACACCACGAGGTCAAGTGACACTGGAGTCGAAAATCTTTGCGACTTTCTACGGACTGTAGCGCCGTTAGCTCCACCTAATATAATATTGTCCTCCTAGCCGAATTTCGACACGGTGGCCAGTCTCATCGGAGACTAGCCAGATGCGTGGGACATATAAAATATAAAAATAAAATAATATTGGACAATACACAAAAAGTTATCTAGCCCCAAGCTAAGCAGAGCTTGTGTTATGGGTACTAGATAACTGATATACATAATACAATACACTATATATATTTTTTTATTTTACATAGAAAAACATCCAGATCACCCTGAAGAAATATCTGCAGATCGTACATACATTTGTCCCGAGGCGGGAATCGAACCCGCAACCTCCACCAAGTGTGTGCCATTTGCGCAAACACATGTGCACTCTTTATTCCTATTATTATTTATTCGATTCTCAATAACTGAATATGTGGATGAGATGTCTTCCATACGAAGGAGTAAAAAAAAAGAAGTGGATGATATAGTCCGGAAGTATATTAAGAATGGGGTAAGACTTATACTTAAGTACGTTTTATCAGCATTTGTTGGCATACGTTTTGAACATGACATGTGGAGCCTTGGTTTTGACTTGCTTATGGTTAGTCGTCATTTCTAGAAAGGCACAATTGACGCTGTGGACCTGTCGAATAAAAGCCATTTATCAAAACGTTCAATGAAAGAAGCAGCCATTGTTAAAGATCATTACCAGAAGTGGTCATTTTGCATAGTGTACAGTATTACTAGTGGTCATTTTTAATTGTGGTTCGAACAGCCGAAACATTGTCAACTCTGTCAATAGAAAATGCCGGTTTTATGACTCGTGTAGGTAACTACATATCACACTATCACAATCACACTAATAATATTATAAATGCGAAAGTTTGGATGGATGGATGGATGTATGGATGTTTTTTACCTCTTCGCGCCAAAACAACTGAACGGATCGGGCTGAAATTTGGAATACAGGTAATTCTAATCCTCGAATCAATCATAGGCTACTTTTTGTCATAAATCAGTTGCCGTGGGATAGAAATCACCTTTAAACGTTTCCAAGTAACAACGCGTGCGAAGCCGCGGGTATAAACTAGTATACAGGGTGTAACAAAAATAAGTAACCAAACTTTCAGGTGGGGTGTAGAATCGAACACTGAATTCAGGAAAAATATTGAAAAAAAATCCCGCCCTTTAGTTTTCGAAAAATTTAATAAATAGGTACGAAATTTTCATAACATTAGGCAATAGACTGTAATACATGTGTCTATTTGGAATAAAAAAAAAATGGCCTAAGTACCTGTATTCATCTCTTTTATAAGCCCATAACACCTAAACGGTGCCCTAATGAGCGGCCACCGCGGTCATCGACCCGCGACATCATTGCAGCGGAAGCGAACAGGCTGCACGGCGTGCTTAGATATGGAGCTTACGTACAACAAATACATTCCAATTTTCCTCTAGGAATTAAAAAATAAATAAATTATTTTAAGTCCTTACACACATTCTATCGCGAAAATGCATAGTTAGTAGGTACATTCATTAAGCATGCACCTTCCTACTAAAAGATATTCACTACTAGCTTGTATTTTTTCATATCGTTGACTACCTAAGTACCTACCTTCACATTGACCTTTAAAAACACGGTGAGTAACTTACAATGAACCCCATAAAAGGTTGTTACAATTTGCATTTCCGAAGCACCAGATTGAGAAAAGAAAAGGCACAAACTTTTAGCGCGCGAGAGCGAGATAGGTATACAAACTTAGTTCATCCGAATGTTCACCCAATGCTAGGCTTATTGTTAGTTTTGTCAAACTGTCATACCACAGAAATGTTATCATAGGGTCAATGGCCGTTTAGTTGCATCATTGCAAGCGCAAGGTGAAGGTCGCGGCGGTGGCGCTTATCGGTTTTTTGTGCGTAAAAATAGCTCGTATGCGTTATTCAGATATTAAATACCACGAGATGAAATTTGAAATGGGAAAATTGGAATGCATTGGCTAGCTTCCTACATAACTACAACTCGTGCAGCCCGCCGCGCCGCCGCGCGCACTGCTGCGATATCGCGTGTCCGGTCGTGGGTGCCCCCCCGTAAAAAGATGTTTATCTGCTAAAAAGGTGTACACAAAGTACGTAGACCTTTTAAACATATTTTAATGTCAAATAAACACGTGCATCAGTCGTTTGCGTAATGTAGTGAAAATTCCGTATTTATTTTATTTTTCGAAAACTAAAGGGCGGGATTTTTTTTAATATTTTTCCTGAATTCAGTGTTCGATTCTACACCCCACCTGAAAGTTTGGTTACTTATTTTTGTTACACCCAGTATAATATACCTATCATGTATCAATGCTGATCTGAAACAATTAAGTTTTTTTGTCACTCGTTCATTACCACTTTATGAGTTTTAATTTAATTTTTGAACTTACACTTCGGGATTAAAAAATTAAATAAATACCTACAACAAAGAAAAATTAAAAATTAAATAAAAAAATATTAAGTGGTAAATGTGATTTTATCTCATGGTTGTAAATATAATATAATAATTAGTGTTTTGTGCCTCTATAATTTATTTAATCATAAAAAAAGTGAGGAGCATTGCCCGAAAATAAACAGAGATCATAATCAATAATTGATTTAACATAGGTCTTTTAAATATTACAGGATTATTTCACTCATGATAAGTTCAACCTTATTACAAGGGATTACAATTCAATTACTTTTTGATTGCAGCCCCTGAACGGGTATCACTTTGTGAAGGCAATTTCATTCGTAGAAATACTTTTTCAGAAGTATTATTTCTGCAGGCATTTAATGCCATTCACCCTAACCCGCAGCCTTTGGGTGTTTGCAAACGACTGCGGCATGCTGCACCAACCACAGATCGTAGTTTTGTAAGAAAATAAATATATTGTATTTGCGGGTCGTTCGATTTTGTCATTTATACTAAACTAGTTTCTGCCCGCGACTTCGCACGCGTTTTTACTATGGAAACGTTTAAAGGTTATTTCTATCATATGAGAACTATTTTGTGGGATAAAAAAAATATACCTATTTGATTCCAGGTTAACAGCTACATCTACGCAAAATTTCAGCCCGATCGGTTCAGTCGTTTTAGCGTGAAGAGGTAACAAACATCCATCCATCCTTACATCGAAATATCCAAACTTTCGCATTTCTAAAATCAGTGTTATGTGATTAGCTTATGCTTGCGGCTTGGCTCAAGTTGTACCTGGATAAAAGAAAATATATCTTTCCATTGAGTTTTCATTTAAAATTTTCTTTTAAGTAACTTAATTTTGCACGCCTTGACGAGGCAAAATGTATACGATAAGCTTTAACCATAAGACCTTTTGTACACCTACATTCCTGCAAAATAAATTGTTATGTTAATGAATTCTTTAGTAACAAGGAAAATAGCAATCAAAGAAAAGAAACAAATTAAAATTAGTACTTACAATTGAAACGGTTGAGCTAACTGCAGACTGTTGCGAATAATCTAGAGGAAGCTCAACTGATCGATATCAATAGGTACCAGTCGGCAGGGTCCCCAAGATGCTGGCTGCATTGCCTTGCTGTATTCTTTCTATTAGTAAAATAGATTATTACATCGGACCAGTAATTCCAGGGTTAAATCACTACTCACAAAAAAACTCATAAACAATCATATTCTACTCCTTTATAATATTAATATCTAAAAATCCCCTTATTTAGAAATCTAAAAGTTTCAGTAGTTAGTATGGATCTGCATCAATAACGAAATGCCTCAGAGTGCCGATGGCGCTACGCTTCTACGGAGGCTGGGCAGTACATATGATGTATCTTATGCTGCGTAAAGACCAACCAAACGAACGCCAACGAACGGGTCCTGCAAGCCTTCGATGGTCCTATCTGGCTTAGCCAACGCCGACGATCGTTCATTGGCCTCTACCGGCGGCGATCCGAAACGCGGCGTTAACATCAAAGGAATCGAACTCAGGGACGAGACCAACGAAGGCCTGCGAGACCCGTTTGTTGGCGTTCGTTTAGCTGGTGTGCATGCAACATTAAAATAAACCTGGACACCGATCGATAGGTATATCTTACTCCTGTCTCTACATAGGTACATTTTAATATTAGCAAAATTTTCTCAATCATTCTCCTTGTGAAAGCGCCTGAGGGCGGGTAAAACGTTCCAATAACGAAAGTAAATCTCCAAATTATTTACATTTTTCTCAATTTAACTTTGACGTTATCGGCTTAGTTCTAAAAGTTACAATAAAAGAGAAGATTAAGAATGTGTTTTTTTTTGGGATATCGATAGCTTTGCTATGAATTTTTCTTACAGGACTTGTGATAGAAAATACAAAAATGTTTACGAAACGGTCAATTCTATGTAATAACATAACATCTTATGTAACTGATGTTATGTTATTGCAGTTAGCTCAATTGTTTCAATTGTAAATACTAGTTCTAATTTATTTCTATTATTTAATGCTAATTTTCTTTGTGAATAAAGGCTTCTGCCCTTGTCTGTTATTACAAAGAATTGACAGAAGTGATTCATATACAACGACACTATTAAATCGACTTTTTTGAAATGGCAAATTGTGTCTGGTTTGTCAACAACGAAGCTTATGAATCTTCGTTTGTAAAGACGACAGTACAAGCAGTGTATAATTAGTGAAGCGAGTGAAGTCTCGCTATGACATGTCAACATTTACCACATGATTTGTGGGTGTATTGTTTCACAAACTCTCTCCGACTGAGAAGGGAATTTCACCACCAGGAACCTTGGATCAATAGGGTCATCAGATGAAGGTACAGTCTTCTGTGTCTAAAAAGAAAGTGAAAATTGTAATATACGTTAACAAGATCTAAGTAGCTAGTTCTAATTCACTACAGATACCTAGTACACTACTAAAATTCACTTTCTGTTCATTCGTTTATCCCACGTGCTGTATTGCGTCTCTTATATTTCAATAATACTCTAAGCAAGCACACGTCGAATCTCTAAAGATATCGGCTAATATATTGCGTCTTCGGTAAGATTCTTTTCTTTATATTGCGCTTATTTAAATTCTAAATGAACTTTAGCAGTTTTGTGTTCAAAGTCTTGGAACTAATAAAGATGAGTGAGTGTAGTTGTATTTACATGTGTTTGTTTCCAGAGAAAATTACAATCAAATAATACAAATAAATTAGAACTAGTATTCACAATTGAACTAACTGCAGACTGTTGCAAACAATCTACAGGTAGCTCAACTGATCCATATCAATACCAGTCGTTGCGTCCCCAAGACGGTGGCTGCATTGCCCCGCTGTGTGGCAATTCTGATGCGCTGCGCCTGATACTCACCAGCTGTCGGGTCACGCGTCGCTTCGACCAGACGCTCAGATAATTTTTAAAAACCTGAAGAGCCTCGGCACCCTACGGACCTAGGGTCTCGACTCCAAGGGGAGCAAATGTGTAGGCTCTGTCGAGACCTGCATATTTGCGCCTCTTAAGATCTTCGGCCAAATCTGCCGCCGCACCCGCACTCACGAATGTCCTCGGAAGATGCGAAGGCGCAAGAGTGTCGACGCATGTAGCGTCCCACACAATGGGCCTCCCCAACTCCCATGGGACTAGTCTCATACCGTCGGGCCTCTTACCATCGTCACGCAACAGACCATTCGGCTGGGGAATGGCAGGCCCAACTGGGTTTACCTAGCCGTACGTCTGGCGCAATAGGCTGAAACTGAAAATCTGAATATCAAACAAAAAAGATGATAAAATTTTATTGTTAAAAACTGAAAAGCGTTTTCGAATCTCTTAGTTTAAAACGGTTTTTAAGTTTTGCAAAAAAAAAGAAAAATACTTCGTGAATATTTTTAAGGAACCACCTCGGAATCATTCTCAATACAATTACAAAAGAATCATCCTAATCGGTTTATAAATAACGGAGAAATCTACGAAAATACATACAACCGAACACAGAATCACCTCCTTACTTCGAAGGTCGGTTAAAAATAAAAGAAGAATTAGAAACACCTATATATAGGCTGCACTAGATCGGCTACAGATAAAAGAGGTGGGCGGCAAAACGGATATGGTGAAGTGAAAAACGTAGAACAGAGAGTGGTCAACAACATCTCGTCATAAAATATGTGAAAGGGGTCCCTAAAATTATACATGAAAATAAGATATAGATAGGCACTTACTGAGTTAAGATAACAGACAGATCCGAAAAATAACAGAAATAAAATATCGACCTACCTACTCATTAAAAATAATTAAATTTAACATAAAAAGTAGTTCCAAGTAGAAGTTATATTTGAAAACATTAGGTTACCCATACACATGTACTTAAATCAAATATTTTTGTTGGATTTAATTGACGTATTCTGTAAAATAAATAAAAATACATAGTTACCATACCTACCATCTTGGAATTTTATATAATACTTAGATATACTTAATTATAATATTGGAATTTGATGTTTATGTTTATATCGATCAAGTCACTTCTAGTGAAGCCACATCTATGTAACATGCCAAACCAACCATTGTTCCGATGTCCGACTTGTTTACGTCTTTAGTGCGAAATTATTTAAAACTACCGGCATTTTGGCGTTTTTGTAACTTTTTTGAATATCTATTGTACGATTAGCCCAACAAATTATTTACACTTAAAATTAGATTTCTCTGTGAGTGAATGTTAGTTCTTAAGAGAAATAAATGATCTTAAACCTCAAAAAGGACCTGCGCTTCGCTCACTTCAAGTCTTTGAACTGGACTGGATGGAGGGAGCTCAAGACAAGCCAAGACCAACTTTTTTGTTGGTACGCCAGATGCGAGAAACATTTACTTACCGATTCTCAAAAGCAATATAATTCTAACAGCGTTTGAATTTATACGATCTTCAGATGAAATATAGCACTCATACCAACACACATCTTGCAACTCAAATACAAAATACCGGGTAAAACTACTTTCATAACTAAACCCAACCTTATTCATAGAGAATTATTGCGCACCTTTCATGCAAATACAGTTCAAGCAGGATTGACAGCCCGAGCTGGCTCGAAGGACCACTTGCCTGAATACAAAACAGCCCCTTTGGCTAATGCCTCACAATTTATGATTCGCCATCGAGGTATACGCTCCCATTCCGGCATATTTCGTTCGACCTTCCGCTGATTTAGTGAAATGCTTCTTGTGAAGTTGAGGGAAGGAACGTGGAAGGTTTTCCTTTGATTAATATTGAGGTAGGTCTTGATAAAGTTTCAGGAGCTTCAAGTGGATTGGATAGAGGTATGTTCTGAGAAATGGATTTGATTGTTACATTATTTTCCTACGTCTATCAATATTTTTATGAGATTGGTAGGTTGGAAGACAATAGGCTTTTATACGAGCAATTTAGATGACAAAGCGAACAATGTATTCCTGGGTCATAAAGAGAATACCTTTGTAGATTAATCTATCCGAACCCAACGCAAATTGGTATGACTGTTGTTCATTCATTTGATGACTCATACGCAACAGTTACCTAGTTAACGCGTTCACTGCTTTAGCGATGCGACCCAAAACCTTTAGCTATATGTGGAACCCACAGTGTTAAAGCTATCTTCAGCATACTAAGTAGGTGTCCACCATGCTGTACGTTATCCCTAAATAAAAAAAATATTAAATTCAATTCAATTCAAATGCGCGCCAAGCAGGCGCGCAGCTGTGTTTCGTTCGGAAATGAATAATGTCAGTTGTTGGTCTGGTCGGACGTTGGTCGGCACTGGTTGTCAGATTATTATTCTATTTGTTTTGTTTGAGTGGGCCCGTGTTGAACGATAGTCGTAGAGAACTCGCTAGACTTACCTTACTTCTAAAATAGGTATTATTATTTATTTTGTATTTCTGTTATAGATTGTCGTATTTTCTTTTTTTGTGTTGGTTCTGTGAGCCGTGTAGACACGCACGCACCAAAGGTCTTGCCTGAAAACCAGCGTTGCTCGAATTAATACTTTTTTTCATATAATAAGGTTTTCTTTTTTGTTATCATTATTATTTTTATGTGAGCCAATAAATTGATTTTCTTTCTTTCTTTCTTAAACAAAGGAGGTTATAATTTTTTTATTAAATTAAATCCATTTATTGATTCAGCCATCACAACGATCTATAGATTAGAGTCACTACTCTTGTCAATGTCACACAGTTTCAGATAATTTAATTATTATTATTATTTAATGTCGGACAAATCCACACAGCACCATCTAGCCCCAAAGTAAGCTACTCAAAGCTGGTGTTATGGGTACAAGATAACTGATATATTTAATACATATTAAATATTATTAGATAGATATATTTTTTATTGTGCATAGAAAACACCCAGACCAACGGAACGAATTTCTGCAGATCGTACACAAATTTGTTCCGAGGCGGGAATCGAACCCGCAACCTCTTGCGTCACAGGCGGACTCTCGCCCGCTGCGCCACTGAGGTCGAGTTAGACTTTTGGTGCAGCAAAGCATGCTGTGTTCTAAAGGTATTATTATATTGCGAATCACAGCGTAAAAGCCGTCATGTGCGTCAGCAAACATGCCAGACGCACTACCTGGGCAGCAGGCCTGGGCGGCAGGCATCTGGGCAGCCCCCCATCATTGCTATAAACAAATTATTAAAAGAACGCGTAGTGCACTGATGGAACATGGGTGTTGAAATATTGGCACTAGGATCTAAATAAAGAGACTTTAACATCTACTGAACTAAGTTATGCCAAATTTACTAGTTATACTACCCTAATCACTACGAAGGCGGGTTGGTGATCGCAGTAAAGGTATTAAAATTATACAGCGGCTGCTGTTCTAGTGGATTTCATTAGTCGGCTCTAACAATATTCAGAGGTGTTGTTGGACGGGTAGATTTTTCGTCACGACCACCAAGGCTGTAGGCGTAAATACCTCTACAAGCGTATGCTTGCAAAGGCTTAGTACAGCGAGAACCCCTGTCATCTGTGCTGTTTAATCTGACTATAGAACACATTATCCGCAAAGTTTTCTCTTAATGGCGGAGTAGAACTCAATGGGCAACACAAGGTGATAGGATATGCAGACGATGTGGCGCTGCTTGGACCCATCAAAAAAGAAGTAGTTGAAGCAGTCCGACTCTTGGAAGAAAAAAACTATGAGTGTCAAGATTAATAACTAATAAGGAAAAACTGACTACTTTTTGTATTGTATTTCATTTATTTCAGATAATTAAATAATCCATAGTACACACACACACACATAATTAAATAAAATTCAAAATAACACAGTCAATAAATAAAAAAAAAAATTAAGATTAGATAAATAAGCTTACAATTTCAAATTATTAGGTAAAATTCAATTAAAATTATTTTACTTTTAATTTAATTACAAAAACAACACCCATATGTGACTGGGCTCAAAATCTCTGAAAGCGCGAAGACCTCAAAGTTGACAACTCAATCTTCAAAGGAGTGGACACGTTCAAGTACGGATGCACTGTAACGGACACTCTATATATACCCGAGAGATGGTGAGTATCTGGCGCAGCGCATCAGCATTGCCATACAGCGGGGCAATGCAGCCAGCGTCTTGGAGAAACTTCCGACTGGTATTGATATGGATCAGTTGAGCTACCTGTAGATTGTTTGCAGTTAATTCAATTGTAAATACTAGTTCTAATTTTATTTCTATTACTTCATTGTAATTTTCTTTCTTTAAACTATTATAGATAGGTTGCATAAAACATAACCCTTTTGGCCTTGCCGTTTTTGGGTAATAAAACCGTCGAGCTGGTATCGCGACGGCTAGCCATTATATTTCCGCCGGTCACCTGTTAAATCCCGGAATTTGCATTTGTCTACGTTTATCAAAAGGTCTCGTACCTTTTTATGGTAATAAAATGAATATATTTATCCGACTAAAACTCTTCAGAGCTTTTAAGACCGTTGCCTAAATTAAGTTAGTTGTTGCTAGCGAGTCGCCACGGATTTTGACGGTATTTTATCAGAGCTTTCAATAAAACATCAGTGCTTGGTATAAATAAATAAATAATAATAATAATGCTGGAGAATTCACACAGCATTATCTAGCCCCAAGCTAAGCAGAGCTTGTGTTATGGGTACCAGAAAACGTGATACAATACACTACATAGATAGAAATTTTTCTATCACCGAACTGCGATCCCCAACTCGCATGCCCAGCGTGGGGATTATGGGCATTACCCCCCATGAGGTAAAAGCCAACAAGGCGCTTATCGGGGGGGAGGCCTGGGTCCAGCAGTGGACCAATACAGGCTGTTAAGGTGAGGAAACAATTGGGCCAACTGCAGGCTGTGCGACTTTGTCTGTTGCAACAATCTACAGGTAGCTCAACTGATCCAAATCAATATCAGTTTGAAGCGTCTCAAAGACGCTGACAGCATCGATCGCCCTGCTGATTGCTGATGCGCTGTGCCAAATAGTTTAGTTTTTAAGGTTATGTATTATTCATTTATCGCCGAACGCTCTCATCGACAAGAAATACACAAAACTAATGAAACTTAACAAACTAAATCCAATAGCAAATCTGTCTTTGTAAATAATAATATGATTTGGTAATTTTATGGTTTACCATGTCATTTATTAATTTACGAAACCAGCATAAAACCACTATGTTAAACTAGCTTCTCCTGTAACAAAAAGTATATTATATGTTATTCTAGGTCTGAACTTTCTTGTGTGCATAATTTCAACTCGATTCGTTGAGTACTTTTAGCGTTGCCTTCGCACAAACCTCTTTAGAACGGCAGCAACTTTTGCCTTTAAAATATTAGTAGGTTACAATAGAGTCAATATTACAAAATAATGAAGTTAGAAGAAACATAATAATATACCGGTATGTATGTCTGTACTATGTACCTACCTATATAAAAAACGACCGCCATAATTTTCCACCTGACCTTCCGACTTTATCACCGGCGTTTTATTACAAAATGTTTTTTCGTAAAATAAATAACATGTGTTATTTTCTGATGTGGATGGATGGTTTTGTTAAGGGGAGTTATTCACTGTCAGTTTTTATGTAGCAACTCACATTCTAATGTGTCACAGGTATATTAGAAATAAAAATAGTGACGTTGCCCCATAAACACGGTACCTATGATAATATTTAGGTAGGTAGTGCTTATGGGACATGCCGGCATATCAGTGTATAAGCATTGCAGGCAGCAGACATCTTTATTAACATGTCGTCGGCGGCAGGCCGGTGATGTTGGCTAAAACTTTAAAAGGCTGGACTCTATACAGAATGTATAGAAAATATCCGAAACCAGAACAAATATCTGCAGATCATGCAAACAATTCACCCACAGTGAAGTTCGAACGAAAAGTTCGATGTTTGTTCCGGTTTCGGCTGTTTTTTTCTTTTTTCAGAGTAAGGGCATAGAGAATGCACCTGTGTTTGCGCACACTCTTGTGCACTATAATAATGTCCTGGGCATCTGGCTAGTCTTCGATGAGATTGGCCACCGTGGTCGAAATTCGGCTAGGAGGGCATTTGTAATATCTGTTACTGAAATAACAAACTGCAGCCCCCCCTTAACAGATAAAACCTCCAGAATGGTCCGTAGATGACCCCGGGCTTTTTTCCGCTTAAATAAACGTTATTATATTTGTCATTGATTGATTGTCGCATTTATTACCGGGGCCTATCAGAACTGTATTAAACGAATTCTTCTTCGTATTTGTATCTCGCAATTGGTAGCTATAGGAACAATAAATACCATCATTTTAGGTTTAGGCAGTCGCCAAGACTAACAAGCTTAATACCATTTCTTTGTCTTAAAAAATCAGACCAAAGGAACTCTTTCGAAGAAATCGCTCATAATCATAACGATAAGGCAATCGAGAAGGGCGCTACGCGTTCTGATATTGTAATGGGCTTCTGCCTCAATAAACAATCTATTTTATTTATTTATCTATTTATTTATTCAATAACAAAATAAATAAAATAGATTTTTTATTATTATTATTTATTTATTTATTTTTTTGTAGGGTGCGATGCTGCCGACCCCCCGGTATATATCTCTATCAATGTTTTTTTTTTTTTTTTATAGTGCGTAAGCCTCACTCTAACGGCGCTACAGTCCGTAGAAAGTCGCAAAGATTTTCGACTCCAGCGTCACTTGACCTCTTGGTGTAGTAGATTAGCACATTCCGGTACTGACGGAAGGATGCGGGTTCAAGTCCCGCCGAAGTCGTAAAATTTTTTTGCGATGTTAGTTAATTTCTTAGAAATCTCTATCAATCTATAATTATCAATAAGTATAAAAAAACATGCGGAGCATTGTCACAAAACATTATTTAACAGAGCTTCTGCCCAAACAAATGACTTATAGTAATTTGTCTGTTCAGAAGCTCTGCCATCATGGCCTGTGACAGCATTAAGTCGCGAGGAGTGGAAGGAGAAAAGAGAGGCTTTTGCCAAACACGAAAAAAACTACACATCTTCAAAGATTTAAATTGTTTAAATGCGTGCGTTAACAAAATGCCGTCACACGCACACTGTAAGTGGTTTAAAAATCGTGTTTTTGCCAATTAACATAACTGTTATTACTTTTATTTTGTATGTGCTAAATAAATGTTTCACGATGTAAAAAAAACTATGAGTTTTGTTGTAGAAGCGTATACATTTCCATTTACAAGATACATTAATTTTCATTACGAATGTAACCGGGTTAACTACGTACCTACCTTATTTGTGTTGGACATCTGTAATGAATTTGTCAAACTACGATCGTTTTTATATGTACATTAATTTTGTGTAGCATATTTGTGGTTACAACGAGTTTATGTTTATTTCTGGTATTAAAATTATGTATAATTATGTTTACTACGGAATTGGCCTATCTAACGATTTAAATCTTGGCACATCATACAAACGTAACGTGTAAGACGCCCACCGGCCAGGTGGGATGAAGACCTGTGAAAGACTGCAGGCAGATGCTGGATGCGACAAGCCGAAGACAGGGCGCTATGGCGCTCATTAGGGGAGACCTATTTCCAGCAGTGGACTAATATATGCTGATGATGATGATGATGACATCATACAAACATTTGCCAATCACCACGCTAGGCAGGCGCATTACTGATCGCAGTAGAGGTGATAAAATCCCTCCTTCCGCGTATTTCTGTATTCTTGCGGGAGGCACTTCGGCAAGTTATTCCGCGAGCCACGGAAAGTTATGCCCGTGATAAAATAATGAGAAAAATAAGAAAGAAAATTACAGTCAAATAACAGAAGAAAACAAGGATTTACAATTGAAATGATTGAGCTAACTGCAGACTGTGGCAAACAATTTACAGGTAGCTCAACTGATTCATTCACAAAATGCTGGCAGCATTGCTCCGCTGTTTGGCAAAGGAGATCATCATATCTCATTAAACTTAATTATATATTACTTAAATAAATAAATAATGACATATTTCCAACACGTTGGTAATTCGATTATTAAAATTACCTCAATGCATAAAATTGAGGTTTTATTGATGAAACTAATAATGCAATGAATATTTCGCAACTGAGTGAGTTTCTCCCGATAAAATAGAATACAGCCACTGTACATTTATTATTATTCCCTCATTACCAATATAATAGTTTAGCTTCCAATAACATAAATTGGAGGGCATAATAATTTCATCTGTAGCCTAGAATTGACAAAGAGATAAGTAACTATTAATTTCGATAATGTGCATTAGTTTGGCTTAGATTAATTTAGCCTATTGCACTGGATTGTATTGGTTTATATTGGTTTACCTTAGCTAAAGATAAATATAATAATTCCTTTTAAAAAGATTTTTTTCATGGCATGCCATTCGCTGGACTTGGTCGTTCGGGGGTAAAATGTTTTTTTCTCTATATTCAGTCAGGTTAATCTATATTGTTAAAAAATCAGTTCTTTGTTCCATCAATTACCAAAATTAAAAACGATTTTGTACATGAAACAACATCCTAGGTTCAAAATTCGGTTCTAGACTCTGGTGCTCTAAAAAGCGGAGCTAAGTGTAAAAATCTGCTTTCTGCCCTATACCAACTCACATCGAAAACCGACCACGAAGTGCGTCACACGTCCCGTCCCGCTGGGTAGCCGGTGCCACAACCCGACGGCGAATTGTATGCAAATTATGCCGGCACGTGTGAAAGCTATCATACACGCCCATACCGTACCCGGCACCGGCTACACGGAAACCAGGAGATATGAAATGGCCCTAAAAGTGCATTGCACCGCGGCGGTTCCAGGTTTAATTGGCGTAACCGACAATCCCCGTAAAAAAGTGGAATATACAGTTTTTCTTAGTTTTTTTGCTCTTCCAAATGGCATATTAAACAAAAAATTATTTAAAAAAATTACAGTTACGCCACACATATTAGCTGTGAATATTTCAGACTTTCTGTGAAATGATGTAAATTCAATATTTTAAGAAATCTTGATTGCAAATGGTGTAACTGCCAAAAGCATAAAAAAAATTGGTGCAACTAAAATGTACATCAAAAAAATTAGGCTACTAGGGACAAACTTCATATTTTGCCAGAAAATTCAGTGAATGATGATAAGCTTCTCTGTTAAAAGAGATCCAAAAAAAATTAAAGCATACAAAAAAAAATGAAAGATGAAGTCCCTCCATGTGGAGGACATGTTAATCACACTCAGACGTCGATTGTTTTGCTTCATTTTATTTGACAACCTGGAGTAGATCGTTAGCTTTTTGCTTTCAGTTCATACTTTCATTTCTATCTAAGCACTATAATATTTCCTCTCTAGTTTTCAACAACAGTTACGATGTTACGTTGCCGCGGATATTAGTTAGGTTTGATGGAATTTTTATTCAATTTTGAACGAAAAATTCGAATTTGCTTTAGTTTTTTGTTCGAATAATACACGCTAAATGAACCGACTTTATGATGAAAACCGATATGAATGTAACTCAATATTTCTACACAGATCCATCCATACAACCAAGCTCTAAACAGAAATCAGCTTTATTCTCCAGAAATACAGTTGAATTTTGTTAAACTTACTCTAAGCCCTTATTTAGACCGGAAAAGTTTTTCACCTTGAGGTGTTTTCTTTTCAGTGCCCTGAGGATTTTAATGGCGGTAATTTACGAAAGGCATTTGAGAAGATAATGTAGAAAATACGGGAGAATCACTTTAGCCGAAATACTTTCAGTTAAAACCAACGTCTGAGGTAATCTAGACAATTTTACAGTGTATTTTTAATCAGGGACTGAACTGTGTATTTACTTTGGGATGTTTCCGATTGGTATTGACAAAGATCAGTTGAGCTACCTATAGATTGTTTGCAACCGTAGGCAGTTAGCTCATCTGTTTCAATAGGCTACATAACTTGTATCAAATTCAGCGCAATAAATAAATACTTTCTGTAGTATTTGAATTAATAAACAATTAGGTATTTTTAGATTTCTGATATTAAAAGTGTAAGCTGAGTACATTTTCAATTTAAAAATATTTTTTTAATTTTTTAATTTTGAACTCTGAAAACGCTGTCGGCCATGTTGTGACGTCATAGGCCTCTAATCAAATTTTATGTCGGATCCTATACGAGTGAAATTCGCTACAAATGTAGTCTCAATGTTGTCATTATTTTTACAATGATGGACGTTTGCTAATGAATTGTTTGTTTTCTAGGTGCAGCTAGTATTATGTCTGTGGTTTTCTACCCGTCTGATGTCACAGCACATAAATTTGGCTGACAGCGTTTTTGCCTGTTTACGAAAAGTAGGCTTTTAAAATAAAGGTTGCGGTTTTTTAGGTCCTAAAAAAATGAGGTAATAATTTTTCCTTCTAATCGGGCAAAAATTTATAATTGAAGACCTTCTTTAAAAATGAGTCAACTAGCATATTGTAATACTATCTAGTTCTGATTTATTTTACTGTTCTTATTTATTTCTATTCTTATACTACCTACTACGTTAGGTTAAAATAAATAATGCTGGACAATTCACACAGCATTATCTAGCCCCAAGCTAAGCAGAGCTTGTGTTATGGGTACTAGATAACCGATATACTTAATACAATACACAGATAGATATTTTTTATTATACATAGAAAACACCCAGACCAACGGAACAAATTTCTGCAGATCGTACACAAATTTATTCCGAGGCGGGAAACGAACCCACAACCTCCTGCGTCGCAGGCGGACCTTCGTCCGCTGCGCCACGGAGGTCGTCAGTGGTCGGTTAGTGGATGACCGTGGCGGTCGCGGCGTAAGAATTGACCTCTCCAACTCAGCCCGTGGGTATCGTAAGAGTCGACTTACGGCATCTGTCAGAGAAAAGGCTTCCTTTTGTGTATTTTATCACCTCCAGTGACTTCCATCACCATTTCGCCTTAAGCGTGCTGATTAAAGCTAAACCACTTTTTGGGGAGGCATGTTTATTAGTGGACTTTTTATACTGATGGCTAAGGAAGTGGACAACAGATTTGATAGTTTGAGGATAAACGAGTCATTGCTGGCCGTAACTAGGTCCACATGTGGGTAGGGAGGTACTTAACTGAACCATTAGGTAATTTTCTTAACATATTAGGGTTACTGCGTTACTTATTGAGGTTAATTGTTTTCTAAATTCGTTTCTAAAGTCTTTACACTTTAATCCTACTAGTATTTACACTTTAATCCTACTAGTATTTATACTTTAGTCCTACTAGTCTTTACACTTTAGAAAAGAATTTAGAAAATAATTAAAGTCAATAGGTGACGCAGTAACACTACAAAAAGCTCAAAGTAGGTGAAAACGTTGTGCTTTTAAAATCACCGATACAAAATCTGACAAAATCAATGAAAAAACAAACGTCGATGTACAAATAAAAAAGGCTTCGACGAGCGAAACTGGACTGTATGAGTGGATAGAGCGGAAGCTCGAGTATAAAATACCATGACATTGGATCACACATACATATTTTTCTACATACCTAGTAGTCTCTAAATCTTAGGACATCCCACTGCTGGGCAAAGGATTGTCTTCAATAAACAAATAAATAAATTCTCTTCTTTCATTCATCATCCGGGTCTAAGGCATTTGTCGCCAACATGTAACTCGTTAGTCTGGTTTGTTTATTTTAAGACCACATAACATTTTCTTAGACACTTAAAACTAGCCTAGTCATAGTTAGTGTCAAGAGAAAGCATCTCAGAACACTTTCAACAGTGTCACGGGAAGTTAACTTTTCTTAAGCTAATACCACACTATTGACTCGCCACGCGACCCGTTGCGATGATTTGATTCAACTCAACACGCATCGGGTTGTCGGGTGTTTTATTATTGTGTGGAGCCCTAAGGGGCTCGATCTACGGCCGTTCTTAGTAGTTGTGCGACGAGGAATAAACGAATCGAAGAGAACCTATCTATAAACAAAAAAGCGCTTTCGCTTCTCAGGTACTCTTCAAAACATGTCGACCAGCCCTCCGTCTATATGGAAAAAATTTAAACTTTTTGATTTGTTCCCGTACAGCGACGGATATACGCCGGCCGCGGGCGGAATATTAATGAATTGGTTACGAGCAGCGCTCAAAACAAAAATACAGTTCGTTCTCGTCTGGATTTCGGTTCTCTTGCAGGCTGACACGCATGAAATTAGCAAGCTGAAGTAGAACCGCATTTTAGAAATGAATTTTCGTCGTCATTGTTCTTGTATGCAGGGATGGGTCGAGCTGTGTTTGAATTTTGAATTTTGAGGTATTTAGTACTATTTACTGGAAAAGGGTGAGGAAAATATCAAAGGACACGTTGCTTGGCTATCGTATATTCCCGGTCTCGCACACAAGATGAAGTAAAGAATCTACCCACAACTTGTGGGTAACTGGTATTTGGTAGGAACCACCTGCGTACATTAAAATGAAAACCATCCCAATTAAACACTCCAAAACTGCATGCCTACATGGTTATTGTAGTTTGTAGACACTTTTCAAAGACAACGTTAAAGCTCATAAGTATAGCTCATAAGTTAAGCCAATGTGATAGGTAACAAGCTTGGAGAGTGGGAGACTTTTTATGAAAACATTGCACGTAAAGTTCCGTTGAAAACAGCCGGAAATTCGTTCCTCTCCTCAACTAATATTCTAAGAAATCAAATAATATTTCAAAAATTTTTGACTTCGACGGGACTTGAACCCGCATCCTTCCGTTCCGCACGGAAGGATATACGCATTATTATTTAATTTCTTAGAAATTACCCTGAGTGTGGGATTACGCACTATAATAACAAAAATCAACTAATATTGTACATTGATACCATAATAACAAAATTTACTTTAAATGATTAAGTATATTACTTGTGAGTAGCAAGTAGTAGTATCTAGTTAGTAAGGCCTACGACGGTAACGACATACGCGGTTGCAGTATTGACATCCGAGCGCCCCGGTAGATGGTCACCTGCGTAAGTGCCGCAAAACACTACATAAACCATCGTTTGTGGATCAAAAGACCTTTGATGTTGATTTTAAAAATAAACTATTCGCTTCATTTTATTTTAATTGTTGTGAGATACTACGTGCAAAGGTACGTACGTGCTACTGACTGGCGTTACGTGGCGTAATGTACCGTGTTACACAGCGAGCGTTCGTGCAGTCAGTAGATACAGGGAAGGAAGGCGCTCGCAACGAGCAACGTGACAGATGCACATGGCGTAATGCCACCGATGCACATCGCTGCGATTGGTATATTACTCTCCGTAACACTGATCAGGAGGGCGATTACGGTGTGGTAAGGCACGGCATTACGGTTAAAACGTTAGCAGTTGAAACGTTAGGGTGCGCGTTCACAGGCCGACATCGGACAATCCGCTGACAAATGCGTCCACTGATCCGAATGACGTCATTCGCATTAAACGGAAAAGTAAAATGAAATAAAGGAAAATACCCTAAGTTGTACAAAACACTCGACGAACTTCTTAGGCTTAGGGCTCTAAACTTAAACTGCCGTCTGTATTCAGTCAGGGTTATTGGTAATTCACTATAACACTACGTGAAATGCAGATTCTGCCTTTCATCACGACCACGTTCGTGAAGACGCCAGGTCTTACTTCCAATATTTTTTGTAAATCTACTCTCCTAAAAAATGAAAAATCATGGTTGTCCGAAACCCAATGAATTACTAAATACGGATCTCCTTCTCCCGCAGCCACTATGAAATCTGAGCATCGCCGTTTTTATGTTTAGTTTAATTTTTATGTTTAGTTTTAATAAAGCCTCTATAAATAACGATGAATAATAATGGAGGGGCCATTCAATTAATCGTTATTTAGAGGGTATACTATTAATATCAAGTTTAAGGATTAAGACCCGGTGTCTTCACAAACGTTTTCGTGATGATGGGCAGAAGCTGCACTTCATGCAGTGTCAGTGAAATACCAGTAACCCTGTATAGGTAAATACTTAAACGCAAACGTCTTGTACGACCACAATCTTGGTACCTGGCTGCGCTTAGGTCCGCTACGAAGGTTCCGGAAAGCAATCAACCATGTTCCGGCCACCGACCGAACATGAACAAGGTGAAATAGAATAACTAAACGGCTGTTATGTTCAACTCAGTCTTACAATCTGTTGTTTGTACATAAATTAATTAACCAATTATCAAATCTATTGTCAAGGAGAATTAAAAAAAACGCATTAAATCTCTATAGATGGCGGGGAAGAATAGAGGGTGACATTGGAATAACGGAAATCCATCTTTTTAGTCTGACTGAACCATTTTTTGTTACCTAAGAAAACGCCTTGTTAGTTTTTTCTCTTGTCAAATTGATGTCAGCAAGAGATTTGAACGCTAGTAAATTAATGTTAGATTTGATCAGCATATAAATAACCGAATGGTAGAATAAAGTAAAATATAACATTTACTGTTGCTTACTCGCTCGGGTGTTACACATCTTAAATCTATCATATCTTCTGGAAAAAAATTGACGATTGCTCGTAAACGTATTAAAACGAGTATCGAATTTCGGCACACAGCTTCAAGTTTTTTCATTATATCTGAACTTAGATGAAATGTATACAGGATTTTCTTAAATTGGATTAATTACTAGATCGTTCCGGTGATTTCCTTTTCCGTTACAAATAAATATTGAATTTACACTGTTCTATGTTAACATTCTTTCGTCTAAAAGCTCTTTCAAAGAATTCACCAATATGAATCCCGTAGAAACCTTTTTAATAAGCAAATAATTATAAATTCTTTTATTCTGGTATTCTTGTTTTTCTTAAATAAATATAAATAAATACAAAAATAATAAAAAGCTTATTAATAATTATTATTTAGATTTCTAAGATATACCTAGTTTTTTTTTCATATATACCATCAATAAAGGTTCTTTTAAATTGTAATAATCATAATTATTACAAAAGTTTTGAATCAATTTTATAATCATGTCACAAAAATATAGATAGGCCGAAGTTCACATGTCTTGGGACACCCTACACCGGTCAGAGACGGAGACTGCAGACCGCCTCGCTAACCTGACATTATTAACTCGACAACGACCACTAACTTACAAGGTTTATGCTAGATACAATATCGCTGTACTACTATTTAGTTCTGTACTGCATAAATTGGGGTCGCTTTGTACCTACAAGCAATTGTACCTACAAGCCATTGTACCTACAATCATTTTGTATTAACACTTTTATGGCCCAAGACGCAAATGATCTCTCCCAGCCCGTGTAGCCCCTGCGGGTCGCACCGCCGAGGTTGGGCAGTGAATGTGTTAATAAGGGTCGTTTTCATTATGAAAGTAAGCGGGTTAACTACGAACCTAGTTTGTGTTGGAAGAACACCAACGTTTCATCCCATAACGAGGATGTGGGTTCAAGTCCCGTCGTAGTCAAAAATTTTGGGATATTATTTGATTTCCATCATCCATCATCATCATATTTTCAGGCAAAACTATACCTATTTTTTAACCACGTTTACAAAAATTTCAAAACCATTTACTGGCCTACATGGGTGGTATTCTTTGGTATTCGTATTTACAAACGCAAAATGACCTAAACTCAAAATGTAATTTTACTATTTTTATTTCAATTTATGGGTCGCTGTTTTTGGCGCCGTATGGGGCAGGCCTATTTCCAGCAGAGGACTTTTGTCGGCTGTTATAAAAAATTAATAATGCTGGACAATTCACACAGCGTTATCTAGCCCCAAGCTAAGCAGAGCTTGTATTATGGGTACTAGATAACTGATATACTTAATACAATACACCACATACATGAATATTTTTTATTATACATAGAAAACATCGAGAACACCCTGAACAAATATCTGCAGATCGTACAAACATTTGTCCCGAGGCGGGAATTGAACCCGTAACCTCCTGCATCGCAGGCGGACCTTCGCCGGCTGCGCCATTATGCTGGTAAAAGGCAAAATTTAGGGCTAGTGCAAATGCAAACACATCAATTTTATAAGTACTTATTATCAAAAATCAATTTACTAACAAAGGTAAGCGAACAAAGCACAAAACCTTTTGAAAGTATCCAAAAATAACTGAGCAAAAGTACAGTCGGAAAAATAATCTTCTGTCGGATTGATGTTACATAGAAACGAGAGTAATGAATATGCATGCCGCCGCCATTCCGATATCAAACCTTTTTTGTGGGATTTCAAAAAGCCTATTGAACTTCATGGTATGGAATTTGATAGGATTAATTCGTGTACGTTCTGAATGTTAAGTATTGATTTATTTAAAAAAAGCTTTTCTATGAGGTTTCAGTCAGAAGTTTAATTTATTGATTACCATGTATCTAAACTAAAATAGTGTAGGCAACTAGTTTTTGTAATAAAATATGATCAATAAAAGTGCTGAGGAGTCATCATCAGAAGATATGTAAACAATATTGTCTTCTGTGAAGAAAACGTTTGAAAATTTCACAGTAGCACTCAGGAGTCAGGAGGTTGGCGGTGTTACACCCCCGTGCCTCAGAAAGCACGTTAAGCTGTTGGTCCTGCGCATATTCTCTCCCCGGTCGTGTCAGTCTACCGTCCAATCGGATTATGAGAGTGAGGGATACAGAGTGCACCACTATAATTTGTTCTGCGCAACTGGCTAGTCTTCGTTGAGACTGGCCGCCGTGGCTGAAATACGGCTAGGAGGGCATCATCATGTTTTTGACAGATACTAGCTGTTTTTCCATCATCATTATCATCACCATCAAGATGTCCACAACCTCCGCTAAACGACGCCTCGAATAGCGAATCGTCCAACCATTTTAGTAAATAAAGAAATAAAATAATAAATAATGCTGGACAACTCACACAGCATTATCTAGCCCCAAGCTAAGCAAAGCTTGTGCTATGGGTACTAGGTAACTGATATACTTAATACAATACACACAATACATAGAAAACACCCAGACCAACGGAACATTATTTCTGCAAATCGTACACAAATTTGTTCCGAATCATATTTTAACCTAAATGAATTTATAAATTCAAAAAGTAATATTAACACTCATTCATCAGGATAAGAAATTAATTATCCAAGTTTATATTGTTTTAAAACTATCAAACATGTCCTCCATTTTAACCGCGCCAGCGCCGATGCTCGTTGTCCTATTACCCATTTTCCCGTGGGAATGAAGCATTTTCCCGCGGTAAAAAGTAGCCTATGTTTATCAGGATTAATGTAGGCTTCTAATGGTAAAATAATTTTTTTAATCGGTCCAGTAGTTTCGAAGCCTATTCAATACAAACAAACAATCAAATCTTTTCTCTTTATAATATTAGTATAGATATTTAACAACTACAATCATACCATTCTATTATTTGTTGTATGTACATAGGTTACAAGCAAGGTCATATTTTTTTGTGATGTTCTATTATTCCTTGTCATGTGTTTCGTGTACCTAATAAACTAAAATAAATAATTTTTAACACTTCTTCCGCGCTCACCGATCCGCCTGCCAAGCGTGGTGACTATGTCAAACCCACTTATGGGAAAGGCACGTCCAGCAGTTATATATGTGATGAAGAGGATGTGGAACGCAAAAATTGGTAGGAAAATCCCTATCACATCAAACCGTGAAATCTTCAAAGCCTCTGAAAATAAATAAAACCTTAATACCTCATCAAAGCCGTGATTAAGAGGTCGCGAAACCGGATCACAGATCCGAGGCGCCAAATTAAAGAAGCTAACGAAATAAGATAAACTGACAAGTGTGAGTCACTCTCTGGTATCAGGGTTCTATATTCAAATTACAAAAGATAATAGACACACGAAAGTTATCTTTAGATGGTTGCCTTAGATTCTGCGGGTGTTTTTATCTATGGCTTCTTTTAGGTAGCTATGGTTAATTTGACACGCTAAAAACAATCAATCAATAAGCTTTTCTTAAACTGTTTGGCGAAGAAGAATATTCAGAAGTGAACTTATGTAGTATGTTTCTGGTGAGGATACTAAAATCACTTTTTTTTTATTTTAATGACTCCTGTTACGAAAACGATGTCTGCCAATTTCGATATACTTATCAAACGTTTATTTTTTAATGAAATTTTCTATGGCTTCTTGCGTAGAAAGAGATATGCTCGACACAGACAGACAGCTGGACCCATCCACCAAAGATTCCCTATTTCCTGAGCTACGCATCCCTAAAAATCAAATCAGCAATAACAAAGCGAAATAAGATTCCCCTAAGTTCCCCATTTCAGCGAAAAAACGAAACAGCCAAAATGAAAAGCGAATATTGGAGCAACAAAATATAAAAACTCAACTTCGTTTTAATTAGATTCTTTCCCTGTTTTCTATTTTTTTGTTTATTCGCCTTCTCACCTCTTGTAATTCCTATAACGGTTGCTTAATGAGAAAAGTTTAAAGTGGCCAGACGGGGAGATAAGATCTTTAAAGCTAATACAATAGTTATTGAACATTCTTTGAATATTAAGTGTGAGTAGGTTACTTTGAAGGTCGTCTCTTTTGACTTGCTGAGACCGTTTTACTGGAGGCTTACTTTACAGCCAAAGCTAGGTTAGGTCTAAGGGCTCAAAGCTAGACCAGTTAGCTTAACCTAGGGATTTTTGCCTTTGCAGATCAAAAGGGCCACCCTTTGTGGAATTATCATTAACTTTTTGGAAGCTATATAAAAACAATAATTCAATTCTAGAAATAGTTTTATGTAACGAATTCGAGAAAAAGACGACCTATGTTGCGCGATGGGTGAAGCTCCGCCTGCGACGCAGGAGATTGTGGGTTCGATTTTTATTTATTCTATATAGAAAATACCCAGAACACCCGGAACAAATATTGCAGATTACAAAAACATTTGTCCCAAGGCGGAAATCGAACCCGAAAAAAGCAATGCTTAGGTGTAGCTATCCGTAATGTCATGGATTCTATATACCTACCAAAGTCGGCCATACAGCGGCGGGTTGTCGCGACAGTTCAGTGTATGAATTTTGCAGGTAGCCGTCAGTAAAGTAGACTCCAATATAATGTAGATTACTTACCAAGGAGATAAAGCAGTGTCTTATGTTACGGGCGTCAGATTGAACCCTTCTCGTATTCAGGATTATAGTAACTCCCTTGCGAAGCATTACCTTTGGAAAATTTAATTGAATACCAGCATACCCGAAGCTTTAAGATGATGCTTTCTTCGAAACTCAGGTATTTCCTAACAAATTTAGGTAGTTAACCCCTCGAGTGTTCAGAAACTTGGGACTTGCAACTTCGTAAACGGCTGCACTGCCAACTAACTCACTTACTACAGTAGTACGGCTGCTTCCATACAAACGTAATTTTGGTCCGGCTGGTTCATCCATCCAACAGCTCCAAGAGATTGACTACAGCTCATGAAGCTCAACCAAGAGGTCCATTCTCCCCTATGGCACCCTGCTTCTATAATCACCATGGTAGGTAATGCGTTAGTTTGACTGCTATTTGGGTTCTGTTTGCTATTTCGGGGGCAGATGAAACGGCAAAAATTAATTTGTGGTGAGAACCTGTGGTGTGAAACAGCGCTACACCGCAGGAACGGATTTTCGACAGTTCTCAATGCTTGTTAGTCAAGGTATGGTGCTATGGTGCTCATTGTGGGAATCATAATTTCAAGCAGTGTCACCTTAAGTTACCTTTTCCTACACAAATTTTACAGAATAGTATTTGTCTATAAAACCCATTTTTTTGTAACATTGTGAATTCGCTAAGTACCTACTTTATGTTTTCATTATAATGTATACCCATACTCATTTATTCGCCGTAGGAGCACAAGGTACACTTGGAAATGTCAGTTTTACTATACTTATGGTTACAGTATGTGGTGCTTAAATGATAGGTCAAAGCCCTAAAACAGACAAGACAGAAAATAAACAATGAACTTAGAAATATAGGTAAATACAAAAATAGGTAAAAGGAATAATTACAAAATCACGGTGCTGCTGTAACTCTACGGCTTTAGTAAGTTTTTTGTAAAACAAATTTGGTCGTTATTACGTCTGTAGGTAAAGAGCATCAACAGCCCCCCGCTGCTAGCGAGTCGGTTTCACCGCGCGATAAATCAAAAGTTTAGCAATTAGCACCTAACTATTGTTTTAGAGATTTGCTATGAATCTGTAAACTGGGTTGTGTTCTTGTGGTTACTGAACTGTTATTGTATCATTCTGGTGATTTGGTATAATGGTTTTGTTACGAGTTGTTCTATACTGCAACAAAAGAGTTATTTGTTCAACATTATAGCAAAAAGATTTTTTGTTGAACGTGCCGATATTAAATCCAGAGCTAGCGACGCAATATAGTCACGAGAGTCAGCGAGTGGCTCTATAGTAGACTACTGAGCTAGCGAAGGATTTAAAAGGCACAAAACAAAAAAACATTTTCTTTTGAGTTAAACAATACTTTTTACCTCAACTAGCAAGAAAATATATTTTATAATAGTAAAAGAAGACTGATGACAGAAACTCATTTCAGTCAACAACCAATAAGGGTTCCAATGCCAATACCTTATAATAACTATTCGCGGGTTTTTATTTCGCTTATTTACCGATTTCTCCCGACGTTTCAACTGGTTTACACATTATCGTGTTCACGGGATGACTCACCACAAGTGTGTAAACCTGTACAAACAGCGACACGAGGAGCTTTCATAACGCCCGGTTAAAAGCTCGGTGCAATCGGCCCCCAACAGTCATGAGCAGTCATTAGGAAAGCACACAAACCGTCAAACTTACTGCAACCTCCAGGCTAACGCTAGAATATGTTTAGACTGGCCGTGTTTGAACTAGTCTAGGTAACATAACATAGTTACATAACATAGTTACCTAGTGAATAAGCAAGCAGGGGCTTTATTTAGTTTGTATCTATGCAGGCTGGAATTTTTGGACGGGGCAGTAAGGGTAGGTACCTTAACCGTTGAAGCTACATGAAAATGGTCTGAGGAAACTACCCATCCTTTTTAGAAAAAATATTCTCCCATTCACAGATTTTCAAATAAATTACAGATTTCGAGAAAATGGGCGTTATTCACAAAAACTTTGTTTTACTTTCACACACACATATTTTCTAAAGAAAGATACACTTACCTGTAGAAAAACAAACACTGGTAGGTAATTCCCTCTAAGATAGATTTTCAAAGCACCAGAAATTCATATCAGCTGAAAAATAAGTTAATTTTCCATCTGATACCGGTTATTACTCGACTAATCTGGATAATGGTAGATAATCTGCCGTTTAACGGTTGAGGGAACTAAGCCTCTGTAATTGTTCTTAAGAGTACCAATAGATATATAGATAAGCGCAATAACAGGCTAAGTACTCGGGTTCTTCGCTATTGTGTGTAGCTTAGGGTAGTTATAGTTTACTTAGTGGGGGTCTCTAGTTTTACTTAGTTTTTACTGGGGTGGAAAGTTAGCATTCTGGGGGTTTACTTGGTATTGTGTTCACCAATATGACAGGTTGGTTATTCCTCTGTATAATATTTTTACTGTCTGTAGAATGACTTAAGTCGTCAGAGATATTTTAGGGCCCTTGCGCATTATATTACGACCGGGGTTCTATTCTGCTAAACTAATTGCTTAACTACTACGAAAGTCTATTTGACTATAAAATAAGATCCGTCAAAAGCGAGTGTAAATCGCGCCCCAAGGGTTTCGAACGCAAACTTCCGAGATTCCCTAATCTGTAATGTAAAAAATGTAAAAAATATACCACTACCCCCTGGTAGTGATATATTTTTTACTCTTTTCAAAATGTACGAAACCTACAGAAATTTAAAAACGTTTTTCCAGTTTACAAACCTTTCATTTGATACGCCACTTGACCGTGATGGTCTCTTTTAAAATATTGACATTTCATAATGCACTGAAAATTTTCATTTTCATTATTTTGAATTTCAAGTTAATAGCTGCGCTAAAAACAAGCCCTGAGTTCTTTCAGTCTTTCTTTTCAGTTTGAGTTTAAGTTAATAATTGTAATAATTGTTAGGATACAGTTTCTTAACATTTCTTTCAGAGCCATATGTTTTGCTCCAACTCAAAAAATAACTTGGGTTCAGTCTTCTATTGCAACACCCTAAATGGGTACATATTGTGATCTTAACATAAACTCACCTAATCACTAAACCTGATTGTATGAATGCAATAAATAAAATACTGAAATATTCTACCGGAACGTTGACAGTCTGCCTATCCTTCGATAAATACCTAGGTACCCTTCAGTTGGGAAATCTTCAGTAAAAATTCAACTTCAGCTTTCAAATGCGTTTTTTATTATTGACAATAATAATTCTTCTCCGAAACACTCCTCGAATATTTTTTATTCAGAGAAAGATAAACAGCCTATTATCATCTCGGAGGCTTCAATCCTCGAGTCATTTGCTATTCATTAGCGCAATAAAACGAAAGGCGAGCTCCTAATGATTGCTTACCAGAGATCTAAAGTAATGGATACCGCAAGTCTTTAAGGTCACGTCACGTGTGAAAAAATCGTGTTTTTTACTAATTTCTAAGTTCTACGAGTAGTTTAAATTGAAGATTTTGCGCACATTGTATGCCATTTGCTATGAATCTTTCTATAAGAAACTTTGAATCAATTGTAGTTTTGTCTATCGACATAATGTTGATAATGTTGCAAAAAATTTCATAAAGCGAAAATCGTCTTACGTAATAAATGAATGGCCCCTAATGACAAAAGACTTCAAAATGAAAAGTGATTCGTAGATTGTATTAGCGTGGGTTTATAGGAAATGGCTTACAAACTTCGCATAACTTCTTAAAAACTATATAAATTACTTGTAGAACCTAAAAATATTAAAACCCCATATATTTTTCGAGCGTCACTAACCACCTTAAGGTAGAACTCTTGCCTTACTAGCTTCTCCTCGCGGCTTCGCACACATTTTTTTGGAATAAAAAATTGCATATTTGTTATTCCAGGTCAAAATCTATGTGTGCGAGTTTTAAGCCCGATTCATTCAGTAGTTTTGGCGTTGTCTGCGGCCAAACATATTCACAACGACACAAACTTTCACCTTATATATTAGTAGGATATTTCCATAGTAGGTATTTTTCAATTTTATCGTGGCCAATTATGAAGTGCGTAGCTTGTAAGAATCGACCTCTCGGGATGTGAATGTCGTACGAGTCGACCTAACGAACCTACCAGAGGAAGGAAACATTTGTTATTTATTTATACTGCTATAGAAAGCCTATAAGTATAAGTCTTATTGTAGGTTTGGATCTGTCTTATCCAGTCCTAGCTTGATCTATGATACTGACCCACGGAACAATCAAAAGAAGCGTTTAAAAATATTATTAACAATGTACAAAAGAACGCCATTTGCGATTCATGGTCTACTTTCGTCTGCCAAGATAGTGGTTTCAGATGCTTTTATTTTATGGCCAAGTAGCAGGGCGCACCAACCTTAAGAGACCAGATTTGGGGTGTTGAAGTGTTCCTTAACATCTTATGGACCCCGATGAACCAAACTGATACTGCGATTGCTTTTTAGACGAACTGCGTATGGATTCTTGACGAACAGCTTATTAGACGAAACACGATTTCGACGAATCGGTTTTTGAAAGACCTGGTAACAAATCGGTTTTGTGGTTAATTCCAACTAGGTTACAGAAGCTTTGAACTTGGTGATAAAGAATTGAGCATCTTTGTCAAATAATAGATAGGTACATAATATGTTTCCTAAATTGCCCAGAAGGCAACTAATACGGGTATCTTTTCAAGTTTTCCTAAATAAGCGATTGTGAAAAAACTGTCTGCAAAGTAAATTAACAATTTTTATTGTTTCCGAACATAAAAGGAAATAATTAATTATACCTTCCCTGAATATACAAACTAGGGGATGAATTATATTTTAGTCCTAATTATTTCTGGGAAAACGTTTTAGTGGTTGTTTCAAATTGTTAACTTAATTAATTAGCAAGAAATCTTGAATAATTCTTCCGGTCGGATGGGATGACGATATGCGAAAGACTGCAGGCAGATGCTGAATGCGGCAAGCTGAAGACAGGCTGCTATGGCGATCATTAAGGGAGGCCAGCAGTGGACTAATATATTGACACGACCCTTCTGATAAGAAGTCGTAATACTTCCCAATGGTCCAAAATTACACCAAACGTCCTAAATCCCAAAGAACCCGAAGCTAAGCATTTGATTCGGAACGAGGCAATTCTCTGATCCCATTTTTGTGTCGCTTCGAATTTCCTTGCTAAATAATAGGCTTTATAATAGAAAAAGTTTTTGTTACGATCCGTCTTCGGATTTCCTGTTTTTAGGGATGCCGCTGAAAATATTAATGTATACGGAAAAATATTAATTCTTTGTGTGAACTTAGGAAGTAAAAGAAAAAGCCTTCACTTGTAAACCAGTGATTGTTTATGAGTTGAGAATTTGAAATGATGATGTTAAGATTTATTCTTTTTCCGTTTTGTAATTAAATAAATAAACTAAACCAGTGAAACAATCATATTTTGAAGCCATTTAATAATACATGTGACACAAAAAATTAAAAATCAAATAATATCGCAAAATTTTTCGACATCGACGGGACTTGAACCCGCATCCTTCCGTCAGTACCGGAATGTGCTAACGAACTACACCACGAGTTCAAGTGACGTGGGAGTCGAAAATCTCTGCGACTTCCTACGGATTCTAGCGTCGTTAGCTCCACCTACAGGGGAAACATTGAAGTTTATCCAATCCTGTTCAAAGACTAAAGTTACATTTAGTTCGTTTGACGAAAGGTGTCGCGTTGCTTAATTCTAAGGTGATTTAGAAATTACCCTGAGTGTGGGGTTACGCACTATAATAACAAAAAACCTTCCAAAAAATCATGTTTTGAAATTGAATAATTTTATTTTCTTTGTCCCGAGTAATCGCTTCAACTCAATCAAATAAAGGTTATTCAAAGCCGTAAACAGTGAAGACATAAAAGTGCCAACCCTACTCAGGTTAGATTCATAAAAATTTCACTCAAAATCAAAAGGAAAATTCCCACTTAGACATTTTTCGATATTGGGGAACGTTTTGTTGCAACTTTTAATTATTATCCGGTTGACTCGTCCCGGCTATTTTTAACAATGTGACAAAAAAAACTTGTACTTTATTAGGAAATATCTTACCGTAGACCTCGATAATAAGGCCTTGGCCACTTGACCACTACGCGTTATGTGTTATGTTATGACGGATGTTACAAATGTGTATGCGGGACACATATGTAACAGTATGCAACACGTCTACAGTGGTCTTAAAATATTAGCAACGTTTTTAGAAAACGAGACTATTATAGGGAAGGGTCATTATAATCCCAAGATTCTGCCTTAGGACAAATATTTGTACGATCTGCTAATATTTGTTCCGGGTGTTCTGGGTATTTTTAGGGTTTCGTTTCGAGATCGAAGATGGTTTCGAAACCCTCACCTCAATTTAAATTAATAATATATTTCGTGCGCTTTGTCTGTCCTTTTTTCCCTCCTTATTAACTCAGCAACCACTGCAGCTATCTACTTGAAATTTAAATTAATAATATATTTCGTGCGCTTGTACAGATTTAAAGAAAAATTAATGAAAATAAATGAAAAATTAATATGAATATTTTCCATACAAATTGTGATGCCGAAATTTTAAAAGATACCTACGGGGTCATATGGGGTATCAAATAAAAGGTGTTTGTACATTTCAAAACAGTTTTGAAATTTACTGTTAGTTTCATACTTTTTGAAATATTTAGAAAAAAGTCGAAAAATTTACCATTACCCACTTTAACCGAAGCATGCAGAGAGATCCATCTGAAATGTAGGTTGGTACCTACCATTTTTAGGTAATATTTAAATTGCGAAGTCTCTTATCGGTACTTTTGGTACATATTTTTTGACAAACGTTCGAAACCCTCGGCGCGCGAGTTACACTCGCACTTGACGGATCTTGTTTATGTATGTAGTGTATTGTATTAGGTATATCAGTTATCTAGTACCCATAACACAAGCTCTGCTTAGCTTGGGGATAGATGATACTGTGTGGTTTTGTCCAGAATTACTTAATTATTACCCCCTATCTAAAACTCCTACCCTGCGGTTCGTAAAAGCTATTCGTAATAACTGCAGAACAGATTTAATCCATTTAGCTATCCTCATTACGTAGTCATTACGCTCCGACACGGCTTTGCGTTAATTCAACGTTATACTTGCGCGATACCTTCGGAAGGTATGTTTTGAAGATTTGTTCGTCGGTAGTCAAACTCACTACCGTAGGAAAAACTTATAATAATTCTGAACTCTCACACAGCACCATCTGGACCCAAAACAAACAGAGCTTCTGTTTTAGGGAACCAGAGGACTGGTAGGTAGTTTTACTATTTAAAAAACGTCATGTGCGAGTCCGACTCCTGCACTAAGGGTGCCGTATATTATGACAAGGTCTTTTCTTGCCAAATATCATGACTCTAGGTCAACGGGAAGTAACTACTTACTCGGTATATTTTGATTCAATGAGGGTATCACTTTTTTTTTGTTAATAGACTACAAATTTACAGTTTTCGAATTTTTTCCTTTACTTGTGCTAAAATACCTTGCTTATTGCCAAATTTCATGAATCTAGGTCTACGGGAAGTACCCTATAGGTTTGTGTGCATGTGATTCCCTTGGAAATTACAAAACTTAACTTTTGATTGCGATGACCTAGAAGTTTTATTAATATCGCGGCTTCAAGAGGCTACGGACTTGAGTATTTGATGTTAATTTCAACTCGATGCCTTCACACGTTCCTGAGAAAAGGGCGTTGACAGACGGACAGACAGACAGACAGATGGACAACAAAGTCATATAAAAGATATTTTTTTTTCTTTTTGAGGTAATCCTAAAGATGGATTTCCTTCTGTGAATTTTCAACTCCTATGCGATCACCAAGCGCCATATGCCAAGCGTGGTGATGATGGCACAACCACCCTTGGCATATTCAGCCGTGGGCATGTGTGCTGATGAGAACAGGAATTAAAGTTATGTGAATCTTTTCTAAACTGTGCTCAATCACATTTCTTAAATAATAATAATTAGCCGATATCTCAGAAAATTACATTTTTCCGGTAATGTATTAACCTAAATAATTTGTTTTCGCTATCTCTATGTACAATCTCTACTGAAGTATGAGTATTCATATTGATGTTTTCTTTTGCATGCTGTGTCGGCCTGTAAGAGGTCGGTGCACTTAACATTTATTTTCAAGTTTTTTTAAGAATCTACCTGGTAAGTTTTATTGTACTCGCCATACTGTTTAAATAAATAAAATAAAATAAATAAACTGTTTAAATAATCTATCCTTATTACCCTGTTAGTTTTCGTCATCAGGCTTCCCAGAGGAGCTTCCGGAGCTCGACCTTCAGCAATGAAGAATACGAAGAAGAAGTCTCCAAGGGTCGCAATTTCTTTTGACTTGCCGGGAGACACTCGAAGTCATTATGAGATTAATCACAAGTTTATTTTAGAAATGCAAGCAGGGGGAAAACTGGACTTCAAAAATTCATTCCAGTTTTTCCCTTAAAGGGGGATTTGTCAAGGGGGAAAACTGGAATAACCCATCCATAAGATAGATCAGAGTTTCGTAATTAGCATGTGTGTTGGTTTAAGTATATAGTAGGAATGCGCCGCGCACCGAAGCGCGAAGCAGTGGTCTGATGTGGTAAATGGAAACTAAATAGAAATGGTTATAATTACCCAAAACTTTTTCTTTATATGAACACTAAGAAACGTATGAACAGTATGTTTTCTTACAAAATGGTTTCCATAATGTGCCAATTTCCATTCTTTGCAGGCGAATAGGTGAATTCAAAATGAGTGTATTCAAACTTCAATTCACCACTCTGAAACTTCTGACGTATCAATGAGTCCTGTGAGGTCTTCCTCCTCACCTCAACCTCAACAGCCTGTATTGGTCCACTGCTGGACGCCTCCCCCTGATAAGCGCCTTATTGGCTTTTATCACATGGGGGTAATGCCCATAATCCCCAAGCTAGGCATGCGGGTTGGGGATCGCAGTTCGGTGGTAGAATAGTTCCGCAGGAGGCGCTGCTGCCCGCCCCCGGTGGATATCCCTTAGTCGCCTCTAACGACACCAGTGGGAAGAGTTGGGGTGGTGCAAATTCTAAGCCAGCGCCACACAGTTCTTGGTCTTCCTACTAATATTAAAAAGCCGAAAGTTTGTGAAATCTGAATTTATATTATCTATGACCTCCATACGTTCAGTATACATTATGAAGATGATTTGACGAATGTTTAGAGAAAATCGTAACTTAGACAATAAGCTAATTTTTATACCGAAAATACGCGTGCAAAGCCGCGGGTAGAAGCTGGTAAGGAAAAAAGCAGTTTGAGTTTTTCTTATTGTACCTACTTTTTCTTTTTTGAATTCGAATTCATAGTACCTATAGTTTATGAACATATTTAATTCTGTTCAAATGGAGTCCTTGCAGCGCGGATATACCATCCTTCTATAAATGCTATCATAAACGTCGCATCTACTAACATACAAATTGTTACTCTCAACTTAACTCTCTAGAACAAAGTTTTTGTGGTAAACTCGATAAACTACAGCGAGGCGTGTGCGTAGCAAGATGTAGCTCGTAGCATCCGTAGGAAGTGGCGTAGAACGTCGCAAGTGGCGTAGCATTCGTAGCACACTTGCTACGCCACGACGTAGCAAGTAGCAAACACGTTCAACTTTTACCAACTTATTTACCGCTTCTATGACTTTCGTCTGTTTAAACTACGAAATAAGTTTACCACGAGATTTGAAGTAATATGAGTTTGTATACCGTCTATTTATTTTTTTAAAGCAATAATTTCTTATTTTTCTGCACCGATTTAATCACTTGGCTGATGTAGTCATCAGCCAAAAGATTAATGAAAACTAGCTAGAATCGGCTGATAAATGCAATATAAAGCTTGGGCGCTAGGCATAAAGAAACTAGAAATAAGTAACCTTAAGTAATCGCATCATAGGTTTAAGTTTTTAATGAGAATGAATTATTTAAACCGATCAATACTCAAAATCTAGATTCAACTCATTTATTCAAACACACATATATTGACACATAAATTTGTACATTAGGAAAAGTACACATAATGCCCTAATTAGCCGTAGCATTAGATTTATATATTTCTAGTTCACCAGCCGTTAAAAGTCACACAGGACATGCAGAATGACTGAAATTTGAAATTTCGCTTTGACAATACTAGTTGGTATTTCAGAGTCCAAATTCAGAGCTATAATATCCTTGAATAGCAAAGAAACAAAGGTCCAGGGGGCCTAATTCCACAAAATTAATCGCTTCATCATAAGAATGGTATCGTTGCAGATTGACACATTTTGGGATTTTACTGTGATGAAAGAAACTACACATACAGGGACGGGTGTCAAAAGTGTTAAGAGGGCTTATTGCGCGCCATTTTGTGAAAAGGATAGGCATAGGATTTCGCGTTCGTAGGGACAGGACTTAAGTTTTTGGAACGGCGTAAGCGGAAAACTGATGTTTTTGCTTATTTACAAGAAAACTACACAATTAATAAAGAAACTGTATAAAAGAACCAAAGAATTAGTAATGACCTACAAAGCGAAATAAAAATCTTTTGACCGCAGGGTTTAAGAGATCTCGGCCAAATTAGGTGCAAAACAATGCTCTTTCATGATTTTTTTAAGTGTAATTTTTTTTCGCAGTCGTGTTTTTACAATTAACGCATTCACTGCCCAGTCTCGGTGGTGGGACCCGTAGGGGCGCTTTACCCGACTGAAGGAATACACATGTGTGTTCCTTGCACATGACAAACACACATGTGTTCCTTCAGTCGGGTAAAGCGACGGCGATTCATCAGGCATCATCAACCATGAAGGTGTTGAGGAACCGAAGAAAAAACAGATTTATGTTATTCTTGTTTTTTTACCACGGGTACTAGTATAGTATTACAATATCTGTGCCACGGGGATCCCGTGAGTACTAAGATCTAGGCCTAACAACCAAACCCGCTAGGTTCGCCCCTTGAGGTTCAAACCATTCTATCAATATCTCCGTGCAAATATCAACGCACGAACTATCTAGAGTTTCTTTCATCGACTATACCATTGTCATAGTAAAGCGATTGGCTACCAGAATTCGGCCCTTTAGCACTAACAGCATTACCTATCAGCATATTATGTAAAACATTGTGTGTCAGATCCCAACTTCAACGTTGTCCGCCTCCGTCAAAGCAATGCGAAATCCGAAGGAATGTCACAGCACATACTTGCCGGAAGAATGTTGCTGCCACATATTTCATAAAGCACTGCCCACTGTCCGCGTTTGTAGTGATGGGGTTGGTTGTTCTAAGTTTACTCCGAAGTTAATGTTTAGTTCGAAATGTATGTACTTGTTTGAATGTTGTTTTAAAACTGTAAATATGACGTTACCAAGTGTTCCAATGTGTGTTCCTATGTTTTTTAATAAATGACCTGAACTGAATTGATGAAGATGTAAGAGTTAAGAGTTAGATGTAATAGTCAACATGGATTCACTACAAAGCCGACGCACGATTGGATATCAAATGTTGTTGTTTAAAATCATAAGGAACTCGGTTGACTCACCGTATATTAGCTTTGTCTGTAATAAACACAGAACAAAGTTTCACAGAACATTACCGAAATACCTAGTTACAAAAATCAATAATGTATTCATTCTACATGTTTTAAATAGTACAGGTTTTAACAGTTAATTCATGCAGAACGTAAATATAAATAATGTTGGACAATTCACACAGCATTATTTAACCCCAAGCTAAGGTGAGCTTGTGTTATTGGTACTAAATAACTGATTATACTTAATATGTACAATATTTATACAATATTTATATTGTTATACAAAGAAAACATTCAGAATATACGATAGTGTAAGAGCAGGCTTACAAAATACTTATTCGAGGATCAATTTATACATATTATAAATCATTTCGTAAAATCATTGTGCATCTCGTAATATTCTTTCATATTATCTTTTTTTTTACCTTTTGAGATTAACCATTTTCTTTCTTGATATTTAAAACTAGTAGTACTATTTATCATTTACGAAGTAACTTAAATTTTCGGACTCCGAATTTTCTAAGCAACAACATCCCCAGGCTTATACGGTGAACTGAGCATGGGAAATGTTTTAAATATTTAAAACATTAATTGAAACTGAACTGAACCATCGTTGGCTTCTGCAATCGTGTTACATCATAATTTTGAAACAAACTATAAAATTACATACAAAATACTACAAAAACAAAAATTATTAAAAGGTTTGCTGTAAGAAAACCTTTGTAAGGTTAAGCTCGCCTTTGTACATGTCCTTTAAATTGTTTTGTGTATTGTTTTATCTGTGTACAATAAAGTTTTCAAGATTTTTACATGTGGACGTATTTGAGAATATTGATAAACGAAAACGGAACTGAGAATATTAAAAATGTGACTCAGAACTGCGTTTCGGGTTATTTTATCAAAATTTACGGCTTTTTGGGTTAAAGACACCACTGTTGTTATAGTGTTCGAAAATCTAATCTGTTTATAAAACCTGAAAAGTTATTTTCAAAATAATGGCCTATTTTACCTGGCTTACCTCTTAAGCGTATTTCGGAAATTCGAAATTCAATTTAAAATCCCTCCAACTCTATTCAAATCAAAGAGAATGATAATTTAAATGGCTCAAATCACAAAGATCAAATGAAACAGTATCATGAAAAGATACTTTGCAAATTCAAAGGATATTTCCTTTTCTGCTGTTAACAAGCTGTGTTAAGAATGAGAAATGGCTGCATAAAGAAGACCATTTTAATAATGTTTTGAACATTAAAACTGGCGCTTAAAACGCCCATTTCCACTAGATATGAAAACGTTATAAAGACATAAGCGCGCACTGAGCTCCATTGAGTAGGCTTTTTGTACGAACGGCCTGAATTGTAGAACCAATCTAAGGATAAACCATTCTAAAAATACACGCCCATTCCACTAAACGTCATAAAATACGCGTGCATTTTTGTAATGGTTTATCTTTACCTAAATACTTGATATTATTTAAATTTTACCAACAAACAATTAATTTTATACGCAATGAGTGTGTCTCAAGTTCTCGGACATACTTTGAGTAAATTGAGTTAGTTGTAAATATAGTTCAAACACTAGCCATAACAAAAAGGTAAAATATAGTTAATGTAAGGTGTGTAACCTTATATTTTATCTTTTTGTATTTTTTTTTGTTTTAAAAACGTTACAAAACATTTTAATAGTTTTAAGTAGATATACATGGTTTTTATAAGATGGCATAACAAAGTATTTCTATACACCAACCAAACTCGATATAGAATATTTTGTAAACAAACCGCCCAAACTTAACCTGAAATTCACTCTATTGCCGCTTCTTTTTATACGTTACTTGTCGATTTGAGTTCCATATATAAATATTGTTCACAAATAATATCTGAAAGTCGACGCCATCAAATATTTTTTAGTTATTTGCTTCATGGTTTATTTACAAACTTTCTACATCGAGTTTGACTAGAGTCATATTCTCAAAGCTTCCATACGGCAGGTACCAAACATCACATAGTCAAAATAGTGACTATATCCAACCAACTAGGTTGACTATAACCCAATCAAGTTGTAACCATCAACTTAGTGTCCGACCAGATCGTGTGATCTACTCCTATTGAGTTCACGATCCAACCAAATCGTGTAATCTGTAACGCGAGCATGTGACACACTCGTTCGTAATTATCTTGGACTGCCGCCAGCGTTACCGAATAGAGATACGGCAGCTTCATTATAGGAGCCCGACCTAAAATCTAAATTACACTCCTTGAGTCAGCTTCAATTTAAAGTATCTTAAAGCGCTTGGAGATTTCACCGTGTGCTGGAAAACAGGCTTAAGGTTTTAGTCATCGCGGTGCTCTTGTGTTTCTTTATATTGGAAAATATGATGGTGGATTTTTGAACACCTATATCTGATGGATTATTCCAGTTTTCTCCCTTGAATTCCTCCTTGAGGATTTTACTTAAGGGGGAAAACTGTAATTCATTTTTTAGATGTCCAGTTTTCCCCCTTGACAGATCTCCCTTGATTTTGATTTTTCCAGTTTTCCCCTTGAAATTTCCTCTTGAAAACTGGAATAACCCTATCTGATTTATTTCAGATTTTTAGTTAGGATGTTGTAAATGTTACTAATGCCTATTAGACAAGAATGACACACAATGAATGAATCAACGACATGAAATATTAATGAAATGAATGAATGACATGATACAATCTTCCCCCCTGAAACTCCTAGGTATATCAAGAATGCGTAATCTGAGCACCACCGAGTCCATTTAACGAAAGTATCGACACATGATCGTAGCGTCTCCTTTTTGTATGGGATTTGCGTAGTTCCCTGTACGCACTATAGAGGCGCTGTACCAAAACCTATGGAAAAATCAGTGGCTTAGTGGCGGCCACTATCAGTCACCATCAGTCGCCGCCACTTAGCCGCTGCTTTTGGCTGAATTCCGTTCATTTCCGTCGAGAGCTTGCAGGGGTCGCTCTTCTATTTCAGAGATAAAGACATTTACATCGAAATCCGCCGACATCGTGACGAGCGTTCGAGTGCGTGCTTGCAATCCCCAACAACCTGGCCCACGTGGGGGCGTGGGCGCCGGAAAGACGCCGGCTACTGTGGCCGAGTATGCGCGCGATGCGAGCGACAAATCTCGTCCACAAGAAGCGAGCTCGGGCGACTCCCGCACCTTGTCGCCCGAGCACGGCCACCCGAACGTTCGGCTTGCACCGATACCTTACAAAATGTATGAAAAAACTCGTCAGCAACTTGTGGTTGCGTTTAGTGGCTGCGACTAGTGGCTCAATGTGCGGTAGCTCTAAGCCAAAATTTTAATCACAGTTTGTTTGCTGTGGCGTAAGATTAATGTGCGCAAAGGGGTCGATTTTTATGGCACGACCGCCACGGCTGGCGTATTTGAAATTATCACTGTAAATCGGTCACAAACAGAAATGTAATTTCGTTACCGCTCAATAGATACGTTACGTTCAAGTAAAAATACACAATTCTAGGAAAACGCCCTAACAAAATCCATCATTCTCCTGTTCCGATGTAACGCAAAAAGCACACTACAAATAATTCAATGAACAAATTCTTTGGTTTCCTATTCAGGACGGCGCGGCGCTCGCTCTAACGAACCTCGCATTGAGAGTATTGGATATTATACTCGTTCGAGTGCGTAGTAGCTCGAATGGTTCGATGCTTGGTTATCTCATATGTACCTATACCTTTAGGATAGTTTCGTTCAATTTAAATTTCATTTTTATTAGTCACAATAAATAAATTACAGATTATTTTATCTAATCCGTCATATATGGCACACAACTTATAACAATAGAAATGTAAGAAATTAAATAACATCGCAAAAATTTACGACTTCGGCGGGACTCGAACCCGCATCCTTCCGTAAGTACCGGAATGTGCTAACCAACTACACCACGAGGTCGAGTGATGCTGGAGTCGAACAATAGAAATGTAATATTTTCTGGTAGAAATTTAAATTCCTAAAATACACTACAAATAATAATATTTTACTAAAATCTAAATAAAATTAATAATAATCATGTCCTCCTAACCGAATTTTGACACCGGCGGCCAGTCACACCGGAGACTAGCCAGATGCGCAGGACATATTACAGTAACAAGTGTGCGCGCAAACACAGGTGCACTCTCTATTCTCTCACTCTCATAATCCCATGAGACGGCAGACCGACACGACCGGGGAGAAGTCGAGCGCCGGACCAACAACGGCTTAACGTGCTTTCCGAGGCACGGGGGTGAAACACCGCCTTCTTCCTGACTCTGGGCTGCTACTGTGAATTTTCCTTGCTAGGAAAACTCCAATAACAACTATTGGCCCGAGCCGGGAATCGAACCCAGGACCTCATAATCAGCGGTTGAACAATCTGACCGCTAGACCAACGAGGCAGACAATTATGTATAATAGGTGAAGAGTGTAGGTATCGATCAGGTATGGAAGAGAGCCAGCGAATACCTGATCGATGTTAATCGTATGTTTTTACTTGAAAGTTTGTGACTTTGCTTTTTTACAAGGTGTATGTTTTAGTTACATCTTGCAAGCTAGCTTTAAAACACTTTCTCTCAATTTTTACTTACGACTTCCATAATTTGCATGCTAATTCAGTTCTGATGACAATACCTTAAAGAAATAAGCAAATTCTGCAGCCAGGGTTGCCTTCTGATGAGGAAACGCATGGACGTCACATAGATATGAAAATTTGAATATCTTTAACGGTTTTTCATTAGTTAATTCTATTAGTTTAGTCAATTATACACAAGAAATCAAGAAATCTTAGAACAAAATTAACAAATTCCTTTCAAATAAATGAAGATATCTCAGATAAAGAGATCAAAGACCAAAAATAAGAATGGCTAAGCGTGTGTAGGCTGTACCCGGGGGCTGTAATTATCTCAGATTTATTTAATTACCACTTTAAGTCCAAATGAAAGGGGGTGAGATTAGGTTCAGAGGTGTAGCGTAACGAATCCAGTGATATAACTTAGTAAAATCACGGAAGTTAACGAAAGTTGCCAAACAAAAAGTAATTTTTATGAACCCCACTCCATGGTTTTTCTCTCGACGAAAATAAAGGAAATACAAAATAAAGGTAATACAAAATATTCTGAACAAGTTATCCAATACAACGTAAATTATGTAGTGAACGCTCAAAAGTCGTAACCTCTGGCTTCGTCACATTTTCCGCTTTTTTCATAGTTTATATGACTAATATTATTTCAGTATAGAAGTCAAGTCTAGAAGAATATCTTCGCAAAGTTTCAGTCTGAACCATTTAATAGTTTTGGCGTGAAGTCGTTACAAAACATCATACAAACGTAAGAAGCTCCATCCTCTCGCATTTAAATGTTCTCGTTTTCGAGTTATATCACTATTCTTACTGGAATCCAATCAGACTGTGTATTCACTGTATATTTAAAGGGGTTGAAGCTACCAGTTCTCGACTGTACCCTAATCTCGGCCGTGTGGCCCTCGGCAGTAAAAATGTTCAATGTTCAACAATTACGGAAACACACTGTAGTGAACATTAGTGAACACTTCATTTAAGCGGCCCAGAACTTTTTAAGCTGGATTTAAAACCAATAGTCTTTTTACGGGTAAAAACTTAAGTGCCTAAAGCTTAACAGAAGGTTTAAGTAGGCAGTAGCAATGAATTTTTCCGCACAATTAGTTTTTTGTAATCTGTGTGGAAACAGAATGAGTGTCATTGAAAAAAACCAAAGTTTTTTGTTGTATTTTCCGGGAAAATTTGTAAACGTAGTGAGAAAACACATGGCTTTATTAGATTTATAGAGCAGCGTAGCTGTTATCTCAGATGTGCTGATAATTATTCCAACGTGAGAAAACTCAAACCACTTCTTGTTTTTTAATTCTTTTTATTGACTGTACAAACTGATGCCTTCATCATCATCATCATCATCAGCCCATATTAGTCCACTGTTGGACATAGGCCTCCCCTAATGAGCGCCATAGCGCCCTGTCTGAAATGAACTGATGCCTTCGACCAAAGTAAAATAAACCTTTAATAGTCCCTTACATTACAGACTATCTATGAATTAGTTCACGATTTGGGCAGCGCACCAAGCACATGACCCGGTCCCTAATTCCACTAAATCAATCGCTTTAACCATAATAACAATATATAAAAAGGTTTTTTTAAATACTACAAACGTACATTGTTTGCAGTGCAATGGGAAAGACGGGTGCTTTCTATAACAGTTTTTATAACTAAAACAGAAGACAGAGCTGCCCAGACCTTTATTATTTTTTTGTGGTTTCAAAGAAATAAACATTTTCATTTTCAATATTATCGTCTCTGAATTCTCATTTTGACATTTTACCTTTGAAGAAAGAAAGTAGATGGAGGGACGCCTGTCAAAAGTATCAAAATTGAAACCATTCCATCAAGATCTCCCTGTACATAGCACCGCACGCACTATCGAGAATTTCTTTCATTTATGGACGATTTTGCGACTATATGATTGTCATAGTAAATCAATTGATTAGCAGAATTTTGCCCCTGAGCTTTATTAAACCAATGTGTTACGCGACACAGTCATGTGCCTGTAAAATCATCGATAATCGAAATCATACCCTACTTATGCATCAGTAGGTAATGGTCAAGAAAAAGCTTTTCCCTGCGTTAGTTTCGTAATACTCGCCTATTCACTAGCAGCCTAATACTCGCCAGTAAACCGTCTGGTTGTTTAGTTGCCAACTTGTAAAAGCACTGGAATACCGCCACATCGGATACAAAGATTTTACGAGTTTACATAAAAGTGAATAGGTACAAAATATGCTTAGGACTAAAAGCTGCGTTTACTGGAGCTATGAATATGGCCAGTAAAAGCTCAGCGACGCTGAAAAAGCTATTTGGGGGCTTGGATATTAGGTTTTGGGAGTACTAGGGTTTTTGATTGATTGAGAAATTAACTAGGTTTTTAGCCTTGACTTTTCTCTCGTGAACATGGTCAGAGTGGTTAGTATGGGTTTATATTTGCAAAATACCAAAACAGGACAGTTTTCGTTAACTATCTAACGTAACCTGTCAATGTTATCAAAGAAGTACTGCTAAATGGCCCCATTCAAACCTAATCCACTGACGGATTATATTCAACATTTTTTCCCACTCTGTTCCATACCTCGGGTGGATAAAATGCAACGAATCACTCAAAATCATCCAAAAATACAATTGAATTGGCAGAATTCTGACAAATAGTCACAAAAGCCACAAAAAAAAAAGAAAAATGGTGAAGAATTTGAAACTTTTGGAAGCATTCATACAACAAAAGTAGTTCCTTTCTATCCGATAGGGACGCTGCGATGGAGGAAGTGAAAAATTTACTACTTTTCTTTTCGTTAACTTTGCAGAACCCATACTAAGGACTCAAAAATCTGGTTTCTATTTGGAGTGACAGTAAATTACTGTGCTAGATTTTTACGCCTGTCTTGAAAGGTCAGCTTCAAGCGTCCGATTTTTCGCATTTTGAGACTAAATTGAAGACATTTGAAGTCAATAACCAAAGTCGCTGAACAGGGTCAACAACCCAATAACATTTAAAGACAATAATCACCAAAGAAGGATAACCATTCCAAACTGTTTTACCTACAGACATGAATGAAGTTCTAAAAACGGTGCTTAGCTATTTCTTTCATTGACAAATATCAGTTGGGCGTCTTTACGTTGTTTACAACTTATTGTCCAGAATGAGAATAAAAAAATGGAGTCTCTCAATACGTACTCAATATATTTGACGACCTCTGTGGCGCAGCGGGCGAAGGTCCGCCTGTGACGCAGGAGGTTGCGGGTTCGATTCCTGTCTCGGGACAAATGTTTGTGCGATCTGCAGATATTTGTTCAGGGTGTTCTGGATGTTTTCTATGTAGAATAAAAAATATCTATGTAGTGTATTGTATTAAGTTCGTATATCAGGTATCTAGTACCCATAACACACGCTCTGCTTAGTTTGGGGCTAGATAACGCTGTGTGAATTGTCCAGCATTATTTATTATTTTTTTATTTATTGTTATCAACACAATTAGGCTTCATAGGTAAATAACGAATTAAAGTATCACAATGTAAACTCTATTGAGCGTTATAACAAGTGGGAGGCTGACCGAGGAAGCTTTAGGTGAATAGGTACAAGGTAAGTAGTATTCACTTGTCTAGTCCCACACAAAGCACTAACAATTGTTGTTTTACCCTTTTCAAACGAAAATCTATAAATTCTGCCGTAACCAAATTCCCGGGCCCACGTACAAAACCTTCGGAATTGTACAATTGAAAGGACAAGATGGCCGTTTGAAGGCTGAAGGGCCTCTTGGATCTGCAATTGATAATGCTCATTGACAGAACACTTGTCTTTTCCTTCTAACTTCCAAGAAGGGTTTGGCCTCAGATGTTTTGTGAGGAACGTTTTAACGTTCCAATCATTATAAAATCGTTTCGTACAAAGAAGTTTCTCACAGAAGTAGGCCTTTGGTCTGAATTTGATGATACTATGTATGTATGTATGTTTGTATGTATGTATGTATGTATATGTGTATGTTTATTATGTATTTACCTATGTATATAGTTGAGTATTTATTTAAGTTGTTCTTATTTTTATGTATTTATAATATGTATTGTCAATATTTATTATTATATTATATTATGATTGCTTATAATTGGTACACCCTGCCTTTCTTAAAATTCACATAATTCTTTCCATCCAAAGGTTGCCTGGAAGAGATCGCTTCTAAGCGATAAGGCCGCCCATTGTACTTGTGTCTTATTTAATGTCTCTTTTATTGTATTTTTGTTGGTGTACAATAAAGTATTTTTGTATTGTATTGTATTGTACTATTTATTATTTCTTAGCCTATTACAGAGATTAGCTTTCTTCTCTTTTGTCCAGATACACAGCTGCCTATGGAATACCCACGGAATATTCTCATTACTAAAAGACTTCCACTTTTACCAGTCGTATCGCGTGCAAGCATTGACCAGGGTCCCAATTCTGCAAATCAATCGCTTTACTGCGATAATGGTATCGTCACATGAAATATATCGCATAATCCTCAGTTTCTTTACCTTTTACCTACGAGTATACCTACTTTCTTCCATGTTACAGTTGTTGTGTTCCGTTTGTTTGTTTTAAACTGGTCGAAAGAACTGTTATTCCTATCAAAACAAATTTTATTTTAATCTATTCTTTAGTTTTTGTTTTTATAGTGCGTAAGCCTCACACTCTGGCTAATTTCTAAGAAATCAAATAATATCGTAATTTTTTTTGACTTTGACGGGACTTGAATCCGCATCCTTCCCTCAGTACCTATGGGAATGTGCTAACCAACTACACCACTAGATCAAATGACGTAGGAGTTGAAAATCTTTGCGACTTTCTACGTGGTCTTTCGTGGTGTAGTTGGTTAGCACATTCCCGTACTGAGGGAAGGATGAAGGTTCAAGTCTCGTCGAAGCCAAAAAATTTTGCAATATTATTTGATTCTATTCTTTGTAAATACTATTCTGAAAGAAAACTAGCTTCTGCCTATGGCTCGCTGACTTAGAACCTGGATAAAATAAAGCGCACTCGAATAAACAATCAAGACACAGAGTCATCGCTAGTGCGTGCCGCTCATATTAGACTTGTTCTCGAGACTCGAATAATCCGATTCTCAAAGTGGTATACCCTCATTTTGGGGAGCCATGGTTAGCAGGGTGATGATCCATTAAATCATCATCAGCACTCTGTGTCCCCACCTCACCTCAACAGCCTATATTGGTCCAGTGCTGGACGCGGGCCTCCCCATGATAAGCGCCTTATTGACTTTTATCTCATGGGGGTAGTGCCCATAATCCCCACGCTAGGCATGCGGGGATCGCAGTTCGGTGGTAGAATTGTTCTGCAGTGGGCGCTGCTTCTTGCTCCTGGTTGATTTCCCTTAGTCGCCTGTTACAACACCCGCGGGAAGAATTGGGGTTCGGTGGTAGTAAATTCTGAACCGGCACCACACAGCTCTGTGATGTGCTCACAGCTGTGTGTGTGTGCTGATGATACATTATCTGAATGCCCTAAGTTTTCATAGAGTAAATTCCTCCAAGTTTACCACAAAACCCTATAAATAAACCTTGTAGGTAAAAGCTAAAACACTGTTTCTTCTGAACCATGAATATTTAATGCGATATCGTAATATATTACCGCCTCTGGTATATCCCTGACCCCGGCTCCATTCATCATACCAGCTTTGTGGTCCACATGATAAAGGGGTGCACAATTGACTCTGAAAGTTTATTTTTAGGAAAAATCCGTGACCAAGTCAGTTTTATGGAAATGTACTACAGACACATCATCTAGTTTTTAGTGATATGCGCTCAAAAAAAATTTTAATCCGATCGTTACGGATTGTAAAATGGGTTTTAAGCTCGGAATCGGCTCGGATCGGAATCGGACCGTACGCAGCGTAAGAATTTGTTGCTTTGTATTCATTTCTATGGTACAGCGTCCACTGCATCAGCATATCTACCGATACCAGGCATATTGTAAACTAGTTCTGCCCGCGGCTTCGCACGCATTGTTACTATGGAACGTAAGATGATTTCTATCCCACGGGAACTGATTTATGGGATAGAAAGTAGCCTATGTTTGATTCCAGGATTAAAATTACCTGTATGCAACATTTCAGCCCGATCCGTTCAGTAGTTTCGGCGTGAAGAGGTAACAAACATCCATCCATCTAACCATCCATACATACATCCAAACTTTCGCATTTAGATATATATATGTATATGTGACAAAGAAGCTCGGGGCTAGAGGTAGTTATCTTTTGTTGAGTATTAAGTATTTGACAACGATGGCGCAGAAAATCAGACTTAAAAGTTCTGAGATTGCTGGCAGAGTCTGAATGCGGCGAGCTAGAGCCTGTCCCGCAGTGGACTTGCAAAGGTCGATTATGATGACACAGTTTATTTATTTATTTTATTTTAATTTAAAATTTTAGGCAAACTTCGGCTAGAAAAATTACAAAATATGAAATATTGATACAAATACATGAAAATTAGGGCTATTTATGAAGTTTCCAGTGGTAGCAAAAAACATAGATAACATTATATCAGTGGTAATGGACGACTAAAAAAATTTTATTGTACTGATTTGATACACAAAAGAAACCAAAAATGAAAACACATTGCACACATTTAAAAAATAAAGTAAATACTTATTCTAAAGCTAAGTTTAAGTCGAAATGTCCGAAAAGAATTTGTCACATAACAATTGTTTGAGTTTAATGCTAGTTAACCTCTTCGTTGCGAAAACTCACCAATTCCATACAATAACGCAGCACGCGTAGTAGTCCAAAATAGAAATAGTCGATTTTCGCCTTTCCCGCACACTTGTGTTATCAAAGATCATTTCTAAACGGAAAATTAACTCTGAGGCCTTATCACATGCACGTCTCTAAGGGTACAGATACACTGCGACTGGACTTCTCCGAAAACTTATAATTACGGTATAGTACGGAGAAATGAGAATTTCGAGGAAATTGTAATTGCTTGTGAAATTTCCCCGAAGTTGGAAACGCATTCTCGGAAAAGTCGTTTTTTAAACGGTTATTATTTTCTGTATTTAAATAAATAAATAATGCTGGACATTTCACACAGCATTTTCTAGCCCCAAGCTAAGCAGAGATTGTGTTATGGGTACTAGATAACTGATATACATAATATAATACACTACATAGATAGATATTTTTTATTATATGTACGTACATAGAAAAACAACCAGAATACCCTGAACAAATTTCTGCAGATCGTACAAACATTTGTCCCGAGGCGGGAATCGAACCCGCAACCTCCTGCGTCGCAGGCAGACCATCGCCCGCTGCGCCACAGAGGTCGTCATTAAAATTCAATTACTGCGTAAAACTGCCCCTGAGGCAGTTTAATTCATAAAAAAATTCGGCAATTTTTAATAACGATTTATAAGTTTTATTGTACAATGTTTTGACTTTTCCTAGATGATAGAAACTGCTGCCTTAGCTATCTAATACATCCAATAATATGTGATAGTGCACACACCCCATAGTCTAGTATCTCCACATTTAGTTTAGTTTAGCTTGGGGCTGTATCAGGACTATGTAATCTGTGCCTCTTTCACGTAAACTACCAACTGGCCTGGCATAGACAGCTTCATAATATAGGGCTTCGACGGGTCTGCTGGTAACTCACGCGAACTTTACCCTTGAGCAACGATTTTGGCCTCGTTGGTTTAGCGGTCGCTTGTTCAACCGCTGATTATGAGGTCCTAGGTTCGAATCCCGGGACTGGCCAAAAATTGTTATTGGGGTTTTTCTAGCAAGGAAAATTCACAGTAGCAGCCCGGAGTCACGAAGTTGGCGGTGTTACTAATAATTATATTATATGCTAATCATCAAATAATAGAAATAAATTAAAAATGATACTTAAAATTCTTGTTTAAAAATTGTAAAACATACCACGATATGCCGTCAATTCTCGGCTGTAACTCCGAGTACATCCAGTCGCCCCGTGACCACGATCGCTGTAACGCGGTAGAAACGTAGGGGAAATAATAACAAAAGGTACGCGATAAATACCCGATTAAACCATTAACTATACCACGACAGACAATCTCCTCACCGGGTGAGTTAATTGCAGGGTCAGGCTCAACCCAACCCACGTGCATCTCTATAGGCAGCTGTCAAACTCAGGTACTAAGCATCTAGTTACTTGCCTGTAATTTCACCCTCAATACACAATTCAAGCTGAAACAAAAGCAACGTAGATTGACAGCAGACAGGCATGCTAGCAGTCGGCGGTTGTATGTCTCAAACTAGCGCTACTGCCTTTTCTTTCTTATAATTACGTTAATCATAGAAATTTTCAATAGTCCATTTTACAGTTACAATGATACCTACCATGAGCTTTATTTTACAGTTACAATGATACCTACCATGAGCTTTATTTTACAGTTACAATGATACCTACCATGAGCTTTATTTTACAGTTACAATGATACCTACCATGAGCTTTTTTTTAATGCCAATAACATATTTTTCTTTTATTTTCTTTATGCAGAATAACGAAGTTGCTCTTGAGCAACTTCGTTATTCAACCCACCAAGGTGGCCACCGAATTCTGTTTTCGCTTCTCTATCTAACATATACGAAACTAAACTATTTCAGAAGGATAAAAAAATGCTTAGGATAGGTATCGCAAAATGTACATTGGAAATTTGAAAGTTCTTCTGTTTAACGTAATTATAAGTAAAATAGGTGGCGGCGCATACCCGACCCCAATCAGTGCCACCATCTATTTTATCTTATTAAACGGAGATGCGAAGTTGCTCTTTTTGGCCACGATGGTGAGCTATAAGAGCAACTTCGCATCTCTGCCTACACTATACAAAATAAAACTTTTACAGAGGCATTAAAAACAAGCTTATGATAACCCTATCACAAACTGCAAAATCGATTTATGCAAATTCCTTCGTTTAACATAGTAATAAGATAAAATAGGCGGTGGCGCTGATTTGGGTCGGATATGCACCTTAAAGCCATGTTCTCTTTCTGATGATACTTCATTTACAGACTCGTTTCTCCATCACCATTATACCGGTATGAACTTATCTAATAAAAAGGCTTACTAAAGATACTAAATGCTTGCGCAGTGCATCAGCATTGCCATACAGCGGGGCAATGCAGCCAGCAGCGTCTTGGGGACGCTTCCGACTGGTATTGATATGGATCAGTTGAGCTACCTGTAGATTATTTGCAACAGTCTGCAGTTAGCTCAATTGTTTCAATTGTAAATACTTGTTCTTATTTATTTGTATTAAGTATTTGATTGTTATTTTCTTTGTGAATAAAGATTAATTTATGTTTACTATACTCAGATTAAATAATTCTTTTTTTTATTGTCAATAAACCTTCGTTTGACCACAATCTCACCTGATTATAAGTGATGATGTGACCGAAGATGTATCACGATGATAAAAAGCTTAGGACAGGGTTTGCTTTGCTCCAACGCGAAAAATAACAACTAACAAGCTAAAGGTTTCTTTACTTTAGCGTACATATCGAATCGATCGAAATGAAAAACATCCCTTCATTTCATGTTTTCTTTACTTTTACTAAGTTCTTCTTTTATAGTTAAGTTAAGAGAATTTTTGACTATTGACTTTTTCCACGTTTGTAGCTATGGTTCCCATAAACGCCTTGCAAGTAATCTACGTAAGTACATATAAGTACCGAAGTGCCGACAAAGTGTTTTCCTTTTACCGTAACCAGTTACGAACTTGTGGTTTCGTACGCGGCCGAAGGGAAACGAAGACGCATAAAACTACATTCGTGGATGTCAAAGGATGATAAAGTTTCATCAGAGTCAGGGTTTTTCGGAGGCTGCTTTATCGAATCTTCGAATTAAAATAATTAGAGGAGTAACTTGGAAGCCATTGTACTAAGATTGTGTTACCTGCATTAGGTGCGAAACCTTGTTAGCTTAGAAAGCTCTAAAAGCTAACATAGTTGTTATTTTCAATAATGGAAAACGGCAAAAGTAAACACGTTCCCTGTGCAGCCAAGATTATTAAATTAACCCCCTACTTGCAAACGCACTTTTGATGGTGGCATCCTGGCAACCCTAAATGAAGTCCTCCGGTTTGTCAATTATTTTTTTGGCTATACTTGTATGCCGAAAGAGTGAATAAGAATAAGAATAAAGAATAATCATAAAATAAATTTATTTGTGCAGTCAGACTTACAACATTTCTACAGTTTAGAACAAAACAAAAAAACTTATAAATGTAAGCCCGAAGGCACAAAATGGCTTCTGCCTCAGCATGGGTTGGTTGCTAGCAAGCTAGTAACCAACGCTGGTCTTCCGTCAGAGCCATTTTTTTTGCGACACGGATAATCTATTCACTAATTAAAAAAACTAAATACAATTTAAAAACAAATAAACTACATTTTGAAAACCAAGAGTTAATTCTGAGTGTATAAGCTGACGCGTGTACATGTTTACAAGTATTTGAACTTGTTAGCTCATTCATGCCCCATATCCCACATATGGGGCATGAGATCATGTGTGATCATGCACGAGTTTAGATAATTGAAATTACTTATATTTTAAAAATATTTTTTTTTTACAATTTATGAGTTTTAAGCGTAAGACTAATGTATGCTGCTTAACCAGTCAAATAATGCGTGCCGTTCTTTTGTTGTTCAGCTTTTTATACCCTTCGACAAGAATCCCGAAGAACGCGTTGTTTGTTATCGTTATTTAAACTACCTTTTGTCTATCGACCCAAGGAGCCCCATAACTGGTGTTTGGGTTTACGTTGATGTGGGTTGGGTGATCTTGACTCACGTACGGTGAGAACCCCATACGGGGACGTGTTAAATGGTATAACTATTCAAATTCTGATAAGGTCGTTTTATTTTGCATTGACCCATACTGCCGAAATTCCAAAAACTGAAATGGTAGGTGTCAAACTAGCATAAAATACCAACGTAAAAATCCAAAAGAGAAAAAATCTTAGTCATATCAAATCAAATCAATCAAATCAAAAACTCTTTATTTCCATAAATACAATAAATGTACACTTAGAAAAGGTCAAATCATAAAACTAAACACTGACACGGAAATAAAGTGATATTTTTGATTTCTGTCACTTCGGTATGTAGACTAAAGTAAAGAAGCGACGAAGAAACCTTTAGCCTGTTAGTTGTTATTTTTCGAGCTGGAGCAAAACTCGTCCCAAGCTTTTTTATCCTCTAGATAATCTGATATTTTGTAGTAAGCCTTTTTACAAAGGATATGTTTGACTATTTGTTTGAATTTATTTATTGATAATTTTTGCAACTCATTTGGAGTTTTGTTGTAGAAGCGTATACATTGCCCTTTAAAAGATACATTTATCTTGTGTAGCCTAGTTGTGGGCACAGCGAGTTTATTCTTATTTCTAGTATTTATATTATGTGTGTCGCTATTTTTAGGGAATACATTGATATTTCTATGAGTGTACAACAAGTTTTCATAAATATATTGACATGGTACTGTCATTATGTTTATTTCTTTGAATTTATCACGCAGGGATTCTCTGGGACCCATGTTATAGATTGCACGAACAGCTCTTTTCTGCAGCACAAATACGGTGTTAATATCTGCAGCGTTCCCCCACAGCAGTATGCCATAAGACATAACACTATGGAAGTAGCTGAAATAGACTAGTCTAGAAGTATCAACGTCTGTAAGATGACGGATTTTTTTGACTGCATACGCTGCAGAACTAAGTCTTTTCGATAGCTTATCTATGTGTGGGCCCCATTGAAGTTTACTATCTAAGGTTATTCCTAAGAATACTGTACTGTTTACAATTTCTAACGTTTCTCCTTTTACGTTTACATCAATCTTAACGTGTTTTACATTAGGTAGAGCAAATTTTATACATTTCGTTTTACTTTCATTAAGCAAGAGATTATTGACACTAAACCAGTGTACTACTTTTGAGATTGCATTATTCACATCGTCAAATTTTATATTTTGTCGTTTCATTTTAAAAATTAATGAAGTATCGTCAGCAAACAATACAATCTCATGATTATTCTTTACTAGGTGAGGCAGGTCGTTAATATAAACTAAAAAAAGGAAAGGACCGAGGATAGAACCCTGCGGTACACCCATTGTAACTACAGACCCCGAAGACCGTTTCCCATTAATGTCAACTCTTTGTATCCTATCACTCAAGTAAGATGTAAGAAGATCCAAAGAGGTGTCTCTTATTCCATAGTGATGTAGTTTCCTGATTAATGTTTCATGGTGTACGCAATCGAATGCTTTTGACAAGTCGCAAAAAACGCCTAAAGCATCTTGCGACTTCTCCCAAGCATCAAAAATATGCGATACTAACTCTACACCGGCATCAGTAGTTGACCTACCCCGAGTAAACCCGAATTGCTTACCATGTAGCAGGTCATTGCCATTGAAATGCCTGAGCAATTGATGTAAGATTAGTTTTTCAAAAACTTTGCTGAATGTAGGCAGTACTGATATTGGTCTAAAGTTAGTGGGGTCAGACCTACTACCCGATTTAAACAGTGGAATTATTTTACTACATTTCATTAGATCAGGAAATACGCCACAATCAATACATTCATTGAATATAAAAGCTAGATCTGGTGCAATCGTATCAATTAAAGGTTTAATAATTCTAACGGAAATGCCCCAGAGATCTGCAGTTTTCTTTATATTTAAAAGTTGAAAGGCTTTTTTAATATCTTTTTCATTGACATAGTTGAAATTAAGTTTATTTTCGCATTTAGGTACATTTTCTATAAGTAAGGACTCAGCGATTAATTGAGAAGAGTTTAGACACTTTGTAGTAGAGATTGGAATGTCAGTAAAAAAGTTTTCAAAAGCTTGGGCTACTTCAGTGTCATTTTTGATTGTGCAATCATTAATCTTTAAATTGTAATCATTAAAGCAGGTACTGACCTTTCCAGTCTCACTATTTATTATTTTCCACGTTGATTTTATGACATTTTCACTATTTCTAATTTGGGAGCTAATATAATTTGATTTTGCTATATGACAAACTTTTCTAAACATTTTTGAGTAATTTTTAACTTTTTCTTTAAACTCCTGGCTAAAATTGTATTTTTTTTTCACTATATAGTTCATACAATGTTCGTCTACTCTTATGTATACCTACTGTTGCCCACTCACTAAAGCTAAGTTTTTCTGAGACCATGATCGATTTGGATGTGAATATTGAATTGAACGCATTGGTGAATTTATAAAAAAAACTACAATACGACTCATTTGGGTTGTTATGTGAGTAATTAGGTGATGGTTTAGAATCCCAATCCAATTTCAACCGTTCAAATCGACTTGTGGTCACAGGTATGTATTTTATTTTTTGTTTACAATTATTATTTTTTACTTGTATTTCCAATTTAATTAGTTGACCCAAGTGGTCTGATTTTAAATTGCTTATTATTTGTTTACTAATAAGTTTTTCATGTTGGCAAGCAAATATATTATCTATACATTTTGCTGAGGTTTCAGTTATTCTGGTAGGTTCCATAAATATTGGCCTTAGATTATAAGAGTTAAATAAATTAGTTAATCTACTACTGAGGGAGTAAACTTCTAAAAGATCAATATTAAAGTCTCCACATACCAAAAGATTTTTATTAGATTTTGATATTTTAAATAAGATATCATCCATAATTTTTTCAAATATTTCAAAGGAGGCAGATGGTGGGCTGTATACGCTTACTACAATACTTTGCTCCAGCTCAACACATGCTACTTCAATGTGGCTTTCAACGGATAAGCATATTATGTCCTTACGTTCTTTGAACTTTATGAATTTATTTAGTAATATTAAAGAGCCTCCACGAATAGCATGTGATCTGCAAAAAGAACTACCAACCTGGTGGTTGCTGAAGTTAAACATGATCTCATAGGTTTTCAGCCAGTGTTCTGTTAAGCAGATGATGTCAATATCAAATGAGTTCATGTACAATTCCAATTCTAATAATTTACATCTCAATCCTTGAATATTTTGGTGCACCAGGTTAGTAAACTTTGCCTTAATTTTACAATCTTGTTTTCTTGGTTTTTTCTTGTGATTAAAAATATTTGACTGACTAGGGCTAGAGACTTCCTCTATTGTCGTTATTTCTAATTTAAATGAGTTGGAATAACTTCCAAGGTCTTGTTTTTTAAATGATTATAATGCTCAAAAGAAGCATTTTTGTTAGCCAAGTTTTTGGCTGTTGTTTTAAAATAATAGGATAGCGAAATTGCTATCTGTCTTTTATAAAAATTGGATAGGTAGTAATTACCTTGAGTCAAAAAATATTTTTTACCAACAATACTGTTAGTGTCAATCACATGTACATTGTTGTTGCATGAAATAGTGTGCAACATCCTATTAAGCTTATATCTAAGGTTATTCTCTGATTGTGGCAAGCTGTCGCTATAGGGGAATGTGAACATTACAATTTGTTTTAAATTTAACGTGCAGAGTTTGTCCATATACCTAATCAAGTCAGATTTGTTCACATTACCCCTATTACCAAGGCATATTATTAAGTTTGAATTACTATGAAAAGTTTCATTATCAATTTTTTGCATAATATTATGCAGGTTTGAATTTGGAAAACAATAATTTATTAAAGGATGTTCCATACTCATATTTAAGAACTGACCCATATTTATTCCAATTTCATCGCAGTACATTATTGTTTTTATACCTGAGCATGAAGTGCTGAGATCTAGATGGGATGCGGCTGACACAGTACTGTCTGGACCTGAGTGGTCACCGACTGAGCCAGGATCACAGCAGCCGCAGCCCTCCCGAATCCTGCCCTCCAGACTCTCCTGGCTACTGAGGAGTGCATCCATGGCCAGATTGAGTTCCCTTGTCTGTTTTGTAGTTTGTTCATAAAGGCTGATGTAGTGCCCTAGGGAGTGCTCGGCCTGGCCAAGTTTACATCTCAGCTCTTGCAATTCAGCCTCATATTGCAGCTGATTATGATTTAGCTGTAATGTACAGAGCTCTAATTCTTCAACAAGTTTTCTATTACTTTTGAGTTGAGATACCTCAACTTTTTGGTTTTCTAATAAATTTTGAGTTTTTTTTATAAATTTACTTATTTTAACATTTTTTTTAGACTTATTTTTGCTAAGATTGTGTTTGTTGTTTCTGCTGCTAGCCTCCACATTACACACTGAGTCATCTTTAATTAAGTCAATAGTTTGCAATGTGTGTAAGTTGCAGCCTGCAACAGAAACTTGGCCCGAGGACGATTCAGCGGATACTAACTCATCAAATAAGCTATGTATTTTCGCGGTGGCAGAGTTATCGGCTGCTTCCTCCAGCTGGGTGATATGGTGGTGGGCGTCACATAGTTGTTTCTCCAGGACTGAAGTTCTATGCAGGACGGACTCAAACTCATAACTCATAACATATTTTGTTCACAAAAATGCTTTAGACGCAGCTATGTCTGGGCAAAAATGTCACTTCGATGAAGTTTAAAAAGAAAACGTCCATAACGTTAGGTCTATTTAGAAACTTACGATGTACTCAAGGCAAACTCATCCCTTTTTCCATACAAAATATATTTACCAGAATGTTTATGCTGTACATTATAACGGATTGAACCACATTGGTTAACACTGAGCAGCATTTCTGGATAGGCTTAAAATCGGCATAATCATCATCATACTGCTCATATCAAAACACGTCATAGGTTTCCCTCATACGACGCCACAAATAGCGGTCCAAAACCGCCTCCTTTTGTCAACCCATGCTTCATAACAAAAAACTAACAAAAACTATACTATAGGTACTAAAAAGTTATTAGAAACCTTCATCAGCCAATTCTAGAAGCTGGAAATAAATAAATAAATAAATGAAATTATTTGCGGACATGCCACTTACCTTTGTGGCAGACATTCCACTGATATTTGTCGCCACGGACATGCCGGCGAAATTGTTGCACACGTGCCGCCGACATTTATCGCAGACACAACGAAACATTCGATCTTCCAGGCGCTGCCTCTCCACTCACTAACATATTAAATCCACATTACACTTTACCTAGACCTTAAATGTACTGAAAGTTTATGTGGAGTCCAATCTAACCCTTCTGTATGGCACGCTGGCGGTCAGTGAATCCCAATCTCTCGATAACTGCGTATTTATTCAAATAATATTGTTTCCGCTGTTATTACTGTACCGGGACTTTTTGGGGTTAACATTATTCAGATGGGAGTGCCGAAAGTTTGGTTATTAGTGATGGCGCAAACGAGCGACTTGATTGTTGAAAATTTATTAAAATGGGAAAAAAACTAATGTGAATCTAGAAACCAATCTATTTGAAACATAAAAGAAGCTGGTTTCTAAAAATAATTTTGGTGATTCGTTCGATTGTCGACTCGCAAAATAATAATCGTAGTATAAAAAAAACAATGGTTTAACGTCATTTCACAAAACGATGGTAGTTAATTTTAGAAACGTAAAAAAAACATGTGTGCTGGAGTGGTGAATGAGAATGAGACTTCATACGAGTTTTTGAATAAGTACAATTCCTTCACGTTTGGCTAGAAAAGTGTTCATGGAGCTTAAAGTTGATATTTTCGGCTTCTCAAATATTACCAGCACGTCGTGAAAAGCTGAAGTTTTTACGGCAAGTTGAAAGAATTCCAAGGGGGCATTAAGTTGAGTAACACCTGATAGGAACCCATAAAACACCCTAATTACGGGGAGGTTATTAAAGTTTACTGCACTTGGACCCTCAGACGTAATGATCTTGAGAAGAATGGGGGCCAGGGAAGAGTCCGGTTTACTAGAAGTGACTTTAAAAAAATGCTAGTTTCTCACAGAAGTTAACAGAACGAAGCTAATGCTAGATTATTAAAACGAATCGGTTTGCTAAATACATGATTTGCTACACTTCGTAGCTGGTAGAATTTGTCAGGGCGAATAGCTCGTAAAACTTGCTACGAGTCATTGCTCGTAGAGTTTACTTCATCGTTTCGCTCGTAGAGCTTGCTACGACGTAGAACGCGGGGAGCTTGCTACGACGTGGAATTCGGAGAGCTTGCTACAACGTGAAATTCGGTGAGCTTGCTACGACGTTGAGCACGGAGAGCTTGCTACGACGTGGAACTCGGAGACATTAACGTTTAAATGGAAGATGAAACAAACGACTGTCTATTTAAGTCATATATTTGCCATCAGGTTTCTATGACAAATTAAAGCTCTGCTTCGGGCTGGCGATGCTCTGCAAAATGAACAGAACCTGTGGCTATGACCACGCGGTGAGGATCGTGATCAACGACAGAAAATAACTGCAGGCCATATTGGCTTAGAGCATAGGTAATACAAAACAATAACTACCCCTTCCAGTAGTTATAACTCCCACCCCCATAACCTTAACCCGAGAGATAGTAACGGGCTCTTCTCGGTCGTTGACTCCGGATTCCAACACTAGCCGATGGAGCAGGATCTTAAACACAGGACAGTTTTGTATTTATGTCCGCAAATATCATAAAAGTTACTTTGTAAACTACAACTTGATAGCTTGGTTGACAAACTGGAGGCAAATGCAAATTTGTATATTATGCTATGTTCTTATAAGCGCAATTCTACCGTCAAGGCTTTTTCGAGTGGTTTAAGGCTGGCTGTGAGTTTAAAAGCCGAAAAAAAATTAAGGTGACGATGTCATGAGTAACCGGATGCTTATCAACTCGAATCGAACACGCCGAGCGCCGAGGGAATCGTATAAAAACAAACGAACTCTAACATTCCCTGCGACTTTCCTTCATACGATTTTATTCAACGAATTCGATTATATTCCTACTCGATTCCATACAACGTGAAATACTAGTTAGAGTTTATATTTTTTTAACCTACCTACCGTCCTATCAGAACTTTAAGTGAAATCAAATAATGTCTAAATTCTTTTTTACCCTGAGAATGAGGGCTTAACAAAAACTTCAGTGGGATTCTCTTTAAGCCTAACTACCATTTATAGCCATAGAACTCGTAAAATAAAAAATTGTCACGCCGCACTCACTTAAAAAGTAAAAGATGAAATAAATCAAGACTAATCCATACTTAGCCCCGTTCCTTCTAAAATGGAAATTAATGTAAAGAGAAAACTTTGATTAAGTCGAAGAAAGCCTGGAACGCCTCAGGTTGTGTCAGAGGACAGGGTCCAAACATTGATAGAGGCGACTCAAGACTTCGAACACGTTTCTGCTTCTGTTTTCTATTACAACCTAGGTTCTCCTCAAGACAAGAGTGAATAGGTGTCTTCTAGACCTTCGTGATACATCGTCAGCCACATCCATACTAACCATCAGGTGAGATTGTGGTTAAACGAAGATCTATTCACGGTAAAAAAGACTGATCGCCAGCAGAGAAGAGGGGAGGAGCGACGCGTTAAAATAACAGTAAAAATTAGGAGGAATTTCTTTGTCTTATGAGTTTGCTTGTAGTAGGGGGTAAACTCTGGAAACTGATTTTGAAATATATTTACATATAGAAAGTTACAATAGACCTGAGTGACAAACATAGGCTATGTTTTATACAGGTATTGCGAGAGCGAAACCAAGAGCTGAAGGTAGTCTGTAATACAGGTCGTGCTGGTCATGCTATCTGATATTATTTTGACACAACGCTATTGGTTATTTTATACACATACACTACGCTCCGCTTTCATTACCTTTCAGAGAAGAAATCATTGTGGTTAAGTTCATTTTGAAACCCAATTATACAATAATATTTTCGCCTCTGTCAGAACTTCCGTAATTTCGCTGCTCTGCGCTCATACCTACTTTTATTCTGTTGTTTTGCAAAACAGCAAGATGTTGTCTAGCGGTAGGAACTTTATGGAACAAAAACATACTAAGTATATTTTGTTTTACTCAAATAAATTAAGAAGTATATACGCATCAAATTATAATGGAGAGATCTTAAATTGATGCAAACTCGACTGATAACTTCAGAAATTGTTTGACTTTCTTTTTTCTAGATGAAGGCAAAACAAACGAAAAGTAAATAAACTAGAAGGTTAATCTTTATCTTTAACCTTTTTTTTGGGTGATTATAACTAGCTAGTGGCCGCGACTTCGTCTTCGCAGGATTAGTATTTCGAGTAGCTTATATTATCTACTTTAAATACCAGAAGCGATAAAAGTATCTATTTTCATTTAGGAATCAATTTATTACTACCAAATGTGCATTAGAAATAAATTATAAATTTTTATTGTAGTTATGGTTCACTATTTTGGCTATATTGGCTTACACATAAGATATACATATATACTGTGGCGGGCTTTTTTGTAGGACTATTAAGATAAACATTTCCATCATACACGACATAATATGTGTAACTCAAGCGGTTTTGGTAGTGCACACGATTTTTTCCTACTTACTTGACACTTTTCGTCATATTTTGGACAATTCACACAAAATCTTTATAAATTGTAGCATTTGTGTTATTCTGATGTATAAGCTTATATCATTGTAAAGTTTCATTAAAATCCATTCAGTAGTTTTTACGTGAAAGAGTTACAAACATCCATCCATTCATCCATACAAACTTTCGCGTTTATAATATTAGTAGGATAATATAAGCTAACTTTAAAATTTGTAAGTATGTTTGAAATATATTCTCGCTATAACTTCTGGTCCGACTTAAAAATAATTTTGCCTTATAAAATTATCTTCTGTTCATCAGCTGAGCTGCTAGAAATATACAGATAGAAGCTGCTCCTCTGGTAGATTCCTTCAGGCGGCTCTTAAGACATCCACAGGGTAAGTGAAAGATTCATCCAAGTTCAAGTTTGTTTGAAATCAGTTATCTTTGGAAATTCTGGTCCAATTCTACAAAAACATTCGTTTAAATTGAGTTAATTTAGTCATTATTAAAATATAAATCTAGTTTTTACTTTAATTATTATTATTTTAATATAAGTATGTTTATTATAAGTAAGTATATGTATTGTAGACTCATTATTTGTACACTTCATCTACCTATTCCATCGCCTCTCCTATAACTCTAAACGTTTACGTAAACGTTTGCTGGAAGAAAAAACTTTTAAATCCATCATGGTTATTAACACTAAGTCATAAATAACGGGATATTTACCATGATTTGAGTTTTGAGCTTTCCAATATGCGCATAAGGCGCATGAAACTGTGCCGAAATATATGTAATGCAGACACCTTTCTTACTTTACTTTTTTTGTGCTGATATGTATAATAATATTTACAGTAAATCTTATGCGAATGTAAACGAGTTGTGAGGAAGTTCAGAATACTTAGGTACGATTTATAATATTCACCAGGAAACGATATTAAAGAAATGAATTCGTTAGAAAAATAGATTTGTGTATCGAAGAAAATGGAGCCCATTTTGTTTGTCTTTCATTTAATTTATCAAGTTTGTTAGAGAGATTTCATCCTTATAATTGACCCTAAGGATGCAATAAAAGTACAGGGTGTAATTTTTACAGATTTTAGACGGTTTGATTCCCGGGTGTGAAAAGCAAATTTTAGAAAATCTTTGAATTCAGTTTTTTTTCTTTTCAAAAATAAAGGAATGTTTTCTTTCAGTAAAATTTTCTTTCTACGGTATTAAGAGTAGTTTCTCTCCAGGTGGTATTACAAAATTTCACCCTGTATACATCTTCTTCTCTGTCGTATTCTTAATTGCTGAAGATCGTGCCCGTCCTGAAAAGCTTTTACGGAGACGCTGATGAGCTGCTTCCACACCACTCTGTCTTCGGCCTGTCTCAGGGCTGCAGGCAAAGTGAGTCCCGTTATTGTCCTAATTTGGGCCTGTATACATATAATAGGTATTATTAATTAATTAATTATTAAAATTCATGCTTTGTATTAATTGTGTACAATAAAGAATTACAGAATTAAAATATCTTCATTTTTCGATGCTGCTAGGAGGCTACGTTTAACTATGGTACCATATGAACGAAGCCGCTGGAACAAGTTACTAAAATTAATCGGGACAGAAGTTCATCAACAGAATAATTACTTGCAACAAGGCCTTTTTATGAGTTTTTCATAGTTTACGAAAACTATTAAAAGTTTACGTTTCCTTCCAAACATTTAGCTCTTTGCAGCGACCCTACCGGATACTGAGAGGAACTTTTCATAGTATGACGGTGATACAATGATTACTTACAAACTCCTTTAAAATTACAATTAGCCTGTAACATCCCACTGTTGGGGGAAGGCCTCCCTCTGATCCTTCCATGCATATTATAGTTTTAAAGTTATTTTTAATGATTTGTTGCATTTTGGCAGTACGAGCCAAAGATACGTAAAACTCAAAAAAAAACTTTTTATTTTTGGTTTGGATTTCGCTGTATCATACTAAGCGCACTAAATATAAATGAGAAACGCCTTAAAAGCAATAGTAATATGACATGCAGAAACATTTTGCTCCATCCAGAGTTTAATTTACTCGCAATAAAATGACTCACGTCGCAAAATATACATTAATTTCAAAGCCACATCGTCGACATGGTAAAACATCGGCAACTCGTTAACTAAGAGTTATTACGTGTTCTAAACAACTATCGTTTTATGAACGTAGGTTACGGTTACGGTTGTAAACTAAGCTTCGTTGTAAGGCTGGGTTACACTGTGTTTAGTTGTCTACCTACTCTAATTGCAACTTGAGCCCTTGGTCTGGTTTCTTAAATCGTATCGAGACGTCATCGAGTCGTAATACTTATGTAATCCAGTATTTTCTTCACTTTGATGTATGTCACGCACGTGTTATATCAACTTGAAAACTTATTAATAAGATCTATTAAATAGCTAAACGATAAAGTGCAGCAGTAATACACCGACATATTTGCTGTTCGTGCATATACGAACTATTTTTGAACTGTAGTACTGTATACTTTAAATAGCTAAACGATAAAGTGCAGCAGTAATTCACCGACATATTTGCTGTTCGTGCATATACGAACTATTTTTGAACTGTAGTACTGTATACTTTAAATAGCTAAACGATAAAGTGCAGCAGTAATACACCGACATATTTGCTGTTCGTGCATATACGAACTATTTTTGAACTGTAGTACTGTATACTTTAAATAGCTAAACGATAAAGTGCAGCAGTAATACACCGACATATTTGCTGTTCGTGCATATACGAACTATTTTTGAACTGTAGTACTGTATACTTTAAATAGCTAAACGATAAAGTGCAGCAGTAATTCACCGACATATTTGCTGTTCGTGCATATACGAACTATTTTTGAACTTTAGTACTGTGTACTGTGTACTACTTGCGTGCAATCAACCGTACCCTCTCTTAGCGTCAATTAAAAACTTTTAACTGCCTTTGCATTTTCAAACTCGCACTAGGAATACATATTTTTACTTGTTTTATTTTTCGAAAAGATCGTTTTCGTATGGGATTTGGGGCTGTACCACTTTCGGTTATTCATACATATGAAATCGATATGCTTCTCACGCATTTCTGACACAACACAATACACCACTCCACAATAGTGTGGTTCTTCCTTAACCGCTAGTCCTCCAGTGATATGCTTGCTAAGGCTAATGTTCACCAAGAGATAATCGGACAATTAGGCAGCTTCGACGGTTGATTCTGACGTTAAATTTATGAAAACTTGTTACCAAAACGTCAAAAGAACTGTTTAAAATTTTAAGCGCTGCCTCCCCTCACACTAGCGCCGCCACCTATTTTATCTAATTATTACGTTTAAGAAAGGAATTTCCAAAAATTATGTTAACCAGTTTGTGATACCTATTATAAGCTTTTTTTTAATGCTTCTGTAATAATTTTATTTTGTATAGTTGAGGCAGAGATTCGAAGTTGCACTTGGTACCAAACTCTATTTTTGGAAATTCCTTTCTTAAACGTAATAATTAGACAAAATAGGTGGCGGCGCTAGTGTGAGGGCAGGCAGCGCCTTAACCATCTGTTGGTGAACTCGGGTCTAAGTCACGGAACCTAACACTGTTTCTTTGAAGTGATGATATTTTCTTTGTGATTTTTCCATCAAACAGCGTCTTCACTCTACAATCCAAATCCAATTTCCTAGAAAATATTCAACAATTTTTTTCATTTTCTAAACAAAACATTTCGTTTAAACAACGTTCCTTCGGTTCGCTTTAAGAGTCAAGTTCAGAACACAAAAGGCGACCACAATAGTTATTTTGCTCGGCACTGTAAACATTTCCTCGGGAGTTTGCTAAACCGATTTTCTTAAGTACAAAAGAATTAAATAAGTAAGGAGTTGCTAGGAGTATGAGTTGCAACTGGACGCAACAAATTGCTTTCATAAAATTATTATTAAAGTTAAATATTCTCCTTATATTTTTTTCTGTCTTGAACGTACATAAATATATACACACTCGTTTCATAAAATCTCTTCTTGACCATAGGTTTGCTGTAAAAAATCATCTTTTAGGGTTAAACTCGCCTTTGTGCATGTCCATTATTTGTTAACTTTTATGTATGGTTTAACTTGTGTGTGCAATAAAAAATTCAACAATAGGTAAATAACACTTTTTTACGATAGAAAGACAGAAATAACAATATAGAAATAGATGTTAGAAATAGTAGTACTAGGAAGGACTTATCGCTTTTTTCGATCTCGTCCAGGCAACCCTGAAACGGAAATTCAATACAGAAACAAAAAGTTTCAGTCATATAAAACGAAAGAGACTACTGAAAAATATCTTATTTTCTCAGGATCAAAATTGCTATCGACGTCATAGAAAGAAATATATGTATATTTCTCGCATTCATACAAAGTGTACATACCAAAATATGGTGGTATAGACCGTTCTGTCTCATTAGCGGAACAAGTAAATGGCATTTCTGATGGATTCTAAGTAGTCATCACCCAATAGATCTGGATCTCACTGCACTGCCCGTTAACAAGACTAATTACAAGACCTTTGCCTCAAAGCTATGCCTCTCTCTATGTCTCTGAACTCTCCTGTGTCTATGTCTATGTCTTGTAATCTATCTATCTGTGTATCTATGGTACAGACAGCGTCATAATTAAGTAAACCCCCTGCATAACACAATGCAGGTTAGAATCCGATTTTTTTTTTCATTTATTCGATCTGTTTCTATGTTACCCCAATAAAAACATAGTTTATTTTCGAGTTTTAAAACTCCTACGATACACAGGTTTGGATTAAAACATGCATATGTTGGGGTTACTTAATTCTGACGCTGTCTGTACCTCGTAATCGTCTCCTGTAATTTCGCCAGCAATCATACCCATCAAACAAATACAGTTTCATAAAACTCGTGTCCAGCCATTCCACCCTCTCACCAAGACCGCTACAGAGTTGTCCCGAGAGGCGAAGACATTGTATTCATTATGATAAAATGTAAAATGCATCGCAGTGCGGAGTTTCACGGAAAGTTGCTAATCATTTAGGTAATCTTCAACTTTGGGCTGCTCTCGGTTTGTTTGTGTTGCTTATCTAGCTAGCTTCTCTCCGCGACTTCGTCCACAAGTTCTTTGCTCTTTCGTAGAGCAATGTTGGTGTATGCTACACTGACTATTCCTTGGTAGAAATGTTCTCATAAGCATTGTTAGTCCCATTTCTCGTACCAATGGAAAATATTCTAACTACTTGACTACTAATGTTTTTTTTTTTAAACGTAAAAAAAAGTTTGTATTAACGTTTTATCCATATTATGTAAGAGATAAATCATTCTAAAAATGCACGCGCCTTTTACTATAAAAACTATCTTAGTTTAACAAATTCATTACGAATGTAATGGAAGAAACGTTGGTGTTCTTCCAACACAAATTAGGTTCTTAGTTAACCCGCTTACATCCGTAATGAATGCACGCCCCCTCCAAAAAACGTCATAGTACCTACACTCGGCGTGCATTTTGTTAAATTTCTTATTCGTTATATTTCCAAAAACCATACAATGCGGTACCTGATGATGATATGTCCTCCTAGCCGAATCTTCGGTCAAGACGTCCAGTCACAAAAGAGACCCCAGGTGCTCAGGACAGTGCACAAGTGTGTGAACCTTATACCTTGTGGTACTTATGCAAACGGAGGGAAAAGGGAAATAAAATCAGGTTCAGCAGCTAACGATAAACAAAACTAATAATATTATACAAACTAATAAAATTCATTATGAATGTAAGCGGGTTAACTACGAACCTAGTTTGTGTTGGAAGAACACCAACGTTTCATCCCTTAACGAGGGGGACTTCATCAGGGTGAGTGCGGTTCGCGTCGCGCCTGTACTGCGTCCTTGCGCGCACTCATAATAAATTCGTCAAACTACGAAAGTTTTTATAGAAAAACAAACTAATTATGTCAGCTGCTTGAGATAAGCTGTATAATATTCTTCAGACTTCCCCTGGCATTAGAGATATGCCACTACTTTTTAGCAGATAACTATAAATTCCATGGATACGCTCCCAAAGTTCATGCCATCTGCCAAAAATATCTCTTTTGAAGTCGCAGAGACAAAACTATCCATAAAATTCAGCGCACGTTCGCCTCTCCCCCACCCCCCCCTCCTACCACCCCCAGGCCTTTATCTGAATGTGTTACAAGACATGACGGGCGCGTCATGTGATAATTATCATAATTCACCCTCTGCCTAGTTGTGACACATCGTGGGAAGGGTGTCACGGAGTTTGCATTGTACTATAGACGCGGGTAAAGATGTATTTGGATGAAGATAAGTGAAGTATGTCTTAGGAAATTCACATGGATTATCGATGGGTTTTGTAAAGGTTTTTTTTATGATGTTGTTATAAAGATGAGAAATTGGATAAGGCTCGCAGAAACTTCGAGAGGCATAATCCCAGCAGTGGGAAAAATCTGGCTGCGGATGATGGTGATGTATGTGAAAATGAGTCCCAATTTTTCAGTTTTTGGCCATTTTACCCAAGAGTGGAAAAGTATAGGAATTCGTCTTCGAAATTTAAATTATGTTTTTATACATTTACTAAATTTACCAGATCACTGGCCAGTACCTACTTAGCTCATTACCTGCAATTTGGTAGAGGCTAATTTAAATCTCAAAACCATTCCTAAACCAAGCCCCTAAATTTAATTAATGAAACACCAAAGCATGTTGCACAAAACACCCGCGAAATCTCATCTAAACGTCCAAATAAAACCATCTAAAATGTTTAGGGTTCAACGCAATTAATTAAAAACGCCAGGGTTAAACACAATACCTGCATTAGACCCGCCGGGTCCCATGTGGGTTCCGCACGCGAGTCGTAAACCTGCCGTTTTGTGAGATTGTAAAAATAAGATTGAAGTAGACGCCGTGTCTGTCGACGAAACGTTTCTGAGGCTTCAAGTTATGAGAATAAAGAGACATAAAAAAAATACGCTTCCACTCTAATTTTATGTTATTTTTCTTATATTTACAAGCTGCCCATTCGTATAGGTTGCCCTTGCTATGCGGCCATAATTTTTTTATTTCTTGATTAATACTCTTTTCGTGTGACGACGATCTCACATGATGGTAAGTGTCGATGTGGCTGGCGATATAGCAAGATGGTCTAGAAGACACTATTCACTCTTGTCTTGAAGAGACCCAGGTTGTGATTGGCTGGAAAAAGGGGAAGCAGGCAGCTTGTTTCAAAACTAAGAGTAAGTGGTAATAATAAAAAGAGTAGACGAGAACCGCCATTACTACACGAATCAATAGTCACCTGAGTGAACAGGGAAGATTTGCTGAATTACTCCAGCTAAAACTTTGAATAAATCAAATTAAGGTTAAAAGGTAAGAAGAAAAGAAGAAAAAGATAAATAAAATAATGCTGGACAATCCACACAGCATGATTTAGCCCCAAGCTTAGAAGAAATTTTTTTATTCCCTAGACATACAAAACACAACACACGATTTGATTATAACTTGAAAAGTTTCTGAGACACCCTTGAAGGTGGAAGAGACACGAATACTTTATCGATGGTAGAATGAGACAATAATAAAACAAATAATATTAGTAAAAAAAAAACAAGCTTTCATTCAAAAATTCAGCCCAAACTCGATGAGGTTACGTCGTTTCGTTATTAGTTCCTATGGTCTCCATCATCAGGATCTTGATTATCATCGAGGACCAAAGTGCTTAGGAAGACAAATCCAATGAACCCAAGCTCGACGAGATTACGTCGTTTTTCTTTTAGAAGTTCCTATGACCACCTTCTTCAGGTACCATAACATTGCATTCACCAAACTTACATAATTATGCAAAACTTTATCGTCAGCGGTCGAGGGCAACTGGTCTAAAATTCAGTTGCAAGATTTGTCCCACACACACTTAAATACAAACTATCAGGGCAAGTTAAATAAAAGCTTGTAAAAGACAATATTATTATAAACGCTGTAAGTTCACAAAATGCGGCACAAAAGTCCGAAACGTGAACACAATAATGAGAGCCGCGCGGCCAAAGAGAAAAGTTTGGAACTCAAAAGTGCTCCGAGTAATTTTTCCTGCTTGATTTAAAACGATTGTGACCGAGTTCTCGTGAGTGCTTTCGGATTTAAAAGTTTTCGTGGTCAGGTTCAATATCGTTATTTTTTACTTTTACAATCAAATACAAAGTGTTTCAAGCAAAGAGAACAGCCAACATCCATTTCATTGTTATTTTTAGGGTTCCGTACCTCAAAAGTAAAAAAGGAACCATTATCACTTTGTTGTCCCTCTTTCTGTCTGTCTGTCCGTCTGTCAACACCCTTTTCTCAGGAACGCGTGGAGGTATCGAGTTGAAATTAACATCAAATACTGAAGTCCGTAACTTCTTGAAGCTTTAATAAGTAAAACTTCCAGATCAACGCAATTTAAAGTTACAGTTGTTTATGTCCGTATATTTCGAAATTTCCAATCAGATGCACACAAAATCAAAGAATCATAAAATTTGGTAAGAAGCAAAGTCAAGGAAAAAATCCGAAAGCCTCAAATTTGAAGTTTATTAACAAAAAAATATTTTTTGGTTCTCGCCGTGGACCAAAACCTTTAGGGTACTTCCCGTTAACATAGAATCATGATAATTGGCAAGAAAGAAGGTATTACAATTATACGGAACCATTAGTGCGAGAGTTCAACTCGCACTTCACGTTTTATTTACTTTTACAATCAAAATACAAAGCATTTTGAGCAAAGAGAACAAACCTAGATGCCGGTTTGTTCACTTTGCTCTTTTTTTAATAGTTTTTTTTATTGGATTATTCCAAATAGTAGTTTTCTATGCAGTTTTGGCTTTCAATTTAGATGATTGACAGTGAGTATCCTCTGAGAATTCTTTAGTTTGTTATGTAGAACCCATTTACTGTACAAACGAAGTGGCGAGCCATTTCGCCTAATAGAAAGTTTAGTTTTCGTTTTATTAAATTCTTTTAAGCTAAATGATTCGGCGTTGATAGAAGGACTTGGCATCTTTTTTTGGTATGAGTCCTTATACCAAAAAGAGTGGCTAAATTGAAGAAAGGCTTGTAGACCCCGTATACAAATAATAATAATAAATGGTTTGGCTGGTTCTCTTATTTATTACCTTTACTGTTTGCTAAACAAGACTCTCTGTAAAATTCACCTCAAGCCGTGGCAACAACTTTCCTCAACAATCTTTACTTTATAAGGTTTTGTATAAGAATCCTATAAGACCCAATTTAGCTCGAGGCGCGGCCTCAAAAATGCATGAGATGAAAGATGCATGAAAAGCATTAGCACAAAGGAATATCGCCTTAATGGGCAAAGCAGAGCGACCCACTTTTAGAAGCCGTATTACGGCGATAGAGTATATCATGTAGAAAATTGGAACAGGTCTTTCGTGTGACTTTATGAAATGGCGGGTGATTTAGGGCCTCATAGAAAACTCTCTAGGATGATGGACGACATGCTAGAACTGAGCTCTAGTCTGGTGTTCTTCTATACCTTGTCCACACCGAGTCGGGCGAAACGTCACATTTTCGAATTTTATTTAAACCTTAAAATTAAATTATTTAAAGGTACTAAGGCGCATACCCGACCCAAATCAGCGCCACTACCTATTTTGTCTTATTATTATGTTAAACGAAGGAATTTCCAAAATTCGATTTTGAAGTTTGTGATACCTATAATAAGCTTATTTTTAATGTCTCTGTAAAAGATTTCCTTTGTATAGTGTAGGCAGAGATGTGAAGTTGCTCTTTTTTCTCACCATCGTGGCCAAAGAGAGCAAAGTAAAAAATTGAATAGCAACCATCAGAAATAATTTGCTTTTATTTTTTCTTCAGTTAGTTTATTTATTTCTTCAGCTTTATCAGCGTGTTGAGATCGCAAAACCGTGCAAGAACCAAAACAAAAGTATCGACGCCAATAAAGCACTGTAATTACTAAAATAAAAAAGAAGTTTGATGCCATACAAAGCACATATTATGTATGTTTGTCCCAGGGGAGTGCAACATGTCCCAAGTTCCGTCGTGTGTGTTAAATATTACGTTTTCCTAATGTAGTTGCAGCTTGCTACTACAACAGTCTCACGTTAGCTTGCGAGTTGCGAGGTACAAGTTAGTTTCACAAAACAGTTCCCTAAAAAGATTAAAATCCGGTCTGTCGCGCGCGCTCATAAACAAACAAATTGAATCTCGCTATAAAGCAAGTGATTCAGGCTCGCGTGTTAAAACAATGTGTTATGCATAAAGTTTTTAACGGTTTCATAGTTTTTGTATAGTTTACGCGAGGAAAATGTATGCAATTTACTCGGTTGCTTCCTAGTGAAACTGGGCTACTTTTGGTGTATTATCGTAGTTACGCTCGTTTAACATTTAGGGACAGCCACTGCCAAGCGGGTGTATTCACAACATTAGTCTTCTCATCTAACTAAACCATAGCACAGGTAAAGGAAGGCTATAAAATGTTTAATTTATAGACAGAAATAGCCATGCAGGGCGTTGAGGCACTCTGTATAATTTGACGTTTTCTAAGTGAACATTTATTGTATTTATGGAAATAAAGAGTTTTTGATTTTGATTTTGTACCTACCGCAGACTGTAGTCTACGGTAGAGTGCAGAATTTATAAACGCCCGCGCCGCTCTAAATCTCGTTGTACAGTGTTGTGAATACATGTGTGTTGAACAAGATTTTAGGTATTTTTAGGTCTTCAATTAGGTTTAAATTATATAAAGCCTAAGTAGACCAGGCTATAACTAAAATTAGTTATGGTTATGATTAAAAAAATAATTACCTACCTGAATAAAATTACTACTTAATGTTAATACTAGCTTCTGCCCGCGGCTTCTCACGCTTTGTTTCTATGGAAAAGTTTAAAGGGTATTTCTATCCCATGGTAACTGATTTATAATATTAAAAGTAGCCTATGTTTGATTCCAGGCTTAGAGCTACACCGATGCTTAATTTCAGCTCAATCTGTTTAGTAGTTTTGGCGTGAAGACGCAATAAACATCCATCCATCTATCCATCCATCCATCCAAACTTTTGCAGTTATAATATAAGTGTGATGTGATGTCTTACACAATGTAATAATTGTTTGTGAAATAAACGAAAGGAAATAATTGTAATTTTCAGACGCCACAAAACCTAAAAACCGGTTAAAGTATAATTTTTTTTTCATAATTTTAACAAACCCATTCGTCATAGTGTCACCCATTTGGCTACAATGTCGGGATTTGCTTTAACAACAGTGCACAGGTATATTGTACAAATTTTAGTACTCTGTCATACTAAAGAGCGCTTTTGCAGACATACTGCAATCGTTAAACGTTGAACAGACGAAATGACAAAAGTAACTAAACATTGATCATTGGACTATGGCTCAAGCCTGCTAACAAATTGATTCTCTATGACAATCAATTTTATTTTCAAAAACGTATCTACCTACATAAGTTAGACTGGGATAGGGGATTATTTTATTTCAAAGGTTTATAAAAAGGTTGCACTTTCATGCTAATACTGAACCGATCCTATGTAAACCTTGCCTGTAGGTTTCTAAATGTGGTTCTGAATATCAAAATAAATTACTTTTTAGCCGGTAACAGCGATCGCAGCCGCGGGCAGATGCTACCTCATAAGGCCACGGCCGCACTGCAAGCGCCTGAGTGGGCGGCTAGGCGGTTTGCTGCGATATTTGCTAGGTGCGAGGCGAATGCTCACTGCACGCCGGGATGGCAGCGACCAGCAGCGACGCACTCCTTCCATCCCTCCCGGCATGAATTTAGCCTATGAGTTTAAAAACCGAATCTGTGAAATCCACGCGCCTCGCTACATCCGGCGACTAGCTTAGTTAGTCGCTTTCAGTGTGATATCTATCACATATCTATTTCGAGTATTGGACTATGGCTCAAGCCTGCTAACAAATTGATTCTCTATGACAATGCAATCGTCGCAGAATCGTCACGTAGAATCGTCAGGTTTGAAAGAATTCGTGCTATTTGCATTCCGTGCTATTTGCACGGAGAGATAAATATAATGATTACTTTTGACGTGCGTCCTTCCATCTGTAGTTTTTTTTCATTTAAAGTGAATGCCAAAATGTGTAATTCTGTGACGACACCATTTGATTGTCATCGTGACGCTTATTCTAGCAGAATAGGGCAAGCCACGCTGCTAGTTAAAATGCAAATTCGATCTAATCCAGGCGGCTGGGCTGGGCTGGGCAAGCGCCTGAGTAGGCACCTAGGCGCTCGCAGTGCGGCCGTGTCCTAAGTGTAGTGTAGCGAGTGCACAAAGCGTGCGGCATGTTGATACGCGCAACTTTGTGATTAAACTCCTTCAAAGGCAATTACCTCCCCGATGGCTTCAATTTTGCAACTCGCTTAATCTAAAGTGCAGGGTAATAGAAAATGTTGGCTTGCGGCGAGAGTCAGTTATTTAGAGTCAGAGTTGTTTAGCGTTGAAACATTTGGGTCGGTATGTTTTGGAGCACATAATTGTCAGATGTTGAAATGATTTGTTGATTTGTATAAATAGTGAGCAGAGTGCGCCTAATGGAATCACACACGCAAAGTCGGCGACGAGAAGTTTTCGTTTCACTATAGGCTGCCTACAATAGGTATTCATGCCGCCGCCGCGCCGGGTTGTGTCCCCGACAGATATTCATGAAACATGGCTAAGAACACTCGGGATAAAGTTATCTATGATGCAAAAAAAAAACTACACGAAAATCGGTTCATCGGTTTGGCAGCTACAAAACCACAGACAGATACACAGATACACAGACAGACACGTAAAACTTATAACACCCCTCTTTTTAACACATCTCTTTTTGCGTCGGGGGTTAAAAATACAAACTAACTATGGAGAGTTTGATAAAGAACGAGGCTTAAATGACTTAAAAACTGTTTAAAAAAAAACAATATTCCACGCATTAACGCAACAATATAAATAAGCTGTATAGACTGACTTCCTCATTTGTAGATGAAATTTAACAACGTCCTAAACTATTCATTTATTATCCAGTTAAATAGATATAAGAATTTGATTTTGTTATTAATTATTAATAATTGTATTGACTCGAGATTGACATTATGATTGATTATTTGTATTCATTGTTTTGTATTGTATTGTGTCCAAGATTTGACTACTTTGCGCCTATTTTTGTTATTCTTAGGTATGTATCTGACTCCTGGACGTTTTGGTTCTACTGTAAGTCCATTTGTAAATAAATAAATAAACAATGCTTCGTCAATTTCTCCGCTCAATCTTTACGGTTTCATGTTCTGCCTTCTACAGAGGCCTATCGTTTAGTGATATTTAAGGTATAAAAGCTCCACGATAAGGTAAACCCCATGTCCTCACCCCCTCTTTTCTCCCCCTCGCGCCTCGTAAAACCTCAGGTGAGAAATAAACTGATGGATTAACATAACTTTCGAACCATTGATTGCCTTTACATCAGATTCATAGATTTCAGATTTCAGATTCCTGTATTTTCATACATCATATAAATATAAAATGTACAAAATAATGTAACCGGCTTAGAATTTACACCACCCCAACTCTTCCCGCGGATGTCGCAAGAGGCGACTAAGGGATTTCCACGGGGGGCGGGCCGCAGCGCCTCCTGCAGGACAATACCACCGAACTACGATTCCCAACCCGCATGCCCAGCGTGGGGATTATGGGCACTACCCCCATGAGATAAAAGCCAACACGGCGCTTATCAGGGGCAGGCCTGCGTCCAGCATTGGACCAATACAGGCTGTTGAGGTTGAGATTTTTATTTTTGTAAAAATAATATGAATGCTTTTCGTTCGACTCTACGCTTCAACCATATTGCGAACCTAGAGCCGTTGCGATGGCGGGCGCGAAGTATCAAACTTAAGAAACCGCCGTTTGCGTTCACACTAAAGTGACTAAGGCGGGGCGTACGGGCACAATTCCAGCCTAATATCAAAGATATCATAAAGTTTTGCGACTATTCTATAAAGCAATAATAATTTGTGTTGTCCTCTACCAGGCCACAACTCCTGGAATAGCCTGTTAGGTATTAGCGTAACTTACGAACTGTCGAGTTGCGCAACAAATCACGCCAGAACTGAATTTACCGATATTCTCTAATAGAAACGGTGAAATAATGCCTTTAGCGTCGTATTTGTATTGCTTCGAGGAATAACTATGGCTTTTAGTTTGCTAGACTAGTTCAAATTCTTATAACAATTCTTTATTTACGAAAAAAATTGCAACCTAATTAGATAATTAAAAAGATAGATGGATGTGAAACCCAGAAAAAAAGCCAAAAAGGCGCTTATCGGGGAGGCCGTCTAATAGAGACTATACAGGCTGTTGAGGTCCATAAACACTTAACTACTAAGTTACTTATTAGCTTAAGGTTTTGTATAATACCTACCTATTGTGAATTTTTTGCTCAACATTTCTTGCTTGTATGATTCTCTGTATGCACATAATTTGTGAAATGATCAAGTTCTAAACCGATATTTTTTATGTTTTGTTTATTCTGTGAATTTCTTTGACTATTTTCTGCGTGTTAATGAATAAATATATAAACAAGATCCGTCAAGTGCGAGTGTAACTCGCGCGCCGAGGGTTTCGAACGTTTGTCAACAAATATGTACCAAAAGTAACCGTTAGAGACTTCGCAATTTAATGAATACCTAAAAATAATAGGTATCCATCTACATTTCAGATGGATCTGCATGCTTCGGTTAAAGTGGGTACCTACTGGTAAATTTTTCGACTTGTTCAAAATATTTCAAAAAGTTTGAAACCTACAGAAATTTTAAAAACTGGATTGAAATGTCCAAACCAATACCTTTTATTCGATATCCCACCCGAAATTTTGAAAATTATTCCCCCCCTTTTTGACCATTTTTCAAAAAGTGTTTGTACAAAGTACAATGTGTCAGGTCAGGCCGCAGATCGAGTTCACCTAAAATCCTACATTATTTTGTCTACTTGCAAAACGTGATGTTTGTTGTAAAACGTGATTTCATCTTCCGTATTAAACCTTCATGTTAACTTAAATCTTAATAAACTTCAGTTGCGATCAAACTGTTGGAGGACTTATTATTCACGGTATCCCCAACATTCTTCGAGCCGGATTCACAGTCTAAATCCGAAGTCGCGCTCATTAAACTGTGTATCGAAGGACAAAGTGATAACGTCCGTTGCTAAAACGTTATCCTAAAGTTATACTACGTCGCGTTTTCACGTAGTAGAAGTGTGTTCCATTCAGTGCTATTTGGGACCTGAAAGTATCCTGCTACCTCAAGTAAGATCTTTCAATTTATTTAACTACCATGGAGAGCCTACTGCACACCCTAAGCGGAATCCTCGAAGCCATACAGCAAATCGAGAAGAACTTCTGTAAAGATTCAGTTAGCCGTAGGACACCATCGTACATTGAGACACGTTTGGATAGGTTAGACCAACTATGGGCAGAGTTTAAGTTGAATCACGAAAAGATGATTGGTTATGGACAAACAGATCATGTATATTTTGTTGAGAATCAATTCGAAAAAGCAAGGAGCTATTACGAAACTGTTAGGAAGGCAATATCATCATGTCTTGCAGCGGAGAATAATCCACCAGGTTCGTCCACCGCATCGCACGAGCCACAGAAAGCCTCAGGTATGCCAATTAATATACCACTTATAGCCTCGCCGAGTCCAGCGGAACAAGCTGCTGAGTTATTGAGAAGGCAGCGTACACTTTTCAAAGGATTTAGTCGCTACACGAACAGCTTCAAGGTAGAGGAGATTAAGGTAAAGTGGGAGCTTGAGGATAAGTTGAAGCGTATGCATAAGAAATGGGACGAGATAGAATCCTACCATACCCAGATAGATACTATCCTGCAAGGATCGGATGTTGAATACGAGGATGAATTTTTCTGCTACGAGGAATCCTTCGAAGCTCTATCGAAAGCCCTCAACGAAAGGTTAGCATCCACTTCTCATCTTCATAATTCCACTCCAAAGCTAGAAGTGCCGATATTTTCGGGTAGCTACACTCAATGGCCTGCATTTTTAGATCTTTTCTCCGAGAGCATCCATAATAATCATCTGTTGACCAACTGCCAGAAAATGCAGCATTTGAAGGGTAAGCTAAGGGGAGAGCCAGAACGGCTCGTACAGCATCTCCACATTTCATCCGAGAATTACGAGACCGCGTGGGAGCTCTTAAACCACAGGTACAATAACCCTCAAGTCCTGTTTACAAAGTATATTGAATTATTTTTGAACCAGTCTAGCGCCGCCAAACAATCGTCCAAAGACTTAAAGCGTATCTACGATACCTCCATGGAGAATATTTACGCCATACAGAATCTCGGGATCGACACGACAACATGGGGACCCATTTTGGCCCATCTCATTTGCAAAAAGCTCGACCCCGAGACAGTGGCAGATTTCAGGGAAACTCGCAAAGCGCCGCGAGAGATACCCACGCTCCAAGAGCTTATGAACTTTCTAGAAAATAAGTTTATTTCATTAGAGCCGTTATCTAAGAAAGAGAAGGATACAACGACGGCGCCACAGCCCACGAAATCCCAATCCTCTCAGTCGAATAATAAATTATTTTCAAGGGGTGACAAATCGTTTCATAATAGAAACTATCGTTTTAATTATGGTAAGACAGGCGAGCGCGAATTCAATTCCGCTGCTTGCACTTTAACTTGTCCATATTGCAAAAATAATCATATGATTTATCGATGTGATGATTTTAAAATATTGAGTTCCGAAGATAAGCTTAGTGCGGTGACGAAGTTAGGTTTGTGCCAAAACTGTCTACTTCCGCACGAAGTAGGCCAGTGCCGTTCGAAGCGCGTATGTAGGGCTTGCAATGGTAAACATAATTCTATGTTACATGACGCATTTAAGGCATTAAACCAGTCCAATCTCTCCTCAACATCGACGAACTCTTTTCCAAAGCATTTACCGTCTACGAATACGGATCATAAGGCAAATCACGTGGCCACCGAATGCGAGGAAATCTTGCTCACAACATTATCCCTCAGGGTAAGGTCAGTTGATGGGACATACGTCACATTAAGGGCTTTACTAGACCAAGGATCTCAGATTTCGCTGATATCCGAAAATGCAGTTCAGTTGTTAGGACTGCCTAGGAAGAGCTATAACGCTTCCGTCAGTGGGATAGGTGAGGGATCCAAGCAAAGCAGGGGGATTGTTTCGATCGACGCCGAGTCGATTTATGGTGATTATAAGTTTACCACTCGGGCACTAGTAATTCCGCGAGTAGTTAATAATTTACCTAATATGTCGTTCCCGAAACAGACATGGGTACATCTTGGACATATCCAGCTAGGGGACCCGGACTACAACGTATCAAAGCCAATCGATCTCCTGCTGGACGCTAGCGTATATTCGGAAATTTTAATGGGTGGACTCATTCGGGGACCTCCTGGAAGCCCCATAGCCCAACAAACACGATTAGGTTGGATTTTATCAGGTAGTGTAAAAAATTTCAAATGTAACGTTGTTTTAAATGATATGCCAGACCTTTCTCAGTACTGGGAAATGGAAGAAATAAGCGAAGTTCATTCTGACCTCAGTGCATCAGATAAGTATTGTGAAGACCTCTATCAAGCTACAACGAAACGCTTAGCTAATGGTAGTTATGAGGTAGCAATACCCATGAAACCTTATTTCGAGCGGGACCTAGGCTCATCGAAAGGAAAGGCAATTGCGCAATTTCATAACATAGAAAATAAACTTGCGAAAAACGAGGTATTTGCTGAGAGTTACAAAAAATTTATGCGTGATTATGAGGAACTAGGGCACATGAAACGAGTGCAAGGCCTCAATATTATTTCGTGCTATCTGCCGCATCACGGCGTTTTTAGAGCTGACTCAACGACAACTAAGCTACGTGTTGTTTTCAATGCATCATCAAAAACGTCTACTGGAAAAAGCCTCAATGACCTAATGGAACGGGGTCCTAATTTGCAAAAGGATCTGCAAACTCTTATCCTGACTTGGCGTCATCATAAATACGTCATAACAGCGGATATAGAAAAGATGTTTAGAACAATTTTCGTACGAGAGGCTGATCAATCGTTGCAGAGTATCGTCTGGAGGTCATCATCACAGGAACCGATAAGGGTGTACTCCCTTACAACCCTTACGTATGGGACAAAATCTGCACCGTACCTTGCCATGAGGACCCTTAAACAAATCGCGATGGACTATAGTAAGATTAATAAATATCCTTTAGCAATAAGGCCGTTGCAGGAGTCGTTTTATATGGATGACTTACTAGAAGGGGGTGAAACGATTAATGGAACCCGAGACTTACAACAGCAAATAATTTCCATCCTAAGTGAAGCCGGAATGAATATACGTAAGTGGTCTAGTAACACACCGGAGCTCACCAAGGATTTACCAGACGAAAGTATAGATTCTCCTCTCAACTTTAAGAGCGGAGACTCCAAGAAAACTCTGGGAATCAGCTGGAGGCCAAGCACGGACACCTTTACCTATCAGGATAAGTTTAAGGACATAAATGATGACAACAAGTTAACGAAACGACAGCTATTATCTCATATTTCGAAGATATTTGACCCATTAGGTTGGATTTCCCCGCTCACGATTAAGGCGAAAATTTTATTCCAGAGAACATGGTTGGAAGCTAAAGATGTTTGGGATGAACCATTAAACGAGGATCTAACCAGAGAATGGCATCTATTGAAAACAGACTTCCAGAACCTACATCAATTAGAAATACCTAGGCACTTAGGAAATAAAAATAATAGTTTTCAAATACACGGATTTTGTGATGCGTCAGAGAAAGCTTACGCCTGCGTTATTTACATAGTTACAATTAATGATAAAGGTGAGTACACATCGAGACTGATCGCCGCCAAGACGAAGCTGGCACCAGTCAAAACTAAGCTCAGTTTACCAAGATTGGAACTTTCAGGGGCTCTACTCTTGTCTCGTCTCATGGAAAGGGTCTTAAATACATTCTCTGAAAAGGACATAAACATGTTCGCCTGGACCGATTCGATGATTGTTCTGGGATGGATACACGGTGGCGTCAATAAATGGAAACAATTCGTAGCCAACAGAGTACTGTCCATCCTTAAGGTCATTCCAGCAACAAAATGGCGTCATGTGCGTTCAGAAGAGAACGCCGCCGACTGTGCGACAAGAGGACTGAGTGTTACCCAGCTAGCGGATCACTCCTTGTGGTGGGAAGGCCCTCAATGGCTTCAGAACTTTGACCCTAATCGTCTTAGTACAGAGACATACCAATCTCCCTCCATTGACGCGAAAAAGATAAGTGTTAATACAGCATTAGATTATAGTGTAAATACAGCCTTAGATCATACAAAAAACAATTTAATTTTAAGACTATTAAATGAGTGTGAGTCAGTACAGCGCGTGGCGACAAAAATCGGCTGGCTCTTGCGTTTCGTAATGTGGTTGCGCAACAAGCAAATAAATAAACAAAGCTATCTAACGATTAGCGAAATTAATCATTCCTATAATTTAATCTTCAAAACAGTGCAATGCATTGAATTTTCGGAAGAGATTGATCGTCTAAAGAAAAATAAACCGCTGAAAGGATGTAGTAAGCTTTTATGCCTAAATCCATTCATAGATGAGCAAGATGGATTATTAAAAGTTGGCGGGCGACTTAATAATTCGCTTCTTAAGCAATCGGTTAAGAATCCTATAATATTATCAAGTCATAGCCGTCTCACTAAGCTAATCATCGACCAAGCGCACCGAATCACGCTTCACGGGGGTCCTAGTCTAACCCTAGCTTATACAAGAGATAGGTTTTGGATAATTAGTGGACTACGGACTGTCAAACGTGAACTGAACAAGTGCGTTAAGTGCAAAAGACACAGCGACCACAGCAGACCACAGTTGTTAGCAGACCTACCTGAACCAAGGGTAAATCTCTCCCCACGTGCCTTTTCGCGCACAGGGATTGAATTTAAGGACATATGGAAAGCGTGGTCGTCTGATTATCTACATCAATTACAAGTGAGGTCTAAGTGGAGAACGCCATCCAGAAATAAAGAAATTGATGACATTATAATCATAAAGGAGGAAAACTTGCCACCCGGTAAGTGGCTCATGGGAAGAGTGACAGACATTCATCCTGGAAGGGATGGACGCGTCCGGGTTGCCTCTGTCAAAACGAAAAACGGAATTATTAGAAGACCCTGCTTGAAACTTTCAGTCTTACCTGTGAAGGAAAATCAAAATGCTGTCCTAGAAAATGATGATGATGTGCAAAAACCAAGTCCACCGAAACAAAAACGTGCGACGAGATCCGGGTTATGCCATCTCATCACTATGACTCTCATGTTGTTCTTGGCAGTACTATCTCCAGCACAGGGTTCCACTTCCTACAATATTACATACTTAGATCAAAACCAAAATATTTACTTTGAAAAAATAGCCAATTTGAACCTTGTTCGGGACGAGTGGAAGCTCGTGGTTTATTTTAATATGTCGTCATACTGGACTGGTTTAAACAATATTAATAATTACGTTTCCCGTTTAAATCAGTACTCAACTTCGTCATCGACACCGCTTCCGCGACAATACAAGGGTATCGTTGACCAGTTACAACAAGAAATATTAGAAATTGAGCATTATAATATAATTTTAAGTAATAATCAAATCGGCAGAAAGAGAGGATTGGTAAATGGAGTGGGTTATTTGGCTAATGCGTTATTCGGTGTCCTTGATGACTCATTCGCAAAACAATACGAGAAGGACATCGAGAAAATATCACTTACAAAGGCGATCTGCAATACAAGCATTAACAACAAAGAGAAGTTATGTCATACCGAGGCATTGACCTGTCAAGAACGATGGGTCAAATTACAAAACAATAATAGATGGCTATTTTCATGTTGCAACGAATGCTCACTGCGTATTTTTTGCGCTGACACCGAAATTCAGATGGAGACATTGACCGGCAATGGATTACTTAGCGTAGGTCAAGGTTGCGTAGTGAAGAGTAATGATTTTTCAATCTACGGTCACAACAACTACCTAAGTCAAGTTAAAATGGAAGGAGATTTACCAAAAGTACCGGAGTTTTCGGTTCTCAACAAAATAGTCAACTCTTCCGTAATAGCTCCATTTATACCAGAGAATCATGAAGAAGAGTGGTCCAACATGAAAACTAAATTAGTAGACATAAAGGCCCAAACGAACGTATCTCTCAATGTACATGACATTCACCAGTACACACTGATGTACGCGATACTTGCCATGCTAATACTGGCTGGTGTGGTCTACTACATCATACGACGCAGGAGAACGGCGCGGCGAGCAGCAGCAGTACCTCGTGAAATGGTGACAGTCAGCTCGGCGGCCCTTGTGGGAGGCCCCAAGGCCTCACAGCAGCAACCAGTAGCGTGTGATGAACACTATGTGATTTCAGTGCGTGATAAGCGAAATAAAAACGGGTCAAATATCCCAACAGTGGACAGTGATACGTTAAATAAAAATGGGTTAAATATCCCGATAGTGGAGTGACAACAGATTAGAATGTAAAGACTTTAAGACAATAGATTATGATGTACAGATATTAAGATTATTTATAATTAATTTAAATCTTAAATTCGTTGTTGCTAGCTTTACTCGCTCTTACTGTTATTATATTAATGATTATTTACATTTACTCGATATACCTAAGGTTAGTTACATTGTATGATTCGTTTGAATATATTTAAATTATTGTTTTAATTGGTAGTAATGCATGGAATCTCATGTAACATCGATTCTTTCTAACTCTTTAACATTGTTATCCTTTTTTGTGGCCAGGATGTACAAAGTACAATGTGTCAGGTCAGGCCGCAGATCGAGTTCACCTAAAATCCTACATTATTTTGTCTACTTGCAAAACGTGATGTTTGTTGTAAAACGTGATTTCATCTTCCGTATTAAACCTTCATGTTAACTTAAATCTTAATAAACTTCAGTTGCGATCAAACTGTTGGAGGACTTATTATTCACGGTATCCCCAACAGTGTTCTTTTTACAAACTTCTCTATATTTTTTCTGTAAAATATAGATCCATATCTACAAACGCTCCATACATTTAAAATGGATCGCTCTGCAAACTTCGGAGATAGGGGGGGGGGGGGGGGTATATTTTTGACTTTTTTCGAACTATTTTAAAAAGTATGAAATCCACAAAAATTTCACAAACTATTTTGAAATATACAAACTGATATTTTTCATTTGATACCCCACATGACCCTGTAGGTTTTCATTTATTTTCATTTATTTTCATTTATTTTTCTTTAAATCTGTACAGGCGCACGAAATGCATTATTACGTTAAATTTCAAGTTGATAGCTGCAGTAGTTGCTGTGTTATTAAGGAGTAAAAAAAGGACAGACAAAGCAAGACCATAAGGGTTTCAAAACCGATCTTCGATCTTCGAAACCCTAAAAAGTAGCATTCAATAGCAGGCCTGTTACCATAGCCCAAAGCCATGTAACCCATCTTACCCACTCTGTTGTTATTTTGTTTAATTTGACAGATATTTAATAGATAGATCCTCAATGATAAGTCAAATCTAGGAAGTATTTTCAAAAATGGTTCAACACTTTTTCCGTTGATAATACTTTTTTGCAAGATTGACTTTTAATCGATAGAGTCAAGGTACTTTGTTAGAAATCGGGTACCTCCGGGAATGGGGCCCTCGGGGACTAACCCGATCATTTTATTCTTTTAAAGTACCTACGTGACATAACCTAGTTTGGGTTAGGTTTGTCTAAGCACTGGGCTCACCTATTTTACCTAAAATTTATTATACTACAGTTAACATAGAAAATTATAGAAGTGGTTAATTGTCTAGTTACACCGTTGTTTGTACTTTCGATCTTTTTCGTTTTGGAACGGAATACTTTTAAAGTCTTTTAGCAGTATCAGAGTCAAATTCAGTGTTAGGTAGGTACAGTCACAATTCAATCGGGTGACTTCGGCCGCGGTCGCCACTAATGACTCGCCCAGAGCGGGCCAATCGTGATTTATTCTCTAACGGCTACGAATTCAAATGTAGAACAAGTTTTGAAATGTAGCGAGTTTTTTTTATAAAATCAACGAAAAACTAAATTTTCCATGAGGGGAGGTATCTATGTATAAACAACAAATGGTATCATGCCGGTTGGTATGATGACGAAAATCGAACCCAGCGTCATGGTGACCCTATAATGACAAAAGTTGTTGGATTTTGGAAATTTCACAGCACAGTAACAGTTAGATAATTTTCGAAATGAAAACACGTGCACTGTAGAAAAATATCAAGGATCAATGCGTTTGGAATCTATTATAATTTATCACTTCACTACGTTTTCGCCGTGAATGGTAAAAGCTAGTTAACGTTATCGTGGACGAGAAAAAAATCGTAATCTAAGTAAAATCGTGCCGTGCCGTACCAGGCCATAATATAATAATACTCTAACCGTAAGCCTCACAGGGTCTTTTGATTAAAACGGTTTCGGCAGAATATCAGCGCCTTTCTACTCTTGAGTGGTGGCATTTATGCTGAGCCGAGACCTTTTTGCTGCTGTAAAACAGTACAGTCTCTCATTTTTTGGTATTTTTTGTGTAATTGTTTTTTTTTCTATATTTAATATGTAATATTTTTATGTCTGTTTTGTACTGTGTAAGTATCAAATAAATGATTGTCTATGTCTACATTTCGCTTGCGTCTGTAGGTTACCCGCTCTCTTGTATGCCTTGCTCCAAAACCGTTATTTGCACCTGCTACAAACTTTCGATATCCAAACGCGAAAACGATAATTGGTTTCAATTCGACCGCTTGTTTGCGCGAATCGGTTCTCCAATTAAAGTCCGTGTCTTTCCGTTAACAACGGATTTAAGAGAATTTCTATTGTTAAAATACAACGCAACTAAAATTAAACAAGAACAAAATCAAAAATTTTAATAACCCCTCACAGATTTTCATGAAACATGGCTAAGAACACTCGAAATAAAATTATCTATGGCACAAAAAAACTAAACGAAAATCCATTTGGGAGCTACGATACCACAGACAGATACACAAATACACACAGACACGTTAAACTTATAACACCCCTCTCTTTTTGCGTCCGGGGTTAATAAATAAAATGACCAATGCCAACTATGATTGTCAATGACATCATTATTTTTATTGATTCAGTTTTTTACTGAAACAAATATCCTTCTAAAACATTATTTCCATGGCTGATCCACTGGGTTAGGGTACATCTGGTCCGAATCTCAAACTCATCCGCGGACGAGATGTCCACTTCACTTTTGTGTTGGGGTACAAAGTCGATTTCATTCATTCAAACAGATAGATATAACGGTAAAATACCAAATTTCCCCACGGATAACGGATAACACGGTAAGGGATCCCACCGAGGGACGGGCAGCAGTGCCTCCTGCAGAACATATCCACCACCGAACTGTCATCCCTAACCCGCATGCCCAGCGTGAGGTTAAAGCATTACCGCCAAATGATATAAGCCAATGAGGCAGTTATCAGGGGAGACGTTTAGTAGTTGTTTTAACAGTTAAAGTCTGTTGATATGATGTGATACTCGTAGTTCTGTGCAAAAAGAGAAGCGTCTTAGGAGGTCGCGCGTGTGCCAATTATTTAAGACAAAAACAAGACGAACTACTTTAGTACTAACTTCAACTTCTTGTCTAATGGCTTCTGCATCTGGTTTGACACAATTCTGCCAATGTCCGTCTCATGATATCATCGAAAGCTTCATGGAGTGAGCAAATTTTAGTACAGGTGCTTCTAAACGGGCTAAACTTTTCTGCAATTAGTGGCTGCACTATTGGCAACTAATTGCCCGGCCATTACAAAAATATTGCTTGAACACTGATGTCCGAGCAATCTATGGCCGGGCCATGTGTTGCGTTCAAAGACAAACAACAAAGCACAGAACATAGCAATTAGTCAAAGCATCACTCATAACAAACTTCATGTCGGTAGAAAAAGATGCACTATGCCATTACAATAGGGAGCGCCTGAAACAACAATAGAACAGGCTGGGCAACATTGCAGGTAAATCGATCGGTCAGCGATCGCCCGGCCATACCGGCCATACTGGCCACACCTAAAATGTTTGTCAATTATTGCCGGGTCATTACTGCAATCTTGCATAGTCTGGCTTGTATTGCGAGCAATGTTGCCGGCCATTGTATTGCAGCCACATATAGCAGAAAAGTGTAGCCCGTTTAGAAGCACCTTACTATATACTATGCTTAGAAATCTGTGAGATGAACAATAATTTATCGAGTTGAAGTTGACAGTTGACAGTTGCGCGACGAGACAGATGACAGCTGGATTGGGTTGCCATATAAAAATCTTAATATTAGTTCACCGTAACGCCACGATGGTTCTCTTTTTCCACAGACTCACCCTTCGATACACCTAACACTTACATGGTCCAAGACTTACACTTGTCCAGCATTATTTATTTATCCCCCGCCAGCTCCTCTGGTCAGTGAATGCGTTAACTAAACTAGCGCAGAAATGAAACCAGCCTGAAGTGAGATTCAGAATTTAAAGCCGTCACATACAGAAACCGTGGCCGGCCGGAGGCGAAGGCGTGCGAGTTGTAATGCGTGAATTTATATGAGAGACTACACACACACAGCCGGGCGGCGTGTGTGTAGTCTCTCATATAAATTCGTATGAAACAACTTTTAACGACAACGACTCATTTTCCAAGAGAATAAAAAAATCTAATTTGAAATCAAAACTCCCGCCATTTCACCTTTACCTCAGAAGTGACAGTGACAAACGACAGGCCGCCGTACACAATACAAATACAATAACTCAAGCGCTCTGATAAGCCTCTTACAGTATTGACTGGAGCCAGGTCGCTGGACATTCGAGTGTAACTAAGTATTTTCCGTTTGAACGAAATGACATGCTTTTTAAACAAATTTATAGAAGACTTGCTGCTGCTTTTCCAAGAATTAAAGTCCCAAAGTTTTTGTTATTATAGTGCGTAAGAGTGTGAGACTCTGGGTAATTTACGCTTACGGAAGGATGCGGGTTCAAGTCCCGTCGAAGTCGATAATTTATGGGATAGTATATAGATAGAGATAGATATTAGTATAGATACCTAGATAGTATAGACAAGACAGTTTTTGCGTGACATTGAAAACTGGAACCAAATCACAATCACACTTATAATTGTTATAAATGCGAAAGTTTGGATGGATATCCATCCAACGGTGGATATCCTAACACCTATAACATCCGTTCTTCACGCCAAAACTACTAAAAGGATCGGGCTGAAATTTGCACAGATGCAGTCCTAGGCCTGGAATAAAACATAGGCTATTTTTATCCCATAAATCAGTTCAAAAAAGATCTTTGAACGTTCCACAGACACAACTAAGAGCAGAAACTAGTTATTACATAATTATACTTTTTCCGTAAACTAAATGCTCTGGGGTGATGCTGGCATAAAATTTGCACCACCCCAACTCTTCCCGCGGGTGTCGTAAGAAGCAAATTGGGATATCCACCGGGGAGAGGGCAGGAGCACCCCGAGCAGATCAGATCAACCGCCGAACTGCAACCCCTATCCCACATGCCCAGCATGGTGAATATGGCATTGCTCCCTCATGATTATGGCGCTTGTAAAGACAGGCCTATGTCCAGCAGTGGACTAGCATAGGCGACCTCTGTGGTGCAGCGGGCGAAGGTCCGCCTGCGACGCAGGAGGTTGCGGGTTCGATTCCCGCCTCGGGACAAATGTTTGTACGATCTGCAGATATTTTTTCATATGTTCTGGATGTTTTTCTATTTATAATAAAACATATCTATCTATGTAGTGTATTGTATTATGTATATCAGTTATCTAGTACCCATAACACAAGCTTTGCTTAGCTTGGGGCTAGGTAATGCTGTGTGAATTGTCCAGCATTATTTATTTATTTTTTTATTTATTTATAGGCTGTAGGCAGATGATAAACTCCAGACCGAAGCTTCTGGAAAAAGAATTAAGTTTGCCTTGTACCATTTGCCCAGATGTCGGACGACATAAGGCTATAATATGTGTCTAAGTAGTTATAATATCTAAGTTAAGTCTCATTTAAAAGAATTCTCATTTCTAGAAATAGTTTTGATCAAAGATCCTATGACTACGTTCCGTAGACAAACTCCTTTTTTAACAGACTAAATAACGAAGGAGGTTCTCAAGTCGACGATTATATTATTTAATGTATGTATGTACCACGCATTACTTTTTACTGATTAGTCTGATTTTGATAATTCTCTTTTTATTTTATTTTATTTATTTTAAATATGATAATAGTAAGAAATAAATTAACACTAAAATAAACAGGTTGATAGTGTATTAACTATAACTATTACTGTCGTCCCTACGGATTATGAGAGTGAGGGAATAGAGAGTGCACCTGTGTTTGCGCACACACTTGTGCACTATAATATGTCCTGCGCATCTGGCTAGTCTCCGATGAGACTGGCCGCCGTGGTCGAAATGCTGCTAGGAGGACATTCTTTCAACTATTACTTATTGGTTTTACAATTCCCTGAGCAGGTTGTATCTGAATCCGGTATGTATACCTATATAAACTTAGTTTATTACAAACTATAGTCAAAACTTCTTCTTCTCTGTCGTATTCTTCATTACTGAAGGTCGTGCCCGTCCTGAAAAGCTTTCACGGAGACGCTGATGAGCTGCTTCCACACCACTCTGTCTTCGGCCTGTCGCAGGGCTGCAGGCAAAGTGAGTCCCGTTATTGTCCTAATTTGGTCAGACCAGCGGGTTGGTGAGCGTCTTCTTGGTCTTTTTCTCTCTACCTTCCCTAGTACAACCAGTTTTTCGAGGTTGTCTGGTTGCCTTCGGGCGACATGTCCAAAATAGCAGGTCGTGGACAATCTGGTTCTGATCTTCAGTTGGTCGAGAATGGATCTGTTGGTACGTTTTGCTGTCCACGGTATGCGCAACATTCTCCTCCAACACCACATCTCAAAAGCATCAATCTTTTTTCGGTCAGCTGCACGAATGGACCATGATTCAGAGCCATACAGAAAGATTGAGAACACCAAAGACCGCACGATTCTCATCTTGGTGGTATTAGAGATACTTCTAGTCAAAACACATTTATCTAAAGAGCAAGTAATTTTATTAACTCGTTAACAAAAGGAAATGTCAATATTGATATCTTTCATACATATCGACATTTTCTTCATTTAATAAATAAGAGCGTATTTTTATTGATAAATTATATTTGAACGGCGACTAAACTAAGATTAAACTAAGGATTATATTTTCTAATTAGCCTATTCTAAGTTAGATTGTATTCTTTAATCACCTTTTTCTAAATTTAATTTAACTTTCGTGTGTACCTAAGTAACATACCCTATAACATGTACATTCCTTATAATCGTCGTCCATTGTTTTTATCCATCTACATTTTTTAACTAAATACCTTATGAATAAACTTGTAATTAGTCCGCAGTAGCCATTCATGCGTTTATCCTTACTGTAAAATCATTATATATAAGTTTTTTAAAAATTCGTAAATAAACATAAAATTTGTTAATTATTGAGCGCAATTTGCATGTTTTTGTTCTCTATTAATGCATGGTTTTTCGGATAAGGGTTCAAATTATTTATGATTTAAACGAAAATGGTGGAATATTTAGCAGTCCAATTAGAGTTAAAATAATAGAGTCTGTGTTCAGGTAATTTATTTCAACCCTCGGATTACAAATGTCCGAACACAAACTACACAAGCGAATACACTATTTATTTTCGAGGGCTTTATTGGTTTTGATTCTTGGATATTCAACGAAAAATCAGTGGAAATATAAATTCCGAAAACATGCTTTTATTTTGTTTGCATGGCCATATTTAATTTCGAAATAGCCTGAAGGCAAGTTATTGAATGTTTATTTATGGAATAAGTAGCCTTTAGTAATATGTGGACTCTATGTTTTATATAATTGAATAATTGATATTAAATAATTGGAAATTAAAAACGAAACTGTACTTCTCCGAAAATCGACTGCCTTCGGTTGTTTATTTGGTTTTTAATAATAACTATTTTATTTGTAGTTTTTGTTCACATTCACGTGACGAAAATATCTTTTATTTGTACTCTGTATGTCTACTAATACAGGGTGACACGTAACATGTGTAGTAAGCCGAAAGGAGGGTATTCTAGACCCTGAGGGGATCAACTTGTGAAAGACTATTTTTATTCACAAAGAAAATTTAAATAAAATTAAAGAAATAAATTAGAACTAGTATTTACAAATGACACAATTGAGCTAACTGCAGACTGTTACATACAGTCTAAAGGTAGCTCAACTGATCCATATATCAATACCAGTCGGAAGCGTCCCCACGATGCTGGCTGCATTGCCTATTTTGACTATTTCTTATATAATACATAGTACAGTATGGTACTAGTGTGTAAGATCGGTGATTACCGGCCGAGCAGCTATTGAGACCCGAGCCGTGGAATGGGTATTTTTTCGACTTATTTCGAAATATTTTAAAAAGTATGACACCTACAAAAATTTCAAAAACTATTTTGAAATTTACAAACTGATACCTTTCATTTGATACCCCACATGACTCTGTAGGTATCTTTTAAAATTTCGGCATCACAATTTGTATGGAAAATATTCATTTTCATTTTTCATTAATTATCATTTATTTTTCATTAAATCTATACAGGCGCACAAAATTCATTATTATTATTTTAAGTTATAAGTTGATAGCTGCAGTAGTTGCTGAGAAAAGGACAGACAAAGCGAGACCATAAGGGTTTCGAAACCGATCTTCGATCTTCGAAACCCTAGAAAATTATCTATCTGTGTATATCATGTATTAAATATATCAGTTATCTAGTACTTTGGAGCTAGATGGTGCTGTGTGGATTTTCCAGCATTATTTATTTATTTACAAGTGTCTGCGCTGCGCTAACACAGGTGCACTCTTTATTCCCTGACTCTCATAATCATTTGAGACCGCAGGTTGAAACGACCGGGAAGAGGCCATACCTACATGCTAAATGTCTTAGAACCTATTAACTCACCAACCTCCTTGCCTTAGGTAGGAACATCCTCTTTGCAAAAGGACTAAAACCTATTTGCCGACGCATTAAAAATTCTCTTCCATAACAAAAACACCTGTACCAACTCGAAAGACTACGTTAATTTAATAAGAACAAATAGCTGAAACAAAGTTATTCGGGTCAACGTACAGACAGACATTTACACTAACTACATAAAATTACCAAAGGGTTCCGTAGCTCGCTTCGATCTAATTGTGACTTCGTGACTACTACGGGGGGATTACGTAACTTAGGGATCAGTTTCTATCTGAAACCGTTTTTATGAGTTTCATAGCAAGAGCAAGGCTTGATTGCGTTTTGGCTAAGACGTTATTGAGTGTTTTTTTTTTTCATGCATCTTAAATTGGTTAACATGCAATTAATACATATACTACCTATTATAAAACATTGCGCAGTTTAACGAATTCAATATGAATGTAAGCGGGTTAAGTCGGCGGCGATCTTACAACACAAATAGGTTCGTAGTTAACCCGCTTTCATTCATAATGAATTTTACGTATATTCTAGAAATCTTGACAGTTTTACTTTGAACCACGATTACAGATATGAATGAAAACAACTACTCTACGAAATAGTCTGACAAATTTGTTATGAATGCGAGCGGGTTAACTACGAACCTTGTCTGTGTTGGAAGCACACCAACGTCTCACCCCTAACGAGAGACATCTTCAGGGTAAGTCATAGATATATGTAAAATTTTATCATGAAAGTCAAACTTTACATATTTGCTTTTCTTTATTATTAAGTATCATTATGTAAAAATAAATTATTCGTAATTTGATAGCAACAAAGTTACGTAATCGACTATCCAGAGGGACCATTATCGCCCAGCCACGGTACCCTAAAATGAAGACAATTACGCCCCCAACGGAATAGAACGACAACTTTCTATAGAATGCGAAGTTGAACGTACTTCGAAAAGCGGTAATGGATTGCAGTCATTCAACGATACTTGAGTTTGGCATTAATTTTGAACTTAAAACTATAACAACCGAAATATTCTTATAAAATAGTTATTCTCAAATAAATAAAATTAAATACTTGTGTCTAACACTTTGTTACAATGGTGTCAATTCAGATATCGCCAAATCTAAACTAAACTAATTTGATAGCACCAAAAATTATGTAATCCTCTTGAAATAAAAGGGACGGTACCATTTTTAGTCTGGTCAAATTAGTTAAGTTTAGTTTTGGCGACATCTGAATTGACACCGTTTAATTTTTTTTTATTGGCTACATATAAAAATATGTCAACTTTTATCATCGTTTAAGAGTTTTTAAATTCGTATTGCTGTCGCTTATTTGCGAGTTGAAAGCAGTTTATAAGTAAAAGTATAGTCTAGACAAAGTCTTTGATTTCTAATCAAGTTTCGATTGATTTTCGTTTAACGTATTAGAAGGGGCTTAGTTATTTGATTTTGGCTCTCAAGGATTTAATCGACATTCAAATAAGAGCTCAACGCTCTTTGAAAGGGATAAAGTATTGCCTGAACGGTAATCCCGTTCAAGTTCTAAGGCACTTACTAACAACTAAATTTCAAAAAAATCAGTAAAGTTGTCTTATCATTCACTTATTTTATAGAATGCGGAATTTCAAAACGATTTATAAGCTCTATCAATCGAGTAATTTTATTGTTGACTCTACCTGACTCCCGGTGTTTTTACGTTTCTGTGTCATGTCATGTTTGGTACTAGGGGGGAGGAAGTGAAGTACAAAATACTAGCCCTTTTTAACCCCCGACGCAAAAAGAGAGGGATGTTATAAGTTTAACGTGTCTGTCTGTGTATCTGTGTATCTGTCTGTGGTATCGTAGCTCCCAAACGGATGAACCGATTTTCGTTTAGTTTTTTTTTGTGTCATAGATAATTTTATCCCAATAGCCATGTCTCATAAAATCTGTCGAGGGGTTTTTAATTTTTTAATTATGTTCTTGTTTTTATTAGCGGCCAGTATTTTCCACCCCCGTCTCGCGTAGAATACACCACAAGAGTTGGCTAGCTCTCGCTCGCTGTATAGTTGCTCGATTGGTTGTGCGCTTCATTAAAACCACACCACGCGACGCTTAAAACCACACCACGCGACGCTTAAAACCACACCACGCGACGCTTAAAACCACGCTTGATAATTCCCACGCTGGGCATGCAGGTGGGGGCTATACCCAAACCGCATGCCCAGCGTGGAGATTATAGTCCGAACTGCTATCAATTCGGTGGTAGAATGGTTCTGTGGATATCCCTGAGTCGCCTCTTTCGACAACCACGGGAAAAGTTGGGGTGGTGAAAATTCCAAGCCACACGGCAAAAGTACCGAAAATACCACACAATACTCGTATATATATATAAGTAAATAAATTTTTCTTTCTTTCATTCTTTTCGATTAATTTTCTAATAAATTAATTTTCTTGCTTTTTTTCTTTCAAGAGTTCGTTAAAATGGGTGGCACAACCGAGACAGACATATGAACCACCTGATGCTTTGTCTCGCAGGTCACGTAGCCGAGGATACGACGTGAGCTCGGTGGAAGGATCCTCGCTAATTCTACTAGCTCTTCAAACTGGACTTGGAGATTTTATTTCGGAGATCATGAGTGACGGCTTAGAAAACAGTTGGCATTTCTTTATTACTCTACTAGCTGAATTCTTACTACCCGTTGTCCTATTACCCGTTTTTCCGTTGGAATGAAACATTTTCCCGCAGTAAAAAGTATCCTATGTTCATCAGGAATAATGTGGGCTTCTAATGGTAAAAGAATTTTTCAAATCGGTCCAGTAGTTTCGGAGCCTATTCAATACAAACTATCAATCAAATCTTTCCTTTTTATAATAATAGTATAGATGTGCCTATCACAATAATGTAAAAATAATGTTAGAATATTTAGATGCTCGGATATTTTTACTTCTTCACGCCAAAACTACAGAACTTATCGAACAGATTTTTTAATGGATTTAGTTCTAGTCGTATAGCTACTTTTTATCCCGAAAAAACACGTGCAAAGCCGCGGACAGTAGCTAGTTTTTTACGTTTTCTTCTCGTAGACCTAGAATTATGAAATTTAGCAAGAAGCGAGGCCTTAGAGCACAAGTAAATAAAAAAATCCGAAAACAGTAAATTTGTACTTTTTTCACAAAAAAAAATTTTGATTCTCGCCATGGACAAAAACCTAAAGGTAACTTCCCATTGACCTAGAGTCATAAAATTTAATTAATTTTTGTAAGAAGCAAAATCTTATAACACAAATAAAGGGAAAATCCAGAAACCGTAAATTTGTAGTTTATTCACTTTTGATTGCGTTGACCTAGGAGTTTTATTTATATCGAGGCTTCAAGGAGTTACGGACTTGAGTATATAATGTCAATTTCATTCAACTCAATACCTCCACGCGATCCTGAGAAAAGGGGGTTGACAGACGCACAGACAGAAAGACAGACAGATGGACAACCTTTTTTCGTCTTGAGGTATGGAACTCTAAAAATGCACACTTGAAGACCTAAATTTTGTTTTTTGTGAACACCCAGTATATTTTGCACACCCATCGCATACCACAGTATGTGACTAGTTCTTGCTCGCAAAAATAGTAGAAAAAATATTTACAATTATTTCGAATCGGACCTGACTTATTTTTTTTGTTTTTTATGTTCATATGTTTTGTCCTACTGCATGCCAAGGGCCTTCTTTTGGGTTATTCCAGTTTTCCCTTTGACAAATCCTTAAGGGGGAAAACTTTTCTGTGTCCAATAATTACACTCTGTACCTATGTTGCTTTGCTTTATAGAAACAAACTTTAACTATACTCGTAAAGAGGTAAACTTCAAAGTTTACCTCTTTACGAGAATAGAAGTAACGATGGAGTGTCTGTGTAGTGTAGATAAATGTAGTAAATTGTTCTAAGTCGTTACACATTTATGTAAGTATGTATATTCAAGTTCACATAAATACATATAAAGTCAGACTGGCTTTTTCCGTCGCCTTTGACGGAAATCATCTTTTACCGCTCCCTATCAACAAGGGGAAACGAATTCACGCCACCTTGACTTGAATAATATTGTTTTTTGCAACTTCTAAGGGCAAAATTCCTTTGAACGCTCCGATAACATGTGGTAATGATTCTTTGAAGTGTTTGCGCTTTTGAAATAGGATTTGGTACCTTGCTCTTCTGAAGTTATTTTTGGCATAGTACATTATAAATTCTGTAGTGTGATTTTTCTAAGTATACATCAGACGAAATAACGGAAATATGCTCTATACTTATTTATATCATCTATCTTTTTTTCAGCGATGTTTCAAAAGAAACAATGGTATATACCACAAAACTGTTATTAATGGCTGAAGAGAATATGCCTTACATCCCCATGTTAATAAATACAAATGATTCTGTGTACAGTGGAAGACGTTGCTTGATAAATCGTGCTACTTAAGATGAGTCAACTAAGCAGGAAAAAATAAACTATGTAAGATGATGCTACGCAACCGGAAAAGATAAACTAAGATGATGCTACGCAACGTACTTCTGTGATGATACGAAAGCTACGCAAAGCCCGGTACGTAGACATAACACCTTCCTAAGAAGCTACGAAACTCTGCTACAAACCTTGTCACAGTGTGCGTGGAGTATATTTGCAACAATGCTACGCATTGCTTGCTACAATGATACAAAGCTACGCTACGTATACTACACTAACAAACTCCGTAGGTGGCTCTTAGATAAATGTTTTTATGACATTAAAGAATTTTATAATCAATAAATTACCTAGTTATATTAGTTAAATATTGTACGTCCATAGTTAATGGATAAACTTTTGTTCCACCTAGCTTTTAAGATCTTTTTTGTGTACAGTTTCTACAATAAATACATTTCATTTCATTTCATGATATTCGGCTACAAAGCTAAGAATCTTTGCTACAATGGCTCTACAATGCAACGCAATCCTGCACACACAATGACACAATGTCCTGCGAATCTTTTTAACCCCCGACGCAAAAAGAGAGGAGTGTTATAAGTTTAACGTGTCTGTCTGTGTATCTGTGTATCTGTCTGTGGTATCGTAGCTCCCAAACGGATGAACCGATTTTCGTTTCGTTTGTTTTTGTGTCATAGATAATTTTATCCCGTGTGTTCTTAGCCATGTTCAAAATCTGTCAGGGGGGTTTATAAAATTTTTAATTTTGTTCTTGTATATTCAACAGGTTTCATAACCAACCTTAAAATTAAGACAACGTCAGATAAATGGTATAATGAATAGGTAGGGTATGCTTATTATTTATTCAGCTTAGCTTGGGGCTAGTTAATGCTATGTGAAATATGTAGCATTATTATTATTATTGTTTCAGATCTATAGGGAAACAACTAATACACACGGGCCTAAGCCAAGTGTGTATGTGTGAAATTGATTTGATTTTGGGCACTAGAGGTTAATTGATTTTCGGTGGTAAAATGCTATGTTTGCAAGTGTTTTCGGACAATCTGACATGAGTTCAGAACAGCAGCAGATTTTTGGTACAATAATACATACTTTTGGGTAAATCTAATGAGGCTTGTGATGCAAAAAGCTGTTTAGGGATTACTCTTGTAGATAAAAGTACGATTGGGATATGGATTTTGCTTTGATACTTCGCATTGCTTGCTACATTGATACAAAATATAAAGCTACCCATTTTTTTATATCTACTACGCTACAATAACGTTCGGTTACACATGCAAAACTCTGCTACGATGTTACTACCAAGCTATCTTGAGCGATAAGACCGTCAATTGTCACTTAAATGTTAATTTTTTTTTCCTTAAATGTGCAATAAAAGTATATTATACCTATCCATCTATCTAAGAAAAATGGCGAAATCGATACCACGCTAGTAAAGTTTAATTTTAGTGAAATCTGAACTCCCTTTTGAACATCCCATAAAAAGAAATAGCCCCGCAGATTTCTCCTTCCATTTCAAAATCTGAAACAACCTCCAGGATTTATTCCCTCACTTAAAACACTTTTAGCGCCGCAACTTTCTTGCGAAGTCAAGCGTAAAAATGCATAGTCGTGGATGCCTCGGACAAATTCATTTTTCTTGTTAGAGGCGACAGGCGTCAACGCTCTAGTGGGCCGGTAATCGAATCTTGTGCCTTTGCTACAGTGCAGGATAAACAGTAGGGAAGGGTAATAAGGTTTTTACAATTATGCAAGTGCTTCCACCAGAGCTAAGTTATTAAATACTAGCAGCTAGCCAATGTCCATCACGGGGAAACCATTTATCTGGAGGAAATGCGGCTGAATGTGCCCTCGGACTTTGTGCACAGACGAAGGCGCCCCGCCCTATTGGCAGTACCAAAAGGGCGAACCAACCTGCTACATAAAGCACCACTGACGCGAAGCATCCGCACGCTTAATTTGATTGCCGAGAAAATTGATCTTTTTTACTGTTCCCGGAGCGAATTCCAAAAGGCTTTGTTTTTTATTTTATGTTATCACAGTTCGTATTAAATGTAAGTTTTATTTTTTATTTTATTTATGAATTATTGATATTGTTATTAATGAATGATCTTTGTTGTGGTTGTGTGTGTTTGAATGTTATTGTATTTTGTAAATGTTGATGATTTCCATTTTTATTATAATAAGACTGGAATATAAGGTACTCTATCGCATTGGGTGTGCCTGTTAGGATAGATGTACGTTTATAAATAAATAAATAAATAAAATCTTTCTACCAAATTTCGTTCAACCTTTTAGACGTGAAACGCTAACAGACAGACAGATAGTTGGCAGACAGACAAAGTTACTTTCGAATTTATAATATTAGGTATAGATCAATCTATAGGTAGACCACACAATTGAAAGATCTCTGTAGAACCTTGTCCCAATAAGAAAACAAACACCACTTTTGGCGTTTGTTACTGAGACATGGTTCTACAGCGATCCACCAGTTGTGTGGTCTACCTATAAGTCACTTAGCTACGCGGTGAAATGTATCAAATGCAGCCAATAAGTACGCTCTGTCTTATTCTATATCTATGAGTTTTCAGATAATAACATTAAATGTAAAAGTTGGACATCATTAGACCTATTATGAAGCCCAAAAGTAATCAAAACTCCATTTTATACTGATATATGTATATACTACTGATATACATATATGCTGATATAATAATACATTTATTTCAGACAACAATTGATAACTAGCAGATTTTAATTAACTTTCTCTAATCCTGCTGCTGTGGTGCCGGCTTAGAATTTGCACCACCCCAATTCTTCCCGCTAGTGTCGTAAGAGGTGAATAAGGGATATCCACCGGGAGCGGGCAGCATCGCCCCCTGCAGAACAATTCTACCACCAAACTGCGATCCCCAACCCGCATGCCCAGCGTGGGGATTATGGGCACTACCCCCCATGAGATAAAAGTCTATAATACGCTCATCAGAGGGAGGCCTGCGTCCAGCAGTGGACCGATATAGGCTGTTGAGGTGAGGTGAGGTGGTTTAATCCATATAAGTTTTACTTTACAATAGAACCTTCACATTTCACCACCGTCGAAATCGTACCTGCTCCTCTCACCGTCTTAGGTGGACCGTCACTCACGGCCACACAGTTAGGGAACTGATGATTCATCATGAAAGTATCAAATCGGTTATTCCAGTTCTCGCCCTGTAATTTTGGGGTTTCCATACTCATATTTTAAAATTTCCCGTGATTTTTCAGGATTATCACTCGGTAGATAGACTATCCTAGTTCTATGGGGACGACAGTACTCTGGAAGTGGGATGAAACAACAATACCTTTTGGGTAAAAATGCCAAAATATATAAATAAATAAATAATGCTGGACAATCCACACAGCATTATCTAGCCTCAAGCTAAGAAGAGTTTGTGTTATGGGTACTAGATAACTGATATACTGTATACAAAACTATATACATATAATATTTTTATTGGTTTGAATTGACTATATATTTTGGGTCGAAATAACAATTTTAAATACGTGGTATGACAATTTGGATCGAAATAACAATACACCAGTTATTGTTTAAAAAGCTTTAAAATAAGATCATAACAAAGAGACATAAAAAAAAGTAGAAAGAGTTGGTCTACTGAAGAAATTTAATTACATTTATTACACTGTGCCATTGCCTGAGGAGGAGTCAACCTCTCAGAGATTCACAGCCAAAGGTTCAATGCGATTCACGATCGACTTGTACAATTTAATGTCTGTTATTTCTACCTACTTTGTTGGTATAAGGGCTGCTGGGGTGAGATCTAAAGTCTGGATAAAGACTTCAAAGGTTGTCTGCATTGTCTGTAAGATTATATAAAATAATAAAATAAAACCGTCGGTGTGTATGTTTCAGTAGCTACATCAAAAATACGCGTAAGAGCTTTGGGCTGCGTTTCTGTAGACAGCAGGGCCGCGATCACACTTACTACACCGTGATTGCGGCCCTGATGGGGCCAGTGCGGATTGTCCGATGCCGGCCTGCGAACGCGCACCCTAACGTTTCAACTGCTAACGCTTGAGCCGTAATGCCAATAGGTATCTACACTTACCGACGACCTCCGTGGCGCAGCGGGCGAAGGTCCGCCTGCGACGCAGGAGGTTGCGGGTTCGAACCCCGCCTCGGAACAAATTTGCGTACGATCTGCAGAAATTTGTTCCGTTGGTCTGGGTGTTTTCTATGTATAATAAAAAAATATCTATCTATGTAGTGTATTGTATTATGTATATCAGTTATCTAGTACCCATAACACAAGCTCTGCTTAGCTTGGGGCTAGATAATGCTGTGTGAATTGTCCAGCATTATTTATTTATTTACTTACCACACCGTGATCACGGCTGGTCTACTTTGAAACATGAAATACAAAGTTATGGGTGACGAAACTAACCTTATCATTAAGTTACTTTGGACGCGTCACCAACTGACACACCCTTGACTGGATTGACGACATAGAAATCTAAATATTATCACACAGAATTTAGATTTCTTTAATTGACGATAAACGTCTATTGCCAGCGAATTTACTTAAGATGGTACTTGAGCAAAAAAAACTGCGTAGCTATTTCACAGCATTTAAATTCTTCTTTTGTACTTCATAGTTCACATTTGCATTCTTCTTTTCCGCCTGCAACCTCATCAATCGCATTCTCTCGAATCAGATACGAGATACAAAACCCCGCTTTGTGAATAGCTCTGCATTTTTTGCACCCAATCGTACCATTTATCAGCTAAATCGTCCAGAAACCAGGCCACCACTCATCACGAATAGAATGCAGTCTGAATACTCTGAAATACTCGTACAATCATTAAAGTGTGATGTTTTTTTAATCTTGGTCGGGGGCCTAATTTTTTGAGTCGTCTCCTAAAATGCCGATTTTCATTAATACCCGTTGTTGTTTGGCTTGTTAGTTTTTAAACTAGTTCAGGAACCTATGGACTTATATGTATTTGTCTGTTACACTAGCTATTCTGTCACACAGTACCAAAAAGCTTTTATTTAACTTGCAATGACATGACATGTAATGTATGTATCTATGTTTGTACGGGTGGAATCTTGCAACTCAATTTTTAAGCAGATATCTTCAACCGATTGAGCTGAAATTTTGTACAGGTACACGTTTAGTTTAGAAGACAATGCATTAAAAGCTTGTTTTTGAAAAAGAATTCTTAAATAAATCAAAATTATTACATTTGAAATCTAAATTTTCTCGATCATTTCCGAAGCCTATAAAAATACTAAAGACAAACAATAGTACATTTTACACCTAGGCGAGAAAGTGGTCGATTCCTACCGAGTGTGTCGTTTTGGCCTTAAAACACACGAGGTAGGAATCGCACTTTCTGCCGAGTGATAAATAGTGCTTTATACTACACCTTCAAGGAAAATAAAAAGCAGAATTAATTATTAATAGAAATTTAGAAGAACTTACCGCGCCCAATGATGTTGGTAAAACCTCATTGACAGCACCAGCCTTTGGGTTCTTTTTTTCAAAATATTGTTCGAAAATCGGAGCCGGCCTAATGGACTTGGAGTAAAAACTTTTTGTCGTTTGACCGAACGAAAAAAACCATAGCTACCGGCCGATCTTTTAGGAAATTAAAAAAAAATAACACGTTAGAAATGGATTTCCATACAGTTTTTCCTCCCGCTAAAACACGTGAGAAATGAAATTCCATAGAGTTTTTCCTCCCGGTTTCCTATAGGCCTGCAAAGACATACTTTCTATTCTATTAATAGAAAGGAATAGGCAACTTTCCGAGCAGGTGTAGTATAAAAGACAGTGACTATTTAGTTTTCGATTTAAACTCGCCGCATTCTATAATTTTCAGTTTCTAATTTCGAATGATTCGTAACAAAACATTGCAAGAAAACGTAACTTTAAAACAAGCTAAAATACTCAAGTAAAAGTTCCATAAAACACTGGATAGTATAAGAATAAAACGATGGATGTGGAATAGCCAGATAGATGGCAGAGTAATTAGTGTCGGTCGACGATGCGCACTTATTATTTCTGCGGCAAGTCACTTCTTTTTTATACGGTATCTGCATTGAAATTAAGCTAGGTTTGTATGGATACTTACTTGCTAAGTTTTTACTAACCTTACAGTTTATACAAGGAAGGAAAGGAGGCCTTTGCTCAGCAGTGGGACAGTGTAGGCTAATAAAAAATAGTATATACTGAACATGAAGATGAACAGAACAGAAAAAACTGAATTGATATTTTAAGGCTTGCACTTATAATGAAAAAATCTTATCAAGCAAATCATCAGTTGTGAAAAAGTCTTTTTCACAACTTCTTGTTTTTGACAACCTCAGTGGCGCAGCGGGCGAGAGTCCGCGACACAAGAGGTTGCGCGTTCGATTCCCGCCTTGGAACAAATTTGTGTAGGATCTGCAGAAATTTGTTCCATTAGTCTGAGTGTTTTCTATATATAATAAAAAAAAATATGTATATAATGTATTATATATATTTATCATATAGTACCTAACACATTTTTGACAAGCTTTGAGTAGCTTACTTTGGGGCTAGATAGATGGTGCTGTGTGGATTGTCCAGCATTATTTATTATTTATTTATTTTATTTGCAGACATCGAAATATCACTTAAATGAAATAATCTTTCAGAGCCGTTCGGCTGAGACGACCGAAGAAATCAAGTTCATCAACAGAATTCGTAGGAAAACCCTCACACTTATCCGCTTCGTCGAATCGGTCAAATCTTCAGAATTCATTGATTAATTATTTAGTTATTCAGCTTTATTCGCAATTTATTCGGATCTTTGATTATTTATTGCCCTTGAGTTAACAACGCAAATGACTTACTCAAAGTTTATAACAAATGGTAAGTATAAAGACAAGTTCTCATCTATATCTGAAGGCAAAGTAACTTTAATGGAAGCCAAGCCAATGTTCTCTTCGTTCGAAAGTTCTAGTACTGCTTAAAGATCTTAAGAACTTGCGTGCAAATTACCGTCGTGTACTCGGGTGGAAATTTAGATGCAACAAAATAAATACTTGTGTTTTGCACTGTATTTTGCTTGCGAATTCTCCATTTAATATTTTACGGGTAAAAAGTATTTTTATTTCCCAATTATAATAAACACTGAGTACTTAATCTTTCGCTACATGTGCGTCTTCCCATTTTCCGAGACATCCGTGAGGGCTGGTGCGCCGGCAGATTTGGCCGAGGATCTCAAGAGGCGGAAATATGGAGGTCTCGACAGAGCCTACACATTTGCTCCCCTTGGCGTCCGTGGGGTTCCGGGTCGAAGCGACTCGAAAGCTGGTGAGCATCTGGCGCAGCGCATCAGCATTACCATGCAGCGGGGCAATGCAATCAGCGTCTTGGGGACGCTTCCGTCCGGTATTGATGTGGATCAGTTGAGCTACCTGCAGATTGTTTGCAACAGTCTGCAGTTTTCCACCAACTACCTGGCACGGCATGGACGCTAGGAACTTGCCACATTATAATGCCCCCCGGTCAAGATTATGCCAAATGTACTTAATCGGTATTTTAACAACACCCTTCCTCAAGTTCATTTTAAAAATTCGATAGAAATTTTAAAAAACTGTTACTTTTTCACGCGGAAACTATCAAAGAATTTGTCTCAAATTTTGCATAGATGCACCTGAAAAATATAAATAGAATATACGTTTGCCAGGATATACAAGCCTTAGCCCACAGACAACCACAGCTGGACATAGGCCGCCCCCACACACCTCCACAAACAGCGATCCTGAGCCGCCTCCATCCACCGACTCCTAGCCGACATTGCAAATCTGAACAAGAAATAATCCACCCTTTATTTCCACGAGAACCAGTTCTATTTAATCACATAAAAGGGAAAGCTAACATAACTCATGATGAGGTATAACGCCATAAAGTCAGCTCCAAAAAACACCATCGTAAAAGTATATTGGAAAGGAGGAAATTAGGAGGCACATCTCTATGCTCTATTTGGTACCTCTTATGAAACTGTGTACGTATTATCATCATCATCATCTGACTGTCCACTGCTGGACATACGCGTCTCCTAATGAGCATAATAGCGTAATGTCTTCAGCTTACCGCATCCAGCATCTGCCTGCAGTCTTTCGCAGATCGTCATCTCATCTGGCCGGATTGTAGGAATCGCGGCTAGCTCTTTCCGGGTTGATGATATAAAAAGTCGAGTATATAGAACAATAGCTGTATTGTATAAACTACGACTAATATGCTGTCAATGAGTGCGGTTTGGATGATCGCTGCTGATGCACTGACCTCCGTAGGCGCCCGGTCCGCGCTCGCGGCACGAGTCACCTACTTAGGTCAAACTGCTGATGATGCTAATTTACCTACCTACGTGATCAATAAATATTTAAATAAATAAATAATGCTGGACAATTCACACAGCATTATCTAGCCCCAAGCTAAGCAGAGCTTGTGTTATGGGTACTAGATAACTGATAAACATAATACAATACACTACATAGATAGATATTTTTTTTATTATACATAGAAAACACCCAGACCGACGGAACAAATTTCTGCTGATCGTACACAAATTGTTCCGAGGCGGGAATCGAACCCGCAACCTCCTGCTTCGCAGGCGGACCTTCGCCCGCTGCGCCACGGAGGTCGACAAAAATGTATCGAACAATCATATTATATTGTAATGTATTTTATAAAGGAGGACTCAGCCGGATACGAGTATTTCAGATAGAAATCAAAAGACCTTCGTATGACCACAATCGACAAGCAAAGTGCTCCAATCGAAAATCAGAAAAGTTAGAAATAAAGCCAGAAAATCTGGCCACGGATGATGATGATCGCAAATTTATAAACGCATTAAGGTAACAAATTCGTCATAGGGTACGCCCTAGAAATATTATAATTCGTTCCGTGATCAATCTACATATCTACAGGCCAATATTTGCCTCTTTCTCAGGTTACTTTTCATGCTCTTGTTAAGATTCATAGTTTAGCGTTTTCGAAATGCTCTGTTCATTTCACTTACATATAAAAAGCCGTCTCCACCCCACGCAGCCCGGGTGACCAGTTAATACAGCTCCTTTTAATCCGGATACCGGAATATTACAGCCTCCGCAGAGGATATTGTGAATGTGCTTTCTGCGACGAGATTGCATCCGGCCAGCGCAGATCCAGCCCCATCAGTCATCAAGTAAGAGATATTGTAAGTTTGAATTAACGTTGATTGAACGTCGAATGAAATAATAAGCATAAGTTCCTTCTGGGTAAGCGTGCTCCATTATGGGCTTTTATGATGGTCGACTGTTGACCAATTCCAATAGTTAAATAACAAATAGTTTTTTTTAAACCAAAACTGATTTCGAATCTCTGAATTTAACATTATTTTTAAGTTTAACGGGATAAATATTGATTACTGGGGAATAAAACTTTTATGGGACCTACACGGGATCATTTTCTATACCATAGAGAATGGATTTTAAAAATCGGTCCATAATGTGAAAATTGATGAAATAACACAAAAAAAACATGCATACAGCCGAACATAAAAAAACTAAACATAAGAAATTAAACAACCAAGTAAGTCGCGTTTCGTGCGTTCTGCTACCCGGCGAAAAAAAACATCTGAACCTTTTGTCGCATTTTGTGCGTCGAGTACAAATTATGTACAACTAAGTTTTAACCATAGAGCAGCAAAACTTTTAAAAGTCTCACTATAATTATTAGAGGTACCTTTCATGTATACGTTTTCCTTATTATAACAAGTAAGGTAGTCATTGTTCTGGGATAAAAAGAAAGTGATGGCGTACCTAGTTAACTTTACTGGTCTATCTTTAACATAATTAATTTATACGAAAGATTATTATCAAAGTGTTGTTCTTATACCCCACTTAAATGCCTAAGTAGGTAACCTAACCTCCTCCTCTTTTCGAAGTCGGTTAAGAAGGGTGGTTGCTGCAAAAACCACGGTTTTTCCTCGATAAAGAACTAATCGTAATCGCTCAACCCTCTATCGCGCACCATTGAATCGCGACATCACTGAGAACTCTCCCCAAACCTCCGTTTACACTATAATCCTTATCTTGGGCTAGATGACGTCATTGTTTGAACGTGCAAAGGTTCACTCCACAGAACTTCTCTTAACTGAATACATATGAGTATACTATCGAAAAAGATTAGGAATAAGAAATATTATCATTTATTGTTCAAACTGTGTACATAGTTGGTCTTAGGCGGTTAACACACTGCCACGCACCATGCTGCATCTTGCGTGCCGACGCACCTACGCGCGTACTTGCGGGAGTGCAGATCTGCATCATCGTGCGGGTTTTTTACGCACTCACGCGCGTAGGCGCGTTTTGTATATTCACGGCGGCTCTGACTCATTTCATTCAAGCCGTGATTGTGCGCGTAATTAGAATGTACGCGCGTGGATGCATTTTCTGTGTGTTGGAATGTGTGACGTGACTTGTTTCTATACAAATCGAGATACTTACAAGCAACGTTAGAACACGCATTCACGCGAGATACAGCGTGGTGCGTGGAAGTGTGTTGATCGCCTTAGAACTATTTTTAAATTGTTCAATAGTTAGTCCTTTCTGACATACAATAATAAAAATATAAATTACTTTAGTTTAACAACTTAAAGTTAAAGGAATTGCACATTTTCTTTATACTTAATAAAGGTTAACAATAGGAGTTAAATATCAATGATTACTATCGAAATTTTGGGGGGTACTGTTTAAATATTTGAGCTAACTGTATCTAAAAATCTACTTTGATTTTGTTCGCCAAATGTGAAAGCGAGGGCCTTAAATAAATAAGTAAAAGGTGTCCGCTTACCACATAGAATCACTTGAAAAACATAAGTAACCCACGCCTCGCGGGCAAATAGATGAAGTGAAGAGAATCTAATGGCACTTTATATACCTACTGTATTATTTACTTTTAAAATGTTGGACTTCTTAATGTCCCCTTGGGTCAGAACGTTGTTAGTTGTGATTCTTTATCAACTACTGCTGAATTTACCCAAACGAAAACAACGTATTTAACAATTTCAGGTAAACCAAAACAACGTATTTAACACTTTCAGGTAAACCAAAACAACGCATTTAACACTTTCAGGTAAACCAAAACAACGTATTCAACACTTTTAGGTAAACCTTAACAACGTATTAAACACTTTTAGGTCCCATGACGCACTACGCCTTAACCTAAGAACTCTGTCAAGTGTCAGCATGCTTCATATCATCATCCACCCGTCTTTAACCATTCTTGGGTGAAGCAAGAAACATGCATCTAAATAACGCCTCTAATAACGCATCTACTAAGAAGCCCTAGGGAAGACCCAACATGATTATACAGAGTCGACTAGCTTTTCAACCTAACAGGTTTAATTTGTATATCATCAAGCTCTCAGATGACTTTGATTCGTATTAAGTATTGATAAAGCTGATTTTACCATACAAACTAGTTGAAGTGACGCACAGGCAACGGTCCCGTCACTATCACCCTATCAATAGGACCGGCCCACCGATAAATTGCAGTTCAGATAAAATACCACTTTCAATAACCGAACTTTAACGTTGTTACGTGAATTTTTGAGAATAATCCCCCGATAAGGTAGGTGCTGAGCGAAAACTATTATGGTAACAGTTTCTTTTTGTTATATTTTGGTAAGATACGGGCTCGATAAGTCCATTTAGGATTCTTTATTGGTCACCCCGGGCCGATTTCTTGCCCAAGACTTTTAGGGTTTTAGCTTTTACCCCAGAAACATGTAGGTAAATGTAGGTATACTACATTTTAGTGCCGAAAAAGGAACTTCAAAGTCCAGCCTGAAGTGCACGGTGCTCCTTAATAAAGTTAGGGTTTAGTAATAGCGGGAACAAAACCCCGAGCATTTGCACCCGCAAACACAAACGGCAGACATCAAAGTGTTCTATTTCGCGAACAACTGAGAATACACTTGCGGACAAAACATAATGATCATCATGACAATGGGGAGTTTATCAGTAAATAAATTTATGTGAGTAATTGAGTAAAAAACATAAAACCAAAAAGAAAGTTCAAGCCACGTTTCATTTGAAATAAATATTCCTTTTTTCTGAATTATAGTGATTGGTATTCAATCACTTATGAGGAACTCTATTAAATATTCTTAACTCAAAAGTTGACTGAATTTCAACCTCTGAAAAAAGTTTTCATTACTCAAGGCTCCGAGCATTTAACTTCTTTCAAAGCTCTAGTTAAAAACCAATCAAAGTTTATTTTAAATTGAATTTCAAAACTTCGCATCGATACAGAGTACCAGTTCTGACTTGAGGGTTTCCAACTTTCATGAGTTCGACAAAGTTCTAAACTCTAAAATTTATAGTTTTTAGCCGTGTTTGCGTAGCGAGCGGGTAAGTTTCTATAAATAATCTGATCCAAAGGTCTTCGTTTTGAATCCTCTCTTAATTTAAAAAAAAAACATATTAAGTTAAGGATGTGTTTTATTTGATAGCTGTTTTACACAAATCAACAAATACATAGACACTTTACACTAAATGTCGTAGAAGCCAAAACACGACTGTTAGGAAACGCAAAAAACTAAAATAGTCAGTATTATTTTCTTTGTAATTCCTTTGTTTTTATAATTGCATAACTTCGAAGTTTTGCGGTCTCTTAATTTTTTTTTATATTTTTGAAAATAATAATATTAGATTTGGTATGTTTCCACTAATAATAATTATATGAAACTTCAAAATAAGTTTAGAATGTGTTATAATTACTGAATGCATTTGGACTATTTTAGAGATTCATTGGAGTCGTACTATTTCATTGCGAAAACTTGGTGTCCTAGCAAAAAAAAATGTTCCAAAATAAATGTCCTAACCTGATTTGTCTAGTTTTATCGTCCGTGAGTGTACTCAGGTCCTTTGATGCTTCGTCGTCGCAGAAAAACGTTTTTAGTGAAAGGAAGTTTTTACGGAAATTTCGTTTTTGCGTCGATGAAAGGGGTAGAGAACTATTAAATTTTTTCTTTGTGTTATTAGTTTTAAGGCGAATTCGTAAGATAGGTTTTTAAAAGGTGAAATAAAAAGGAAACACTTTAATTTATTGAAACTATACCTCTACACTTAAAAACTACAGAATGCCGGTTTCAAAAATTATATTCCGCGGGGAGATAATAACATACCTATTACAATTACAATATAGTATTTATTTATTTATTATTTATTAGACTAGTTGTATTCTTACTACCCGTTGTCCTATTAGGAACCCGTTTTCCCGTAGGAATGAAGCATTTTTACGCGGTAAAAAGTAGCCTATGTTCATGAGGAATAATGTGGGCTTCTAATGGTAAAAGAATTTTACAAATCGAACCAGTAGTTTCGGAGCCTATTCAATACAAACAAACAAACAATCATATCTTTCCTCTTTATAATATTAGTATAGATAAAAGGAAGCGTCTTGGGGACGTTTCCGACTGGCATAGATACTACCTGTTCATTGTTTGCAACAGTCTGCAGTTAGCTCAATTGATTTAATTTGTAAATACCTTCTAGTTTTAACTCATTTGTAGTATTTGATTATAATTTTCTTTTTTTTTCTAATATTCTTTAGAAGAATAAAATAAATTAAAATATTTGAATTATTATTTAAATTCAATCAATAAAGAATTGGTAGATTGCTAGAAGATCGTGCGTGGTGATTTGGACTGACTGACGAATTTTTGACAGATTTTCATATTAAGATGTCTTCCGTCAGTATACAGGGGGTTTTTTCAATATGGGTTAATATTTTTTATGAGAATGAGAGAATAGACAGTGCACCTGTGTTTGCCCACACACTTGTGCACTATAAATATGTCCTGCGCATCTGGCTAGGAGGAGATCATCATCATATTCTTTATGTAGGGGCATATTTTCTCCCCTGATCCACCCAGGTGAAACACGCAGGTGGACCACGCCAATGGTCAGACAGATCTACACATTGTAGTACATTCAGTTCACAAAATATAAAAAGCAATAACACAAAATATACCCATTTTGTGTTATTGCTTTTTATATTTTGCTGTCCATACCACACTAGCACTAGGTAAACTACGCCCAATGAAGACATAAACCACTTTGAGCTCGTAAAAAACGTACGTATCGACAGGTATCTGCGAGAGACAGTTTTAGGGTACCGTGGCGGCGCGAAACGGGAGATTTACTGTCGACCTGTGTACGGAACACGTAGGTACAATTGTGGGGCTTTTAAAGATATACGACTTAGTGCTGGGGAAGTAAGTAAGAACGCGGTTTCTAAGAATATAGGAGAGAGGTACAGTCGCAGTAAGACACACTATGTCACTATAAAGTTTTCATACTCGACGATTGCTTGCAGTCTGCCAATAAGTGCTCTTTGATATGACAAGGTAATAAAGACGATAGGTTTTAGTGCAACACAGTATAATAATAATAATGTTTTATTCAGTAAACTAGCTACCCGCCCCGGCATCGCACGGGTGCAGTACTGTTACGGACGTTTTTGTAGACCTTTTTAAGGTGTACAATACTGTCGTACATTATTTTGATTGATCTCGTAGGGTTCAGCCAGCGTATGCAATGTAAGCGCAATTTTTTTTTTATTTTATGACATCACATTAGAAACCTCTTAAATTATCAGTGTTTTTCTACTAAATTATGCATGTATTATACATATAAACCTTCCTCTTGAATCACTCTATCTATTTAAAAAAAACCGCATCAAAATCCGTTGCGTAGTTTTAAAGATATACGCATACATAGGGACAGACAGACAGCGGGAAGCTACTTTGTTTTATACTATGTAGAGAAGGTCTTTTTCATAGATGAAAACACCTTTTTACTAAGTATTATCGAAATACTTGTGATAGGTGATTTCACTCTTCCACGTTGAGTTTAATTTACAGTATACAGGCAGCCAGTATGAATTTTGGACTTAGTTTACCTTACATAAGAAAGTTATGATTGCTTATGCTGCGTTTCATAGGTCAATATCTACAAGTAAAATGTGTACAATTTCAAAGTTATATTACGGAACATTGACCCGATATAACTAAAAGTATTTGGGTTAGTTTTTGAAAATCTCAAAAGGAACTTTTGAAATTTTCTAAAACGAAATCAAATCGAAACTATAGGTAATGATGAATAATAATTTATGGACTTGGGTTAGGTTCAAATCGATCCAATATCTCAAAACATTCAAAGTTTTAGGATATATTAAACGTTACCCACACATATTGTGGAGCAAAGGGGTGAACAAAGCCCATAAGACTCCCAGTAATAACTAAAACCACTGTTTGATATACATATCTAAGCTCTGTATTATCTAACAAAGATGGTGTGAAACAAGAATATTCGGTCAGAATTTTGTGTAAGTCGAAAAATTTAACTTTCGCAATATAAATTGCTCTCTTTTTATGGGAACACCTTCACCAAGGAGGAGATTTGGAAAAAGCAACTAGGTAGGCACCTAATAGAACTTCAAATGTTGTCTACCTAGCCGAATTTCGGCGGCCAGTCTCAACGGAAATTATCGTAGACTAGACTAGCTGTTCTATTAAGATGGGACTTCATCATCATTCCAGCTGAAAGACGCCCGCGACTGGACATAGGCCTCGGTGATTATAAATGAAGCCCAGAATTCACCTTTAGCGCGTTAGTGCACTCACTGGGTCTAAAGTCTCGCTCAGCTTGCATAGTGTAGAAAGAGATGCCCTCTATTTCAACGCAGAAAGACAGCTGTTAGCCATTTAGCGCTCTGACGGAGAAGTAAAAGCTGAAATGACCTTTTTTGCGTTGAAGCTAGAATCTAAAATGTATTTTTTCCCGGCTCAGAAAGATAGGTCAGAAAAACTTATGTATTTTGCTATTACCTATGTCTCGATTCGGCAAAAATGTCAGATATTTGTCCAACCCTACTGGCTGAGCCATGTCTCAATCGTCCGCAAACAAACATGGATATTATGCGTGAGCACGCCGCGAACGGGGCTTGAGACCTATCACGTACTACGTAGGTACTTGTAGATACTTCGGAGCACTGAACTCGAAGGTTTTACAATTTATAGAAATTGAGGGTAACCGTAAAATTTAAATTATTTTTAATAACAGTGTTTTTTTTATTCAACACCACACAAAAGGCTTTATCGCTGAGCGACATGAGGGTTTTCTAATGATAAAAGAATTTTTCGAATCGGTCCAGTAGTTTCGGAGCCTATTCGATACAAATAAACAATGAAATCTTTCCTCTTTATAATATTAGTATAGACTAGCTGTACCCGCGACTTCGTTCGCGATTGACATACCTGCCGACTAATTAAGTTCACATTTAACCATAGTTTCTCTCATGTTATGAAACGCCATGCAAAAAAACTTCGATGCCCAGAATTGGACCTGTTACACTTCTAACATAAGTATCTTTATTTAGGTACCTAGTTAAATTGTGTACAAATCGTGTAGAGTCTACGGGGGATAGTATGTTGTCATCTTCAATCCCATTCTTTATCCACAAGACTTTTAGCTACGACTCGGCCAGCGTCAGTGGTTTTGGAGGGCTTTCTCAAAAAAAAATTAAAATATAAATAATGCTGAACAAGCCACACAACATCATCTAACCCCAAAGTAATTAGAGCTTGTGTTATGCTTAAGATATACAAGTTAAAAGTTAATATAAAATATTATTATTAATATATTAATAAAATATTATTATATTAATAATATTAATATTAATATAAAAAGTTAATATAAAAGTTACTAGAACAATTCCAAATTTATATAAAAGAAGACTTCACACAAAAAGTACTTAAAAAAAGGAAAGAACTTCAGGTTGAATACAAAGCCCGGAAAGAACAAGGTGAAAATGTGGCACTGCGATACGACAAAATTATTATTCTTAACAAACCTAAGGAGTCGGTGACTCTGGCTCCATTCCAACACCGCCAACCACTAGATAGTACAAACATAATCAACAAGAGAAAACTAAACTTCTCTCCAGGAAAAGAGAACCCACAAAAATCAAAACAGAGAAGTACTGCCTACAATGTAAAAAATAAGAATAATAAACCTATAATCGAATCTTTCATGAAATCAAGAGCTATTTCACAGTCTAGCACTGCTGAACCAGAAATACCAATTATGGATAAGGAATAGCAACGACAAAAGACCTCCCTCTATCTGAATGAATACTCAAACAAAGAAAATCACATAATAAAATCTATATCTCCCAATACGGTTGGTCCCCGCGGGAGAAAAAAGACTAAAACCCTCCATCCATCGAACAAAGGTGACAAAAAAACCTACTTCACATATGCACTTTCAATGTAAGAGGCCTGGTCGGAGTGGGAAGATTGGACGAACTCGAACATTGTCTGAAAAACATAAAATGGGTTATCATAGGACTATCAGAAGTAAAAAAGAAAGGCACTAAAATAGAGCAACACGAAAACTATATACTGATGTACACAAGCAAAAAAGTGGAGAAAATGGAGTTGGTTTTCTGATCAAACAGAAATATAAACAAAACATAACCAATTTCATCTCTAGACCTCACTACCTCACCTCAGATGAAGTATGTCGAATAGACCTGTCCCTCCCTCCTGACCATACCCTTCTGACCACAGACTAGTTCGAGCTTCTTTAAACTTAGAGTATACAGTAAAGAGAAATAGAAAAACCTTCAAAAGTCAAAGGAAGGAATTAACATCCATGGAAAAAGAAGTTATGAAAACCCATTTTCAAAATTTATCTCAAAACATGGAATATGACACATCAATGCAAGAAAACTATTCTAAAATTATAAGAACAATACATAAAAGTATGGAGGTTCTGCCAAAAAGAGAAAAATCTGACATGTACAAACTTACTCCTGAAATAATGAAGCTTATCGAGGACAAAACAAAATTAAAATCCAAAGAAAATAAAAGCAAAGATGAAAAGAAAAAACTACCCAACTAAACCTTACAGAAAAATCAAGAAAAAACAAAAATTACAAAAACAAACTCAAACACCAGCTTGCTATAATTGAAGCAGAAATAAAAACCAAGAGTTCTTGGCCACGACACGCCGCAGACAGGACTCTATGGAAATGGATGGAGGAGGCCTTCACCCGAAGATGGGTGCCCAAATCAGAAGAAAATGAAAATGCATGATATGACTGATAAATGAAATTACTTTTAGAAATATTCTTTACCTAAATTATTCACAAATTCAAAATTTATTTATAATTTTAATTTAATCTCAAAAATTGTTATTTAAGATTTGGAAATAAAAGGCTTATTATTATTATTATTATTATTATGTTGCTGCCTTCCAAGAACTCATGAGTGATTATGATTAACATGAGTGATTAACAATAATTTAAACAACTGTCATTGGAAATACAATTGTTTTGCATGTTTATTACGTCTTTAAACATCTCCTTTACTTGACTTCTTTGTTACGCTAAAAAAAAAATTATTATATTGATGTCAATGTACACATATTGCCAATAACAAAAAAGTTATGACAAACCGCTCCGATGAGGTTTTTCTATGAGTTATTAAAAATTTAAAGTAAATTATTATTTTTGAGTATCTGTCCTTTTGAGAATCTCTCTTCTCTAAGAGAACAAACCGATAGAACTACGATTAATTTAAATTTTCCTGTAGTTCTACTGGTAGAACTACGAGAAAAAAAATGCAAATGGTTGGTCCTAAGTAAATCAGTTATCTAGTAAGTACCCATAACAAAGCTCTGCTTAGCTTCGGCCTTGGTGATGATGTGTGAATTCATCATCATCAGCCTATATAAGTCCACTGCTGGACGTAGGCTCCTATTTTAATTTTTCAGCATTGTTTATTTATATATAAGGTCATCAAAATCGCCCTACCTATTTAACATATTTTAACTCGACCAATACTTTTCGTGCTGTAAACATGTTGAGTAATACCTACCTATCTAGCTACCAGAGATAAAACCACTATAAACCTATTCTACTTAATTGGTAGGTCTGTCAATGAATAAAATTCCTGCAAATTTCTTTTGGCTTAGCTTCAATCAAATATAGACTTTATTTCAATGACGAATGAACCATTTAACCCGCAAAACAAAAGTTGTCGAAAATCGTAATTCGTCCGTCGAACCCAGCTGTCATCGCGAAAAAAGTTACATAACCTCACGTCCGTCCGAGGAGGCATCCAGCCTCCGAATGAAGCTACTGGAAGCTATTTTGAGCATATATTGAAAGGGATGTTTGAGTAATAAGGTTGAAATTCTATTGGCAAAATATTATCATTTTTGCAATTACTTCGCTAAACGCCTTACAAAAATGTGTTTTTTGGGTTTTATTATGTTAATGGTTTTATTTATTTAAAACTTTTTACATATTTCTTTTGTTGATAAAATTTCCTTTCATATAGTATTAAAATAATTAATGGTTGTCACTCAAAATATTGAGCATTTCGAGACGAAAAATTTTTTTCTTGTTCTTTCTTGTGATTATTTTCTTTAAGATCCTAGATCGTTTTATAAAATATTTTTGTATAAGTCTTTTTTCCATACATTTGACTATACACTGTTTTTTTTTTGGGCTTGTAATATGTCGGAGAACGGCTAACGGTGCGACGAAAAAATGTACTTTCTACGGTGTCGCTGTTTGGACAGCGTCTTAAGAAGTGTCATACTCGTTTCACTTCTTACTCATGGTTCCGTTCAGCTGGGGCCCTATTCTGCTAAACTAATCGCTCCACTATGACAGGGGTATCGTCAAAGAATGACACGTTTTGGTATTCTACCTTAGATGAAAGAAATTATGATGAATGCAGATGGAGAGACGCGCGTCAAAGTGTCAAGTTTGAAACTATTAATTTATCTCGCACGCACTATCTGGAGTTTTATTAATCTAAGGATTCTATGTGATGATTCTGCGACGATTCCATTGTCATAGTGAAGCCATTTTATTACAGAATTGGGCTCCTGATCCATTTGACTGGACCACCGTAATTTTTTTTTGTTAGTAGGATAGGAAGGCTCAGTTGGTTGTTTACCACAGAAAAAATATTTTTCTGTGGTCTAGTTAGTTTAATTGGACCACTTACTCCAACCAAACTTTGGTGGTACAGTTAACTGTACCAGCTAAACCACCAAATATCATGTCCATGAATATCGCATGGACCATTTGCACATTTTACCTACTTTGCCTGAAATAGGCATTGACAGAAGCCATTATTCACAAAGAAAATTATAATAAAATTAGTATTTACAATTGAAACAATTGAGCTAAATGCAGACTGTTGCAAACAATCTACAGGTAGCTCAACTGATCCATATCAATACCAGTCGGAAGCGTCCCCAAGACGCTGGCTGCATTGGCATTGACGCACTCATTAGTTGGGTTCCTATCTACTTAGGTAGGAACTTTACTAATGGGTGCGTCTTGGAAAAATATATAGATAGGAACTTACCTACCCTTTATCTACCGATATTTTTCTTCAATCTACAGATAATTTCTTCAATCTATTAATTTTTTACTTGACTGTCTACTGATTTAGGCAAATTCGATCTTGCAACACTGTTTCTAACAAAAAGAATGCATGAAATAGGACGACGCGTTAATGAATTCTAAATAAGAAAACATTTTGACTTTTATCCCCTCTCCCAAGAGAACCGTGCCTACTGATATCCCAGATAAAATGCATCCTATGTTCCCTCGTAGTATGAGCTCAAATCATGCCAAGTTTAATTTGAATTCATTCAGTAGCATATTTTTACTTTCATCCCAAGGGAACAGCACTGATTCCGGGATAAATAGTAATGCTCATGTATTCAACATTCTGTACTTTCGGCGTGATGCGCGACCCAAGAATTTAACTTTTATCCCCCTCCACGGGGAACCTTACTGAATTCCGGTATAAATTGTATCTTTCCCCGTCGTATGAACTCAAATCGTGCCGACTTCCATTCGAATTCATTCAGTAGTTCCGTCGTGATGCGCGGTTAAAGAATTTTACTTTTTCCTCTCTCCCAGGGGAACCTTACTGAATTCCAAGATAACATGTATTCCATGTCCTTCCTTGTAGTATGAACTCAAATCGTGCCAGGTTTCATTCCAACTCATTTCGCAGTTTTGGCGTGATGCGCGGTTAAAGAATTTTACTTTCATCCTCTCTCCCAGGGGAACCTTATTGAATTCCGGGATAAAATGTATCCCCTGTCCTTTCTGGTATTATGAACTCAAATCATACTAATTCAGTCCCAACTCATTCAGCAGTTTCGGCGTGATGCACGGTGAAAGAATTTTACTTTCATCCCTTCTCCCAGGGGAACCTTACTAAATTTTGGGATAAAATGTATCTTTCCTCGTAGTATGAACTCAAATTATGCCGAGTTCTATTCGAATTCATTCAGTAGTTCCGTCGTGATGCGCAGTTATAGAATTTTACTTTCATCCCCTCTCCCAGGGAAACCTGACTGAACTCCGGGATCAAATATATCCCATGTCCTTCCTTGTAGTATGAAATCAAATCATGCTAGGTTTCATTCCAATTCATTCAGCAGTTTCGGCGTCATGCGCGGTGAAGAAATTTTACTTTCATCCCCTCTCCCAGGGGAACCTGACTGAATTCCGGGATAAAAAGTATCCTATGTCCTTCCTCGTAGTATGACCTAAAATCGTGCCGAGTTTCATTTCCATACCTTCAGTAGTTTCGACGTGATGCGCGTTTAAGAAACAGACAGACAGACAGACAGACAGACAGACATGAATGAAAAAAATTACAGTTTTGGCTTCAGTATCGTTAATAGAGTGCCCTCAAAAAAAAAATTCAAAATATCTTCAATGTACAGAATTGGACCTGTTACAGTTTTATTATAAGTATAGATAAGTTGACAGTCGCTTACAGTTAACACCAAAATGGTTACTATCTAGGTTACAAAACTAATAAAACTCAAGTACAATAATATAAATAGAAGCTAGCCTTTTGAACAGGTCTACATTTTGGAACTCTAGCAGAAACAACATAACAATTTAAAAACTTGTGTTCTTCCACCTGTGTAACCTATCATAAGACACAGTCCAGGATATCATTGTATTGAAGGGTAAAGTCGCCACGGTAGTAATACCTAAACATAACTTTTGAAAGTCGCTATCAAGAGTTGATCAGTTATTTATGAACCTAGCTGGCCATCATCCTCCCATCATCCGCGCTCAGCGCAATCTCAACGCGCTCATCACCAACCACCCTCAGTTAGATCTGTTTGCGGATGGCTGGGAGATCATTCAAAGAGTGTGCCTGCAGTTTTGTGAGAGCGTATAAAATGTATTTTTTCTAACAATTTTATTACTTTTTATAATGTAAGCATACGTTTGATGATTTTTAGCATTTCTAATTATTTTTTGTTGTGTTTTTTTATACTTGTGTGTGTCTGCATACGTATTTTATTGTTTGTATATGTGAATTATTTTCTAATACCTATTAAGATTTTTTATTTATTCTATGTACTAGACATAACGCTTTAGAGAAATTGTGTAATGTTGTAGTCTTGTTTTTTTTATAAATAACTAGCTGCTGCCCGCGGCTTCGCCTGCGTAGTTCCCGTTCCCGTGGTAATTCCGGGATAAAACATAGCCTATGTCCGTCTCCTGGTTCTAAGCTGCCTCCCCACCAATTTTCAGCCAAATCGGTTCAGCCGTTCTTGAGTTATAAATGGTGTAACTAACACGACTTTCTTTTATATATATAGATTTGTAATTTGTTACTTAAGGCTTATTCTTAATTGTTTCTGTTATTCCCAACTCTACGTGGCAAAGATTGCAGGGATTCAGCTTCAAGCTATACGTGCAGGTAAGTAAGGATGTACTGCATATCTCCAGCAGATATGCCGATCCGGGGCACGCTGTACCATAAATAAAAATAAAATAAAATAAAATAAAAATAGCTTTTTTTCCAATACACTGATTGATTTTCAAAATAAAAATAAAAGTTTTAAGTTAAAAGGTTATAAAGGGTTAGTATAAAATTAAAATTATCTTGATTACTCCTAGTTGTTAGTGTATGGGCCGCCTGTGGCGGTGAAAGCCTCCTCCAAACGTTTCCAATCTATTCTATTTCTAGCTGTCCTAGACCAGAGTTTTCCTGCAGTCTTTGCCAGATCATCGCTCCAGCGGGTTAGCGGCCTCCCTCTTTTCCGTTTTGAGTCGCGGGGGTACCAATTCGCCGGTACCAATACGCTGTACCATACACTGAAAAAATTAATTGTTTACATTGATTAAGATCTTGTCTAATGTGATCATGCACATGAATCCATATGAGCCTGATAAGATCTTTTCTTCTGTGACTATGAGAACTTAGTTAAATCGTAATAGCTCCTTCTACCAAGTAATGAATTGGCCTTATAAAGTGTAGTTATTTAATTTAATTCAGAGATTAAACGTAACAAAGTTCTTTGCTAACCCCGTGCAAATAAATGTTTAATATGACAAAGTGAATATTTATTTTGACGTAGAGCATTAATAAAACAAAAATAGGCACATCATTGACATAAGTCAATGATGTGCCTATATTTGTTTTATTTGATAAATAGTGGACTATGTCCGTCCCTGAGATACCAGCTACCTCCCTGCCAAATTTCATTTAATACCGTTCAGCCGTTTAGGCGTGAAAAGACAGACTCACAGAATTAGGTACTTTTGGATTTATGATATTAGTATGGATTGTACTTTCGATGCCAACTCGAACTTAATATGTTTTTACTTTATAGTTTTACTCTTTTTTACAACATAATTAAACAGATATTCTGTCGAAATGACTCGCACACTATAAACAAGAGAATTTTATTAAATCGGAAACTGACTATATTGTGTATGAAAACATAAAAGTTCGTTCAAATATGTTAGCTTGCACAATAATTTTGCAAGCGCTGTAAAGGGGTTCCGTATAAAATGAAATTGAGTAAAAATTAAAATTCAATTTGGGCCCGACGGCGACATTGGCGAACTTTTTAATTTTATTGAGTTTGTAGCTGTTCTACCATAGTCCTGTCATACTCGTCGGGTCGGACACTTTTATACAATTGTGGCAACCACTGTGTGACAGGCCACTAATATTATAAACCCCGATCTCAGTGGCGCAGCGGGCGAGAGTCAGCCTGCGACGCAAGAGGTTGCGGGTTCGATTCCCGCCTCGGAACAATTTTGTATACGATCTGCAGAAATTTGTTCCGTTGGTTTGGGTGTTTTCTATGTATAATTAAAAAAAATCTATCTGTGTATATATTGTATTAAATATATCAGCTAACTAGTACCCATAACACAAGCTTTGAGTAGCTTATTTTGGGGCTAGATGGTGCTGTGTGGATTGTCCAGCATTATTTATTTATTTATTTAAATGCGGAAGTTTGGATGTACACATGTTTGCCAAATGCCAAAACTACTGAACGGATCGAGCTGAAATTATGCATACAGTTAGTTTTAGACCTGGAATAAAACATGGGCTACTTTTTATCCCATAAATCAATTCCCATAAGATAGAAATAACCATAAAAAGTTTCCATACAAACGCGTGCGAAGCCGCTGATAGAAACTATTTTATTATATTTTTATTAACCCATAATGAGCTGATAAACAAATAATGGATATTCACACAGCATGATCTAGCCCCAAAGTAAACAGAAGTTGTGTTATATGTTTAGCTCGCAGGCATCCAGATAGCAAACGGATATACAACCTATCAAAGAAGTACATACAAATGATACATAGAAAACACGACCAACGAAACAAATAATTTGCAGATCGCACAAATATTTTAATCCGGCTGGAATCGAACACAAAACATTCTGTGTTTCAGGCGGCCCTACCCACTGCGCATCACATCACATCAAAAACTACGTTTGATTTTGTAAATACGGACTCTACGCGTGAATGTTTTGCGGAACCCTAAAAAGGCGGTATGCGATGGTACGGAACACGGCCGCTTGTTTATTTGTTTGTCACAGTGGAAGCCGTAATTTGTCGAGATCCATACATAACATAAAAACATCTATATTTGCTCGTTCAGTCTGGTTACGCTTCGCTATATGGTTGGAAAGTTTCGGCCATATTACTTTGACATCAATAGAATTCAAAGATTGAATCAAAAATCAAAGTGATCACTTTAGTTCCTACTTTTAGTTGCGTAATTTGAAATATCTATAAAGCAGTTTGAGTTCAGATTCAAAGCCATATAGAAAATTCGTGGCTCGCTGTACTCGCCCTTATTTTATATTTTATGTCTATTGATTTATAGTTTTCTTGACATTGATATGTTTACACTCACACTATACCAGACTAGATATGGTCAGCATTAAGTTATTTTTTGTTTTATATATTGACGGAGCAATAAGGTAAGAATCTATCTATTTATGTTTGCCAACCAACGCAAATTATACACGGCTCGCTTCGCTCACTCAAATTTCAAATGCATCATTATTTTTTATAGAAAAGGTTCTCGTTAGCGATCGGTCACTTTCTCCTATTTGTGAAAAACGTATAACGTGAACTAATATTGAGATGAAGGTCGGGCACAAAGCTGTCTAACTCAACTCAGTCGCACGTATACACCGTGTATTCAAGGATTTTTAGTTTGAATGCGCGGCTTGACAGCATGACGGATGAGTACTACTTGAGTCACAAAGAATTATTTATGGAAATGCTCTTGAAAGTTTCATCTCGTTATATTGTAGGCACAAGACATTTTTATGATTTACGTAGTTATTAGTAGTGACAACAAGGCATAACTTTTATGTTTATTCGTTACTAGCTGCATTCTTACTACCCGTTGTCCTATTACCTGTTTTTCCGTAGCAATGAAGCATTTTCCCGTAAAAAGTAGCCATGTTCATCAGGAATAATGTGGGCTTCTAATGGTAGTAGAATTTTTCAAATCGGTCAAGTAGTTTCGGAGCCTATTCAATACAAACAAACAAACTAACAAACAAACAATCAAATCTTTCCTCTTTATAATATTAGTATATATTATAAGCATTACTGACATTAAATGCTGCTGGTATTGACTAAATGCCTGCTGGTAACGTATCAAAAATATGTTTAATGTTTATTATTATCAATAGACTTTAGTGTGACCACAATCTCACCTGATGGTGGCAATGTATCTCGAAGGTCTAGAACCACTTCGACATCATTTCACTCTGTTTTGGAGAGACCCAGGTTGTATTTGTCCAGAAAATGGCAGCACGCAGCGTGCGTATTCTACGTGTTTATGGTCTTCCTTTTATGGAAGATGGTATGTTATTTAAAAAAAAATATCCTTACGATTGAGATCGGTATCGTATAATTACAGGTGCTTTTTTACAATTTGGCTGGTTTGATTCCCGGTTCAGACAGGTAATTATTCAAAAAACCTTGAATGCAGTTAAACTTGTTTTAAAATCAAAATGAAGTCTTATTTCAGTAAAAATTTCTATCTACAATATTTAAGATACTTTCCCTCCATGTGGCATGGCCGTAGGACGCCATTAAATATATTTTAATAAATGGTCTTTTAAATTGAGTTTACTTTTAATATAATTTACCTATACAAAAAACTTGGGTCGAATGCGGATCTGGAAAGTAGGACAAAATATGATTTTTAAAAATAAAATATATTATGGGCCGAGTACGGCATACAATCTGGGACGAAAGCAGATTTTTTTATATGGAACAAACTTCCTCGGGACGAATAATGGCATAAATCTATTTGTCACATTTATTAACATCGCTTTCCCGACTTTTCAGCAGCATTTTACTTATTTTTTGTTTATTAAGGCACAAACAGTATACAATTTTCTTAAAGTTAAGAGTATATATTATATAATATAGTATAGCTCCGTATAAACCAATCAAAATGCCACTAATACAAATATCATTTACAATAAAACACAACAACGTTACAGACGCTAATTTCGAAAAAACAAGACAAATCAAGTATGAATACAAAATTAACCTAAGAACATTTCAGCCGAGGTCACGACCACGGCTTGTATACCTACCGAAACCTACCATTAATTGACTCAGATAAAATAATAATGCTGGAATCATGCTAGATAGTAATCACCCTACATAACACAGCACTTTCGTTTCTTCCATCAGTCTAAGTAAAAGGAGAGATGAGGTACTAGCGCCTCGAAAGTGGAAGACTAAATTAGGTCGAATTAGGTCCACCCACCTCCGTCATAGTCGGACCGGCGGCGTTCGTGTAACGCGTGCTTGCTACGACATACTTTAGCAAGATTTATTGACTAAATAAAAGACTACAGAAATGCCCTCGTGTTTGTTCATTATAATTATTGCGCAAGATTGGAAATGTATCTGTGAGCGAGTGTTTGCGTGTAGTTGTAACACAGGCCAATTGTTGAGTAAGCGCTGGGAGAACGTAGGTACCATATCTACAGATTTTGTTTAGATCTATGATTTCTCCCAAAAAAGCAAAAATGATTGCTCTTGGCATACAAACTGACTCCAATTAAAATAGAAGACCGAACTTTCATCGCAAATTCAGTTTTGAATCTACATAACTGAAAAAATGTAGCCCAAAAACAGTTTCAAACTCGCACCAACAAAAACAACCGCGAGAACTCAAATAAGTTAGAGTTAAATGATTTTGTTTTTTCCGACGGAACCTTTCGCCCTTGTTTATGTTTCTCTATCCGTTGCTTTCTTCTTTGTTTTGTGACCACTGCTGCGGCGTGTCCTACGTGACAACTTCGACGACAAGTGTGATCCAATCACTCTCGTCGTCGAGGTGTTCCATTTTTAGTCCAGAGTGGAAAAGGCCGGGACGTACTCCTTTTAAATAAAATTGGTTTATGCTACACCTGCTCAGAAAGTTGCTTATTCCTTTTTCAAACATAACGTAGAAAATACGTCATTGCAGGCGTAGGTACTAAAATGCGGGACGGAAAACTCTATGGAGTATCATTTATGCTGTCGGCCCGCGGCGCCGGCCGGTGCTATTTGCGCTACCACCCGGATATCGGACGCATGCCGGGGAGAGCGCTCCCACCCTTAGAGTACTTACCCTCCTAAACGAGTTCATCTCCTCAACTGACGCCGACGTATTCTTTGACAGCATCGCCAAATTACACCATTTGATACTCTCATTTTTTAATTGTACTTTTTGACCTTGCTATTATTTCTATTATTTTGACTATTAGATAATATAATTTTTTTTTAATTGTAACATTTTTATATGTATTATTTTATTAAATTTAACATACCTACTCTAGATTTTATAATAATGTTTGACGTTCTGAAATGTATTCTGTAAGTCAAGTTTGAGTAAATAAATAATTCCTCACTCGTTTAGCGGGAGAGTAAGTGTATGGAAATCCATTTCTAAATTAATTTTTTTTTCTGAAATATCAGCCGGTAGTTATTGTTATTTTCATAATAGGTCAAACGACAAAAAGTTTTTACCCCGAATCCGACATAATGATATCGGCCTCTTCCATATCATGTATGAATCCTTGTAAGAACGCAGAAAAAAAAAATTTCCTCGCGCCAACAAAAAACGTCAACCATAACAAAATCCTTCCAATATTGTTGAATTATAAATATATAAAAATTGTTGAAATTTGCTTAGCATATGTACAAAATTACCCATTACCCAATAGCAAATGATAACAGCTCTTATTCGATAGGTACTAAAGCTAACGAACCAAACCTAGAATTAAACATAGTTAAACAAAATAGGAAACTAATGCTTAATTTCCCTATTTTCAAAATTTCAACGGCACCCTGACCATTAGCCATTAGCTAACCAATCGCAAGTCGCAGTGGCCAGTTGCCAAGTCCACATTAACTATTTATAAACTCGTAGGGAAACTTTAAACGTTCAATTTGCATAAATAAAACAGCAAGAATAACACTAAACAATGCATAATGGTAGGAAAACGTCGACGATAGCTGTGCCGACGCGAGGTGGAGTTGAATTAGAAGGCATAGAATTCACAGAGGAAACTTCGTTTTCACTTAACTTAGTGCGAGAGCACTGTTGAGCAGATATTCTATGCTTTCATTAGAGTTTTAGGTACTTAGATAAATAGATATACATTTATTTACTTCTAAAACAAACAGTACATAGGTAGTATGCATGTATGTACAGACAGCGTCAGAATTATGTAACCTCCGTGTATAATACGCGCAGGTTTAAATCCAAACCTGTTAATCGTAGGAGTTTTAAAAGTAGAAATTAAATTAAGTTATTATTTAGGTAACATAAAAACAAAACGAATAGATCAAAACAAATAAAAAATCGGATTCTAACCTGCATTGTGTTATGCAAACTTAATTCTGACGCTGTCTACATTTGACAAAAAAAATAATAATAACCTGACAAGAGAAAAAAAGAACATTGTTAATGAATTAATGAAAATAAGTAGCATAAATTAAAATAGTTACTTCTTGTAAATCAGTGAATATCAGTTATCTAGTACCCTTAACACAAAAAACCAACACGTAAACCATCCTTCATGGATGTTAAAGGCCAATGATGATGATGATAAAACAAAATCCACTTAACTTAGGGCTAGCAAATAACGAATGCTGCATTGAAGTAGTCGCATAAGTAATTAAACTTCGGATACCTATCATACTTTTCGGTTCTGCGCTAGTCTCATCCAATCACACTAATATTATAAATGTGAAAGTTTGGATGGATGGATGGATAGATGGATGGATGGATGGATGGATGTTTGTTGCTAAAACTACTGAACGGATCGGGCTGAAATTTTGCGAACAGGTAATTCTAATCCTGGAATCAAACATAGGCTACTTTTTATCCCATAAATCAGTTCCCATTGGATATAAATCACCTTTAAACGTTTCCGAACAACGCGTGCGAAGCCGCGGGCATAAACTAAAAAAAACACATATAATAATAAACCAACAGATGCAGATGTGATATTGACTATTAAACTAATCTTACGTAAAAATCTGTGATACCGAGAGGAACCATCACTATCCTTCTATCCCCTAGCAGAAAACTGGCAAGAAACTGAACAGACTAAAAGGCGACTTCAGATTAGATTCCAACGCACACTACGGGTCGCTAACTGCTAAGCTATAGGGGTGAAAAAATAGGTATCCCTCTATCTCTTACAGTTCTATGTGGGCAAGTAAATTTTATTTCCTGGCCGGTGCCTTACCAATTGGGCTTGAGTGTATAATCCGTACGCAGCTAATGCGCCAATTTCATTTTCCTCCGGCTGGAGTCAACTCTCGTCTTCAAAATGGCGGTGCTCGTAATATTGGTGTAGCGCTTTTTGTTAGTGTTATCCATTTTACAAGAAAAAGATAAGACATTTATTTTCAAAAAACATGTGTACAAAAAAGGTAACATATTTAAGGAGAAACAACATGCTTGACCGTTTACGGTATGCAAAAATACCTAGATTAGAGAGATGACATGAAATATTAAAAACTATGTATAATTTATCATTAAAAATTCTTCTAGGCTTTAGTAACATTTTGAGATACAAATATTTGAATTTTCGGTTCAAGGGTTTGACAAACACTTGAAATTCACTTTCTTGTTAGAAACAAAAGACAACGCGATTGTCTTGTTGTGTTTTGTTTCTTACGCACAAAATCATGAGTTTATTATTATTAACAAGGGGTTGTTGTACACTTGCCACAAAGTAAATTCGTCACATGCGTTAAGCTTGCCCTTTAGTATGTGTGGGATAAGAATAAGTATAAGAATAAGAAACATTTATTATTATTATTAATAATAATAATCATAATAATAATCATGCTGGACAATTCACACAGCATTATCTAGCCCCAAGCTAAATATTAAATGTTAATTTATTAAATGTTAATATTTTTACCATCTTTGTGCCACCACACTAGGCCCTGTCTGAAAATCAGCGCCGCTACTCGCTGTGGCTTGTAGCGGCATAATGCTGAGACAGGGACCTTTTTGGCCCCTTTTATGTATTTTTTTTAAATTCCTTTTAATATTTGTATGTATTAGGGTTACTTGTTACTTGTTTCCGGACTCGTTTCCGCAACTAGGCCACAGGTGGGCCCTTTTTGCGTGTCGGGTGGGGGGATGCTAAACTAACCACCCGATGTCCTCCAGGAAGGCCAGCAACTCGCTGACGCCGGTGCATGCCTCCCTAGGCGTCCTTGGTGTTCCAAGGTATTGTAATCGTTGGGAAGCAACGCTATCGCACTCTACAAGCACATGCGCGGCCGTCTCCTCTGCGTTCATGCACCCTCTGCATATGGGGCTGTCCGTGATACCCAGGTTAAATAGGTGTTTGTTAAGCATGCAGTGACCAGTGACAATGCCGACGATTTGCCGGAGTTTGTCACGCTTCAGATTGAGGAGTTTTCGGGAGAATCTCGGGTTAAGAGCCGGGAAGGCCTCCTTCGACTGTCTACAATCTGAAATACTTGCCCAGTAGTCTTGGTGTTGTTTAGTTGTACGTTGACGGATCCATGAGCGGACTTGACTGAAAGGTAGGGGGATTATTGGTTCGGGCCCTGCCGGTTGCCGCTCCGAACCTCTCCTTGCCAGTGCATTAGCTTCGTCGTTTCCTCTCGATCCGCTGTGTCCTTTTATCCACTGTAGAGTGACTCTATTGGACTGACTTACTTGTTCCAGCAGGTGGTGGCATTGTAGAGTGAGTCCCGAGTTGTGTTCTCTCCTGTTCAGGGCCTGTAGTACAGCCGCGCTATCCGAGAGGATCCTGATATTTTGGTCAGTTACCTTTCTTCGTAGCACTGCGGTCGCAGCTTGGATTATACCTACACATTCCGCCTGGAAGATGGAGTTGTGGGCACCCAGTGCTGTTGTTTTGTGTATGTTTAGTTCTTCCGAGAACGTTCCCGCCCCGGTACCTGTTTTCATTTTAGAGCCATCTGTGTATATTCTAACTTCATATGTGTTGGAGCTGTCACTTGGCTCCTCGTGCATTTGTATGGTGAAGCTTTTTGAGTGTATGTGTTTTTTGGGTACCCTGTCATAAATCGAGAGTAGCATGGGATTGCTCCGTGCGTACTCGTCTATAATAGTGGTATGTTGTGCTTTGGTGTTGTGGTTCCATAAACTTAAAGCCCAGAGTCTGTAAGCAGCTGCGGCTGCCTCTTGTTGCACGTGTAGGTGCAGTGGCGTTAGGCCTAACAGGGCTTCGAGTGCTGCAGTGGGGGCAGTTCTCATACACCCTGTAGTCGCTACGCAGGCTAGTCTCTGGAACTTTTGCAGTTTGTTTATGGTAGTGCTTTGTTTTGTTCTCGGCCACCAAACTAGGGCACCGTAAGTCAGCGAGGGCCTGATTACAGTGTTGTAGAGCCATAGGGTAATCTTCGGGCTGGGACCCCATGTTCTTCCTAGCATTCTCCGGCACTGCCAGAATGAGATGGTGGCCTTCTTTGTCTTGTTTTCTAAGTGTGTTGCCCAGGTTAGTTTACTGTCTAAGGTTATACCTAGGTATTTGACTGTGTTGGATAGTGTTAGCTGCGTGTCAAACAGGAACGGGAGTTGGTAGGTTCCTAGTTTACGCTTGTTGGTGAACATTACTAGTTCTGTTTTGGTTGGGTTTACGGTAAGTCCATAGTCTATGCACCAGTTTTCGACGACCTTTAGTGCGTTATTCATAATGTTACACGTCACGCTGGCAAAGTGTCCCGATATGAGTATCGCAAGGTCGTCCGCATAGCCTACCGTAAAGAAGCGTTGGTCGTTTAGCTTAGTGATTAGGTCATTAGCTACTAGGTTCCACAGAAGCGGTGACAAGACGTCGCCCTGTGGGCATCCTCTTGCCACAACTCCCCTGGTCCCCCCGTGTACGTCGATCCGTACTGCCCTCAGCTTGAGCATGCTAATGATCCAATTAACCAGCGTTGGCTCCACTCCGTGCTTTTGAAGTGATGTATTAATGCTGTCAAAGTTCGTCTTGTCAAAAGCCCCTTCGATATCTATGAAGGCTGCGAGACAGAGCGTTTTGTTTGAGATGTCTTGTTCTAATCTACTAACTACTGTGTGCAGCGCAGATTCTGTTGATTTGCCTGAACTGTAGGCGTGTTGTTGTGGGTGTAGTGGTTTTATTGTTAGTATGTTGTCCCTTATGTATCGATCGCATAGCCTCTCTAGGGTCTTGAGTAAGAAAGAGGTGAGACTGATCGGCCTGTAGGACTTTGCTTCAGTGTAGTCGCTTTTTCCAGGTTTGGGTATAAATAAAACTCTAACCTCTCTCCACATAAGCGGTACGTAGCGGAAGGCTAGGCAGGCCTTGAAGATAGAGGTCAGCGCCCCGCTTATGTGTGCCACACCCCAGCGTAGGAGGCCAGGGAATATCCCATCCATACCTGGCGACTTGTATGGTTTGAATGTGTTGATGGCCCAGTTTACCTTATCTCCGGTTACCACTGAGCCCGCCACCGCCCAATCTGTCGCCGAAGGCGTGACTAGACTGGTGGTGTGCCACTCTGTTTCACCATCAATGAGACAGCCTGGGAAGTGTGTTTGTAAAAGAAGTTCATGTGTTTCTGCTGTCGTTTTGGTGTAGGTGTTATCAAGCTTCTTAAGCGAACCAATCTCGCGGTTCGGTTCCGCCGCTAAAATTTTTCTGATTCTGTTCGCTTCAGAGTTTGATTCTATGTTGTTGCAAAAGTTTTTCCATTTGAGACGACTCCTACGACGTAGCTGTTTTTTGTAGTCGGCCTGGGCCCTCTTGTATGCGTCCCAGTCGGAGTCGTCGTACGTGTTCATAGCTCTGTTGAAAGACTTACGTACTTTACACTTGAGCTCCTCCAGCCGGGACCAGCCGTTCCTACCTGGATCGGTTTCACTGACGACGGTGAGAGGGCAGGATTCTTCAAAGCTCTTGGTAAGGCTCTGCGTGACGTGTTGTACTGCTGTTTCGATCTCTGCCGTGTTGTTGAAGTTTGATTCCGGGCCACCCTCGCCTAGGTGCTGCTGCAGAGAGTTTATGAACAGTACCTTATTTGTTTTGCGCGGGTTGCGCGTGGGTGCTGGAATCGTTTTGTTCAGGGTTAATTCGTATCTGATCCACCTGTGGTCGGAAGAGGAGACCTCGTCTGATACTCTCCAGTTACGCACACAGTCAGAGCAGTTTTCCGTTACAAGGGTGAGGTCAATTATTGTGCGGCATCGTTTCGTCACGAAGGTTGGTTCCGCGCCCTTGTTTGCAATGGTCAATTTGGTGGTGAAGAGAAAATTTACCAGATCTTCTCCCCTGCTGTTTGCAACGGGCAAGCCCCATATGGGGTGGTGCGCGTTCGTGTCTGCTGAAATTATTAGTTTAGAGTTATGTAGTTCGCATTGTCTTACCAGATCTGTAGTGTTTGTCGTGGGCACGACCTCGTCACCGGGCATGTAGGCTGACGCGAGCACTACGTCTTCGGTTTCCCCATCAAAGATGCCCTGGAGCCTGACAGTCGTCAGGTCTCTGGAACAGAACTCAGTTAAGGGTACCACAGTAATGTTGCGTGGTACAAAGATGCACGCACGCGGTTTATTGCAAGTGTTGTCATATATGAGCTTACCGTTTAGGTTGTTGAGACCACACACACGCCCTGCCCTAATCCACGGCTCCTGGATCAGGGCTATGGTCTCGTTGCTTGGGTCCCCCAGCACTCTGCGCAGGTTAGCCGTAGCAGTGAGGCTGTGCTGGAGGTTTGCTTGGACGACGTTGTGTATTAGGGTTAAATAAATGGATTTTCTTTCTTCTTCTTTCTTCTTTCTATTACAAACTTTGTACATAGTTGGTCTTAAAAACTACTTTAAAATTGTTCAATAGTTTGTCCTTTCGGACATACAATTATAAAATTATTATTAACATCAGTTAATAAATTTTATCAATTGTACATTTTTTTTACTTAAATAAGGTTAACAATTTAATTAAAGTTAACAATTGCACATTTTTTCTATACTTAATTAAGGGAGAAGTCTTGCAACTGAAATTTAGACCAGTTATCCTCAACCGATTGAGGTGAATTTTGGCATACTTATGTAAGTTTGATGACAATGCAATGTTTTGGAACCATCGAGCTGGTCTGATGATGGAGACAGCAGGTGGCCATAGGAACTTCACAACGAAACGACTTAACCCCGTCGAGTTTGGTTCGTTGGATTTGTCTTCCTAAGCACTTTGGTCCAAGATATAAAAGCTTGTTTTTAAAAAGGTTTTTTTTTAATTATAAACGTAGTTAGTGCCACTAAAACACATGAAGGAAGGGTTTAAAATAAGACACGAAGTCCCAAAACCATCTGATCTGCCATCAGACAGAAATAATTACTGCCAAGTAAAGCGAGCGAGATAAATTTATTAGATTATTGCATTTTGCGAAATTTGACCGGAATTTGCAAAGAAATACCTACCACTTTTCATTCAAGCCTTTAACTATCAATTATTATTTAAAATTATCGTAATTTATGGACGTGAAATGACGGGCACCGCTATCTCAGCAAAGCTAGGGTAAAACGAGTGTATTTGTATGATGCCAAGTCGCCAGGAATTGTTGGCTGCTTGTTCCAAACGGTTTTTGGCTTTTATAAAACTATTATGTTAAAAATGCTTTATTATGCCAGAGCTTTTACGAGGGAAACGGAACATGAAGTTAATTTAAACGGTATTATTTGCTTTTATTGGAGACAAAATAAAGTTTAAAGAACAACATTTTATTTGCAAGACTTCCAGATAGGTGGTAAGTTAGTTTGTTGAGTTTATTTGTATTTTGAGTGTTTATTCGCATTTGTAAAGAATAAAGTAGGTATTTATTTTATATAACAGACAAGGCAAGCATATAAATATCCAGTAATATATATTTTTAACCGCCGACGCAAAAAGAGAGGGGGGTGTATAAGTTTAACGTGTCTGTCTGTTTATCTGTCTGTGGTATCGTAGCTCCCAAATGGATGAACCGATTTTCGTTTCGTTTTTTTTGTGTCATAGATAATTTTATCTCGAGTGTTCTTAGCTATGTTTCTGTAGGTATCTTTTAAAATTTCGGCATCACAATTTGTATGGAAAATATTCATTTTCATTTTTCATTTATTATCATTTATTTTTCTTTTATTATTTTAAATTTCAAGTTGATAGCTCTAGTAGTTTCTGAGTTATTAAAGAGGGAAAAAAGGACAGACAAAGCGAGACCAAAGGGTTTGGAAACCGATCTTCGATCTTCGAAACCCTGAAAACAGCTCGATGTAGCATGAGCCCAACGGTAAGCTTAACCAGAGCATCTGGCACGGAAGCCTGGATCTCCAAACTTCTTGGCCTCGCAACGCCTAGAGTCAGCGACCAGCAGCAGAATTTGAACTCCAAAGTGGTTTATCTTGCTAGTAAAATCAGTATAACTTCTACCAAAAGTACAGCATCTTCTGGAGATCTTGACTAGTTTCACAGAGTGAATGGCTGATTAATCCAAATGTACTGGTGAGTGTTTCACTCACTCAATTTTAGCCGCTCATTGGTTCATCTTTCTTTGTTTTTATTCGAAATGTAAATGCAGCTATGGCTGTTTGTTCATTGTCCGGCCCGGCCCGGCACCGACAGTAGGTATTCAACGCCACTGCACCGACGACCGACAGCTACGTTCTTCATTGGACCGACACGACACGCCTTGTAATTCCATAAAGACCTCGCACACACGCAAACCTAGAAGCTAAGGTAGGCACACAACACAAACGTAAGATGCCAGCCCGGCACAAGTTGCGACGACATGTCGGCGTCGGCACCGGCATGTCGGGGCCAGCCGGACCAATGAGACAGTGTGCCATACTTCTAAGGTTTTTTGTTATAATAGTACGTAACCCCACACTCAGGGTTATTTCTAGGAAATCAAATAATATCGCAAAAAAATTCGACATCGACGGGACTTGAACCCGCATCCTTCCGTCAGTACCGGAATGTGCTAACCAACTACACCACGAGGTCAAGTGACGTGGGAGTCCAAGTCGCAGAGATTTTCAACTCCCACGTCACTTGACCTCGTGGTGTAGTTGGTTAGCACATTCCGGAAGACTACGGGTTCAAGTCCCGTCGAAGTCGAAAATTTTTGCGATATTATTTGATTTCTTAGTGTGCCATACAATTTCATAGAATTATGCGTCCACCGATGTTCGATTCAGATATATTCGTGGGTGTATCAATTATACTATTATCTTCGCTCATTGGGCGTTTCTTCATAAACTCTAACTCTACTACTTACTACTTTACTAGATAAATCAAATTGTTTTAATTACCGAATCCAAAAAAAGAGGAATTTCTATGTTCGGCTGTAGGTATGTGGTGCCGGCTTAGAATTTTCACCACTTCAACTATTGCCGCGGGTGTCGTAAGAGGCGACTAAGGGATTGCAACCGGGAGTGGGCAGCAGCGCCCCCTGCAGAACAATTCTACCACCAAACTGCGATCCCCAACCCGCATGCCCAGAGTGTGGATTATGGGCATAGTCCCCCATGAGGTAAAAGCCAATAAGGCGCTTATCAGGGAGAGGCCTGCGTCCAGCAGTGGACCAATACAGGCTGTTGAGGTGAGGCTGTAGGTATGTGTTTTTTTTTTATTTTTGTTCGTCGATTTCTACGTCATTTATGGACCGATTTAGATGATTCTTTGGGAGTTGTATAGAGGATGAAAGAAATTCGAAGTGGTCCCGTAAAAAATTTATTCTTGAGGTATAAGTATTTATTCAGCAAAACTAGAAAAAACAGTTAAAAAAATTCGAAGTCGGTGTTTAGTTTTTTCATAACATTCAAATTATTTGCGAATAATACAAAAAACTCATGTTAAATATCCATATTAATTAATTATCTTTTGATATCCGTTATTTATAGTTTCATTTGGATTTCATACAGCGCATCCTGCATTTCATTACTTTAGTAGAAATATGCATTAATTTCTTCATGTGCATACACACATGGGAGTAGGGTTGGGCGATAAGAGATATCGATGTTTGAGTGATTTGCTTGAGTGCATTTTATCGACTTTCACCGCAAAAGATTGTTTACTTTTCTGATGATAATTACGTAGATGCGTGGCACCACATGTTCGAATTTCGTTTGTTTTTTACTGTCGTAATTAAAACACTAATAAAACGTAATGCCTAATTAACTGAAAAGCGTTACTCAATCATCGCTCTGTTAATAACCCTTTTTTTGGTTTAGACGACTATTCATGTGGGTAGAGGAATAATAAAATTAAAGCTTTGATTGAAATAGTACAAACAAAAAATGAAATTAACCATCACTAAAAAACATAACTCAATCAAAATTTCGAAAGTAATCTCCGCTGTCAAACTCACCCAAGTACCAAGTAAAGTTTATCGATAACTCTTGCAGCAATTTGTTAACAATGTCCCATCCCTACTTTAATTGTGAATTGTTCTCAGAGTATTAGTTGGTCAGAGGGAGGGGGAGCAAGCTACGGAAGGCAGGTAGGACTTTACGATAATCGTAGGTTTGCATATTTTTAATACCTCACCTCACCTCAACAGCCTTTAGTGGTCCACTGCTGGACGCAGGCCTCCCCCTGATAAGCGCCTTATTGACTTCTATCTCATGGGGGGTAACGCCCATAATCCTCACGCTGGGCATGCGGGTTGCGGATCGCAGTTCGGTGGTAGAATTGTTCTCCTCCCGGTTGATATACTTTATTCGTATCTTACGACACTCGCGGGAAGAATTGGGGTGATGTAAATTTATAGTAATTTCACAGTAATTATTTAAAATAATTACTTTGGGAACAAATTACCAGGGGTCCTATTTTTTTAAACACGCAGTTGCGTATTTTGAGAATTAAAACAGACCTCATGGTATTACAGATACAGTTTGTTTTTTGATAACGTGGATCTACTTACCACTGCAGTACACATTATGTATGTGAATTATAGGATTGTGTCGTTAAGAGAATTTTCATTCACTTCACGAAACTATCTAATGCACAACGAAGACATCAGAAGAATGAACTTGCCCCCGGACTTCTATAAACCGTTTATTTAACTATCATGTGAAATAATACATACATATATATAACTAAAAAGGGCAGAAGCCTTTATTCACAAAGAAAATTATAATAGCGTTGACAGCGTTGAGCTGCGTAGACGTCATATTCGAGCAAGCTACGCGTGTAGCTATGACGTCATTAATTTCATATTCATGCGTAGGGTGTTCGTGAGTTGCCTTGCAGTGCCCCTTATCATATTTATATTCGTTATCCTTAGATTAGGTAAATTGATGAAAAACTATGCGGTTGCTCTGTAAACAAAGATTTTATTGTTATGTTAAGTGATGCACTTAGATAATAATGAACAAACCAATAAACACGGACTTATTTATAACACTCCTACCTGTAAACAAAGAAACGACAATTAATGTTTCTTCATCAAACACCTTTTTATTCAATTTAGTTTTCAGTTTTGTATCTAGATATTTTCATAATTTTCACAACGCAGATCGGCCATGTCAGTCCTTTTTATAACCGATGACGTATCTCTGTCTGACACTGACATTTGTGACAGTGACAACTCAAGACCTCAAAGGTAGTTTACCTTTACATACATTTTCTTGCAAAGCGAAGATAAACACGTGCGTAACCTCTCCGTGCGCAGCTGTGGTGCAGCGACTTTATTACGGCTTGGTAGGCCAGCCAGAGGGCGCATTTTTGTGATTTTTAACATCATCTTAGTGAGACTTGGAAAATAGTGTTTAAAATTCTAAAATATATATTTATATATTACTTAAGGATCTAGTCTAGTCAAAGTCGCATTCAGTTACAAGATCTAATGAACTTCACTCTATAGAAAAAAATTACCCCTTTCTCCCATTGAATTACTATTACTAACTACTTACAACTCACTGCTTTCTCCAACGTTTTTTCAATACTATGACTAGCGAACTACTGATATCACACTTTTTTTTGTACTCAACTAAGGACATTTTATATTTCTACATATAAATTCGCAGAGTTTGACTTGATAAAATGATTTTCTTAATCACCATGTTTAAATAACTACAAAAAACACGAGCGCGGCGGCTTGGCAGGCGCGCGTTTTCCCTTACGCCTACTGCTGCAGGACTACCTGGCCTGAAGTATGTACCCATAGTCTACTGTACAGCACTCTGAGAGTAGTATTTAATTAAAAGTTGTGTCACGCCCAATGTTTGCGGGTGACGCCGCGAGTTTTCATAATTTCCTTGAATCTGTGCGGGTCTTTGAATAAGTTGGTACATTTGTTGAAAATGTTTCCGCAAGATTAGAGTGAGGGAAAGGCTTTATTTGTTGCATAATACAAGGAACAAGCGGGTAAGAATATTGCAACGAAGTTTTAAGATAAACGTACACCTATCCGAGCCGAACACGCCGAGCGAGCCGAAGGAATGCATTCTGTCGATTTGTGTGCATCTCTGGATGCGATTTTTGCACATCCCTAAGAAACAAATTTATTTCGAATCCTGAAATTGATTTCTTCAGCAACAATATTTAAATGCTTTGGTTTTTCAAGATGATGTTCATAAAACTGTGCTCCTTCAAATTTTAACTTTTTTTTGCTACAGTTCCTTCACCCACCTTTCTCTTAATCTTTAAAATTAAGCAAATCTTCTACCCACTAACGAATACCCTAAAATGGAGTAGATATATTTTTTTTTCTAGCCATGACTTTTCTATCTGTAGTTCGAAAATAAACACAACTAAAGGAAAAAATCTGATCATTGATTTTCTATCCAACACACAACTAAAGCCCAGATTTCTGTAACCAAACCCAACATAACATGAGGTTACAGAATATTATTTTCGGAACGGCTTTACCGATTTAGTTTTAAATTTGGCACGCATACCAAGACCCCAAGCTTTCCAATCTTTCCCAAATCCCATTGAGGCAATGCTCAGATTCGTAATAAAAGAAAAATTAATATTCTCACCTCGTACCAACGGATCACTCTACGTTATTTCGGCAAAATTGGGTATTTGGGACATCGGGATAGCATGGCGGTTGGGTAGTAAGTGCCTGCCGTCATATGCTGACCGTCATCACCTAATATTATAAATGCGAAAGTTTGGACGGATGGATGTTTGTTCCCTCTTCACGCCAAAACTACTGAACGGATCGGGCTGAAATTTTGCATACAGGGAATTCTGATCCTGGAATAAAACATAGGCTTTTTATCCCATAAAACAGATCCCATGGGATAGAAATCCCCTTTCGCAATTCACAATTAGAAACGTTTGAAAGTTTTTCTAACCTATAGTTATGATTTATGGGATGAAACGTATCCTATGTTTTTTTCCTGGCCTAGAACTATATCTATGCAAAATTTTAACCCGATCCGTTCGGTAGTTTTAGTTTTTTTAGTTTTGGCATGAAGAAATAACAAACATCCATCCATATAAAATCTATAAAAGTTTGATAACAAATTAGTAAAGTGTTAAAAACATATGGGTAATAGGGTCATTCTTCGGAAAGACATTTTTTGGTTGACTTTCGTGGCACATTTTTTTTTGTTGAAATAGCACATAATGATGAAATATTCTGAATAAAGATTTAATTTAAAATTTATCGGTAGTGGAGGGAACTTAATTGACTTAATGGTTACGAAGTAATTCAATTTTAAAAAATATGGTATCCACGGAAATCAGTATTCATATAACCGAAATCAAATATATAAAAATATTGAACATTTATACGTTAAAACATACATTTTGTGTGAATTAGCATATTAAAATCAATGTAAGAAGGATATTCGGGTTGGTTTATTAATAAAATAATGTTTTTTCAGTAGGAAGTAGATGGAAAATTTCTTAAAATTAAGGAGTAATTATTTTATGTTTGCAGTTTTTTTCTAAGAAAGTATAACAAACATTTACACACTCTTAAGTCAATACAGTAAACATTATTATTTTTTTATTTTTTTGTGTTTAATTTTAATTATTAGAGGAAAATCTGCTTCTCTCTAGCAGTTTCTTGTTGACGAAGATCTAATTCACTAACTGATTGTATCTTCCCTTCTTTCTTCTTTCGATAATACCGCTGCCTATCTTTTTCTTTCTGCACGGAATAATAGGGTTTAAGGTATAAAATTGCGGTTTTATTGTAATAGGTACTTCGAATTGACATAGAACCTTCATGGTTTGAGATTTTTGAGCGAAACTCTTTTTACATGGTATAGGTCGCGTCACGTAAAAAGAACGCTGGAAAAAAGTGGAAGGGGTGTGTTCGCGCATGGGTACACTCGCGTACGATAGTACTATGCCAATTTAAACCAATTTAAACCAATAGCGCACCGGCAAGCATGCGGCGCGTGATCCGCCCGCCCCGCGCCCCACTGCATACCACCAAATAGACCTATAAATCGCCTACTGCGCACCTTACCGCCAGCGTTCTTTTTACATGACGCGAACTATACCTATGAGGTTCTTCTTTTAAAAAATGTGCAACATTCGATTATCGACTTCCAGTTGTATTTTTTTTAGCTTAGACAAGAAAAATGAATTTTTCGAAAATTCGAGTGATTTTTGAATAGGAGTTTCGACGCGGAACTAACGCGGCAGAAACAGCTCGCAATAACAATGTTGCGTTTGGAGAGGGGACTGCTAATGAACGCATCGTGCGATTTTGGTTTAAACGCATTCGTGATGGAACGTTTGATTTGAAGAACGAACCACGTGAAAGACCGCTCACACAGGTGAATAAAAATGAATTGAAAGAAATGGTTGAAGCCAATCCGAGCCAAACTACCCAGGAATTAGCGGCATGGTTTAACGTTAACTTACCAACAATATTGACTCATTTGCGTCAAATCAATAAAATAAAAAATTAAAAACGGGTGCTGAGGCACCCGTTTTTAATTTTTTATTTTGATGACATGATTTGACTGATTTGCAGAAAGAAACGCGTGTTCAAACTTGTTTTGCCTTGTTGAATCGATACAGAAATGAAGAAATATTGGATCGAATTGTAACATGTGATGAAAAGTGGATTCTTCGTTCGCGAAAAATGCAATGGCTGACCCCAGGTCAAACGCCGCAATAGTGTTCTAAAGCAAAGCTTACCAATAAAAAGGTAATGGGTAACTATTTGGTGGTCTCAGCATGGTGTTATTAAATATAGCTTTCTCCGATCTGGTCAAGCAATAACGGCAGATGTCTAATGTGCCGAACTCCGAACAATGATAGCAAAACTAGCAGTGAAACAGCCCCGACTCATGAATTGATCTTCATCATTATTGCTTCATGATAGCGCGAGACCTCATACAGCACGTGAAACGGCTTTAACTCTACAATAACTGCAATTAGAAACCATTCGTCAACCTCCGTATTCGCCAGACCTCGCTCCAACGGACTACCATTTTTTTCCTGATTTGGACAAATTTCTACGTGATAAAAAATTTTCTTCTCAGGAGGCAGTACAAAATGCTTTCACACAGTTTGTCGAATCTAGATCACTAGAGTTCTATCGTAAAGGCATAAATGACCTTCCTATTAGATGGCAGCAGTGTATAGATAATAATGGTAATTGTTTTGATTAAATAAAAATGTTATAAAACTTTTAAATCCATCATGGTTATTAACACTAAAGTCATTTATAACTCAAATCATGGTAAATATCCCGTTATAAATGACTTTAGTAAAAATGTTATATAAAAAAAAACTAATTAAATTTTTTCAATACAAATCGGCAATTTCATACTTTTACCCATAATATTTCTCTAGATTAAGCTTGATTCGGGCTCTGTTTCGTCTTTCAGCCAATATTTTTGCAACTAAGCGATCTTCTCATGAGTAGACCATATTCCCAGCGCACTCACTGAAAAAACATTATTAAAATTAACAATTTAAAATGTTAATCGACCTGCAGATTAGGTTTTCGTTGTTTTAAATGACATTTCGTGTACTTTTTGTCCACGGAAAACACGAAAATCAATACCACGAAAATCAAAAATATGTACAAAATCGTACATTATTTCCTAAATTGCTGGTATATATTACTTTGGTGTCTGCAGTCAAAATTAGGAACCTAAAAGGCATCTGTTATTACAATCATTAAAACAATAGGATTAGTATGAACGAATTTAAATTCTACATGGTAATCAACACTTGCGGTATACCAAGCCACGGAAAGTGATTACTTACCTTAATAACAGATGGACGCGGAGACATAGAGATGTGTTGTCCTCACCACTGATGGAGCGCCACTGATAGTTTGTCTCGGTCTAACAACTATTCACGCAATTACTAAAGTACAGTTTATATGAACAAATTAGTGCGCGCCAGGGGTATCAACGCCAAACGTCGGACGCAAAGTTATCTAGTTGTAACTTATCAACTAAAACTTATTTTTGCAAAGTAATAGTGTCAGTTAAGCTAGTAACTATCTGTTTATTTGTGAACCTGTGTGAAATAGTGCTATTATTAATAGGAGATAATATAAAAATTTATTAACACTCGAACATGAGGTCCGGACGCACCACGAAAGTCAATATTTCCAAGGTTTTTATTTATTTTTTCTTATTTAGAATAAGAAAATTAAAAAACTAAAAAAGGCCTCCCCCATTACTTTTGTCTAACCTGACACCTAAAAAAACAACAAAGGGCTAGGGATACTTTTTGTATTTTTTTTCGAGCCGGACACGTATTTTTGAGCCTCGTGAGAATTACCCAATAGTAGTTATACATTAACCTCTCAGGAAGCAAAAGACATTAACATATGAAAATCAGTCCCATATCACTTGAAGCTTTCTTAATTCCTGCCGCCTTAAAACATTGTCAATTCCTTAAGAAAACGAAGCCTGAACTAGAAAATTTAAAAAGATCAATGCCTAATAATCCAATATGGAATGAATTGGCTGTAAATTCGCCTCGAACGTGCCTTGCATCCGAGTCCCTGAGCTTTGTGGAATAGTTAGTAGGTTACTGAGCAAACATACTAGCTCTAGTATCAAAATTGTCGGTGTTTAAACGAAAAACTAAAATAAAATAAGATAGGCTGTCTTATATAAAACCTCTAAAGCGTTACGGGGGGGAATGTTACGTGTTACTTGCTGTAACGCGTTACAATACGTAACAGTTTTTGTTTCCTGAGACTCCTGAGAGGTTAATTTATAACTTTTACCTATATGTTTTAAACACTTTACTAATTTGCTATTACATTATAATCGGTGTCACAAGAGGGGGTAGAACAGCGGTGGCTGAGGGTGGGGGACCTATCGATTTAACCCCCATGCGAAATTCAGCGGTTCAAAAGTTATTTGGAATTTGGTGAAATTTTAGTCAAAATCAGATTTCAGCCTGAACTTCGCCATTGCAGCCAAACTATTAGGTCTGCGACCCTGTCTTTTTATTTTAAACAAGCTCAATAGCGGGTCTATTGTAAGGTCAGTGTAACTATTACAGTCTTTGACTTATAAAAATCCAATTATGAATGTTAGTTAGTAATTTTTTTAAATCTAAATTTACATTAGCTTTCTATGGTTCTAAAACAAATATTACACTTATTTTTTACTACAACCTATCTTTAAATCTAATGGCTTTCATGAAGAATAAACTCTGAAAACTTAATTTGACTAAAAGAAGGGCATAATGTTTAAAAATGTTCCAGCGAGCGTGCGTTCGAGCAGCCAGAACGGGGAAAGAAGGCGCTCGCAACAAGCAATGATACAGATTTTAGAACACGGCGTAACGTTGCGAATGGTAGGTACATTATTCTTTAACTTTTCTTTACCAATGTACTCAAATGAAGTAAGCCTTTCGAGTTACTGTAGTTAATAGTGTAAGTGCGTAAGTGCTAATTTTAAAGAAAACATGAACCAAGTGTCTTCCCTTAAATATAGACCATAAGAAAAGTGCCAATGACGACCGATGTGGCGCGGTGGGCGAACGTCCACCTGCGGCGAAAGAGGTTGCGGGTTCGATTCCCGCCTTGGGACAAATGTTTGTACAATCTAAAAATATTTTTTCGGGGTGTTCTGGTCGTTTCTATGGTTAATAAAAATTATCTATCTATGCAATGTATTATATTATATATATCAGTCATCTAGTATCCATAACACAAGCTCTGCTTAGCTTGGGACTAGATGATGCTGTGTGGATTGTGCAGCATTATTTATTTATTTTATGGATACGTTCTTAGTGATATGTTTTTATAAAATAAAGTCTTGGCTAGATTGTTGATATTCTACAAAAAACTGAATGGCTTTAACACTAAGCTAACTTCTAAAAAAAACATTCTCATGAGTGATATCTCGCCCACTGCTGGACCTTGACTTTCCTTTCTTCAGGTCATTTTCCTCAGTCCTATCCCGCTTGCTTCCTGAGACTTTTGCGGGCTCTGTTAGCAGTATTCATTAAAAAAAATATTTTTCATCAAATGGACTATGTTTTAAAACATTTCAAATAACTTTTATATTAAATTCTTGTCCAATGTTCCTTTGACGTTTTCAATTGCATTCAATGAGCGTTAATTCACGCGGTCAATTTTCACTGAAAATTGGAGTTAAAATATTGCACAAGGAAAGTCAGAAATGTAATTTAAAGAGACAAAACTTAATTTTTGTGTTAAGCGTGTTCTCGACTCTTGTATTTTCTGTACCTATACTTAGCATTTTTTTGTTGTATGCGTTATATGTCATGCGTACGGTTGTTTTTGTAAATGAAGATGTATGAATATATTTAAAAAAAATTGGATCTAGTATCTAGAAATTGTATCTAGTATGTAAGCATTGTTAAGATAAGCTTTGTTAAAAGTTATGTTTCTCAACAGACATTCGATATTCATCGGATTGTCTTAGATTTTATTGTAATTATTCTAAAAATAGCTATAAAGATTGTAACCTAATACCTACCTAATAATATACCAATAATATACATACCTAATAATATACCAATAATATACATACCTAATAATACCTCGTATTAAACCAGGTGACAACTCTGTGTCTAGTTAAACCTAACATAGGCTTTAAGGCACTTCTAACCGAAATGCTTTTTACCTGAATAAATAATTCTATTCTATTCTATTTCTAGGTATTTTTAGGGTTCCCTACCCAATGAGTACCAGCCCAAAGTACTGCTGATTACTTAACCTACGTCGCTTCTATCTCTGTAACCGTAATATATTTTTAACGAGTAAAATTTTGTCAGAATACCTGTGCTATGGATGATATGATGTGGTACGAACGAAACCCTTAGTGCGCCACTCTGCCTCGCACTTGACCGATTTACTTTATTTTAGTATCACTTGCTACGAAACCTTAATAAACCTTCAGTATTTTCTTTGTTACTATAAAAACTCCCGCGTAGCTATAAAATCCCTAGAACATTCTATGCCCTAATTCTGACTGATTGTACGTGCTTCTCTCGGCTTTTGTAACGATATTGGATACATTTGTCTGTAAATACAATCATAATATTGTCAGGCATGATTGATAAAAAAACGAAATAACTTAAAGGTGGGGTAACGGACACGGTAGGGTGCCTAGGTTACTGACCATTTGAAATTAGGTGTGGGCGAACCATACTGTACTCAGATAATAATAATATTATCCGGGATAGCAAGTCGCTATTGTCAATATAGGCCTGGAACTACAATCTATCCGAAATTTCAGCCTGATCTGTTTAGTAGTTTTGGCGTGAAGAGGTAACAAACATCTAAACAAACAAACTTTCGTTTTGTCTAATTCTAAAGCTTGGCATATCCATACACATTTTAATTTTATTCCGCTTAGCAGCTTGAGCAAGAATTAATAATAAACATCCTAACATTATAAAATTCGTGTAAAAACCAGTGGTTCCAAAAATCACGAAGCGAATGAACCCTACCCATTTCAAATCGCTCTCATAACTAAAACAACACAAAAAGTTGAAAACTAAATTGATTTTCAACCACGATTGGTCCTTGACATGGGCACTAGGCCATCTATCTCCTCTACCCAAACATAAAACGGATGGTAGACGCACATATTGTTTCTCTATTCATTGGTGAATCGGAAAAATCTTATTTCCTGAGGGATACGAACGAGAGAGATTATTTTACGAATAAAAATAGAATGAATCATTTTGTTTGAAGTATATCCTACACAGAAAAGTGTATCGAAAATCTTTTAAAACCTTCGCAATCGGAAGTACAACAAACAAATTCAAAAGAGCTTACTTATAAAAATATACCCAAAGCTATGTTGCCATACGTAAATTGCAAAACTGCTCAGAATAAATTAAAACTTAGAGGCGTTCCATTTTAGAAAAACTCGGGGTGAGAAATATGGAGTTGGCGTTCTGTTGGCGGCCGCGGTGCCACGTCATGCGTTCCTTGTTTGTTGAACGACAATTAAAATGCTAATTATTTGCAGACAACTCACATTTTAGGTGCAGAGATAGGGGAATTTATGTTTAGACCTCTTGTGAATAACAAGACAGATCGTACTCTGCTTTATAGAAATCTTTGGTTAAATGGGTTATTGTTAGCAACAACTGAGTAATGAGTAAAGAATGCGTCTGTCACTAAAAATGGCAATAAAATAAGAATATTAAAAAAGATGATTAAGAACAAGTAACATAGAGGACAATATTTCGAAAAAATAATAGTTACCACCAGAAGTGTCCTGTTCAATACGAACCTTATAAAATAGAGTTATAAAAGCTTGTCGTCAAAACTTTACTTAACTAGACTTCCTCATCAGAATTGTTGCTAAATATTTTTTTATCCTAATATTTCGCAATAGATTTCCGCAAAGTATCGCCTGAATCTATTACTAACTAGACCTTAAATCTCACGGACAGACTTTATAAAAACTACAAATGATCAATATATAAAAATAAAATTTACTATTTACATAAAGTTTAATATACAATGGATCAGTATATAAAAATAAAATTTTCCATAAAAATGTGTCAGCTTGTTCCAATAAATATTTTTATTTTACCTAAATAATACATCACCGTGAAATATACGCCTCATCTACACAATAACTCATCCACACCACTGCGGAGTCAAATGTTTGTGAGTTTGCGAACACGATAACAAAATCGCTTTATTTTGAACGTACAACTCCGCGAATTATTAATTAAGCCAACTCCATAAAATATAGCGCTGCGGTGCTGGTGTTGCCCGATCCAAATATAATTTTGTTGCCAAATAATAAATTACCTTGACATCTGACGTTTAAAGTTCAGTAATAAAATTAAGATTTCATATTGATTAATTTGCGCGTAACAAGTGGGAACGCTTGGCGCCCGCGTTATTAATTACTAAACTTTGTCTTATCTCGGGCACATTTTGTACTCACCCTGTAGTTTCTAGGTCAGTGTTGAGAGTTATAAGAGAAAACAAAAATAAAGAATTACATAGAACATAAAGATCTACAAAGAGACAACCGGCGTAGATTCCAGAATATTACCAATATTCTGAGAGAGTCCATTCCGAGGTCCATGCTCCGAGGGTTTCATAGGGTTTAATTTATTTCCAAGAATTTATGAATGAAAATGGACATTTAAAAAAGCCTGTTAACAAAATATTAATTGAAAAATCAAAAGGTGATTAACTTTTGCATACTAAGCAAGTTTATCTTCCTTGGAAAATTGAGATTTTTATTGAAGTTGCCTAATATCTATTTTAATACGATTTAGAACCACGGGAAAACTTACTTGTCCTTGATACAAACAGAACAAACAGCAAAGCACAAGTAAAATTTAACGTGGTCTAATATTTATATTAGCTTTGTATTAGTTAGACCACGGGCCGGGCTCGGCCATTTTGGACCTAGATTGGTAATGTATGCTCTTCGGCTTTTCCTCATAATGCTATGCATAACCTACCCATGACATAATACCTAACCTTCTCATCAGCACACATACGATCACTGTAGTCTAGTATGTAGTAGTACTAGACTATATAGTGTAGCTCGTTGGTCTAGCGGTCAGCTTGTTCAACCGCTGATTATGAGGTCCTGGGTTCAAATCCCGGGTCGGGCCAGTAATTGTTATTGGGGTTTTTCTAACAAGAAAAATTCACAGTAGCAGCCAGGAGTCAGGAAGTTTGCGGTGTTACACCCCCGTGCCTCGGAAAGCACGTTAAACCGTTGGTCCTGCGCTTGACCTCTCCCCGGTCGTGTCGGTCTGCCGTCCCATCGGATTAGGAGAGTGAGGGAATTGAGAGTGCACCTGTGTTTGCGCGCACACTTGTGCACTATAATATGTCCTGCGCATCTGGCTAGTCTCCAATGAGACTGCCCGCCGTGGTCGAAATTCGGCTAGGAGGACATTATAATTATTATTATTATACAGGGTTATTGGTAATTCACTGACACTATGTTAGCTTCAGTATCTGCCCACCATCATGAACACGTCCGTGAAGACGCCAGGTCACAATTCTTGAAATTGGTGGAAAGGGAATGATATTAATATTTACCCCCTTCATTCAAAAATCTTTCAAAAAAGGGATTTCTTTGAAATTAAACCTTAAAAACGGCTCTGCCCTGAATTATTAAAATGTGTGAAAATTTGTGGGTGTGTGTGTGTTCGGCTGTCTCCCAGCCAGGCTAATGCCACTTAAATCATCTTGCGTAGATGTAAATTAAGCCAATGATGATGATGTGGATTTAAATAGGAGTGGGAGATCGGTCTTTAGTAATTAATTAGGTTTCGGATATTACTTTGCAAGTGAGGCGATTTACAAAAAAAATAAGAATTAAGACCTTCACCAACGTGTTCGTGATGATAGGCAGAAACTGCAGTTTACGCAGTGTCTGTGAATTACCAATAACCCTGTATAGTAGTACTAGTCTATAGTCTAGTAGGTAGGTACACCATCATTAATTTATCAAAGAATTGTTAGGTATACCTAATGATAAATAAATGATAGTTCAATATTGAAGATACAATGGGGAACCATAGGACACACATAGCCCAATGAATTTATACCTTGTATAATATACCTATCAACAGCTTATCTATGTACAAAAGACAAAGAATAATAAGTAATCTATACTTATAATAAAACTGTAACAGGTCCAATTCTGTACATTGAAGATATTTTGAAAATTTTTTTTGGAGGGTACTCTATTATCGATACAGAAGCCAAAACTGTAATTTTTTTCATTCATGTCTGTCTGTCTGTCTGTCTGTTTCTTAAACGCGCATCACGTCGAAACTACTGAAGGTATTGAAATGAAACTCGGCACGATTTTAGGTCATACTACGAGGAAGGACATAGGATACTTTTTATCCCGGAATTCAGTCAGGTTTCCCTGGGAGAGGGGATGAAAGTAAAATTTCTTCACCGCGCATGACGCCGAAAGTGCTGAATGAGTTGGAATGAAACCTTGCACGATTTGATTTCATACTACGAAGAAGGACATGGGATACATTTCATCCCGGAATTCAGTCATGTTCCCCTGGGAGAGAGGATGAAAGTAAAATTCTTTAACTGCGCATCACGATGGAACAACTGAATGAATTCGAATGGAATTCGGCATAATTTGATTTCATACTACGAGGAAAGATACATTTTATCCCAGAATTTAGTAAGGTTCCCCTGGGAGAAGGGATGAAAGTAAAATTCCTTCACCGCGCATCACGCCGAAACTACTGAATGAGTTGGACTGAATTGGTACTATTTGAGTTCAAGGAAGGACATGGGATACATTTTATCCTGGAATTCAGTAAGGTTCCCCTGGGAGAGAGGATGAAAGTAAAATTCTTTAACCGCGCATCACGACGGAACTACTTAATGAAATCGAATGCAACTCGGCATGATTTTAGTTCATACTATGAGGAAAGATACATTTTATCCCGGAATTCAGTAAGGTTCCCCTGGCAGAGGGGATGAAAGTCAAATTCCTTCACCGCGCATCACGCCGAAACTACATAGGTAATGAGTTGGAATTAAACTTGGCACGTTTTGAGTTCATACTACAAGGAAGGACATGGAATACATTTTATCCTGGAATTCAGTAAGGTTCCCCTGGGAGAGAGGAAAAAGTAGAATTCTTTAACCGCGCATCACGACGGGTCTACGCGTCGTCCGATTTCATGCATTCTTTTTGTTAGAAACAGTGTTGGAAGATCGAATTTGACTAAATCAGTAGAAAGTCGAGTAGAAAATCAGTAGATTGATGAAATAATCTGGAGTTAGAAGAAAAAAATTAGTAGATAGAGGGTGGGTAAGTTCCTATCTATGTATTTTTCCAAGACGCACCCATTAGTTAGGTTCCTACCTACTAAGGCGTCTTGGAAAAATAAGTTAGGTTCCTACCTTACATGATATATGGTGGTTTAGCTGATCCAGTTAACTGTACTACCGAAGTTTGGTTGCAGTAAGTGGTCCAATTAAACTAACTAGACCACAGAAAAATAATTTTTATTCTGGTACACAGCAAAATGTACCTACCTACTAACGAAAAAAAAATTACGGTGGTCCAGTCAAATGGATCAGGAGCCCAATTCTGCAATACAATTGCTTCAGTATGACAATGGAATCGTCGCAGAATCATCACGTAGAATCCTTAGATTTATAAAACTCCAGATAGTGCGTGCGAGATAAATTAATAGTTTCAAACTTGACGCACGTCTCTCCATTTGCATTCATCATAATTTCTTTCATCTGAGGTGAAATACCCAAACGTGTCATTCTGTGTCGATACCCCTGTCATAGTGAAGCGATTAGTATAGCAGAATAGGGCACCAGCTGAACGGAACCATCAGTAAGAAGTGAAACGAGTATGACACTTCTTAACACTGACGCTGGCCGAGTCGTAGCTAAAAGTCGTGTGGATAAAGAATGGGATGGAAGATGACAACATACTATCCCCCGTAGACACTACACAATTTTTTGCACGGCCGCGTTTCATAATATGAGAGACTATGGTTAAATGTGAACTTAATTAGTCGGCAGGTGAGGCAATCGCGAACGAAGTCGCGGGTACAGCTAGTATAAAATAATATTATATTTACTGCTTTTGAAACTGTACACTATTTTATAAGACCAAGAACAGAAAAAGGACCGTGTGGAGTGTCACAAAAGTTTGGAGGCCTATACCCAGCAGTGGGTGAAGTCGGGTACGGATGATGATGATGATGAAAGACAGAAAAAGATATAAGTTCTTTTGTACTACAGTTAACAATAAATACATTTCTGATTCTGATCCTGCAACTAGTTTGTAACTTAGCACTTTTAATATTACTTGCTAGAGATAAGTAGTTACTAAAACTTAGTTTCTAGACCTAATTTAGGACCCAACCAACTTGAAATGGATTCTTCGCACTAAGTTTGGTAACACATAAATCATAAGAGTCTAGGCCCAGACGAAATAAGTACCCAACCTACCTATTTAGATAATGGTGACTTAGAGCACTAGACTATAAGCAATTATGATTAATTTATTGTTGTCACCAATGGTGGTGAACATTTTTTTTTTCTTAAATTTTTTAGGCCAGCAATCGAAGTAATAAGGCTGATAAATATTTTAAGGACTTTGATGTATTGGTCAGTGCTGTATCTATACTTATAATAAAACTGTAACAGGTCCAATTCTGTACATTGAAGATATTTTGAAAATTTTTTTTGGAGGGCACTCTATTATCGATACTGAAGCCAAAACTGCAATTTTTTTCATTCATGTCTGTCTGTCTGTCTGTCTGTCTGTCTGTCTGTTTGTTAAACGCGCATCACGCCGAAACTACTGAAGGTATTGAAATGAAACTCGGCACGATTTTAGGTCATACTACGAGGAAGGACATAGGATTCTTTTTATCCCGGAATTCAGTCAGGTTTCCCTGGGAGAGGGGATGAAAGTAAAATTCTTTAACTGCGCATCACGACGGAACTACTTAAGGTATTGAAATAAAACTCGGTACGATTTTAGGTCATACCACGAGGAAGGACAAAGGATACTTTTTATCCCGGAATTCAGTCAGGTTCCCCTGGGAGAGGGGATAAAAGTAAAATTTCTTCACCGCGCATCACGTTCACGCCGAAACTACTGAATGAGTTGGACTGAATTGGTACGATTTGAGTTCAAGGAAGGACATGGGATACATTTATCCTGGAATTCAGTAAGGTTCCCCTGGGAGAGAGGATGAAAGTAAAATTCTTTAACCGCGCATCACGACGGAACTACTTAATGAATTCGAATGCAACTCGGCGTGATTTTAGTTCGTACTATGAGGAAAGATACATTTTATCCCGGAATTCAGTAAGGTTGCCCTGGCAGAGGGGATGAAAGTTAAATTCCTTCACCGCTCATCACGCCGAAACTACATAGGTAATGAGTTGGAATGTAACTTGGCACGTTTTGAGTTCATACTACAAGAAAGGACATGGAATACATTTTATCCTGGAATTCAGTAAGGTTCCCCTGGGAGAGAGGAAAAAGTAGAATTCTTTAACCGCGCATCACGACGGGTCTACGCGTCGTCCGATTTCATGCATTCTTTTTGTTAGAAACAGAGATGCAAGATCGAATATGACTAAATCAGTAGAAAGTCGAGTAGAAAATCAGTAGATTGATGAAATAATGTGTATATTGAAGAAAAAAATTAGTAGATAAAGGGTAGGTAAGTTCCTATCTATTTATTTTTCCATGACGCACCCATTAGTTAGGTTCCTACCTACTAAGGTGGTGGGTCTTGGAAAAATAAGTTAGGTTCCTGCCTTACATGATATATGGTGGTTAAGCTGGTCCAGCGAAGTTTGGTTGGAGTTTTACTCCAACCAAACTTCGTGTACAATTAAATTAATTAATTATTGTGGTCCACTTAAACTAACTGGACCGCAGAAAAATATTTTTTATTGTGGTACACAGCCAACTGTACCTACCTACTAACGAAAAAAAATTACGGTGGTCCAGTCAAATGGATCAGGAGCCCAATTCTGCAAAACAATTGCTTCAGTATGACAATGGAATCGTCGCAGAATCATCACGTAGAATCCTTAGATTAATAAAATTCCAGATAGTGCGCGCGAGATAAATTAATATGTAGTTTCAAACTTGACGCGCGTCTCTCCATCTGCATTCATCATAATTTCTTTCATCCAAGGTGGAATACCAAAACGTGTCATTCTGTGTCGATACCCCTGTCATAGTGAAGCGATTAGTATAGCAGAATAGGGCCCCAGCTGTGAGTAAGTCAAACGAGTAGGACACTTCTTAACACTGACGCTGGCCGAGTCGTAGCTAAAAGTCGTGTGGATAAAGAATGGTATTGAAGATGACAATATGCTATCCCCCGTAGACCCTACACGATTTTTTGGACGGCGGCGTTTCATAATATGAAAGACTATGGTTAAATGTGAACTTAATTAGTCGGCAGGTAAGGCAATCGCGAACGAAGTCGCGGGTACAGCTAGTTATATCTAAATTAGAAAGGTAAAACCAACCTAAATAGCAGTTTTATTATTAATGTATTGCGCATCTTGTTTTTCATACATTAATTATATAATTATTTACGTTAGTAAATTTAAATTTTGAAACCTTTTGAAACCACTCATCCAAACCATCTCCGAAAATCTAAAATCTACCCTTTTCCGCTTATGTCTACCTTGATAAGAAAATTAATATACTTTGTTAGAAATTTAAGGGCAAGCGAATGAAGTTAAAATAAGATTAGGTCCAGCGTAAATAATGCGAGGCCTTGTGTCCTAATTCTAATTGATTGAAGTGCGAAATGGGAAGGTCGCTTCGGGTCAGCGCCTGTGAGGTACTAGCCATGGCACTGGACAAATATTTGCTTTCACCCATTAAAATTACTGGCTGACTGGCCTGGAATCTTGAATCACTAATTTCAAATTTTGTAAATATGGGATTATGAATAAAAATAAGAATATTTTTATTGTAAAAATTGTGTACATCGGGTCTTCTATCTAATCGTATTCATGCTTCAATTCAATTGTAGTAACATCAACAATCTTATTCCTTTCGGACATACAATCATATTATAATATACATGTAATATAAATATACACACACCGCTATGGGATATACATAAACACCGCGTGGCGATCGCGGAAGAATCGATGTGTGAAGGCGACTGAGGAAACCTGCCAGAGGAAGGCCAGCATCTTCCTACTGTGTATTTTTATCATCTTAACTGCGATTACCAATCCGCCTGCCGAGGCACTCTCAGCAGTGAATGTATGTGCTGATGAGGCTGCTTATAGCCACGGCTTCATATCCTTTCGATACGCCTGAATCACGTAATCTTTAGGTACATTTTACAATGCAGCGCACGGTACGCGAGCTTGCCGCAACCTTGGCTAGGGTGGGCTCGTTATTTTACGCCTTACTTTAAGCGTCCGCGCGTTGCAACCGCGTGGACCACTTGCTTGAAGCAGGTTAACGATCATACGGCTCTTTGCCGACCATTCGTTGATAGCGCGAGGTTGCTGCTAGGTATCGCTGCGTGGACAGCATGCGGTACACACTATTTAAGGTGGATGCGTGTGGAAGTGTTGTGGGAGCAGTCCTTTTTATTCGATGGCGTTTAGGGTAAATAAACTTCATAATTTTAATACGACCACTCTTTCTTTGTCGATTTCATGTCCAGACGTATCACCTCATCGCTCGCTACACCATTTCGCTCTCGAAATGTTAAGGCGAAGTTTCATGTAATGGAAACAAAGCTGGGCCCAGTAAGGCACAGTTATTGTTGGTGGACAATCCAGCTGAGTTTACATTGGGTTAATGTACTACCACTCCTAATTGAGAATTGTTTCTAGTAAAACAACAGTGGGGTACTTTAGTTGGGTACAAAATGTGTGAGGGTAAAGCGTTTTGTGTTTTTAACTGGAAAACTGAAATATTTTTAATAATGTCTAAGGTTTTTGTTGCTTTAGTGCGTAAGCTCTGGACACTCGGGGTAATTTCTAAGAATACAAATAATAGTCCGAGGATTTTTCGACTTAGACGGGATTTGAACCCGCCACCTTCCTTCAGTACAGGAATGCGCTAACCAATTGCGTTACGAGGTGAAAGTGACGTATCCTTATGTTATTATATTATTATCCATAAGATTTTGTACTAAAAGGTTTTAGCATTTTGCCTATAAATTTTAATCACGACCAAATTAGATATTTGCTAAAATTAGGTAGACGTTTCTAATCGTAGCTAAAATGTAATACAAAGAATAGGGAACGGATGTAGCTATTTTAACTAAGTTGAGTTGTTTTAGATCTGTCAACCTAATTTTAGAGCTATCATCCCAATTTTAAACCTGTCAGACTAATTTTTCAAACATAGAATAGCTTTCGTCTATTTGACATTCCCAAATCCTAATTTAATCTAATTTTAGCTAATTCTAAAACCAATTTGGCTAAAACCTAGGTACCTATCTATTTGGCTGAAAAGTTCTAACCAAAACAAGTCTCGATATTAAAATGTCCCCTTCATTATGTTGCGATTATTTGCGGCTAGTAAGACGAGCAGAGGTCGGCTGAACCCAAGATGATAAATCACCTCGTCTCGCACAGGACATTAAAACACGCGTGAGCAGCTTCGAGGGCCACTCAGCCGATACGTCATCGGGGTTATTGATAAACGTGGAACAGAATATTAGAATTAAGAAAAAAATCGTTAAACTCTCAGAATTTTTTAATTAGAAATTAAACTCAAATTACTATTAGCTAGGCAAAGGCTAAGTATAGTAACAACTGTCAGAGTAAACCTTCTGAATCGGAGATTCAGTTTTTTTTTTTTTTTTAAATAGAAAAACATTTATTTGTAACACAGACATACAAAATTTAGAACAAAAGAACAAAGACAGAGTTACAAAACGGTATCAGTCTCAGCATGAGTTGGTTGTATTTGCGTACAACCAACGCTGGTCTTCCGACTGAGCCGTTTCGTGACATCACGGAGGATTTATTCTCAAATTAATAAATTTGTGTCAGAATCTTTATTATAAATTAGCACAAAAATCAAAATATCACTTATAAAATCAAATCATATGAATACTAAATAACATGTCACACCATAAAAATTAATCAAAAAAAAATATTATTACCTATCATACAGAAATAAATTAAAGTTAAAACACAAATTCTCTGAATGAGTCTTGAATTTATCTGTATATTTAATCGCCGAAACCATTTAAATTAAACGCTCAAGTGAACTATTATCGGTCAGTGAATAGTATATGGAAATATATTATAATTATTTGGCACATGTAAACAGGCAGGTACCGATAGTACCTCTTTGAAATTATCATCATCATCATAACAGCCCACAGACGCCCACTGCTGGACAATCTGGGCATAGGCCTCGCCCATCAAATCAAATCAATCAAAAAAGCCTTTACGCTGACCATGTTACATTAGGTACATTTATAGCATAATATTAAACAGTAAGTGCTGTTTTTAAACATAGAAAAGAAAAAAAAATTTTTTTTTTTCGCCCATGGGACGCTACAAATAGCGGTACTATACTAGGCCTTCCCCTTCGACTCCCCGCAACCGCGCTGTCTTTAAAATCATTTAGAATAGGATTAAGAAAATCTTTCCCTAGTACTATCAGTCATGGCAGTGTACTGTGCATTGCCCCCTGGCTAAGCAGGGGGGTGAGTAATATACAGGGTGGAATTTTGTAATGCCACTCATACTCACCACATACTCACTACATACTGTAGATATTAAGAGTACCTACTTTCCCTCCAGGTGGAAATTTCATGGTTTTCCTTTCATTTAATTTATCAAGTTGGTTGGAGAGATTTCATCCTTGTAATTTACCATAACGATTGATGTAATAAAAGTACAAGGTAATTTTTACAGATTTTAGTCGGTTCGATTCCCGGGTGTGGCAAGCAAATTTTCGAAAATCTTTGAATGCAGATTTCTTTGTTTTGAAAAATAAAGGAATGTTTTCTTTCAATAAAATTTTATATCTACAGTATTAAGAGGACTTTCCCTCCAGGTGGCATTACAAAATTCCACCACTTCCTACGGACTCTAGCGCCCTTTGCTTTAGCTTGAGGCTAGCACATTCCCGTAAGGAAGGATGCGGGTTCAAGTCCCGTTGAAGGCGAAAATTTTTGGGATATTGTTTGATTTCTGAGAAATTACTGAGTGTGAGGGTTGACGCACTATAATAACAAAAACATTAATCCCAATTTTATAAATAACACTGAATGGAGATGAGGAGATATGTCCTTTATATCTTATCCAAGATAGTTCGGGATATTCTCGCTTTGTTCGTTAATGTACGCGTGGTTTTATTTATGGGTTAAGTAGAACCAATATTTTGTCCTTTTATGTAGTGGGAGACGATTTGTCAAGAAAATCATATATTTTTCACGGTCAGATAAAGCTAGTGGTCTATACTTGATTCAAGAATCCAAGATATTTTATCTGAACAATGGCATATAAATGAAATCTTCACGAAAACTGATAAACAATAACCGAAAACAACAATTTAAGAAACAGCTATTTAATGACTAAAAACAAAAACACTTCAACAACGCATAGTGAAGGCATAGGATCAAATCGAGTTCGAAAACGGTCGACCTACATGAATTATTCGAAATGAAATAATGAAGATAGTTTTCCCACTATAAATATTAAAGCATCATACAATCTTTACCAGCAATATTTCTTCGACTAAGTAAATAAACATAATGCCATTAAGCTGAACGCGCACCTGTACGCACCGCAGGAGCCGCACGCACCGAAGTCATCGCATTTTGCAATCTTTATATGAAAATGTATGCAACCCCGCGCACCTATCCGCGCCGAACGAGCCACATTTTAGTAAAATCCTCCACCTACCGGATCTACATACATACATTATACGGATTCCATCAAAAAACTTCGGCACGCTCGATGCTTGCACTGCGTTCGTTGCGGACAGGTGCGCGGGCCATGAGGAAATTCGATGACTGCGCCGCCGCCGCCGCGTGCCTCCTGCGGCGCGGACGGGTGCGCGGTCACCTTAGGCTTGGTAGGCCAGCGAGGCCGCATTTTTGTGATTTTTAAAATCATCTGACATAGAAAATAGTGTTTAAAATTCTGAAAAAAGATATACAGGGTGTTAGGGTAAACAGTCTTATCCTTGAAACCAGAAGTTCAGAATCATGAGCAGAGTTCAAAACCGATGAAAAAACTAAACTTTTTTTTTTACATAATTTTGAAAAAAATATCCTCATACATCAAAAAAGCATTTCACCCTACATTTATACCTACGCCGCCTGCTTTGTCGGTTTCAAACAAAGACCCGTTCGCGCGCCGACTTAAAGGCACCGCCTACATACCTACGCCGCGCGCGCCGCACAAAGACGCCGCCGCCGCTCGCGCGCTCGTCAGTCGCGGCCCGTCTGCTAGGTAGTAAGCTCGTCACGACGCGTTCCGTGCTAATTTGTGATGTGCCGATTTGTTCGCGTATTGTGTTAAGTAGAGAAGTGACGATGTCGTTCACAAATGAACAGTGGACTGAAATGGTGCGACTTTATGCCATCGCTGGTGACAACATGAACTTGGCTCGTACGATGTACGCAGAGCGGTTCCCAGAACAACGTGTGCCAAGCCGGGAAACGATCCTAGCGGCTACACAAAGGCTACGTGCCTACGGCCAGTTCAAAACATTTTATGCCTAATGTGAGTAAATCAAACTGTACATAAAGCTGTAAATTTTAATTGAATTGTACGTAAAACTTGATTGATGATGAACTTTTTAAATACGCCAAAAGTATCTACTTACTTTAGCCTAGGTACTTACTGGCAAATGTGTTAGAGTAGCTATTTTTGCCTGTCCTAAGCCAGGAAAAGTATGAAGGGAAAGTTCCATCACAAGTTGTAGGTACCTACAATTCGAGTGGTTCGATACCTACACCACCGGCCGGCTACAGGCGAGAGCGGGCGGCGCGGCGTGATAAGGTCACTACCACTAGGGTGTCCATGAAATCACGTAGGATAGCAGAGAAATGAATTATGAAATTCCATCGAAACTAATTGACTTTTATTTTTAAAAATAGTTTGTATCGTCTTATTTTAGGGGTGTACATACGTGGTTTCAAGGATAAGACTGTTTACCCTAACACTCTGTATATTACTTAAGGATCTAATCTAGTCGCATTCAATTATAAGATCTAATTAACTTCACTCGATAGAAAAAAATCCCAAAGTTACACCTTTTTCTAACATTTTTTCAATACTATGACTAGCGAACTACTGATATCACACTTTTTTGTACTCAACTAAGGACACTTTATATTTCTATAAAATTTCGCAGAGTTTGACTTGATAAAATGATTTTCTTATTCACCATGTTTAAATAACTACAAAAAACACGAGCGCGGCGGCTTGGCAGGCGCGCGTTTTCCCTTACGCCTACTGCTTCAGGAAAACCTGGCCTTAATAAGTACTTTAGATATTTATTTTCAGGAGTTTTGTTTTGTTATCAAAATTATTTCATCTATTTTACTGAAACCAATTTCCCAATGACTGTTTAATTTCCAATTCTATACATATTGAATCTGATCCAAAACAACATTAATGAAACCAATACACAATAAACAACTATTCATTAAATACATTTGCGTCCAGAATTTTATTCACGCAATAAATGTTGTCCACTCGCGAATTATTCCACTGTGGAGTTGTAGATCAAGAGATAGACTGAAGAATTCTTACCTCAGTCAGACTGTACAATAACCCTCATGAGACTCTCCTAAGTTTAACTTTTTATCACTAACAGTCGTTTGTTTACTTACGTATGGTGGTTCATATCAGAAAGCGATATTAATCGTCAATTGCGAGCTGGACTCGCACACCAAGGGTTCCGTATAATTGTAAGACCTTATTTCTTGCAAATATCATGATTCTAGATCAATGAGAAGTAGGTTACCCCATAGGTTTTGGTCCATGGCGAGAATCAAAAATATTTTTTGTTGCGTAAACTCTACAAAATTACGGTTTTTAGATTTTTCCCTTTATTTGCGCTATAATACTAGCAAATTTTATGATTCTAAGTAAACAGGAAGTATTTTATAGGTTTTGTGTGCACGTGATTCCCTTGAATTCAAAAATTTCGGACATAAACGGCTGTAACTTTGATTCCGTTGACTTAGAAGTTTCCTTTATATCAGTGCTCCAATAGGTTACGAACTTAAGTATAATGGATCTTAATTTCAACTCGATACCTACACGCGTTCCTGAAAAAAGGGGGTTTACAGACGGATAGACAGACAGACGGACAACAATGTATCTTATAAGGGTTCTTTTTTCCTTTTTAGGTAAGGTAACCCTAAAAACGGCAATGAGTCTCCTCTCCCAGACAGGCGCAGCTGCAGTGGCGGCCAGTGTAATTTGACAACACATATTTGTTAAATTGTATCGAGTAAACCCCTATGGGATTTAGCACATACATCCAGCACCGCTACCGCACCGTACAACAATAAGCATTCAAATATTAAGCTCTTAATCTTTAGATGTGTTAGTACAGTGACAAAATGGCTTACCGCCAGCTTAAAGCGAGTGACCCGCGAGCTGTATATTATCTGATGCCGACAATATAAAATACTGCGTTTTGTGCCGTGCTATGCGGCAGCGGTGCCATCCAGATCTGCGACAACCTTAGTCTGCATGTGATATGAAGCATGGCTTGTGCAAATAATTATATTTTAAACAAGGAAACATTCTTTCCACTGACCGCTTAGACTACTTAGCGTTTTAAACAATACCAAATTCTGGAGTTTTGAGTGTTGGGGGAACTTTTAATGGGCCTACGGGGCATACTGCACATTGGAATCATTCCAACAATTTATGTAGCGGCTACTCCGTTCCAATCCGCACTATACGTTATCGTTACGGCTCCGTTACGTAATGCCTATTGTCGGAGCTTTTCATGAAGGAATTTCGAATACTTATTTATGAGGATTTTCAGATGAAAGAGGAGTATACGCTTGCGGAAGTTTTAAGAGTAAAGTTACCTACAACCAACTTTTAGATAGTATTGTTTTCTGTTTAGGGTCGTTTTACATACAGGCGGAATCAAATGGCATCAACGACGAAAAAGTCTTGTGATGTCAGTTTTTTCTAGGACTCTACCAACTGTGTGCAAGGCCCATAAATTTAATTAATTTAATTCATTCCACAATAGGTGCCTACATATTTATATACACTTGATGTCGTTGAAATCTAATTTACTTACATAGAATTCAATTATGACACACAAGAGATTTTTGAGAGGGAAGGAAACACCTTAAGGGATTGTACGCAGAATAAGAGAGAAGAAAAAAAAAACAGACAGACAGTGATTCCTATCTAAATACATATGTAATTATAAAAGAAGAAGATGGTTGGCTGTAAAAGGGCCTGAAATTAATAAGCATGTCAGAAATAAAATTATAAAATTAAGAAACATGTTAACCAATGCCAATATAAAAGCAGCTGTTTAAAGGCTTTGTAAAAATAAACGAAAATAAAGTATGTAAAGTAAAATAATGCCCATGAAGTGATGATAAAATATAGCATCCGCTGCTGGGACGCTAGATTTGGGAGACTAGAACTGTTGGTCTGATACGAGGAATAAAAGAAATGCAATGTCCACAACGTACGATGTTAACCTGCAGAAGAGAATAAACGGTGAACGACTAACCTGAGGGGTGAGTCTATTTAACGTAAGTTACGTGTCCTTTTTCATACAAATTAGTACAGCGTCTCCATCTTGCGGACAGGGAACTATTTATTCAAAACGGGGACGTGACGGTAACGTCTCGTTACTAATGTCAAATAGACTCACTCTGGCCAGCGAATGCGCTGAGGATTCCCACCGGTGGTTGATTGAGCTGGCGATGATGGGCTTAATATTGGGTTTAAAAATAAAAAGCGACTAGAGTTTCTGTATAATTGTAAGACCTTGCTTCTTACCACATTTTTATGATTTTATATCAACGGGAAGTACCCTATAGGTTTTGGTCCATGGCGAGCATCAAATTTTTTTTTTGTGAATAAACTTAAAAAATAAATTTGAAATTTCATGATTCTAGGTCTACGGGAAGTACCCTATAGGTTTTGTGTGCATGTGATTCCCTTGGTTTCCAAATATTCGGACATTAACGGCTGTAACTTTAGATCGTAATGGCTTAAAAGTTTATGTTAATTTCAACTCGATACCTCCACGCGTTCCTGTGAAAAGGGGTTGACAGATGTAGAGACAGACAGACGGACAACAAGGTGATCCCATAAGGGTTCCTTTTTAATTTTGAGGTTCGGAACCCTAAAAGTTAACCTAACAATGCCACTGTTAATATAACTACATTCTAATATTTTTTTATTTGCTTAAAGTGACTTCGTGGCACTGCGGCATGATATTGTGATATTGTGATCGCCACAACTAGGTAAATTCTATCTCGAAACAAATTATTGGACCCACCCACTGTCTATCGGATTTCCACTATACCGATTAGGTATCTTCAGTGTGTTCACCTATAACCACATTTTTGGCTCCAAAATGCTTGATTATTACGGTACCCTTGCAAAAGAATTGCTAAAAGTAGCATCCACTTTGTTTCCCGATGCAATTTGAACCGCAACACGAACTGCGAACTTCGAAGTCAATCGAGGCTTCTTTTCGATAGTATTTTCGATTTTCCGTTCTATTTCCCAAAGATAAAGAAAATAGAACAAGACGGTAACTTTCCTGAAAGGAGTTCGTTGGGCTCAATCGGTTCGTTAAACTCAATTATAGCTAATCTTTTGATTTCTTATCACAACTTTTTCTAAACTGGAGCTAATTACTTAATTGATTTTCTTTTGAAGTTTTCGTCTTCGTCTGTTGATTACTCCACTAATCGTCGAGAACCCTTTTGATCTGAGGGTTTTTCGAGGGCTTTTACCATAGATCTAAGTAAAATCTGTAGAAATGATACGTTCTCCTACACTGAAAAGCATATAGTCCAACTAAGACGCATTTTATCTTAGTTGGCGTCAAAATAGTTGGAATGATAAATATCTCATTCAATACAAACAAGAATACATGGTAGCTGCAACATATCGAATTTGTTTGAAGCAAAATATAGGCACAATATTTGACATATCAATGCTCAAAGTCAAAATAAATATTCACTTTCTCATATTAAACATTTATTCGCACGGGGTTAGCAAACAACTTTGTTGCATTTTAATCTCTTAAATAAATTAAATAACTACACTTTATCAGGCCAATTCATTACTTGGTAGAAAGAGCTATTACGATGTAACTAAGTTCTCATAGTTACAGAAGACAAGATCTTATCAGGCTCATATGGATTCATGTGCGTGATCACATTAGACAAGATCTTAATCAATGTAAACCATTTTTTTTTTCAGTGTTACAGCCTGTGTTACAACTACAGGCAACCACTGGCTCCAGACACATTGCCAATTGCCAATCTTGTGCAATAATTATATTGAACAAACACGAGGGCATTTCTGTAGTCTTTTAGTCATTAAATTACACTAAAGTACGTCGTAGCAAGCACGTGTAACACGAACGTCGGTCCGACTATGACTAAGGTCCCCAACTCAGGGGACCTAATTGAACCTAATATGAGCCTTCCACTTTCGCAAAACTAGTACATTAACTCCCCCTTTTACATAGATCGATGGCTTTTACAGATGAGGTAGAGTCGGTGGAGATTCTTAGGTCCACTACTTGATTCCACGGATATATATCCGTACTACCATACAACCAAATGGTGGACTAATGAGGATCAAATAACGATTAAATTATGATATTATTGAGACTTGTGAAAGCTTGTGTATTAAAAGATTAATATATTCCGATTTTGATTCTGAAGTTTAACGATCCAAGGTGTATCTTGTCCGTCGAGATCGACGCACAACTTTTCCAGGCATCTCGATTAACACTATCATGTCCCAAGACGCATGCCAGCCTACCCCGTGTCCCGAGGCTGGGCAGTGAATGCGTTATACTACCTTATGTCGTCGAGTTCGCGCGACAGGCTCCCACTTCGTCAATTAACGTGTGTACTTAATTCAGGTTATTTATTACTGAAAGCTTCAACTATATAAGTACCTACCATACTACTATATGGTAGTACTAGTTTCTGCCCGCGGCTTCGCGTGTGTTGATTTTCTATCCCATGGGAACTGATTTATGGGATAAAAAGTAGCATATGTTTGATTCCAGGATTAGAATTACCAGTATGTAAAATTTCAGCCCGATCCGTTCAGTAGTTTTGGCATGAAGAGGTAACAAACATCCATCCATCCATCCAAACTTTCGCATTTATAATATTAGTGTGATATATATAAGTGTGATGGTAGGTACTTATAAGGTGTTAATAGAGATGTCTGGAGAAGTTGTGTGTTGATCTCGATAGACAAGATCCACTACGGCTACGGATCGTTAAGCCTCACAATCAAAATCAGAAAATATTAAATATTAAAATTCACAAGGTTTCAAAAGACTCAATAATATCATAATTTAATTGTTATTTGATTCTCGTCACTATATGCATATTATAAGTATGGAAGGTACGTAGTTAAGGTACATACATAAAAACTCTATCAGCAAACCCGTTAACATTTTATAGTCTTTAAAAACCAACTTCAACTTCTTGTCTAATGGCTTCTGCATTTGGTTTGACACAATTCTGCCAATGTCTGTCTAATGATAGCATCGCAAGCTTTATGGAGTGAGCAACAACCTCTATGTATTGTACAGTATTTACAAAAAAACTCCGCAAAACTACAAAACAAAAGGAAAATAACTCAAAACTGCGGGATAATTGAATTTACAAAGCTCAACACAAACCCACCTTGACATTTAAAACTCAAACAGCAAAAGTAAACAAAACAGTTCCACTATTTACAAAAACTATTCCGCCCTTATCCCCGGAAGCGAGCCGGGTCCGCCCCGGACTAATCCCGGTCGCACCCGCATTATGTAGACAAAGCTTTATGTCTGTGTGTGGATGGCTTAATTGTTCTTCACTTGACGCAATTGTAGTTGGAATGGACGATCTATCACTTTCTCAGGTTAGTTACGTGCTTTAGTTATACAAAGGTTACTATTATCGCTTTAATGCGAGAGAATGATAAGGGTGTATCATAGGCCTTCTTCTTAAACAGCTATTAGAAATAGGTATTGTGTTCACCAGCTCTCATATGGCCTTTGTTCGCATATGTTTTTTTCGCCGTGAAAATCTACGGTTGTCAGTGTATGGATCATTAAGGGAGCTTGTTGACGGCGCCGTGCCTACACACCGCGAACTACCCGTAGATTTTTACGGCGAAAAAAACGTGTGTACAAGAGCCCTTAGACATGCTTAGGTAATTGGAGATGACCATCAAACCTTTAGCTTCTGTTGGTTTTTGAAACTCTTGCCTCAAACATTAGGCAATTATCTAACAAATGAATTCACGGTGAATCACTATGCCTTAATTTTTTTTCATTTTGTTGCTTGTTTAAGTTCGGTTCATGTTTCGGAATCAAAAGATTTTATAAGCATTTTCATGTAAATTATTTTCATTATGTCGGAATATAATGAAATAGTACTATATGGTACTAGTGTGTAACATTGGTGATTACCACCGAGGCGCCGCCATTAGTAAGACACGAGCCGTAGGCGAGGGTCTTAAGAGAGCCGAGGACGGTAATCATCAATACACACGTGTATCATACGACGTTTTTCAACACACTTGTGAATAAAATAACAATAAAAACTCATTTTTTTACAGAGAAAACAAAAGTTATATTTGAGTGAAAGTTTTATTTATTAAACACGTACGAGTTAAAATTATCTATTTAAATAAGGAGTTGCATGAAATGAGCAAGCAATAGGAACATAAATTTATTTGTTTTATTGAACGCGATTAAAACATTTTTTAAGAACAAAGCAACTCAACCAATAAAATTTAAAAAAAAAACTAAACTAAAATAACTAACTACTCAACTATTGCTATAACTCACTAGTGAGTTATAGCAATGAAAAAGTCACAATTTGATTATGGGTGTCATTCTGTGCCTAATTGCGGTGACCATAGAGCCACTTTATGAGTGTGTTGAAAATAATATTTTGAGACAGAAGTGAAGGCGTTTGGCTGAAGACAAAGCCAAAACTACTTATATGCCTGAAATACAATACAATACATAAGTCTTTATTGTACCTACAACACCATATTAAACAATAAACATAGACATGAAACACAAGAGCAGAATGGGCAGAAATGTTGCATAACTAGATGTAAGAACCTAAACCAAAAACAAAACCTGAGCTACTTTTTATCCCGAAAAAACGAGAAGCTGCCGCCGGCACAAAACTAGTCTCTCATAATGAAGTCGCATGTTTTTGTTTTTCTTATAGCCACAAACTATCGTTTTTCCTTATTTTTCCGGATCCAGAGGGCAAAAGTTTTACTGTTATTGAACAAAGAGGTCATTTACAGAAACTGCACATGTGCCCTGTTGTTTTGGGAACGTAGGTTGGTCATTTACTTTAGATTCCACGTTTGTCTGGTCCGTGATGACACATGTGCGCTAGATTCACAGATGCGACCCTGCTTTTATCTGTTTACAAAGGATGCTATTTGAGAGACGAAACAAACGAGACCGTTTTTACAAGGAAAAACTGTTAAGGTTGTCGCAGATCAAAGGATCTGCGACAACCTTAACCTTAACGCAGATCCTTTGATCTGCGACAACCTTTAGTGCGCCTATGCGCACTACTACCTCACAACACAAAAATGTGCATTCAAATATGGGGCTTAACTCCGAATTTTGGGTGCGTTTCATATTGACGGCATCAGATAACAGATAATTTTTTTTAAACCTGAAGAGCCTCGGTACCCCTCGGACCTAGGGTCTCGACTCGGGGAGCAAATGTGTAGGCTCTGTCGAGACCTGCATATTTGCGCCTCTTGAGATTTTCGGCCAAATCTGCCGCCGCGCCTGCCCTCACGGATGTCTTCGGAAGATGGGAAGGCGCAAGTGTGTCGACGCATGTAGCGTCCCACACAATGGGCCTCCCCAACTCCCATGGGACTAGTGTCATACCGTGGGGCCTCTTACCATCGTCACGCAACAGACCATTCGGTTCATTGCACATTCAGTGCCACATGACCATCACGATATTTTGGTCGAGATATCAGTTATTTCTCAATGATGCTCTGTTGATCCATTAAGTAGATCGATAGAGCATCTATTGTGTTTTGAATTTCCATTCGATCCAGTTTTACAGGTGTTGCATTATCCAAAGATTACATAAAAATCTACTCACATTTTGATAGTTGTTTTGTATGGTTTACAAGTCTTGTTTCACCCCACATTCCCATCGCATAATTCAAGAACTCAGCCCTACAATCAGTGCCCTTAGCACGATCGTCCCGAATAATAAATAGACTGACTGTTCCTTATATTAGAATTTATTCACACACGCAAAGTTTCGGCGATGCAAGACTGGAATACAGAGCTCAGTTTAACGCCACTGTTGCAGATAACAGAAGAGGTAGTGTTACTGGATCGGTCGCATTGTTAACCCCTGACGCAATTTAACGTCACTGTTGCAGAAACAGTTTTGACGTGTTTTTTTTATGTTTGGCGTATCCATCTGTGTTTCTAAATATAAATACAGATGGATACGTGAATATGATGGCAGATGAGTCCTACAGTACATCTGTACTGTAGGACTCATCTGCGATCATATTCATAAATAAACCGATTTTTATTCAGTTGCTAGTTCTGCCCGCGGCTTCGCAGTTCGCATGCGCTTTTCAAGTAGCCTATGTCTGTCCCCGTAATACCTGCCAAATTTCATTACGATTTGTTAAGTCGTTCAGGCGTGAGAAGGTAACAGACATACAGACAGACTTGCTTTCGGTTTTATAACATTAGTATGTATTTTTGTTTGGTTTTGTTTAATAGGGACTTGAATAACACGATTTTTTGAAAAAAAATACGGCTTCAAATTAGTTCGTATTACGGAGAGATCGAAAATCATCAATGTTGGATGCAAATAAAGGGTGCATCTTTATGATGATATTCATCTCATTACTTGTTTTCAAAGTAAAGAGGAGATCGTGTGGACGTCCTATCATACCTGACCATAAGATATCATGTGATTTCAATGACGTATAAATCAGGATTTTTTTGTAAGATTTGCAATGAAATCTGTAAAAAGTATTGTCATTAATTAAAGATTTAGGTTAGTAGCAATAGCAACTTATTAAAAAAATATTGCAGGGATTCGCTACTAGCAAAACTCATAAGCATTTTCATGTAAAACGACTAATATTAGTGAGTGCAAAATCAGTAAGTTACGAGTGTCTCTTCCACAATCTCTAAGCCCGCGTAACAACATCCTCGCGCCGCGAAGTTTTGTTTATCAGCTCAGTGATACAGTAAGTTAAAGTGTTATGCAGAACAAGTACAATGCGCGTCAGAATTAAGTATCCCATCCCCTTTGTCTACAAAATATTTTCTTTAACTTAAATTCGCTATTTACCAATTTTCACCTGCAAAGACTAATCTCGCCCCTCAGGGTCAAACCTGCCACCCATATCTAGAGACTTGAATTTTCGACAGTAAACCAACTGAGCTATTTACCTGTTGAACACTCCGTCCAATTTTGTCTATGAGCCTAATTAGTCCCTCGTTTAATGCCAACTCTTACCATTATTTTATTTATTTTATGGATGCGGTTAGGGTTTGATTTGATATCGTTTGTAACGAACAAAGTTATTGTCACTTGCCTTATTTCGTGTGGTTTGCTTTATGCGTATGTCCGAGAGCTTTGAGTGTTTTGAACTATGAATAATTTGAGTAACTTTATAAGAATAGTAATTGCTGGTCTTCATGAACAGAGAGTCGGCAAGAAAGAAATTGCACGACAACTTGGCATTACATAAGTGTAATTCTCTAATTTGGATATTTTTTGTTCGGACAGTTCAGTGACAAACATTTTAATAAGTGTGTAGGTATAAAGTTTTTTTAGGAGAGAACTGTAAGGCTATGGGTGAAACGATATCAGTCTACTGGTGATGTGAAACCCAATAAACCCGGCCGCATTTCAACGGTGTATACCTACGTATACCTCACAACGCCACTGAGATATAGTGAATCATCATGCAATGTCACCACTTGCATCAACTAGCATCACTGCTCAGCAGTACGGCATATCTCTGTCAATTGTGAGGCGACACGTGCCTGCGAGGAATATACACAATTATCGACCAGCAAGAAAAGTTAAGCTCTCAAAAGATCACCGAAGGGAAAGAATTATCATTAACTTGGATTTGGAGAACAACATAGTTATTTTCAGTGACAAAAAACATTCAGATCTGACACAAACCCTCGGAAAATACTCAGTAAGAAACCAAATGAGCGATACTTGGCACAAAACAGTCAGCCTGTAAGAGCAAGTGGTAGAATAACTTTAGGTGAGCTATTATATTAGTAACAGCTTAACTTTTTTATCGATAGTTTGACTTTTTCAGCTTCATAATATTAAGACTCAACGATTACGCTACCGAAGTAAATAAAATGTTTTTTCTTTAGGTTATTATTATTAGGGATGGATGTCCACAATGGGACCAGGTAACTTGGTGAAGGCCGCATGAACAGACAGCAATATTTAGAAGTATTGCAAGAAACAATGTTGCCGTCTGTCCGTGTCGCGTATCTGAAGGGACAAATTTATTTTGTCCTTGAAAACTGTGCCGTGCTTTGCCCAACAATGGTAAATGTGAATGGAGAGAATGGAGTGGTTATCTTCACAATCTGACATAGGTAACTGTCATTGCATGGCCATCTAAAAGTCCGGATTTAAATCCTTAACATAATATATGGGGTCAAATAGTTCTCAATTGGGACTCTTGTGAAGTAAGGTGAAAGTCTAACTTACAAGAAGAAGTTCTGAGGTCCTGGGAAATAATGCGTGGTAGTGAGGCAAGCTGGAATATGGTCAGTCATATGAAAATTAGATTGCAGCAAATTATTTTAAACGAAGGTCATCCGATCCGTTAGAGCATTTTTTTATACAAAAAAGAATCGTAAACACACGGTATTTGTATAAAAAAAAAATAATTATGAAAATTTGGCCCCACAATCCATATTCCCCTTAAAATGTTAGTTTACTAACGAAAGATCGAAATTGTTACTAGTTAACATGTCTGTTCTTTCGATGTGAACAAATTATTACGCAATTAATTTTATTATCTATTAGAGAAAACATTTCACTGTGTACAAATATTATCTGTTATTAAAACTATTATTTCGTTACTTAATCTCAAATCAAATCAAATCATTTATTCGCAGGAATATAAGTACAAAAGTTCTTAATAATAATGGTAACTCCAATACATTCTGCCTCGTCGAGGCGTGCAAAATGAAAATTTTAGGCTTTATTAAAGTAACATGTCAAAGATTACAATAATCAGGGGTTACTTATTAGAGACGCCCACTGTACCTGAACAAGTAGGCGAGTAAGCAAGGTGCTCGCGTGATTGTGAATATGAATAAATGATTTTTATTGTGAATCTCAATGCGATTCCACTGGGTTTGTTTTCATTCAGGAATGGTAGGGGTATTTTTATGCGAGTTGTTTTTATGGTTTTATTGTTAAAATTCCAATTATTTTTCGTAGAATATTTTTAAAAATATTTTTAAAAATATTAAGTTTATTATTCACTGTCCACGGTTTTGCTCTAAGTATTTACAATCAAACCTGTAGTTCTAATTGTATTCCAGTTCCAGTTGTATTAGTCATATCAAACAAACTTACATAACTTAAGTGATATGATATGATAAAAATGCGTTTTAACCAGAATTTATTAACTTCGAACACAGATAAGTAGGTTCCCACAGTAAATATGAATTGACATAACTTTATTCTCATTAATTAATCATAATCAACCCTCATTAAAGAGCATCTCTTCCTGTCAATGATTTTCATTCTGCGTTGCTTGGTTACGAGCCCGTCGCACCCCGTTGTACGTAACTACGGCGCGGCGGCGTAGACACGGTGCGTTGCTACGGCTAATAGGTTGAAATTCAATATTTATCACTTTGATTCTGGCTTTGATTTCAGGCTTTGATTCTATTACTGAAACAGTATCAAATGCTAGAATCCGACTTTAAAGCGTTTGTTTATCTGTGAAGTTGAAGTTGAGCCTAAAACAATGTTATGAAATTACGGAATGAAGCCGGCTAAAATTTAGGATGTCTTTCTAGATCTGTAATAACAAGAAGGCAAGAAATAATTACGAGTCCACAGTATGGAGTCGTAATTATTCTTTTATTATTATATACAGGGTTATTGGTAATTCACTGACACTGTGTTAACGGCAGGTTCTGTCCACCATCATGAACACGTCCGTGAAGACGCCAGGTCTCAATTCTTAAAATTGCTATAAATTGAATGATATTAGTATTTACCCCCTCCATTCAAAAATCGTTCATTATAGGTGTTTTCTTAAAACGGTTCTTCCCTGAATTATCAGACGGTGTGTGTGTGCTCAGCTCAGCTCTCAGCAAGGCTGATGTAACATCCTTGGCCAATGCTGGACAATCCACACAGCACCATCTAGCCCCAAAGTAAGCTACTCAAAGCTTGTGTTAAGGGTACTAGATAACTGATATATTTAATACAATACATACATAGATAGATTTTTTTTTTAATATACATAGAAAACACCCAGACCAACCCCGCGCAACCTCTAGTGTCGCAGGCGGACTCTCGCCCGCTGCACCGCTGAGGTGTTCAGGATGATGATGTGGATTTAAATAGGAGTGAGAGATTGGTATTTAGTCATTAATTGGGTATCGGACATTATTTTGCATGGGAGACAATTTATAAAAAAAAATAAGAATTAAGACCTGGCTTCTTCACTGTGTTCGTGTTCGATGGCCAGAACCTGCAGTTTACGCAGTGTCAATTACCAATAACCCTGTTTATCAGGCTGCGTGAGGCTTACGCACTATAAAAACATAAACCTTAAAAGTAGGCATGTTTATTTTAATGATCATAATTAGTCTTAAAAGCTACTAAACTACGTTATTATAAATATTTCAGCATTTTGCAGCTAAGTGATAGCTATGGGGGGGGACATAAAAATAGTCAGTAAAGTTCCGACCCAACGTTCAGAGGGAACTTTATAAGAACGCATTTTTACAAGTTTCTAGTTCCCGACTAATATTTTACAGGTCTTCAAAACAATTTGTTGGAAACTGAGTTTTATTACCTTGAAAACAAGTCATAAATGTTTAATTGCTGAAACTTAAGTCGTCAGTAAAAGTTTAGGAGGATGTTTTACGGCCGAGATATTTTATTGAGAATAAGTTGCAATAACATAGACTCACCCTGAAGATAAAACATTATTTATTGAAACTTTAAGTTAAACTGTTTAAAGTAAAGTAACCTCAACCTGAATAGCCTGTATTGGTCCACTGCTGGACGTAGATCTCCCCTGATAAGTGAACATGAGCTTTTTGTTTCACAAATAAATAAAATAAAGCACGATTATTGAATGGAGGGGATACCTACACCAACACCAACTTTAATAAATAAATAAATAAATAATAATAAATAAATAATGCTGGACAATTCACACAGCATTATCTAGCCCCAAGCTAAGCAGAGCTTGTGTTATGGGTACTAGATAACTGATATACTTAATATAATACACTACATAGAAAGATATTTTATTATAGATAGAAAAATATCTGCAGATCGTACAAACATTTGTCCCGAGGCGGACGAATCGAACCCGCAACCTCCTGCGTCGCAGGCGGACCTTCGCCCGCTGCGCCACTGAGGTCGTCAAATAAAATTGTTATTCGTGATGATGGGGAGTACCCGCAGTTCCCGCTGTTCTCGTAGTGTCGTTGAATTCCGAATAACCCTGTATACTCACAATGAGCTCACTGACCCTGATTCCCTCAAAAATAATAATAATAATGTCCTCCTAGCCTAATATCGACCACGGCGGCCAGTCTCATCGGAGACTAGCCAGATGCGCAGGACATATTATAGTGCACAAGCGTGTGCGCAAACACAGGTGCACTCTCTATTCCCTCACTCTCATAATCCGATGGGACGACAGATCGACACGACCGGGGAGAGATCAGGTGCAGGACCAACGGCTTAACGTGCTTTCCGAGGCACGGGGTTGTAACACCGCCAACTTCCTGACTCCGGGCTGCTACTGTGAATTTTTCTTGCTAGAAAAACCCCAGTAACAACTATTGGCCCGACCCGGGCTTCGAACCCAGGACCTCATAATCAGCGGTTGAACAAGCTGACCGCTAGACCAACGTGGCAGTTAAAAATATAGGTCTACCCATCACCAATAGGGATCCATCTTAACATTCAAAGGACAGAAAAGGAATCCTTTAGCCTCGCGATAACTATTTGTACTTCGCCGATGATTTCCCAAGAGGGGACGATGTCCCCACATGTAATTACATACGTGTAAATAACGTACGATTTTTATATGTGGCAACATTTTTTGTAGGAAAAAGCTTGGGCATTAACTCAGGGTCAATAACTTTTAACACATGGGCATAATCATTTGTTTTGTTGTTTCATTGTTTTATGCTTTACTGTTTATATGTCCTTTGTTTATACTCTACTGTTTAATAATGGTGCCTGAAAAAATAGGATATAGCACAACTTTGGATATATTTACGGGCCTTGAGTACGAGTTAGGTAAAGTTGAATATCCAGAAAAAAAATATGAAGTTATATTTTCGACATTTTCAATATTATTATAATTTATTCGAATTTAAAGACAGAGAAAGCCTATAAATAGGTATTAATAAATTTTTAAAAGCTGCCGCGATCCCTTTTGTTTTTCATATACCTACTGGAGGCCTGGATTTGTGACGTCGTCGTGAATAATTGTATGAAAAACAGAAGACAATCGTACCAGCTTTTACAAATGTATATATACGATTCGTTTAGGTATAACTTCAGCTGAATACAAGTTTGCGTTAATAATTCCAAAGGCCTGAGTGAGCTAAGCAATAATGCCCACAAGCTGAAACTTTGCTGTGAAATACAGTGTCTTTGCTAAACAAAAACATGTCTGGACTGGCTGGATCAAAGTTAATTTAGCGTCTACACGGCTCTAGCTGTACCAAGAACGTTTTGGTTTTCTTTAGTTATGTAGTCAGTGCCCCAAAGCTGCCCAAAGAAAGCAAAGGGTTGGTACAAGGTGACTTTTATGAACACTACATGTCCCTCAGCGCGAAAGCGAAATCATCTGGGTATCCGCTATAACCCTTACTTTGTTGTGCCTTTTTGCATGAATTTGCTCACATGTGGAGGCAATTCTGGGTGCCCTGCGCGAGATCGGTGCGTGTGATTAAAATGACGATATCTCTAAAGTTTTGTAGGGACCAATATGTATAACTAATATCGTTGGTATCTTTATGAAATAAGCTAACACATTCAAAATGTTTAAGTCTTGTATTGAAAATGTATGAGCATGACGCCGACAAAACACCGCAAAAAGCCGAACGATTTTTTTTTAAATAACCTGACAAATCGCCTTTAAAAATAACTACTGAGTCTAGAACTCTTCGCTTTATGAAGAGTTCTAAGCTCAGAAGTTTTTTTTTTGCTGCACAAAAGTTGTCATTGCAAATGCAAATGGCTGATAGCAATGCTCAAAAGCCATATGCACTGTTCGAGATGTAGGTACAGCCAAAGGTCTATTCCTAGGACAAACAACGATTAATTATCTAACAAACCGTTCGAAAGTCTGTAAGAAAAGGACACAGGCAGTTCTAGTGAACTTAATAAGTTATGACTAGTTACTTGAAACAACAAAATTCAAGTACGATAGCAACATGAACATAAACATAAAATATGAACTTGGAAAGTATGTAAAAAAGTAAAATTTAAATTTAAAGTAATATAAATAGTATATTTTATCTCATATGTATTATATATACATATGTTTTGTATATTTAAGTAATACGCCACCGTCTTATGTACAATTGCTTCGTGTCTATTCTAAGATTGTCTGGAAGAGATCGTTCTTAGCGATAAGGCCGCCCATTGTGCAACTCTGTTTCTCTCTTTTCCTGTATTATTATTTTTGCATTTACTTGGTATGCAATAAATTGTAATGTACCTATTGTATTGTATTGTAAAAACATGGAATGCAAATAATGCTATAACAGGTTAGGGTTTTGATCGAGTTATTTATTATATCTTATATGGCTTATCTTTTAGGATTATTGAAAATACCGAGAGCAGTGCAAACGATGGATGGATCGCATAAGATCCACGACTGATCTATTGAAATTTGTTGTTCTCATTTGATCCAGTTTGGAATGAATAGATTCCAAAAAACTGTCAATTTCTGCTCTCTCTGCCTACTGAAAACGACCCGTAATAATTTATAAAATCAAAATCAAAAACTCTGTAATTCCATAAATACAGTAAATGTACACTTAGAAAAGGTCAAATTATAAAACTAAATCCTGACACGGAAAGAAAGTGATATTTTTGATTTCTGTCGCTTCGGTATGTTGACTAAAGTAAAGAAGCGACGAAGAAACCTTTAGCCTGTAAGTTGTTATTTTTCGAGTTGGAGCAAAACCCGTCCCAAGCTTTTTTATCCTCTAGATAATCGGATATTTTATAGTAAGCCTTTTTGCACTGCAAGGTCTTGACAATTTTTTGAATTTATTTACTGATAATTTTTGCAACTCACTGAGAGTCTTATATAGGTTTATAGGTATATGAGTCCTGGGATAGGTTCCCAGATCGGACATTTCAAGCCTCATTCGAACCTAATGAGGACCGCAGCTCCGAGCTCAATAGGGTAATGCTGATGCCGACCGCAATAGCGCTTCTGCTATAGACCTCTATGGGTTCTGCCTTCTCTACACTATGCCTACAGTAGGGCTTTTTGAGATGAGAGTGTATGGATGTTTGTGGACAAATATGTACGTGAACCATGTAAGTTAGAGAAAAGTCGTGTTATGAGTCATTAGCTCAATTTATTGAAAACAAAAACTGCATACCTGCCTTCCTAGACAACTTTTCTCTAATTCTTTTTATATGTAATTTGGACATAAAAGCCACCCTGTAGAGTCATGGGAGCAAACCCAAGGGCATACGATACTGCTAATGTTTTAATAATAATAAATAATGCTGGATAATTCACACAGCGTTTTCTACCCCAAAGCAAAGCTTGTGTTATGGGATAATTATACATAATTCAATACACTACATAGATAGATATTTTTTATTATACATAGAAAACATCCAGAACACCCTGAACAAATATCTGCAAATCGTACAAACATTTGTCCCAAGGCGCAAATCGAACCAACAACCTCCTGCGTCGCAGGCGGACCTTCGCCCGCTGCGCCACAGAGGTCGTCAAAGTCGCCAAAACTAATAAGAGGTGGGTAAGAATGAAATTATGAAAGAAATAACTCGAGATGTGGTTAACCGAATAGTCTACTAACATTTTAGGCAGGTGCAAGATATAGGAGCTTAAGTTAAGTAAAGATAAATTATGACATAACTTTAACGCACATTTTACCCCAAAAGGTCACCTGTTTTAGTGATGTGCCCATAAAAGTCCGACCTTCTAACCGTGCATTTGAAATGTGATCGTATTTCCGGGGGATAAATATTTTTTCGGCAAACATCCGAACAATACCGTGGTGAAATAGTTTTGCGGGCAAGCGGCGCGTGAAATCGGGCTGGACTGTTCGGTCATCCGGTCAAAGTGGTGAGCGAGATGTATCGATATTCGATATCGATGAATTCTGTATCGACGCTCAAAGAACTGATTATACAGCATCTGTAACGCATGCTCAGCCTTAACAGTGCGAACTGCAATAATGCGCCGCTGTACAGCATGCTGTTGAAGTACAGAAGCAATAGTGTGTCATGGACACTCTGATACGTTAAATAATCGCAGTAGGTACACATAATCAAAATCAAAATCAAAAATTCTTTGTTTCCATAAATACAATAAATGTACACTTAGAAAAGGTCAAATTATAAAACTATACACTGACACGGATATAAAGTGATATTTTTGATATCTGTCGCTTCGGTATGTATGTAGACTAAAGTAAAGAAGCGACGAAGAAACCTTTAGCCTGTTAGTTGTTATTTTTCGAGTTGGCGCAAAACCCGTCCCAAGCTTTTTTATCTTCTAGATAATCTGATATTTTATAGTAAGCCTTTTTGCACAACAAGGTTTTTATAATTTGTTTGAATTTATTTACTGATAATTTTTGCAACTCACTAGGAGTTTTGTTGTAGAAGCGTATACATTGCCCTTTAAAAGATACATTAATTTTGTGTAGCCTAGTTGTGGGCACAGCGAGTTTATGTTTATGTCTGGTATTATGCTTATCACTTTTTTTAGGAAACTGATTTATATTTCTGATGAGTGTACAACAAGTTTTCATAAATATATTGACATGGTACTGTCATCAAGATGTGTCTCGGTTGATGCAGGCATATTCAGTCTTATTCGTCTGTCGTGTTGATGAGAGACTCAAAACCAAAAAAGTGTCAAATACAACATGAAGTGCGAGTCGAACTCGCGCACTAAGGGTCCGTTTAATTGTAAAACCTTGTTTCTTGCCATATATCATGATTCTACTAGGTCAACGGGAAGTAGGTACCCTGTGTATTTTAATCCAGGGAGAGAATTAAGAAAAATATTTGTTTATTTATATTTATTATTTTTGCTATAAGACTTTGCTTCTTGCCCAATTTCAGGATTCTAGGTCTACGGGAAGTACCCTATAGGTTTTGTGTGCATGTGATTCTTAGAAATTTCAAAATATTCTTACACAAACGGTTGTAACTTTTTCTTGCGGTGGCCTAGATATTTTATTAAATGGAGTCTCCAAGAGGTTACGGACTTGAGTATTTGATGTTAATTTCAACTCGATACCTTTACGCGTTCATGAGAAATGGGATTTGACAGACGGACAGACAGAAAGACAAACGAAAAACAAAGTTCTATAGGGGTTCCCTTTTTCCTTTTTTGAGGTACGGAACCCTAAAAAGCTACAATCTTTTTGAGCTGAGTTCTTATACAGTTGAAGTAACTTGAAGCCTTTGAAGTAGATAGTCATCTCGTATGAAAGCGATTTCCTCCAGGGCAACGTTAGGTAACCATAGGATTCTAAAGATCGATATCGATATTATTTCTCATCCCAGCCCTAAGCACGGTTAGTCGACAATATTGTAGCATGGCAACGCGTCGGATGCGCACGGCTGACGGATTGTCCTTTTTGTTCACACAACTTTCGACAAGTTTCCTATGGAACTGACAAAACGGAATATTTATTGCTTCAATACCAATTTTGGTGACCGATTTATTTGACTTTCCTTGTTTATAATGCTGAACCAAATGTTATTTGACCCTTTCGGTCGCGTTTGCATTTGAATTTCACAAACAGTTTTTATGCGTATTTTTCTTCATGCTTGACATACCTTAAAACCGAATTGTTCCTACAAAACCTACCTACCTATGCAAAAACCAAACAAATAAATTCTCCAATCCAGATTGAATGCATCTCACTGTCATCAATCCCTTTCAAATTAAAACTCCAATTAAATATTCAACGAAAACAAACACATAAATCCACCGAAAAAACTCCACTTAATTTAACCTCCAATTATTTCCGGTAACGAGCGAAGGAAAGTGAAACTCGAGTCATCGCAGTTAACTAGTTCGCGTCGTTAGTCCAGTTACTGACATGGCGACTGCGAATACAAGTAATTAGCCATGCTGCCTTTAGACGGACCAGTCACTGAAACTTGAATAATAAATAAATAAGTGAGGACAATCTGTCTTGCGACGTGTTAGTGATAACGGAACATTGTCTACGAAACCACGAACTAGCGTCTGTTACACTTAATAATTTTGACCTAATATCTAGTTATTGAAGACCTAAATTCCCTCATAGTGGAAATTGTTTAGATATTCGCAATGACACAAAGGTGACTAATAAACAAGATTTTTGTAATTTATCACGAGAACAGCATCATCAGATGAAGCTGTGTGTATTATCCAGATCACATAAAGTAATCTCTGCTTACTTTTGGGCTAAATTTTGGAAGCTACTAGATAACTGAAAAACATTCAACATCCGTAGATCGTTTTTTTTCATTATTCATAGAAAACAACCAGAACACCCGGAACAATATCTGTACACAAGTACAAAAAATTGACCCGGGGCAAGAATCGAATACGCAACCTCCTGAATCGCAGGTGAACATTAACCGCTACGCCGCCGAGGTTGTATAGTTCGCGGAGATCGATTTCCACTTATTCAATCCAGCGTGCCTGGTAGAAGCGAGCCATCAAGCTAGATAATACTTTTTCTATTGAAAAGAAAATATCATTAGACCTCAATGTAAACTGATGCAAGTAGGTGAACCACAAGGGTGATCAATAGAAGTAGAGAAGGACATCTATTGTCAAGAAAACTTCCACAGAGCTGAGGCTCTTTGAGCTTGCCGAAGGAGTCTTGTACCTCTGTGAAAGTTTTCTACACTATAAAAGTTGACGTGAGTATCGTTTCATTAATCCAGTTACTGGCATGGCGACTGGGAATGCATGTTATTAGCGATGCTCCGTTCAGGCAGGCCAGTGAATACTTGCAACGTGGAATGCTACATTTGCAAATACCATATTGAAATGTACAGTAATGAGCACTTTTTCTGAATGTTAGTGGTTTGCTAATCGATTCGTAAATGTGTTTAGCGATGCATTTAGACCTCTGGTGTTGTTAGTGTATTTAGTGCCCCTTTACAGCAGCAAATATTTAATTCGATTACTATTCTGACATTGTTATTAGTTATTCCATTATTTTATTAATGTTTCAGCTTACTTTGACAATGCCCATATACAGCAGCTTTATTTACATTTGAATTTAGTTTTATTATTTTATTTCTGACATTATATCATTATTATTTTCTCAGTTTATTATGATTGTAATACTGAACATTATTTTTAGTATAGTTTGACAATGCCCTTATACAGCAGCATACTTTGACATGCCCTTCAATTAATTAATTTATTATTTATTTGATTCCAACTTATTATTTTTATTTATTTTTTCAGTCATGTCTGTCTGTATTTTTTTCTTTGTACCTTATGGTGTTTCCTATAGCGAAATACCTGTGTGTTATTATTAAAATAGGAACTAAATATAGGTAGAATGTAATGACATCAAGTGTACCTACGATGGAATAAATAAATACAAATAGTATCAGCAACAAACAAAAACCCGTTAAGAGATATGGTAGGTCACCAAGGCTTCACTCTACCACCTCACCTCAATCCATACCCTATATTGGTCCACTGCTGGACGCAGGCCTCCCCCTGATAAGCGCCTTATTGGCTTTTATCTCATGGGGGGTAATGCCTGTAATCCCCAGGCTGGGCATGCGGGTTGGGGATCGCAGTACGGCAGAATTGTGCTGCAGGGGGCGCTGCCCGCCTCCCCGGTGGAAATCCCTTAGTCGCCTCTTATGACACCCGCGGGAAGAGTTGGGGTGGTACAAAGTCTAAGCACCACACGGCGGGGTTCAGAGAATTTGTATTACAACCTTACAGGTCACCAGGGCTTCACTCTACGAATCCACACAATATACAAAATACCATCGGCAAGGTAAAGGTTGGTGTCTGCGTACTACAGGCCTTAAAATTATGTCTATGTGAAACAGATTCTTTTGCAAGCCAAGCACTTCGTTTAATCGAAGATTGAATTAGGTACAGTTGCAGTTATAATTGGAGAAATACCTTTTAGATCATACTCGCTTGAAGGTTACTACGGTATAAAATAGTAAATTTTCATCAAATTCTAAATATCAGCCTAACTATGTTATATACGTTATTATATATATATACGTTATTATATATATATATACGTTATGTTAACTATGTTATATAACGTATGTTATTAGTTACACGGTATGGATAAGCGAAATATTATAGACTAGTTCTCAGTTATGACAGATTGTTTTAATATATATATATTTTGAGTGTTAAAATAAATTATGTTAATCATTATAGCTGTTATATTTCCTAATGAAACAGATAATATACATTAAGCACTAAAATAAGGGTAATTATTAAGATATATTATTAATATTATTACATGGCTACCTGTAGATTGTTTACAACAATGTGCAGTTACCTCAATGGTTTTAATGGTAAATACTTGTTCTAATTTATTTGCATTAATTGATTGTAATTTTCTGTGTGAATAACGACGATTATTAAGTTTAAATAACTTTGTGGATTTCAACCTGTGACCCAAATAAAAATACATTTAAAAAGGTCGTAAGCACCACGAATGTCTGCAAGACAATGTCTTAAGAATCTAGATCACCACTTCTGACCGCCACTGTTCGTACATGTCTAACCAGAAAAATTCAGAAACGTATCGTCCAATGTCTGTAACTGCGCTGAATTTTCAAATTCACTCGGCTTCTTATATCCTTCGTAATATCGAAATCAAATAACACGGGCACTTTGGAACTACTGAAGCCACTTCGAGAATGCATCGCTAGCTTGACTGCGACTACCAGAACCTACTTGAAACACCTGTGAGCTCCAAGTACCTAATTTCTTTAGGAAGTTAAAGTTCTTTAGGAGTCAAAGGCAAAATGAGCTGTAATTTGTCAATTTTCTAAATATCACAATTATGTGACACTTTTCACAAAGAATATTACAATCAATTAGAAATAAATTAGAACTAGTATTTACAATTGAAACAATTGAGCTAACTGTAGACCGTTGCAAACAATCTACAGGTATCTCAACTGATCCATATCGATACCCGTTGGAAGCGTCCCCAAGACGCTGGCTGTATTGCCCCGCTGTATGGCAATGCTGATGCGCTGCCAGATACTGACCAGCTCAGATAATTTTTTTTAAACCCGAAGAGCCTCGGTACCCCACGGACCTAGGGTCTCGACTCCAAGAAGAGCAAATGTATAGGCTCTGTCGAGACCTGCATATTTGCGCCTCTTGAGATCTTCGGCCAAATCTGCCGCCGCGCCTGCCCTCACGGATGTCCTCGGAAGATGGGAAGGCGCAAGTGTGTCGACGCATGTAGCGTCCCACACAATGGGCCTCCCCAACTCCCATGGGACTAGTGTCATACCGTCGGGCCTTTTACCATCGTCACGTAACAGACCATTCTAGGATTCGAGGAGGTCTATGTCAGCTGTATGTTTGTTTTATACTTTTGTCGATAAATTATGGACCGACTTTGATGATTCTTTCGCTATTGAAAAATCCTGAATGAGATGGTTTCATAAAATTTCTAGTCCCGAGGTATTAGTATTTATCCCGAAAAACTTAAAAAAACAATGTAAATATTAAGGAATTGTAAGAATAAGAAACATTTATTGTTCAAACTGTGTACTTAATAGTTATTTAATAATGGCAGAAGCCTTTATTCACAAAGAAAATTATAATATAATTAGTATTTACAATTGAAACAATTGAGCTAACTGCAGACTGTTGCAAACAATCTACAGGTAGCTCAACTGATCCATATCAATACCAGTCGGAAGCGTCCCCAAGACGCTGGCTGCATTGCCCCGCTGTATGGCAATGCTGATGCGCTGTGCCAGATACTGACCAGCTCTCGGGTCACGCGTCGCTTCGACCAGACGCTCAGATAATTTTTTGAAAACCCGAAGAGCCTCGGTACCCCACGGACCTAGGGTCTCGACTCCAAGAGGAGCAAATGTGTAGGCTCTGTCGAGACCTGCATATTTGCGCCTCTTGAGATCTTCGGCCAAATCTGCCGCCGCGCCTGCCCTCACGGATGTCCTCGGAAGATGGGAAGGCGCAAGTGTGTCGACGCATGTAGCGTCCCACACAATGGGCCTCCCAACTCCCATGGGACTAGTGTCATACCGTCGTGTCATTGTACTTAATTGGTCTTAAGAACTACTTTTAAATTGTTCAACATAATAATTTTATTATTGTCTATAGTTACAATTAGTAAACAAAATCGTAAGAATTGCACACCTTCTTTATACTTAAAGTCGGTTTTTAGTTTTTTCAAAAAATCTATTAGCAAACCGATTCTCATTCGTCTGAAATAGAAAAAAAAAACATTTGGGTTACTAAAATAATTGACTAAGTTCTAAGTCGAGTAGGTCGAGTAGGTAATCTGAAAACTATTCGCAAAACGGAAGTATTTCTAGTTGCTGTAGAATAAAATAAAATAAAACTTTTAAATCCATCATGGTTATTAACACTAAAGTCATTTATAACGGGATATTTACCATGATTTGAGTTTTGTTTTCAACGGAGCGACATTACATACCAAGATTGGTACAGGAGGCCATTGAGATTACCAAACACAGGAACTTCAACCGAGAAGAAGGTTTCCAATTATCGGGAACCTGGAATCCTGTTGTGAGAATGTGCAAAAACCGAAGAAGTGATATACCAACCGCGCCGCGTTCTGATACCGTCAGTGTTGTGTGTCGTGATCGAGTTGCGTTCGATAATGAAACCGGTGGTAGTAGTAACGTTCGTAGCAAAAGACGAAAAATGAGGGTAGATCGATATGTCTGCCAATAACAACTCACTCTCAGTGCCGTCAGCGTCAGTTATTCCGTGATCATGGCGCATGAAACTGTGCCGAAATATTGGAAAGCTCAAAACTCAAATCATGGTAAATATCCCGTTATAAATGACTTTAAAATAAAATAAGTCAAGTATGAAGTAGAATTTGTCTAGGTACATTTTGGTGCATTGTAAGCCCGAGGCATCGAAATACAGTCGACCAGAACGCCGCTTCCAATTAAATCCACAAGCCCAAATACAATGCTGATAAAAATATTACGAATTTATTGTAAAATTCTTCAAATTCTTCTATTTCTTGACGACCTCTGTGGCGCCTGCGAAGCAGGAGGTTGCGGATTCGATTCCCGCCTCGGGAAAAATGTTTGTACGATCTGCAGATATTTGTTCAGGGTGCTCTGGATGTTTTTCTAGGTATCATAAAAAATATCTATGTATGTAGTGTATTGTATTAGGTATATCAGTTATCTAGTACCCATAACACAAGCTCTGCTTAGCGTGCGGCTAGAAAATGCTGTGTGAATTGTCCAGCAGTATAATTATTATTATACACTCATTTATTCTTCAATCTCGTTTAAAAAATACATTTTTTACTACAGAAAATTAAATTTTATAAAACTATTCTACAGTAAAAAATATATCGGCACGGTGAATCACCGGCCGCGAAGCTAGGCTCAAGCGGCCGGTGACTAGGGCTGCAGAGAGAGGAACTTCCAGACGATGCGCGCCGAGTCCATTTTTATTATTATTATTATCTATTGTTGTAATTGAGTTTCACTAAAATCTTTTAAAAATAGCCGACCGATGAAGTAAGCTGGTCGTAGTAACGTTACCTTCGCCATAAAGTAGATTTGTGATGAGAACCTGTGTGGTGCGAAACAGCGCTACATCGCTACGGGTGGCGAGAGGTTTGGTCTTCACTCACCCTAACACTCTGACAGCCACCGACGCACTTTGTCTTCTTCGGCCGCTTCTTGGACCGCAACGCGCCCCTCCGGGTCCCGTCAAAGCTTAGCAATGCATGCGTTAAATAATAGTAAAGATCCTTGAAAGGAAGGCTCAAAATGCTCATCCAGAAAAGTACAACCACCACGGCTTTTCCGCCGCTGGACTGCATTGCTGTGATTGCAATTGAAATTATAGGCACAGACTTGCCAAACTGGAACAGCAATGCAATGTTGCTTGACGTCAGGAAAAGTGACGTAGATCTCTTTTCTCAAAATAAATTGTAACTCAACAAATTGCCAGTAAAATGCCTTTAGTCAACGTTCGTAACTGATCTTTGATAACCAGATACGAACATGGAATTTTTTCTTGCTTGATAATCAGTTACGAGAACGGAATGTACATGCCGTTTTCGTAGCCATGTGTCATAGCCAGCTACGAATATGGTTTTTTTAGCTCTGTTCATAACTGGTTATTAATAAATAATATTTTATCCACTTTCGTAGCCGAGTTTCACAGTCTGGAAATATCAACTTTTAAAACGTTAAAATGTATAAAACGTTCCTAAGCACTCGAGAACGGTACAGTACCTGGGCTTGCAATAAAGTGGCGCATTCAATCGTTCGTTACGCGATGTAGCTATGGAATGTTTGCCGTTTTAACATTTACACGCTGGATGGACCAATTTGTATTGGCGAGCCCAGGGCTCTTGTTAGTCTATTTAACAAATCGTGTTGTTAGGAAATAACTATTCTACATTATTTAATTAGGCTTGACATACATAAGTACGTGTATTAAAATTAATGTTGACTTAGGGGTATTTCTTGCGTTTGTTTACGTTTTATTTTCCGGGCGTTTCGAATATCCATCCATTCATCACACCTCCCATCACGACATGATTAGGTACCCACACGTAATTATGATTAACGATGTTAGTCATAATTTAGATGACGGGGGTGCTCATGGAATCTTTCATAATCGATGGATGCTGTGAAATCAAAAAATCGACTTATTGATGTATTAGTTTCTGCCAAAGATTTATACGAAATTAAATAACATCGCAAAAAATTACGACTTCGGCGGGACTTGAACCCGCATTCTTCCGTTCCTTAGAAATTTGCCAGAGTGTGAGGCTTACGCACTATATAAATAAAAACTTTAAAGATTTATACACCTAAGGTAATTAGAGTGCGTAAGCCTCACACACTTGCTAATTTCTAAGAAATCAAATTATATCGCAAAAATTTTCGACTTCGACGGGACTTGAACCCGTATCCTTCCCTCAGTACGGGAATGTGCTAACCACCACGAAGTCAATAATAATAATAATAATCATACATCAATACATCTTTCGCCAGTCCGACTATGACTGAGGTGGGTGGACCTCAACAGCCTATATTGGTCCACTGCTGGACCCAGGCCTCCCTCAGAGGGGTAATGCCCATAATCCCCACGCTGGACATGCAGTTTGGGGATCACAGTTCGGTGGTAGAATTGTTCTGCAAGAGGCGCCCCTTCCCGCCCCCGCCGGATATCCCTTAGTCGCCTTTTACGACTAGGATGGACCTAATTGCATCTAATTTGCGACTTCCACTTTCGAGAAGCTATTACCTCATCTTCCCTTTTTTACTGAGATCGATGAATGTAACCCATTTGATTATTTGATTCACTTTAGACCGAGGCAAAGTACCAGGCGTTAATAACACAGAAGGGGGTGTTGACAGGACACAACACATAGAACTGCCTATACCCAAACCACAAAGGTGTCAAATATTCGCAGCGCGTGGCTTCGCTCAAAGGACTGGTCCGAAATTGGATCGAAGCATACGGTTCACGAAACGTGACATTTTATTTCACCTTGAAAGGATTTTTGTACAGGGAACGTCAAAAGATGGTGCAGAAGGTGTGGAAAAAAACTTATTATAAAATACCTGGACTTAGAGCAAGTTATAATATGGGTTATTGGAAATAAGGCCAGATCCTTTTAGGGGGTGATGGGGGCGCCGTTTGCAAGTATTTTGACCCCATATTGTGCCATGCAATAGTGTACCATTTTTGAGATATTCACACATTCGTAACTTTTTAGCTTCCGTTATGGATACTGATTCATACAATTTTGGTAGTGGTTATTATGAATTAGACTTTAGGCTATCTAAATATGTCACTACAATATGAATTGGATGATCCCTTTATTATTGATTTTTGAAGACGAAAAACGGGATTTTCCAAAAAAAAATACGAATGTGTGAATAACTCAAAAATTAGTAACTTTTGCATTATACAATGTGGGGTCAAAATAGTTGCAAACGGCCTCCCCCATCCCCTAAAAGGATCTGACCTAATTTCCGTATAAAATACCTTGTATAAAATACCTAGACCCGTAACAAACATAGAAAACATGAAAAGATTTCCTGAAAAAGATCGCTAACGATAAGGAATCCATTCCCGATAAGGACTCATTGCACAATTTAGTCTGTGTTGTCTTTTCTGTTTTTCTTTCTTGGTGTGTAGGTATTAACTTGTTATGTATTGTACTTATGTACCAAGATAAAAATTCAATAGTAAAGCCACGGGAACAACCTATTTCAAGCAAATCCTATCCTACTAATATTTATCAAGCCGAAAGTTCGTAAAATCTGAATTTTTGTTACCTAGGAACTCCAAAACTACCGAACAGATCAAGATAAAATTTGGCGTACGTTTAGACCAAAGCGTAACTTAGATAATATGCTAATTATTATAACCGAAATACGCGTGCGAAACCGCGGGCAGATGCTAGTATTTTATTATATTCCCAACATTTGTCCTTGGGTCATTTTTACCCACTTGAAGCCGATAAAGTTATAAACAATCGTCGAGATATCTAATTTCTCTAACGACGTCATTGTGTCAATATTTGGTTAATGTTATCGGTATCAGTTAACTGATGTACAGGCGTGTGATAAAGTGTTAACATTGTATTATGACTTCAGGCATTTTCTTTAAAAAGATGGAAAATATATGCAACTAGTTACTGCCCGCAGCTTCGCGCGTGCTTTTCAAGTAGGTACTCTATGTCCGTCCCCGGAATACCTCCTCCCTGCCAAGTTTCATTAAAATCAGTTCAGCCGTTTAGGCGTGAAAGGGTAACAGACAGCAGACAGAGTAACACTCGAATTTATAATATTAGTTCGCATTTTCATGAAAGACGCCGCTTTATTAAGTTTTATAAGGTCACTTTATTCGTGCAAAATTATTAAATGTTAGAACCGTACAGAAAATCTTACATTGCCATTTTCTTTTTAAATTTTTAGCACAGCTGTCTATCGATTTAAAGTGTCCAAGTTCACTGCAATTTAACAAAAAACTAACTATTAATAGACACGTAGACTTACTAACATTAAATAATGAAAATGTTGAACGGACTTGAAAATGTAGCCCTCGTGTAAAATGCTTCACCATGTAAGTTTTGTTGAAATCACTGACAAAACGCTCCAAAACAGTAGTTCCTTCTTATCCGAAAGTAGTAACAAACTATGCAACTACAAAACTCTTCTGTCGAGGATTGGAACAATAAAGTAGTTGAAGTCGCGAACAGTCGTGCAAGACAACAATGTAGGACACAGCTCCGAACACGCTGACGGCAGAGGAGAAATATTATGTTCAGCTTTTATTTTATTTTGTTCTTACCAAAGAAATTTTCGGTAAAAACATATTTACTTTATTATTACTTCTTTATTTACAAAGAAAGTTACAATCAATTATTAGAATATAATTAAAACTAGTATTTACAATTGAAACAATTGGGCTGACTGTATTATCTATGCAAAAACAATTATCTAAATGTGACATATTTTCGCTCTCTAAGAATAACTTTAAAAAACAAGTATCTCGCTTGGCTTAATTTTGTGTATTCATACTTGATTTGTATTTGTCTTTGTTTGTATAATTTTAAGAAAATTGTATACTGTTTGTGTATTATTATACGAAAAATAAAATAAAAATAAAAAAGTTTGGATGTTTAAATATGACGAATGTTTGTTACCTCCTTACGCCAAAGCTGTGATGTAGTTCTAGTTTGTATATATGTTTTTCTGTCTTGTCTGTTCTCATTATCTATCCACACTCGTGTCATAAATTATCTATATATCCATAGGTTTGCTGTAAGAAAACTCTTTTAGGGTTTAAGCTCGCCTTTGTACATTTTTATGTAAGTATGATGTAACTTGTGTGTGCAATAAATAAATTAAAAATTCTATACCTCGATTAACATAATATTTTAATCGTGAATCAGGGAAAACGCGTGTGAAGCTGTGCCCAAAAGCTAGTGAACAATAAATATATAATGCTGGACAATCCACACCGCATCATCAAGCAATATAAACAATACAACTAATATTTGCAAAATAAGTTGCGATTGTGCCGAAATCATTATCTGGATAAACAAAACACCACAAATTATGCTACGTTTCCCGCCAACGATCCTTTTAATATATCCTAAAATTCTAAGTCCTTTTTTTCTCAGCCTATACTGTCCCACATGGCAACGGCCGCTCAAAAAAAAAAATTTTGTTATTATACAATATTAGAAAAAATCTTCGAGATTAATAAAGCCAAGGATCATTAAAATTTTCCGCAAGATTATCTTGACATCACCACACTAATACCACCACATTTACCACTAATGTCACCACATTAATATGACCCTACATTACATCCAAACACGGACTACTTTACCTTACACCTCTGATTAACACGAAAGTTTCCAAGAAGTAGATAATAAACAGAACAGGAAACAAGTGAGATTGCATCTCAGTGCCATCGCAGGGTTCAAAGGGTCGCTTTAATTGGGTAAAAGGCTTTTGATTGACGACTTAGGAGAGGCCCGACTCAAATTGTAATTTACTTGTGCCGATGTCTGAATTTTGTAACGTTGCTATGATACCTACGTGTTTTGTCCCAATTTAAGTCGCTCTGTGATACTTGGAGATGAAATAATTGGTTGTGTAGGTGTAATGGCCCGGCCTCATGTTAGTCAGGCCAAGTCATCGTCATCGTGATGACAGACTGTACTATGACTGCCAACATGGGTGGACCATCAGGATGTTATACGATATTGCTGCCTGGTGACAAAAATAATGCAGTGATATATGTACTTCTCCAGAGTAGCATAATGAACGTAACGGTAGGAACATAGACAAAATACATTTTGAAATGATATTCAGTAATAAATTTAATCATAAAAGACGCCAAGTAAACAAACCAAGACGTGGAAAAAAATGAAAACTCTTTTGTCATCGACTGTACACAACAACTACGCGTTCACCTTATCTCTGCAATCTCTCAGTCACCATTGTGCCACCGTAAAATACATCAACACCGTGAATTAACAAAATGAACACTTTACACATTTTGGGAATCACATTCCTGCTCCTGGGCACCTCGCAGACAATAGAAGAACCGAAAAGTAAAATACAAAAGATACTCTTAAGAAAATTGCACAGCGAACCTCAGGAAATTAAACCTCTGATGTGGAATGAAGTGCTGGCCGACGTATTAGTGAACAAAATAAGAATATTCTCATTCAACAAACAAACGAACAGTCAAGATACTGCCGAAGCTATCAAAGAAGATAAAACGCCAGAAAGATCGGCAGTAACAAACTTTGTCAGTGAAATATTTTTCGTCTACAAGAAGTTTGTTTACGACTTTTTTGCGACATCCAATAGAAATACCCCTCAAGATGAAGTTAACCTAATAACAACAATAGATATACAGAATGACGGACCGGAAAAAGAAACACGAGAAACAGATGACCAATTAGAAATTACGCCTACCTCTGGTCCAAAAGGTGAAGTAGAATTGGTCGAGCCAAGGTATCATGGGCTGCAAGTCCTTGGAAATGGCACTGAAGAAGGCAGCGGTGAAGAAAGTGAAGTTGATGACGGCGAAAGTGTTGATGGTTGTCCGCAAGGAACAGTGAAATTGGATGAGAAGTGTGTTAACAGCTCCAGGTTGATATTGTCTATACCCGGACAATGTCCGATAGGGTATAGGCGAGATAGGCGAGGGTACTGCAGGTTAAGGTTCTAGAAGGTATAACGCCTATACAAGATAGACTCTGACGTCAGTAGACATTATAAAGCTTTTGATAAAACACTTTTGAAAGAGACAAAGTCCCGTTTCAAATAGGAAGAAGGAAACCAAGTGCCATGAACAAAAATATAGTGTTTTTTAATAAACCCCATTCCAAAACTAGCAACATTTGTTTTTTTGCTTAGGGTGTATGTACCTACTTGTGACCTTACTATCTACTACCTATGTACCTACTTAAGGATTTTTCAAATTTCTTTTCACATCCCATCTCAAAGTTTGAGAAGAAAATGATTGCTGATCATCATCGGACCCAATCCATCGAAATAAAGGTTGACAGCGTCAAAATTCCATCGAATTTCCTTACAAAATTAATCCTATAACAGAGTTAAGAAGCAAAGCAAAGTCATCGAATTAAAGGTTGACACCATCAAAATTACCTCGAATTTCCTAACAAGACTAATCCTAAAACAAAGTAGACAATCAAAGCAAAGAACAAAACCGTACTAAGCTCCCATTTTCCTTTGTAACAAATCGATTCGCATTATAGAAAGACATCAACATTACTGGACGTCACAGGAAGCAATTCCGCTGGTGGACAAACAGGTCTTTTTGCCAGACAATCGGTAGAGTCAATTTCACGGTGAGGTGGAGTCCAAAAGAAGTCCAACGTATCGGTAGGTACAAGTTCTACCTGCTAGGGCGATTGGAGCAGGTGCTACTGAGAAAACTCGTAAGAGATAAGGAAATACGGAGATTTTATCTCATTTTCTTGCAAGTACTTTTCTTAACGTATTCCGCAACTAGAACCGCCATATCGGTTCATGTAAATTGTAGGTCTAGGTTGCTGTAAGTATATCAAAGCATTATTTTTCTTAGGTTCAGAAAAAGACAAGCAAAATTAGATTTTTGTCTGAAATGAACAAGTTAGAAGCCCCAAGGAACCTAGCATATACATCCAGCACAAATGAACATTTAAATATGAACATAATGCCGTTACTGTAAACAGTATTACGACTTATGCGAGTTACCTCGGTGTATATTATGCGTTGCACAACTTTTGAAAAAATCTTTATTATTTTCTAAATCCAAAGAACAAATTTCCGTTGAATGATTTTCCATAATTTGGGGTGTTGAGTTTTACTATTGATTTTGTCTTTGCATTAAAAACCATTATATGATGTGGATTGTAAATCACGATGCACCGACTTCGTGAGACTTTGGAAATACTTTTCGTGAGACGTTCGGAATACGTGAAACATTGAGAATAACTCTTCGTTCCTCTCCAAATACTAAGTAGGTATCAAAAAGTGTGTGTGTTTAGAGTAGGACCACCACAAATTGACTAGGAGCCGTCAGCGGTGCGCTCGACTAAACATGGCACCACTCGGTAAATAAGGCCTTTGAGCGGGAAATATTGGACGAAGATTGTTCGGAAGTTGCCTTGTTGCCTACCCGCTTGTTGACTTATGCCGATATTGTTTCGCGACCGACATTTTTGAAGAAATAAGTAAAGTTTTATTGATAAATTCGAATTGGTTACTATTCGTCTGGCTGAGAATAGGCATCATACATTTGTTTTAAAAACCTCAACCTCAACCTCAACAGCCTATGTTGGTCCACTGCTGGACGCAGGCCTCCCCTGATAAGCGCCTTGTTGGCTTTTATCCCATGGGGGTAGTGCCCATAATCCCCACGCTGGGCATGTGAGTTGGGGATCGTAGTTCGGTGGTAGAATTGTTCTGCAGGGGGCGCTGCTGCCCGCCCCTGGTGGATATTCCTTAGTCGCCTCTTACGACACCCGCGGGAAGAGTTGGGGGAATGCAAATTCTAAGCCGGCACCACACAGCGTGTTTTAAAAAGTTTTATACTAATTCCTAAGTTACTGTAAAATCTAAAGATGGTTACGTAGTTCTTCAAAGGCTCAAATTAGGTAAAAGCCTTCTCAAATTAAATTATCTTCGGTTATCTTGAAAAAAGGTTTTTAAATTTTTGTATTTTTATTTCGTTATGAATATTATTAAATAATTTAAAACACTTGGAAATTCAACTCACAAACTAAAAACCGAAAGCTTGTATTTTTTGTTACGTGATAAAATTCATAATTGTCTAGACTCAAAATTTTATACACTTTGCATACATCTTCAGTACACGAGGAATAGTTAAGCTAATTTAAATAAGACTATTGTACCTAACAATGTGTTACTTCAAACAAAATATCAAGTTTGGATCCAAATGTATTTAATTTGATACATGGTGATATCCAATTTTAATTAAAACGTAGAGAACGGTACGTTTGGGTAAAGTTGTTTAATTATTTGTTTGGACACAGCTTAGAGGACAATCATTTGGTCACTTGTGATGTTGTATTTTTATGATAAATTTTGGCATTCATTACGGACGGATTTATAAAAAGTGTCCCCATGGGGCAACGGCAATCGTACACAAAAACTAAAACGTGCAATCATTTTTTAATTTTACCTTTGTTAATTTTTAGGCATCCATGACCATCATGTTTTTGTTTTTATGTCTGATCGGTTTGCCCCCTCGCACTCGCATCTGCAGGACAATACGCTACCATGTTAATGACAGACTAAATGTCGGACCAGAAAGTCCTCAAATCAAACCGATTCATTCGTTCGTTAATAGTGGAGATAGTTTTATATTATCAAGTAGATCAGTGTTTCAGCTTTCTCCTGCTCACCTGTCTGTGCGCATGTTGCGTGGATAATTAAACTTTGTTTGCTATTTTTGCTGACATCCATCAAGAGAACTGTCAGATGCACTGAAATGTTGTAATTTCACTGAAATTAAGTTCATTGCTCATCCAGCCAGTGTTCATTCGCACTATTATTACGATAGATTATCTAGACTTACCTTCGAAAGCTGCTGTGAAAATGTGAGCAGTGTTGTTAATAAGAAAAAGCTCTTTCCAAGGAATGTTTGTTATAGCTAGATATACCATCAGCTGATTTAGCGCTTTACTACTTTTGTCCAGGCTACATTGATCTCTGATGGTCCCATGATGAGATGGGCATGTGCGTAGAGGGCAATGAAAGTAATAAACGAATTATATGGAACTGCGGCTTAATCGCTTAAAGCTATATATGGGTCCGGCGACGGATGAATTTCCCATACAAACGTAGTACCAAAATGATTTGTAATTTGAGAATGTTTTCATCATGGTTTGCTATTATTTGTGTTAGAATAGTATTTATACAGGTTCCTGACTTAAGATTTTTTCAAAATACTTATCTACACAATTACTAAGACAACATTCATTCTTTCATGTAAAAATTCGATTAGGTTTAATTTCATTTCAGAAAGGTATTTTGAAAAAAAATTGTGGCAGGAACCTAGATAAATACTATTTTAATACAAATAATAGCAGACCATAGTGAAAATTTATGCTCAAATAAAAAATAATTTTGGTATTACGTTTGTATGGGAAATTCATCCGTCGCCGGACCCTTAAGCTAGTTTTGTTCCTGCTTTTTTATATCAGAACTAGCTGTACCCGCGACTTCGTTCGCGATTGCCATACCTGCCGACTAATTAAGTTCACATTTAACCACAGTTTCTCTCATATTATGATACGCCGCCGTGCAAAAAAACTTGGATGCGCAGAATTGGACCTGTTACACTTTTAATATAAGAATCTTTATTTAGGTACCTAGTTAAATAGTGTATAAATCGTGTGGGGTCTACGGCGGATAGTATGTTGACATCTTCAATCCCATTCTTTATCGACAATACTTTCAGCTACGACTCGGCCAGCGTTAGTGTTAAGAAGTGTCATACTCGTTTCACTTCTTACTCATGGCTCCGTTCAGCTGGGGCCCTATTCTGCTAAATTAATCGCTTCACTATGACAGGGACGTCACAGACGTCACGGAATGACACGTTTTGGTATTCTACCTTACATGAAAGAAATTATGATGAATGCAGATGTAGAGACGCGCGTCAAGTTTGAAACTATTAATTTATCTCGCACGCACTATCTGGAGTTTTATTAATCTAAAGATTCTACGTAATGATTCTGCGACGATTCCATGGTCATAGTGAAGCCATTGTATTACAGAATTAGGCTCCTGATCCATTTGACTGGACCACCGTAATTTTTTTTCGTAGGTACAGTTGATTGTGTACCACAGTCAAAAATATTTTTCTGTGGTCCAGTTAGTTTAATTGGACCACTTACTCCAACCAACGGTCCTTCGGTGGTACAGTTAACTGGACCAGCTAAACCACCAAATATCATGTTCATGAATATTGCATGGACCATTTGTACATTTTACTTTGCCTGAAATAGGCATTGACGAACTCATTAGTTAGGTTCCTACCTACTAAGGTAGAACCGTAACTAATGGGTGTGTCTTGGAATAATAAATGGATAGGAACTTACCTCCCCTTTATCTACTGATTTTTTTGTTTTAATGAACTGATTTTCTACTCGACTTTCTACTGATTTAGTCAAATTCGATCTTGCAACACTGTTTCTAATAAAAAGAATGCATGAAATCGGCGACGCGTTAATGAATTACAACTAAGAACACATTTTGACTTTTATCCCCTCTCCCAAGAGAACCGTGCCTACTGATATCCCAGATAAAATGCATCATTTGATTTCATTCTGTACTTTTGGCGTGGACCCAGGAATTTGACTATTATCCCCCTCCACGGGAACCTTACTGAATTCCGGTATAAAATGTATCTTTCCCCGTAGTATGAACTCAAATCGTGCCGACTTCCATTCGAATTCATTCAGTAGTTCCGTCGTGATGCGGAGTTAATTAATTATACTTTTTCCTCTCTCCCAGGGGAACCTTACTGAATTCCAGGATATAATGTATCCCATGTCCTTCCTTGTAGTATGAACTCAAATCGTGCCAGGTTTCATTCCAACTCATTCCGCAGTTTCGGCGTGATGCGACGCGGTGAAGGAATCTTACTTTCATCCCCTCACCCAGGGGAACCTTACTGAATTCCGGGATAAAATGTATCTTTCCACGTAGTATAAACTAATATCGTGCCGAGTTGCATTCGAATTTATAAAGAAGTTCCGTCGTGATGCGCGGTTAAAGAATTTTACTTTCATCCTCTCTCCCAGGGGAACCGGATAAAATGTATCCCATGTCCTTCCTTGTAGTATGAAATCAAATCGTGCTAGGTTTCATTCCAACTCATGCAGCACTTTCGGCGTGATACGCGGTGAAGAAATTTTACTTTCATCCCTTCTCCCAGGGGAACCTGACTGAATTCCGGGATAAAAAGTATCTTATGTCCTTCCTCGTAATATGACCTAAAATCATGCCGAATTTCATTTCAATACCTTCAGTAGTTTCGGCGTGATGCGCGGTGAAGAAATTTTACTTTCATCCCCTCTCCCAGGGGAACCTGACTGAATTCCGGGATAAAAAGTATCCTATGTCCTTCCTCGTAATATGACCTAAAATCATGCCGAATTTCATTTCAATACCTTCAGTAGTTTCGGCGTGATGCGCGTTTAAGAAACAGACAGACAGACAGACAGACAGACAGACAGACATGAATGAAAAAAATTACAGTTTTGGCTTCAGTATCGATAATAGAGTGCGCTCCAAAAAAAATTTTCAAAATATCTTCAATGTACAGAATTGGACCTGTTACAGTTTTATTATAAGTATAGATAACAAAGACACATAGACAAAGACGAAAATGTAGGTAGGTATTAGCAAATGCTCGTCGCACTACACACTTATCATGCAAGTCACTGCACTATGGCGCATCCTTCTGATTCCGAGAACTGAACGAAGTTTTCACCAGAGATGGATTTCGGACAAAATCGTGTTTTAGCTCTTCCCATACTGAGGAATAAACCTTGATCTATTTTCAACCGATGAAAAACAAAAGGAGGAGGTCCTCAATTCGGCTGCATGATTTTATATGTGTGTGTTACTTGATATCTCCGCGAATTGTTGTCCGATTTTGATGAGTCTTTAGGTTTTTTTTATAGAATTATTCTGAGGTGGTCTCATAAAAAGTAATATCCGAGGAAGTACCTACTAATTATACCATTAAACTGTTAAATAGTTTAAAATTGAGAAATTTTAGGTCGATCTTTAGTTTTTACAAACATCAAATTTTGTTCTGGTAAATTGTCTGCTTGTGTGTATATCCGTTCGCCACAGGCCTGTTTGATCCATTATCGATCAAGTTATTTACACGATCAAAGCGTAAACGTTTATTGTAAAGAGTCCAAATTCTCACAGAATGTAACTACGGCCTCTACGACAAATAATCAAAAAATACAAATTCAATCAATTTATTTATAAGGCTTCTGATGGGGATCTGAAACCTTATAAATACATTGATGTTTATGTGGCTGGCGAACGTAGAATCAGCCAATTTGAAGAATGGCTAGATCATTTTATTAAGCGTATTACAAACATGCTGGTTCAACGAATCGGCGGCGACATTTACATGATGAATTCAAACAAATCGTCAAATATATCCTTTGTAAGAAGGCTAACTACAAAATAAGAAACTATCTACACTTGCGAGCTTTAGACTGGAATCGCTTCAAGGAATGTTCAAGACTAATTTTTACAATTTCTTTGCAGTGAACTATGAGTTAAGTTATGTTTTTCCTTACGCAGGATTTATTGGCGACGATAAATTTTGATTTAATGGACGATAATGTCCGCTGCCACACCGTAGCAGTGACTAGACAGTATCGACAGACGTCTTCATGTCGGCATTCCCACACTAGACTGGCCAGCCCTTATTCCTGACTTGAACCCAATCTGGCATATGTGGGACGAGCTAAAACAGCGGATACGAGGGAGAAATCCAGCTCATCCAGCTCCGGCGCCGATAGAAGCCGATAGATGCAACTTCGACCTATTGCAATAATTCCCAAAATTTAGGTAGCCAATTTAATTAATTTTAAATCTACTTGATATCACTAGAAAGGTAACAAAATTACCTTTCAAATGATATACCACAATCTATAGTTCATTGTACATAAATTGTAAAAAAATTGTTTTGATCAACTCGCGATGAAAGCGATTCCATTTTAAAGCTCGCAAGTGTAGACGATTAAAAAGCTTTTGGCAAGAGTTTTGCTTCAACCCGAAAACTAACAACCTTATAAAGTAAAGGGTTCTTTTTGCTTCTTTACTTTACCTTAAAAAATTGAAGTGAACAAAAAATCTAAGCGATCACTTCATTACTTACTTTCCATTCCTTGTTGTACTTATGTACCTAATGGTCTGTTGCATGACGATGGTAATATACAGGGTGTCCCATAATGAGTGGATAATCTTGAAACGGCTTGTGCGGGGGCCCAAGGCCAATCCGAAACATTTTTTTGTTTTTTTTTATCTTGACCCGTTCGGAAAATATTTATCTTTTTGTAAATTTGGAAAAAATTGTACCTTTGTTCACATTTTTAGACTCTGTGCCTACAATTTTTTTATTTTTTTTATTTTTGTATTTGGAATATATTAAGAAAATATAGCGTAATTGAACACCGTTTGAATAATTTTGGTGACTAGGAGCAGTAATTTTCAAGACAGTATTAAAGTGGAAAATTGTAATTTTTCATTTAATTTTCATAAGTTTAAGCATCTGTGGTTTAAAAAAAAGGTATGAAAACCTAAGAAGCCATGTACATAAAAAACATGTCCATTTCAAGAGGATTCTTAAATGATAAAAAACTATGAAATATTATAGAATGAAACACTGAGATATCGCCACTTTTGTGTAAAAAGGGGCCATTCATACTAGAAATAAAATTGAACCATCACACATTAATAAAATATCTTTTCGCCACTCTCGTTCTAAAACGGTGATAAGTATGCTTCGCACACGGAAAACACTTAAATAAACAAATAATAATGTAGCCGAAAGTAAAAGGAGTTAGTGTTATGGGTACAAGATAACTGCTTTTTTTACAATTGCGAACTAAAAATAAAATTAAACAAACATAATTGTAAATAATTTTATATTTTTTTATTACAGTAGATGTTCGAACTGGTGTCCTGCTTCTCTGATGCATGCTCTGCATCTTGTAATAAAGTATTTTTTTAGCAAACTTCCGTACTTGCGTTCGTTAATTTTGTCCGCAGCGTTTTGAACTCGACGTCGAAGTTCCTCTATTGAGGAAATGGGTTTTTTGTACACCAGTTCCTTCAAGTTGCCCCAGTAAAAGAAATCCAATGGATTCAAGTCCGGCGACCGCGCTGGCCACTGGATTGCGCCAGCACGCCCGATCCATCTGTTTGGATACGCTTCGTCTAAATATCGCCGTACCTGTACGGCGTAGTGTGCCGGACACCCGTCATTCTGTAGCCACATTCTATGCCGTGTGGCGAAACGAGAGAGCACTTGTAACTAATGTCGAGTGACGCATAGAAAAGAATTTTCCACAAATGGCAAAAATTATTCAAAATAGGAATGGTCAAAAGTGAAAATACTCCTTAATTGCACTTTGGCTTCACCAAAAAGGTGGAAACCATGCATTGCTTTGAACCTCGTTTGATCGGAGTTCGTATCTCCTTTCCAAATTAAAATACCACCAAATAAGAGGCCACACATAACACAAACTCTGTTTACTTTCGGCTAGATTATTATTTTTTTCTTTGAATATAAGAAGCATGTTTAAGAAAAAATAGATTTTCTGTGTTTTAAGTAGAAAAGTTACCGTTTCAGAACGAGAGTGGCGTAAAGATATTTTATTAATGTGTGATTGTTCAATTTTATTTCTAGTATGAATGGCCCCTTTTTACACAAAAGTGGCGATATCTCAGTGTTTCATTCTATAATATTTCGTAGTTTTTTATCATTTAAGAATCCTCTTGAAATGGACATGTTTTTTATGTACATGGCTTCTTAGGTTTTCATACCTTTTTTTTAAACCACAGATGCTTAAACTTAGTAAAATTAAATGAAAAATTTCAATTTTCCACTTTAATACTGTCTTGAAAATTACTGCTCCTAGTTACCAAAATTATTCAAACGGTGTTCAATTACGCTATATTTTCTTAATATATTCCAAATACAAAAATAAAAAAAATAAAAAAATTGTAGGCACCAAGTCTAAAAATGTGAACAAAGGTACAATTTTTTCCAAATTTACAAAAAGTTAAATATTTTCCGAACGGGTCAAGATAAAAAAAAAAACAAAAAAATGTTTCGGATTGGCCTTGCGCCCCCGCACAAGCCGTTTCAAGATTATCCACTCATTATGGGACACCCTGTATAGGCCCGATGGTACGGCACTAGTTCCATGGGAGTTGGGGAGGCCCATTGTGTGGGACGTTACATACGTCAACACAGTTGGACCTTCCCATCTTCCGAGGACATCCGTGAGGGCGGGAGAATTGGCAGAGGATCTCAAGAGGCGCAAACATGCAGGTCTCGACAGAGCCTACACATTTGCTCCTCTTGGAGTCGAGACCCTGGGGTACCGAGGCTCTTCGGGTTTTTAAAAAACTATCTGAGCATCTGGTCGAAGCGACGCGTGATCCGAGAGCTGGTGAGTATCTGGCGCAGCGCATCAGCATTGCCATACAGCGGGGCAATGCAGCCAGCGTTTTGGGGTCACTTCCGACGGGTATTGGTATGGATCAGTCGAGCTACCTGTACATTGTTTGCAACAGTCTGCAGTTAGCTCAATTGTTTCAATTGTAAGTACTAATTCTTATTTATTTCTATTATTTGAATGTAATTTTCTTTGTAATGAACTTAATTTAAATTTTGTGTCGTATCCAAGAGTGCTGTAAGGTTTAAAGGAAATAAAGAACATTGTTATTTGATGTATCCTATTCCACTCTTTTTCACATGACCGATAGATTTTTTGGTTTTGTTTACAATTATTTTATTTTAAACAAAATAAATGCATTTCACCTTCAATTCTGTCCCTGCAGTAACAAATAGCACACATCCGTCCCCGCCCTCAGTAATTAGCCGAAACTCCAAGTTTTAATGAGCGCAAGTGGCTCGACTTCCGACTATACATTCACTTTTTTCAATTTGCAACTTTTCGGATTATTTTCAATGGGATTTATAGTTGTTACTTGTTAGCGGAAGAATGCATTAATGGATTTAATGAATTTCTGGTTAAATAAATTGTTGATATAATTGGTGATAATGAAAGAATGATGGGATATTCTTGTTTTTGCAATAATAAAATTGAATAAATTTAAAACTGGCAAATATAAACTGGGTTTTGTATATTCTTGTTTTTGCAATTATATAATTGAACAATTATAGAACTGGCTGGCTTACTCTAATTATTTTTCTGTTTTTGATGTAAAATTGTAGGTAAAGGAACACCTTTGCCTAAGAACGCGATGAAAAAAAGTTTTACTTCAAACCTCTTTGGGCGTTCAATTACTGGCGTAGCAAGATGCTACAAAATCGTAGCACGGTGCTACGCCGTAGGTACTATACTACAAAAACGGTAAATTAATCAAAAGCTCTTTCAGTAACCACGTATCATTAATTGCTAAAGTTCTGTTAATTGTTCAAATAGTTCTAAGCACCAATCAACTTAGAACCTAACCTAAGTACTTAGTTCAAGTTATATAACTAGAACGTAATTTCATGTTTCCTAGTACAATAGAACTATAGCAACCAACAGCGCACAGTAACAACGCAGTAAGACCAGACCGCAAACTGAACAAAGTTGTACCGCTGTACTTGTGCTGTGCCGGGAACTTAGCCCAGGTGCCAATTACGAGCCCAGTCTGCAATCTAACGCACCAGTGTACATGAACCTTTAAATGAACTATGCTGCCAAGATTAAAAGTTGATACTTTTTGCTGCGAAGTTGTTAATACTGTTGAAGTATTTTTTTGCCACCGTCACTTAAAGCTGTCTTAACTGAGATGTTGAAAACATTCATATTTCAAAACATGACATTTGATAGCGCAACAGGTGGCCTTAAAAAGCAGGTAAGAAATTTGAAAATAAAAATAAAATACTTAATCATTTAACACAATTAAAAACGTAGATGAATGTCCATCTTCTACAACATTTTCTCCAACATTTATCAAGCAGTGGGATCGAAAATCTACCTGAGAAAATACACTTAAAATAAGACGGTACATTGACCATGGTTTGTTTTGTTTGAGTTTTTTTATTAGTACTATTCCGGCACAGTTGCATGCATTTTCATCACGGAAAAACTCACCTCACTTACGAGTATTTGTTCAAGGTTAGCAACTAGTAGAGTTTTAAAAGTTTTAAGGTAGACTTCTTAGTCATAGTTCGATGAAAGCGGGCCTTGTTCTAATCTCTTGTCTTCACCGATATGACGGAGCGTTTGCACAAAGCCACAAAACCCGCTCCATGCATTTTGTCGGACGGACTACGACACTTCAAATTAATAATAATACTATTACATTTATTCCAGACAATACAAAAGTTACAGATCTTATTTAACTTATTCTACGATCCATAGTAATATATACCTTAAAACTAACAAACATAAAATACAAAATATAAAAACTTAATAATAACACGTTATTTGTGATTACGGCGACGGTGTTTAGATGACGCAATCACGGTATCAGCTGACGATGTCGCACGGTGGTGTCCCCTTGCAGGCGGCCAGTGATTCTTCGAAACTTGACACCCTTCGGCCAAAACTCTGCGTTTAGGTAGGTCGAGAGATTTTGAGTTAGGACTATCACCATAAATGAATTGAAGCTCACGTTATGGCGAGAGTCCAGCTTCTCGACGCGCACCGAGAGTGCAGTCATCATTTTCAGGTACTCCTCCATGGTCTCCTTGGTCTTCACACTGTAGTGGACGCGTGAGACGTAGAGCTGGGTAGTTGGTACTTCCGTTCGGAAACCAGAGTTCATACTTACCTACTTGACACCGACCGACCTTTAGCACAGAATAACTTTATAGTATTTTGTACCTACTAATAGATAGGAATTTGAAACTTGATCAGATCCGCCATTTGTCTTTAAAGGTGGACCTTATTGGATTACACAGTCACAGAGTGCGATGAAAGCGGCTCTTGTATAAGACGAGAGATCTTAAATGATATGACAGAGCGTTTTCACAAAGCCACACGAGCTGCATCATCCATCTTGTCGCACGGACTCCGACACTTTAAATTGGTACTTGTCACCGACTATTCCACGCGTTTAATTAATGTTACTTTGTACTGGAATTAAGCTGGACTGCGGTCTGTCTGCGGGTTTGTATATAAGTAATAAAGCAGTTTTTGGATAGATAGTATGGAAAGGTACGGTTTAGGATAAAAAATACCACAGTGTTTAGAGTATATGTTTATTTGTGTTAGTATAAAAGGTTCTACAAATAAAATAAAACTATCAATCATGGTTTTAGACATAATGTATATGGATCAGTTGCCTGTAGATTATTTGCTGTCTGCAGTTAGCTCAATTATTTCAATTGTAAATACTAGTTTTAATTTATTTCTATTATTTAATTGTAATTTTCTTTGTCAATAAATATTAATCAATCATGGTTGCTAATAATATTTCGGCAGTTTCATACGCCATGATCACGGATTAACTGACATTAGTATAATAGCACTAACGTCAGTTATTCCGTGATCATGGCGCATGAAATTCTGCCGAAATATTGGAAAGCTCAAAACTCAAATTATGGTAAATATCCCGTTGTAAATGAGTTAGAGATTTCACAAAATTGATTTGACAGCGAAGAGAAGGTGATTCAGAGCCCCGAAACTTGTTCAAAACGTTTATCTGATAAAAAGTGTTATGAACTGCTATTTTCTAACCAAATGATATGCTGTTTGTATCATTTCAGTAATTCAGTATTCAGGACAAGTTTTCGGTAATATTAGCCCAAACATTTATATATTTACGATTATTATTATGTGATTATGCTAACAGCGAAGCAGCAGGAAAAACCTACATAAATTCAATTATCCAAATTGTAATCTCAATTTTTCCGAGCCCACGAGAACATCGGATTAAAATCGAATCCCGCGGTTTCTCGTATCGGATTCCCAATTAACAGGTCCATAATCGATAATCCGCCGGTGCCATGCCATTATGGCCATTATAACAGACGGCTTTGGGTTCCTAATCGCAGCCATTATCGTTTTAGACCTGTAATAAAATATTTTTGGACGTTATCACCGGCCGTTATCCGGTCTGTTCTCGGAGCTCTATGGTTCTGTTTCTGGTGTGGTTTGAGAGCTCATTTCCTTCAGATTTCAATGACAATTTATAAATTTGATAGGTATAGCAATTTTTGATTAACGCATTGACTGCCCAGGGTCAAGGACCTGCAGATAGACATCTGCGTCGAGGGCCGAGTGTTAGATTTATGCTCTCGTCGTAATATGACCTATTTGACTAACTCAAAATGTTCAAAGTCGAGTAGCTACTCGACTTAAGGGTAGTAGGCTGCATAGGAGAATTTTTCCGTTCGCGATTATAAATAATAAATAAATAAATAATACTGGACAATTCACACAGCATTATCTAGCCCCAAGATAAGCAGAGCTTGTGTTATGGGTACTAGATAACTGATATACTTAATACAATACATTACATAGATAGATATTTTTATTATGCATAGAAAACACCCAGACCAACGGAACAAATTTCTGTAGATCGTACACAAATTTGTTCCGAGGCGGGGATCGAACCCGCAACCTCCTGCGTCGCAGGCGGACCTTCGCCCGCTGCGCCACGGAGATCGTCATTATGATAAAGAACTAGAAATACCAAATAGTTTTTTTTATACTCATTATTATTGATTACTATTAAGCGGGGAAAAATAGGTGAATAAACGCGACAAATTCCCCTTTAACACTATCATGGCCCAAGACGCAATTGCCAGTCTACTCTGCGAGGCTGGGCAGTGAATGCGTTAAATATTACTAATAATAAAATAGAAAACATACATTGAAAGGGTGTTACAAGTTTACCAGCTATCGTTTCGCACTGTAATGAAGATAAAATAAAAATTGCGAGCTGAAAACAAAAATTCTTGGTTTCAGTAGGTAAAGCCGCACATTTCGATACTCGAAACCAAAATGCAAATAATCAAGAATAAATATTCTTTTTAATTGGGGCCTGAACGGTGTATACCGATCGTACACCTGCCAATGTATCTGTGTATGCCAAAAGTGTATACCTGTGTATGCCAAGTGTATACTGCAGCCCGCGGTTTCGGATGCAAACGAAGATAGTGCTGATACCCGGATGTATTGCCAAATCTGGAAGCGCCCGCGCGCATACCATCCGATATTATTTGGCGGATTTCCAAAATAATTACTTACGTAAACCAGTCGGCCGGGCGACGAAAGATGGATGGCGTGGCTTTGGATGCGGCAATACGCTTGGGTGCAAATAATTTTTCTTAGGGAACAATCAACACATTAGGTACCTAATTAAGGCGCATACCCGACCCAAATCAGCGCCACCACCTATTTTATCTTATTATAATGTTAGTCGAATGAATTTTCAAAAATCAGCAACCTTTTGACCGCCACCGTCGTCTATACTCGACATTTCAAATTGTGCTTACTACGCCAGTGTCGTTATTAGACGACCAAAACTGCTCCAAGAAAAAAACGAAATACACAATCTTTTAACTGTTAGTTCTGCGTTTTATTTATCCTAAAAGGAACATTGTTTTAGTTATTATACATCTATATTAAAGGTTTATAAGAAAAACCCCTAGTTGTATAAAAATTTCGATGAGAAAACATTGAAATAAAATCCCGTCAGCGGGCGTGATTCGCACGCCATTGTCGGCAGGAGACGACCGCTAGTGTTGTGGTATACAGCTACCAAGCGAAGGTGATAAAAAATAGACAATTTACATTTAAACAAGATATTTATTATTTATTTCATGTTCATTCTCATGATATAAATAATAAATATCTATTATGATATCATAATAAACCCAAACTTTAACTCTGCAAACGCATAATGAAAATAAAAATGATCCATGAGCAGGATCGATAATTCATAATCCCCACCAAAGCACATCACTGGTTCATCATCCCTTATCAGTGTAGCGTACGCCACGGTCGGGACTACACGACCGTAAGTGACGTCATCAGCGTAACAAGACAATGGTAGTGACGTGCAAGTGCATTCCAAGTAGGTATGTCCGATCTGCTATTGATTTTGGATTTTATCTGCTATTGATTTTGGATTCATAGGTAAAATGTAGGTATTTGTAGGTTCATAGATCTCTTGTTTAAAACTTCGACAAAAGCATGTTTCTGCTTTGAAGCACACAGGTTCCCTGCAGTTCGGTGGGTAGGTAGGTACATACCTACCTACATTTTATTTCTTTCTTGTAAGATTAGAGTAGGTGCCTGCCTACGTTGGGAACGGGATAAATTTTTGTGTACTAGATAGGTAGGTACTTTCATCATTGGTAAGTAGGTAGTGTAGGTACCTAAATCGGTTTGATTATGAGATAGGTATCCGACTCAAGGAAATAATTACGTGGACAGAAAATCAATAAAAGATGTTAGATGGATAGGTAATGCGTAGAAAATTTACAATGAATAAAGAATGAAGGAAATAAAATAATACCTAGGTACCTACCTAGTGAAATTTCCTAAAAAGCGGCAAGAATTTGTACCATGCATGAATGATAATTAATGAGAAGAAATTCTGCAAGTAGCAAGGAAGATAATCTATAATATAAAAATGAGTCGCTGAATGTGTTGCTAAGCGCAAAACTCGAGAACGGTTGGACCGATTTCGCTAATTCTTTTTTTAAAATATTCCTTGAAGTACGAGGATGGTTCTTACGGAGAGAAAAATTAAATAAAAAATTATAAATAAAAAATTAAAGAATTGACTGTTAGGCGATACGAAGTTCGCCGGGTCAGCTAGTTAGGTATAAAATACTTTAATAGCATTCATGGTACAATAACGGTTAGAAAGGTCCTTGACCGTTACTTCGACCTACCTACCAAGAACACAAATTCTAGCACTAAATAATAATAATGCAACATTCACCCGATACGGGGATTCTTTCTTTAGTCTTATACTGTTAGTTTTTCTCTTCTTTTAGTGATAAGGCCGCCCATTCTGCAATTCTGTTATTTCTCTTTCCCTGTTTTGTTTTTGTATTTTCTTGGTTTGCAATAAAGTGTATTGTATTGTATTGTACCTAGGTAGGTACCTAAGTGCAGTTGACTAGGGTAGGTAGGTAGGTACTTATTATTGCGTCTACCTACTTATTACACTGATGGGTAGGGACTAGGTATGTTGGTATAACTGGTAGGTAGGTAGGTACCGTTTCTTTCTCTGCATTGTGTAGTGATAATATTATTTGTGTCTTCAATCTTTAGTGGTTTGACAGTTACTACATGGTAGGTAGGTAGGTACCCAACTAGTTATTGGGCATTCAATGCATGTGATGTGATGAACATTTTAGTTTCATTTCAAGAGTGGACAGGTATATACCTACTTGCCCTTATCGATAATCAGCGACTATAACCTACCACATCACTACCTCAGATGTAAGCAAGCTTTCAAACATCGTGCCAGCCGCGCCTATGTCGGCTATTCACGACAACAGAAGACGTCACGTGGGTGAATAGTGATGTGCTGTTGTTATTTGAAAATATTTGTTGTCGATCTGATTTCTGGTTTTATATAGGCAAAACATCGGCAACTGCGGCGTAACAATTAATATATTATAGAGTAAATTGGTATCAAGTAAAACTCGAAAATTGAAGGTAGTGCTTTTAACCTGAAGCCCTTCTTTTTGTAACTTGGATGGCTTGGAGAGTTAGATTTTATCATTTTAAGGTGGCGTTCAAAAGGTAATAAAACATCCCAGATTTTAAAAAGTTGTTTATTGCATAAAAAACCAACGAAATCAAGTCTCCATGTGTTTATCGACAATATACATTTTATCGACTCTTGGCAGCACCATTTTTCCGTAGGTATTTTTGGTCACTTTTGTGCTTTGGCGTAGAGGATACGAGAATGCGTTTGGGGCGTGGCGGTCAAAAGGTTAAAAATAAGCTTGAGATAGGTATCACAAACTGCAAAATCGATTTTTGAAAATTCTTTCGTTTAACATATAACATTTATTTATATTCTTCTTCTTATATTCTAACATAATAATAAGATAAAATAGGTGGTGGTGTTGATTTGACTTGGGTATGTTTATCGGGTATTTATCGCGTACCCTTTGTTATTAGGTAATAAAGGTATGTACCTACTCATCAACGTCATTGATCCAAAAACAAAATACTGTGTGTGTACGGTTTCAATAATTTTAATGACTGTAGTGAAGGTATAAAATAATCATTATTTTCTAGAAAATAAGAGAAACTAAGAACGACTACCTACCTTCTGACCCAGGAAGGAGCATTGAATGTGTGATACCCATTTAATTTTGAACACTGAACAAGCAAATCCTATCATGCTCAGTTCCAGAATCCGAGATATTTTTTGGACAAAATACTTTTGTTTTTTGAACCGGTAAGTTTTTTTTTATAAATTTACTTGTTACGCCTAATAAGTGTGTTAGCGCATGTGCATGCGCTATAACACAATAAAATAAATAATACATTTTAGATTTTTTGATATCATTTCGTACCTACATTACATAGTCTTACCAATTTTATACCTTTACCTTACCTTTCTCAGACTTAATATAGATAGATAGATATAGATAGATATTTATTTAATAGCTGCTAGACAGAGTATCCCGCAATGGTAGTATTTGCAAAATAGGCTTTTTAAGCGTTGTTTGTTACCAAACCAATTAAGTACATTTTCCCTTGTCGTAGAGATATCTCCTTTCCAATATCTTGCTCTTGTACTGAACTAAACATCGGTGAATTATTTTTTTCAGGATGAGACACTCTCAGATGAACTTCTTCTGAAACTATTACTACAGCCAACTGCATTGAAGTGACTGGCCCAATAAATGATGATCAGCAACATCAAAATTATAGTGAAGCATTGATGGATGAGCTTGTCGGTGGCCCTTCAGGCCCAACCCTAGAATTCGTAAAAAAAAGAAAAGTTTTTTGCTATTATTGGGATGAACGTGACGGCAAAAGAGGCGCGAACGAAATAGCTAGTATTTTGCATAGGTATATACTCTCGGTTGACGAAAGGGGTAATGTTAAAAACCTACTTCTGTATATTCGGACTGCTGCCCTAGACAAAACTGGAATCGGGTGGTTGGCAATGATACACTCCACGTTACAGCAATGCAAAAATTTAGAAACCATACAGATTAATTATTTACTTACTGGTCATACATATATGCCGGTCGATAGTGTTCATGCTGTCATTGAAGGTAATCTAAAAAGACGATTATTTATGCACCATCTCAATGGTATACTGTTTTCACCACAGCCCGAAAAGACCCCTTCCCCTACGAGGTTGAAAAACAGACTTTTGCATACTTTTATAAGTGGGATAATTTGCAGAAAAGTACTTTAAAGGTAACCTTGCGGGAAAAGTAAGTAAAATTAGAATAGCAACATTCAAAAAAAGCAATCTTTCGAATGTTTCCGTCAAGTATTCCATGGAGTAATGTACTCAGTCGAGCGTGATTGAAATCCAATCAAAGACCAGGGTACCTCTTATGTCGTGTTACCATTCACGTTTGCCAATAGCAAAGGCGAAATATAATGACCTTGTTAAACTTTGCAAGGAAAAAGTTATTCCTGCTCAATTCCATAAGGAGTTCACAGAGATATCTTGTTCTGCATCCGCAAAAGATACTTTGCCAGATTCAGACATCGAAGACGTGGAGCCTGATGTTGCTTGAAATATTTGTAAATAGCTTAATTGTGCTAGTATATAACGACATTTTGATAATATTTTTATACTAGTAATATAAGGACTAGGTAGATCAAAATACCTAATTTTATAATTTTTAAGTCAACAGATTGATCTCAATTTATAACTATTATGTTCATAACCTACATCTACCTCACTCATAAATACTATGTTTAAACGTGGTTCAAAAATAAGTTGTTACATAAGTATTTAATAATATATTATTTATAAATGATATGAAATATTATTAATATTACATTAATAATATTTCATATTTGCCATTATGTCTTTCTAAAAAATTATTGATGAGTTTAACATCATAAATTATGCCAAATATACCTAATAAGTAGTAGCTAAAGCTGTAAAATAGGATTTGATCTTAATTGTGTTGTTTAATTGATAATTTACGATTATATACATTTATTCATGGTTGTTTGTATTGAAAATTGGATCTCAAATTTGCATCTACATAATTATATTATGTGATTTATTAATTGTTCCTTGAAAACAGTATTTGGAAAAACTATAATTATTGTTCTAGTTCTATTCTTAAGTAATAATTATGTAAGACTGACTACTTAAGAGGGTGATCTAAGCCCTAAATCAATTTTCTTCTAAGTTGAAATTGTGATTTGCCTACCTTTACTGATTTTAAATTGCGTAATGAATACCTATATAAGTAAAATGTCTTATTTATTTAAAGTTCATTTTAACACACAATAATTAAGTAATTTAAGAGAGTGGGGGGAGGCCTTTGCCCAGCAGTGGGATGAACTTGGCTGATAATAATAATAATAAGACGATATCCGCAGAAAACCTTGTTGCGAAAACCGTTAATTATGTGAACGTAAACCTAAATTCGTTGTTACTTGTACAAAACAATACTACACTAAACTTATCGAATTTGTACTTTGTTTAAAATTTCCTGACAGAAAAGATTTACTGGTTTCTGTTTAGATCAGTTTATCCATTTGTCAAACAAGCGTTACTTCTAGATACCTAATTTTTCTTCAAACACAATTAGGAACTAATGGGGTTTAGTAAATTTTACTTGTTTTATTACAAAATTTTGTTGTCGGTAAGTAATTTTTACTCGTTTGTGATTTCGATAAAATTATTACTAACCGACACTATTTCATTAACTATTGAGAAAATAAATAATTTTTATATGCCAGTTTACTAAGTATATAAAAGGCATTTAAAATTCGTTGAAATCAAGTAGTTATGCCTAATAGGCGATTTGATATGATTTTTTTTCTGAAAAAATAAACTTTAAAGTGCTCTAGTGTAAAGTTGCCAACATGTCGCTTGGTAATTATTGCCTTTCAAGCGTCGATATGTATGTAATGTATTGTATTAAGTATATCAGTTATCTAGTACCCATAACACAAGCTCTGCTTAGCCTGAGGCTAGATAACGCTGTGTGAATTGTCCAGCATTATTTATTTATTTATTTTATTGTTATTGAGTTGATGCTTGGCCATTGATTTAATATGCGTGGCATAGACCACTACTCTCTCATTTGTTTTTCCAACGCTATTCTTCTGTGTGTAAAGGGGTTTTATGGCCTCCCTTCACACCATGCCACATCAAAAATTCACAGCTCGATGTAATCTCCCAATACTAGTGTTGTATCAAATATTCATTATCTGCCCCTAAAGGGGTACTTTCAGCGATTCACGAGGGAACCAGTTTGGCAACGATACTGGACAAATTAAATGCGCTTCAGGTATTTAATTTGGCGTAGAAAGTAGGTTTATTAAGACTCCTAACCCAAAAGTAGCCTGTTTGATACTAACATAAAGAGAATTCGATTATTATATTGTTTGTTGGCAACTTTTTAGTTTTAGAATATAGCTGGCAACTCTTTGGCTTCCTCTGGCCGCAACGACATGTGAAAAATTCTCTGTGAAATTAAAAATATTTTGAAAAGCAAATACTGACCTCTTTAAAGTGACTACCTCAGTGGCGCAGCGGGCGAAGGTCCGGCTGCGACGCAGGAGGTTGTGGGTTCGATTCCCGTCTCGGAACAAAATTGTGTACGATCTGCAGAAATTTGTTCCGTTGGTGTGGGTGTTTTCTATGTATAATAAAGAAAATCTATATATGTAGTGTATTGTATTACCTAAGTATATCAGTTATCTAGCACCCATAACACAAGCTCTGGTTAGCTTAGCTTGGGGCTAGATAATGCTGTGTGAATTGTCCAGCATTATTTATTTATCATTATTATTATTTATTTTAATTAAATACAGTTCGCTGCCTGCAGTCTACAGAGCCAAGGGAAAATTATGTCTGTCTATAAGCATATGTGTACCTACTCTTTGTATTCTGTTTATTTGTATTGCTGCCACACCAGGACTTGTCTGAAAACCAGCGCCGCTACCAGCTTCGGCTTGTAGCGGCATAATGCTGAGACAGGGACCTTTTTGGCCCGTATGTAATACACTTTCTAATTTGTATCTGTTTTCTTTTTTTTGTTTTTTGTTTTCTTTATAATCCTGTGTTCATTGTACGTATATATGATTGTAATGTGCTGTGTTATGTATAGTCCAAATAAATGTATTTTTTATCTTTCTTTCTAGGCATCTATGTCAATACTTAATCATTTAATGGATTCTTGTGTACAGAGGTGTTTATGATCTACGTAATTAAGTATCACTCTCAGATGGCAGAGCCTACGTGCTGATACACCCCTTCGCGTGGCAGGGTTTTCACCAGCATGCTGCCCAATTTCTTCTAAACTTGGTTTGTTTATGGTTTTGACGTCAGCTTGAAAACAGTCTAGTTTGAAAATAGTCAAATCTGCAGTGACAGTTCAGTTTTGAATTGATTTATCTCCGTTTTCTAGAATGAACGATTTAATCAGTTTGTTTTCTCTTCTAGGGCTTGTGCTCTCTGAAAGATAATCAGACGATCAGCATTAAAATCCTCCTATTAACAAAAAAATCCGCCAAAAGCGTCAATTAAATTTATAAATTAATTAATTAATAATAAATAATGCTGGACAATTCGCACAGCATTATCTAGCCCCAAGCTAAGCAGAGCTTGTGTTAAGGGTACTAGATAACTGATATACTTAATACAATACACTGCATAGATAGATATTTTTTTATTATAGGTACATAGAAAACATCCAGAACACCCTGAACAAATATCTGCAGATCGTACATACATTTGTCCCGAGGCGGGAATTGAACCCGCAACATCCTGCGTCGCAGGCGGACCTTCGGCTGCTGCACCACAGAGGTGGTCGTCACGCCAATTGTAATCTAACAATTTACTTTAAGAAAAAAAAACACATAAATCATAGATATAAGTAAAATTCTCTAGATATTGTACGTTCTTCCACAACTAAACGCCAGACACGTTATTTCCAATCTCTTGCAATATACCTATCTAATGCACAAAAAAAAGGAAATGGAAAGACGTACCCAGATCGAAATGCGACCGATACAACAAAACGCACGAGAGACACGAACGTCGGCGGCGCCGGTCCGACTATTACTAAGATGGATAGACCTAATTGGACCTAATTTGAACGTTCCACTTTCGAGAAGCTACCGAATGGTACATACATGGGTGCCTAAAATATTTTTTTTTTCGTCGTATATTTCAGAATCCATTCTGCACTCGCATTGAACGTACCTAACATTAAACCGGTATACCGTTATTAGCTAATTGTGATGCAAACGACATCGATCGCCGGTTGTTACAGTAATGTTCTGATTCTGTAGTTTGTTAGTGGCTTGCGGATACAACCCACAAATACAAATAAATTGTCGGCGAATTACATTGAAAATGTTGTCATTTTCTGTATGAATGAATACTCGGTCTACCAATGGTGCCTATATACCATGCTAATGGTTGGTCTGGGTGTTTTCTATGTATAATAAAAATATCTATCTATGTAATGTATTGTATTAAGTATATCAGTTATCTAGTACCCATAACACAAGCTCTGCTTAGCTTGGGGCTAGATAATGCTGTGTGAATTGTCCAGCATTATTTATTTATTTATTTATTTATTTAATGAATAATGGCAAAAGTTAAATTTAATTTCGAATGACACAGTACATCAAATAATTTTCCCCGTTTTCTAGTTTTTTAACCGACAAAAAAACGGAGAAGGTTCGCAAGACGACGCGTTTTTTTTATGCATGTATGTCCGCGCATAACTTTTTACAGAGTAGTCCGATTTTGATAATTATTTTTTCATTGGAAAGGGTATACCCCGAAGTTGGTCCCATATAAATTTGGAAAAAAAATCCAACCTAGGTAGGAAAACAGAGGATGATTGATTGTTCACTCACTGATTGTAATGTTTGACCACGCATAACTTTTTACAGAGTAGTCCGATTTTGATAATTCTTTTTTAATGGGTAGGTGTACCTTGAAGTTGGTCCCACATAAATTTTAAAATATTAATTTGATAGTGAGTTGAGCAATTTATGAAACACCCATAACATACCTAATTTTGTTTTACGATTGTAATATTCATTAAAAAATCCTTTCCTCTCTCTCATAATCCGATGTAACGGCAGACCAACACGACCGGGAAGAGGTTAGGCGAAGGACCAACAGCTTAACGTGTTTTCCGAGGCACGGGGGTGTAACACCGCCGATTTCCGGACGCCGGGCTGCTACTGGAAATATTTCTTGCTAAAAAATCTTGGCCAAACCCGGGATTTGAACCCAGGACCTTATTATCAGCGATTGAACACGCGACCGCTAGACCAACGAGGCAGTCAACGTTGGCAAACACCTTTTTTTTTTTTTTTTTTTCCCTTCCGCCATGGGGGTGACGGAAGGGGGCATGTGGGACTCGAACCCACTAAAACCCCCCCGTGAAACGTCCACCGCCGTCATGGAGCGAGATGGGGTCGCGTTGGCATTCACCATCTCGCTCCGGCGGGTGGCCCGGGAACCGGTCCGGGCCTCGGCCTCAAGGAGGAGCAACCCTTTCACACAGGTCACCCCTCAGACGCGTGGAGCCGTGCTAGCCGGCAGAGAGTCCCCCGACTCTCCACCAGTGGCCCCACTACGGGGGACGAAGGAGGCGGGCGAACCGCCCCCTTCGTCTCCCTGGACGTCTGCGCCGGAGCGGGTCAGATTGGGCGTCATCCTCCCTGACCCGCTCAGCGGCCTCCTTCTGCGACATAACCTCTTCGCAGAAGGAGACCATGGCCTGCCACTCCCTTTCGCCGTCGAGCATGGCGCTCACCACGCTCGGCAGCGAAAGGTCCCGGCCCAGGAACGCTGAAAGCGTGTGCCGCATGGGACCCCACGCAGCACACGCCTCCAGCGTGTGGAGCGCCGTATCCTCCGGCGCCCCACATTCGTGGCAGACCGGGGTCGCCTCCCGTCTCGCGATCTGGTGCAGATACTTTCCAAAGCATCCATGCCCGGAAAGTACCTGCACCAATCGGAAGGTCAGCGACCCGAACCGCCGCCGCACCCACCTTCGGAGGACCGGCCTGATGGCGTCCACCGTCCACTGACCAGGGACCGGTGGTGCCAGGTCCTCCGCCCACCGCCGCAACAAGGCGTCCCGCGCCAGCCGCCGCATGCGCGTGACCCACACTGGGAGGACCCACACTGGGCGCTCCCCGGCAGATCTCCTCGCCGCCACGAAGTGATACACTTCGGCGAGGATCTCCGCCTGAAGAGCCCAGGGGGGATCACCGGCCAGCACGCATGCTGCTGTCCAGGACACCGTCCGGTAACCACGTATCGCCCTCGTCGCGATGACCCGCTGCGGACGTCGCAGCAGGGTCAGGTTCGCGCGACTGAGGGCGTCAACCCAGACCGGTGCCCCGTACAGGGCCATACTCCGGATGACCCCGGAGTACAGCCGGCGACATGTGGCGCTCGGGCCGCCCACGTTGGGCAGCAGCCTCCCTAAAGCGGCCGCGGCTCCCAGGACTCTTGGGGCCAGTTGGGCGAAATGGGCCCCAAAAGTCCACCTCCCATCCAGGATGAGACCCAAATATTTCATCTGGGTCCCAACCCGGACCTGAACCCCGTCCAGAACCACCCTGGTTCCTGGACGAGGCCCTCCCCGAGGCCCGTGGAACAACAGGGCCTCGGTCTTGGAGAGGGCCACCTCCAATCCCAGGGAGCGGATGCGGTCGACCACTAGGGTAGTGGCCATCGTGGCCAACCGCATCGCCTCCCCGAGGTCCCTCCCCTTGACCACGACCAGGGTATCGTCCGCGTAGCACGCCACACGCATACTTGCGGGGAACGTGCCCCGGAGCACCCAGTCGTAGCCAATGTTCCACAGGAGCGGTCCCAGCACCGACCCCTGTGGAACCCCGCGGACGACGCGACGGTGTCTCAAGCCGTCGCGTCCCTCAACCAGGACCTCCCTGTCCTGGAGGTAGTCCGCCAACAGCCTCCGCAGGTACAGGGGCACTCCGTGATAACGGAGCGCCTCCCGTATGGTTCCGTGCGGCAGGCTGTTGAAGGCGTTGGCAATGTCGAGCGAAACAGCCAACGCCTTCCCTCCCCGGCTGACCACATCTTGGGTCCAGCCCTTGAGCCAGAGTAGGGCGTCTATCGTCGAACGCCCTGCTCTGAACCCATACTGGGCCTGGGACAGGTCAGGCCCAGTCCCCGCCAGGTGCCGGATGACACGGGAAGCCACTACCCTCTCCAGCAGCTTCCCCGTGTCATCCAGCAGCACGATTGGCCTGTATGCGGAAGGCGAGTCTGCGGCTCGACCTTCCTTTCGCAACAGGCACAACCGCCCGTCCTTCCAAAGCTTCGGGAACCGTCCAGACGTGAGACAAGCGTCGAACAGTTCCCGAAGCCGCTCGCTCATCTCCCCCAAGGCGATCCGCAGGACCCGCTTTGGGATCCCGTCCGGACCCGGGGCCGTCCTTTTGCCACGCAGGCGTCCGACGGCCACCTCCATCTCCACCTCTGACACAGGTGGGATGGAGGCCGGGTCAATCTCCTCGGGGAGGAGGGGCGGCGCCGCCATCGAGGGCGGGGTGTAGAGGGGGTCGATGTCGGGAAAGAGCCCCTCCATCACCCTGCCCAGAAGCTCCGGCTCTAGGGACTCCGCAATCGGGGACGTCTGGCCCCGGAATTTTTTCCGGGCAGCCCTATACGGACGTCCCCACGGGTCCCTATCGAGGCCCTCCAGAGCCTCCTCCCAAGCCTGCGTCTTGGCCCGACCGACGGCCAGCTGCAGCTCCTTTTTCGCTTCGCGGTAGGAGTTGTACAGCTGGTTCTCGGCTGCCAGCTCCTCCGCTGACAGCGCCCCGTCGGTGCGGCCGTGACGCCGCCTCCGGCAGCGGGCGTAGGGCCGCCGCGCCGCCGAGCAGGCGTCTCGGAGATCCCCGATCTCCGAGCTCCACCAGTACACCTCTCGGCGACCGGGGAGGCGCCGGGCCCTGGGCATGGCGGCGTCGCACACCGCCGTCACCGCATCCCGGAAGTGGCTCGCCTCTACGTCCACCTCCGGGTGCGTGGGCGCGGCAAACCACGACTGGACGATCGCCGCCTCAACCGCAAGATCGCGGTCGAGGCGACTGACCGTCCAGCGCGGAAAGTCCGCCCGCGCCCCACGACGGCCCCCCCCCTTGGACGTCGGAAGTGGATATCTCGAACCTTATATATTTGTGGTCCGAGAGAGTCTCCACTTCCGACATCACCCTCCAGGCCCGGGCATGTGCCGCAACAGCGGGGGTGGCGAACGTTATGTCCACCACGGACCCCCCTCGCTGTCGCACGCACGTGTGGGCCGACCCTCTATTAAGAAGGGTCAGCCCGGTGGCAAGCGCCCACTCCCTGACGATCTCCCCTCGAGCGTCAGTAGTGGGGCTGCCCCAGTCCCGGGCCTTGGCGTTCAGGTCCCCCATGATGAGGACCTGACGTGGCGCCTGCCTACGCACCGCCGCGGCTAGGAGGTCCATAAAGACCTCCAGCTCTGCAGCGGTTCTATTGGGGGAGAAGTATGCGCCGACTATCGCATACACCCCCCACTTGGCCACCACGTACCCCGAACCCCTCTCCTCTACTGAGAGGGGGGGGACGCCACTTCCCTTCCCTATAATGACCACGGAGCCGTCCAGGTCCCCAGCCCAACAATGGTTTTCGGGGGGGACGTAGTACGGCTCCGCGGCGACCGACAAATCAATTTCCCACTGCGCCAGAGACTGCATGAGCAGATCCTGAGCCCCGGCGCAGTGGTTGAGGTTCGTCTGGAGGAAGTTGAGATGGCCGACCTGATCCATCAGTCAGCCATCTCAACCTCTTCGCTCAACGCCGCGTGAGCTCCGGCTGAGGGGGCGGGGGCGGTCCGGGCCCCGGCGGTTTTCCCTTTCGTCTTTGGGGGAACGCAGCTGCGTCCCCCCATTACATGCCCGGAGGGCCTGCCAGACTCTGCGCATATAGCGCAGTGTGGCTCGGCCCTCCCGCAGGTGGCTGCCTTGTGACCTTCGCCTCCACACCGGAAGCACAGGTCACCTCTGTCAGCCGCCGCGGGGCACTGGGGGCGCGTGTGCCCTAGCCCCATGCACCGGTAGCAGCGCATGGGACGCTCCCCCAGCCCCACCACTCGTGCCGAGCTCCACCCCACCAGCAGTCTGCCCTTTTCCAGCAGCACTTTGGCTGCCGGGATCGGGCAGGAAACTAGGGTGGACCCGGTGCCACCAAAGCCGGAGCGGATCTCCCCGGCCTTGACGAGCCGCACATCACAGCGGCCCGCATTGGCGACCGCTGCGGCCACCTTCTCCTTGGTGGCCGTGTCGTCCAGGCCCGTGACACGGATATCCGTGGACTTCACGGGCCTGGTGACGTTAGCCACTTCCGACAGGACTTCGCGGAGCTTCTTCGCTAGCCTGTCGGCCTTTTGTCCGTTTTGGGAGCCAGTGATCTCCAGCATCCTGGCTCCCGTGGCAGTCCGCCGGAACCCGACCCGCCCTATCTCCATCTCCTCGAGGCTCACCTTCTCCTGCGCCAACTGGAGAACGGAGGAGTAGGTCACCCCTTTTTCCGCAGCCCCGGGCTGTAACGACAGCACGACAGCCGCGGACTTCGGGGACCTCAGCGCCGCTCTGGGCTTTGGGGCCGAAGCAGCCGGACGAGCCGCTGGAGCAGGCGCAGGTGCAGAGGGGGGAGAAGAACTCTTCCCCTTCCCCTTTCCCTTCTTCGTCACCGTCGCCCAGGTCTCCCCAGACGGGGGAGCGGCGACAGCGACCGGGGCAGCCTCCCTCGAGGGACCCGCGACTGGCACAGGTGCCACGGCGGGTGCCGCCCTCTTGCCCGCTTCGGAAGCTGGGCCACGAGCCTGCTGAGGTGGCGTTGGCCTCAGCGGCGCAGCCACCTGTTTCGTGTCCGCCCTCAGTGGCGGACGAACGACCGGAGCCGGCAGGAGGCGCTCCTCAATCCCCGCGATTCGGGCGTTTAGCATCGTCCCGAACGTTGAGATCAAGGAGCGCTTCAGCTCCTCTATGAATTCCGCCCCCACCTGCAACATGGCGGGGGCCCCCTGGGTTCCTGCAGCGGCGGATGCAGCAGCGGCAGTAGAGGCGGCGGCGGCCTCCGTCTTCGCCTCGGTGAAGGCGCGACGAAGCGACTTCACCTCGGCCTTCAGGGCCTCCGTCTCCAGCCGTAGACGGCCGTTCATTGCCCTCAGGCGCCGCGTCTCCTCCGCTTCACTCCGGTCCGCGAGGGCATCGACTACCTCCCGCAGACTGGACGCCGACCCCTTCAGGCGACCGACAAACTCGCCCTTGAGGTTGCCGGACTTCCTGGCAACCTCCAGTATACAGGCGAGTTTCTCGCCAGCGTGGGCCCTCAACTCTTGAGCGCTCAGCGCGCTGATGTCCCCGACCCGCACGGCGGCATCGGTATCGCTACCGGTCGTCGTGAGATCGGGGACAGCAGCGGCGCGCTCCTTCCCATACTTCCTGCTGAGCAGGACCTCCGTCAAAGCCTCGTCGACCGGGAGAGGCCTCAAAAAGGCCCCCCTGGCCGACGAAGCCTTCCCCGACTTCTTCCTCCCTCTAGAGGCCGTGTTGACCTTAGCGGCCACTGTCCCCTCGGTCTCCGTGTCCGAGTCTAAATACCCGGGCACGAAGAACGAGGAAGACGGCCGCTTCCGGGCCACCACGTCCTCCAGCACTCCCTCCGCCGCCGTGTCGGACTCCGCCCTTACCTCCGAAGAGGGGCCCTGAGAAGGGCCTTGTTTGGGCGGAGAACCGACGCACACCTCATCCACACCTCCCTCGTCCGACTCCCGCGGGGAGGGCCCTGAGAAGGGCCTTTCGAGAACCTCCCCGTCACGTCGCGCAAAGGCCTCGGCATGCCTTGGCCCTCCGCGACTCAAAACTCAACCCTCACAAACAAAATCAAACTATGTAGCGTAGCGCAAGGTTACTTGGCATGTCTCAATCCAACCGTCCTCACGTTGGCTAACACCTAGACCAAGGTAAAGTATGCATAGGCCTGCAAATGCATTTATACTACATCTGCTCGGAAAGTTGCCTATTCCTTTTCCATTAATAGAATAGAAAGTATGTCTTTGCAGGCCTATAGGAAACCGGGAGGAAAAACTCTATGGAATTTCATTTCTCACGTGTTTTAGCGGGAGGAAAAACTGTATGGAAATCCATTTCTAACGTGTTATTTTTTTTTAATTTCCTAAAAGATCGGCCGGTAGCTATGGTTATTTTCGTTCGGTCAAACGACAAAAAGTTTTTACTCCAAGTCCATTAGGCCTGCTCCGATTTCCGAACAATATTTTGAAAAAAGAACCCAAAGGCTGGCGCGGTCAATGAGGTTTTACCAACATCATTGGGCGCGGTAAGTTCTTCTAAATTTCAATTAATAATTAATTCTGCTTTTTATTTTCCTCGAAGGTGTAGTATAAAGCACTATTTATCACTCGGCAGAAAGTGCGATTCCTAGGAATCGACCACTTTCTCGCCTATGTGTAAAATGTACTATTATGTCAGCGACGTAAGCATGATGCATACAAGGCAGTGAACGCATATTGCTCATGACTCATGAGTGAGATCTGCAAGGTAAACGCTTGTGTTAAACTCAGCCATAACTTTTACAGTGTTAAGTTTGAAGAGCTATTATTTTTCTTACAAACTAGATATGCATTGCATAGGTTAGCAGAGATTTAACTAGTTTCGTAATAATTCAGGGCTAAAAAGAATAAAGGTATTTCGCGTTTCTGGACATAATTACCTTCATTATTGATGTTTTTATAGGTATACATGTAAGCGTTGTCACGAATGAAAATAATGATTATCAAGCTAGACTGACGACGAATTATTTTTTATGAGTTTTTTTCATTTTGTAATTGGTGTGGTCTTATCTTTTACAGGGCGGGCGGTACACAAGGATTAAATTTTGTTGGATCTTATCAGAGAAGGTTTTGTGCGGAATTGTTACTAAATATTGTTCATCCTAATATCCATACAATAGATTTCGGCAAAGTGACGCCTGAATTTATTATTATCATTTTAAGCTAGACTGTACAAAGATATGCTGTGAATAAATCCGTAATAGGTGATAACCCGAAAACGCAGCACTTTACCTACCCACTGATTCGCAACACTGAAATACTCCCTTTTAGCTGACACAATCACATACAAAATCAATTCCACTTACTCTTCATTGACTCCCCGGGAGTGTTGCCAACAGTTGTTTATTGTAATATCCACAAATGACGTAATGTCATACGCCCTGGGCCCCGGTGGACCACGGTCAATTTAGGATCCAATTACGACAAGCTTAGTGGGGAAAAATCCCGGGTAATCCGGCTCTTTGGCGGTGGGATAGGTAGTGAGGGGAACGCGTATTTAATAATCTTTGGCACGAAAAGCACGGAATAGCTGAACTGACTCACGTGATTTTAGTTATTCCGTGATCAAAAGTGGTGAAATTTAGGCAAATTCGAAACACCGCAGAAAAATCATGATAATATAATTTTCTTTATTAACAAAGTAAATTACAATCAACTAATAGAACCAAATGAGTAGTATTTACAATCGAAACAATTAAGCTAACTGCAGACTGTTAACAAACAATCTACAGGTAGCGCAACTGATCCATGTCCTCGCAGTCGGAAGCGTCCTCAAGACGTTGGATTCATTGCTCCGCTGTAGGCAATGCTAATGCGCTGCGTCAGATACTTACGAGCTCTCTGGTCACATGTCGCTTCGACCAGACACTCAGATATGTTTATTTTTTGCAATAGATACCTATATCCCCGCTTCAGCCCATGCCTTGCTAGTGATATCGACGGGGTAATTCTCCTTTCGGGGCAGTTCCGCATCAAAACACAATCGCCTCGTAAAGGATTAAGATCGCCGTCGTCACTATTGATCCGATGTCCGCTTCATTGTTTTACTCGACTGCCATATCTGGAATTACATAAGAAATATTGATGTTAGATCATCAGATTAGGGCCGTCCAAAAGATATGAAGACTATTTATTATAAAAAGAAGTGGTGATAAAGGGTTAGGAGAGCCGACGGCCCCATGAGCAATGGGAAATAAGGGCAAGACAAAGAAGAAGTTTGATGCGGCAAGTTAAAGACAGGGTTCTATGGCCCACATTACTTCTATGTCCAGCTGTGGACTAATGTGGCTGTGGAATGAAGAAGATTTTTGTTTTATCACCCTTGACAAGATATCAAAATGTGTCTCCCTGATGTGCCAACCTGACATTAGATGCGACAATCAGGCAGGCGTTTTAGTCTATTTTATATGGTTCATTTCATGTAACAAAGCTTTTGCTGAAAATGCACCGAAACTCGATAGTTCTTTTGTATAGGGGCTCTAGAGTTGCTAAAATGTTTTGCTAGTTTTACCCTGTGTTCAGCGGCTTAAGCTTCGTTGAGATCTAATCTAGACGATGCTACATAGTTGTGAGCTGTAAAACACCGAACTATCTATACTTACCATACTAAATATCCCCGTCAAAGTACCTCCAAGAAGCGAAGTGTTAGCGATTATTACTTAGAGGAAATTTTAGCACCTGCATAACCAGCTTAAGTGGCCTGATAAAAGTTTGCGAAAGCACTTTCTTGGCGTAAATAGCTGCTAGCTTACTCGTTCTCGAGTTACTCGGCAAGTGTAACTAGGGGGAATGGCTTACCTTACTTACCTCGCTGTTGAGAAATGTTCTAGGTATTTTTCTGAAAGGCAAGTTGAGACTTTGCCAATACGAATGTGACTAATGAGGGGCTGTGATGGCTTGAAAGATTTATGCGCTAGAGTTCTAATTTTCTTGGCAATTTACCTGAGACTTAGGTTAACAGCTGTGTCGAGCGGAAGCTCGTAACGACTTATATTTGAGAACTTTAATGGTTCAGTTAGTGGCTAGCTTTGACTCGGTTATGCTGGTTTAGGATGTCAAATCTGTCATTACAAATGCCATTTGAAGTGAGTCATAAAAGTCTCACCAGTCTCAGTCTAGAGGTAGAAGTTTTCTGGCAGCGTTGCTCTACTTTCTGTTGAGCATCATTAAGCTGAGGCAGGACCTTTTGGTTCACATGGTGGACAAAGTATTTTAGGTTTTTGTATTATTGTTTAAGGTATTTTGTGAGCCAATTGATTTTCTTTCTTTACTTTTTTTCAGTCTTTTAAAGGGACAAGGCAGACTTATCTTTAAAAGCAATGATGATTGCACCTGTTCCCTTTCTCAAATAGACAGACCACTCAAACACCATAGGAACAAAGAAAAATGTCTACTTCAGTGACTAGTAGGTAAGTAGATTTTGTCTAATAATATGAGTAACGTAAACGTAGTACCTATAGGAAGCCCTCCGGCCAGGCGGGATGACGATCTGCGAAAGACTGATGGCAGATGGCAAAGAAGAAAGACAGATGCTGGATGCGGCAAGCTGCAGACAGGGCGCTATGGCGCTCATTAGAGGAGGACTATGTCCAGCAGTCGACTAATATCTGATGATGATAATGATGAGGTACCTCGAAAGTTATCGACATACCTAGCTCTAAGAATTAGTAAGCTGAAGTGACAGTGGGTCGGTCATATCTCGCGAAAAAACGAAAATCGCTAGGGTAACCGTGTTCTTGGGTGGAGACCGCTGGAAACGTAATAGAATTCCCTAAGACTAGGTGGGATGACGACCTGCGAAAGACTGCACGCAGATGCTGGAGGCAAGCTGGAGACATCGTTTATTTATTTATTTATTAGGACGCCTATGTCCAGGGGCTCTATTACAATTCTACGAAATCGACAATTGCGTGCGTCGGTTGTATGTCATTGTGGTCTATGATCCGGCTGCAGAATTGCAGAATCAGTGCACATGGGTGCAATGATAAATATGCGTAAAAACGTGGTTCTTAGCTCTTACTCGCCATCGAGTAAGAGTATAATATCTACTAGGTTGCCGCTAGAAATGTGGCCGCTAGTTTAAATTAAATAAAAAAAAACAATTTTCAGTAATTGTACTAAAAATACTAGCGGCCACATTTTGATAGGCAACCTAGTAGATATATATTCTCCTTAAAACAAATATGCGTAAAAATCTGCTTCTTAGCTCTTATTCGATGGCACTGATTCTGCAGCCGGATCTCGTACTATTGCTGTCGACAGTGTCGGATGCGGAGAATTGTAATAGATGCCCAGGTGTGGACTAACATAGGCTAGGCTTATGATCATGATGATGAGGTAGCTCCTTACCTTTACCTTATACAAAACTTTTATGGTTGCTCTACCCTTCTGGACGTTAGCTGTTCATAACTACTGTCACATAATGTAGACATGTAGTAGGTAGGTTCAGTAAAGGTTCTCTTAAATCCCAGAGGAAAAACCGTGTGAATTCCCGTTGGCAGGTCATAGAAGCGAACCTATGGACGTAACGAGGCGAAGTGACCGAACAAATAGTTCATCTGGCTCCAATCCAAGCTATTAAGCTGGTCGATTGATGCGCCTTAACGGGCTCACAGGCTCTTGATGCTTTTAAAGACTACTTTTCGATTTGGGGCACTTCGGTTTTCGGCTTTGAAAGGTGGAATTTTCTTGGAAGCGGTTGCTGTTGCAATTTGTAGTAAACGTTTTGGTCAGACATTTTATGATGAAGAAAATGTGCAGTGCGAAGCACTTTATCTGTTTACTCAATAGCGATAGTGGAACAGTTTAACGGAATATTTACCACGATTTGTGTTGTTTTGAGTTTTCCAATATTGCAGCAGTTGCCACCATGATCACGTAATAAGGAAAGTGACTGCGAGTGGGTTTTATTGGCAGACTAGCTGCACCCCGCGGCTTCGCCCATGTGGAAATTTATCTTTCCAACTTTCTTAATTTTTTCTTTTATAATTACCTTCAATAAAAAAACTTCTCCTGACAATAAAAAACAACAAAAAAGAATTTGCGAAATTGGTCCAGCCGTTCACGCGCGATGTCGTGACCAAAGGAAATAGGGATTAATTTTATATATTTTGGCAGATATACCGATCTACACGTACCCTTTATTTTGTGTAGTACTTGTATAGTTATCCTGTGCTACGAAAATTACGGGTGAATTACGGCATCTCGACACACGCTATTTCGATGCACGGAATCTCGACAAATATCGCCAAACGTTAGATCGACGCACGGAATCTCAACAAACGTTAGGTCGACGCACGGAATCTCGACAAACGTTAACTCGACACACGGAACCTCGACAAACGTAAGCTCGACGCACGGAATCTACCACTACTACCGGTTTCATTAACGAACGCAGCCCGATCACGAAACTCTACACTGGGCTCGTACCTACTCTTAAAAACGAAATCTTAGTTTCTGATTCGTTTTCGTGCAAACGCTAATCTTATGCAAGCGACATAATAGTTGGTTTTGTACAACAACGAAAACAAAACTTCGATTTTCCTTTTCCGAGTAGGTACGCCCCCTGACCGTCGTCAGTGTATTTTCGTGATCGAGTTGCGTATCTGAACGATCCCAAAATAATCCCGATATTAATTTCCATCATAGTTTTGAAGTTTTAACGTGACAATACAGTACAATTTGCCTAAAATCAAGTAACAAACTTTCAAATCAACCGAATATGTACCTACGAGCAACAGAAAAAACTCTCACAAATCGCACAGCAGCTGAAGAAAGACTATCAGAGAAAGATCGTCCCATCCAGCTTCTTGTCATTCGATGAGCGGGAGATTCCTTGATTCAGATCCATAGGGATGGAGAGTCAACGTCTATACTATACGCTTTCATCTCATAGATTGATTAGCCATGACTAACTGTTGTCGTCATACTAGGGTAATTTGTGGTAAAAAATACTCGCTTCAGCCCGCTATTTTGTATGCTTTTTTGGAATAAAAGTAGCCTATATATTAGTCAAAATATTATGTGTGCAAAAATTCGTTAGCGTTGTCTTCGGACAAATATCTTCACAACGGCACAAACTTTCGCCTTTATAATTTATTAGTAGAATTTAGAGCACTTACTAATATAATATGTAACACTATGCTTTTGTTTCATAACTTTGTTTCGTTCTCACCACACAGCACAGGCAGAAGTGGTTCTCGGATTATGTCATTGGCAAATGATAATTTAGGGCTAGATTTCGGACTAGGGGCTAAATCATTATATTTGGGGCTAAACAAGAAGAATAATTGCTAGATCTAGCACCAAGGGACCTAAATTAGCAACACTGACTCGTGATGTCATTGAACCATCCAACACAGCGATCAGCGATAAAATGTAACATTGCTAGTTTACACGGTTTACACGGTGTAATCCAGCAGTGGCAGTGGTTTGTAATTGCACGGTAAAATTGTAATTGTTATAGAATGCCCGGTTCACTCTAATTGCTGTGTTGAGTGGCACAGTGTGCTGGGAAACAGTAGCTTATAAAACTTAAATCCATCATGGTTATTAACACTAAAGTAATTTACAACGGGATATTTACCATGATTTGAGTTTTGAGCTTTCCAATAGTCTTGACGTAAGCTTGAACTGTCATGAAACCAATAACACCACTGTCACTGTCAAAAACGCTCTGTACCCTAATTTCAACGAAATAAAAGAAGCTAAAAATCGGCCATATTATAAATCCTTGCCACGCAGTGAAGTATTTTAACTGACCACATTATGGCCTCTTGCCACGTGAGCGGATTTCGGCATAGTTTCATGTGCTATGATCACGGAATAACTGCTCAAAACAAGCTCAAAACTCATATCATGGTAAATATCCCGTTGTAAATGACTTTAACAGTAGCTTAGACTACATTTAGAAGTGAAAGAAAAATTAACAAGGTCCGTGTGTATTTTTGGTGTGCGTGGAACATAAGAAGTAAGAATTTTAGCATACAAATTAATGACAATGTGTGCCTTGTTTTCGGTAAAATTAGATTCGTTTCTTTCGTTCAGCCTAGTTTCGTTTAAAAAGGGGTAAATAGTATGAAATAAGTGTGACTTTTGAAATGATTTTATGTTTTACCTTTGGGTGACATTGCCAACTGCATGCTGCGGGGTTTTTTTTAATGTAAGTAAACCTAACCGGACCTTTTGATTCGAAAACCTGAAAAATGCAGCGAAAAGTAGAGCAAGTACCTAAAAGTTCATAGAGTCTTCTCTTAGTCGGTAGTCTAACAAACAGATATAATCTTATTTACAAAGAAAATTACAATCAAATAACAGAAACACAAAAAAACTAGTATATTTACAATCAATTGCGTTAATCGCAGACTGCCGCAAACAATCTACAGGTAGCTCAACTGATCCATATCACCAGGCGGAGGCGTCCCCAAGACGCTGCCGACATTGCTCCGCTATATGGAAATGCTGATGCGCTGTGCCAGATACTGACCAGCTCTCGGGTCACGCGTTGCTTCGACCAGATACAAACTTAAATAGGTATGAGAGCTTACCAGATCAAGTTGGACAACTGGATATCCAAGTGCAATGTACCGCTACACTTATAGTGAATGCAAACGACTGCCACGGCTTAGTTTACTCGATTTCGCTTATTTTAACACTATTTACTTTTAATGCTGCTAAATTGAAGCAGGGACTTAGGTACTGTTGGAATTTTTTTAACCGTTCGCTAATTGTTAACATGTATTTGTTTATTAAACATGGTATTTTTGACAAGTAGGCAATATTTTAGATCGTATCTACTTAATTAAGGTACTGATGAATAATATCCCAGTTTTTACACGATTATAGTTTATAATTTTGGAAATTTCCTCTTGTTTATTGCACTGTTCAGGTAGTACGTAGGTAGGTACAAGAACTCAGAGTATGGTACATACATCAACGGAGTACGAATATAGAGATAAATTTAGTTATTTATATAAGTACCCTTATATATCTGTAGAGCAATCAGAATCTCGCAAAACGTTTGAAATAAACATTGGTAGGAATAACGAGTAACGTCGTTAACATCTTTGACCACATCCGAGGAACTCATTCACAAATTATCAACACATGATCGAGCCCACCAACAACAATCTCGTAAATCAGGACTGAGTGCTATTAACCACCCTGTTCCAACTTTTAAAAGGGTCTGGCTAAGTGAATAATGACTTAATAGGCAGAAATTGCCTCTTAAAATACAATAGTTTTCTTCCAATGACTATAATATTGCGTTTTCTTTGCCGATTATAACTTATTTCGTCTCATTTTCATTTTCTCTGACCATCATCATTCTATCCAGCTATTACTCATTACTGGGTCTCCTCATTTCGGTGTTGCCAGCAAACCTTTGCTACGTGCTTTCCGCATTACGCATTTGATAAAAAAATATGAAAGAGTACGCGCAAAACCTCCTCCGACAAGACGCATTTTGTTGTATCTTGTCGGAGGAGGTTTTGCGCGGAATTGTTACTAAATATTGTTTTATCCTAATATTGTAGAATGGATTTCCGCAAAGTAACGCCTGAATCTATTATTTAAATATTAAAGAGTTTAGAAACTAAAATATCTCTTCGCTCCACTAATTCTATGACCGATAGAAAAGCTTTATAGTCGCGTGTTTTATAACTTTCTTCTTATAATAGCCTCATTCATCATTTATTCCAAAACTCTATAAAACAGGAAGGAAAGAAAGAAACTTCTCCGCAGGTATTCCCCTAAAATATTTCCGTATATAAAAGCCTACAACAGTAACCACAAACAATAAGTTTCAACAGCCTCCTTATTCGCAAAATATTGAATTGCTCTGAATAAAAATGAAAGGAAAAATACCTTACGATGTTTTTTACGAGGAGATTTTGTTTTGAGTCCCTCATTTTTGGAATAGGACTCTTACGGTAGGCTTTTAGGAGTGGAATATTTTGTAGGAACGAACGCTTACAGGTTTATTGCAATTGAAATAAATATTAAGTGAGGTACGTGGAAATATGATTCTCCATACAATTGGAATATTCTTTTTTGGTAAAAGCTTGTAAACGATACAGTAGCATCCATGAGGTTTGAACGTAGAAACGAAAATTATAATGAAGTAATTTCCGTTTTAACGTTCTTTGAACATCCAGTGATTTGATCGAAGCCATAAATAAACCCGTGGTCTGATTCACGATCAATTGCTATCGTAAATTACTTGTCGCAATGACATGCATGGACAATTAACTCAAGAAAGATCATAATCCTTAATTATACCTCGAGGCTCTGACTTATGGGTTATACCATACATACTCGTACATAATAAGCATCAAAAATCAAACCCCAACCAACAGCATCAAACCTATTCTAACGTTTAATGCAAAATTGAGAATGCAAATTGAACAAGCCACGCCTTTCGGAAGCAACTAATGAAATCAAAGTATTTCTTCATCGCGGTAGAATGTTCTCGTGTTCATTCGCATACCCATCCATAATCATGTTAACAAAGTTATCCGGGGATCAGGAGTTTTGATGCTCGACGGAACGAGAGCGGCACGATATTTACCAAATTAGCGCAGAACTTTGCTTACCTACACATATGTTTGTGTGCCTTATCTAAACTAAACCATGACGAACCATTTTACCGCCTTTTTTTAAAAAGAAGACGACAATAATAATCTTTTAAGACGAGATTAGGTATAGGTATCTTTCATTTACAAACAGACTAAGGTCTGTGTTCACCAAAAGATAATCGGACAATTAGGCAGCTTCGTCGGTTAAATTGACGTTAAATGTATGAAAACTTGTGTTAGAAACGTCATAACAACCGTTTACAATTTTGTGATTTGGTGAACTCAGGTCTTAAAGTATTTATTGATCAGAGTGAGCGAAGAGAAAGAAGATCTCAGTGGCAGCTTGGGCATCTGATGTGCATGAAATTTGGTAAGTGTACAGATTGAAATGTGTTTGTATCTTAGTTGGGCCCATCCGTCGAGGGCTTTTTAAGATAATAGAGGGTATGCAAAAATAAACAAATCAAATAAATACAGTGCGGTCTTGTGAGGAACAGCTACTCGTGTTAGGTGGGTGATGGTAAGGTGGATTTGGTTATAGGTACCATAACGCTTGATCCAAAAACAATTTTAATCTTCTCTCAGAGCCCACAGACTTTTTTAGGCGTAATGCCAAAGCCACGATGACCCAAACTTCATAATCGCAGACAAACTCTCAGCTTTTATAAAATAACGACGTTATGGCGAGCGTTGGCCTATAAAGCGAGTTCTAGCAATTTATTTACAAACTAACGAACGAAACCCGTGACAAAAACTAGCAACAGAAAACAAAGCAAACTTTGTCAAAAACCAAAAAGCATCAAACTGTTCGAAAATCAAAAACATTTCCCCGCCCTGCAACATTTAAAAGCGACGGCCAACATTTGAACAGTCGAAAGTTGAACGAGTAAGTGAATCTTCGCGGGGAACAAATCCACTCCCCCGCAATAGTGTGAGTTCAAACTCCCTGTAATTAAGCCAGCGAGTTGTGTGGACGAACTTTATTTTTGTTTGCGTTAAATATGGATAGTCGGAACTGATAGTGTGTGGAGTCAGTGAGCAAATTTTAACATCAAGTTTATTGCCCCATTTGTTTAGTTCCCAAGATACAGGTAAACCCTCGTTTGGGGAAAAACGATGTAATAATTTTAAGTCTTAAATCATTTTCAATAAAAGTTATTCGATTATTGCGGGCTTTGATACCCTACTATCGGCTATTTTCCCACAACTTTATTCGAGAACGTGCATACATAATCAAATTAGGTAGGTACTTTTGGTTAAAAAAAAATTTCAAGTATTTTGCCAAACATGTTGTTAAGTGATAGTCAGCAAAAATTTACTTTGGAGCCATAATCTATGTTTGGAGCGAATGAATCATTACGAAATTCGTTGTAAGAGCAAGCAACGAACATTTCGTTCGCTCAGTTATGGGTGAACTGAGAACTGGTGAGAACTACCAAACACTTAATCATAAGTAATATTTCTTGAAGTTGAAGGGAATAGGATAAGTAATTGATCGAATGAACCTTTGAATAAATAATCAGTAGCGCAAAATAATGAATTCTCGCCTCCACCTCGAAAGGCGCCCTGTAGCCAATTAGAAAAATCCTTAAAGCTGGAATAATTTTCGCCAATTAAACTTAACGGCCGAAGCCTTGCTACACCTGAGTCAAATAAAACTTAATTTTTATACAAAACTGTCTAACTAATTAGTATTTGTATTAGCTCGGTCTGGGTGCGCTGTAGGGTTTAGGAGATATTGTTATTTTGCAGCTGAGCTGCGTCGTAAATCATACTTTTTGTAGCAGGATTAGGGTCTGGTTTTACTTGACAGGTATTATTATTCAGATAATGCAAAGAGAGCGTACATATTATATTGTATTTTGCCTTACAATTAATCATATCTCACAAGTAAATCTCTCCTGTCTTTCGTTTCCGATAACTAAACTGACGCGGAATAAGTAAGTTGTTGGCCGTAAGGCTCTTTAGTGGTGACCATGTCCCGGAAGGCGCTGTGTGGGTAGGACCCCCACGCGATGGACCGACGACGCCTCAGTGAAGGTTGCAGGAAATCGTTGGATACTCGCTGCGCAAAATCGGTCATTGTGGAAATCTTTCGGGGAGGCCTATGTCCAGCAGTGGATATCCATCGGCAGATATGATTATGATTATGAAATAAATTGTAAGTACTACAGAGGTTTGTAAGACACGTGACAATCCCATGTCAACCCTAGCAGAAGTGAAAAGTATTGGCAAGACCTGGAGCGAAATGAAACGAGAAGTTCGAGATAGGACGGCCACTTAATGCAGTATATCTAAGAATTGTTTGTCAATGTAATTGTAACTGCTGGTTGTTGTATTAAACATTTTATCACAAAAACATACAGCTTAATCGAGAAACTCTTGCTCTTTTTAGGTTGGTAAAAAAATGGTTCATTGGTAGCAATCGCGAGCGGCAGCAGTCTTTACAGAAAAGCGGCAAAAAAATGCAATTAACTGTGGAAATGTGCCCCATCTAGAGTCCTCTAGAGTCAAATCACAGTTTTTGTAGGCTTAAAAAAATACTTAGGTATCCAGAAATTAAATATCTTACGACCAAACTTCGCCACCGAAACGACAGAAACGCTGTCATTTTGCAATTACAAAAGCCATTTACAAGTTGAAGTGTTACAAGTTCCATTGTTTTGTGCTTACAAGTTTATTGCTTGAATAAATAGCAGTAACTGGCCCACGGGGAGGCGATCTCGATGAAGGAGCGCGTAATGATATTTAAATTAAAAATTAAAGGGAGATTTAGAAACATACGGACTAACAAGGCAAGCGTGAATAGATGCGTTTTTTGACGTTCGTGGTATATAGTCGGCTAGCTTGACAGTTTCCATCAAGTGAGATTGTCTTCGTGTTGTGGTCAAATAAATGTCTCATCATTATCCTCAGCCTTTATTAGTCCACTGCTGGACATAGGCCTCCCCTAATTAACTCAAGAACACGTTTCCCCCAGTGGTTATCGGTTCTTCGCAAGATATGGCCAGTCTACTGCCACTTCACCCGGTAATTCTTAGAGCTATATCGATAACTTTGGTCTATTGACTGTTAAAAAGTATTCAACCTGAAATCTGTGCAAAGAGAGAAACTCCGCCTGAACGCAGAAGTTTGCAGGTTCCATCGCGCTGGAGTCAAATTTTTATGGTCTGCAAATATTGGTTTAGGGGTTAACCATAACACAAGCTTTTTACTCAATTGGCTCTTATCATTTGGGGGCCTTATTTGTACCATAACTCTCACGCTGTGCATGTGGTTAATGAATCACAGTTCGGAGGTGGATCTGTAGTGACTCCTTGAGGCCAGATCCACTATCAAACCGCGCTGCCGGAGCAGGTCCCGGTGGACAGCTTCTTCGTCATCTTTGTCGTCTCTTACGACACCCGAGGGAAGAGTTGAGGTTGGAATCCTAAGCAGGCCCCACAAGGCCATCACCTATCTTCATCATCATCATCCGCAACCCGACTTCACCCACTGCTGGGTATAGGTCTCCAAACTTTTGTGCCACTCCACACGGTCCTGCGCCAATCTCATCCAGGTTCGCCCTGCGGTGTTATAATCACCTATCTTACTATCTTCTATTTTTATTTAATTTTTTCTCCGCGTATTTAACAAATCTTCTCCCCGTCATATCCCATAGTATGACGACCTCTGTGGCGCAGCGGGCGAAGCCTGCGACGCAGAAGGTTGCGGGTTCGATTCCCGCCTCGGGACAAATGTTTGTACGATCTTCAGATATTTGTTCAGGGTGTTCTGGATGTTTTCTATGTATCTATGTATGTATTAAGTATATCAGTTATCTAGTACCCATAACACAAGTTCTTCTTAGCTTGGGGCTAGATAACGCTGTGTGAATTGTCATTCAGCATTATTTATTTTATTTATTATTATTAGCAACCGTCCCGAGAACTCCCTGTATGTTTCCACTACCTTCAAAGGATCTGGTCCTTCCGCTTAAAAATTAACTCTTCCCTGCCTTTACTTTCCAAATCTACGCCGTCTCGGCAGGGTGAATATTAAAGTAACGCTCTTTTGATGGCCCGCTTTAATGTTCCTTTTTGTGGCCTTAACACAGCCTCTAATATATTATTAAAGCAAATATAACTCGAAACGATTTCACTTTTACTGTCCGATTCATTTTTCTGTACTTCTTGATAAATGGAAAACTCATTTGCACGTTATAGATGTGTGTATGTGCCTATATCTTTGTGGTGTTTATAAAAACTTATGACACGTATGGCAGGAAAATGTTATACCCTACGGCATTATGAACTTTTTTGCTCCAAAATCTCCATCTCGGACATTAAGAATAGATAGATACCTTATGTTTATTTCTGTAAGATTAAACAAGCTTTTAAATTAAATAGAAATCGCAAAATACCTTCGTAACTCTGCTACGACAAATTCGTAGCCCTGCTACGACAAATTCGTAGCACTGCTACGACGAATTCGTAGCACTGCTACGACGTACAAAAGACGTCGAATCAACCACTGCATAAGACCCAAACATAAAACAATTATTTCGATCCGAAAACACATGCAAGTACACTGATATTGACTCGCATACGAATGTAACAATATCCATTTGATTCTTATAAACATTTTATAAATACAAGTTTATTTTAGTTGAACAATATTTGGTACCAAAACATGAAAGCTGGTTTGGGTTTTATAGGTTTTTTGCCTTTTTCAGTACAGCATCAAAATCGGTTCAAGTTTTTTCAATAAATCATCATCGGCCTTGTTTCGTTCTATAGAGATTATTTAGGCTATGCCCGTGTTTTAGTTGAATTTCCATTTCTTAGTGTGGATGTTAAGCCAAACGCACCGATCGACGAATGGATCGAGCTGAAATTTTTTGTACAGGTCAATCCTGAATTCAAACTTAGTTTTTATCCCATAAATCAGTTCCCATGGAATAGAAATAACATTTAAACGTTTCCATAAAAACAACGCGTGCGAAGCCGCGGGCATAAACTAGTTATTATATAAATATTTTCTGTAGTATTTGACTTAATAACCTGTATAAATTTCTGATATTAAAAGTGTAAGATATATTTTCAATTTAAAAATAGATTTATTTATTTTAAACGCTGTCGGCCATGTTGTGACGTCATATGACTTGCAGCAAATTTCATGATGGAATCTTATACGACTAAAATGCGCTATGCAGTCTGTCTATATTTTTACAAAGATGAACGTTTGCTAATGTCAATTGTTAGTTTCGAGACATATGATGTCACAGCACAAACAAATATGGCTGAAAATAAAGTTTAGCGGTTTTTAGGTCCTAAAAACCTAAAGACATAGGTAATATTTTTTTCCCTCTAATTAGACAGTAATTAATAATTTAAGACCTACTTTAATGAGTCAACTAGCCTACAGTGCAGGTGTACGGATCTGGGTTCTTCGCATGCCCTCTTGCTATGTGCAAGAGAAACAAACCAGTTTCGGTCATGGTGTTCGAGACCCTCACGTACGCAATTTTGCCACTAGTCTTTTCTCCGCAAAAGCTGCCCAGTCTGACGGATTAATATAGTGATGCCATGTTCCACGCAATTTGAATAAAGAATAAATATTCCCTAATTTCCCTTTCAAGTAAAATAAAGTGAATTTTCAGTAAACTTTAATGGAGCCACTAAAACCTTTTCTATCGGCAGTTGAATCCAATTTCACACTCATTTAGAGCCACAGGATCTACAAAATAGCTGGAAACTTTTTCAATAATCCACTTGGTTTCTCTCCCTAGGCGCCGTCGTGGAGAAAACAAAGCAAAAAGTCCTCCTACACTTGAAAATACAAAGGGAAAGGGAACTGTACATTATGGTGTTTTTCTGTAACACAAAAGAAATGTTGGGTGTATGTTTGGCCTTAATTTTTAATCGTTGGTGACGAGTGTTCTAGATTTTCATTTGTTTTTGTTTTGAGGTTTTGTACTGGACTACAAGGATCTTTTAAAGTGTTTTGAAGAAACCTAGTAACGGAATGAACAAACTCGACTACTGACAAAATTTTTGATAAAAACTAAAAGATACGATAGGAAAATGTGGTTTTTTCTTTAGAGTCGCATAAGTATTTCTTATATATCAAAACTCAGTATTAAACCAGTGATAAGTTGAAAAACTATAAAAAAACTTTATCCTCATTTTTCATTTTTTCGCCAATTGACCCTCTCATTAATATTACTAAAGGGCAGAAACTTTATTCACTAAGAAAATTACAATCAAATAATAGAAATAAATTAGAACTAGTATTTACAATGAGGATCCGTAACGTTTTTAGTTGAGAATGCAGATTTATAGAGCTAAAAAATCCTTAACACACAGTGCAAAAATTTTTGTTCTACGACAAAAATTGACGAAGTTACGACCAAATTACTAGCGAAAATCACTGAAAGAATTTTTTAGCTCTATAAATCCGCATTCTCAACAAAAAACGTTACGGATCCTCATTAATCCATAAGGATTAGTTGAGCTGCCTCTAGATTGTTTGCTCAACTAATCCATATGGATTAGTTGAGCAAACAATCTAGAGGCAGCTACACATTCATATGGATGAGTTGAGCATACAATGTAGAGGCAGATCAACAAATCCATATGGATGAGTTGAGCAAACAATGTAGAGGCAGATCAACTAATCCATATGGCAGATCAACTAATCCATATAACTGCAGACTGTTGCAAACAATCTGCAGGTAATCTACATCTACTAACTAACTGATCCATGTTATAATACCAGCTGGAAGGGTCCCCAAGACGCTGGCTGCGTTGCCCCGCCATTCTAAGTACATATAAATCGAAGAAAAAAATGTTTTAGGTAGCGTAAATATAAAACACCTAGTTCACAAGCACCTTTAAGTTACAGAATTAAAATTCAGTTCCAGTCTGCTTGGCTTTAATAAAATATTTCAGATTTTTTACTGTTTTAAGGATTGTTGGCGTGACGCTGTATGTTAGTGAATGCTCACTAATTTCACATTATAAATGGGAAATTTGAATGTTTGTAACAATAAAATACCTGTAATTTTTAAAGATATGACATTATTAACTAGATTTAAATTTAACTTGACAAAATGGCAGACTGAAAAATGTTTTATAATATAAATGAATTCTTTGAATAAAAACTGTAGCTATTATTATTTATTGATTTTGCATGATTATGTTTGACATGTTTTTTATTGTAAATTTTATTTAATTTGTATTTTCACATCTAATCTTTAATAAATTGAATTCTAATATTATATTCATACGCCTGTAAAGGCAGGTTTTGGTAGTAGTTACTATAAGAATAATTTTAAGATCTATATATAAACCTTACCCTTTATGAATGAATGAAAACTGAAATCTGAACATAAGGCAACTTTATTTCGAGAAAATTTCCTGTAAAACAACTGGCAAGAGCTAGTATATGTGTAAAACGGATTTAAAAGTTGTGTGTTCATTAAAATGTTGGCAGGATGAATACGGAAGCTTTCTGTTTATAGGATTCCGCTGTCGAGCACGTCATTTAGGGACATACATTCGAACAATGGGAGAAATCTAAAGCATTTTTGTACGGTGCCGTTTTAATGACGTGGGTAGATCTAGTGGATTTGTGTAATAGATGGACTTTCCGCATTGGTGGAGTCTCTAGCTTAGACTTAGACTGTCAAATCAAACACAAGAACAAAATAAAAAATTTAAAAAACCCCCAACAGATTTTCCTGAATCATGGCAAGAACACTCGGGATAAAATTATCTGTTACACAAACAAAAACGAAACGAAAATCAGTTCATCCGTTTGGAAGCTATCTACGATACCACAGACAGATACACAGACAGACACGTTAAACTTATAACACCCCTCTCTAAAACGTAAACGTTTTCGCTTTATCGATTTTAAAAGTAACCCTTTACTCTAATCAGAAATCCTAAAATGCTAAAAATGTAGCTGAAATCGATTTGCAGTGTCAGCAATATCTAAGCTACAGCCCCGTACGAAATCTCACATTTGTTTATATTTTGTGAACGTCATAGTTAATTTAATTTTTTCTTTGTGTTTATTAATTTTACTGAAATTCTAAAATATGAATATTGTACCTAACTTATAATGTATTCTGTTTTCTTTAAATTAATATAATTGGTTTTTAGAACCGTTTTAGTTAAATCCTACTAATATTATAAACGTGAAAGTTTGTAAGCATTGACGGATGGATGGATGTTTGTTACTCTTTCACGTAAAAACTACTAAACGGATCTGGCTGAAATTTGGCATAGAAATAGATTATAGTGTGGAATAGCACATAGGCTATATTTATCCCGGAATTCCTACGGAAACGGGAACTACGTGGGTGAAACCGCGAGGTGCTGCTAGTAAACAATAAATAAACAAATAAAATAAATATAGCTCCTACAAATTGGCCAATAATTTCAAGAATCGCGCACAAAATTGGTTTGCTCTAAAATTGCCGTCAAACTCTTTTAACCTTGCAATTCTAACGTCTCCATTTCCGTGCGCTGATCGAACGTATTAGCGCTCCTCAATCGGCTGACATCGATTGCCATAATTCCATTCTGGGCACTATGAATTCATCAGAAACTCTATATTCCTCTACAGGGCGCCCCACGGGTATGCCACATGGAGGGAAAGTACCTTGAATATTGTAGTTGGAATATTTTACTAAAAGAAGACATTATTTGAATTTAAAACAATTTAAACTGCATTCGTAGATATTTAAATAGTTACATGGTGGAACCGGGAATCGAACCCGTTACAGGAGAAAAACAATCACCTGTAGCTTTATCATACGAATCGAAAGGCTTTATCATAAGGATTTTTTTTTGCTAAATAACATAGTTTCAGAAATAAAAGAAAGACCTGAATGCCAACTCTTCATTTTTCTGAACTAAATTTAACATCTAATGTTAAAATTCATGTTCTTTCTTTTATTTCTGACAGTATGTTATTTAGCAAAAAACAACCCTTATGATGAATCCTTTCGATCGGTATGATAAAGGTACAGGATGATTATTTTTCTCGTGTTACGGGTTCGATTCCCGGTTCAAGTATGTAATTACTTAAAAATCTATGAATGCAATTTAAATTGTTTTTTAAATACAAATAATGTCTTCTTTCAGTAAAATGTTCCATCTACAATATTCAAGGTACTTTCCCTCCATGTGGCATACCCGTGGGACGCCCTGTATATTGTTATTGCTGTAGGTACCTACTAACTGCGTATACAACTTTTGGATCTTTGGAACCTTTTGATGGCTAACATGACAACTACTACAGGTTAGTGAGGACCACGGAAGCGATTAACACATTGAGTGCCACCGACGCACAGCGTGTGCGTTCTTTGAAAACCCGCTGCGCAGCGACGGGACGACCGGGGGACCGATCCGAGGAAGGCCCGGATCGAGTCGCTATAGCTTGACCGCAAATGTGTTAAAGCTATTTGAGTTTTAGATTCCTATCATCTACATTTGACGAACTAGTTATCAACTAAAAATATTTTTTGCGTAGCCAATGACCTCAGTCTTAATTTAACCTTTGCGAGCCCGGTGCAGTTATAACGTATCCATGAGTTGATGGAACAGATTAGGGCTCCTCTAACGGCTGACATCTGTAGCCGTGATTCCATTCTGGAGACTTCGCCCCCCCCACCCCCTATCTCCGTTTGCAGAGCGATCCATTTGAAATGTATGGCGTTTGTAGATATAAATAAATAAATAATTCTGGACAATTCACACAGCATTATCTAGCCACAAGCTAAGCAGAACTTGTGTTATGGGTACTAGATAACTGTTATACTTAATACAATACACTACATAGATAGATATTTTTATTATTATACATAGAAAACACCCAGACCAACGGAACAAATTTCTGCAAATCGTACACAAATTTGTTCCGAGGCGGGAATCGAACCCGCAACCTCCTGCGTCGCAGGCGGACTTTCGCCCGCTGTGCCACGGAGGTTGTCGGAGGTCGAGGGGAGATATATATCTATATTTTACAGGAAAATATAGAGAAGTCTGTAAAAAAAACACTTTTTGAAAAATGGTCTAAAAGGGGGTGAACAATTTTCAAAAGGGGAGGCTACTCCACCGAGTGGGATATTAAATGAAAGGTGTACATTTATAAATAGTTTCTAAAATTCCGGTACGTTACATACATTTTTAAATTTGTTGAAAAAAGTCGAAAATTTACCGTTACCACCTATCACCGAAGCATGCAGAGAGATCAATCTGAAATATAGGTTGGTAGGTACCTACTATTTTTAGGTATTCATTAAATTGCGAAGTCTCTAACCGGTACCTTTAGTACATACCTACTTGTTGAAAAACGTTCGGAACCTTCATAACCCGTGCTATATTTAGTACCTAGATCAATTTTAATGAAACATACGGAAAATTATGTCGTTGCGTAGATTAGGTTTTTCTTTAGGCACTTACTTCTAAGAAAGAAAAAAAAATCTTTATATTTCCTGAGAAAGTGAATAAATTATTAATAAATATTAAGACCTGGCGTCTTCATAAACGTGTTCGTGATGATGGGCAGAACCTGCAATTCAAGCAGTACCAGTGAATCACCAATAACCCCTGTATACATATTTATTTTCCCAATGGAAATTAATAGATTTTGATGTTTGATATTTTATCAAACTGTATTTTTAAATGCATCCTAAACGAGTTCGCTACGAGGGGACATAAAATGCCATCAACTTAACAGTATTCAAGAAGAACTCCAAAGCAGGTAATTCAAATGAAATATAATTCTTACTAACTTCTTTATAGAACTTTTAATTTGTTTATCCTTCAGGCACTCAGCGCTGTTCTGTACCGTCTTCCGGAATATTTAAAAGGTAAAATGGCCGGAAGTTTAACCCTTTTACTTGACAACCGATTGCAGTTTCAAAGAGATACTAAAACAACCGTAAATATCTTCGTAACAATATTCGTTATTGTTTGTTTACTTATTATATACGTATAATATATATATATATATATATATATATATATATATATATATATATATATATATATATATATATATATATATATATATTATGAACCTTTCACGGTAATTGTTGATCCAGTACGATTTCTTAAGAAATGTTGATCCACCTATTTCAAGTGTACATTCGACTCTAAACCTAGTAAACAGATATACTTTGATCCACATTTGAAGAGCACATGGCAACGCTAGATCTACATTAACTGAATATCGAGATACTCGCATTCAAAATATCCCAAAATATCAAAATTTTGCTGATCCACTAACGGTCACAAATTTTACACTAAAACGTCTTTTTCACATCCGTTACATATTTAACTACGCGTAACATTAGCTTAGACAATGTTGATCCGCTGACTTTGGAGCCACAAATGACTACTTCGTCTGTTTTCAAAGCGGCAACGCCGCGACTGTGAAACTGACAAATTACATGTTTAAGTAGTTCCGACCACTTTTGAGTAGAACATGTAGGTACCTATAGTTATTGGTTATGAGAGCGGACGTGAGGTGAATGAACCGTATGAAATTAACTTCGGCTGAATTAAGCCATATTTACTAATGATTCGGCTAAAATAAATTACATACGATCTTCACTGATCATACCCCAACTTAAGGTAGGTTCATCATCATCATCATCTACAGTCCACTGCTCGCTGAGCGGCTTTGAACTGCTGCACATAGGCCACCCCTAGTGAGCGCCATAGCGCCTGTCTTCAGCTTGCCGCATCCAGCATCTACTTGCAGTCTTTCGCAGATCGTCATCCCACCTGGCTGGAGAGCATCCTACACTACGTTTGCCGAGTCACAGTCTCCACTCAAGGACACGTTTACCCCAGTGGTTGTTGGTTCTTCGAGTGATATGGTAGTTACCTTTGGTTCTCTCTCAGATGTTTTCGTTACGAATCCTATCCTTCAGAAAGACTCCGAGCATAGATCTTTCCATAGCTCGCTGAGCGGCTTTGAACTGGTGGACCAGCCCTACCGTGAGTATCCACGGCTCAGCTCCGTAGGTCATGACGGTTATAGGAGGCACTGATTGAAAGCTTTATCATTCAAACATTGCGGTATGGATGACGAGAAGTTTCGACATAGTTTTCCATACACTGCCCACCCTAGCTGGATCATCTCCTTGGCCTCCTTCTCAAAACTATTATTACATGACTGGAGGCCTGAATTTCCCCTGATTGCAGAATCTGCCCAAGATAAGTACACTCAGAAACAATTTCGATAAGGTGATGGTCTGTAGTTATTCAGGAGAGTTTTCTCAGTCTGTTCTTTAAGATGGGTATCTCTCCCTTCTTAAACAAGATCCGTCAAGTGCGAGTGTAACTCGCGCGCCGAGGGTTTCGAACGGCCGGGAACGGGGGCCATTACATTCTGGCTTTATTTATTTGATGGTCAGTGTCCATAACCCCACGCTGGGCAAGCGGATTGGGGATTGCAGTTCGGTGGTGGAGTTGGTTATGCAGGGGGCGCTGCTGCCCGTCCTCCGGTGTATGTCCCTTAATCGCCTCTTACGACTTACGAAATAGGTAAGTTACCTATTTCGTATTTTAAGGCCTTTGGTATGAAAAGTAGGTAAATAAAAAAACTTTAGGGGGAGGGGGGGTTCTGATGACATGCATACATAGGTAGGTAACCTAAACATTTTATGACAGTCAATGAATGATGAAGATAACTTTAGGGTCATTATATGAAAGTAAAATGATTGACACTAGTAATATTCAGAGTCGGTTAACCACGTTTGGTAGAGTAGTTACTATAAGTAGCGGCACGTAAGCTTAGCGCTGAGCAAATGGTGGAGGGGATACTGCGCACCCTGTGATACCAAATTTTTTACTTCTGCGCAATAACGGTCAGCGCTAGAGTTTCGTGCCGCTACTTGTACCTACCTTAAATAATTCTAGGTCCTAGGTTTAATTTGTAACAATGATATCCAATGCCTAGCTAAAAGTGCCTCGAGGTGGTTCGAGAAAAGGGTTCCTGGTGGAGGTTGTGTACTCCACACGGTCCACTACTGTGGGCCCTGAAAGGTGTAACGTAGATATTTAGGCGAAAACGGAATGAAATTAAATAATTTATTTGATACATAACAATTACAAAAGCTATAAAGAAATAAAACGATACGTGCGAGTCAAACTCGCGCACTAAGGGTTCCGTTTAATTGTAAGACCTTGTTTCTTGCCAAATATCATGATTCTAGGTCAACATGAAGCAGGTACCTACCCTGTATTTTTTGGCCGAGGGAGAGAATCAAAAATTATAATTTTTTTAATAATAAACTACAAACTTATGGTTTTCAGATTTTTCTCGTTATTTGTGCTATATATACCTTGCATCTTACCAAATATTATGATTCTAGATAAGCAGGAAGTACCCTATAGGTTTTGGTCTATAGCTAGAATCAAAAGTTTTTTTTGTGAATTAATTACAAATTTCCTTTTTTCGGATTTTTTTCTTTATTTGGGCTACATCTTGCCAAATTTCATAATTTTAGGTCTACGGGAAGTACACTATAGGTTTTGGTCCATGGCGAGCATTAAAAGTAATTTTTTAAAGTGAATAAATTACAAATTTATGGTTTTCGGATTTTTTTCATTACTTGTGCTATAAGACCGTGCTCTTCACCAAATTTCATGATTCCAGGTCTGCAAGAAGTGGGTACTTCCCGCAGGTTATAGGTTTTGTGTGCTTGTGATTCCCTTGGAAATCTCAAAATATTCGGACATAAACGGCTGCAACTTTTGAATGCATTGACTTAGGAGTTTTATTTATATCACGGCTTAAAAAAGTTACGGACTTGAGTATTTGACGAAAATTTCAACTCGATACGTCCACGCGTTCCTGAGAAAAGAGGGTTGACAGACGGACAGACCGACAGACAGACAGACAGATGGACAACAAAGTGATCCTATAGGAGTTCATTTTTACCTTTTGAGGTACGGAACCCTCAAAACTAAACAAGGTACGAAATACCAAGAAATAAATCACAAAAAAAACTGTTTATTTGGTTATAGGTTTCAGTTAGTAACACAAACAAACAAGATTCGTCAAGTGCAAGCGTAATTTGCGCGCCGAGGGTTTTGTACGTTTGTTAATTATACAAATATGTGGGTACTTAAGGTACCGGTTCTACCTAAAAGTAGTAGCTACCGACCGACCTACATTTAAGATGGATCGCTGTGCATACTTCGGAGATTAGAGGGCTATGTTCAATTTATCGACTTTTCTCAAAATAAAATAAAAAAAATGTTACCTACAGAAATTTCCAGAACGGTTCTAAAATATACAAACCGATACCTTTCATTTGATACCCCACTCGGTGAGGTAATCCCCCTAAAAAATTATTCCCCCCTTTTACCTATTTTAAGAAGTATAAAACCTGCAGAAATTTTAGTACTCTACAAAACGATACCTTTAAAAAATTTCATTCTAATTTTTTTTTTATTTTCGTTTATTTTTCTTTATATCTGTTATGGTGCACAAATGTAATATTATTTTAAATTTCAAGTTAATAGCTGCGGTAGTTGCTGATGTATTAAAGGGAGAAAAGGATAGACAAAACGAGACCATGAGGGTTTCGAAACCGATCTCGAAATCCTAAAATAACAAAATAGTTACATAATCATCGCTAAAAAGTATTGACGGATCAACATTTGACCGTAGAAAATTGTACGCAATGGATTTTGAATACTTAAATAATGACTAGGGAACGCGATGTCACAATAAATAATAAATGTCATGGAACATGGCGTTACCTAGTCAGTACGATTCTACACGAGTCGACCCCTCCCCCAGACGGAGCGGCAACGTCGCAGCCATTTTCGACCAATGCTGCGTTCTGATTGGTTCATTTGAATCGGATCAACTTGTGCAAAATGGATTTGTATATTGGATCAACAAATGGTATCATAATGCCTAAGGCTACGGGAGGTCAAATGTTGATCTGGTCGGAGCCACACTTGTTCCTGGAAATGCATAATAGATCAACAAAAGAGGCTCGGATCAACATGTGTTTTTGGATCAACAAAGTACTCGCCGTGAGTCGCGCCTGATCAACATTTACCGTAATGGTATCTCTATATATATATATGTATATATATATACGTGTTTGTTTGTTTACTTTCCTCTAGTTATCACTATAAATAAATAAATATAAATAATTCTGGACAATTCACACAGCGTTATCTAGCCCCAAGCTAAGCAGAGCTTGTGTTATGGGTACTAGATAACTGATATACTTAATATAATACACTACATAGATATATATTTTTTTTACTATACATAGAAAACATCCAGAACACCCGGAACAAATATCGGCAGATCGTACAAACATTTGTCCCAAGGCGGGAATCAAACCCGCAACCTCCTGCGTCGCAGGCGGACCTTCGCCCGTCGCGCCACAGAGGTCGTCATACTATGGTAAGAAGAATCAAAAAAAGATCATCATCATCATCAACTCAATGGACCTAGGACGACATTGTAGCTAGCGGTTGCAGAGAGTCGATGGATGGAGGCAGTTCAGGACCTAAATTTCAGTTTTGATACAGAGCTCAATAATATCGATACAAACGCAAATCGGTAATTCATGTAATCCGACCACACACATGACCACACACATGACCACACACATGACCACAAATTGCTCACAAATTGCCGCTCTGCAATCCGAATTATCGAAAATACCTCTAATATTAGGTACACTTTGTATTCATTCCAACCCCCAAATCATGGTAAGTACCTATCACATAATGAAATAGAAAAATATATAAAAACTAGCTTCTGGCCGCGGCTTCGCACCCGCTTTTCATGTAACCTATATCCGTCACCGGGATAAAAAATTTCATTAATATCCGTTCGCAGAAAGAATACTTTCGCTTTTATAATACTATAGTATATAGTATATGTAGATTTCGATATTTTGTATGTTTATTGACACTAAAAGTTTATTATTGCCTTATTAGTTTCAAATAGAAAAAATTCGAAAGCCATTAAGTACCTACCTAGTTTGCGGCTGGAAACTCCCTTTAGCAGATTTTCGCAAATAAACTGGATCTTTTTCACGTGCACAGGCAAACCAGTGCATCTGACAGGCAATTCAAAAAATCCAGAATATTCCATCAACAACGGCCGAAGCTTGGTTACCTGCCTCTCGGAAAAAGCATCGAGGCACGATTTATGAGTTAGACAGAAGGAGAGCTACAATTTTTGGAATGAGTATTTTTTCGACGTTTTTCAAAATATTTCGAAAAGTATGAAACCTACAGAAATTTCGAAAACTATTTTGTGATTTACAAACTGATACCTTTCATTTCATGCCCCACATAACCTCATTTGATAACCCATGTAGATATCTTTTGAAATTTCGACATCACAATTTTTTTCGAAAATGTTCGTTTTCTTTTTAATTTTTTTTTCTTTAAATCTGTATAGGCGCACAAAATGTTTTATTATTTTAAATTTCAAGTTGATAGTTGTAGTTGCTGAGATAATAAAGAGGGAAAAAAGGATAGCTAAACCCTTATGGTCTCATAAGGGTTTCGAAACATACATTAATCACGGTCTAGCTAGAATTACATCTGCATCTAAATATCAGCCCGCGAGCCGTTTAGTAGTTTTGTCGTGAAGAGGTTTTAAACATCCACACATTTATTCATACAAACGTGATTAATTTTTAATTTTAGAGAAGTCTTGTAAAGTATTCTGTTTCGTATTAATTGTCTGTGTTTATTAGTAGGTATTTAGTATTGATAAATTGTGTAGAGTATCTACATTTTAATATTATCATATTAATTTCTTAAATTATAGCAGTCATACATGAATTGTAAATTTTATTGTGTGTATGGTGCCATTGGTGCTGAAATAGATTATTTATATTTTCCCCGACTTCAAAAATTTTGGTGATATTTTCGCCAATTCCTAATAGATTTTGATGATTCCTTCGTTGTTGTATAAAGTTTATTTTTAAGGTGGCCCGTTGAAAGTTTGTCTCTCGATGAATTGATGATGCGCGCCGTAAAATGTATATAAAACATTAAAACATGATAATTTTCAAAATCACTGGTTCCATGGCAAAGGTCGTAACAAAGAGATCTACTTAGAAAACTAAATTACAAAGTCGACGGATGGCGGATCGCATAAAACGAAGGATGACCGATCCGTTCTTTTGGTGATCCTATGAAAAATGATATTGACATTTATTTCTTAGAGATCCGAAACCGAAGGTTCGTCTCATTTGGTGACGCATCCGGAACAACGCACGGTTGGTTAGTTTCAACCGAAACTTCTAAACAAAGCAATTTTCATAAATCCACTGGTCAGTTTAAGATATTAATTAATCGTAAGCTTTTTTTAATGCCTCTGTAATAGTATTATATGGTATTTATTTCCGCTACCCAGGACGGCAGCCAAAAATTTAGCTCGGCTACTTAGATACCGCATACCTGCTCGGATAGCTCGGATTATTCACTACACGAATACTACGTAGTCTGAACAGGCCTTTAGAACTGAGCTTTCTGTGCGATAAAGTGATTGTGATTGCGAGTTAAGTGATTGCTCGATATGAGGCAATATCTACATATTTTGATTTCTCAAATTGTACATAATGGTTGTGTCGGTTTATTAAAGTAATTTTGGGAAATCGAATTAAATACAAATGCGAGAGGATGGATCTTTTTTTTCGGTACCTAGTAAGTAAAATAAAAATGTGGTAATATAGGTAGGTGTAGTGATTGTGTGGTGAGGGTCACACAGTCACCACAATCACTACACCTTACGCTGTCTATAGGCCAAAGCCGCCGGCGCCGGCGGCATGTGCCGCCGGGTTGTTTCGTTTGCAATGCATGATAAAGAATGCTGGCGGCACGTACACAGCGGCCAAACAAACGCCAACGAATGAGTCTCGTTGGCCTTCGTTGGCCCTGTCTGGCTTAGCGAACGCCAACGATTGTTCAATGGCGTGTGCCGGCGATCCGAAGCGTGGTAGTGTAGTCGGTCGCCAAAGGACATCGAATGAACGCTCACTTGAAGCGAAATTTTATTAAGTAATAATTTATGCACGCGTTGTTTCTATAAAAGTTTAAAGGTGATTTTTATCCCATGGGAACTGATTTATGGGATAAAAACTAGCCTATGTTTGATTCTTCAGGATTAGAATTACCTGTATGCAAAATTTCTGCTCGATCCGTTCAGTAGTTTTGGCGTGAAGAGGTAACAACCATCCATCCAAACTTTCACATCTATAAATTATTGTGATGTCTTTTCTTAAAATATGTGGTTGTCTACCATCACCGCTTTCGTTTTATTTTTCTTGTCCTTGCTAACTCGATAAGGTAGGTATATAAAACTAGCAAACTAGCAATTATAATTATTTCGTCGTCCAATCAAATTTAAATGCGAGCCGGAATCAGGTGCCAACGATCGTTTGTTCGACTACTACATGTATTTTGACAATTTGGACGCACCATTGAAGGTAAACGAGTGTGCGGCAGCCAACACCGAATATCCTTCGTTGGCGTTAGTTTGGCCGGTGTGTACGCAGCATTACAAACTTTATCCTATGACGCGACAGTAGAGATAGCTAGAAACATTAAGCAACTCTATTTCTTTGTTAACTTCATACGAACGAGTATCTTCGGTACACAATGCGGGTATTCAACTGTAGATATTTTACAGTACCGACGCATTCACAACGAAAACCGGCAAATACTACCTGGTCATCGACTTTATTAAATCAGGAAAGTAACCTGTGAATTTGAAGTCATTTAAATGGGCTTTCAGGATCCTGTTTCCTAAGTGAATGCAGCGCCGCCATCGAGAATGGAGAATCGAATAGAAAACGCAGGTTAATAAAGGATTTCTTTGTTCTCTTTGCGAAAACTTCTAGAAAGTTTCAAATGACTACGGAAATGCAACTTCCAAAGTTCTTTCAAGGGGTCCGCGACTTGGCGCTCGGTATAAAGAGTTTTATTTACGAAGATACTTATTGCTGGGGAGGTCGAGACAAAAGTTGATTCATGCAAGGAAGTATATAAAGAGTACGCTCTGTTTGAGCTCTAGTCGGCTATTCTATAGTTTCCTCTTAGGCAAATCAGTTCAATACAGACGTAGTTTGGTACTTACTGGCGTGCCAATTTTCTGAAGGTACGAACGTACATATTGTCACGTCGCTTAGCTAGTACTTTGTGGTCCTTTGATGTAGGTAAACCTACCTTTACTTAACATTACCTGGAATAAATGGTTATTATTATTATTATTTACTCAGTTTATTAGAGATTTCACTTGGCTATCTAAGGTTACCCTACACGGCCGACACGGCGAAACAAACCGACGGCGCCGCAAACTCTCTTGGAAGCCTGTCTTTGAATCCGAAATGTATCTACATAGCATTCGAATCCAACTTACACACAATTTAAATGTGTCCATTCGATAAACATTCAATATTCATTCATTCGATTCCTAAAAATTTATTTGATCGAACTTTACCTCCATCCTCATAATTTCGTAAATGTACCTAAATAGCTCGTGAATATTCCACTCCATATTTAACTAGTTCATTTGAACATGCCATGCCAGTACAATATCCGTATTTGCCTAGCTCGTTTTCCTCACAGGCAGTGGAGCGGAGTTTCCGCGTCATCGCAAATTATCGCGGATAAACCCCAGAGGTGCTGACAATTACTGGAACTGGAGGCTGCAATGATTGGGTATGACAGTTGGCCTGTTTTTAACCAACTTTTAAAGGGATATTTTCGTTTAGTTGATTGATGAGAATTTTCTTTAACTTTTCTTTTATTTTATTCAATTGTTTTTTTAGCTAATCGACGACGTGGACACTTATAAATACTCATTTGTCACTCCGTTTCTTGACCTAATTCCTTGTTCCACAAACAATGTGTTATAAACTAAATGTTTTTATATTTAATGTAGGTATGTTAGTTTTTAGTTATACAGGGGGGTTTTTTTGAGAAGGGCGGTGATGGCCAAGTCCGAAAACTTGAGAGTTAGAGAAAAGTCGTGAAAGGAGTCATGCCCTCCTTACCTTTGGACCGTAGATAAGTTAAAAAAATCTGTAACTTTTCTATAGTGTGAATAAAAAAATAAATAATAAAAATAAATGAAAAATTATTAGTATAAATTGGATGTTAGATATACCTAAATGTAAAAAGTGTTCTCACAACCTCTTTACTAAGTAGGTACTATTTTAATGAAAATGGTCCCATAGGGATTAAGACTACTTATTTACTATATTCTTTGCTTCTTATAATGCCCCCCGCATTATAAGTAGCAAAGAAATTTGGAGTTGTTGGTTGTTGTAGTTGTAGTAGTTGTTGTTACGTTCTCTAACTATACATATTATAATTAATGCTAACCTTTTACTTTCATTTTATCCTGGCTCTATTATTATCCTTCTAGCGCTGTTTCACCAAAAAGATTCCGAGCCTCCGAATATCGCTCCATTTGACCAGTTCTGCGAAAAACACAAATGAACTCTTTGCACGATAAATTATGCACGTGAAACCGTAGCTAAGTAAATGATAATCAGGACAACCTCTCAAAAACTTTCACTATCCGTAACCCAGATCTTCAAAAAACAAACAAATAAATCATAACTCCGTGGTCCGTTATGACACGGTTATAACACGGACATAGCCGTGCGGAAACCGGCCGATTTCCCACCGGATCTCATTTCGAATTTCGAACAAGATATGAAATTGTCGATACCAAACTTGGGAGCCTCTAATTGGTCGGTTTAAATTTAAAAAAAGGAACTAATAAAGCGATGGAAGCGCGTCTCCCGAGATTTCATTTTTGTATTGGGTCGTAACGAACGGATGATGGTGTAATTTGGGATCTATTTGAACAGATGGCGACGTATTTGCACAATTTTCTTTCAGTGAATGGACGTATTCTTTTTTCAACAGTTCGTATTCTGAGTAATTCCGGCGTGCTGCAAAAAATACGAAGGACGTAATGCAAAAATTAAAATACCGTCCAAACAATTCATTTATAAATTAAGAAAATAAGCTCAATGATTAGCCAGCCACATAATCTTGCGGCAAAGCATGCCTAGACTTCACCGATTTTTCCCGCCATTCCAGAATTTCCCATACACCCTCCATTACACAGAGGAAACGAAAACGTGCATGTTGGATACGTTTCAAATGTAAATAACTCGGAAAATAGCTATAAACTTCCAAGATCCACCCACTGTCGTCTGCCTCTTCGAATGCATGCAGTAAACAAACATATTAGCTCGCATAACCGATCTGGGTAAATGTTCCAAGTTTTCCCATGCGAGTTTTTCATAGCCTTGTTTGAACTGCTATTGAAACCACTGATACTTTGGTAAAAAAACTTTGAATAAATTTTAGTAAGTAAAGTAGGTATTGGAAGGAAACTTTGCGATTTTTTATATCGAGTCAAGTTTTGTCAATCGTGTTTCGACTTCCATAACTTACTACCTACATAGAATCCTAAACTTTTGATGCGTATTAAATAATTATAAAAAATTCAATGTTTTTTGCCTTAAAATTAGTATAGTCAAAACGTGGATTTTGGGACTCACTTCACCTTACACCTTTCACCGCACAGTGCGAGCCTCACCTACAATCTTCCCGCCTCCTCAACGATATCGTCTGACCGGATGGCAGGGATCTAATCCTATTCAATCAAATCAAATCAAAAAGCCTTTATTCGATGACCATGTGACAGTAGGTACATTTATAGCATAATAATATTATATATATAAAATTAATTATTAAAAATAGCTCTTACTGTATATTATTATACAGTAAGAGCTATTTTCAATAATTTTCTTATCAGGTTGTCCTTCGACATAGGCCTCCCTTTATTTGTTCACTCATCTCTGTCACGCGCTAATCTCCTCAAACCTTTTGGTAAATCACCTTCCCATCTCTTGATTTGACGTTCTTTTCGTCTTTTTCCATTCTTAATATACCATTCCATTACATCTTTCGTCCACTTTTCTCTATTCGTTCTCATAAAGTGGCCACCTCAATATCTTGTTCTAATTCGAAAGTCCATCGAATACCTAAGTTTCCAGTCCACTGCATTGATTGATTCGTTGCAAGGGTGCAGACGGTAAAGTGATCGTATAGCTAGAAGGCTAAATTCCAACCAACGTTCCACTTCAAAGCTATCCGGACAAAAGCTAGAAGCAACAATCGGTAGAATCCTCTTGGCCAACGTATCTGATTATTCATTACAATATATCTTGGCTGCTGTACAGCTAAAGTACCATTACTTATTTCCCAGAAAAGAAATATTTATTGCGCCCGATAACTCACCTCTAATTACCAGTTCGCTAAAAGGCACTGGCTATTTCCTAGAAGCTACAAAGAGCGGGCGAGTTGCCAGAGTTGGCGGATTTTTTTAAAGAAGCTTCCAGTGTTCGGTATTCGAGCGTGGTCCTCACGCGTTCACGCTCGATTGAGTGGTAGGAGGTTATAGGAGTGAAGGCTGTGAACGCACCCGACTTGTTTCCGGAGGAGGCGCCGTAGCGACGCCGTCCGGTTCCGGAAGCGCTAGAGTTGGGACGAAAACTCTCCGCGCCAGCAATGAGATGCTTTGTACTCCGCTTCAAGTTTTATAAGAAGTTTTTGGTGTTGAGAGTTTATTGCTGATTCTACTAAGTTCGAAATGGGACAGCGGATTTTATTGCCATAGATTTCTGATTAGCCTCATAGTTTTTGATACGCTGCGCGGCCCCATAGCGCGGTTTTTTTAATGTTTTCTGTTGATTTTGAGATTTTCGTTTATATACCCTCTAATACCAAAAAATCCGTACCAAGTCGACAAGGTAAATAACTCAAATAAGTAGATAGCCACAGTAAACTGGCTAATTTCTTTAAATCAACGCATAAGACCCTCGCGGGCACGTTTTGAAATTAACATCTTACTAAAACTTGGTCATGTAAGAACTAACAAACAGCCTTTTCACGAGCAGATAAAGAGGTTTTCCGACAAAACTGATAACGGAAGCCCACTGAAAAATAGAACGATTACCGGAAATAATAAAAGTCCGTCCGGCACTAGCAAAAAACGCGGGAAACGGCGGAAAGAAAAGATGGCGATTTGCACAAAACACGGCCATTACCGGGTTCAGTTCTACGTTAGTTATTGCACACATTTGCACGGGCGGAGAGGAAATCTCTTCTAAGCGACGACGTTTAGTCAATTATTCAACTATATGGCTGTCGTCATGGAAAATAGCGAGTGGGTTTTTCTTTTTTACCTTACATTCCGTACCAACTGTACCAACGATTTCGTTCACTAGGTACTCTTGAGAAACAGAGAATCATTTGTAGGTAGATATTCGTTCTTACGGTTCTTGTAGCCATTGACGTAGTTTGTTGCAGTACGCCAAACCTCAAATTCTCAGTTTTAGACACTAAGTAGGTTCTTACCTATTATTTTCCTTATGGAATTCCAAGAATTTATCTTAATAGGTGAAAATAATAGGTGAGTAGTAATTCCATTAGGAAAATTAAAGGTTAGAAGCTACTTGGTGTCTAAAACTGAGAATTTGAGTTCTTAGTCAAAGCCCTGCATGGATTAGTTACAAACTTTCTTCAATACAATGCAAGCCCCGGCATAGCTAGGTAGGAAAATTATTGCTTTTTTTGATTTTGTTTATTATAATTTTGAGCTAAAATCAATTGTTCAGTGATAAGAAACCACTGACTTATTAGTTATTTTTTGTCGAGTGAAAAGAGAATCTGCCCCATGATTTTTTATCCTCTTTCAGGGCTAGATAATCGGTAATTTCGTTACAAAAACTCTACTCACTCCCGTTACAAGTACTCTAGTCCTTCAAACAAAATGAAATGAACCCAACGTTATTTCCTAGAACACGCAAAGCCTCTCCGGAACGCGACACCCAGAGACACCTACTTAAATCCTCGTCAAAAACCAATACAAACTCCTGAATTCCTAACGAACATCGATTCAAATCCCACGGTTAAAGAAAATCCCCAATTTGTGCTCGACGAACATTCTGTTATCTGTGGACGTATTCAGGATGACGTTAGAGGTGCGTCATAGTACTCTAGGGTACAATAAACGCAGTCCAGTCTAGTCGCAGGTTCATGTAGCTCAAACAAAAACCTAAGTAACTAACTCCGGAATATTTAATTGACGAATTTTTGACAAATTTTATTCGAAAACCGCTCTTATTATTTTTCATGACGTGGTTAAATTAGAGTTGCGTTCATGTATTCGATGGTAAATCTTCTGTGGTGTCCTACTTACTGCAAGACGTCTATTATCTCGTAGCACCTCTACGTCGTAACACCTGTACATCGTAGCACCCGTACAACATAGCACTTCTACGTCGTAGTACTTCTCCATCACCTCTACGGGGTAATAACTCTTTGTCGTAGCAATTGTACATCGTATCACCTCTACGTCGTAAACCCTCTATGTCGTACAACATCACATCGTACCACCTCTATGTCGTAACAATTCTATATCGTAGCACCTCTACAACATAGCTTTTCTACGTCGTAGTACTTCTTCATCATGTAGAGGTCTACGGGGTAGTAACTCTATGTCGTAGCAATTGTACATCGTAGCACCTCTACGTCGTAAACCCTCTACGACGTACAACATCACATCGTACCACCTCTATGTCGTAACAATTCTATATCGTAGCACCTCTACGTCGTAACACCTATACATTGTAGCACCTCTACAACATAGCTTTTCTACGTCGTAGTACTTCTTCATCCCGTAGAGGTCTACGGGGTAGTAACTCTATGTCGTAGCAATTGTACATCGTAGCACCTCTACGTCGTAACCCCTCTACGTCGTACAACATCACATCGTACCACCTCTACGTTGGAGTATCTCTTTTTCGTAGCACCGCTACGTCCTCTACGAAGTAGCACTTCTATAAAAATGCTGCTTTTTAGCTATACGCATTGAGCTTCGGGAATTGTATTAACTCCCAAAATTATCGATACAAGTAGAAGGAAAGGGAAGACCTTCCCAAGTTTCCCCAAGAGGGAGTAGGCTTAGTAATGGGGAAAATTGGGCTAACAAAATAAAATGAACTAGTGCTAATTTCCTCTCTAAGTCCGGCCTGAGTCCGCCCCGCCGGCCATCCGACCCGCTATTGAATTATTAATCACACGTCACGCGGCCCTCTGTCTGCGCTAATCTATCTTTTGTCAACGCGATCCAACGCCGGACGTGTCCCGACGTTTTGCCAGCTTCAAACTGCCTCAAAGGTGTTTTGTTTAGCGGCCGGGAACGGGAATTGGAATGCCTTTTGGGTTTACATGCTTAGTGGTTTGACAAGGCTTGCATGCCATTTCGTTATTTGAGGCGAGGGGCCTGTGTTTTGGTTGCACCCGTGAGCTGGAAACACTGTACTGCGCTGCGCCAATTTGTCTAGGTACAGGCCGTTACTTTGAGTTCCATCACTTAAATTAGGACGATCTTAATATAGTGTCAGCAACGATGAACTTTTATAATTACTAGAAAACTCGTTGGTCAAATAATCATGATAACCTTTGTGGCTAACCTTAACATTCTAGAACGGAGTTTAACGCAGTCACTGCCCAGACTCAAAACGCTGTCCAACATGGACAATTTGTTTCATGAGTACTTACTGTATTAAAACCTCATTATACAGGGTGTTCCAGTCCTACAGTATCATTCGAAGTCGGGTGTTCTGGGGTTCCAATCTGCATCGAATAGACCCCCATTGCATAGATCGACGGATCGAGCAGTATTTTGTCCGGAACTCAGATTTAGAAGGCGACCCCTATTCATTTTGCTTGTTTTCTTTTCTAGTACTAACTGTTAGCGCGTTAAGGTTTTTGTCCGGAAGGTTTGGCACGACGTTGCTTGCTGCCCGTATCAATGCTTGTTAAAGCTAACGACGGTAGGTTGGCTCGTTCGATGCTCTCTTGTATTGAATGTTATCAGCGCGAATAGAAAGAATATTCTATCTATATAGATAACTACTTGCTACATGCGCAGACACGCTCCACCTAGACAAGACAACGTAGTTATCCAGTTTAGAATTCTGGGTGGAATAAAGACAAATACATATTAATATAAATAAATATATAAATAATGCTGGACAATTCACATAGCACCATCTAGCCCCAAAGTCTCTTAGTCTCTAATCTGACAACATAGATATTTGTGTACGATCTGCAGAAATTTGTTCCATTGGTCTGGGTGTTTTCTATGTATAATAAAAATAATCTATCTATGTATACAATGTATTAAATATATCAGTTATCTAGTACCCATAACACAATCTTTGCTTAGCTTGGGGCTAGATAATGCTGTGTGAATTGTCCAGCATTATTTATTTATTTAACCTTCGAATGTACCTACAGTCACTATGCTCCATCCACGCATTTATTTCCTTTGACTGAATGAAGAAAGAATGCAATATTTCAAAGACTCTTCTTCGTTTTAAGAATGGTTATGCAAATCTTGGGAGTAACGAGAGCTTCAATATTTATCGAGCTGAATCAGAATCAATCGTTTATTTGCAGAAGAAAATAATTACATGCCAAGATCTTAAAGCTATGTGATGGATGACAGCGCATTAGACCCGCAAGCAGGTTGCAAATATTAAATATGTCATTATTAGGTATACAATATCATTAATTAATAATAATAATAATAATAATATAGCCTTTTATTCAGACCTTAAATAACACTTTTTAACTTAAGAAAATAAAGTATAACTAAATTAAAATTAGATTAAACTTAACCTAGTATTTGTTGTTTATTTATTTTTTGCAGATCTGTTTGCCAATCGGCAAAGGCCTCCTCCAACCTTTTCCATTCGGATCTTTCTTGAGCCACTCTGTTCCACATCACTCCTGCGACTAGCCTTATATCCTCGTCCCACCTCTTCAGAGGCCGGCCTCTTTTCCTTTTGCCTTCTCTGGGGTACCATCTTGTAGTGATTTTACTCCACTTGTCTTTACCTCTTATCATATGCCCTGCCCATCGCCATTTGAGTCTTCTGATTTTTAGGGTTACATCGGACGTCTTTGTTTTATTTCTGATGACTCGGTTTTTCAGTCTGTCCGATTTCTTCACATTCAGCATGCTTCTTTCCATCGCGTGTTGGCAAGTTGCGAGTTTGCTTGTCATTTCTTGAGTTAAGGCCCATGTTTGGCAGCCATAAGTGAGAATAGGTAGTATGCAGGTGTTAAATAATTTCCTTTTTAAATTTATATGTAGTTTTTTATCTTTCATAGCTTCTCTCAAACTCCAATATCTCTTCCAGCCATTTTTTATTCTCCTCTCGACTTCTTTATGCATGGATTCTTTTTGACTTATGACCTGTCCCAGGTATATGTAATCGTCAGTGTAGTTTATTTTGATATTTCCTAGTTGTATTGTGTTTGCACTTCCATTTGTCATCGCTCTTGTTTTTTCTGGATTCAGCTTTAACCCTACTTTCTCGCTTTCTGTTGCAAGCTCTTTTATCATGATGCTTAAGGCCTCCGATGTTTTCGCGAATAGCACTATATCGTCAGCGAATCTTAGATGTGTCAGATGTATACCGTCTATATTGATTCCGAGATGTTCCCAATTGAGTCTTCTAAAGATTGATTCCAGTACCGCCGAGAACAGTTTTGGAGAAAGCGGGTCTCCCTGTCTAACACCTTTTCCAACTCTGAATGGAACTCCTTTCTTTTCTAATTGGATCCTCGCCGTGCTATGATTGTATACGTTTTTAATTAATCGGATGTACTTTTGTTCGAGTCCTTGCTCTAATAGTGCTTCCCATATTTTTCCGTGCAGAAGAGAATCAAAAGCTTTACTGTAGTCTATGAATGCAATGTAGTATGTAAGCTGGTATTCATTGTACTTCTCTAGTATTTGCCGCACTACATGAATGTGATCGATCACCGAGTAATCTTTTCTAAATCCGGCTTGCTCAATGGGTTGATGTTCATCTAGTGTTCTTTCGATCCGTTTTAAGATTATCTTAGCGAAAACCTTATAAATGTTGGACATGAGGCTAATAGGGCGGTAATTTCCGATATCATGTTTATCACCTTTCTTGTACAGCAGGATAATGTTAGACTCTGTCCATTGCTGGGGAATTGTTTCGGTGTTTATTACATTATTGAACATTTCCGTGAGAACAGGTATTAGGACTTCTTTGCTGTGTCTTAGGATTTCGTTGTGTATGCCGTCGGGTCCTGCTGCTTTTTCTTCTTTTTGGGTATCTATAGCTTCCTTGACTTCAGCAAGAAGGATGTTAGGGATGTCTGAGATTTCATCCAAATCGATTTCGTCTTGTGTTGTGTTTTCGTAAAGTTTCTTGTAGTAAGATGTAGCTATTTCTATTATGTCTTCCCTACAATGGTTCCATTTTCCACTATCGTTCTTCATTTTTACTACCCAATCCATTGCGTTTGTTAGATCCTTGTACGCCTTTTTGATTCCACCCGTTTTGGCTATACATTTTTCTATAGTTTCCATTCTGCTTTGTTTTCTATCCTTTCTTATGCTATCTTTGATTTCTTTACTAATTTTTGCTATATGCTTTCTCCTGTCTTGTGTGTCTCTTTCGCTGATTAGGTGGTTTCTTTCTTCTAAGAGTTTTATACTGTTCGTTGTTAGGTGTTTCCGAGTCTCAGTTTTATTATTTGTAGTGAGTTGTGTATGTGTCTTAATAGCTTTTTCTATGTAGTTATATTTTTCTTGTGTTCCTAGATCCTATGTATTGTCTTTGAAGTTCATAAATTCGTTGTTTAGTGCAGTCGTTATCTGTTCTAGTTGGTGTTTTCCGAGTCTTGCATTGCCTGGGTCTTGTCTTGGTCTTGGTTTTTTTGTTTGCTTTGTTTTCAGTTCAGCTCTGATTAGTCTATGATTAGTATTAAAGTTTAGTTTATTGATGACGGCGAAGTTAGTGAAGTAGCTGTTTCTGTTGGTCATTATAAAATCAATTTCGTTTTTTGTTTTACTGTCAGGCGAGATCCAGGTCCACATGTTTTTCTTCTTCTTCTTGTACATCGTGTTAAGGATTGTTAGATGGTTTTCTAGGGCGAAGTTTATGATTTTTTCTCCATTTCTACTTCTGGCTTTGTTGCTGTATGTGTAAGGTCCTAGTACCGTATTATCTCCTGGACGCCTTTCTCCAATTTGACCGTTCCAATCTCCCATTACTATAAGATTCTTATGCGCGTATTCTTGGATTGCTTTGTTAAGCTCTAGGTAGAAAGTATTTATTGTTTCTAGGTTTGCTTGTTCTGTAGGCGAATATATTTGTACTATAGACCATGGATCTTTGTATCCCGGTAGTTTCAGATTCATAATCGCAATGCGCTCTGAAATTCCTACAAATCCTTCTACATAATTTGTTATATGTTTTTTAACTATAAATCCCACTCCATAGAGGCCCGGGGTTTCTCCTATATGGTAGAGAAGGAAGTCTGGGTGGGAAGAGATACTTTCACCCACTCTTCTCACTTCACTTAGGCCGACTATGTCCCATTTGATTTGTTTTAGCGCATATATTAGTTCTGTGAGATTTTCTTCTTTTTTCAGGGTAAGTACGTTGAGGGCTGCGACATAGATTTTTGAATTTGTTAGTTCGGGATGTTTACTGTTTTCATCGTTCGTTTTTTCTGTTGGAGGGTTGTGGTCTCTTTCCCCCACGATGACCACTCGGCTTGGGGGAGCTTCTTGTTTTTCAGTTTCCTTGTTAGATTTTTCGGTTGGTTTTGTTTTCCGTTTGCCGCACTTTGGTTGCTATTGCTTTTTGGAGGTGGATGGATTAGAAAGGGAGTTTGATCTGGACCGCATCATATCATAAGCATTTGTCCTGTTGAACTTGATTGATGAGAGGGTCTGTTGCTTTTTTGGTTGGTTGTTATCAGCAGATGGTGAGGCAGATGTCTCTCTTTTTCTCTTCTCTTGGTTGGTATTCTCTTTGACTATTAGTTTATCATATTTCAAAAATGCTGTATTACCCTTATTTCTCTCTTGGACTAACTCTGCTTGTAATGCTTTCCTCTTTTCCAATACCTCTTTCGAGAAATCCTCCGTGACATAGATTTTCTTGAAATTCTTTTTGTTTTTCATGATTTCGTTCTTTTTCCAATTATTTAAAAAGGAGCATTTTACTGGCCTAGGCTTATCACTTTCTCTGTTTTTTCCTCCTATGCGATGAATTTTGTTGATCTCACATTTTTCTATATTGATGTTTAAATCATATTTTAGATTTTCTTTAAATTTTTCTAGTAGATCAGCGGTGGATAACTCATTTTCCTCCAAGCCAAATACTATTATGTTATTGTTTCTCTCCCCTCTTCTCAAATACTCTATCTCTTTTTCCAATTTTTCTACTTTGATTTTTAAGTTTTTATTTTCTTCCACGATAGGAATTAATTTCTCTTCCATACTGTCCATAATACTCTTTGTGATAGATTCTTTCAACTCTGCAGTTTGGTTTTGCATCTCGGTCTTCATTTTGTCAAATAATAATTGAAATTGACCTTCCATGATATTATGAAGTAGTTGGAACACAATAGTAGAAAATGGTAGAATTTTTTTTTTCCTAGGTGGCAACACTGACCGCCCGACAATGTGTCAGATGTCAAAGTTCTCTTACGTAGAAAATGGTTTGCTAACCTCAAATCAATGTCGATCTTGTGCTCCTATTTATTCGCCGAACTCCATAAATCATACAAAGCTGATTGTATGAAAACACTTTCCGTTAGTTATTCTAGTGTTTTGGGACGAAGTTGATATCCAAAAGTTGCTTGAACTATTTTATTTCACTTGATTTCTGTGGGAAGTAATCACTCAGTTGTTGACAGTTCTAGTGCCGGAAACGGAAAAACATATCATTAATTAATGCTCCTAAAATTAAAAATTAAGGTATTCGTTTACACTATAAAAAGAATTTGAAAGCAACCAAATATGTAACTTTTTTCTTGAATTAGTTTCCATTCAAATCCTTCAATGCTCGTTATAAATCATTATGCATAATGTTAAAAACATTTTTCTTGTAAATATCCTGAAAACATTCAGGTGTGTAGAGCAAGTTCTGAAACCTCGCCCTTTTTGTGACAGATGACAGATTACGTGTGTATGAAAAATTGTATTCTTTCAATAAGTCAACGAAAATAAATGCGTGGACGGAGTATGACTCAACAAGGCAGCGATCTACCAAGACACCTTACTAATCTCTCCATGAATACATTGTTTGAGACAAAGATCTCAGTAAAATCTGTAGATATAGTACGTTCTCCCAGCGCTTACTCAGCAACCGAGCACTGTTACAACTACACGCAAACACTCGCTTACAGTTACATTTTCCAATCTTGTGCAATAACTATAATGAACAAACACGAGGGCATTGCTGTAGTCTTTAAGGCAGGGCGCAAACGTGGACACTTTTGTGTCTTGTGTCAGATACAAGCTACCGATAATTTTTTGATTTCTATAGAACCAGTATGAAATCATCCACTCCCTGCGCATATGTACACATCTTTTGAGTCCAGTTGCTCCCACTTAACACATACTCATTGACGATCAAAAAGTGATGGTGTGCCGTGTCACAAGATTTTCGCAGCGCCTTAGTCAATAAATCACACTTAAGTATGTCGTAGCAAGCACGCGTAACAAGAACGCTTCTGGTCCGACTATTACCAAGGTGAGGTCCTCGCACCTAATTGCACCTAATTTGAGCATTCCACTTTCATGAAGCTACTGCCTACCTCATCTCCTCTTTATTACTTAGATCGATGGTTTGAGAGGCCAGCGTAGCCTACTCTATCATCGCAGTCAACCAGACACAATAATAGCCTAGCAAGCAATTACGGCGCGTTCCGGCTTGATACAGAGCAGCCATAGCAACGGCAGATGAAGCCGAATGAACGCCCGATTAGAGAGAATGGGCCTACCTTTGCCAATTCAAAATGGCCCTTGGTTGGTTCATATTTCTTAAGAGGGCGCATTACGCTCCATATTGTTAAAAGGATAGGTATAGAATTTCGCGTTCATTGGAACGGGCGGCGCCGCCGCGACGTAAGCGAAAAAATTATATTTCTTATTTACCTACAAGAAAACTACACAACTTGAAAATGAAAAAATTAACCTATTAAGGAACCAAAGGTTCCTGAGATCTCGACCTAATTAGGTGCAAAACAGTGAACTTTCATGTTTTTTATCGTATTTTTTTTCGCAATTGTGTTTTAAATTTTAAGGAACCATAGAAAACATGTTGAATTTTATGTAGGTAGGCACTTAATTCTAGTTTTTTACCACGGGGATCTCGTGAGTACCGAAATCTAGGCCTAGTTTGACAACAAACCCGCTAGGTTCGCCCCATCTATGTTTTCGTAGCGATATTGGAAGCAACAAAAGTATGCAGGTAACGAACAATGTTTTGTTACCTACTGTGAGCTTGTAACAATGATATTATTGGCTTGTACCTCTTCTGCTCTATTTTTGTGCTATTTATTGGCATAACAACAAACGTGAATTCGATTATGTGTACGCTACCTTGACGGACATTAACATACCTACCATATATAACAAAATTTAACTGCTGTCTTAAATTATACTTGTAGAACCTAGAAAATAGTAGCAATCCGATTTTTTAGAGCTTCACTAACCAACATAAATTAAAAGTACCTACTTACCTAGCTTTACAAATAGCTTCGTGCTTGCCTTAACTATATTCTAGGTAGGTATAAGAACTTAATATTATTTATTATTGCCATTAGCTTGATTTAAGTAACGTTGGATACCATTATGTTAACGAAGCAGATATTTTACTTGCACCTGCATTGGAATTCCTTTGTGAAAAACACTGGATTCCGGCTGGACACACAAACCCCTAGATTTAATTAAATTAAACCAGATTGTTTTGGTCGAATAGATACTAGCTAAATTGCTAGAATTTAAATAGAGAACAGTTTTAGCACCTGGCAAACTTGGTTGTGCATTAAGTGTTGCACCAAAGAAAATGGAGCACAATTAACACAAAAGACTGCACACGCAACACAAGATTCTACCATTAAACCGAGGTATTAGGTCGCCGTGTGGTGCCGGCGGCATAGAATTGCACCACCCCAACTCTTCCCGTGGGTGTCGTAAGAGGCGACTAAGGGAAACACACACCGGGGGGCGGGCAGCAGCGCCCCCTGCAGAGCAACTGTACCAAACTGCGATCCCCAACCCGCAATGCCCAGCGTGGGGATTATGGGCATTACCCCCCCAATGATGAAAGAAGCCAAAAAATGGCCCCCAGTTCCCGGCCGCCTCGCTATTCCTGGCCATGGTAGCGGCCACGGTAACGGCGGGGCAGGGGGTGCTAGGAATCTCCGGGCTACATTAGGCTACCATTCATTGCTCAAAAAACTGACCCTGGCGACGTTTAACGGACGAACTCTGAGGCTGGACCATCATCTAGCGCAGTTGGAAGTGGAGTTAGAGAATATTAAATGGCATGTTCTGGGGTTATGTGAAGTCCGTAGAGAGGGGGAGGACACCGTAACTCTAGACTCAGGCCATCTTCTCTACTTTCGCGAGGGTGATAAAACATCCCAGGGTGGCGTAGGGTTCCTCGTAAATAAGGCTCTCGCTAGCAACGTTCAAGAAATCTCCAGTGTGTCGAACAGGGTAGCGTACCTGATCCTTCGGCTATCCAAGCGGTATAGCATGAAGGTAATTCAGGTCTACGCACCGACCTCGACACACTCGGATGATGAAGTGGAGGATATGTATGAAGACATATCCAAAGCCTTACACAACACCACTAAGGCCCACTTCAACGTTGTTATGGGGGACTTTAACGGCAAGGTGGGAACCCAGACTGGCAACGAATCCCGAATAGGCCCGCATGGTTATGGAGTTAGGAATCACAGGGGGCAAATGCTTGTCAACTTCCTTGAGAAAGAGGGGCTGTTCTTAATGAACTCCTTCTTTAAGAAACAGCCTCAAAGGAAGTGGACATGGCAAAGCCCCGACACTGTGACTAAAAATGAGATCGACTTCATCATGACGGATAGCAAGCACATATTCAGAGATGTCTCAGTGATCAACAGGTTCAATACCGGATCTGATCACCGACTGCTCCGAGGCTCTCTGAATATCAACTTGAAGCTTGAAAGAAACCGTCTGATGAAGTCCACGCTCCGACCTAACCCAATCCAAATCATGGCGGGCACCGAGAAGTTCCAGCAGCTTCTCGGGAATAGATTTGTTGCCTTGGATCCCACTGATGACGCTGACGAGACCCTACACAATCTGGTCGAAACGCTGAGGGATGAGGGCATCAAGTTTTGCAAAAAGCAGCGCACTGGCAAGAAATCAAAACTCTCGGATGAGACTCTCGGTCTGATGACAAAAAGACGGGAAACCACTCAAGCGTCTTCGTTAGAGAGGTCAGACCTGAACAAGCGAATTGCGAAGATGGTACGGCGCGACCTTCGGAGCTCCAACACACGCCTCATTGAAGAGGCGATAGAGCGAAACCGAGGGTCCAAAGTATTCACTCAGCAGCTTGGCAGGAGCCACCTGACGAAGCTTAAAACGCACGACGGGAGGACCGTATTGTCGAAACCGGAGATCTCCGCCGAGGTAGAGGATTTCTATGGCCGTTTATACGCTGCACATGCCCCCCATTCCCGGCGAGACGACCATGATTCTAGAGCCACCCTGACACGCCACTATACCGACGAACTGCCAGACATCAGTCAAGACGAGATAGTGTTAGCTCTGAGGCAGCTTAAAAATGGAAAAGCCCCCGGTGAGGACGGAATAACTTCAGAGCTTTTGAAAGCCGGAGGTGCCCCTGTTGTACAGGAGCTACAGAACCTCTTCAACGCCGTCCTTCACAGTGGGAGAACTCCAAAGGCGTGGAGCGGGAGTTTGGTGGTGCTCTTTTTTAAGAAGGGAGATAAAACCCTCCTTAAAAACTACAGACCCATCACGCTCCTGAGCCACGTCTATAAGCTGTTCTCACGAGTGGTCACGAATCGTCTCGCCAGGAGACTCGACGAGTTCCAGCCACCAGAACAGGCCGGGTTCCGCGGAGGATTTGGCACCATAGACCACATTCACACGGTGAGGCAGATTATACAGAAGTCCGAAGAGTATAATCAGCCTCTGTGTCTGGCCTTTGTGGACTATGAAAAAGCCTTTGACTCTGTCGAAACCTGGGCTGTTCTGGAATCCTTACAGCGATGCCAAGTAGACTATCGTTATATCGAGGTGCTGAGATGTCTCTACGAGGCCGCCACCATGAGTGTCCAAGTACAGGGCCAGCAGTCTAAACCCATCCAACTGCGCAGAGGAGTGAGACAGGGGGATGTTATATCCCCGAAACTGTTCACGAGCGCGTTGGAAGATATGTTTAAGACGCTGGACTGGAAAGGTAAGGGCATCAACATAAACGGCGACCACATCTCACACCTGCGATTCGCTGATGACATAGTCTTAATGGCGGAGTCGCTAGAGGAGCTGAACCAGATGCTGGACGGCCTAGCCTCAGCCTCGCGACGCAGCGGTCTTGGCATGAATTTGGATAAAACCAAAGTCATGATCAATGGCCTCATTGATCCGGGACCGGTCGTCGTACATGGCCACCTTCTCGAAATTGTTTCCGAGTATACTTACCTTGGGCAAATTCTGCAGTTGGGTAAAAATAATTTTGAGAAGGAGGCCAAGAGGAGGATCCAGCTAGGCTGGGCAGCGTTTGGGAAACTACGTCGAGTCTTCTCGTCATCCATACCGCAATGCTTGAAAACTAAAGTTTTCAATCAGTGCGTCCTACCCGTCATGACCTACGGAGCTGAGACGTGGACACTCACGGTAGGGCTGGTCCACCAGTTCAAAGTCGCTCAGCGAGCTATGGAAAGAGCTATGCTCGGAGTCTCTCTGAAGGACAGAATTCGTAACGAATACATCCGACAGAGAACCAAAGTTATCGACATAGCTCAAAGAATTAGCAAGTTGAAGTGGCAGTGGGCCGGCCATATCTCGCGAAGAACCGACAACCGCTGGGGCAGGCGTGTTCTTGAGTGGAGACCACGACTCGGCAAACGTAGTGTAGGGCGCCCTCCGGCCAGGTGGGATGACGATCTGCGAAAGACTGCAGGCAGATGCTGGATGCGGCAAGCTGAAGACAGGGCGCTATGGCGCTCATTAGGGGAGGCCTATGTCCAGCAGTGGACTAATTTAGGTTGATGATGATGATGATGATTAGGTACTACCCAGATCATTTTGTAAAATGCAATGTAGGTAAAGATTACGCGTTCAAGCCCATTTCAATGCTTATTGTTGTACCGTGTCGTGCGGTACTTAGCGATTGCGGTAACGATTTATAGGATTAAAGGACTTAGCAAGGATTAAAGGACCATGTGCTAAGTCCTTAAATCCTAAGAATCAACTATACAGCCAGTTTGATGATGGAGTAGTTTGTAGTTAACTGAATAATAACATGAAATATGAGAGAGCATCCTTTCTCTTCCTCGGAGCGCCGCGAAATAGCTATCTTTATGTAGCCTTCATAAGTTAGATAAAGCCCCTATGGGGTGAAACACTTACGATAACTTAACTTGCAGTATTTGCTCCCCCGGGATCGCTACGGATGTTTCAGGGAGCAAACTTATAGGTTCTTACACGTGTTACTTACATGTAGGTTTAACTAGGCTATCTACCTTCTAATATAGCCAATCCGGTCTTTTTTAGGGTTTCGAGATCGGTTTCGAAAGCCTTATGGTCTCGCTTTATCAGTCCTTTTTTCCTCTTTAATATCTCAGTAACTACCTTAGTTAATAGTTTAAAATACACATTTCGTGCGCCTGTACAGATTAAAAAATAGGTACCTAAGTACTTAAATGAAAAATAAAATATCCAGTAAGTACCTACAAATTTTGATATCGAAATTTTAAAAGAGGCCTATACCTACCTATAGGGTCAAGTGGGTTATTGAAATTAAGGTACTTATCTGTTTGTACAACAGTTTTAAAATTTCTGTACGTAGTTCACTTTTCAAAATCAATTTTTGAAAAAGTCGCAAAATTGACCATTACCTACCCCCTAATCTATGACTAACGTTCGAAACCCTCGCTCGGCGCACGAACGAGCTAAGCACTCGCACTTCACGGATCTTGTTTTTATCTAATCATGCCATAAATTCGTTTTGTTTAAATGTGATATTAAAATCTTTTTTTTTTTTCAGTATTCAGTATTTTTATTGCGAAACAAAAATATTACATACAGTAAGTATTAATGTACCCTGTCAGGTAGGGTATGGCAATGTATCTTAATCTAGGACTTAAGTTAATTACTAAATTAAGTATTTTGTATTTTATACAAAATTAGGAGATCTTTTATTATGAACAATAAATAACATTTGTGTAGTTTAGAATAAATTTACTTAGGTAGGTACAATAAAACTTTTTAACAAAATAGTTTACTTTTTATAAATTTGTGTGACTAGGTTAAAGTTAACATCTTATAATTAATCAATATTATAACCTATTATATTATTAAGAACACTTCGAAGCTCTTCCATTGTTAAAAAGAAAATGTAGGGATTCTATCCTAATAGTTTGTCTTCAAAAAAGTCTTTTATGTCATAATAGCATTTTTTAATAAGCAATTTTTGTAGTTTTGATCCGAATATATGGTGTTTGGGTTCAGATTTAAGGAATGTTGGTAGTTTATTATGTATTTTAATGGACATGTAATAAGGGCTCTGTCTATATAGTTCAAGTCTAGGTATTGGAAGGATGAGGTTTGTTTTTCTTCGTGGATTTTTATCAAATTGGTATAAATTCAGGTTTTTTCTAACAAATAATGCTGTTTCATATATATAAAGGCTAGTCAAAGTTAGTAATTTTTGTTCTATAAAATGTGGTCTACAGCTGGTGCGTCTTCTGATATTAACAATAATACGTAGGCATTTTTTCTGCAATATAAATAATTGGTTTGTATCTACACTGTTGCCCCAGATTACTATGCCATAGCGTAGCCATGAATAAGCATATGCATAGTAGGCAGATAAAGCTGTTTTAATATTTGTGTTACTTTTTAAGATAGATAAGGCATAAATAAATTGTGATAGTTTGCTTTTGGTTTTTTCTATATGTCCTTTCCAATTAAGGTGAGTATCAATTTTTAGGCCTAAAAGGGTATGATCTTGGACTTCTTCAATATTGAGGCTACTTGTTAGTGGAGATAGATCTAGAGGTGTTTTCTGGTACGGGGTAAATTGTATGATTTTTGTCTTTTTTGTATTTGCTTCCAAATTGTGAGCTTCTAACCAGGTGGTTATGTTATGAAAACTTTCTTTTATTCTGTTAAGTGAAATTTTATGGGGGGGGGCATTTGAAAAGAAGGGATCTTCCTACTACAGACTTACCTAGATTAGATAGATTCATAAATAGACAGTCAGCAGGTACCTAGGTATACCTATCTAGGATCATCATTATTTATTAAATGGTTGGTGCACCTACTTAGGTACAGATATTATAAGACTTAGGTATTTAGGTACATCTTTTATACAACTAGGGTGCTTATTACGGAACTCCTTCCAACTTCGCAATTCAACAACCCGGTTTGAGACTTGTAGAACAATAGGTGGCAATTTCAAACGAATGCTTTATGCTATTATAATCTAAGTAGGTAGATAGAGTCAAAATGTCAGTAGCTACCTAGACCTAGATAAACAGACAAAAAAATTCTCGCTTAGCGTTTAGAAAGTTGTTTTATCTAGATCTGCTCAGAAAGTTGCTTATTCCGTTTCCAAACAAAGGGTAGAAAGTACCTAGGTACCTAGGTCGTCATTGCAGGCGTACTGAAATGCGGGAGGGAAAACTCTATGGAATTTCATTTTTACGCGTTTAGCGGAAGAGAAAAGTGTAGGTACTTAGGTATGGAAATCCATTTCTAACGTGTTCATTTTTTTTATTTTGTAAATTATCAGCCGGTAGCTTGCCGGTAGGTACAAGCTATGTTTATTTTCATAACAGGTCAAACGACAAAAACTTTTTACTCCGAACTCGACATACTCGTAGGTAGGTACTATCGATCGGCCTCTTCCGTATCACAATAATTACACGGAACTATAATTAAAAAAAAGAACGATTGAAAATCGCACATGCGCGTATTTATTCCTACAGTTGAGTTTACAATTTAAAACCTACCCGAGTGATTTTGAAGATTCTAAAACTATGATTTTCCTCGAAGGTGTAGGTATTATAAAGCACTATGTATCACCCGGTGCGAAGTGCGATTCCTACCTCGTATTTTTAAAGGCTCTTGGCTGCGGCTCGCTCGAGCCTCAAATGACACACTCGATAGGAATTGGGCACTTTCTCGCCTAGGTGTACAATGTAGGTACTATTTTCTAATCTAGATGATTGGTAAAAGTTATTAGCCAAACGAACTCAATGCAGTTATGCTACATATTATTATTTATTTATTTATGTATTTTAATCTATAGATTGAGTCAAAATTCCAGGGATATTCGCGGGTCTAAATTCCGGAGTGTTCCCAACTTGTACTTAGATCAACCAATACGGTTCTAACCAAGTGAAGTGTGCTTTAGCGTTTGACCTCATTGCTTCACTTATATGCAGTAGGTACAGAACACATCCCAATTTGAAAGAGTCTGCGTAGTCTAGAACCGCAGCTAGAATTCCGCGGCATCGCGTTTATTCAAACAATGACGGGCGTTTAGAAACGTCAACAATGAAGACGCGCCTCATTGTCCTCAAGTGGTTTGTGCTTGGGACGATCTGGGTCGCGCAACAATACGTTGGAAAATTATAATTGCAGCGGTATTCAAATACTAAAGGGGTGACGGTGACCTGAAACTCCTGAAAGCAAATGTTATTTTTCCTGTTTTTATTTACGGCTCGGTTATCTAGCGAATGGGTTTTCAGCTAGGTTTTGCTAGCGTGAACTTTGATTTCAGCGATCTATAAAAGCGACAAATAAATATTTTTTAAATACCTACTATTGATTCAAATTGCTACGTTTTCAGGGTATTCGTGGATAAAGAGATTAATTAAAACACCATATAAAATCAAAAATAAATATATTCTGTAATAAATAATTCGTCATAATTTTTAGTTTTATATAACTGGCACTGCCATTTGTTTTCTATTTTCTACTTTTCTATTTTGTAATTCACGCTTCCTATGTATTTACTAGATAATCCTTAAATGGGTCCGTACTCAGTAATTAAGAGGGGTTATTTTTCGTTCTTTTATAAATAGGTACTTCAAGTTAACATTTTATTCTTACATGTAATACAATAACTTTAAAAAATGGTCTGAAACATAACAAATACAAGCGAAAGTTACACAAATTGTCTATTAAAAGTGTATGGGTAGGTACATTATTGGTTAGTTATAACAGTGTCGTCCCATATCCGTCAAATTGATAAAATTGATTTGACCTTCATAATTAAAAAATTACAATGGCTTTTTAATCAATTTCGTATAATTTTAAAATGACATTCAGATAACACACTTTCCGTTCATATTTACCTACTCTGAATAACGAAGATAACCAAACATTCGACACTATCGTAAGGAAATAATAAATAGTGGGGGACGTATGTATTGAGATATGTTTGGATCAGACTAATGCATCACTTGTAACTTTTCTTAAAACTATTTATATTTACAGCACATTTTATTATGTCACAGCCTGTTTAAGCCGTCAGGTAACGTTTTTTAACACAACCCACCAGTTTTGTACAAGAGCCATTATCAGGTAACCTATATAGCACGCATTGCGATAACACGAAACCTTAAAAAAAGCATTTCCACAATCATTTCCTATTAAAATCTTACTAAAAATTCGATATTCTAGATAACAAGTCAAAAGAGTAAAAACTGCAGTCTGCAGTTGTCTATAACAGTAACAACATTAATAACATTAACATGACACAAATAGTTGCCTAAACATGAAATAAAACAGACTGTCTACAAACAATAGAGCAAGTCAGTAACAATTGGAACCCCTCAACTTCGAGCCTGAGTACGCCCCAAAAATATTCTATAATTTTTTCCCGTTATTTGACCAACGTTTATGAGCTCTTGGATAATTAGAAACTATTTATGTATCGCAGGAGCTCATAACGGTCCAATTCCACTGAAAATTAATCTACCTACTTAACCAAATAAAATTAGTTGCATTCGAGGGACAGTCACAACTTAAAACCCAACAGTTGTATAAAAACCTGCTCCAATGGGTAAATTCGTCACTCTGTTGTGATGCACCAGCGTGACTAAAAGGTTTCCATCTTCGGTCTTTCTCGCGACGCTCGATAGTCTACGAAAAAATGCTCAGTAAACTGCTCTACAAATAAAAGCATTAAGTTCCATTTTACATCGACTCTGATTAATCTTAATTCTGGCAAAACTGATGCGCACATAATCATTTTAATGTTCGCTCAATGCCTAGTTTCGTACCAAGCCTTTTTTCCATTTTTACCCGAGCAGCTTATGTATTTTGCGAGATTTTTTTAATTACCTCTGGCATTTAAACGGCTTAGGCTTTTTTATAGTTAAGGTATTAAAATACTCGTCTAAATTCCTTGTCAAATACGTAAAATACTCGTCTAAATTCCTTCCTCGTGTTCATGTACAATTTGTAGGCACACAAAATGTAGCTAAGAACACATTTTTTCCGCAAAATGAGACAGAGCTCTGAGATAGGCTTCTCGATAGTATCGAAGCATCATCGTAACATACGATTTCATAGACAAATTGAATTCCATACGCAAATTACCAATTCCATACAAAAATCGAACAATTCCATACAAAAAATCGAACGATTCCATACAAAAATGAAACGTCCCGATACTATAGAGTTACTAAACTCCGACCTCGTTTCATAAAATTTTGCGAAAAAATTACTCCAACGCACAAAAAAGGTAAAAGTGTAGCATCTGCCCCTCGAATATGATAGATAGCTTATTTTGCTTTCTGCGGAGGTGGAGGTGCAAGGAAGTGGTAGTTAATGAACCGGACGCCCTGGGTGGACTGCGCAGACACGTTGGCTAAATGGCACGCGAACAGTAGCATATTGCGGGGCTGCACTTTCCACGCGAATCTCATGAACACACTCGAGTATAGGATGAGAGCTGAAAGAGATACAAAGTTTACGTTAAATGGGATACAAGCTATTTTTATAAATCAGGTCTTAGTGATTAGGTAATAATCACAGGAGTTTAAGTAATAAGCACAGAAAAAAAAATTAAGACTTTTTTCTGTGAACATAATTTTGAAAATAAAAAAAAAATCGATTTTTTTTTCATAATCGTGTTTTTTTACATTGTTTTTAAATTCCTAAGGGTATGCATATTTTTTTGTTATAATTTCATGACAGTACACTGATTTGGCTGAAAAAACAAGCAAAAACCATTAGTGAAATATTTTGTAAATGCGTATAATACACAAAGAGGAAAAAAATATTTTTTTCTATAATAATAAAATATATTCGATAGGTATCCAAAAAATTATTTATAAGTTGATCCCCTAGTTTAGAGATCTTAGATATAAAACATCTTTACAGTGAGAAGCTGGATTTCTCTTTATTTTATTTGTATCAAGATGAGGGTTTTGTTTCTTGTTGATACCATAGATAGATTATATAGTTGGTTAAAAGATAAGATGGCTTCAGAGCTATTGTTGAATTAATCTAGTATTATAATCTGTATTATGATAATTGATAATGAGAAACATATTTAACTAAACATTAAGTTTGATTGTATGTAATTTAATTTTATAGTATGGTTTTATAGTTTCATTGTAATTTTATTCTAGAGTTGTAGTATGTTCCTATTTTATAATGTGTTTGTTATCAATTATAAACTAAGTTGTATGAAAAGCAAAAAGATTAATTACTATGATTGTAATTATTTTTAATCATTTAAATGCCTGCATATTCTGTGTGGGAACACATTCAAGTGCTTTTAAATTATTTAAGGCGTATATATACCCCGATACTAGCGCCACTACATATTTTATTTTATCATTACGTTATACAAAGGAATTAAAAAAAAATCGGACCGCGCGTAGACGATACCTATCACAAGCTTTTTTCTAATGGGTATCTGTAATAGTTTTGTATTGTATTATTTAGGCAGATACTTGTTTCAAGAGTTTAGTTCCTATTGGAGGCCACCAAGCTCTCCAAACAAGGTATCTGACTGAATAACACAAAACAAAACTATTACAGATACATTAAAAAAAAGCTTGTAATCGGGATCGTCTACGCGCGGTCCGAATTTTTGATAATTCCTTTGTATAACGTTATGAAAAAATAAAATATGTAGTTGCGCTAGTATCATACCCCGATACTAGCGCACCTACATATTTTATTTATACGCCTTAAGGGCCTATTAACTTATAATAATAACTAATGTTTTAGTTAAGTATCACACACACTCACACAGTCATACTTATATACTCACTAGAAATGACACTGGCATTAGATTAAATAGAATAGGTTAAACTAAGATATAAAAATATTATCAATTGTTCTGTCTGAATGTTTTTGTATGAAACGACTCTATACTCTAGAAAATAGTACTGGTTTGTGAGGAGGCATTCTGCTACACAGTGTTAAACTTCTGCAGATGACATTGATGTTCAAAACTATTTGTTCCGATTGTTAACGATTTTTACTTTTACTAATTTAACAAGTAAAGCCATGGCCCAAAGCTATCACGCAATATCAAATCTAAAACCTTCACAACTTGACCAGCAGTCATCACTGATAATGATAACACTTCATCCCACAAAATGATTTATCACTCTATAGACTTGTCAATACGATTGAAACTAGCAATATTCTGTATTATCTACCGCTTGCAAGGTTATGCCATTCAAGAAATGGTAGCAATAGAAACTGTAACTCAATAGGCCACTTATGTATAAGTGTTTTGTAGTATGACCACTTTATTTCAATGACCACAGGTATAAACCACTTTAGAAGGTAGTTGCCTAGTTAAAGTTCATAGAGGTAGTAATAACAGCATTGGTTTTAAAGTTTATCAATATATATAACTCATAACATAAAATATGTCTGCTAGGTTGCGTGCTTTTTGAGTTGCATCCTTAAGAGATTTTTTAATGATACATCTTTATATAGGTCAACAATTGATTTTGTTGCCTTTTGGGTGATTAATAGATGGATTAAAGGGGTTTGAAGATTTTGGCCCTAACATTGGTCACCACTTTGTATTTTATTCAAAATTGCCGCGCACAATAAAAGTTATATATTTGTATCGTCATCATCAGCCTATATAAATCCAATGCTAGATATATTTGTAAAGAAAACACTAAAACTATTAAAAAATGTCTTGTAAAATAATTTCCTAAAGTATAAAGTTTCTGAGATATTCACAGATGAAAATAACTCTTATGGGAATATCTCAGAAACCAGATGCTTTAAGACATTATGAGATAGGACATTTTTTATTTGTTTTAGTGTCCTCTCTCAAATATAACTTTTTGTGATTTTAACATGGAAGCCGGCCCTATTATAGGTCACCATTTTTTTATAACCTTAATATTACCTAATATTACAAAAACAAATGTTAGGGCCACTTTTAATACAAAAATCTTCAACCCCATTAATAGAAAAGATTAGAAAGCAGACTGAATGAATAAACCTTTCTATTAAGACCTAGATGGGTTGGTTTTTAGTTCATGTTTATGCCATGATAATGTTCAGTTCGACAATTATTTTGTCAACCGGGTTTCAGTGTGGCTTATCAAGAGGGATATTAACAAAGTAAACTAAATAACGATAATTAACATGTTTCATGAGAGATTACTAGAGACCTGTCTATCTTGAACCATCTTATCAGTTTGCTTAAGAGTTTTAATATTTTATTGCCTCTGCTGCTATATCTGAGTCTAATTGCAAAACTTAGCAGAATGTACTTCCTCACCTCAGCTCTACAGGCTATATTGGTCCACTACTAGATGCAGGCCTCTTCCTGATAAGTAGGTACCTTACTGACCTTTATGTCATGGAGGTAATGTCCATAATCCCCACACTGGGCAAGCAGGTTGGGGATTGCAGTACGGGAATGTACTTACCTATTGTCATTTTACCACTTATAATACTAGGAGATTTCTTAATGTCTGCAATGGCTGCAATAGGAATTGCCCAATTTGCTACTGGACCCCAGAAATGTGTGCTGAAAAAGGAGGTAATAATATTGAATCAATATTGTCCAGCATTATTATTATTATTATAATATTACATTCAGACAATTTTTCATACTGAATAGTAAAAAAAGAAATAAGAACAACCACAACTACATAACTAACACAAGAACGAATTGAAAATTTAGCATAGTTCTCATAATTTTACTAAAATAATTAAATAGGTAAGTAGGTAGGTAACTTTATTTACCTGTTAGCTGCAGTTTTGAATAGGTATATTTAATTTACTTATGTAGTAGGTACTTACCTCATCAAATACGAGCGGAATTCTGGGCTTTTCAGCTCATTGATCAGTTTTTTCATAAACCCCATTTTTGCTGAAATAAAAAACAATAATCTGAATAATTTTTGTTGAGTGTAACTATTTCTTTCATCAGTCAGGCAAAGGCAAAGATAAAAAGAAAACACAATAATATAAAAAAATTGGCAAAGGGAGGTTGTAAGTAAGACATAGAAAGGAATACATAACAGATTTCGAATATTCCAAAATTTATGGTGTAGGAGTCACTATCACGATAGAAATTAGTGTCAGATCTAGATAATCAGTGGGGACTGTGGCGAGGCACCTATTTACGAGCAATACTGATAGTTACACGAGCAAATTATCCGTGAAAGGCTTATTTATACATGTTTTTATTCATTTCTAATTCAACTAGAACAATGTCAAGGTTATTTTCATATTATTCAATTCAATGATAAAAATAGTTTCAACCTTACCTGTTGGACGTGTATTACGTCTCTAGTATAAAAAATTACTATAAAACTACGACTGTATATTGTCGTGCATTATAGTGACCCTATGTAATGCACGACAATTAATGTAGGCCCTATAGTGTACAACACCCCAATAATCCGTGTCATGGCTTCGAATTATTGGGGTGTGCAATATGGGCAGTACAAAATGTGTCCGTTATGGTAGCGTACATAAATTCACGTTTGTTATTATGCCAATAAGTAGCGCATATACATATGTATAAAGCATAATAAGTGCAAAAATAAAATAAATAGCGCCAATTTGGCTTAAGAAATAACGCTAGCATAACGATTAAGCTAGCGTACACATGACCGCACTCGAAAACGGCTTCTACTATAGCAACTAAATTAACACTCAAAAATGGAATATAATAGCGCACGGACTATGCAAAATTTCATACTTATTTCTGTTATAAGAACGGAGATATTGCACAAGACTTTTGAATAAAATTCTGAGCTGGCGTTAGGGCAGCGTACACATTGAAGAGCGTAATAGTTCTTATAGAACGTTTTCTATCTATATGCTACAAGCTAGTTATAAGCTTTCATTATTATGAATGCTATATACATAAGGGACACTACAAAATGGAGTATGTACATATACCTTGACAAAAAAGTCGAGAAACGGAACAAAAATTAAATAGAACTAGCAACTCTCATAAAGTGCCTTTAGGCGTCAGACCCATACTTACTTGAAACGTCAGTTTGTTTAATTTTCTTGAATCATTGATATTACTTAGTTTGAGAAACATGATGATTGTAGAGTGGGTAAAAATGAACAAAACAATCACAAGCAGTGCTAGAAAAGCGATTCATAATAAAATTTAAAATATTTTGCTGGAAAACGAAGCTGAAACTTTGTTGTTTGACCTCTATAATGTTTTACAGAGTTTTTCTGCAAGACTGTGTTACTTGACAAGTATATAATCACCATCATTTTCTGAAGAGAAATAAGTCAAATTTTGTTATTTTGTAACTGTAATAATAATGATAAATTATCAAACTATTATAATGGGTTACGTTTATAAAACAGAACGCAGTTGAGTAGTGAGTTGCCAGACCATCTTGATACTCTTAAGGTCAATCGTTTCGTGTTGGTACAAAATTATTATTTTTTAGTTTATTATTTTCTGTGTTCTACAATTAATAAAACTAATAGAAAAGTAATTTGACGCACATCATAAATCATTTTCTTTTAACTATTATGAAACAAACCTAGATTCACTGGTATTTACCTATTGGAGTATTTGGAATACTTAATATTATGGAATCAATGAATATGGGACACCCATATTAATTGATTCCATGAGTAATATCCATAAGGAAATTTCAAATTCTATCTGTATTTTTCACTAGTTTCTTCCCGCGGCTTCGCACGCGTTGTTTCTATGGACACGTTTTAAGGTTATTTCTATCCCATGGGAACTGATTTATGGGATAAAAACTAGCCTATGTTTGATTCCACGATTTGACATACCTGTATGTAATTTCAGCCAGATCCGTTCAGTAGTTTTGGCGTGAAGAGGTAACAGACATCCATCCATCCATCCATTCAAACTTTCGCATTTATAATATTAGTGTGATGTGATACAGATTACCGCTCAACAAACTTTTCATCGCATAACTTTGACGAATAGGGAAAAGTTATCTGTATAGTATGCCACATTTTTTATTTTCAAATTTTTATAATGGATGATATTATTAACATTATAACCTTCGATCAAAAATATTCCATGGCCACCCCCGTAGATACCTAGAACCTTACAAAAATGACACTCTAAATTTTCTACGACTTGTTTTGACGCAGACAGTTTGCGCAGAGCCTTAAAAGTTTTGTGAATACGGATCAAGAGATTAATGGAGTCGAATTTATTATATTTTATTTTGTAAGTACGTACTTACCTAAAAATAATAATACTGACACTGTTTATTTTTTATAAGGATTATATATAAATCAACAGAATTCAGAGAATAATAACGAATAATTTATTGATGAAACTATAAATTGGTCTCAACAGTACCTTTACAAAAGGGTCAATGAAATAAAATTATGATACAAATTTAAGGCTTGCACTTTGAATTAAATAGAACTATTTTTTGCCCGCTGCTTCGCACGAGTTGTATCCGGTACAAATAAAAAGTTATTTCAAGTTAAAAAGGATCTTAAGTATAAAATACTTTTAAATGATCTGAACACATTATTATTAGTACATACTTTTTAATGTTAAACGTCTTTTTATGAAAAATAATAAACATCTAAGCACAAATAAATAATAAAAATTACAAACAATAGCCCCATTCATCGAATTAGAACAAAATAAATATTGTAATTAATGCAGACCAAAAAACAATATTTAATGCTGATTTCTCAAGGATAATATGGTTAATTTCACAATACAAAGGTAAAAAATACTTTTAAACTTACTGCCAATAAGAAATCCCATCATTTTTCTTCTGCTTGGAAGTGTGATTTTTACAGTTTTTATACGAGCACTTGGCCATGCTTTCTGTCCGAGCGCTAAAATGACACTAGTTGAAATGGTAAGCATAACATGCCAAATGCTTCTCTTTTGATTCAGACGGTTTCAGGGTGCGCATTGTGTATCTATGAGGTGCCGGCGAAAACCGTGATCGATGATTATAACTGATAAAAAAATTGTTTCCTGTTGAGCATTTTGACCCATGATGATTTTTATTTGTATGTCTACCTTACTTATGAGGCGTTTTCCAAACAAGGAAAAAATCCTAAACACCTGATATTGCACAGTCATTAGAATGTACACCACGATAATCGGAAGCCATGTAGGTACACGAATTATTACGGTGTAAGAATAAGTCACCAATTTTTGTACCGTACAATATTTTGCTGTATGTTATAGTCTCAAGGGATAAATTATATGAAACCAACAAAATAGGTACCATAAATATGTAGTTTTTCAAAATCGATAGATTTTTAAAAACTTTTACGTACCTATATTTCTCTTTGCAAACGGAAAGGATATGACGTTCGTGACACTGACACAACACAAGACATAGAACTTGACAATAACGTGCTTAAGGCCAGGTATTCCAGCAGCATTTGGTATGTGGAGACTTTAATATTGATCTTTTAGAAGTTTACTCCCTCAGTAGTAGATTAACTAATTTATTTAACTCTTATAATCTAAGGCCAATATTTATGGAACCTACCAGAATAACTGAAACCTCAGCAAAATGTATAGATAATATATTTGCTTGCCAACATGAAAAACTTATTAGTAAACAAATAATAAGCAATTTAAAATCAGACCACTTGGGTCAACTAATTAAATTGGAAATACAAGTAAAAAATAATAACTGTAAACAAAAAATAAAATACATACCTGTGACCACAAGTCGATTTGAACGGTTGAAATTGGATTGGGATTCTAAACCATCACCTAATTACTCACATAACAACCCAAATGAGTCGTATTGTAGTTTTTTTTATAAATTCACCAATGCGTTCAATTCAATATTCACATCCAAATCGATCATGGTCTCAGAAAAACTTAGCTTTAGTGAGTGGGCAACAGTAGGTATACATAAGAGTAGACGAACATTGTATGAACTATATAGTGAAAAAAAATACAATTTTAGCCAGGAGTTTAAAGAAAAAGTTAAAAATTATTCAAAAATGTTTAGAAAAGTTTGTCATATAGCAAAATCAAATTATATTAGCTCCCAAATTAAAAATAGTGAAAATGTCATAAAATCAACGTGGAAAATAATAAATAGTGAGACTGGAAAGGTCAGTACCTGCTTTAATGATTACAATTTAAAGATTAATGATTGCACAATCAAAAATGACATTGAAGTAGCCCAAGCTTTTGAAAACTTTTTTACTGACATTCCAATCTCTACTACAAAGTGTCTAAACTCTTCTCAATTAATCGCTGAGTCCTTACTTATAGAAAATGTACCTAAATGCGAAAATAAACTTAATTTCAACTATGTCAATGAAAAAGATATTAAAAAAGCCTTTCAACTTTTAAATATAAAGAAAACTGCAGATCTCTGGGGCATTTCCGTTAGAATTATTAAACCTTTAATTGATACGATTGCACCAGATCTAGCTTTTATATTCAATGAATGTATTGATTGTGGCGTATTTCCTGATCTAATGAAATGTAGTAAAATAATTCCACTGTTTAAATCGGGTAGTAGGTCTGACCCCACTAACTTTAGACCAATATCAGTACTGCCTACATTCAGCAAAGTTTTTGAAAAACTAATCTTACATCAATTGCTCAGGCATTTCAATGGCAATGACCTGCTACATGGTAAGCAATTCGGGTTTACTCGAGGTAGGTCAACTACTGGTGCCGGTGTAGAGTTAGTATCGCATATTTTTGATGCTTGGGAGAAGTCGCAAGATGCTTTAGGCGTTTTTTGCGACTTGTCAAAAGCATTCGATTGCGTACACCATGAAACATTAATCAGGAAACTACATCACTATGGAATAAGAGACACCTCTTTGGATCTTCTTACATCTTACTTGAGTGATAGGATACAAAGAGTTGACATTAATGGGAAACGGTCTACGGGGTCTGTAGTTACAATGGGTGTACCGCAGGGTTCTATCCTCGGTCCTTTCCTTTTTTTAGTTTATATTAACGACCTGCCTCACCTAGTAAAGAATAATCATGAGATTGTATTGTTTGCTGACGATACTTCATTAATTTTTAAAATGAAACGACAAAATATAAAATTTGACGATGTGAATAATGCAATCTCAAAAGTAGTACACTGGTTTAGTGTCAATAATCTCTTGCTTAATGAAACTAAAACGAAATGTATAAAATTTGCTCTACCTAATGTAAAACACGTTAAGATTGATGTAAACGTAAAAGGAGAAACGTTAGAAATTGTAAACAGTACAGTATTCTTAGGAATAACCTTAGATAGTAAACTTCAATGGGGCCCACACATAGATAAGCTATCGAAAAGACTTAGTTCTGCAGCGTATGCAGTCAAAAAAATCCGTCATCTTACAGACGTTGATACTTCTAGACTAGTCTATTTCAGCTACTTCCATAGTGTTATGTCTTATGGCATACTGCTGTGGGGGAACGCTGCAGATATTAACACCGTATTTGTGCTGCAGAAGAGAGCTGTTCGTGCAATCTATAACATGGGTCCCAGAGAATCCCTGCGTGATAAATTCAAAGAAATAAATATAATGACAGTACCATGTCAATATATTTATGAAAACTTGTTGTACACTCATAGAAATATCAATGTATTCCCTAAAAATAGCGACACACATAATATAAATACTAGAAATAAGGATAAACTCGCTGTGCCCACAACTAGGCTACACAAGATAAATGTATCTTTTAAAGGGCAATGTATACGCTTCTACAACAAAACTCCAAGTGAGTTGCAAAAATTATCAATAAATAAATTCAAACAAATTGTCAAACATATCCTTTGTAAAAAGGCTTACTACAAAATATCAGATTATCTAGAGGATAAAAAAGCTTGGGACGAGTTTTGCTCCAGCTCGAAAAATAACAACTAACAGGCTAAAGGTTTCTTCGTCGCTTCTTTACTTTAGTCTACATACCGAAGCGACAGAAATCAAAAATATCACTTTATTTCCGTGTCAGTGTTTAGTTTTATGATATGACCTTTTCTAAGTGTACATTTATTGTATTTATGGAAATAAAGAGTTTTTGATTTGATTTGATTGATTTGAGTAGGCTAGGCGTAACGTAAGGGAAATCGCGCGCCTGCCAAGCCGCCCCACGCTCGTGTTTTTTGTAGTTATTTAAACATGGTGATTAAGAAAATAAGTAATTTTAACAAGTCAAACTCTGCGTATTTGTATAGAAATATTAAGTGTATTTAGTTGAGTACAAAAAAAAGTGTGATATCAGTAGTTCGCTAGTCATAGTATTGAAAAAACATTAGAAAAAGGGATAACTTTAGGATGTTTTTCTTTCGAGTGAAGTTCATTAGATTTTGTAACTGAATGCGACTTTGACTAGACTAGATCCTGAAATAATATATATCTGTTTTTCAGAATTGTAAAAACTTTTCTCTAATTCTCAGATGGTTTAAAAATCACAAAAATGCGGCCTCTGCTGGCCTACCAAGCCTTAACGCCACACTTAACGCTTATCGTGACAATAACGTCCTTTACACAGTCCTTTACGTGACATTGACATCCTTCATGACTGCTTCATGATTTATCATTTCAGTGTCGCCAACACCATTTCAAGCTTATAGTAAATTCTTTCTACGAAATTACTAGGTTTTAAATAATATTAGGTATGTATACATTATTCGTAGATTTTATTATTTTATTTATTCCATTCATACAATCAGGTCTTAGTGATTAGGTGATTTTTAATTTTGATTCCACTTTCACCAGGTTGTGTTTATATCTGGTTTGGTATCGGCGGGGCTGGTCATTAATTTTTTGGAAAAAAATTGGTTTGGAAGTTTCCTACGAATTTGCTTATTTCTCTATAAAGGTATGTAGGTATAAGTACTAACTAGGGTAAGGATTTTCAATTCAATAAAGTGGGGTTTACATGTCTCTGGTACCTACTCTTATATTCGCTATGATGGATTATTACCTGTAAGTAGCCATATTCTCTACATTCTCTCTAGCATTCTCTTTCTAATATGCTTTCTACGACATTAGTACTATGGACGTAAAGTAAAGTGGACGTAAAAAAAATCGTTTATTGCATTAAATACAATATTATGTTGTTGGCTAAGACCGACCGCACGAATGAATCGTGCGGTTCGTCTCAGCCACACAAAAAACTGGAATTAGCGCTTTTTCAGTAGGTATCAACCAGGCACATGGTAAGTAGGTACTTACCCGTACCTACAAGTTCTTCGATATCAACTCAGTAGTCCTAGATTTCTACAAGTTCTTTAGTATCAACTCAGTACCTAGTCCTAGAATGAATTTCCGCTTTATCGAGCTTTGATTTGGCAACATTAATCTTTTTTACCTACACAAAAAACTCAAGAATAAGGCTAGGTTTTGGCGGGTGAATTCAAAAACATTTTTAACTATTGTTGTAATGGAATACCTTTAATTTTATCGATGCTCTTCATCATGGACAGAAACTTCTACAAACTTTCTGGTATATACATAAATAGAACCAAAGAGAAAAATCAATAATATAATATGACTTATTTTGTCATTTTGTCATATTTTCATATGACATTTCGTGATTTTGTTGTATTTCAGGAAGGCAAAGCAACAATAATATGTCAAAATTTGATAAAAACCATTTTGGCGATACAAAACAAAATGTAATACTGCTGCAGTACAAACTAGATGAATCCGCAATCCTCAATTGTTTACCTCTTAACGAAACAGAAAGCCCCTAAAAATGCAGATTGAGAGGGACTACCGATGGCGTTTATTCGCATGGTTGTGATCCTATACATGCTCTTGTATGTAACTATTTACTTCGGTTTAGTGGGAGGACTCATTTACGCAAGAACCATGATCATCAGCCACAAGTATGTTGAACCAAGGTATTGCTGGACTAAGTTTTTATTCAACTAGGTAGTTTTTTTCTACCTATCACAGCAGGTTGACGCTATGAGGTTCTTTGCGGGTGCGTCGTCGAGGCTTGGTGCTGATGATCTCAGTCTAGGGGCTGCATGCTTCAGCGACTACAAATCCACCAAAATTCCCTGACTGAACCTGACAAATATTACTTATCTGACCGGCCTACATATACACCTAGATACTAGCTACTTTTTGTTCATTGCAAAATATTTTGGTTTTTAGCTACCCAGAAGAATTTTGCCCACAGCAAGATTGAAACACAAACATAAAATAATATCAATTTATATAAAATGCAAAAAGGCACAATAATGGACGGCTTAAATATCAGAACATCAGTCTGGTAGTAAATACTATAAACAAAATAAGTACTTGTCTAATTAAAACATTGTGCTAAAAGCTGGTATTTGTAATTTACTTTGCTGAAGATGAGATTCTATCTTCCACAATAGGCGAGCTACCTAAATGTAAGTATAAGTTTGCTGGTTTGTGTCACTAGTTTTCTTAAACACACTTATTTATTACAGGATTGTTTGGAAATACAGTCTTTAAATAGATATTGAAGATTTCAAACCCTTGGGCATATAACAAACTACCTATATATTATACATTACTTACCTACATTACATACAAAGTGCTTAGTTATAATTATAACAAATTATCAAAATACAAAAAATGCTAAGAATATTGCATAAAAATGTAAAAAAATATTTTTGATATTGTATTCCAATCAGGATTATTTTTTTGTGTTTTTAAAAATCCGATTTTCCCTATTATACTAAAAACACAATAACTATCAATAGTTCAGTAACTTCTATCAAAATAACGTAATTTGGATGATACATCACACAAAATATATAAAATATCAGATTTTAAAGTATAAAATTAAAGTCTATTAAATCTACAAAAATTATTAACTTGGATATAAAATTCATTGATTAAGCTTAGAGATATGAAGAGATTTGATAATAAAAATAAGGAAGCTACCTACATGTCTTAATTACTTAACTTATTTTAAAGGCACTATGAGCACTTTGCCATGCCTGTACAGTTTAAGAAAGCTCTAAATTTTTGTTTACATACTATTGATATTCTGCATTCGTAAAAAATCGTATTCAGTTGCACCAGCTCACAAAATAAGTAAGTTGTAAAGGTGATTTATAGTTAAATTACTTATTTATTAACCTGTCTGATCTTAAAATGCTACAAATTATGTAGTGTGAACATATCTTGCTTACAATGGTACTTTTCTAAATGCCAATCAATTGGGTTAGGTTATCTTTGAACACATTTTAACCTAATCTGACTATTCTTTGATGTAGTGTTTATTATAATGATAGACACAAATTATTGTGTCATGTTATGTTGCTTCCACAAGGATTTTAAAATGCCTGGTTAAATTTGCCGTATTTGTATGGTTTGACAACACAAGAAATCATAACTCAGGCAATATATCCAGGTAAATAATCAGGTAATTATTTCAAGGAATGCAAAGTGTGGTTTGAAACACACTATTACAGCGACAACGCAAATGTTTCCAACCATAATAAAGACCGCTTGCATACTAAAAGCATAAGCATACTAAATCAATATTCCCTCCAAAGATTAGAAAATCACAACATGATGCTCAAGATGAGCCTAGAGGACCTAAGAACGATGGTGGGTATCATCACAGATCACTGCGAACCGAACCATAATCTTTTTAAGACTGGAACCACTGACAGCAGCCTTTGTCGTGGCTGCTTCCAAGAAGAAGAGACAAGAAGGAGAGAGGAGGCCAGACACAAATCTCATTGAGGCATCAACTCCACCACACCCACAGAAAAGCTGAAACGAAACTGTCAGTCACCTGACTTTTGGTTTGTTCCGGTACTTCAAAGAGCTGGGCTGGTTAGGGCCTGTTTAGGCAGGGGGACACTTTTAAGTGAGATGACCATGCAGATCTCGGTTCCCCTACTTAGCATTAGAATTAAAAAGACCGCTTCCGTAAGGATATTTAAGTGGCTAAAATGTTATAAGAGAGTTGTCAAACCATACAAATATTTCAAACTTAAATATGAATAATAATTCAAATATCGTTGTCGTTGTGCAAGCGGAGCGTCTTGCACGATACGACACAATAGTCTGTTTCAAGCCAACAATTATACCCGTCGTAACTACCGCAGCTTATACAGCAACCACAATATACTCAATACAGTAGCCAAGCTGCTCTGTACCCCGGTCGCGCCCGCCAATCGGCACTTGAACATGTCCACGCGTGTTTCCTTGTCCAAGATGATGTTCTGGAACTCCGCTTCTACAATCTGCCCGTCGTAGTACGTGATGGGATCTTCGAAGGGGTACTCGTAGCCTTGGAGACATTCGCACTTGTAACCGCCCACTTCGAAACCGCGGCCCAGGATTGGTACGCACTGGAAATATTGTTAACAGGTAAATATTGGTATAAAGTCATTGAAACTGTGCCGAAATAATGGAAAGCTCAAAACTCAAATCATGGTAAATATCCCGTTGTAAATGACTTTAGTGTTTATGACCATGATGGATTAAAAAGGTATATGGGACCCTATTTTTTTGTCCTTTTCTAATAATGCTGAATTAACTAGGTCATTTAATTAGCTCGCTTCTCCCTACACTAGGAATCTCTCATTTTCCGGCATAAGACATATCTATCTAAAAGTATTCTAGATGAATAAAGTCGCAGGCTACATAAAAAGCCCAGTTGTATAAAAACATTCGAAAACAATTAAGAGAAGCTCCTAAATTTAACGATTTGTTATTTAATAATTGTGTGTGTTTAATTGTAATCAAAAGTTGTAAAAAAAAAAAATACAAATGGCAGTAAGTACTGAAAAAAAGAAATTCCGAAAAAGTCACACTAACATTATGAATACGAAAGTTTGGATGAATGGATGTGTGTATGTTTGTTACTTCTTCACGCCAAAACTACTCAACAGATCAGGGTGAAATTTTGCTAGACCTTAAACCTGGAATAACACAGACAACTTTTAATCCCATAAATCAGTTCAAGGTTATGTGATTAAAATAAATAACCTTTATACATTTTCATAGAAACAACGCGTGCAAAGCCTCGGGCAGGAACTAGTTTGAATAATTAGTCTTCTGGAATAGACTGAGTCGCTCCAACAACACCATCTTGAGGGCTGTTTCTGACTATCTCGCCAATCCCATTTACAAACACTGGATTTCTGTCCACATGGATGGAAATAGGAAATAGATAACTTAACGTATGTAAGTTTTTACCTGATTATATTGTGTGCACTGTATTTTTATTTTATGTGATATGGGTATTTTTTGTGCCTGCAATAAACTGATTTTATTTTATTTATTTATTATTTAATTAGTACTGTAACAGTTTATAGATACTTACATAACTGGTGGAACGGTCGCATTTATCGGTGCCCTTGAACGCGTTCGGCACGTAGAACTTATCGGGACACTGGTTTATGTCCAGAGACATCAGAGACATTGTGACAGCTACCACACCCCTGAAACATGGAGATTATATCAGGGAAATTCAAATCACAACTCCGACAGGCGTAAGAACCACTGCTATGACGATCCTACTAATAATATAAAGCCGAAAGTATTTCAAATCTGAATTTTTGTTACCTAGGATCTCTAAAACTACTGAACGGATTAAGATGAAATTTGGCGTACGCTTAGAGTAAAGCCTAACATAGATAATAAGGCTACATAATATACCGTGCGAAGAAAAGACGCGTGCGAAGCCGCGGGTAGAAGCTAGTATTATATAAATAAATCCCTATTTTTGGTCACGGCATCACGCGTGAACGGCCGCGTGGCATTGCTAGTATTAAATTAATAAATATGCCTTTCAGTAAGCAGTACATAGGTAAGTAAAGTACATTTACTTAAATTTAGTTGTATACGATTTGAATATTGAAGACTTGGAATAACCCCAAGATATGGAAAGAGATGGGCTTGGGCATGGCTAGCGTTGAAATTACAGACACGTTTAATCGTAAAGGCCAGGTATTTCTGCAGCGGTAGGCGTAAGGGAAAACGCGCGCCTGCCAGAGCTAGTGTTTTTAGTAGTTATTTAAACATGGTGATTAAGAAAATAATTTTATCAAGTCAATCTCTGCGAATTTGCTTAAAATATTAAGTGCCTTTAGTTGAGTACAATTTTTTTTTTTTCTATCGAGTGAAGTTCATTAGATCTTGTAACTGAATGCGACTTTGACTGGACTAGATCCTTAAGTAATATCTTTTTTTCAGAATTTTAAACCCTATTTTCTAAGTCTCAGATGATTTAAAAAGGGGTAAAAATGGGTCACCTAGTATGGGTACGTGCCCTAACAGGTTGGTTTGCTAATAGAAATAATAAAACTCACTTGAACTCCAATTTAATCTTCACGCTATCCCACCCAAAGAACGGAGCGGCATAAGTGATCGCCCATTGCTTGACATGCCCATCGCAGTCATAATACGGCCTCGTCCAATGCCCATGTTTGAGGTTGGCTGCTCGGTAGAATGTGGGGTATCTTTCGTAGCGTTTCAAGTATTTCCCTTGGACGTCATCTCGGATTTTCATCTTCAGGAAGAATTGTTCGAGATTGTCGAAGTTCGTCGACCAGCGTTGCTTCAGGAATTGAAACCAGGGCTTGTTTGTGTAAACTTCATCTGTGGAATCAATCAATTCTTCAATTATTTGTATTTAGCTGTTTATAAACATGCACATGTATTTTTATAGTTATACCCAATGCAATAGCGTACCTAGGTTTAAAATACATATTTATTATTAAAATTCATTAAATAAACTATAATAACGTGTCCATTCATGATTAAAAGTTACATTACATTATAGCATAAAAACTCGTCGAAACCTAATTAAATATATGCTGGACAATTCACACAGCTGCAGCATTATCTAGCCGCAAGCTAAGCAGAGCTTGTGTTATGGGTACTAGATCACTGATATACAAATAACATGGATACATAGAGTGAATTTAAGTGGCTAGGCTATTTTGTCCAGGAACCACGCAAGCGAAGCTGCAGGCAGAATCTAGTCAGTTTTATTAAAACAGAGTGGCCTAAGTCTCAAATGAATACGTGAAAATGCATGTTTCATTGCACACCCCATAAATAAATAGGTACTTAAATAATACTGATAAACTTAATAAAATACAATACAGGAACAAATATCTGCTCGTACATTCATTTGTCCTGAGGCGAGACTCGAACCTGCAACCTCCTGCGTCGCAGGCGGACCTTCGCCCGCCGCACCACAGAGTTTTTCCATACTGTTCACTACATTAAAAACTGGAAATGTGGACTGTTTTTATCAAAGAAGTTTTTATTAAGATACGAACCAGTTTTGTTTAACCTTGCTAAATCTTCCAACTTGAATTTCCTTGTGTTCAGTTCGGTCTTGTAAGCGAGGGGCGCGAAGTAAGTGCGATTCGTGAACTTGTTCATATCCCAGAATGTTCCTGCAATCAAACATTGTTCATTTATAATCTTATTCATTTAGAAACAATCTTGGGGACTATTATATACGAAATAAGCAAACGAAGCCGCAGGCAAGAGCTAATCTAAATGATAATAATGTTTTTCACCTTCATCAGCTGATTGAACTGTCAGTGGCTTTATTTGTAAATATTGTACATTGAGTTTTGCCATATTATAGATAAGCTTTTCAGCTGTTACCGTCCCACTGCTCGGCATAAACATCTTTTCTCCTTGCCTCTACTTGAAGATTCAACGCAGTACCAGGCCAAGATGGCTATTTTGATCATAACCATAATAAAATAGATCCGAAGAGCCATAATCCAATAACAGACTGCAGATCTTGGGTCTACCTCCTCCCTCACCTCCACTGGTGAACGAGCCTCCCCTAAACAAAGGCGGGGGGGGGGTATGCCATCATCAGAATCACTTGGCAGGCGGATTGGTGATCTCAGTTGAGGTGTTAATAATACACAGAAAGATGCCGCTGCCCTGTGGTAAGTTCTATAAGTCATCCTAGTATAACTTAGTAACATTCACACAAACTTTCGCATTTATAAGGTAGGATTATTTTATCGTTAATGTTTGTATTTTATGTATACAAGTATGTCTTTAGTATTTTTGTTTACTTTTAATTACATGATGTTGGGTTAGTTTGACCGGAAATAAATAATACCTATCTATTATGTATGTTCTTTTTGCAAAATGTATTTCATGTTCTTCATTTTATACTATTTAGTTTTTATTTAGTACTCTACATAGCGTAGGTTAGTTCATGACGTGGTCATGTGTACGAGTTCTAACGGAAGACCAGCGCTGGCCTCGTACGGGAGCAGTCAGCATTATGCTGAGGCCTTTTTTTATAACAACTATATGAATGTACCTATCCTTTAAGTGTGTTTTTATTGTTGTTATAAATGTCTTTATATTTTTAACCCCCGACGCAAAAAGAGAGGGGAGTTATAAGTTTAACGTGTCTGTCTGTGTATCTGTGCATCTGTCCGGATCCCGGAACGGATGAACCGATTTTCGTTTAGTTTTTTTTTGTGTCATAGATAATTTTATCCCGAGTGTTCTTAGTCATGTTTCATGAAAATCTGTCGGGGGGTTTTTAAAATTCTTAAAGGATTCTTTTTGGACCAAAAATCGAAAGTGCCGGCCATGTATTCCGGTTAAGCATAATATTTGCATATTTTTGAAGTGAAAACTTCTTTAGCGGCGTTGAGCACTTTTTCTGTAATGGGTATAAAATCTTAAACTCGCGTCAGGACACGTGACCTGATCGAAAAAGCGTAAGACGGATGGAGAGTAGACAGCTATCCCCTCTCTACGGCGCGGCGAAAATGTATGCCTGGGCCTACTGTTTCGTTTAGGTTGTCATGTTTGTGTACGATAGCGCAATAAATGAATATTGTATTCTACCACATAAATGATAGTACTTTTATACTGATAAAGCAATTGGTGCAAAATTATTCCCTAACCATTCCAAAATATCAAACATGCTCAACGTTAATAATCAAGTTTTCACTTCTGCCGGCACTCCCGGAGTGCAACCCGTCTTTTTTTTTGTTATCAAGGCTGTATGCGCAGCATATGCATTGTTATTTAAAGTCGAAAATCGATATTTCCGTTTACTTTATAAATACTACCAAATATTTTCATAACCAGGCAAAAGTTATATTTGTGTTAGTAAATGATATCTTGATTTATTTTGTAATGAACCTAAGACTTTGCACGTAAATCACTTATCTAATTATTATTGAATTGATTGAATTCGTTACGACTTACGAAATATAAAATCATCTGTGTAAACAGCAACCCGCAAAAAACATTTACAATGAATATAGATAGAGCAGAAAACGGTCGGCGGTCAAAAATGCATTATAATTGCACTAGCGAATTGTAGATTTTTCAGTAAAATATCAAAAATTAGGATTTTATGATCTTAGTAATCCACTCAAATAATAATAGCACAACATAAGCTACGATAGCAAAAAATATCGAGACGTTATGTTCTACCGAAATGTGTAAATTTTTTTAGTTGGCCGGCACTTTTAAATTTTTGGTCACAAAATGTATGAAACTTGATTGATCTCCTCTGTTCTTGTTCTCGGTCGATTCCTTTGCCGCTACACCACGGCGGCGACGTACGATGCCTCGGGCCTTCGTCTTAGGTACGAGTTCATACCTGCAGACCAAATCTTGGAGTCGCCCAGTACAACCGACAATGTTTCTCCAAACATCTGATCTTCCGTCAGCGGTTTATCTGCCACGCGGTTACCGCTGAATACTTCTTGTGGGTCTGACACCTAGGAAACAGATTATAATGTAAGTAAACAATGTAAATTTCATGAATCTTTACCTCAGCAGCCTGTATTGTCCCACTTCTGGACACAGGCCTCCCCCTAATAAGCGCCTTATTGGCTTTTATCTTAAGGGGGGAATGCCCGTTATCCCCACGCTGGGCATATCGGTTCGGGATCGCAGTTCGGTGGTAGAATTGTTCTGCTGGGGCCGCTGTTTGCCGCGCCCGGTGGATATCCCTTAGTCGCCTCTTACAACACCCACGGGAAGAGTTGAGTGGTGCAAATTCTAAGCCGGCACCACACAGCAATGCTTTACATTAATGAACACCGTAAATTAATAATTGGACTGTAGTAGCAGTAGAAAACTGAAGGCCTTTGCCCCACACTTGGACATAATAGGCTCCTATGTAAATTATCAATCAAATTTTTTTTTTTATAATTTTGGACAATTTACACAGCATCATCTAGCCCCAAGCTAAGCAGAGCTTGTGTTATGGGTACCAGATGACTGATATACATAATATAATATATTACATAGATAGATATTTTTTATTATACGTAGAAACGACCAGAACACCCGGAACCAATATTTGTTACAAACATTTGTCCCAAGGCGGGAATCGAACCCGCAACCTCCTGCGCCGCAGGCAGACCTTCGCCCGCCGCGCTACATCGGTCGTTATTATAATAATGATATCAATCACACGAATATTATGAATGCGAAAGTGTTTGGATGTTTGGTTGTCTGTTACCTCTTCACGCCAAAATTGAACAGAGCGGGCTGAAATTTTGTATAGATGTAGTTAGCTAAACCAAAATTAAACATGCAGGCTACTTTCCCGACAAAAAAGCTAATTATGATTAAAGTAGGCGAGATATTCTAACAAGTTTTCAAAAACTGATTCCAATAAAGAATTGTTTTCACAATAATGTACCTGTAGGAACGCGCTGATGAAGTTGGCAAGGCGGACCGCCATCTTCGCCTGATTCTCGAGTTGCTCCTCTGCACCAAACGCTATGTCGCCGTTTAGGAATAAGTCGGTCGGGTTGTATCTAGAAAAGAGACAGATACATGTAAAGAAAACTATGTGGGAATTATTGGTTTATAACCACATGACAGAAGTGAAATCCTGTACAAGACACACCTTTTTCGGCAGTACCAAACATGACTGATGGATGACGTCTGGAGCAGAGTAAACATGATTCAGCGTAACCGATCCGAGCGTGACAGTTTAGCGTAACCGACCCAAGCGTGACGGTCCATTTTTGTTCGGTTTAATAAAACTTACTTAGAACAGTTATGCGGTTGCACCCCTCTCATGAAGTTAAGCGCCTCATACACATTGAGTCGCTCCGTGTGTAGCGCCTCGGGCCCGCTCGTCGAGTTTACATACTCATAGTATTTGTCCATGTAGATCGCTCGCAGGAAGGGGTGGGCTTTCTCCCATTGGACGGGTAGGCGTTGGATCCCTGGGGATAGACGAGATTTAAAGTTAAAGGCTCTCAAGTGTCAATATTAGCAAGATGGCTGCGACCTACAGACGTAGTTTCAAAGGAGGCAGAGCTTGCACCATGTGGTTAATATTCTAATATGTTCTCTACTTAATTAAAAGAACACTAAGACTAGGGACGAATATTTGTAGCTTTGAAACTTTTTTATCAGCAATCGCCAAAGCCACTGCGTTAACCGAACGCGCAACATTTTGCATTTAGGCGAGCTTTGTTTCACTGCACCACTACAGAACAGAGCCATTCATGTAATTACATTTTTTCCCATGAGTCCAGTCCTGTAAGGTCTAAAGGAAATAAACCACTGAGTTTGAGTTTTCTTTCAATTTTATCTGGCATAGCATAGACAAAAACTAGTTTAACATAAGTCGTACTCACATCCAATCTTTTTGCAGTCAAAGTTGTTGTAATACTGGTCGGAGGTGGCTCGCTCCAGCACCTCCCCGAGGTAGGGCCGGCGCACGAGCGGCGGCAGGCGGTGCCCCGGCGCGCAGCGGCACTGGTAGCCGCCACGGCGGTAGCCCCAGCCGTGGAGAGGCTCGCACTGAAAGATACAAATAACAAATACTTAATGCTGGACAATTCACACAGCATCATCAGCCAAGAGGTATACAACTGGAAATAGAGCTCCCCAAAGAAGAACGCGGCAATGACTGGTCTTGCGCTTTCCGCATCCCAGGAGTATCCATGGGGTATCTGAGACACAGTAGCATATGCTACAGGTCTGGAACGGAAGGACAACGCTCGGTAGATTACGTGACTGAAAAAGGTTGGTAAAACAACGAAACGGTCAGCCTTTGCTTAGCTAGCGTGCGGTCAATTTTACTTGAATGAATGAATAGAATTGTTTTTCACACACTTAATACACTGAACTGAAGGAAAGTAAAAACAAAAAAGTTTCACTAAACAAAACAATAGAGACTGCAGAAAACAAGTGCTTTAAAAAAATAAATTAAAAAAATAACTCTACGTGTAGAGTCTGATGAAAGAAATTGGTCTTTCCCTAGCTAGAGCGTGGCCAAACAGACAACCTCAGCTAATGCCGCTACCGCCCGAGGACGGAAATAAAGCTTGGTTTTCAGTTCAATCAAAAGAGGAATTAAATAATATATAAGCCTTTATTGCTGTTTTTTACATTAAGTTAGTAATAAGGTATAGCTTAAAAAAAAAAATACCCTTAATGTAAAAGAGGAATTACTCAAACAAGAAAAGCTATCAATTAACATCAGCCAATACTGGTCCTGTGCTGGACATCTAATACTCTCCTGCAGGACTATGGCAGCGCTATGGCATCCTGTTTCAAACAGCTAGCCGCACCTAGAATCAGCCCGAAATCTTTCGCAAATCGTCATCATCTCACTCCTGCACTACGATTACCAAGCTGAGATTTCCACTTACTACAATACAAAAACTGCTGACCGCACATTGGCTACTATAGCGAGAGTGAAGCTACAGCTCCGATATTCAAGCTACCCTTTTCTTGCGAACACTACCGACCGTGTTTTTCGGCTCAAGCATAATTTCTGTTGCCTAAGCTAGGTACCGTGAGCATGAGCAGTATCTTAGGCCACTGCCCTTTTCCACGAAAATCAACCACTGCTAAGCATGCCAGCTTCATATTTCACAGAGGGCGCAATGCGCGCCATTTTGTGAAAAGGATAGGCATAGGATTTAAAGTTCATAGAAGCGGAACAAAGCATACGTTTTTAAAACGGTGCGGCGGCGTAAGCACAAATATGACATTTTGCTTATTTATAAGAAAGCTACACAACTTATGAAGAAACTGTTTCAAGGAACCAAATAATTACTAATAATAATAACCTACGAATTGTCATTTCAATAGACCGCAGGATTCCTGAAATCACGACCATATGTGCGAAACAGAGCACTTTCATGTTTTCTTAATCGTATTTTTTTTTTCTTTAGCATGTTTTCGCTGTTGTCAAGGAACCAAAGATTTTTTTTTTAATTTTATGTAATTCGAGTTTTTAACCTCATCAGGGATCCCGTGAGTATTGAGAAACCAAACCCATTAGGTTCGCCCCTCAAAGCCAATAGAAACTAACCTTCAAGTAAAGACAAACACCTACCTCCGTGGTTTCTTTACACCGCGCGGTAGATGCGAACCGATTCGGTCGATCGTTCCCCTGACTCGGCGGACATTGATTTATATCTATTCGATCGTAGTCCATTTCCATAACGACAGAAGCAGTGTACCTGAAATAAATACATGGACAGTATAATGTTTTGAGGTTTTTTGTGGTTTGAAGGGGTTTGAAGATTTTAGTATAGTGGCCGTAACATCTGCTGCCACACCGTTTCTTTTTCTAAATCGCAGCGCATAATAAAATTTAGTTAGTTTAAATTATTTATTATTGGTGGGATATTGTTTAATTTTAGTATGTTTTGTTTATAAAAACTGGTTCGGACTGGATCTTTAAGTCAACTTAAAAATCTATTTTAAGAACAGCCTTAAAAGTATGTATGTACAGAGCGACCTACAGCTATGCCACATGGACGGAAAGTATCTTTTGTAAATATATTCATAAAAAGCTCATAAAAAAATGTTTTTACGAACTTGACGACTTCTTCAACGATTCTTTTAGCGACTCGCAAATTAAATTATAAATTAGTTTTATTCAACTTTAGTAGAAAGACACGATACCTGCCAGTCTTCTATTGCAACACCCTAAATGGGTACATACTGTGATCTTAACATAAACTCACCTAATCACTAAGACCTGAATGTATGAATGCAATAAATAAAATACTGAATACTGAATACTTAATAGAAAATTTTAGTGAAAGAAGACTTCATACTGATTAAAAAAAATATTACCTGTATTCAAAGTTTTTTCAATAATCGCCTGTCTGAACCGGGAATCGAACCCGCCAAATTGTAAAAAAACACCCGTAATTTTACGATTTTACGATACCGATCAAAAGGCTCATTCGTAAGGATTATTTTTTGCTGAATAACATAGCATCTTAAAGAAAAGGAAGAAAACTACATTTGTTTAAAATGAACTTGAATGAACTTGAATGAATTTGATGTTTTGTGTGAGGCATAGACATATACCTAACATTAGATTCATAGGTTACTGAATGGCTGGCCTTTGTTGCAGTGATGATGTTATGCAACACCTTTGTTATTCATATTATTCTCGTATGATGATGTTCCTTTGTCATGATTATCAAAAAATAATTTACCCATTGTCACTTACGTAGGGTATTCAACATGTCTGAACTGTGTGTGTCTGGGGTATATGTCGGCGACGGGAGAGACGGCTCCCACTAGCCACTTGTTGAGTCTGCTGCAGTCGAAGTATGGGCGTGTCCAGTTTACTGGACCAGGAACCTGGAGAAATACATAGATAGAGAGATTGATAGAAAATTATGTATTGCACACTTAACAAGACAATTAGTAAAAAAATTCAAATACAAATTACAAAGAATGTGACAGTGGCAGTTTTTATTATTCTTTGCATTATAGAAATGAGCATTTCTGAATGCTCAAATGTAACTTAATTTTTCATTTCTTAAATTTAAGTCCTATCGGAATCTTATAATAAAATGAACAATTTTTTTGAAAAAACGATATTTTCATGGGAACAGGAACCAACCTCATCATTTCCAGGTGGTCCGTGGAACGTAAATGTTTCATTGGTGTTATTGGCATATCTGATCTCAACTTGATATGTAGTCTTTGTGTCATGTCTTTTCTCCACCCTGTCAGGCAACCACAGCTTGTACCACTCATTAGTTCGATAGAACTCCGAGGTATAATCCTTTGACAGGCTATCATGGTCGAATGCACCCAAATCCTCAATAATAAATGTATTCAGAGTAGAAATCTTTTGTAGATGAACAGGATCATTGAAATCATCTGCTCTGTATGCCCTTGGGGCAAACCTGGGCAATGTTTTATTGAAGAATCCTCTGTATGATGATGTGTAGGACATATTGGGAGAGAAGTAAATGGAACTGGCGTTGATAAGAGGATTAGAGGATATGTCCGCGACAGAGGATAGGAAGTAGTACATCATACCAGGATCGTAAGTATCGTTGATGGCGGGTCGTATGAACCTGGACTGAAGGATGTAACTCCAGAAGAACGCTCTATTCATGGCCATGTTATGCAGGTGTAGCATCGCAGTTCGGTTCGGGAAGACAGGGTTTATGTTTATCTCTTTCACGTCCGGGTGGTGAGAAACCGAGTCCTCCGGTAAGTACAGGTCATCCTGGTGGCTTATAATGCAGTTGTCTGGGTTTATTTTGTCCATTTTTCCACGAACTTCATCAAATGCATCGCGAATCTGCCATTCATACTGGCCGGCCACACCCCACAACAAAACACATAGCGAAATCGCTAGTAAACTATAGTTTAGAGTCTGCATTTTAGACTTATAAACCAGTCTTTAGTACCACAAGCTTGTTGCGCACTGAGTTTAATTCATTTTATAACTATTTTCAGTCCAATTTTTAAATTAAATCTTTCCTCACAACAACAAGCGCTCCCTTCCTTCGTTTTTGAATTGAGTGAATGTGAGTAGTGAATGATGAGTGAATGTCAACAACAAACCATAGACAATTTATTCAACCGAATAGGTACAAAAAGCAGCATTTTAAACTGGGAGTTTGGGTTCCATATTCCACTATATTTGAATTTAAATGGATGTGTGTACTAAAATAACTATAATACAGGTACCACTGTCATTTTATTATAACTATTTTCTAGGTGCATAGGTACCTATGCTATGCTCTCTTTACAGTTAACCCCCGTTTTAGGGTTCAGCAGTAAACAAAGCGTGTGCCGATCCTATCCATAGGTAGGTACCAGGTTGTCTGGCAGAGATCGCTCTTGAGTGATAAGACCGCCAATTGTCACTTAGATTATAATGATTTCATTTTAAATTGTTTCTTAGTTTAAAGTGTGCAATTAATGTATTTACAATCTATCTATCTACTTAACAAGGAACTCTAAAAAGAGGGTTAGGTATTTCGTCTCATGGACAACAAAGAAATATCAAAAAATACTAATAGACCCACCACACTGGCATATATAAATAAATTATAATTTTACCATAAAAATTTTCGTAGTTAGACCAACTTTTCATTCCCTAACAACTTGGAATATCTTCAGGTTGAGTGCACTTCCAGTGACGCGCTTTCTACAGACGAAAACAAACTAGGTTCGCAGTTTACCCGTTTTTCTTAAAATTATAATTTGTTTGTTTATGTCTGATTTATTGAGTAACAAATCTGAGCAGTTGTTATAGAGTAAACGATAAGGTTAACAAATAAAACAAATTAGGTTTGTGTTTTTGTCCATCTTTTGTTCGTTATAATGTTGTAAAAATTTCATGTGGCAGTGTTACATACTAAGATACGAAGACTGGAGAAATATTATGCTATATTCAACTCAAGAATTAACGTACACATTGGAATTCAAAAGATAAAGATATGATCTCCATTTTGACAACATCAGTTGTCAATCAACTAAACAGAAACTTATTATGAATCAAAGAGTTCATATCATTCACCCCCTGTCTGTGAATGAAACGTAATCTTGCAGGTAGGCTGGCGCTCTTCGTTCTCGTTGAGAGCGGCGTATCTCTTCAACATTTTCCACCCGTTGCACAACAGGTGGATCCTCGTTTGGAGACGTGTCATCCTCTGACTGTGGAGGCTGTTGTATCTCGTGCTCATCCTCAGTCAGGTACTCGTCATCGTCTTCGGCAGTCAGGTACTCGTCATCGTCTTCGGCTCTCGGAACTGGCGCTAATCGTCTGTTAGAGACAGTGGTCTCCCTGCCGTCGGGTAGTCTCACATAGGAGTAATCAGGGTTGCTCTGGAGCAGTTCGACTTCTTCAACATTGGGTTCGTATTTGGATTTTTTGACGAACCTCTTCATATAAACAGGGCCGGGTGTCATCAGCCACGATGGCATGGATGCACCGTTGCATGATCGTCGGGGATGTTTAAACATTCTCTCATGAGGCGTCGTGTTTATCCCAGTTGAAAGGAGAGATCGGATAGCATGGAGAGCTGTAGGCAAGGCTTTTTCCCAATCGTCGCCGTCTAGATTGTTAGACCGCAAGTGTAGCTGGATGGTTTTCCACAGGGTTCCATTTAAACGTTCTACGAGACCGTTCCCTTGTGGGTTATAGGGTGCCGTCCGGCTGCTGGCAATTTCCAGTCTCGTCAAAAAACTCTTCATCTCTTCTGATAAGAACGAAGATCCTCTATCTGAGTGAATGAAGTACAGCGGTCATTCTCTTAACTTCTTCAACTGAGTATGGTAAATTCTTTGAACGTACCCAGTGAACCATACGAGAGATGCCGGGGTGGCATAGTGATTTATGCAGTTGAATGAGTTTGCTGATGGAAGATTCGTTAACCACAGCACAAACTCTCGAAAGTGCATCTGCGGCTAAATTTTCTTTTCCAGGTCTATATCTGATATCGTATTTGAAACAAGATAGCTCGAGTCTCCATCTTTCAATTTTTTCGTTTTTTATCTTGCTAGCATGCGATTGATCAAACATGAACGATACTGAGCGTTGGTCAGTGACGAGTATAAAATGTCTTCCGAGTAAATAGTGCCTCCACTTCCGCAAGGCATCTACAATGGCACAGGCTTCCTTTTCTATAGAGGGTTGTCTGCGTTCAGATTCATTGAGCATCCGCGTAAAAAATGCTACTGGACGACCTTTCTGAGATAGTGTTGCAGCGATTGCATAGTCTGATGCGTCGGTCTCGACTGTGAATATCTCCTTATTATCGATACTTGCCAAAGCGGATTTCGTAATTTCAGTTTTCAGTTTGGAGAAGCACTCAATCGCTTCAGGCGAGAGGGGTAGTTTTGATTCTGCTAATGGCTTTACTTTGGCGGAGAAGTTGTGAATCCATTTTGAGTAATGGGCGAATAAACCGAGGGTTCTTTTTAACGAAGCTGGATCAGAAGGAACAGGAAGGTTGACGAGTGGCTCTAGGCGTGTTTTATCTGGTTTAATTGAGTTACCGTGTATCGAATAGCCTAGGAGGTTAATTGAGTCCGTTTCAAATACGCACTTGTTCAAATTCAACGTAAGGTTATACTTTTTCGCGGCTTCCATAAATTTGTGTAGATTTTCATCATGCTCCGCTTTGTCTTTTCCACAGACGGTCACGTCGTCTAAATACGCGTAAGTGCCTTTCAGTTTTTCCGTGTTAATAACATAGTGAAGGGTTCTTTGGAAAGCAGCTACACCGTTTGTAACACCAAATGGAATACGTGTAAATAGGTATAAATTCCCACAGGCTTCGAAGGCGGTGTAGATCTTTTCGTTTCCCGGAATCGGCACCTGATGATAGGCACTTTTAAGATCGATTTGGCTAAAATAGTTATATTTAGCTACGCGTGTTACAATGGAGTCGATATTAGGAATAGGGTAGGCATCTAGTTCAGTGTACCGATTAATTGTCCGAGAGTAATCGATTACCATTCTTTTCTTGTGGTTGCCTCCTCCAGCTATTAGTACTTGTGCCCTCCACGGAGACACGCTAGGCTCAATAATTTTGTTTTCCAAAAGACTAGATATCTCTTTGGCGATAAATTGTTGATCTTCTTCTGAATGGCGTCTCGATGGTATGGCGATGGGTTTGATGCATGATGACAGATTGGTGAAGACAGACGCAGGGGGTACGGACGCTTGAAGTACGTTGCAGATCCGCAGCGTCTCTTTATCTCCACCAAACTGCAATTCCAAAAAAGAATGTGTTTTCAAGATGTCGTGGCCTACTATAACGTCGGCGCAAAGATTGTTGATGACGAACAAAGGTTGTTGCTTGTAGGTATGTTCATTGATTCTTATAGTAGCATGGCATACTCCATTTACGTGTGATACATTGCTCGCTGAGGCAAGGGTTATCGTCTGATAGCATGTTCTCATCTTAAGTTTCATTGTTTGTGCTAGGTCTCGGTCTATAAAGCTTATAGAGCTCCCTGTGTCAATTAAAGCGTCGACTTTGTGATCATTAATTGTAATGGGTGTGGTTGCCTTACGTAAGCTAGATGGAGCAGCAGCGCATGCTTCTTCTGGGTAAGATGATGTGGTCGCCGTACCTTGTGGCTCATCTTCAGCGATCATGGCAGCATTGTGGCGTAGTTTCCCGGAGCTGCGGCAGACACTAGCGTAGTGGCCCTTTCGTGAGCAAAGTTGGCACTCAGCGTTGCGCGCTGGGCAGCTCGACCGCTGATGTATTTTTCCTCCACAGAAGAAGCAGCATCGACGAGGTCTATTGGTGTTGGCAGCAGCAGCGTTGTGAGGAACTTGAGAATCGTCTGCTACAGCATTGAGGGATGTTACGTTGTGACTTGTCGGAGATTGAATAGTTTGACACGAGTTTTCTGCCGTTTCTAGGGATAGAGCGAGCTTCAAAGTGTCTTCTAGCGACTTATCTGAATTTTCGAGCAAACGCTCACGTATTCTCTGGTTGGAAATGCCGGAAATTAGCGCTCCTCGAATAGACTGGCTCTGATGCTCGTCGGCTGTTACTTGTTTGTAATCGCAGTCGTGAGCGAGAGTGGCAAGAGCTCTTGAATATTCAGCTATAGTCTCACCAAGTTGTTGTTTGCGGGTCACTAGGAGATGACGTGCTAGGATCACATTTCTCCTCTTCTCGAAGGTGGTGTTAAGACGGGTTATAGCGACAGAATATTGAGTACAGTCACGGATGATATTGTATATAGTAGGTGCTACGTGATTTATTAGTAATAGAAGTTTTGTCTCGTCTGTAGCAGAAGCCGCTTCTATTTGTAAGAAGCTTTCGAAAGACTTGCGCCAGTGCTCCCACTTTAAGTCCGCACTCATTGCTGATGGTTCTGTGTCGAACCGGTCTGGTCGGAGATAACGTGCCAAGTTCGACGGAGGAGACTTCGCCTCTGTGTCGGGCATGTTGATGCGATTTGTAGGTACGCGTATAGAAAGAAACTTTAGTTGAATAAATTGTTACATACTAAGATACGAAGACTGGAGAAATATTATGCTATATTCAACTAAAGAATTAATGTACACATTGGAATTCAAAAGATAAAGATATGATCTCCATTTTGACAACATCAGTTGTCAATCAACTAAACAGAAACTTCTTATGAATCAAAGAGTTCATATCAGGCAGTAGCCCCAGTAAAATTTTTAGCAGAAGAGGTATGCAATGGTAATTAAGTGACGCTAACAGAAGTGGTTTTGGTGGAATAAATGTTAATCTGCGATGTAGATGTAGTAGGTACCTTATAATATATAAGAGTTGTTCTTTAATTATTAAAATTCGTTACAGATGATGTAGGAGAGGAAACCACTGGTAATTCATTGTTGCTATTGGAGGTGCTAGTAGAAATGCTGATAGGCGATGTAGTCTCAAAGTGGATGTTTTGAGAATTATTTACAAGTCTACATTTAAAGTTATGGAAAAGTGTTGAATTATTAGAAATTATATTCTCGAACTCGTACTCCATTCGCTGACCGTCATAATATGACGTTAGTTCATCGTATGGGTATTCGTATCCAGGGAGGCATTCACATTGGTAGCCGCCATCATCGTAACCACGCCCAGGAACATGCACACACTGAAACAAATGATTATGATAAGAAACATTTTCTTACATGACACATTTAACACTCAAGCTTACGGTTCTCAGCAGTAATGATGCTCAAGGCTCTAGAAAACACGTAGGAAAAAGTTGCATTGTTAACTTACATAGCTAGTCTCTTTGTCGCATTTATCCGTGCCTTTAAATGCGTTAGGCACTGAGGATGAACCAGGACATTGGTTAATGTCAAGTGACTCGAGAGACACTGTTACTGCCACCACGCCCCTGGTGAAAAATTAAAAAATACACAAAATGAATGTAACAAATTTAATGGCACATGACAAAATTGGATAGTTTAGATAAATATTGCTAAACAATCCGCACACCATCATTTAGCCCCAAAGTAATCAGAGCTTGTGTGATGGGAGGTTTAATAATACCAGATAACTGTTCTAGTTACACACATAGATATGTTTTTTTATATAATGTATAAGAAAAAACATCTATCCATGGATTAAAACACCCGGAACAAATATCGTACAATCATTTGTTCTGAGGCGGGAATCAAACCTGCAACCTCTAGCGTCGTGGGCGGGCCATCTCCCGCTGCGCTCGGAGGTATTCGATAGGCTATTCATCAGCATTGGCTTGGCCTGTACCACTTATGCTATCCGCACAGAGTGTTTTCTTCTTCCAATCCATAGCATCATATACCAAGGTTCATTTAGGAAAGCTATTTTTATGGTTCTTATTCTTACCTAACTACAATCTTCTCTGTAAGATTATATCTTTTAAAATAAGTAAGCTCAAATTTTCTTAAAACAATCCGAAACCAACTCACTTGAACTCTAATTTAACTTTCAACGAGTCCCACCCAAAGAAAGGCACAGCGTATGTGAGGACCCACTGTTTCAGAGGTCCATCACAGTCATAGTAAGGAGAAGTCCAGTATCCATCCTTGATGTTTGCAGCTCGGTAATTTACAGGATACCTTTGAAAACGTTTTAGTTCATTACCAATGAGATCATTACGCATTTTTATCTTGATGTAGAACTTCTCGAGATCATCAAAGTTATTTGAATATCGTTGCTTCAGGGTTTCAAACCATGTTTCGTGTGTGTATAACTCATCTGTAAAAATATGATTTTTTTGTAACGTTTTCTGAACGAATTAGTCATTTTATGGATGGAACTAACACGATTGTTGTTGACTAATACCTAAAACTAAGATAAGTTAAGCTAGCTTAACGCATTCAGTGCCCAGCCTTGGCGGCGGTGCGACCCACACCACATGGGTCGCGCCGCCACGACACGGTGGAGAAGACTGGCATCTGCTTCTTTGGTCATTAATGTGTTATGTTAGCTCAATTGATTCAATTGTAAATACTAGTTCTGATATTATGTTTCTATTATTAGATTGTTATTTCCTTTATTATTAAAGATCGTTTTGCGAAAAAATAATTCTTACCAATGTTTCTCGATCGTGCTAAATTATCTAGTTTATACTTTCTACTGGACAAACTAGTCTTGTAAGCGTATGGTGCAAAGAATGTGTGGTTCGTAAATTTATTCCTATCCCAAAATGTACCTGAAATCAAACACAATCATCACTCATTTTTATCACACTAGAAAATATCATCGGGCAGAAATCTGGTTTTCTACCTGCTAACAAAATTTTTGGATCGACCAGGATAGACAATGTTTCTCCAAGCATTTGTTCCTCTGTCAAAGCTTTATCTGCTAAACGGTCATGATCAGCCAATTCTTCTTCAGAGTCGTTCACCTAGGTATAATTAACATTGATTATTGTTAACCTTCTGAATTAGGTAGATTTATCGTCACTAGAACATAATTTTATTTCTGTACATCTATGACAAACGGTTATGATTTTATGGATTTAACGGTTTACGGGTTTTTTTTAATATTTTGACAACGAACCTGTAAATAAGCACTGATAAAGTTTGCTAGCCTAGCGGCCATTTTCGCTTGATTTTCTAACTGTTGACTTGCACCATATGCGAAGTGGTTGTTCAGAATTAGATCTGATCGATGGTACCTTAAACAAATAATAGATTTGTAATAAATATCGCACAATATAATTCTCATAAAATAAAACAACATTAAGTACTATTCGAATAAACCATTATTATAATAAAAACTCACGAAGAACAAGTTGACGGCTTCACCCCTCTAATATATTTCAGGATTTCGTAAATATTAAATTTTTCGGCGTGCAAAGCTGCCGCGCCTCTCTTGGGTTTAACATATTCAGGATACATGCTTAAATAATTTGCCCTTACTGACGGATGCGCCCTTGTCGAATAGAAAGGAAGTGGTAGTGGCACTGAAATAATGATGTAATTATAATTAATTATAATCGACTGATAGAAGTAGGTATGGGTAGTGGGTACTCGATATAATTATCACAGTATCACGCACTTACGCTCTATCTTCACGCATTCAAACTTGGTAACTGATTCACTTATTTTAATGTGGTTGTCAGAATGGGACTCGAGTGGACGGTATCCGGGGGCACAACGGCATTGGTAGCCACCTCGCTTGAAACCCCAACCGTGGAGTGGCACACACTGCAAATAAATGGAAAAATATAGAGAAGTCTTAAAAATAACACTTTTTGACCCTTTGAAAATTATTTGATACCCATTGAATGGGGTTTCAAATGAAAGGTATCGATTTTGACATTCCAAAACAGTTTTTCCAATTTCTGTCGGTTTTATACTTTTTGAAATATTTAGAAAAAAGTCAAAATTTACCATCACCCACTTTAACCGAAGCATGCAGAGAGATCCATTTGAAATGTAGGTTGGTACCTACTATTTTTAGGTATTCGTGAAATAGAGAAGCCTCTAACCGGTACTTTTGATACATATTTGTTGACAAACGTTCGAAACCCTCGCCGTGGACAATACACACAGCGTTATCTAGCCCCAAGCTAAGCGGAGCTTGTGTTATGGGTGCTAGATAACTGATATACTTACTTAATACAATAACATACAACTTACTTAATACAATAACATAATACACTACATGGATAGATATTTTTATTATAGTACATAGAAAACACCCAGACCAACGGAACAAATTTCTGCAGATCGTACACAAATTTGTTCCGAGGCGAGAATCGAACCCGCAACCTCATGCGTCGCAGGTGGACCTACACTCGCACTTGACGGATCTTGTTTATTTTATTACGAATAACTTACATAAAATAATTATAATAACTATAGGTTGGTTAAAACTCGTACCAGCTCAGTCGTTTCGTTACACTGTGATGTTGACGCGAAATGATTTGGTAGTTGGTTTCCTGAGCCTGGAGGACATTGGTTTATATCAATTACTTCATAATCCATTTCCATCACAACCGTTGCGCTGTACCTGTGAACAAATTTAATTCTTGATGGTTATGATAAGCCACTGTAACATTAGGTACACACAGGTAATTAATCTACTAATTCAAGTCTTAGGCATGGTCATGATAATAAAAAAAATGCTTGATAATTCACACAGCATTATCAAACCTCGAGCTAAGCAGAGCTTTTGTTATGGGTAGGTACTAGATAACTGATATAGGTACCACTACATAGATAGGTAGATATTTTTTATTGTACATAGAAACATCTAGAACACCCGGAAAAAAATTCTGCAGTTCGTACAAACATTTGTCCGCAGGCAGGAATCGAAGCCGCAATCTCCTGCGTCGCAGGCGGACCTTCGCCCGCCGCACAGAGTTCGTCATATTAGTCCCTTCTTACCTATAGGTATCTGAAATAGATAGGTACCTATGTAATACGTTTTTTTTTTTATCTATGGGTTCCATTCCAACTTACGTGGGCTTTTCAATATCTTTAATATTTGTATGCCTGGGATACAAGTCAGCAACTGGTGAAACGGCTCCTACTAGCCAATTGTTAAGTCTCTCGCAGTCATAATATGGACGCGTCCATTTTACTGGACCAGGATTCTGTAAATTAGTAGGTACCTACAGTTAACTATAACTACTAGGTATTTATATTTGGTTAGGAGAGCTAGATTAGATACCTAGTTAATTCTTGAATGCCAAAGATCCTTGAAATTTTTCTCGATGAGTAAATGACCGGTGAATACGATAAGACTATCCTAGCTTAGACCTTATAACCTTTTTATGCATAATAGCTACATAATAAAATTAAAAATATCTTTATCTTATTCTTTAATAGGTAAACATTTTTGTTTATCTTTAAAACTCCTAAAGCCACAGATATACAAATAGGTACCAGTTTTGATAGTCGTGACCGGACTTCGAAACAACTTTGAACTGACTTTGAACGCAACTTTTGTACAACATAAACCGGTCTTCTGGATTAAACTCTCTTGAATACGAGACGCAAATTATTACCTACTTAGTATCTAATGAAATGAGCGCCAAGCAAAGAAAACTCATTTCCTTTCTAGTAACAAGATTGAAGAACAAGAGCAAAACGTATTCTACCATTTGTCTTTCAAAATAAGGCTGCTCACAAACCTCATCCATTCCGGGTGGTCCAAAGAAAGTAAATGTTTTATTAGTATTGTTTTCATATCTGATCTCCACTTGATACGCAGTCTTCGTGATAAAACCATTCTCTTCCGTATCGGGTAGCCATAACTTATACCACTCATTAGTACGGTACAGTTGAGATGTATAATCCTTTGAACTTTCATTCAAAGCAAATACACCTAGATCCTCAACCACGAGAGCGTGTGAATCGATGGTGCCATTTAAATAATCACTTTTGTATGCTCTTGGGGCAAATCTGGGTAATGTTTGATTGAAGAATCCTTTGTACGATGAAGTGTAAAACTTATCAGGAGAGAAATACGTAGAACTGGCATTTATACGAGGGTTAGAGGCAATGTCAGCCACAGAAGATAGTAAGTAGTACATCATACCAGGGTCATACGTTTCTTCAATCGCAGGTCGTATTAACCTAGACTGGAGGATGAAACTCCAGAAAAATGCCCTGCTTATAGCCATATTATATAACTGAAGCATGTCAGTTCGGTTTTGAGGTACAGGGTTTATAATAGCGTCGGACATGTCAGGTCGATGTGTTAGCGAATCATCTGATAAAAAAAGATTAGCCTCATCGCTTTCAACACAGCTACTGATGTCAAAGCTCTCCACTCTAGTACGAACTTCGTCAAATGCATCGAAATCTTCATATTCATCAATACCCGCTCCAGCTTCGTCTACTTCCCCGCAACACAATAAAACACATAGTGAAAACACTATTACACTACAACTTAGTGTCTTCATTTTACACGTCCTACATAAGTCGAGATTGTAGTTCAACTGCTTGTTCAGCCACGTTCGTTTCGTTATGTTTGAAATTCTAATGAGTGAGTATGGGAACTAGAGTAGTGTTCAGCATAATATACTCCATAAACAAGGCAGGGAGTCCTCAGGATTTAACAATTCAATGCAAATTATAATGATTATCTACTGATTTTTACATTATAACTAGTTTGTGCCCGGGGCTTCGCACGCGTTGTTTCTATGGAAAAGTTTAAAGGTGATATCTATCACACACGGTCAGGGGTGAGTCAGGGTTCTATTTTGGGTCCCTTGCTTTTTAATTTAATGATTAATGACTTACCAGACGTTGTAGAGCACGCGGAGTGTCTGTTGTGCGCTGACGACTGGAAGCTCTACACTGTTATACGTTCCACGGCAGATTGTGAGGCGCTTCAAGTTGATGTTAACGCGGTATGTCAATGGTGCCTTGACAACAAGATGGAGTTTAACCCTTCCAAATGCTCCGTGATGACTTTCGGTCGAAAGAAAAACCCGGTATGCTTTGATTACTCGATTCATAGCAACATGATCTCTAGAGTAACGGTAATCAAGGATTTAGGAGTAACTTTCGACCGAAAACTCACATTTCGCGACCACATCACTACGGTCGCCAAGCAGTCCTTTCAAAGACTTGGCTTTGTGCTGAGAAACGCCCGAGACTTTCGCAGTGACAGTGTTGTGCGGCTTCTGTTCGGGGCTCTAGTGCGGAGCAAGCTAGAGTCAAGTAGTTCCGTCTGGAACCCGCACGAAAGTACGTACGCACTGTTACTGGAAAAGGTGCAGAAGGCGTTTCTCAGGTCTCAGTACAAGCGAGAATTTGGGTATTACCCATACATGTACCCAACTAGGTTTCTCCAAGGGTGTCTTGGGTACAATTCCCTACAGACCAGAAGAGCGTACGATCAGACAGCAACAATGTGCAAGGTGCTCCGTGGTATGATCGACGTTCCTGATCTACACAACCTTCTGTTTCGGCTCTACCTCCCTGATAATTATGTTCGCAACAGAAGCCACAGACTTTTCTCTGTGCCCTTTAGTAGAACCGTCGCTCGTGCCAACTCTCCACTGCCTCGCACCCTCGCCGGGCTCAACGGACTTTTTGACCAGAACCCAGACTGTGATATCTTCGCAGACGAATGGAAGAGTTTAATGTTGGTATGTCTGAGGTTTTGCGAGAGTGATGACTGAAAGGATGCCTGTTTGTTTTTGTTAATGTTAATTTAATTTGTCTTAATCATGTTAATTTTATGAAAATCTTATTTATTATTTCAATTAATTAATTTATCATCGAAAATTTTCAATGTTAACTATTCTATACTGATTTATTTTATGAAATGTTTTAAAATTTTACAATAATTTTTAGTAATTAGATAAATTATGTTTTTTAATATTAAGTAACTAGTGTAATTGGTTGTAAAAATCGTGTTAGTTACTAATCAAAATAAATAAATATATAAATAAATATCCCATGGGAACTGATTTATGGGATAAAAAGCCTATGTTTGATTCCAGGATTAGAATTACCTGTGTGCAAAATTTCAGCCCGATCCGTTCAGTAGTTTTGGCGTGAAGAGGTAACAAACATCCATCCATCTATCTATCCATCCAAACTTTCTCATCTATAAAATATTAGCATACCTAGTGTGAAGTGTGATTACATTTTTTAGACCAGATAGGTGCATTGATTAAAGTAGGTAGGTAAGGTACCTAATGTAATGTGAATGATTACACTCGACAATTTTTGAGTTTGATTTTATTAGTAATAGTAATAATAAGCTGCATGGGAGATTTTGCAAGGTCCTCACAGGACCTGATGTGGATTTTCTATGCTCAGTAAACTGGTTACGCTTGGGTGATCTCTTTGGGAAACCGAAGGTTTTCTTAGTGCTATTATGGATGTACAACATTCCAACACGCATGCACAACATAACACACCCATGAACATTCCCAAATACGTCCAAGTAGTCCAAGCACAGATAGGTACACAAACAAGTAGCCAAAATTATACAACATCAACTTACACTCCGAAATTTCCTTACTGGACCTGAAATTCCGTAGGTACTATAAGTACCTAAGTACACACCGGCTCCAGATCTCGAAAACGGCCGTGCCACGCTCTATAGGGTTGGGACCGATCTGTCATTACAATACAGACAAAACTATCCGGCGTATAAACCTGATATTGTACTGATATAACGGTTACAACGGAGGACGGTGCGCGCTGATGTCACCATATATCTTGACTTGGTTAATGAGGCTGTCTGCAAACTGGGATGTTGATTCAGTCGTTTCGGTTAACTGCGTAACAGCGAAGTGCCTCGATCAACATCTCAAGAGACGGTACTCCTGGACTTGGCGCGGATCGTCAGGAAGTTCCTCTCTCTCCAGCCCTAGTCATCTGCCGCTTGAACCTAGCTTCGTGGTCGCCGTTTTGATGTATTTTTTATTGTAGAATAGTTTTGTAATATTTTATTTTCTATAGTAGAAAATGTCCATAAAACGAGTTTAATAATAAACTTTATATTAAATTATATTTCAGACAACATCAAAACAAATATAGAAATTATTAACCTACTCTACGGTTCATAATATCTTAAGTTTAACATAATGTAGGTAGATACATAAAAAATAAATAACCTTATCCTAGTAGGATATTATACCTAAACGCGAAAGTTTGTAAGTAAGTATGGATGGATGGATGGATGGATGGATGGATGGATGTTTGTTAAACTACACAACGGATCTGGATGAAATTCGGCACAGAGATAGATTATAGTCTGGAATAACACATAGCCTATATTTATCCTGGAATTCCTACGGGAACGCGAACTACGTGTGGGTGAAACCGTGAGCCGCTGCTACGCAAAAACTACAGAACGGATCTGGCTGAAATTTGGCACAGAGATAGATTATAGTCTGGAATAGCACATAGGCTATATTTTATCCTGGAATTCCCACGGGACTGAACGGGAATTACGCGGGTGAAACCGCGAGGCACTGGTAGTTTTAAATAAAATTGTGTCTACACGTTATAATTTGCGGCGGCGCGGCGGCGCGGCGGGCGACGCGGACGTGTGCTATTAAATTGCGGCAAGTTGTAAATGGCGCAATCATGGTCTCAGCTGACGACGCGACGGTGTACAGCGGTGTCGTCCCCTTGCAGGCGGTCAGTGAACCGTCGGAACTTAACACCCTTCTCGGCCAAAACTCTTCACTCAAGTAGGTCGAGAGATGTTGAGTTGGAAGTCTAACCATAAATAAACAGAAGCATAAATTGGCGAGAGTCCAGCTTAACTCTACCTCTTTTTGTCTGTTTCGCCTTCGTTTCGCCTGAACTCTTGGGAACCCTAAAAACCAATGTTTGAAAGCTTTAGTTGACTTTTTAATTTCATTCATTCACTCATCTACTTAAACAAGTCCATGGTTATATTTAATCTGTGTTAAAAGTATTCTTCGTCGTTCATTCATGTGTCTGTTTATTTTGTCGATGATTCTAACCTCAATCCATCCAATTCAACAAAATCTAAACAAATAAGTCCGAAAAATAAGTTCCTTTTGCATAAATAACAAACACCTATTTACTAAGTGAAACCAAACGTATAATTCTGTAAATATGGCTGGGACCTTATTCCGTGAGTTCTTTCATAATCACGCTGCATCCTTGTTTATATCAACTTGGGAAATATCAACAAAATATTTTGTTACAGGGTCCATGTTCAGCACTTCGTTATCTCTGTATTCAGAGCATTTTACGAGCTTGGTAAGTTTCTGCTATCGTTCTTGCTACTCGCCTAGGCCACACCAATATTTTTAATTTGTCGCAATATTTTGAGTAGGTAATGATCGTCAACACAGAACTAGTAAAGTACCCTGTACTCTAAAAGTTAATCTTTCTTGTCCTATCCTTTTTCAGAGATCAGTACATACAGCAGCGGTGTACTATGCTGCCCGTAAAGGTACACGAGCGAAGGCCCGAGCTAAAAAGGTTAAGGTTGAAGTTACTAAAATCGGATTTATTCCGCACAACCAAAGGGGAAAGAATAGGTAAGTGATCAATAACAATATTTTGTCTCTCATTATTATAAATTATTATTATTTAAGGCATATTGCCAGTCTTTCTACTCGAGCAGCCTCTGGCTGAAATGTTCCCGGCGCAGCCGGCGCTCTACGCGTTCAGTACAACAACATTTTCAGGATGCTGATGCGGCTGCCTCGCTTTTGCAGCGCATCTGGTATGTTCGCGGAAGCGCGAACGGATGACTTTTACGCGATTATTATATTACGTGATCTAATAGAAACATTTAAAATTCTATCCCACACCTACAACCTGCCCGACATACACAGAATATATACCCCCAAGGTGCCATTCAAAACAGCTAGAGGCCATAGTCTCAGAGTGATCCGCTCACCATCAAACTCTAATATTGCTCATCACTTCCTGAGTAACTGAGTGGTGCACAATTGGAACCGGCTTCCTGAAGAAGTTGTAACAGCCCCCTCTGTGAACAGCTTCATAAACAGACTCGACCACTGGTTACGAACGCATAATCTGACCACAACAAAGACAAACTAGTGTAGTGAAAAACTTTAAAAGCACTATGATATAGACATACCAGCTTTCAGCTGCTCGTCTATAATCCAAATAATAATAATAAATAATAATTATTCGCAAAAAAGTCGCTTCCCTATCTCAGCGAGCGCGAACCAGCAGCAACAGCATCCTGCAAATGATTATGTCCCGTCTGGACTGTCCCATCCAAAATAAGTGGATGAAGATAATGATGGGGAGTAACTCCATTTGAAATTTAATTTAGGTTAGTAGTTAAGTAGGTCATTATGTTTTGTTATTTATTATGTAATTCTAATGTAAGCATGAAATAATTATTGTTTTGTATATCTAATCATGTAATGTTTAAAAAATTTGAAGTAGCGTCAAATGTAATATATAACGCTAAATGTAAAATAATTTAAAAGTTAAGATTGGACAAGGGCCAACCTCAAAATTAAATTCTACCTAGAAGGCAAGAAAATGGATCCGCAGGTCAAAATATAAAAATCAAAACTAAGAAAATAAATGTTCGGGCGCCAGACCCACGGATACCACTATAAATTGTGCCGGAAATGTCAGCTGATAACACTAGACTTCTAATCACAGGGCAGGGACCTTCAATAAAACAGTAGATTTAAAATTTAAAAATCTAAGTTTATTAAAATTAAGGTTAAGACTAGGCTTATTTAGGATAAAGGTGTACAATTACGGTTCTTAAAAGTAAGGTAGCGTTTCAATAAAATCTTACACTTGTTTTATTAAAAAAGTTTGAAAATGTTCCAACTGAAAAAATGTTCCAGAATGGCGGCGTGAGAAAATTGGCAAAATAAGAAGCGCACGGGTCGCAGAAGGCAGCCCGGAGCTTGGTTTATCATTAAAAAAACAAAAATGTCTCACAACTGAAAAAATGTTCCAGAATGGCGGCGTGGAAAAAATGCCTTATTATGAAGCGCACAGGTAGCAGAAGGCTGCCTGTGGCTTTGGTAGGTCTGTAGGACCAGTAAACAAGAAGTTGAGTGTGGTCCGCTAGAAGAGCGAACTTAAAAAATTAAAATTAAGTTTTATTTCAAAATTAGAAACTAGGATTTACTACAAACGACACGCCAGTAAAGAGGCGGTAGCTAAGCTTAAAACTAGGGTGTAAATTACCACTGCATCCTTATAAAAAAAATAAAGTTATGCAATAGTGTGTGTGTTCCGAGGATGTTCAACGCTACAAAATAGAAAATATTATGTTATTTCTGGAGAAAAACCAGACGTAGAACGTGTAAAGAAACTAGAATATGAGAAAGAACTCACTCCTAAACTAAAAGTTAGGTTTTAAACACTAATTTCAATTAAGGTTAGACCATGAGGTATTTTTGGATTGGGAAATTAGGCTAAAGGACAAAAACAACCAAAATATAGTAAGACAAAGTCTAAGACAAAAACAACAGTAAAAGACAAGTAAAAGACAACCTAAGACAACCACTGCTCAGAGTCTGGCGATACTTAGCTCGAGTACAACGTTCCTTTTCATCGCGTGGAGCGGAAGCCTTGGTGGTCCTCAGCTAAAGGAAATGCTCGAACACGCGGCCACGCTTCCAAGGTGCCAAGAGACGATGGAATGTCCAATACGCCTTCGCGTCAGAGCGCCGAATAAATAAATGCCAGTCTGGGTCTCCTGGAGAAGAAATGAAGACATTAGCAGACATTCCGAGGGAGCGTCATGTCCAAGGGGGGCAATTGAAATCCAAACTCACCGAGGAAGTGGCAGTAAATTTCTCCTACGGCAATGATCCCACGGCAGCAGCGACTCTGAACGCGCCAACTCGCAGCAAATACTTTCATGTTTTAAAACAACATGGTAAGATAAAAAAATTTGATAAAAACCCCTACATGGTTCTTTTCATGTCCGAGGGCAGGAGGAAAGTGCGTCCATTTTGAAATTAAATGTCAAATACGACAGTAATGTCAACCTTGAAAAAGAACAAATCAGAGGTCATTCTCGATATGATCGACAAAACAAAAACGAAACGTCACTGTCAAATGTCCGCGACCTGTCAGATGGACAGAGAACCTAGCTAAAGTCGACTAAAAATCGAACAAGACAACAACAAAACATGGGGCGTAATATAAAACGTCACATTACACCCCTTCCAAAAAAATAAAAGAAAGGGTGCTTTCTTTTATGGAAGAGAAAACTAAAATTTTTATAATGACAAGCAAAAACAAAAAAAAATTTATCTGTCTAAGCACATCCATATGAAAGTGCGGTGAAACATAATAGTTGCCGACTATCGGAGGGCTAGCTCAGAACAAATTTAAATAAAACTAAGATTCAAAGGAAACTAGATTAAAAGTAAACTCTAAACCAAGTTAGAAATAGCTCAGGAGAAGGGAGGAGACTTGTTGCCGGAGTGCAGTTGGAATAAAAGTATTCACTGACTCGTAAATGCACAACTAAGGTCCAAACAATCTTCAAGAGGAAAAGTCTGGAAAAATCCAGTTAGCTAACTACTTGGAGAGGTGCGGTTAGAAACATTGTTCACCGACCTGTAGTGTAACTAAAGTCAAAATCGAAATTTCGAGTGAGTCCGCGCCATAAAATGACGAAAGGAGCTAACACTCTAAAGGTCTTCTGAATGTGATCGGTACAACAACACCGAACTTCCGCGCACAAACAGGGAAAAAATACTTTGCGAAACGTGACCGACACAACACCATCGATTTTTCGAGCACGAACGACAAAAGTAAAACTGAACGTGAACCGTGTACAAAAGGAAACTACGAACAGAAAAAAATGTTTTGCGAAACGTGACCGACACAACACCATCGATTTTTCGAACACGATCGACAACAACAAAAAGGTAGCAACAAGAAGCTGGAGGCAAATGGACCACCAGGCTGACAACAAGTGCAAAAACGGACAAAACACGAGACAAACAGGAGGCTAAGACAACCAGCTGTCTCATGCGCCAAAAAAGTTGGAGGGGAAAACTCCACAAAAAGGTACCATAAATGGGGTAACAAAAAACACAGGTGTTGCAGCAGCATCATCTAAAAATGGGGAGCCGACTGGCAAACAAAACAAGCATAAAACAGAAAAACAAAGGTACACTATGAGTGCAAAAATAAGGTGTACAAAAGGTACAAAATAATTGATAAGATCGTTTGATGTTGGAGATAAAGAAAGATTAAAAAGGTATTTAAGTTTACTATGGAAAATTTTGAGCTCTTAACCCTACCAGAAAAATTCGCCTGAACTTCCCTTCCATTCATCACCTAATTTACAAACGGGTAAGTCCTCTCATACATCACGTTCATACATCATCTCACGAAACCCGTACTTCATTTGAAAATTAAAGGGTGAGTCAAAGCTATGCTACTAAGGTGAATTTACAAATAAATTTAATATTTAATGATGTCTTTAACATGGTATTTACCTGACGTTCTTTTATTCAAATCTTTCAAAACATAAACATTATCTGAAATTTTCTCAATGATCTCACATTTAATAAATTTAGGGGCTAGTTTGGCCGAAAAATAAGCAGGAGCGTTTGATTGTACAAAGTTTCTTCTCCATACAATATCACCTACATCAAACGAAATGACTTTCCTCCCTCTATTATAATTAAGCGCATTACGCTTATAAGCTTTTACTAAATGAGATTGAACTCTAACAAAAACATCACTAAGTGAATTTAGTGAAAAAGCTAAAGAATGCCTATCACCGAATTCCAGCTGATTTAAGGTATCAATGGAATCACTAAAACGGTGTAAAGAAGCATCTAAAATCAATTCCCTTCCAAACATGAGGAAATTGGGAGTAAAATCTGTAGCTAAATTAACACTACAGTTCAAAGCTAATTGCACATGTGGTAAAAATTCGACCAAGTGCGATGGTCTTTCTTCACAAAACAAGATATGCAGGTTTCTATTGTTTTATTGTATCTCTCTACAGGATTATTCTGGGGGGTATAGAAAGTATTATAAAAGATTTGTTATGTTAAAGCTTTTTTCTAAAAATTTAAGATGGCTATCTAGGCCCAAAACACAAAAGGTAGCACCACTATCCAGTAGGCCAATAAATTTTTTATCCATAACGGTGAACTCTAAGAAAGGGCGTTTATCGTTAGATTTGACATATAGCACTGGAGAGGCAAAAAATGTTTTTAAATAGTCGAGCCAGTCAGAGAACTCCTTTTCAGAAACAACCTCATCAGGTTTAATGTGACTTACAATTTTGTTCGCCGAGACACTGGCAGTTTGTGAGAAAAACCGTGCTCGACGGAGCCTAATTAGTTTTTTGAAGAAGACGGTTTAACAGGGTTGCACACATCACAAGATCTAGTGGTGACATCTGGCTTCTTGCATTTAAAGCAGATCACTCCAGGAATGGTGGGGCAGTTCTTATAAAGGTGATCTTTGGCGTTACATTTAAGACAGATAGTCTCGGTCTTTCCGCTAGTGGAAGTATTCATCATGAGAGGATTTAAATATTATTATCAACGTAGAAAGTTTTTTTAAGGTAAAAGGTGTGAGTTAAATTTTAAAGTGTAAGTGTAATTTGTAAAGTTGTGTAAAAAAAGTGTAGGCGAAGGATGCAAAAGTATCACAATCTATTAAAAATATCTTAAGAAATAAGTGCTTAAAACTACAGGGTAGTATATACCACACTTAAAGCTAAGGTATAATTAAGTTCTTAATAATAATCCCTAAGAGTACAACTCAACAAATAAAAAAACAGACTTATTGGTTGTTCGTGAAGATAAAAATAAACAATAGGTTCAACAAAAAGGTTGAAAGTCCTATAGTATAGGTTTGTGACTTATATTTAGCACAAAAAATAAAAGTGTGAGCGAGCGACTAAGAGAGTGGTTGTCAAAAAAGCTTAACAGGTAAATCCTACAAATCCAACCTCAGGTCTATAATAAGGTATTCCTAATAAAGCCAAGTCCTATCCAGGTCCCTGTTCGCTGTGCGACAATTGTAATGTTTAAAAAATTTGAAGTAGCGTCAAATGTAATATATAACGCTAAATGTAAAATAATTTAAAAGTTAAGATTGGACAAGGGCCAACCTCAAAATTAAATTCTACCTAGAAGGCAAGAAAATGGATCCGCAGGTCAAAATATAAAAATCAAAACTAAGAAAATAAATGTTCGGGCGCCAGACCCACGGATACCACTATAAATTGTGCCGGAAATGTCAGCTGATAACACTAGACTTCTAATCACAGGGCAGGGACCTTCAATAAAACAGTAGATTTAAAATTTAAAAATCTAAGTTTATTAAAATTAAGGTTAAGACTAGGCTTATTTAGGATAAAGGTGTACAATTACGGTTCTTAAAAGTAAGGTAGCGTTTCAATAAAATCTTACACTTGTTTTATTAAAAAAGTTTGAAAATGTTCCAACTGAAAAAATGTTCCAGAATGGCGGCGTGAGAAAATTGGCAAAATAAGAAGCGCACGGGTCGCAGAAGGCAGCCCGGAGCTTGGTTTATCATTAAAAAAACAAAAATGTCTCACAACTGAAAAAATGTTCCAGAATGGCGGCGTGGAAAAAATGCCTTATTATGAAGCGCACAGGTAGCAGAAGGCTGCCTGTGGCTTTGGTAGGTCTGTAGGACCAGTAAACAAGAAGTTGAGTGTGGTCCGCTAGAAGAGCGAACTTAAAAAATTAAAATTAAGTTTTATTTCAAAATTAGAAACTAGGATTTACTACAAACGACACGCCAGTAAAGAGGCGGTAGCTAAGCTTAAAACTAGGGTGTAAATTACCACTGCATCCTTATAAAAAAAATAAAGTTATGCAATAGTGTGTGTGTTCCGAGGATGTTCAACGCTACAAAATAGAAAATATTATGTTATTTCTGGAGAAAAACCAGACGTAGAACGTGTAAAGAAACTAGAATATGAGAAAGAACTCACTCCTAAACTAAAAGTTAGGTTTTAAACACTAATTTCAATTAAGGTTAGACCATGAGGTATTTTTGGATTGGGAAATTAGGCTAAAGGACAAAAACAACCAAAATATAGTAAGACAAAGTCTAAGACAAAAACAACAGTAAAAGACAAGTAAAAGACAACCTAAGACAACCACTGCTCAGAGTCTGGCGATACTTAGCTCGAGTACAACGTTCCTTTTCATCGCGTGGAGCGGAAGCCTTGGTTGGTGGTCCTCAGCTAAAGGAAATGCTCGAACACGCGGCCACGCTTCCAAGGTGCCAAGAGACGATGGAATGTCCAATACGCCTTCGCGTCAGAGCGCCGAATAAATAAATGCCAGTCTGGGTCTCCTGGAGAAGAAATGAAGACATTAGCAGACATTCCGAGGGAGCGTCATGTCCAAGGGGGGCAATTGAAATCCAAACTCACCGAGGAAGTGGCAGTAAATTTCTCCTACGGCAATGATCCCACGGCAGCAGCGACTCTGAACGCGCCAACTCGCAGCAAATACTTTCATGTTTTAAAACAACATGGTAAGATAAAAAAATTTGATAAAAACCCCTACATGGTTCTTTTCATGTCCGAGGGCAGGAGGAAAGTGCGTCCATTTTGAAATTAAATGTCAAATACGACAGTAATGTCAACCTTGAAAAAGAACAAATCAGAGGTCATTCTCGATATGATCGACAAAACAAAAACGAAACGTCACTGTCAAATGTCCGCGACCTGTCAGATGGACAGAGAACCTAGCTAAAGTCGACTAAAAATCGAACAAGACAACAACAAAACATGGGGCGTAATATAAAACGTCACAATCATTCAAATATATTTTAATCACTATTATTATTTAAGCTAAAATTTTATGTAATTTGTTTTATTGTGAATTTTTATATGTTGTGTGTGTCTATGGATTGTATTACCGAATCTGAAAAAAAAAAAAATAATAATAATGATTGTCCAAGTTATAGTAATGGTTCAGCTTTTTAAGGCTGATTGAATAAATCACTCATCACTCGCATGTTAATTCCCAAGTCAAAAGGTAATTTGGTTAGGTATATACCAGAACATGACTTTTAAAAGTCCTGCTCTGGTTCTTCAAGGAGCTGGGCTGGTTAGAGCCTATTCCCCCACTTGAAATTAGAATTAGGTACATACATTTTTGAAATCGAAATGGTATAGAAAAAAGTAATAAAATTCCCTTGAACTAAAGATGCTTACTCTCTTACTTTCCTTACTAATTACAGATTAAACAAAGTGGTTCTAAACAAGCATGCAGACGACTCCTACAAGGCGATCCCCAAAGACGATGTATACCCTCTGAAGTTCTACAGATGGGTGGTGTACTCTGCCGAGGATGCTGTGAGGGCGCATCAGGAGACCCACCACCCCACTATGTACAATCAGCCAAATGCGTATGTGTATGCGCAGGTGGAATTTAATATGACTGCTGCTAAGAAGGTAATTTTTATAAACTTTATAGTTCAACAACACTCATTACAGATGTAAGCAGATTAACTACGAACCTTTTTTGTGTTGGAAGAACACCAACCAACCATTTCATCCCTTAACGAGGGACATCTTCCTGCTGACATCCATAATGAATTCGTCAAACTACGATAGTTTTTATAGTAAAATCAACAACACTCCTTGCAACCTTAAAAAATCTGTGATGCTGATATCAAGGTTGCCTGGAAGAGATCACTGAAAGCGATAAGGCCGCCCTGTGATCCTTGATTCGCAGCATATCCTTCTGTATTGTATATTGTGTTTGTATGGCACAATGAAGAATTATCTATCTATATCTTTAAATGGTAGAATGTAGATGCAGCAAAGTATGGCCATATATCAGATAGCTAAAAAAAATATTCAAAGGCCAACATTTTGTGGGTGTCACCAAGGGTAGTTTGTTTCACGTGTGTGTGGCGCAACATTCTTAGGCTAGGCGCAAGCAAACAGACCACAGGCCATCGCCACCTTTGTAGCACCGATGTTGCCTGGCGCGGAAGCGCGCGACAGCCACCGGTGTTCGGAAGCGACCACATTTTATTGACACGCGAGATGCGTAGGACGGTTAACTTAGTGAGTGAGTGTCAATGGCGAGACTCGGCATCTTGCGTGGCGCGCAGCGGCGTCAAGTGACGAGTCGCGGACACTGCTGAGCGACTGGCCGCCACCGGCGGCGACGCGTTTGCGGCGAATTCTTACAAAATATATGAAAAAGCGTGTTAAAAGCTTGTCGCTTGCTACCAATGGCTGTGGCCGGTGGTGGTCCGTTTACGCCTTGCCTTATAGCCATACATAAAATCATAAACGAATCGCGTACGATTTTTGCAAAAAGCAGAAAATGTTCATCGTTCAATACTAGCCCACTGGTCAACATAGCCCTCCCCTAATGAGAGCTTAGTATTTTTTTTAATAGTAAGTTAATTATAAGAAAATGTAATTTATTCAGTAAATGAAATTGTATACTTATTATTTAAATTTGCATCTGTATCTCAATAGATCAAACTTTAATTCACACTAGCAATGTTATTTGATTATTTTATATTTGATTATTTTATATCGCACAGCGAATTATTTTTTGGTTTAAAAAATACTAAACTTTTTTTTTTCGATTTCGGAGTTTAGGTTGAAGCGTCCTTTTTAGAATACGGTACACTAAACGGAAAAAACGATCCCTTTATTAAAGGATCTTTTTGTTGTCCGTCTGTCTCTCTGTCTGTCTGTAAGTTTGTCTGTCTGTCTGTCAACCCTCTTTTCTCAGAAACGCGTAGAAGTATCGAGTTGAAATTAACATGAAATACTAATGTCCGTAACCTCTTAAAGCCTCAATATAAATAAAACTTCTAGGTCAACGCAATCAATAGTTACAGCCGTTTATGTCCGAATTGTTTGTTTCCAACGCAAAATATCTATGCACACAAATTCTTTAGGGTACTTCCCGTAGACCTAGAATTATGAAATTTGGCAAGAAGCAAGGTCTTCTAGCACAAGTAAAGGAAAAAAACAGAAACAGGAAATTTGTAATTTATTCTTTAAAAATAATACTTTTGTTCCTCGCCATGGACCAAAACCTATAGGGTACTTCCCGTTGACCTAGAATCATAAAATTTGGCGAGAAGCTAGGCCTAATAGGCCTAATACTATAGAGGAACATCCGGAAACAGTAAATTTGTACTTTATACAAAAAAAATCGTTACAGACGGCAGTATTATGTAGGTATAAACAAAACAATTAATATTGAAACAGCCCTCACACAGTGCCCACTGGTAACTGCTACTCTGTCTCACATTTCAGACCCGGTTCATGGACAGTTTCACCCGTCTGTCCCTCCTCCCAAACCCATTCCCGCGTGAAGAGGAGAGGACGGTCATGGCGTTCTGCAAGGGAGCTGAGATGACCAAGGAAATACAGGACGCTGGTGCAACTACTGTGGGCGGATCTGATCTTATCAAGAAGATACAGGTAAGGATAGTCAAATCTGAAAATTAAAAATCATAAATCAATTGTCAAAACCTCAGGAACTCAAACCTCACGTAGCATAAAATATCAGATTATCTAGACTAGAAGATAAAAAGCCAGGGATGGGTTTTGTACCAACTCCACAAATAACAACTAACACTTTACTTTACTGTAGTCTGCATACCTAAGCAACAGAAATCAAAAATATAGGTATTTTCGTGTCATTAATAATTAATTTGACCTTTTCTAAGTGTACATTCATTGTATTTATGGAAATAAACAGTTTATGATTTGATTTGAACTGAAGTGTCAACATAAAATCTCCGTGCAGCTGGTTAATTCTGATACAAAGTATTCATTCGTGATTGTGTCGCTCATCATAAATTCATAATATTTTCTCTGCTCATTTGTATTTTGATGGCGAATAAAAGGGGAAAAAAATGTGTCCGTAGTAGGGCTCCATGGGTTCCAAATTCTACTTTATCCTGAGCATGTTCAGCCATGTGGAAGAAAATCTATTTTTCTCCTCATGTAAAGATTTTTCATTTGTGTCCTGTCCCGTAATGGGTGCACATTACGGGACGGGACGCAAATGAAAAAACTGCCCACCCAACACTACATTAATTAAACTTCCATAGTTTATGGAAACTGCATTTCTATTCTTCTCTTCTAATCTCCATTCCTATTTTCGCAATCTTTCTCAATCCCATGTTTAATTCTAAAAGTAACTGACCCCCACTTACCACCAGCATGACAATGTGAGAGGAGAAAACAGTGAAAGCAACCATTCTCATGCTATCATCATCATAGATCTTAGTAAAATCTGTAGATATGGTACGCCTCGTAGCGCTTACTCAACAACAGAGTTGTAACACAGGCTGTGTTACAACTACATGCAAACACTCGCTCACAGTTACATTTCCAATCTTGTGCAATAATTATAATGAACAAACACGAGGGCATTGCTGTATTCTTTAGTCAATAAATCACACTAAAATACGTCGCAGCAAGCACGCGTAACACGAACGTCGCGGTTCGACCATGACTTATACAGCAGCATACCTTGACATACCTTTTAATTAATTCATTTATTATTTATTTGACTCTGATTAATTATTTTTTCTAAATTTTTCAGTCATATCTGTCTGTTTTTTACTTTTGTACCATTTATGGTGTTTCCTACAACGAAGTACCTATGTGTGTTATTGTTACTTACCTAAATATAGAATGTAACGACGACAAGTGTGAAGATGAAATAAATACAAATACTGAGGTGGGTGGGTGGACCTAATTGCACCTAATTTGCGCCTTCACTTTCGAGTAGCAGTAGGTACCTCATCTCCTCTTTTTACTTAGATTGATGTTCTGGGTTCTCAAATTGTTTTACCCGAATGTCACGCGCGACGCAAAGCGATTATATCGCTAGATTGATATTGGCGACTAAGGCTTTTATTTTTTTACAATTATATTAAATTTTTCCATCCACAGGAAGGCTCAATAAAACTCTTTGAATACGACTACATAATCGCCCACCCGAACATCATAACGGAACTGGTTCCCATCCGAGGTCTGATGAAGAAGAAGTTCCCAACGTTAAAGGCTGGTACCCTTGACACAAACCTCCCAGAGTTGGTCAGGAAGTTTGCTGGGGGCGTCCAGTATCGGGTGGTTCGAGATGAGAAGCAGGATAACTTTGGGTCCGTTGAAGTTACCGTTGGGAGGGTAAGATTACTAGTTTTTCCCATGCGTACAAAGTTTATAATTCAATCAACTATAGTAGCCGGCGGCTTCACACGCGTTTTTCAAGTATCGATTATGTATGTCTGTTCCTGGAATACAATTTACCTCATTGCCAAATTTCATTAAGATCCGTTCAGCCGTTTAGGCCTGAAAAGGTAAATGACAGAAGGAGTTACTTTCGAATTTATAATATTAGTATGGATAACGTTAAATGTATAGTAACGAGTATATAATGCACTCACTCCCCGCCGCCGGCACGACCGCGGCGGCGTTCCGCTGCTGTACAAGCGATCAGTCCATGGTACCTCATTGGCTTTTAATGTGTTAATCAGCCAAATTTTATGTTTGCAGTTAAACATGGAACCAAAAGCGGTGGCTGAGAATATCGAAGCCCTTCTCAAAGATCTACAATCCGCTCGCCCTAAGAGAGACGGCCTGTTTATAACAAGGTAAATTCATTACAAATAAGTAATGCTTGGATATGTCACACAGCATAATCTAGTCCCAAAATTAGTAGAGCTTGGGATATGGGACCAGATGACTACACTATGTATCCTACACAAGACAATCTTACTAATACGAATATTTCACTAACTAGTTTATGCCCGCGCCTTTGCACGCACTATCTCACGAGAACTGATTTATGGTACGTTCATAACCCCCCCCCCCCCCCCCAAGCCACCGATGATCCACCGTGTACACTATGTGATATTATAAAAGAGGTATCTACTTAGAGTTTATTTGTGAGTATAGGTGGTAGGTATTCAACTAGTCCGATTTTGAAAATTCTTCACCAATACGTAGTAAGTTATCCCAGAGTGACATTGGCGGTGTTCGCTACTCAGAGCGGTAGCGAAAGCACTAGGAAAAGGAAAATCTAAGTTTCGTTTTCGTTGTCGTGAAAAACCATAATATTATGTCGCTTGCATACCATTAGGTAGCGTTTGCACGAAAACGAATCAGAAAATTTTATTCCTTTTTAAGAGTACGGGCCCTGAGTAGGTGCCGCAAACCTAATACTCAAATACTCAATATTTTTATTGCAAACATGTTGTACATGGGATCTAATAGATAATGTGTTTCAAACATGCACCCTGATGGCAACGGCCCGGCCGGATGACGCTTGAAACCAAGCGAAATATTCCGCTTCCGCTTTGAGTACCTAGCGAATATATCTACAGCATAGGTCTGAACATGCCTTTATTATACGGGTTCCACGTGAGCGGCGAAAAGAGCTAGCCTCTTTCAAATTAATAGAATCATAGCTCTTATTAGTTTGATTTGTAATTTACACTATTGAATATTTTTTTGCAGGTGTATTCTAGTCAGCCCACCTTCTCCAGAGAAACTCAAAATAGACCCGTTCTTGTACGTAGACCGCACAATATCCAAAGAGGTGCAAAACGACAGCGACGATGAAGATGAAGCTGTCGCAGCTAAGGCATAGTTATTTGTAGAAGTAGCTTAGATAGTTCTATGTAGAAACGTTTGTAAAATAGTGTAAAAATTTATAATAAAATTATTTATGATGGAAAATGTTTTTTTGGACCGGCGGCGGCAGGGCGTAGCGTGGTGAGCAAGAATCCAGTGGAGGTATTATTTGAACCTGCCCAGCAGTCGCTAGACGAGGCAAATGTAACAGAAAATTGCTACGGATTAATGTTGATGAAACCTTATTCTATTTTGAACGCAGTTTTAAACGGAATTTTGAACGCATCCTAAAATGTTCATGTTGGAAATACGTTGGCTGGCACGTAATGTCAAAGTCATTAAGGAGGGACGTCAACGTCAAATTATTGGAGTGCGTTTGAGAACTAAGTTGGGCAAGCTAATTTGTACAATTTGTTTTGTTTTGTTTTTATTTGGAAACAAACAGTTAAAATAGTACAGAATACAGTGGAGACATAGAATTAATACAAAAACCAATAAGTGTTTCCACCGATAAAAAATAGTACACTGTAGTAACGCTTTGACGTGTGTGAAACATAGCAGATACAGATTACTTAGATACATAATTCTAATAGACAAGTTCAACATCAATCATCATTGTTATCTCCGTTATTCTATTATTTAGCTGCAACATTTTAAGATTTTGATGATTAGAACATAGTAAAAATAACATAAACTGATTAATAAATTAAACCCGAGACCGAACTCTGCCAGTTTATGTTATGGATGAAACAAAATTTTTTACTCGTCTTCGATGAAGTTACTGAACGAATCCGAAAGGGGCGTAATAATAATCCGCCATTTTGTCCCTCTGACAATTTTACGAATAAAATTCTTTTGAACTCGCAATAATCTAAACAATCCAGTTACAAAAGTGATATTTATGAAACTGTGCAGTGTTTTCAAAGTCTGTGATATTTGTGTCTCCAGTTATTTTTTGGTTATTACGCTGACTTGACATTTTGTGATTGACCGATTTTGACGTCGATTTGTAGAGCTCTCTTTTGATAAATCAAAATGGGCACAAGAGAGGACGAATATGATTACTTGTTCAAAGGTAAATACAGTGGAAATTGTGTTGTTTTCTTCTCATTTCAAGGAATAGTTGAATGTTACTTGGAGATATCAAGAGACTTGGTAGCTTGAGATAGTGGCCCATTGTTTCATCTGTGAATGACGTAGAATAAAAACTGGTACAAGTTTCCCTTTGTTTTCTGTATCAGCTCATCTAATATTGTTTTCTGCCGCTATACCTTCATAAATTTTTCCCGTGAATTCGCCCCAAAACAGATGCTAATATTGGGTTTGTTTTACTATCAGCTGATAGTTTTGTACTCATCGATTTTTGCATAAAATTTCGTTGTTCGTGACTCATCTTGCAAGCTATCAAGTAAGAGCTGATTATAGAAACGTAGTAAAGCCTGTAACCATGAATTTATTAGCGGAAACTCTTTTTGTTGAATTAAAAGAGACTAAGATTCATCCCTTTGTTCCAGTTGTCCTCATAGGAGACTCAGGAGTGGGCAAAAGTAGTCTTCTCTCACGTTTCACTAGAAATGAATTCAATTTAGAGTCAAAATCAACTATTGGAGTGGAATTTGCCACAAGAAGTATAGAGGTGAGTTTTAGCACATAGGCTTTATTAGGTATTTTTTTAGAGGTGAGTTGAAATGTATGTTTTCGGAAACAGATTATGTGTGATGATGACCAATCTATATAGGAGCTCAAAGTTTTAGTCAATGTAATCGTACTTACCGTATGAGGTCTTTTATTGTTACAACCATTGTGGGTTTGTCATGTTTTATTGGTGAGATTGATCTTTGGTAAATTAGTGTCAATCAGTATTTTAATGGCTACATCTGCCAGTGTATACAAGCACCTAAGTATTCTACTGAAAAACCATTTATCTATACTCTATCCATCGAGCTTGTAGAATTTTCAATAACAAAGCCACTGACAGTTCAATCAGCTGATGCAGGGGTGAAAAACATTTTTAATAATGTGGTTGGCTCTTGCCTGCGGCTTCGTTTGCGTATTTAGGATATACATAATTTGGTCTTATTTGATTTCTAACTGACGCAAAGAAAGAAATAATTATAAAACCTATGACATACCTAACTAAAATAGAACAAATTAGTACATAACCTACCAAGCTATACTCATATGGCGGCTATTTTGAGCTTTGATAGATGTCTCTGGGTAGTGATATTTAATGTGAATAATAGTTGGCATAAGTAAATAAGGTAGTCTTGTGAAATCAGTACTACTTTTTATTGTTACCTATCCTTAAAAAGGAAATACAAGGTAAAGGAGATGAAATAAGACTATAAATGCAAATTATAGGAATAATTTATTGTTGCATCATTAGTTAATTTAGTTATCATCATTTTATGTCTTTACTCTTTAGTATACATGTGTCTCTCTTCTGGGACATTATCATTAGTTAATTTAATTATCATCATTTTATATTTTCAATCTTTAGTATACATGTGTCTCTCTTCTGGGACATTATTGATAGACAACAATCAATTATCATCATCACTGTCAGAATCTGAGCTACTTGATGTATCTCCGGACACCTGGATGATAAATTGATCAATTACATTATCTGTAATACCATCCAGTTCCCTCATTTTTTTCTCTTCTTGTATAACATGGTCTATGCATTTTTGCCATGCTGCAGGTGTTATCAAATTCATAGATTCTTCTAATAAAATCTTCAATTCATGCATTTTAAATGTTTTATTTTTATCTGCAACATGGCCTTTGACTTGCCCCCATATCATTTCTATTGGGTTTAATTCACAGTGATAGGGGGGCAATCGCAAGACTTCAATATTTTTTTCTTTTGCGAATGTGTCAGTGGCATAGGCCATGTAATTATGTTTTATTGGTTTTATCAAATCGATAAGCTCCCTTTTTATCATAGTGTCCTGGAACGAGATACCCTTGCTATTTAACCAATCTTGGATGTCAGCTTTTTTCCATTGCATGTTTGGTACTCGTTCCAGGCGACGAGAGTGATAGGGAGCATTGCCCATTACTATAACTGATTCTGGCTCAATTAAATCTATAATTTTTTTGAACCACTTTTCAAATACTTCTGCGTTCATTTCTTTGTGATAATCTCCATCACCACTTTTGCTTTCGAATATTAATTTTCCACCATTCAAAAATCCATCTTCGTTTCCTAGAAAAAAAAAACAAATATTAAACTTTAAACAGTTGATTTGATGTTATTGACACAAGTTTTGATACATTTAACTGAAAGCTGCCTAATTGTCCGATTATCTATTGGTGAAAACCGACCTTATTGCATCACCACCCATAAAAATATCAATGATATTACAAGATGCAATAATAATACTCAATCTATACTTATTCATACTTGACCATGGTGCTACTTCTTTGATATGTTGATGCTATTGTTTAAATAAATTATCCTGATTCATGAAAATACAACAGATAACATACCAATATGTACTATTATTAGGCGTTTTCCTTTTCCAGAAGGCCCTTTGAGTCCTGTAGAAAGGCCTTCCAGGTGTGCCTGCCTTGTTGACTGTATTGTCATGTCTTGCCACACCTTCGTTTTCGTATGACCTACAAAAACAAGAAACAATGTTAACATAACATACAAAAGTTCAGTTCAGTTCAGTTTAACGACTACATGTTTGATATTTAATATAATTATTTACTAAAAAGGATAATAAACAAAGAGTAAATTACCTTCGTTTAACCATGTTTCATCTGTATAATATATCTTGCGCCCTTCTTCTCTCATTTTGGCAATTTTTAGCAAATAATTGCGCCTCCACCTTACTATTTCATGTTTTTCAATGAGACTGCTGTTACGTGATCTTTTCAGGTGCTTTATTTTTAGCTTTGCTAAAAGCTTGGCAAATGTACTCCTTTTGAAATTTGGTAGGTCATCATCTTCGTTAACCGAATTTAACACTTTGTTTAGTGTGGGGATTTCATTTCTGAAGAAGAATTCATGCACTTTTCTTCGTATGGCACTTAGTTCAAAGTCCAAGAGTTTGTCAATTTTGGCTACTCTTGGAGGTAGAGGTGCTGGTGACTGAACGCGATGCTCAGTAGAATAGCCTTTCAGGACTTTCCACACCGTACTGACGCCAACTCCAGCGGTATCGGCAGTCCTTTTCACCATCTCCTGCTTATAGGGAAATTGGTCTCGAGGCCAAGTTTCTTCCACCAGTTTATAAATATTAATAATCGTGAGCTTCTCTGCAGAACTGAGAGGCGTTTTCTTTTGACGCTTCTTCTTGGGCGAAGTAAAGAGCTTCAACGAACTCGGGCCAGGTTCATTGCTCATTGTATCAAAACAACAAACGTAACAAACAAAAAAAACTCAACAGTAACAAAAACTCAAGAAACAACGATAAACTCAACGAAAACAACGTAACGTAAGCAGAGAGCACAAAAGGAGAGAATTACTTGAACTAACCACAACAAAGCAAGAAAGTCAAGTAAGGAAATAAAATGGCGATCGTGGGTAGTGTTACCCACTCTGTCAGAAAAACGGGGAAAATAAAGTTATGTTATCATTCATTCATTCATTCATTCAAATTTTATTGTAATAATTCTGTAGATTTGTAAGTATTAGCACAGCCAACTTATGCATACAGTTGTTCGACGAAGCCATTTAGACAGGGCAATCGTGCGGGGGGCAAGGGGCGAGGCATTTGAAAAATCACCAAAAATAAAATCATAATGTTTTATTTATGATGATGTTTCCTTATAATAAATAATTAAAAGTTTTCATTTAACACTAGCATTGTGCTAGCATGGTGACAACCCTGGCCTGATTACCTGGTCGCGTCACTTGTCGGCAGGTTCCGCGATATCAAAGGCCTACTGTATATTATTATTTATACTGTGGCATTAGTATCTAGGTAAAGTATATGACACAATGGTGCCCAAGCAGGGTGCAGTGACAGCAGTGGCTACATTATTATCCGCATACTTTACACACATAATTTTACGTACGTAGATTTACATATTTTTGTAATTTTACACTGGTTTTGCTGAAAATTCTCAAGTCTCACCCTTCGGTCTTGAAGAAAGCATTGTTCAAATCATTGTTAAATAAAAAAAAACATAATCCAAGAAATAATCTTGTAAATGTAAAAATGAAACGATTTTTACTGGTAGAGTTCAATTCATAAATCAATAGTGTGGAAGATTTAGATTAGCTAGATTATTATTTGTCAATGAGGTTCCATTGGAAGGAAGGCGTTTCAGGCCCAGGCCCATTAGTAAATAGACGTTCTTAATTTTATGTCTTTACATTGACCATATTTTCTAAGCATCATTGATTTCTTAGATTCTTCCTGGGTCTATGATAATATTTAGATTTTTTTGTTTAGCCATTTTAAGGATTTCAATTATATTTATATATCATATTATTTTATATTTAATAATAAAAAACTAAAAGTACTTCATATTTTTTCTCTCATTGCAACAATTTACTGAAGAACAATTTACTCAGGATTCAGATTAAAAATAAAAATTGAAAAAAAATGCAGTAAACAAGGTTAAAAGACCATCACAGGTTGTAGACGATCTCGATTTTTTTTATATTTACCTTTTCTTTACAAATAGGTCACTTAGATTTTTTTTAAATTTCTTGTGATAAATACCCTGACTTGGCCTGTCACTTGTTTCCGTCTTGACGTGGAGTTTTGGGACATCGTGTTTACAAGCCACGATGCTTTAAACTGCACGACTATCTATCGTCACTAAAAAAAATGGGAACACACCCTAAAGCGCCCTAAAACTACACTCAATAGGGTAGCTAAGACCAGCTGGCAGCACTCGCTCAGTGTTGAGTTTACGTTCCATTCGTTCTTCAATAATCCGGCTAAAAATAAAATACTGCTCTTTATAGGAAATACGTATGGTCATAGTGCTATCCTAAATTGGGAAGCATAGTTCAAAAAATACCAATTGTTTGCATCCCATGACGTCAAAACTAAGATTCGTTAGGGTTGGCACTTTAACAAAAGATAAAAATATCTGGTCATTTGAATCTTCGTTTTTGACCAAATAATGACGATTTGTAAATTGCTACAACTAGATATTGCATAGATATGAAGTAAAGATTGAAAAAAGTAACAAATCTAACGGAATCTATGGGTGAAATCATTGGAATTACGTTAGGCCTGTGTCATTTCATGGTGATAACCCTAAAAATCAGCTGATTACGTTTGTTTACGAAAAATCTACAAGCTCGATGGATAAAGTATAAGTAGATTTGAAGATTTACCAGATTCCAACCTAAAATAGTTAAATCAAATTAATCTAAATATTTCTAAATGTAGTTGTGGTTCATAACCAGATTTAGAGCAATAAACATACAAAGCTTCTATTAGCTATCTATTAAAATCAATTGATTAAAAATTAATCAATTCCTTTTTATCATTCTGCACCATTGTGATGTTATTTTAACCAGATGACTATAGTTGCTATCTATGCTTTGTTAACAACATTAGGTATATACATATGTATACATTAGGATTATTTTATACTGGTTTCATAAGTCAATGAGAATGGTACTTGAGCTTTGAGTTAAACTATCAGAGTGGTTTGACTAGGTCTGGTTAGCTTCTTCACACATTATTATGCCTGTTATTTTGTAAACAAAGAACAGCTTGGATTTGATAACAGTTTGTTTAAAAATTTTCTTCTAGTGAACAAGGCTCACTAAATAGCTTTCCTGAAGAGATGTTGAAACAACAGGCTTACCTTAAGTACTTGATTCCCTTTACACATCAAGTCACCAACTTTCAAAGATGGCCATTGATGTTAACTCTCTTTCCATAATTTTTTAATAATAAGAAGGTCCAAAGATGTGTCTGGGAGGTCTATGTCCAGCAGTGGACTAATATAGGCTGATGATGATGAAGTTGTTATATCATGTGCAAGATGTGAAACTGGATGGTGCCTATAATTTATTGTTTATGTAAATAAATAAATAATGCTGGACAATCCACGAAACATCATCTAGCCCCAAGTTAAGCAGAGCTTGTATACATTCCTGTAACTATGAAATTCCATGAGCTGGATGCTGGCAGAAAGGTGGCAAACCTGACACAGTTTATAACAAACACAGAATACCTGGTGACTTCCTAGCTCCACAGAAATCTTTCCAATACAATCTACAAGTCAAGTCAACCTTATCAGGAATCTTTAGTATTGAATTTATTTATTTTTACCTCATAGGGATAACAAACAATCATACTTGGATATCAACAGATTATCTCAGATAAACTAAATACTAAAAGTATGACCAGCCTCGTTGTCAGCAAGTTACAATAGAAAGGGGTGGTGTGAGTGAATCAGGATTTATGTTTGGTACATTAAAGTTAAACAAACATGCAACTTTATTTAACCCTTAATCAAATAAAAGTCATATATGTACCACTTAGTTTGAGAACAAAAAAATACATTTTCTTGTGGTTGGCAACACTTTAATTACAAAGTAATAGTATTTTAGGATATTTTTGCTATCTATAAACTGGCAACATTTTACTAGTCACTTTCACCTGTCAGTGAAAGTCAATGTCAAAAACATATTTGCACCAGTTTCTGTTGGCAGGTTGCAGTTTTGAGTGTCACTTTCAAACTTTTGTGATTTTTGTGTGGCGAAAATTATGGCAAATGCTCTAGGAGTAACAAAAAGTAAACTTTATTGTGTTTTAGTGGTCTTACACATTGAATGATGGGATAATTACCGATATTTGTATAGTTTTTGATCGCTCAAAGTAGACACTATAAGTGGTATCTATTTGACCATTGTCCATTCACGTCAAGTTCATAATCGAATTATATACATAAAATATCTGTTAGTATAATAAAAAATTAAGCTAGGTTAGAACGAGCGGTATAATTACAATCAAAAATATGTAGGAAGTTAAGGTAGATAATGCCTATTTTATAGGTATTGAAAGTATTTATTTTATAATCTCAAATTCATCATAGCTCCCAACTGCAGTCAGGGGAAACAACTAGTCTAAAATTATTAACAGACCGTTACGGATAATGGTAATATAGATACCACCACCGACATTATTTTACAAGTCCTACACGGACAATGGTAATATACATACCACCGAAAAATCACCCCCTTCCACCCCCTTTTTTGTTTTTTTTTCCAAAAAAAATGTAATCAGAGACCCCAAATTACCTAGAAATCACATCTTGTTTTTAATTACCATTACCAGGGGCTCGCGTTTGTTCAGTTAAACATTGTTAAGTTTTGTTATTTTGATTTTGTTTTGTTTTTGTTTTAATATCTGATGTTATTTTTAACCAACAAACCCCCCCGCACAAATTTTAATATTGTACTAATTTCAATCTTTAATTAGATTCTGAGCAGGAAATAAATTAAAAGATTAAGGCTAGGCGCAAACGCACCACTGGCCACAGCCACCGGTGGCGAGCGATAAGCTTTTTCATACATTTTGTGCGAACTCGCCTCACACGCGTCGCCGGTGGCGGCCACTCGCTACAGCAGTGTCCACGACTCGCCACTTGACGCCGCTGCGCGCCACGCAAGATGCCGACTCTCGCCACTGACACTTACTTACTCGGTTAACCGCTAGGCGTCCTACGTATCTCGCGTGTCAATGTAATGTGGTCGCTTCCCAACGCTGGTGGCTGTCGCGCGCTTCCGCGATTGCTGCAAATGTGGCGGTAGCGTGTGATAGCCACCGGTGGCTGTGGCCGGTTGGTCCGTTTGCGCCTAGCCTTAACTGAACTGTATTAGTATACCTACACGGAATTACTTTAAAACACAAAACTCAATTCTAATATCCTATGTTTAAGATAGGTGTGAATTAGGCAAGGATCAGGTTGTGACTGTTCAATCCAACGAAAAAGCTAAACGCGCTTGCGCCGCGTCATGAACTGTGTCACCACAAATCCATCAAACCTCTACCTCTAACAATCCTTTCCAGGTCGACGGCAAGACAATAAAGGCCCAGATATGGGACACAGCCGGGCAGGAGCGCTACCGCGCGATCACATCAGCGTACTACCGCGGGGCGGTGGGCGCTCTCCTCGTGTACGACATCGCCAAGCACCTGTCGTACGAGAACGTGGAGCGGTGGCTCAGGGAGCTGCGTGACCATGCCGATCAGAATATACTGATCATGCTCGTCGGGAATAAGAGTGATCTTAGGCATCTAAGGTGAGATTGTTACTTGTTTCTGGACTGGTTTCCACTACTAGGCCACAGGTGGGCCCTTTTCGCGTGGGTTGAGACTGTTTTACACTGTAATTCTAAAGTGGAAGGAAACATTGAAGTTAACCAATCCTATTCAAAAACTAAAGTACATTTAGTTTGTTTAGCGAGAGGTTTTCGTTTCTATTTTCTAAGGTTCCCATACTGAGTGGAGGTTTTCAGGGTTCAAGTCCCATTTTTGGAAAATAGACTTTCGTGTTGCCTCCTGTTTTTACAGAAATAGACAGAAAAAGGCCAAGCTTCATTCCTTTCAACATTCTACGAACATAGCATTTACGGAGTGTACTGTTGTTGTGTTTGCTGATGCTGACAAAAGTATTTCATTGTGCCATCAAATTCAATAGATAATGCATGAATCAATGTCCAGTTGAGATAACATTGAGGTCCTCTACCACCTAGAAATTCCTCCCTGTGCTTGGGCTATTTAAAACAATCATAGAAAGATTTGCTTCAATGATTCTGTGATGCAGTGACTCATTGTAATGAGGTCACCTATGTATGATAGACAAAGATACAGGTGTTTTATTCAACTGATTTCGTCATTTATTTACACATCCTTCTTGGAGTAACCTTAATGAAACTGATATTTTTGTTGATTGAATGTTTATTCAGCTTTGTTTATGCATGCTGTGCACAGGAGGTAGATTTATTATTTAAGTTGCCAATGCCTTTGGTCACATACAGGTCCCCACTTTCCTTCCAAACCTTAAGGTTTTCATGCAGCCGGTTCACTGATGGACGCAGGCCTCCTCCTGATTAGAGCCTTATCGGCTTTCATCATGTAGGGGGTAATGCTCACAATCCCCTAATGGGCATGCGGGTCGGGAGTCGCAAGTGACATAAAGAAGCTACTGCCATTCCTCCGGCAGGTTCCCGCCTCTAGTCATTTCATTTATTTTCTCAAACAATTTACATTGTGTCGGAAATTTCATGTTGCACCTAGCAATTAATAAGATGATTAACGATTACCTTAATTGTAAGAATAGAGCGTAAAAAACTAAAAAAAAGAATAGGTACTCAACGGAGAATTGGAGTACAATTTTATACTTATATGACAAATGAAGAAACAATACTTACCAATGAATATTCAAAATATTTCTAGAATGTCTAGTCGCCTCTTACAACATCCACGGGCCGAGTTCAGGGGTCGATCCTAACGCGGCGACCGCACGGCAAGCGTCTCTTGTTCAATAAGATCTCTATGCAGAAATGTTGACCACGGTGTTATGATTTGCAGATCCATCCCTACAGAAGAAGCGAAGGCTTTCGCGGAAAAGAATGGACTTAGTTTTATAGAAACATCGGCACTGGATTCTACTAACGTGGAGCCGGCCTTCCAGAATATTCTTACTGGTAAGTTATTGTAATTCAGAAATTAATAAAAAAAATTAATCATTTGTTTGGTGCATGAGGGTTTTGCCGAACATGGCATGTCACCCCCGTAATTCTAAATAACAATAGTGCTTAGTCCAACAATAAAAAATACATTCTATATAACAAAACAAAATAAACCTAACAGAAACTTAGTCTATGAGATTTTCCTCGTCGTCTACTTTATTTACCAAAATCTAAATTATCTAGATGCTAGATAAATCCTTTTAACGCATTCACTGACCATCCTCTTTCAGGGTGGCGCTGACCTACATGTGCGTGTTGGGCCATGAAAGTGTTAGTTTAAGATAGAGTTAAGAGGCGCGTGGTCATTTTGTATTAGTGAGATGTGTAATCCCTGTAAAAAACATTTAAAAGCCTCATTCTGACTAAACTTTTAAAATGAGGTCTAATTAATAACTGATCAGTTTAAGTAACATAAATAAATTAAATTGAGTTATTAAAAATGAAACTTTAGAGAAAGTTAGTGGTTGGTTTATGGAAAGATCTCTAATAAATTGAAATAAAACTACCGCTCTTGAATCTCTATGAGACTAGGAATTATTGTGGATGTTTGAATTTGAACGTAGTTTCGTAAATTTGTAATGAGCCTCAAGAGGATTATGTTTGTTTATGATACAACCTTGGAAGTCTACTGTATCTGTGATACTCGAAATTCACCTACACTGTGCGCAAAATAAGGTACATTTTCGCGACAATCAATTGTTAACCGATCGTAGCTTTGCGAAGAGTTCAAGAGTCAAAACAAAACACTACAGAAAACATAGAAATTATACACATGAAAATAATAATCATTACATACATCCGGTTTTAAGCAGCAGTCCGTCTATTTTCATTCTTTTAACCCACTGTAAATGAATCCTTCCTTATCAAACAACCACAAAACAACAGATAAATCGGTATGTAAAGTCAACGTCCGCTCGTATTGGGTGTATCTCTGACGTCACATCTATTTTTAACTATCTGGGGTCAATAACGGGTCTATGGTGCCTTACTATCATTACCATTAGTTATGGGTTAGTCTGAGGTCATTTCCTTTGACGCGCGTGCCTGGCATAATTGGACTTCTTTCTAGTTTAATTCAAAGATATGATTACGATAAGATGCCTATATGATAAACGAATTATGTCAAGTATATAATTCGTTTATCAGTTTTGTAAATTACCTATCTTTTGTTTTCACCCTCGTGCATTGATTATGTTCTGATCGTAAATTCTCAATGGTATAAGTACAAGCATACATAAGTACGCCATTGTAAATTCTCAAGGCAGCGGTTATGTATGGTATGCTTCGGTATGCAAAGGTTGTGAAACTACAGACAAACTACGGTAAAATTGTTTGGTTAGAAAACGAACTTTTACTTAAAGCTGCTCGGAGTGGTTTTGTACCTGTACCTTTCGAAATAGTTATCATATAACCCCATTACCCCAGCAATAGACCTCCAGTAAAATATAGTGACAGAAATAAAGTCGTAAAAAAATAACTACAGACGAGCGCCCCAAGCAACGATTTTATTGCATGTTCACTTGTTCACGGCAAATATTGTCGGAAATGATGTGTCAAATAATCAAGGACCGGCGCAGCGGAGCTATCCGCGATCTCTTAGCATTGCGGCTCGCGGCAAATTAAATCAGCTGTGTGCAGCACCGCCTCCTGCAGAACAGGCCCACCACAGAACTGCGATTCGCAACCGATTCTGGCATTTCTTAAGAACCATCAACTCACGAGGGGAGCCCTATGTCTAGCAGCGGATTCACATTGTAGGCTCACGCTGTAGATATAAAAAGTGAAGGTAGTAATGAATCGATCAATTAAACTACGCCTGCTTATCGTAGCTATATCTTTATTTAGACATTCGCAAACAAGTCGCGGGCCGCAAAAGAGATTTGACTACCGCTGAGTTACAGCCCGTTCCCAATTGTCGGGTGTCGAGCCCGTCAGGAAATTGGACATAACATTTTATATGAAAACGGTGTCGGATAAGTGTGAAAAGCAATATATAAAATGTTCTACCGCTAGAGCAGCCGATTTTCGTCGGGCCTGCATGACAAGTGAGAACGGGCTCTTAATGTATAGCTGGTTGTGTATTGGTCTGGAGAGCTGAGGAATTAAGACGAATACCCTTTATATCAGGATAATAATTAATTTAATAACTTACTTAATTTAATATATTAACATATTTTTTGTAAATTTCCAGAGATCTACAGGATCGTCTCGCAGAAACAGATGCGCGACCCGCCTGAAGGGGACGTGATCCGGCCCGACGCCGAGCCCGCCGACGTGCGGCCCTCGCCCGACGTACGCAAGCAGTGCTGCCAGTAACCACACTGTACGTACCTATACCTACACACACTGTACACACACTGTACGTGACATACCTTTGGGGGCTGAAGGTGGCGTTCCCCCAAAGCCCTTGGCATGTCTGGCACACATGCCCTGGGTCTTGCGACCGACAATCGTCGAAAAGTTCTATAAAGTTTTTTCCTAGGAATCGAGCATTTGCGCGATCTAGAATTCATTGTTACTTTTTGTAATGTTTGCACTGTGGAAAATTTAGAATTAATCTTAGCGCCGTCTAGCAGATTTGAATTTCTTAGTGATGTCATCTAGTTTCCTTATTGGAGCTTCTATCGATGTTGTCTCTGTAGTTTCTGCACACCTCTGCTGACTACACTCTTATATACCACACTCCGAAGACTATGACTGCAATATTTTACAACTCTAAATTCCTTATTTCCATTGGTTAAAAAAACACGAATGGCCATATAAGTAAGAAAACATAGAAAAAAGTTCTATTTTAAGTTTTTATCACTTCGTCGCTGCCACACCCGCCTATTAGCGGGCAGGTAAGGCGTGCCCGAAAGGCTAGCACACATTGTAAGGGGTAGGTAACTCGCTATTATTTGGTTTGAGTCTTCACCATAATTGTAATCAGACCTTAGTAGCCTTCTATGATACCTATGAGCTGGTCTCAAATGCCAGGCAAAGAAACTAATAATCTATATATATAAAAGAAAGTCGTGTTAGTTACACTATTTATAACTCAAGAACGGCTGAACCGATTTGGCTGAAAATTGGTGGGGAGGCAGCTTAGAACCAGGAGACGGACATAGGCTATGTTTTATCCCGGAATTACCACGGGAACGGGAACTACGCAAGCGAAGCCGCGGGCAGCAGCTAGTAATATATAAATATTAAGATCCTCTGCAGGTAAAGATTTTTTTTTTCTTCTCCAGTTATTCATTTACACCTAATAACTTATAATAACTAAACTAAAACGACCGATGTGGCGCGGCGGGCGAAGGTCCGACTGCTGCGACACAGGAGGGTTCGATTCCCGCCCAGAGACGAATGTTTGCACGATCTGCAAATATTTGTTCCGGGTGTTCTGGGTATTTTATATGTTTAATAAAGAATCTCTATCTACGTAATGTATATCTAGTATATATATATTTAGTATATCTAGTACCCATAACACAAGCTCTGCTTAGCCTCTGGGCTAGATGATGCTTTGTGGATTGTCCAGCATTATTTATTTATAAAATGTTTGTTTCTTTTTCAGAAAGTCCAGTAAATCGTCGGAGCCGAAGCGAGAGAAAAATGGCTGTAGAAATAACTGCAATCATTACGAATCATTCCCAGGACAGGTGTTCACAACATCGAGTGTTGCCAGCAATATTCTCCCGCTGTTTATCGTGCTGTGATACAACCGCTTACCGCATTTGAAATAAAACAAAGGTCTAACAACCCCTGCAATTTTATAAATATATATCTTCGTTTTTAAAAGCAGTACTAATACTAAAGTGGTTCAAAGTAATATTTAGATCTGGCAACACGCAAGCGGTCAAGAGTGGCTCATGTAGATAGCTTTGTGTAATTATTGATATTTAGTGTCTGAACGGAAATAAATCCTAATAAATTAACATTGAGACAACTAAATATAAACACGAGTTAGAATACAAACGCTTTGGTTAGCGAAAGCACCTTAATGATTTGGCGCTCCTAGTGTTTACGTACACACGCCTGTGTATGTATTATATCTAAATTATAATTTGTATTTAGGTGTTAACCTTTTATTTCGTCTTAGTAGGTAATTCATAATGTATCTATTTATTTAGTTAATTAAAAAGTATATAGCAAGTTAACTGGTGGTCCATTTTAGTTATACAATGAAGTGATTACGTTACTAAACTTATCTAATCTGGCGATCTGTACATTTCTAAGCAGTAAGCTCCAAGTCGAGTCTGCATGCTTCATAATCATTGTTTTATATGACACTAGAATATAATGAGGATAGCTTTTTTATGGTGAACCTGTTTATTTACTGATATTATGTGCCTTCAGTGGACGAGCTGTTTTATTAAAGCTTTTATTATTTTGGCGTCATGTTGAAATTAGATTATATTGGTATTTATCACTGTCTCAGGAATGGATTTTGAATGCCGTTGGTAACCGGAAGGGGCATCTCCAGATATCCGTGGCGTAGCCAGGTCAATAATATTATTGTTACTATAGAAAATAATTATAAAGTTATTGAAATATCCGCTAGGGGCGCTTGCTGAAATGTGACCTCGTAAGACTAAAAATTTCAAGAAGTAAAATTAGTTATTTCCGCGAAAGTTGTCTCACAGAAATAAGCGATAATAGTTTTCTGTTACTGTAAGTACTGTCGAGTCCAAACTGACCTACCATCTACGGCGATGTAGTTGCAAAAAAGCCGAAAAAAGCTGCTCTTGAGTTCAAAAAGCAACTCGCATAAAATTGTGTTCATGAAACACCATACTGCTCGCATCGCCGTGAAGTCAACGCGATGGCTCTAAGGTGACATGACGTCCCGAAGTAGGCGATGACGTCACGGATGCTGTGATTTAGCCCTCTAAGGATTCAATACTCAATTCCGCACGAGTTGGCTGTGTGCCATGTTATCAAGTCAGTCTGTTCAGGCCTAGGCGACCGTTCGGTGCCTTTCGGTTCTCGGAGATGCAGTGTTTGTTGTATCTATATGTTATTGTCTTAAATATGCATGGTTATTTTTTTAGTGCCTATCTGTAATTACTTTATTAAAGACAAAGATAATAAATAAAATATAATGTAAATTCTATGGATTGTTCATTGGCAAAGAACTGGAATGGTTTGATGCTTGAATCTGCCCTGTAGGCTAGACTAGGGAGGTAAAGGTAATTAAGTAAATAAACATATGTATGTTTTAAAAATATTTATTTTGTGCCTTAAAAATAAAAACCTATTTAGTTATTCGAGTCACAAACAGTGTGGAAAACTTAACTCCACTCACACCAAGAACTCAGTGAAACTCCAAAGTTGAAAAGTTGAGTTCCTAGTGCAAATGGGTCTTTGTGCAATAGCATTGTAATATGAGTCTTGTGTGGTTGACGTAAAGTTACTTCTTCTTCATGTTGTTGACTAGCGCTTTGAAGGCGTCCAGTCCAACTTCGTTAGCTTCTTTGTATCCCGGGGCGGTCTTCTTTACTGAGTCGTACCATCTGTGAAACAAAATAATTTGAGTTAGTTTTGTAGATTCTAACATTTTCATAACACAAGACGCAGATGTCCTCATGCGGATCAGTGGTGAGACGGCGCGCCCCTGCGCAGTGAATGCGATATACTAAAGGGGAAGTTGCTGTAGTGCTTGAGAAACCTAAAGGCCGGTTTCTACCAATCGGGTCATAAAAATAATTCTGAAGATGCGTTGACGGTAAAACTCATTATTTTAAAGGTGATGGTCCATCCATTAAATAACAATTCAGTACCTACCTAACCTAGGTAAGGTTAGGTAGGTACTAAATTGTAATTCCGTGATGTTCGCACAGCTCGCATGCAACTGCGCCAAAATATTGGAAGACTCCAAAATCGCAGGTAAGTAAATAAATACCCATCATTAAGTGAATTTATTGTAAAGGCAAGTTTTAATGTATTGCTATTATTTGATTGTAATTTTCTTTGTGAAAAAGGTTTGTAACCATACATATTATATAATGATGATATTTTTCATTTATTTTAGTATTACTGAAACAAAGAACTGAAGTAAAAGTTTAATTTTTGATAATAATTAGAAGTTACCTCTTGATGTTATTGTATTTCAGGAAATCAACATCCGAAGCCTCGAAGCTCGAGATGCTAGCGACGATGCTGAGGTCCGCAATGGTGATGCTGCGACCGGCCACGAAGTTCTGCCCTTCCAAGAACTTGTCCAGGAGTTGCAGCGCGTCTTCGATCTTTCCGAGCTTCTCCTTGTCAGCTGGGGCACCGCCGAATACTTGTGGGTACTGGTAGAATTAATAATAGATGAAAAACGCAAGTAGAACGAACTGAAAACGTAACTATCAAGAGATTAAATTAAGCTATAGAGCGCCATTTTGAAAAATGGCGTCTGTTTTTCCGTGATGAAGTAACAAACATCCATCTATCCATCCATCCAAACTTTTGCATATTTTTAATATATTACTAGTTTATACCCGCAGCTTCGCACGCGTTTTTATGGAAAAATCCAAACTTAAGCACTTATAATCACACTATTATTATAAATGCGAAAGTTTGGATGTTTAGATGCGTGGATGGATCGATGTTTGTTACGTCCTCACGCCAAAACTACTGAAAGAATCAGACTGAAATTTTGCATATAGGTAGTTCTAGGTCTCGAATATAACATAGGCTTACTTTTTATTTTATAAATCAGTTCCCATGGCATAAGAAATCACCTTTAAACGTTTCCATAGAAACAATTCGTGCGAAGCCGCTGGCAGAAACTATTTATAATATTAGTGTGGTTACTGATTAGTGATTACTTTATGATTACAGAATTGAGTATGTTATTAGGAATCACCCTGACATACTAAGTCGTAAACTGCGTATGGCTGCATTAGTGACGAAAATTGGTCCAAAGGGCCGCCGCCGGAGCGGAGATTTAAACCGGGCGTTATGATTTTCTCTACAGGAATACTCACAAAGTAGTCTGAAAAGCGCTGGTACAGCGTTCCAATGTCGAAGTAAAGGCGCTGGTCCACCAGAGCCCTCGCTCTGGGCTCCTCAGGGTACAGCGCTGACCCGTTCCCGTATTTGTTAGCCAGGTATGCGATGATAGCACGGGACTCCCAGATTGAAAGGCCGTCGTCGACTAAAGTGGGCACGGTGTGTTGTGGGTTCAACTGTGGAGGAAAATGAGGAATTTGTTGTTTATCTAGTTATTTCTGTTAATTAGTTATACCGGATAAAACAAACATTGTAAATTCATTAGGGAACTTTCCGTCTCTACATGTCAGAAAATCGTCAGATGTTTGGTAATAAATAAATAAATAATGCTGGACAATCCACACAGCACCATCTAGCCCCAAAGTAAGCTACTTAAAGTTTGTGTTATGGTATTAGATAACTGATTATATAATACATTATATATACCTACATAGACAGATATTTTTTATAATACATAGAAAACACCCAGACCAACGGAACAAATTTCTGCAGATCGTACAAATTTGTTACGATCGAACCCGCAACCTCTTGCGTCGCAGGCGGACTCTCGCCCGCTGCGCCACCTGAGGTCGTCGATAAATAATACTGAACACTCATTTATAAATAATACCATCTTGCCCGCCCGGCTTCACTCACATTTAGCCTGCAGAATTTTCAAAATCGGACCAGTATTTCTTGTACCTACCTATTCATTATTATTTATATTTTTACTAGCGCCCCGCGGCTTTGCCCGCGTGGAAATTTATGTTTCCAACTTAATTAATTATTTCATAAGACCAAGGGAAAGAAGGATTCATTTTTAAATATAATAGATTAGATGGATGGTGTGTCCACACCATCGATTTATGTAAAAAAGGGAAGATGAATACCAGCCTCTCGAAAATGGAAGGCTGGCTCAAATTAGGTCCACCCACCTCGGTCGTAGTCGGACCGGTGGCATTCGTGATACGCGTGCTGGCTGACGTACGTGTGATTTATTGACTGAAATACTATATCAATTCCCTCGTGTTTGTTCATATTGATTATTGCACAAGATTGGAAATGTAAGTGTGAGTGTTTGCATTGTAGTTGTAACACAGGCCAGTTGTTGAGTACCTAAGCGCTGGGAAAAAGTATCGTACGTTCTCCCAGCGCTTACCTACTCAACAACTGGTTCTAGGTTCTGATCTACAGATTTTACGTCAATGGTAGATTTTACGTCTACTTATGGTTCACAGTGTTCAAACACAGTAATTTGCATCCTGTTTTTTTGCGGTAGAGCAACGAGTGGTTATTATATTAGTCTACTCCATTCTACATAATTCTCCCCGCTCTCCGCACCCCGTCCAGCAAAAAACGGTACACAGGAAAGTGAGAACAATTCTATTAAAATATACGTACTAAGGTACATACTACTCATTTGTTTAGTCGTTTAATTATTTATTAATTAAAACGGCGATTGACAATGACACTAACTTATTATAATTTATATTATTCGTACAAAACTAACATAAAATAAAATTAAAAATAATAATGTTTAAATAAAAATGTCAAAAGTAAATTTATACATTATGAATAATTATTATAACATTATTATAACAACTTATAAGAACTAGGTTCGTAGTTAACCCACTTACATTCATAATGAATTCGTCTAACTACGAAAGTTTATAAAGTAAAATAGACTATGCGTTAATTAAACTGGATCCAGTTTGTAGTGGCAACATCGAATGTGAAATTCGAACGGATCGGTGTTTTTCAGGGTACCTCCAAGGTACAAACAGGATACTCGTGTGACTGTAATATTTAAACACGTACGCTACTAAACGGGATCCTGCAAAAAGGGGATGAAGTGAAGGCTGATGTAAACGTTAAAGGAGAAACGTTAGAAATAGTAGAAAGTACCGTATTCTTAGGATCACCTTGGATCATAAACTTCAATGGGGCCCACACATAGATAAGCTATCGAAGAGACTTAGTTCTGCAGCGTATGCAGTCAAAAAAAGCCGTTATCTTACAGACGTGGATACATCTAGACTTGTTTTTTTCAGCTACTTCCATAGTATTATGTCTTATGGCATACTTCTGTGGGGGAACGCTGCAGATATTAACACCGTATTTGTGCTGCAGAAGAGGGCTGTTCGTGCAATCTATAATATGGGTCCCAGAGAATCCCTACGTGATAAATTCAAAGAAATAAACATAATGAAATGACAGTACCATGTCAATATATATATGAAAACTTGTACACTTTTAGAAATATAAATCGTTTCTCTAAAAATAGTGATAATAATAATTTTAACACCAGAAATAAACATAAGCTCGCTGTGCCCACAACTAGGCTACACAAAATTAATGTATCTTTTAAAGGGCAATGCGCTTCTTCAACAATACTTACTCCTAGTGAGTTGCAAAAATTATCAGTAAATAAATTCTTTGATTCTTTGACCTTTTCTAAGTGTATATTTATTGTATTTATGGAAATAAAGTATATTTGATTTGATTTTGCCGTGGGAAAGGGCCTTATGGCTCTGCCTAGCATGCTACAATCACGATAGGTACCTACAGTAAATATTAGCAGGTGTTATATCAATATCACTCATCAAATTAATATAACCCATATCACCACTAGGTGCACCGAGATATGTAATTATGTAAATATTACATCTTGTTTGCGATGCGTTTGCCCTCATAATTATAGGTACGAACGACGGCAAGGCAAGGCACCCGTTGACGGCTGCCTGCCGTCGATTGCAGTCGACTGCAGTCGTCGACGACGACGACGGGTGTAGTTGCCGTCGTCCGTGTATATGAGCCTTTAGCTACCTCTACCAAATACGAAAAATGTTAAGGTAGGATCTTTTCAAAGGCATAATTTGGTTGGACCATTCTACCTACTTTGCTTTGGCAGAGGTAGAGCAAATAAAATAAAAAGTGCCAAAGTTATGCGCCGCCGCCGGCTTTTGAATTAGGTACTCCTTGGGGCCTGAAGGTAGAGCAGAGAAGGTTCGTGTTTCCCACAAAGATTAAAGCCTCTACCCCACAACCACGATTTTGAAGCGCGTCGTCGCGCGTCGTCGTCAACAAATCGCGCGATGCGATACAAGACGCGCTTCAATAGCACGGCTGTGGGGTAGAGGTACAACAAAGGTCCATAGAAAACACAAAATTTGTAATTTTGTGTTATTTGTTATATTGAACATGCAGGGCGTTAATAAACTATTGTGTGTAGTTACTTAATCCACAGGTAGCAAGATGACGTCAACGACGTAAAGAAGACGTCATTCATTGGTCATAATAGGGTCGGTCATTATTCGTCAAGAGTGGACGTCATTAATCACGTCACTTTACGGTCAGATAAAAAAGTAGACGTCCGACTAACATCATTTTATGGTCAGTATAGAGACGTACTATATTAGCAATAATACAGACGTTTAATTGACGTCAATTTAGGGTCATATTCAAGACGTTCCATATTCACCACAGAGTAGACGTTCTATTGACGTCAATATATGGTCAGTATGGAGACGTACTATATTAGCAATAATAAAGACGTTTCATTGACGTCAGTTCAGGGACATATTCTAGACGTACCATATTCATCACAGAGTGGACGTTCTATTAACGTCGGTTTATGGTCAGTATCGAGACGTACCATATTAGCAATAATATAGACGTTTCATTGACGTCAGTTTAGGGTCATATTCAAGACGTTCCATATTCACCACAGTGGACGTTCTATTGACGTCAGTATATGGTCAGTATGGAGACGTACTATATTAGCAATAATGAAGACGTTTCATTGCCGTCAGATCAGGGACATATTCTAGACGTACCATATTCATCACAGAGTGGACGTTCTGTTAACGTCGGTTTATGGTCAGTATCGAGACGTACCATATTAGCAATAATATAGACGTTTCATTGACGTCAGTTCAGGGTCATAATCTAGACGTACCATTATGATCACAGAGTGGACGTTCTATTAACGTCGGTTTATGGTCAGTATCGAGACGTACCATATTAGCAATAATGTGGACGTTTCATTGACGTCAGTTCAGGGTCATAATCTAGACGTACCATAATGATCACAGAGTGGAAGTTCTATTTACGTCGATTTATGGTCAGTATCGAGACGTACCATATTAGCAGTAATGTAGACGTTTTATTGACGTCAGTTCAGGGTCATAATCTAGACGTGCCATAGTGATCACAGAGTGGACGTTCTATTAACGTCGGTTTATGGTCAGTATCGAGACGTACCATATTAGCAATAACGTAGACGTTTTATTGACGTCAGTTCAGGGTCATATTCAAGACGTTCCATATTCACCACAGAGTGGACGTTCTATTGACGTCAGTATATGGTCAGTATGGAGACGTACTATATTAGCAATAATGAAGACGTTTCATTGACGTCAGATCAGGGACATATTCTAGACGTACCATATTCATCACAGAGTGGACGTTCTGTTAACGTCGGTTTATGGTCAGTATTGAGACGTACCATATTCATCACAGAGTGGATGTTCTGTTAACGTCGGTTTATGGTCAGTATCGAGACGTACCATATTAGCAACAATGTAGACGTTTTAGTGACGTCAGTTCAGGGTCATAATCTATACGTACCATAATGATCACAGAGTGGACGTTCTACTAACGTCGGTTTATGGTCAGTATCGAGACAGTACCATATTAGCATTAATGAGGACGTTTTATTGACGTTAGATCAGGGACATATTCTAGACGTACGATATTCATCACAGAGTGGACGTTCTGTTAACATCGGTTTATGGTCAGTATCGAGACGTACCATATTAGCAATAATATAGACGTTTCATTGACGTCAGTTCAGGGTCATAATCTAGACGTACCATAATGATCACAGAGTGGACGTTCTATTAACGTCGGTTTATGGTCAGTATCGAGACGTACCATATTAGCAATAATGTGGACGTTTCATTGACGTCAGTTCAGGGTCATAATATTTTCTTTGCCCTTCAACATTCGCATGAATTCTTGAGAATGCGAATATTGGAAATCCTGCGAATATTCGCGAATGCGAATGCGAATATTCGTTACATCCCTAGTAGGTAGACACTTACATTAAAAGTAATGTAGGTACCTACCTACGCATCGCCGTATTATAAAATTAAATAGCCGCGATTTTGAAGGGGTCTTGTGTATCGCGTCGCGCGCCCTTCCCAACACCCCGCACGCTACAAAATGAACTGCAAACAAATCACGCGGGCTTTAAAAAGTAGTAGGCATTTGTTGTTCGATGATTACTTTGTAGGTTAGTTAAGGTAAGTTTTCTTTAACCTTTTGACCGCCACCGTCGTCTATACTCGACATTTCAAATTGTGCTTACTACGCCAGTGTCGTTATTAGACGACCAAAACTGCTCCAAGAAAAAAACGAAATACACAATCTTTTAACTGTTAGTTCTGCGTTTTATTTATCCTAAAAGGAACATTGTTTTAGTTATTATACATCTATGTTAAAGGTTTATAAGAAAAACCCCTAGTTGTATAAAAATTTCGATGATGAAACATTGAAATAAAATCCCGTCAGCGGGCGTGATTCGCACGCCATTGTCGGCAGGAGACGACCGCTAGTGTTGTGGTATACAGCTACCAAGCGAAGGTGATAAAAAATAGACAATTTACATTTAAACAAGATATTTATTATTTATTTCATGTTAATTCTCATGATACAAATAATAAATATCTATTATGATATCATAATAAACCCAAACTTTAACTCTGCAAACGCATAATGAAAATAAAAATGATCCATGAGCAGGATCGATAATTCATAATCCCCACCAAAGCACATCACTGGTTCATCATCCCTTATCAGTGTAGCGTACGCCACGGTCGGGACTACACGACCGTAAGTGACGTCATCAGCGTAACAAGACAATGGTAGTGACGTGCAAGTGCATTCCAAGTATGTCCGATCTGCTATTGATTTTGGATTTTATCTGCTATTGATTTTGGATTCATAGGTAAAATGTAGGTATTTGTAGGTTCATAGATCTCTTGTTTCAAACTTCGACAAAAGCATGTTTCTGCTTCGAAGCACACAGGTTCCCTGTAGTTCGGTGGGTAGGTAGGTACATACCTACATTTTATTATATATACTATATTTTATTTCTTTCTTAAGTTCGTAAGATTAGAGTAGGTGCCTGCCTACGTTGGGAACGGGATAAATTTTTGTGTACTAGATAGGTAGGTACTTTCATCATTGGTAAGTAGGTAGTGTAGGTACCTAAATCGGTTTGATTATGAGATAGGTATCAGACTCAAGGAAATAATTACGTGGACAGAAAATCAATAAAAGATGTTAGATGGATAGGTAATGCGTAGAAATGATTTGTTTAAGACAATTTACAATGAATAAAGAATGAAGGAAATAAAATAATACCTAGGTACCTACCTACCTAGTGAAATTTCCTAAAAAGCGGCAAGAATTTGTACCATGCATGAATGATAATTAATGAGAAGAAATTCTGCAAGTAGCAAGGAAGATAATTAGGTATAAAATACTTTAATAGCATTCATGGTACAATAACGGTTAGAAAGGTCATTGACCGTTACTTCGACCTACCTACCAAGAACACAAATTCTAGCACTAAATAATAATAATGCAATATTCACCCGATACGGGGATTCTTTCTTTAGTCTTAAACTGTTAGTTTTTCTCTTCTTTTAGTGATAAGGCCGCCCAAACGGCAATTCTGTTATTTCTCTTTCCCTGTATTGTTTTTGTATTTTCTTGGTTTGCAATAAAGTGTATTGTATTGTATTGTATTGTACCCAGGTAGGTACCTAAGTGCAGTTGACTAGGGTAGGTAGGTAGGTACTTATTATTGCGTCTACCTACTGATGGGTAGGGACTATGTTGGTATAACTGGTAGGTAGGTAGGTACCATTTCTTTGTCTGCATTGTGTAGTGATAATATTATTTGTGTCTTCAATCTTTAGTGGTTTGACAGTTACTACATGGTAGGTAGGTAGGTACCCAACTAGTTATTTGGCATTCAATGCATGTGATGTGATGACCATTTTAGTTTCATTTCAAGAGTGGACAGGTATATACTTGCCCTTATCGATAATCAGCGACTATAACCTACCACATCACTACCTCAGATGTAAGCAAGCTTTCAAACATCGTGCCAGCCGCGCCTATGTCGGCTATTCACGACAACAGAAGACGTCACGTGAGTGTATAGTGATGTGCTGTTGTTATTTGAAAATATTTGTTGTCGATCTGATTTCTGGTTTTATATAGGCAAAACATCGGCAACTGCGGCGTAACAATTAATATATTATAGAGTAAATTGGTATCAAGTAAAACTCGAAAATTGAAGGTAGTGCTTCTAACCTGAAGCCCTTCTTTTTGTAACTTGGATGGCTTGGAGAGTTGATTTTATCATTTTAAGGTGGCGTTCAAAAGGTAATAAAACATCCCAGATTTGAAAAAGTTGTTTATTGCATAAAAAACCAACGAAATCAAGTCTCCATGTGTTTATCGATAATATACATTTTATCGACTCTTGGCAGCACCATTTTTTCGTAGGTATTTTTGGTCATTTTTGTGCTTTGGCGTAGAGGATAGGAGAATGCGTTTGGGGCGTGGCGGTCAAAAGGTTAATAATATAAGTGTCATTAAAAATGTTATGCAATTTGATTGGTGATCAGTGGTATATGGCAAAAAATACAAAAATGCTAAAAAGGGGAACTCAGTTGACATCGGGCGCTGCCGGGCGGGAATATCGTTTTGTTTCTCAGTGCTGCCACTAAAGCTTCTTAGTAATAAATTAAATCCGTTTGAAAACGAAGAATTCCTTAGAAATAACGATTTCTTTAATTAAATAAGGCTAATGTTCTGATTTCGATTCGTTCGAATGTTTCGATTTTAATTAATTAATATCTTCAGAATTCAAAATGCTAAAAAAAGGAAGTCAATTGACATCAGGCCTGGAATGGATGCCGCCGCCGCCGCCGCCGCCGCCCGCGCCGCCGCGCCTGGACTCACACTGGCGGCTGGTTTTCGTTTTTTTATATAGATATTCAGTATCAGGCACCAAGTAAAACTACTGACTTAATAACAGACTCACAGATACCAGATATATGTGCCGTTGAAAGTGATGGTAATCAAACTAATCAACTACAAAATTGTGTGAATACACCACTAGGTAAGCAGTAAAATAATTTATCACATAATCTAAGTAAGCAGGTACTTGTATAAGTATAGTTTTATAACAAAATTTACAGTCTACAGGACTTGACTCATATGCACTAATCAGTTACCTATGTCTGGTGGTATAGCTGTGTGGTGCTGGCTTAGAATTTGCACCACCCCAACTCTTCCCATGAGTGTCGGGCAGCAGCGCCCCCTGCACTACCATTCTACCACCAAACTGCGATCCTCAACCCGGATACCCAGCATGGGGATTATGAGTATTACCCCCCAAGGGATAAACGCCAATAAGGCGCTTATCAGGGGGAGGCCTGCGCTCAGCAGTGGACCAATACAGGCTGTTGAGGTTGAGTTACCTATGTCACCGGCAACATATTGTAAGGTTGAGCAGCGTTGTCTATACAACTTTATAAAATACAGACAACTGTATCTATAACTTTTAGATATAGGTACTTACTTCTATTGGTAGTTGATGAATTTGTTATTTATACTGCTGTTAAATTAGTTCAGCCACAGGTTCTATCATTGAATTGAATGTTTTTTATTTTGTCACAGATGTGTACCTTCAAGGTTACCCAGACTCTGCTCATTAGAACCTAACAAAGCTACAGATTTGTAGGACTTTCTAGTTAGGTAATTCATTATAACAAGTACCTACCTACTTTTAAACAACTGACTCTTTTTGTCCAGGTTCCCAAGATAAAGTAGTGTCGCTATTGGCACACATTAAGGCACAAAACAATCTCATATTACAAATTTTGCAAGACCGAACAATAAACAAAGCAGCATCATTGAAAGCAGAATTCAAGCTGCCCGTGAAAACATTTGAGGAGCTACAAACAGTGGAACAGTTATTATCCATAAAACAAAACCATGGCAATTTGGTAAGTTTTCAGTATGATGTAGGTACAGCAACTTGGCTACGAAAGTCCATCCACCAAAATGATGGGATGATTGTTTCGCTTACTATTAATAATGCATGTGTTGCAGCTACATTTATTTTTCAAGTCGTTAATCTTAAAAACTACTTATTTAATTAAGGAGCTTTTATCATAGAATATAAAAAGTCTCAAATACAGAATACCGAAATACTGCTTGCAACTTTCAGACTACCTAAGTACTATTTTTGGTGTTAGTGCTATGATAAGCACTAAATCTTAAATATGGACCCGCAGTGTGTGAGGGTCTCAGTTCATGGGCTGTCTTTTGATATTAATTACTTGCATTTACAGGTAGCCTACTTTAGAAGTCTTGGCGGACAGGGTGTTAACAATAAAGTTTCAAGAATTATGAAAACTACTTTGACTGAATCCATGGCAAGCAAGTTCAATTTCTATGGTAAAAGGTCTGATAAGAAGCCCTTTACAGAACTACATCTCCGGGTGGCTATTGTTGGTATGTATTGGTTGTTTGCGTTTACAAATTGAGAACCTCATTTTTTTTTAATTCTACACAGAATCATCTAGCCCCAAGCTAAGCAAAGCTTGTAGTACGGGTGCTAGATAAATTATATACTTAATACAATACAAGTACATGGATATATATTTTATGTTTTATATGAAAAACTAATAAAACACCGTGAAAAAATATCTGCAGATCGTACGAATATTTATCCCCGAGGCGGGAATCGAACTCGCAACCTCCTGCGTCGCAGGCGGACCTTCGCCCACCGCGCCACAGAGGTCGTCAAAAATAAATGTGATCAGTATAATTTGCCATTTTATTGGTATGCCAGATGATTACAGAGAATAAGAATAAATTGAAATAAACATTGGAAAAGTTATAAGTTAATTCAAATCAAATCAATTCAAATCACGAGAGAAATTTTATGGTTATATTATTTATTTATTTTTTTGCAGAAAGCCTAAAAACCCCTGAAACCACGGAAAAAGCAATTGAAGACAGCATCAAAGTGTGGCTGAAACATGCACCTGAACGTGAAAAAAAATCATTGTCAAAAGCAAAGCAGACTGATGCATGACCTAATTTGATATTAAGTATGTGTCTTGCATGTTAATAATGCACCAGCAAGGCTGGCTACCTACCGTGACATTGACGTATCAATATAAGCGCGTGTTTTGCACGGGTTGGACGCTACTCGGTGTTTGCTTTGACATCTGAGCGTTATTTAACCTTTGCACGCGACATTGCATTAGTGTCAATTCAGATGTCGTCAAAACTAAACTAAACCAATTTGACGGCATTCAAAATTATGCCGTCCTTTTTATATCGATCGTTTATAAAGCGACGACGGCAGCATTTGCACTGTCTAATTAGCTTAGCTTAGTTTTGGCGACATCTGAATTGACACTAATGCAATGTCGCGTGCAAAGGTGCATGTGCACCGAGCGGAACTGCACTGCAACGGAACTGCGCGGCACGACGACGCGGCCAATTATTCTTTGTATGAAGTCGTATGAGATATAACGCACTACGCGTCATCGGAACTGCGCGGCTTTTTTGGTGATTTGTTCTAATTTGACGCGCTTGCACTGCAAATAAGCCGCGCCGTTCCGCTGACGTAATCGCTTTTATATCTCATCCGAAGAATATCTGGCCGCCCCGCCGCGCGCCGTGCCACGCAAATTCCGTTGCAGCTCAGTACTGCTCAGTGCGCATGCACTTTAATATCAAAATTGCGCACTCGCGCTTGTATTAAAACGTTAATGTCACGGTAAGTGCTTTTTCACATGCATATGGTCACAGCACAGTCACGTGCCGTGAAAGGGTGTGTTCACACAGTAGTCCTTTTTAGTAGTAGTCCTTTTTTAAACGTATCCGTTATTATTCGGCAGTCGTATGAGCGAATTCACACAGATCACTGAATTTCGAATCCAGTAATGTGTGTGAACTTGCTCATACTACATACATCTGTCATCGCCGAATAAAAACGGTCCTGTACAACGGACGAACTGCTGTATAAACTTACCCTTACACGGCACGGTGCGACGACCTTGCCGAAACCCTATGCATGTGAAAAGAGCCTAACCTTGCAGTCCGCCGTACCTATGCAAAGAAATGTCATACAAGAAAAAAAAAACTGTTGTCTGTGAGCGCCAAATGTTTCGCCGAGTTAGGGAAGAAAAACATAAAATTATACTGGGAATGCACCAGTCCACCGCCTTACTAAATAAAATAAAATTATCTTCACCACAAACAGCATCAACAGCTACAGGTACAAGTAGTAGTAGTGTGCTAAAATACACAAGCAATATGGAGAGTACCGTCGACCTCATTTCAAGTAGTAACAGTTTGCCTACATCATTAGGGGATAAGTATGAAGAGGATCATGTCTCTACATCTGTCAATGCCATGGATTTGCCATCTCAAATAAGACACTGGGCTACTGTAGAACACAAAATTCCCCATAATGCTCTTGACAGTCTGTTGAAAATTCTAAATCCTATTTGCCCAGAATTACCTAGAGATAGCAGAACCCTTTTAAATACGCCAATAAATATATCAAGTGTCCCCTTGCAATCTGGAGAATTCGTGCACATTGGTCTTATTCATCAAATACAGGCACAAACAAAATTATACAGTGTGTCCAACTTTGAAAACAGAGAAATATTGTTGTCTTTTAATGTGGACGGGTTGCCCCTTTTTAAAAGCTCGAATACACAACTTTGGCCTATTTTAGGATTAATCAAAAACTTTCATTCGGCGCAGCCATTTGTTATATCTCTATTCTGTGGAAATTCTAAACCTTCCCCCCTTAATTTGTTTCTGGAACCATTTGTTGGAGAACTATCTAAATTACTTAGTGATGGTATTGATTTTGACGGGACTCATTTTGTTGTCAAGGTGCACAGTTTCGTGTGTGACGCTCCAGCTAGAGCTTTTATCAAATGCACTAAAACACATGGTGGATATTCATCATGTGATAAATGTGTAGAACCAGGTGAATATGTTCAAGGTCGAGTGATATATAGGAGCGTGTCTGCTACTAAGAGAACAGATTCGCAGTTTCGTTTACAGTCTGATGACGACCATCACCTTGGTGAATCTCCACTTGTGAAACTTCCTATTGATTTAGTCGAATTATTTCCCATCGATTACATGCATGCCGTGTGTTTAGGAGTCATGAGGAAACTTTTAAATATTTGGGTCGGTGGTGAATTAAGTGTTCGCTTAAGTAGTCGTTTAGTGAAAACTATTTCGGAAAAATTACTCAACTGTTCCAGTTATATACCTGTGGAGTTTAATAGGCGACCGCGAAGTATTGGTGAGTTGGCTCGTTGGAAAGCCACGGAGTTTAGAATGTTTTTGTTGTATACAGGACCAGTTGTTTTGAAAAAAATTCTTCCGATCTCGCTGTATGAAAATTTTTTGTTATTTCATTGTGCAATAACAATTCTAATTTCTCCTAAATACATTAGACAAATAGGTACAAATTTAGCACACGAGTTGTTGTTAATGTTCATAAGACACTCCGAAACTATTTACGGACGAACATTTTTAATTTATAATGTTCATATGTTATGTCATTTGTGTGATGATGTTCGTTTATTTGGTGCTCTGGATAATTATTCCGCATTTCCGTTTGAAAATTATTTGGGTATGTTAAAAAATTTGGTTAGGTCGCCTAATAAACCATTAATTCAAATTGTTAAACGATTAAGAGAAATGGAGTCATCACAGTCTCCAAAATCTAAAGAAGAGTTGACAGCTGTTTTTAATTGCAGAAGTTTATTGCCAATGCCTACTGATAACAATGTCTATGAATGCTTTGAAAAACTTATTTATAAGGGATTTGCAATTTATGCTATATCAGCTCGTGTAGCTGATTGTTATTGTTATGCAAAAGGCAAAGTAGTTGAAATACATAGTATTCTGAGATGTAACATCAATGAAAAAAAATGTTTGTTCATTTATGGTAAAGAATTTGTTAAATATGATTCATTTTATACATATCCTTATGATTCTGCATTTATTGATATCTTTAAAGTCTCTGAACTCTCTTCAGATTACAAAATCTTACCTCTGTGTGACATAATTTCAAAATGTGTTATTCTTCCTCATGAGACGGATAGTAATTATTTAATTTGTTTTCCAATGCTCCATGAATATTGTGACTAATGAATGTATTACGTTTGTAAGGAAACTCGTGTAAATATTTTAAATAATATCTGCTAATCTTCGAACCGCAAAACTTTACAGCAATAATTATTTTCGGGGACCATAAAACATAAATCATTAGACTAAGGGTCAGCTCATACCGAGACGGGACGCGACCTGGTGTTATGTATCTAATCAATAAATATTTGTGTTTTATGGACCCTGATAACAATTATCTCGTCCACGCGGCGAGACGCCGCGTGACGCAGCGCGCACTTTTTATGACATTGATACAAAATATAACTATAACCATGCTATAACCCCACTACACAAAAGATGCAAAAAGTGCGCGCAGCGTGGCGTCTCGGTGTGAGCTGACCCTTGATCTAACACCCTACGCTGTTGATATTTTAGTTTCAGAACTGTTCAGATCACAAAATGTATATTCACCACTGTGTGATTATTATAGTTGTATAAAAAATATTGATAATTAGGTAATAAATAATTATTTTTAATTAAATTTAAAAGTTTAGCAAGATTATGTTACTGTTAAGCAAAATGCAACTACCTATATTTTTATAATCTGTAGGTAACTACAAGAATTTGTTGAATATGACAGGTATTATACATATTCTTACGATTCTGCGTTTATTGATACTTTCAAAGTCTGAACTCTGTTTAGATGATAAAATCTTACCTCTGGGTGATATAATTTTAATATGACATGTTTTACTTTCCCTCATGATGAGACATGAGACTGATAAAATAATTGTTTTAGTTGATTTTTTAATTTGTATTCTAATGCTCCATGAATATTGTGACTAACAATTTGTAGTAAGTATCCATTAGAGAATCTGCTAATGTACCTAGCAACCGCAAAGTTTTAATAATTTTCAGGGTCCATAGAACATAAATCATTAGGTATTGATTTATGTTTATTACTGAGACGCGACCCGATCAGAGGTATCTAGAGAGAGACGCCCCGCGCCGCCGCCGCCCGCGCCGCCGGCGCGCTATCGGTCCGCGTCGCGTTTCGATAATTTATGTTTTATGGACCCTGAAAGTATTATTCGATGCGCAGAGACGCCGCGTGACGCAGCGCGCACTTTTTTATAATGAATAAGTAGGTAGGTACCTACTTTAAGTACCTAACAATTAATATAACTGATTCATGTAAATTTGTTGTTTTTATTTGCTTGCAGCCCTAACAGAATTTTAAAGAACGTTTTCAGAATACGCTCTATTTACGTCTTCGGGAGACGACATGTTAAGGTTTTCAGAAGACGACCTATTAACGTCTTCAGAAGACGACCGATTAACGTCTTCAGAAGACTACCTGTTGACGTCTTCAGAAGACGACCTATTAACGTCTTCAGAAGACGACTTTTCAAAGTCTTTAGAAGACGACCTATTAACGTCATTAGAAGACTGCCTACCAACGTCTTTAGAAGACGACCTATTAAAGTCTTCAGAAGACGACCGATAAACGTCTGTAGAAGACGACCTATTAACGTCTTCAGAAGACTACCGATTAACGTATTCAGAAGACGACCGATAAACGTCTGTAGAAGACGACCTATTAACGTCTGTAGAAGACGACCTATTAACGTCTTTAGAAGACTACCTATTAACGTCTTCAGAAGACGACTTATCAACGTCTTTAAAAGACGACCTATTAACGTCTTTAGAAGACGACCTATTAACGTCTTCAGTAAACGACCTACCAACGTCTTAATAAGACGACCTATTTACGTCATTAGAAGACTGCCTACTAACGTCTTTAGAAGACGATCTACTAACGTCCTTAGAAGACTGCCTACTATCGTCTTTAAAAGACGACCTATTAACGTCTTTAGAGGTCATCCTTTTAACGTCTTTACAAGACGCCCTACTAACGTTTCTTCAAAGACGTCTTATTGACGTTGTCAGTGACGTCGTGAGGCTATGACATTAGGCCGTCTTTTCGTACGTCATTGCGCCGTCTTTTATGACGTCTTTTAAGTCGGAAATGACTGTGAATGGACGTCGTTATGACGTTAAATTGCTACCTGGGTAGGCTGCTCGTGTAGAAGCACTGGCAGAAGGCTTTAAAAAGTGAAGATCGTCCCATACTACTCAGGCAGTTAGGCAAGGCACTTAAATAGTCATTTGATTCCAACGGAACCGGTTTTCAAGGTCCCGTAACAGGTAGATAACTATGTAAGAGATCAGACAACCAAGATGTAAAAACTTTGATTGTGTTGTGTGATTCGAGTTTTTGTTTTATATTTATACAGACGAAGATATTCCTACATGTGTGGATATTTAATGATTGCCTGCCCTGGGACCTTAACGTCTAATCATTTTCATAATTCCTCATCTTTTTAGGTGTCTTACGTGGCGTGAATTAGGTAGGTAAAACCAAACTCGCAAATGGCCTAGGTAGGTAACCTAGGCCATTTGCGAGTTTGGTAATATACCTCTACATATAAAAATTCAAAATATAAGTAGGTAACTTAAGGCAATGATGTTGTTGATATAAATAAACTGAGGTGGTAAAACCTCATTGAGTAATAATAAATAATCGAATACCTACCTAAATCTAAAACTTTGAATACAGAACAGAAGGATATTGTCTGTTATGTCATATGTGGTAGGTACCTACTTAATATGATTTATCTGCAATTAGTATTCTTATTTTATTAGGTAATAAATGCAAACAGGCTTTAAGCAAACTTGTTTGGTTTGGTCCCATAAAGTTCATCAACCTCACCCACTGCAGTCTTACATAGTAGCAATGGTAGCAGTAGTAGTGCACTATCCAATCTATTCCGCGTCCTTCATTTGCCATCGCAGTAAATAGCACTCTGTTCTCAATAGTTTAAAGTAAAAGTTTAAAGTCAATAACATTGGAATGGAGTCTACGGAAATGCTGGCCGAATGCCATGAGTGTTTTGAAACTTTGAGACAAGTAGGTGGGTAGGTGGGTATTTGGGGCTAGTTTCATATTTGGTAGTAAGTACCTAGGTATATATTCTACCTATGACAACTCTTAAAGATTTTTAACGAACAGTATTACAACTAATCTATGATAGTGTAGTGTAGAGTCCTTTTTCATATCAAACAAAATGATCACAAAGTTGTTAAATTAAGTATAAAATTTATGATTTTTTAAATAACGTAAACTGTTTCCAATTTTAATATCTACCTCTCTCTACCTACTTAGTTTTATGTTTTTCACAAAAACTAAAAACCGACTTTGAATTCCTACTTTACTTTGATTTCATAATGACATTGTCTTTGTTATAAGTTTTGCGGAACAAATACTTACCTGCTAGGTAGTAATCCCTCGGAAATATTTTTTCTATGAGATCCGGGATCATTTTCTGTACAAAACCAAAAGAATCGAATACCTAGGCCCATGGGAAATCGACGAACATTTAAAACGTACATTAAGCCGAACATAGACTTCCTCCTTTTTGCAAAGTCGTTTAAAAACGGGCCGAATATGCAAAACTAGAGATCAACACTCTTCATTTAATTTATTTAACTTTGCAAAATGAAATGAAGTAGGTACCTATTGTTGTTATTATTATTTCCACTTTGTCTTGTTTATAATAATCGAGTTTATTTAATTAATTTTACCTCTTCTACCTAGCTACCTACGATTATTATACGAGTAGATAGATTCAGAAAAATATTCAAGTTTCAAATTGGATTACTTATTCCTTTACATTTTATCCACCCCACAGCTGCGATTTTGAAGCGCGTCTTGTGTCGCGCGATTTGTTGCGATTTCGTAGCGTGATTCCGCTGCGTTTTTGTAAAGCCTCCACCACACACAGCCGAGATTTTGAAGCTGCGTCTTGCGTTTTGCGATTTTGCGGGGGGCGGGCGGTAGCTGGAGACTTCAAAATCGCGGCTGTGTGGTAGAGGCTTAAGCGCGATTTCTAGACGCCGTGCGCCAAATACGAAATCGCAGCAGTGTGTTTGATCTTATGCGTCTTTGTACAAAATGTACTGTAAACAAATATCACAAACAATCGTGCGACACAAGATGCGCTTTAAAATCGCGGCTTGTGTACCCCCGCCGTCGCCACTTTCTAAGGCTGCCACCCGACCCCCGCAAAATCGCAAAACGCAAGACGCAGCTTCAACATCGCGGCTGTGTGGTGGAGGCCTTAAGCCGTCTTACATGACGCAGACAAATTAGTTTCAATAAAGCTAGCTATATTAAAACAGATGTGTCTGAATCATAGTATTTTACATTGTTTTTAGGGTTTTGAAGATCGAAGATCGGTTTCAAAACCCTTATGGTCTCGCTTTGTCTGTCCTTTTTTCCCTCCTTAATAACTCAAAAACTACTGCAGCTATCAACTTGAAATTTAAAATAATAATACATTTCGTGCGCCTGTACAGATTTAGAGAAAAATAAATGAAAATAAATGAAAAATCAAAATGAATATTTTCCATACAAATTGTGATGCCGAAATTTTAAAAGATACCTACAGAGTCATATGGGGTATCAAATGAAAGGTATCATTTTGTACATTTCAAAATTGAATTTGAAATTTTTGTAGGTTTCATACTTTTTAAAATATTTCGAAAAAAGTCGAAAAAATACCCATTCCCCCCCCCCTATCTCCAAAGATTACAGAGCGATTCATGTAAAATGTATGGAGCGTTTATAGACATGGATCTATATTTTACAGGAAAAATATAGAGAAGTTTGAAAAAATAACACTTTTTGAAAAATGGTCAAAAAGGGGGGGAATAATTTTCAAAAGGGGGGGCTACCTCACCGAGTGGGGTATCAAATGAAAGGTATTGGTTTGGACATTTCAAAACAGTTTTTTAATTTTCTGTAGGTTTCATAGTTTTTGAAATATTTTGAAAAAAGTCGAAAAAAAACCCATTCCCCCCCCCCTATCTCCGAAGTTTGCCGAGCGATCCATTTAAAATGTATGAAGCGTTTGTAGATATGGATCTATATTTTACAGGAAAAATATAGAGAAGTTTGAAAAAAGAACACATTTTGAAAAATGGTCAAAAAGGAATAATTTTCAAAAGGGGGGCTACCCCGCCGAATGGGGTATCAAATGAAAGGTATCAGTTTGGACATTTCAAAGCAGTTATTCAAATTTTTGTAGCTTTCATACTTTTTGAAATATTTCGAAAAAAGTCCAAAAATTTACCAGTTACCTTAACCGAACCACCAATATAACCGAAGCATGCAGAGAGATCTATCTGAAATTTAGGTTGGTACCTACTATTCTTAGGTATTCGTTAAATTGCGAAGTCTCTAACCAGTACTTTTGGTACATATTTGTTGACAAACGTTCAAAACCCTCGGCGCGCGAGTTACACTCGCACTTGACAAATCTTGTTTGTTTGTAAGCATGACTTGCAGAAACTATTCACGGTAGGATAGAAATCCGTTACATAATAATGTTTGCAAGGTTGGAGGTATGTACGTTACGAACGATGATGTAATCATGATCACGATACACCACACACACCACAAAGTGTAGGTTTAGGATTTGAATTCTGGCATCAATTAGTTTTCTAATAATAAAATTTTGGGGACACTCAAAAATGGGAGCCTGTAATAGCGCAGCAGATACCTTACCTAAATCGCTTACGCGCCCCGGCACATTTTTGTACTTACATACTTGCATATTATTATGCAAATATGAGCCATCCATGGTCAATGGTTACCTAAGTGGGCCCTGGGCTCCACCCGGAACTGACAGAGTTAAAAAAGCTTGAGAAATTGTATAGGACCCGCTCAAACTTTAAAAATAAGCTAGCTCTACCAATCAACCTAATGATGAAGTCTTAAGATAACCTCTACGGTTATTAAAAGACTTCATTATGTTTGAGACATCGATGTAGGAATCTGTGGTTTGAGATCCCCCGTGAACCTTTTTTTTATAGAAAACACGATGTACCTATTCATCGTGTTTGCAATAAGAAACTAGGTTTATTTTTCAATGTAGTAGTTAAATAAAACGAACTTTAGTTACTCGAGGACCGGTCAAGAATTTGGTTTTAAAAACTAAGCAATAGTCATTTCCAGGAAATAAACCTAATTTAGACAATTATAAATTATAGGGCTTGGAGTCTTGAAGACGTCACATAAGTATTAGCTAGCAAAGCACTGGTTGAAATCGTGTTGCAGATGACTTACCTTCAAGTACTCAGGCTTGAGGTGTTCCCCATGATGCAGATCCACCAGCTTGAGGTCCAGCTCCAGGTTCAGAGCCTTGGCGGTCAGCAGCACCGCTCTGCAGGGCGCTGAGCCAGGCACGTAGTAAAGGGTGGGGGCCATGGTCCTATGACAGGAACACAATTAAATAAAGTCATTTACAACGGGATTTACCATGATTAGAGCTTTCCAATATTTCGGCACAGTTTAATGTGCCATAATCACGGAATAACTTCAGGCACTGCGAGTGTGTTTTTATTGGCAGCCAAAAAATCTGCCCTACTTTCATCATAAGCACGGCCAAAGAGTGGAATGAGCTTCCTGTGTCTGTTTTCCGGTTAAAGTACAATCTTGGAGTTTTCAAATCCAAGGTCAATAAGTTCCTTTTGGGAAAGCGTGCTCCGTTTAAGGCCACATCTTCACTTACTTTAATGTGAGTTGGTGGACAATAAACGCTTGACCATAACCAAGAAAAAAAACACTTTTGTGTTCAGTAGGTCGGTTACCTACCGACCGTGTTTTGTCCTAATGGAAAGGAAATAATATACAATTACCGCACATATGGATGGTTGCCTTAGCCACAGATATTATAATACTATACTAGTACTAGTAGTACTATACTAGTAATATTATAATACTATACTAGCCTTAGCTAAGCTATTTTTTGCTTTTTCTAGCTTTTGATATTTATTTTGGTTCTGTTTAGAGTAGGTATAATGCCGAGGTGGTCTTATAAAAATGTTATTCACGAGGAGCGGGAGGGGCGGGGAGAGGCAAAACGTAGAACGTGTTGTCTTTCAAAACAATTACGAACCTACCTGTTAAAGGTGGGTACGTGTTTTCTTATCTACCACCCTGCGGTGCGGCCGTGTGGTCTACCTACACCTTTTAATAACACCCTTACCCATTAAATGACAAAAGATAGTAGACCATAAAGTTTCACGGTAACTTAAATTATCAACAGTGACACATTAAAAGGTAGTAATGAAAATGGTTTCGAGTGTAAACTTGTAAAAAGCATTGCCGTCCTAAAGGTCGATCCATTTGTCACATTGTGTTAACGTAGGTATGGCGAGGATTTCGATCCATCCATCCATTTCATTATTCATAGATGTACCTTTTAAGTTTAGTGGTTTTTCACACTACAGTGGTTCAAAAGCAGTTTGATTGATTTGGAAGGAAAACCTACGCCGCCCTACGCGCCGCGCCCCGCCCGCCCTCTAGCACATAAATAATTAATTATTGTTTTGTGTGTGTAGGAAAGAAAAAAATCGTAGGGTAGCCGACTTGAACTACATGTGATACGAGAACAATAGGTATAACCTAACATTTCATTATACTATAGGTACAAGAGTAGAGGTCGTCCCTGGTAATAGGTAATAAATAATGCGCACTAGAACTAGCTGTACCAATTTCCTTAATCATAAACCAATCCTTCATGGAAGGAAGCGTTCCTGACGCAATGAAAACTTCAGTTATAAAACCTCTCTACAAAAAAGGGGATCGTAAAGATATTAATAATTATCGCCCAATAGCATTGTTACCTACATTTACAAAAATAATAGAAAGCGCTATGTCAAACCGACTGTACTGTTATTGTGAAAAATATAATATATTTAACGATAGCCAAAATGGCTTTAGAAAAAAACGATCCACGTCATACGCTGTATATAAATATGTAAACGAAATTTTAAATATTATTAATGATAAGAAGTATGCAGTAGGAATACTACTTGACATGAGTAAAGCCTATGATAGAGTCCTATTCAATATTCTTCTTAACAAATTGTATAACATTGGTGTTAGAGGTCCGGCTTACAACTGGTTTGTATCATATTTTAAAAACAGAACTCAATATGTAGAAATCGACCACCATGATCATGTAACCGGAAGAATAAATAAAGTAGTTTCCAATAATACAAATGTCACAAAAGCAATACCGCAAGGTAGTGTTCTTGGTTGCATATTATTCCTCTTATACATAAATGATTTACCAAAAGCTTTTAATTCTCCATGTTCACTGTTTGCGGACGACATATCAGTAGTTTTCCCCTGTAATTCAGACTCCAACGTTAACATTCAAATCGACAATACCTTGACAAAAATAATTAACTGGCTAAATGATCATAATCTTCAGTTAAATTTTAATAAAACAAAACTTATGCAATTCAGGCCTTACCAAAAAAAACCATTAAATCTAAAATACACACACCAAACCACTCTAATAGAAAACGTTGAAACATATCCCCTTTTAGGCATACATATTGATTCACATCTTAACTGGAAAGAGCACATAAATCAAACATCAATTAAATTATCTAGATTTACCTATGCACTATACGAACTCAAAAAATCTACCGACATAAAAACTGCTACCACTGCATACTATGCTTATGCACATGCCTGGTTGCAATATGGTGTGATCTTCTGGGGAAATAGCACGGATGCTGATAAATTATTCGTATTACAAAAAAGATGCATACGCATTATATACAATCTTGATACATTAACTAGCTGTAAGCCGTATTTCACTCAAGAAAAAATTTTGACTCTGATTGGAATATATATATTGGAAATTAGTATCTTTGTGAAAAAGAATTTGCATACTTTTAAGCAATACTCCCGACCCCAAAATCTTAGACCCCGAAATAAACTAGATGTTCCCTTTTCTACCCTCCAAATCTTCCATTCAGGTCCGCATGCTATGGCTATACGAATATACAATAAAATTCCCCAAGACATAAAAAACGAAACAGAAGTACTTAAATTCAAAAATTTATTAAAAAGGTATCTGATTAAATATAGTTTTTATTCTTTGCAAGAATTTCTAGAGCTCTAAGTTAATATCAATTAGTATTAAGTAGAAGACATGTTCATCCATTTATTTATTTACTATAGATAACATCTAATGTTTACATTTACTGTGTAATTATTCTATTCATCTACTTAAAAGATGTTTGTCAAAAAATCTTTAAGAGTTTGTATTTGGCTTACAAAGCTAAACTTAAACTTTATTATAACTAGCGTTATTAAGTTTTATATAGTACCTAGTACTATCTTGCTGTGCCCTAACCGGGTCCATATTTGAGACTGAATATCTTTAATATAATAATAACCTATGTACAATATGGTCGCAATAAAAAATTTGAATTTGAATTTGAATTTTAGGTAATTATGGCTACAGATTAGTTCTATTTCAGATGTCACCAAAACTAAATAAATGACTTAATATGTCGCCTTTTTAAATCATACCTACAGTACTAGTATAATATTAGGTATTATATCTGTGCCTACAGTCAAGTTTCTACACCGGGAACCTGTGGGCTAGCTACACCAAACGAACGCTAGAGGACCCTAACCCTACGTGTACAGTACAATAATATTTTCAGGATGATGTTGGGACTGCCCCGTTTCTCCAGTGGATCAGGCAGGGAAGTTTGCAAAATACGAGAGACGGATGGTTTTGCTGCCATTTTCCGTAAAAAGACCATGATGTCGATGACTCGGTAGCGAAGAGCATTAATAACTAATAGGGCTGTTCAGACTATTCGCTACCGCGTCATCGACACGGAATGTGACACAGATTCGCGCGAAATTCAAATATTTTAGCGGTTTTTAATATTTTCTACGTTCTGCAAGTAATTAAAATAACAGAAAAGTAGTTTTCCATAAATCATAAAACATTTTCTATGAAACCATGTTTTAAGAAATTCAGATTTAGTGCTACTTTTGGAGCAATTAATAATATTAGAGTTTTAGTACTTAAAATCAACATAATCCCAAAAAAAATCATTAATCCTACTTTATTGTAACATAGGTTCATAAAAAATTGTCTACGATTTGTGATAAACTACTTTTCTGGGAGTTATGTTCCTTACAGAACTCAGAAAATATAAAAACCTCTAAAATATTTGAATTTCGCGCGAATCTGTGTGGGATTCCGTGTCGACGACTCGATAGCGGTGAGTGAGTCTGAATAGCCCTGCACATCCGATGCGCAGAGTGCGTTACAGCCAGCCCCAACACCATCTTTCAAACTATTGCTGGTAGAGTCACCTCTCTTATGTGGCATGGTTTCGTTAGGAGAGTGATCTACTAAAATAGATAGATAGATAATAGGTACTTTGTATTAATTATTAAAGTAGGTAAATTTTTTAGTTTTAATTATGTACCTTAGGTAGGTACCTAGTAAATATTATGTCTGTTGTACATATGTAAATATACTTTGTTCGATTAGGTAATTAGGTAGGTAACCATTGCACGCGAGGCGGAGGAGGGAGTCACTGCCAAAACTGCTGCCACCATAATAATACCTCACTATCAACATAATTGGTCAGTGAAAGCAACGGCATTGAAAAACACAATGCTGACGTAAACGGAAGTGTTTCCCACAACTACCTACTAGGTATTATTACTGTCTGACTCAGAATTGGTGAAGAAATGGAAAGTCTGTCAAGGATACACGCATGTTGCTAATTTGGCTAAAACAAGGCTTTGTTCTAGGATTTAGGTAAAGTCTGCAATCTTTGGGTCAGGGAGGATCGATTGTTCTGTAGTTTTGATGAGGGCAATGGTTTCTGGTGCAGGTAGTCAGATACTGATTTTAGGTAAAATAATATTTAGGTAGGGACATGGCTGAGTGAGAAAAACACGGAGTGGTTTTTAACCCCCGACACAAAAAGAGAGGGGTGTTATATATTTTAACGTGTCTGTCTGTGTATTTGTGTATCTGCTGTGGTATCGTAGCTCCCAAACGGATGAACCGATTTTCGTTTAGTTTTTTTTTTTGGGTCATAGAATAATTTTATCCCGAGTGTTGTTAGCCATATTTCATGAAAATCTGTCGGGGGATTTTAAATTTTGTTCATGTAAATACTTACTATGGAAATGCTATTACTAGCGTACTACCTACTTACAACGCACTGTGTAGAAGTTAGGTATAGGTAAATTCCCTTTGATTATGACCAAAGTTGCCAAAGCTCTACTAGGGTTGGTAAGATAGGTAGCTATGTCTTTTAAAACATGCATAATTTAAACGATAGTTATCTATGATAAATATTCGAGTGTTTGCGAAATCGATTAAAAAACGTGAACATTACTATTTTTTTTTTCGACCTCTTTTGCGCAGCGGGCGAAGGTCCGCATGCGACGCAGGAGGTTGCGGGTTCGATCCCCGCCTCGGAACAAATTTGTGTACGATCTGCAGAAATATGTTTGTCTGGGTGTTTTCTATGTATAATAAAAAATATCTATCTACGTAGTGTATTGTATTAAGTATATCAGTTATCTAGTACCCATAACACAAGCTCTGCTTAGCTTGGGGCTAGATAATGCTGTGTGAATTGTCCAGAATTATTTATTTATTTTATTCATTTATTTATTTTATCTAAGATTTCTATCTACATTATTTACAATTACTATTATACTCTACTACTACTATATACATATAATCAATAACGGAATAAGGGTACTTAAGGGCTGATAAGATACTTGGAAGCCTTCAGATTACAAAATAATCGAAATGAGCTCGATAAAGATTCATAGAAACTAGGTGTGTGTATTTTGAAATGATTTGTACGGGGCGGTAGTTAGGTAGATAGTTTGTGTGGGAGAAATTTCAATTGAAGAATGTCGAAATATCTCGAGTGCTGATCAAGTTCACGAAACCAGAGCACTTTCACTTCATTTATCTACCGCGACTTTCTGTATCGAAAGCTTGACCGCGGCAAATAGCTGTAAAAAGGTGTAGATGACAAAACAAACATTTTGTGCTTTTACTACCCACCATAATGATAGTGAAGGTGTATTTAACCTGACAAACGAAATGATATAGAATATTGGATAAGTCATTAAAGTCATTATCATTAGGCCAGCTGACTGAGCTAGTTAATGGAGTTCGACGAAAAAATACAGAAAAGGTAGAAGTGGTTGGGGAAAACCAGTGAGCATTTCAAGGTAAAATAGGTTTGTTCGTAAAAACTTCCTTACAAAAAATAACTTAAGCTGGGCGTGTGCGAATATGTATTTACCTGCTAAGTAACAAACTTTAATTGAATATGAAATCTTGAGTCGTCAGTTAGTTAAGTAAGTAGGTAGGTACATGATTTTTATTTGGAATGGTTCCCGATACTCCGAATCTTTGTAACGTCGACTTTGCCGGATATGAATTTTATTTAGCAATGTTTTCTTGTCGATATTAGGTTATACTTAGATAAATAGAGTAGCAAGCAAAGCTGTTAGCAAAAAAGTGTTTTCCTGTTACTAAACAATCAATGTGAATTCTAGGACAGCTGAAATACGTAGGAACGTAATTGAAACGTTGAAAGCTCCCACTTTAAATTTCCGAACCGATTAAACTCGTACCAAATTATATCGACAAAACAAACTATGACAGCACATCACTACCTATGTTGTTTCGAAGATTTTTTTTCGGCGGTACTTACGGTTTTTTTAGTCGATTTTTAAACGTTAAACAAAGCACTGACAGTCACTGCGTTCAACCAACACGAGAACCGGCGTCGGAATAACAGAGAGGGGAGAGGTCAACGGCTTTATAGTGACGCCGTCGTCGCCTCCCCGGCTTGATGACGTGGGCATAAGACAGAATCAAACTGAGCTGAGTGATATCCCTCTTGTTGCTCATGAAATAAAGTTTAAATTAGAACATGACAATATTTTAAGCTGATGGAGTACTAGTTCGAATGAAATTCTTATGGGAATTGGGGAGTTTGTTTTTTTAAAAATTTTAGTTTTTGTTGTGGATGCCTGTGTAAGTAAAGTAGAGGTAAATAAGTCCCTAGTTAGGAAGGTAGGGATCTAGGATACCTATACCTATGCAAAATTTAAAGGAAGTGCAAACAAACACATACACTCCTACAATATTCATATGATTATGTAAATGTTTCTTTAATAATGTTTAAAAAAATCACTCAGGCAGGACTCTACCTATTTGTATATTTTTGGGCACATTTAGGTGTATAGTTTAATTTGAGCCTAAAAACATGATTTTAATAAAACTTTTAAGAAATAAATAAGAGAACATAAAATCAGACCATCATCATCGGATAGCGCAATAGGTCCTTCCTTACCTACCCAAATCCACTGCTGAACATAGGGCTGCTCCTCCCCAGAAGAATCGACCGCTGCCAATCGCGATTCTGCGCCTCCATCGGATATTCTGAAAAAAACTACTAACTAAACTATGCATGTGGATTCACGCTGCGTAATAAGTACCTAAAGGCTAAATATCTATTCTAAAAGATAATCTGTAGGTATACGTAAATAAAACCACAATTTCAAAAAAAAAACGGCTGTGACGCAGTCTTGACTCACACAAAAAAACACATTAGGATTTAGAATTTCATGGTTTTGGGTTTATCCCGATTACACTAATAATAATCTACTACATTATTTGGGTTGGGGCAATAACTTTTATACATATTTACAATAAATAAATCATATTTACCTGAACGTAAACGCGTTTTCCTGTAAAACTCGCACTAAATGGTGCGTCATTTTCAGTGCGAGCGGACGAACGACTCAGCTATAAGGGTCAGACTCCACCAAAGCGGAGACTATAAACTTATAGACGAGAGGAGAAGAGATGTGTTTTAAACAACCGATAGTCGAACGTCGCGTCGGTTCGGTATTCATACATCTCCTATCCGCTCACCTTCAGTGGATTGTTGTAACCACCAAGCGGAGTTGTATCATATTTGTCGTGCCGCTAGGACTAAAAGGCTACCTACAAGATCCGACGCTTGCCGCACGCAGCTCAGTTCCGCTCTAGCCAGCACACATGTCCACTCTAGCCGGCATGCATCTCCGCTCCAGTCTAGGCAGTAACCATCTCGGCTTCAGTGGATCCACCTTAGCTGAAAAACGTCTCTTCTCGTCTTCGCTTCGGACATCGCCGTGGTGGAGTCCAAGCGAGAGTCACGGTTAAAGAACCTAACTTTAGTACCCTTACTGTTACTGGACCATATCAAAAATTTACTTTGAATGTCCCAATTATTCAATACAATGGTTATAAATAAATCTCAACTGAACAAAGTCCACCAAAGTGCCTAAACTACTAACCCGATTTTTATGAATAAATAAGTTTCATGTCAAACGATTCGTTATTTACAGTGGTCCGGGACAAACTTACAGTAACCAAAGATCGTAGGAGCATAGATACGTACTAGAATTAGAACGTGTAGGCTACTTTATAAAATTATTGAGCGGATCAAAATCAATAAGTCTGATGTTACATCCAAATCGTGCATCCAAAAAAGTCGGCGTCTGTGATACTTATCTACGGCCCGTACTATTTACTTTAGAAGCTTGCTCAGTCATCGATATGTGCTTGATTATTGCTTTTCTATGTCATTTATGCGTTACTTAAGCATAGGTATCTATGACTGCACAAGCTTTCATAATACTTACGGGCCTTAGTCTTTTTCCCCGTATCTCTCCGAGATTTAAATAAAAAATTCATTTTTCTAGGCATCATCTAGACTAGAATGTAGATGATGATGAAATAGGTCAGGGGCCAGTTCGCAGGCCTTGGTGTGGCCGTTGCCTTCGGGAATCGGGTAACCAGCTGTCCTTTGTGCAAGGAGGACGGCTTCGTTCGGGTCCGCTGAACCACAGGTGCGCCTCTAGGACTAAAAGACTAAAAGAATAGCTTGAACTGAAATAGGTTAAGTATAGCACCTGCACTGTAAAGTTAAAGTTTGTTAGTATTTATTGTTCTAAATTTTATTTGTGTTTTTTAATAGGTAGGTATGTCAAATGTTTGTAATATGGACTTTGTTGTCTGAAATAAAAATATATTCATACATTCATTCTTGGCACTTTAAATCGTTGTCGGCTAAAACTTGAATTTTATTGTCCCTCAAGTAGTAGCGCAATTTCAAAGTATTGCACAATAAAGCTTTGCTTATACTATAGTAGGTACTTACCGAAAAGGGCTTAGTCACTCATTCGATGCTGTCATTTTATATTTACCCATAATGCTTCCTTACCTACATAAATAACTGTTCAAAGTAGGAAGTGAGTCGACAAAACTGAAAGATTTCTATAAAAACACTTGAACACCAACGACTAGGTTTCGACTAAAGCCATGGTTTACAATAATTGCTTTGAAAAGAACGAAAATAAATTATAATAATAATATATAAATAAAATTTTGGACAGTTCACACAGCATTATCTAGCCCTAAGCTAAACAGAGCTTGTGTTATATGTAGGTACTAGATAACTGATATACTTAATACAATACAGTACAAAGATAGATATGTTTTATTATACCTACATAGAAACATCCAGAACACCCTGAACAAATATCTGTACATCTTACAAACATTTATTATTATTTGTCGCGAGGCGGGAATCGAACCCGCAACCTCCTGCGTCGCAGCCGGACCTTCGCCCGCCGCACCACGCAGGTCGTCATTATTTTATTTTTAACTACAATCAAATACGGATATTAAAAATATTTGCATAAAACTAATTGTAATATACTGTTTGTAATTATGATCTAGCAAACGGCTCAGCATGAATGCTGCGTAAGTACTGCGTGGTGCTGGTAAACCGAACACTCACAGTGGTCATCTTCCGCCGTTTCCTACAGACAGTAGCAGGCAGCATACATAATGACAAGATAGACAACGACTAATTAACAGAAAAAGTATGTAAGTAGGTACAAAGTACCTAACTACTCACACGCCTCGTAGGTACCAATCTTGCAAGTTGCAATTTATGTAAAGAAGACTTTGAACTTTTGAGTTTGAATTTACCTATGACTGATAACGGTCAAAATAACGTTAAAAGACACTGCGTGGGGTCAAATTGATTGAAGATTAATCTGTCCTTTTAGGTACCTAGCTACTAAAAAAATCTTCTTAATTGGCATTGAACTACTATTACTAGCGTATTAATTGGTAGTTTTATATCATACTAGGTACAGTGCGCTGCGCGCGCGTTGATGTCCTTTGTACCGAGCGAAACTGTAGTAGCACCATAACACAATGCACGCATGATGTCTTTATTACTAAAACTTACGACTGTCGCGTCGCCGCCGCCGTCGTCGTAGTTTTTCGTAGTTCTAAGGCGCGTATTAATTTGTTTATGTCATTTGCACTAAGGAATCACACCATAGACTAGTTAGTATACTTCGTAAATCACACTCAGGGAAGGAAGGAAGGATGCGGGTTCAAGTCCCATTCAAGTCTTTTTTATTTTGGGGTATTTGTTGATTTCATAATACATGTACCTACCTATAGGCTGATGAAGATATTGATGTATTTAAGTAGTTTGGTATACTATGGGATTCCTAACCTCAGTACGTCCACAGCCGAGAGGAAGGCTGTCCACCACCGTGACGGACACCTATGGACAATGGCTGGCGCTCCTGAATTCGGACCTCTTTGCACAGGTTCCCTACCTATTGTATTCGCCGTATTATGATACTGGATACACGTATCATCTAGTTACTTAGTATCGGAGAGTAGGTGCTTTATTAGTAGCCCAGGCAGACAACCTGTCTGGGGTCTATTTTCTACATTTTCTATGTGTACCTAGGTACTTCAAAATATTTTTAATTGACTAACGTTATCTGTTTAGGATTACGAAGTAGGTAGGTAGGTACTGAAGGAGTATCTGACGGGCAAAAATAGCGAATAGTAGATCATGTAAGTTACATGATCTACTATTCGCTATTTTTGCCGAGAGAGAGAGTAGAGATAGAGTTACATCATGTAGAGTTACATGATGTAACTCTCGCATCAAGCAAGCTGAAGTGGCAGTGGGCTGGCTGGTTTGAGTGGAGATCGCGACTCGGCAAAAAAAGTGTAGGGTTCCTACCCTACACTTTTTTTGCCGAGTCGCGATCTCCGACCAGGTGGGGTGATGACCAGAGAAAGACTGCAGGTAAATGCTGGATGCAAGCTGAAGACAGGGTTTGAAGATAATAGTGTCACTCAAAGATTTGCTTCAGCTCGTTTCGTGTTAATGATAATGATAACGGAAGTACCTATGCATTGTGCATGTTGTCGACTTAGCTCTATAGGTCGCTTCTCTTGGAATTTTTTTTCGTCCATGTATCCATCCACTATCCATCACTTTCTGAAGTTACTGTCAAAGTCAATTTGGCACTGACAGATTGTGTTCCGGACTTTCTCATGATTTTGTGCATGAACCAACTTCATATTCAATCGGTCGGTGCCAAAAGGGAAAAAAACATCGGGTTACCAAATTAGTACTATCGGCACCAGCACTATACTTTATCCAACGAGCTTGTAGATTTTTCGTAAACAAACGTAATCAGCTGATTTTTAGGGTTATCACCATGAAATGACACAGGCCTAACGTAATTCCAATGATTTCACCCATAGATTCCGTTAGATTTGTTACTTTTTTCAATCTTTACTTCATATCTATGCAATATCTAGTTGTAGCAATTTACAAATCGTCATTATTTGGTCAAAAACGAAGATTCAAATGACCAGATATTTTTATCTTTTGTTAAAGTGCCAACCCTAACGAATCTTAGTTTTGACGTCATGGGATGCAAACAATTGGTATCTTTTGAACTATGCTTCCCAATTTAGGATAGCACTATGACCATACTTATTTCCTATACAGAGCAGTATTTTATTTTTAGCCGGATTATTGAAGAACGAATGGAACGTAAACTCAACACTGAGCGAGTGCTGCCAGCTGGTCTTAGCTACCCTATTGAGTGTAGTTTTAGGGCGCTTTAGGGTGTGTTCCCATTTTTTTTAGTGACGATAGATAGTCGTGCAGTTTAGACGTGGGTCGTTACGTCATTTTCAAGAAACGTAACGAAACCAGTGACTTGATCGGCGTCACCTGTTTTAAAACTAGTGATTTTTGTAACCAGTTTCTTTTATTCTGCTACTGTGATTGTTTGTATAAATAACTCAACCACCAATACAGTTACTCGCGAAACGAAAATTATTGAAATCACATAACTGTTTGTTTGTAAACAGTTTAATCAATAACGTAGGACAAACAAATTAACTTTCCTTCATACTTTATTCAGGCTTAGGACTGACTGCATTAAATGTTATTGCTTTTTATAGTAATTATGATTAGTGCTAACTATAAAACTATGATTTTAATAAAATTTTGTTTACTTTAATTATAGATAAAAATTACAGTTTATTTAGGTACATTATTTGGCTATTTACATTTTTTAACATTTTTCAGTTTCATAACTGTCATTTGTTTATTTCACTTATTTTACACTATACAATAGTTTTGTTTGGAAATATACAATTTTTTAATGTTATACAGTTTTTCAGTTTTTTTGCGGTAGCGCGGTGCGAAAGAAATGAAACGCACAGGGCAGAGTACAGTAACGCATTCCAAAAATCACTACTTTGTCATTTGACTCGAAACTAGTTATTCGGTTACATGCTGCGTAGCTAGTTACTGTAACTAGTGACGTGAAATAACGCCCACGTCTAGTGCAGTTTAAAGCATCGTGGCTTGTAAACACGATGTCCCAAAACTCCACGTCAAGACGGAAACAAGTGACAGGCCAAGTCAGGGTATTTACCACAAGAAATTTAAAAAAATCTAAGTGACCTATTTGTAAAGAAAAGGTAAATATAAAAAAAAATCGAGATCGTCTACAACCTGTGATGGTCTTTTAACCTTGTTTACTGCATTTTTTTTCAATTTTATTTTTAATCTGAATCCTGAGTAAATTGTTGCAATGAGAGAAAAAATATGAAGTACTTTTAGTTTTTTATTATTAAATATAAAATAATATGATATATAAATATAATTGAAATCCTTAAAATGGCTAAACAAAAAAATCTAAATATTATCATAGACCCAGGAAAAATCTAAGAAATCAATGATGCTTAGAAAATATGGTCAATGTAAAGACATAAAATTAAGAACGTCTATTTACTAATGGGCCTGGGCCTGAAACGCCTTCCTTCCAATGGAACCTCATTGACAAATAATAATCTAGCTAATCTAAATCTTCCACACTATTGATTTATGAATTGAACTCTACCAGTAAAAATCGTTTCATTTTTACATTTACAAGATTATTTCTTGGATTATGTTTTTTTTATTTAACAATGATTTGAACAATGCTTTCTTCAAGACCGAAGGGTGAGACTTGAGAATTTTCAGCAAAACCAGTGTAAAATTACAAAAATATGTAAATCTACGTACGTAAAATTATGTGTGTAAAAGTATGAGGATAAAAATGTAGCCACTGCTGTCACTGCACCCTGCTTGGGCATCATTGTGTCATATACTTTACCTAGATACTAATGCCACAGTATAAATAATAATATACAGTAGGCCTTTGATATCGCGGAACCTGCCGACAAGTGACGCGACCAGGTAATCAGGCCAGGGTTGTCACCATGCTAGCACAATGCTAGTGTTAAATGAAAACTTTTAATTATTTATTATAAGGAAACATCATCATAAATAAAACATTATGATTTTATTTTTGGTGATTTTTCAAATGCCTCGCCCCTTGCCCCCCGCACGATTGCCCTGTCTAAATGCCTTCGTCGAACAACTGTATGCAAAAGTTGGCTGTGCTAATACTTACAAATCTACAGAATTATTACAATAAAATTTGAATGAATGAACGAATGATAACATAACTTTATTTTCCCCGTTTTTCTGACAGAGTGGGTAACACTACCCACGATCGCCATTTTATTTCCTCACTTGACTTTCTTGCTTTGTTGTGGTTAGTTCAAGTAATTCTCTCCTTTTGTGCTCTCTGCTTACGTTACGTTGTTTTCGTTGAGTTTATCGTTGTTTCTTGAGTTTTTGTTATTGTTGAGTGTTACTGTTGAGTTTTTGTTGTTTGTTACGTTTGTTGTTTTGATACAATGAGCAATGAACCTGGCCCGAGTTCGTTGAAGCTCTTTGCTTCGCCCAAGAAGAAGCGTCAAAAGAAAACGCCTCTCAGTTCTGCAGAGAAGCTCACGATTATTAATATTTATAAACTGGTGGAAGAAACTTCGCCTCGAGACCAATTTCCCTATAAGCAGGAGATGGTGAAAAGGACTGCCGATACCGCTGGAGTTGGCGTCAGTACGGTGTGGAAAGTCCTGAAAGGCTATTCTACTGAGCATCGCGTTCAGTCACCAGCACCTCTACCTCCAAGAGTAGCCAAAATTGACAAACTCTTGGACTAAGTGCCATACGAAGAAAAGTGCATGAATTCTTCTTCAGAAATGAAATCCCCACACTAAACAAAGTGTTAAATTCGGTTAACGAAGATGATGACCTACCAAATTTCAAAAGGAGTACATTTGCAAAGCTTTTAGCAAAGCTGAAAATAAAACACCTGAAAAGATCACGTAACAGCAGTCTCATTGAAAAACATGAAATAGTAAGGTGGAGGCGCAATTATTTGCTAAAAATTGCCAAAATGAGAGAAGAAGGGCGCAAGATATATTATACAGATGAAACATGGTTAAACGAAGGTAATTTACTCTTTGTTTATTATCCTTTTTAGTAAATAATTATATTAAATATCAAACATGTAGTCATTAAACTGAACTGAACTGACTTTTGTATGTTATGTTTACATATGATAACATTGTTTCTTGTTTTTGTTGGTCATACGAAAACGAAGGTGTGGCAAGACATGACAATACAGTCAACAAGGCAGGCACACCTGGAAGGCCTTTCTACAGGACTCAAAGGGCCTTCTGGAAAAGGAAAACGCCTAATAATAGTACATATTGGTATGTTATCTGTTGTATTTTCATGAATCAGGATAATTTATTTAAACAATAGCATCAACATATCAAAGAAGTAGCACCATGGTCAAGTATGAATATGTATAGATTGAGTATTATTATTGCATCTTCTAATATCATTGATATTTTTATGGGTGGTGATGCAATAAGGTCGGTTTTCACCAATAGATAATCGGACAATTAGGCAGCTTTCAGTTAAATGTATCAAAACTTGTGTCAATAACATCAAATCAACTGTTTAAAGTTTAATATTTGTTTTTTTTTTCTAGGAAACGAAGATGGATTTTTGAATGGTGGAAAATTAATATTCGAAAGCAAAAGTGGTGATGGAGATTATCACAAAGAAATGACCGCAGAAGTATTTGAAAAGTGGTTCAAAAAATTATAGATTTAATTGAGCCAGAATCAGTTATAGTAATGGACAATGCTCCCTATCACTCTCGTCGCCTGGAACGAGTACCAAACATGCAATGGAAAAAAGCTGACATCCAAGATTGGTTAAATAGCAAGGGTATCTTGTTCCAGGACACTATGATAAAAAGGGAGCTTATCGATTTGATACAACCAATAAAACATAATTACATGGCCTATGCCACTGACACATTCGCAAAAGAAAAAAATATTGAAGTCTTGCGATTGCCCCCTATCACTGTGAATTAAACCCAATAGAAATGATATGGGGGCAAGTCAAAGGCCATGTTGCAGATAAAAATAAAACATTTAAAATGCATGAATTGAAGATTTTATTAGAAGAATCTATGAATTTGATAACACCTGCAGCATGGCAAAAATGCATAGACCATGTTATACAAGAAGAGAAAAAAATGAGGGAACTGGATGGTATTACAGATAATGTAATTGATCAATTTATCATCCAGGTGTCCGGAGATACATCAAGTAGCTCAGATTCTGACAGTGATGATGATAATTGATTGTTGTCTATCAATAATGTCCCAGAAGAGAGACACATGTATACTAAAGATTGAAAATATAAAATGATGATAATTAAATTAACTAATGATAATGTCCCAGAAGAGAGACACATGTATACTAAAGAGTAAAGACATAAAATGATGATAACTAAATTAACTAATGATGCAACAATAAATTATTCCTATAATTTGCATTTATAGTCTTATTTCATCTCCTTTACCTTGTATTTCCTTTTTAAGGATAGGTAACAATAAAAAGTAGTACTGATTTCACAAGACTACCTTATTTACTTATGCCAACTATTATTCACATTAAATATCACTACCCAGAGACATCTATCAAAGCTCAAAATAGCCGCCATATGAGTATAGCTTGGTAGGTTATGTACTAATTTGTTCAATTTTAGTTAGGTATGTCATAGGTTTTATAATTATTTCTTTCTTTGCGTCAGTTAGAAATCAAATAAGACCTAAATTATGTATATCCTAAATACGCAAACGAAGCCGCAGGCAAGAGCCAACCACATTATTAAAAATGTTTTTCACCCCTGCATCAGCTGGTTGAACTGTCAGTGGCTTTGTTATTGAAAATTCTACAAGCTCGATGGATAGAGTATAGAAACACATGAACAAACTACTAGTGTTTTTATTTCAAAATTTCGGTGTGCATTTGCGCATTTTGTGATGCAGGAGCTGAAAATAACTCTATGCTATATTTGATGAAGCTTTGCAACACAGTGAATTTCGTAATGTCAATTATGTCAATGTCAAAGAAATTGTTGAAATGGATGGGTTTTGGTTGGAGTGTTTCCGATTTTTATTTCAACTTTCTTTTGCGAAATTGACTAGGAATTATCTCGTGATGATGTGAAATTATATTTGAGTTCAAAGCTAGTTATAATTTCTAATAATAATGTCGTCTAAAATGGGTGATAGTAGTGATTCTGAAGAGTTTTACGACGCTGAAGAGTTCACACCCATCAAGGGTTCTAAGTATGTTGTTCCTTTCCTTATTTTCAGCGTATTTCCTGTTTTAAATCGCGTAATGATTGCATAAAACATAGATAAATCGCAATTTCACTAACGTCTTTCAAAAGATACATCAAAAAGATTAAAATTTTAGTTATTGGTTGGAGTTGTTTGGTGACAAAAACAGATGTTTGATACTCAGATTACAGAATTGTTAATCAATTTATTTACGTCCTCGTCGGGCGAGACTTGCGAAAACACAGGGATCGCATGGCTGAAGTAGAACAATGAGTTATTAGACCAAAACATACATCCACATCAGTTTATTGACCAGAAAATAATGGGCAGAACTAAACCAGTTAGGTTTGTTAGTTTTTGCCCTGCTTTAGTCATGCCTTATTTAATATTTTTATTTGACATGAAGAGTGGTTTTTAAACAGGTGTTACTAGCAATTTAAAAATACAAGTATTATTTAGATGCAATGTTGAATTTTTACAGCAAAGTACACAGGTAGTTATTTACTTTTTGGTATATTTATAACACCTCTAACAGTAGGTTAGCACTTCTTATACTTACCACATGATTATAAAAAAAAATCTTTTCAATGACTGTTATTTCATTTTCTGTAATAAGTCTATATTTCAAATATTTCCACAGGCGTTCATCATTATGCAAAAGTATAAGTGTACCTGACACAGTGGATAGCCCAGAGAAAGACAAGAGCCCTGCGTCCAAGCCGGGGCCCACAGGCAAGGTTGAACCTTCCCTCGCTGCTCCGGTTATAACTGAGGCTACCCCGGAGGATGATCGGACCACTGTCAAGAATGTAGGTATTACTTAATTTAAGTTCTCAATGTTTTAGTCTGGATGAAAGTTGTGTTGAAGTAAACTGTGATGGGTAACTACCAATCTGGGCATTTGCCGTTTAAGAGGAGTGGGAATGTAGAGTTGTACATTATTATTATTGATTTATAGACGAGCAGCTGAGAGCTGATATGTCTATATCACAGTGCTTTTAAAGTTTTTCACCACATAGTCTTATATATATAAAAGAAAGTCGTGTTAGTTACACTATTTATAACTCAAGAACGGCTGAACCGATTTGGCTGAAAATTGGTGGGGAGGCAGCTTAGAACCAGGAGACGGACATAGGCTATGTTTTATCCCGGAATTACCACGGGAACGGGAACTACGCAGGCGAAGCCAGCAGGGCAGCAGCTAGTAAATAATAAAAATAGTGTGTAAATAATAATAAATAATAAAAAAAACAAAAGCTTGTTGCTATTCTTCCAAGATTAAAAGTAGCCTTGTACATTATTCTATTCCAGGTCTAAACTAGAACTGTGCAAAGTTTCAGCCAGGTCTGCTCAGTTTTGGGGTTGTGGTTTTGACCCAAACAAATTCACAAACTTTCTCCTTGCTTCTTGCAGGTGGTGCAAGGTCGGCGGCGGTTCCAGGAGCTGCGAAGGTGCATCCAGACTGAGGAGGAGGATGAGGGTGTCATGCCGGACCCCACCGGGTCTATTGATCATCAGACTTACGCACTAGAGCATCCTTTCAAGTTAGAAATTAATAAATATATTCACTGAGCACATCATTATCATCGTCATCATCCTATTTTTCCAAATGGTCCATGCTGGACATAGGCCTTCCCTAATGAGCGTCAAAGCTACCTGTCTTCAGCTTGCCACATCCAGCAGCTGCCTGCATCAGAGCACTTAACTGTTACAAATTAGTAACCAGCTGGTAACATCCATTTCTGAGAAAAAAGACTCATCTTTATGACACCAGGCCTAGCATTCTTGTGCTAGCCAAATCCACTGATTTCCCACTACCCTCACAACATAGTCTGGCATTAGGCAGGTGGTCGTCCTCAAGGCACATTAATATTTTAATTTTATCAATCTCATGGATCCCACTGCTGGGCAATAGACAACATTGACAGACTCTGCTCTGCTTCACATGAAATATTTAGATATTGTCCATACATCTAAGTAAAATTCAGCAGATATGGTAAATTCTCCCAGCACTAACTCAACAAATGGCATGTGTTGTGTTACAATTACAACTAAACACAAAGACACACTATTTCCAATGTTTTGCAAAATGCCTACCTGATGAACAACAAAGATGGAAACACTATCTAGACCGAAGTGCAACCATAGGCCGGTCCAACTATGACTGAGGTGGGTGGACCTAATTGCACCTAATTGGAGCCTTCCACTTTCAAGAAGGTAGTGCCCAATCTCGCGAATTCTACTTAAATCGATGATATTGTCCCCTGATTTGCATTCTTCTCATAATAAACGTTTTATTTCAGAATAATATCCCACGACACAATGAGCTTGCAGAGCATGACGTCTTTAGGAAGAATCGGAAGAATACTCAGCGGTGCGGCCGAGTCACAATGTGAGTACTTATTTACTTTGTCTTTACTCTATATCTTCATTTGTTACTTAAAAACTAACCAAAAATATAAGCACAGATAAAAATATAAGCAAGAGTCGATAGCCTTTTTGCAAACATCAAAAAATAGCCAGATATATTTGTTTGTATTACTACTCCAAAATCTCATTTTCTAATGGCAATTCTTAGTTCAAGATTTGTTTTTGTACAGTTCGTACATTAACGTGTTATGTGATGTTATAAGTGATGCAACTCAGCATTCACGTAGCACCGACTCTGGCACCGGTGTAGGCGCGACCGTGCTCGATGACATCGCGGCTCATCAACACAATATCTTACAATAAATCGTGTGCAGTGTAAATTAAACCAAACTCTTTTCTTTGATGTTCCCGACAGCTTTTGACGCCCTCTACCCCAAGTAGATACCAACCAAAGAATGTAATTGCTGTATTAAATATAAAACTATCGAAACCTAAAATAATCCAGATGTTCTATTCTAGATTTAGTAGGTTCGTCTCGGCATCTGCGTTAACAATATACACTTGCGAGCTTTAAAATGGAATCGCTTCATCGCGAGTTGATCAAAACAATTTTTTTACAATTTATGTACAATGAACTATAGATTGTGGTATATCATTTGAAAGGTAATTTTGTTACCTTTCAAGTGATATCAAGAAGATTTAAAATTAATTAAGATGGCTACCTAAATTTTGGGAATTATTGCAATAGGTCGAAGTTGCATCTATCGGCTTCTATCGGCGCCGGAGCTGGATTAGCTGGATTTCTCCCTCGTATCCGCTGTTTTAGCTCGTCCCACATATGTCAGATTGGGTTCAAGTCAGGAATAAGGGCTGGCCAGTCTAGTGTGGGAATGCCGACATGGAAGACGTCTGTCGGTACTGTCTAGTCACTGCTGCGGTGTGGCAGCGGACATTATCGTGCATTAAATCAAAATTTATCGTCGCCAATAAATCCTGCGTAAGGGAAAACATAACTTAACTCATAGTTCACTGCAAAGAAATTGTAAAAATTAGTCTTGAACCACCCTTGAAGCGATTCCAGTTTAAAGCTCGCAAGTGTTTATGCTATATCATATGATATAATGATATGATATATAGTCTTTAATAAATATGTAAATAGTCGTTTCTGCCCGCGGCTTCGCTCGCGTTGTATCTATGGAAAGTTTTATTGTTATTTCTATCCCATGGGAACTGATTTATGGGATAAAAAGTAGCCTATGTTTTATTCCAGGATTAAAATTACCTGTATGCAAAATTTCAGCCCTATCCGTTCAGAAGTTTGGGTGGAAGAGGTAACAAACATCCATACATCCATACATCTAAACTTTCAGATTTATAATATTAGAGTGAAGTGTGATGTGATTGTATCTTGTACCCTTGCAGCAAATATCCGTGAATCGGCGCTCGCGTCCGCGTCGTCGAGAGAGCCCTCCACTATATCTGACGAAGCCTCCGCCGCAGAAATCAGATCACAGAACGGTAAAACAATACACAACTGCCTTAAGTTGCCAGAAACCAATCCGTTCACAGAAAAATCATGAAAGTTCTGCTATAAAACAATAGCTTTTTGTTTCTAATAACCAAGCCCGATTTTACGCTTAAGTTCCTCGCATCCTACTTTTTTGTGTGAGAATAATTATGTGCTTTAATTACCATCTGCCTTAATTTGTCGAAACTTAAAACACATGATCATATAACTCAGCTGCTGGCAAATGCTGGATGCAAGCTTTCAAACATAAAGGTAAGTAAGCGATTTACTTACTAGCTTCTCTATAGATTCTGCACAGTGTTAAGGCTACCCCGACCGAAATACACAGCGCCACCACCTATTTTATCTAATTTTTATGTTAAAAAAAGGAATTTTCATAAATTGATTGGCCAGTTTGTGACTCCTATCATAAGCTTTTTTTTAATGCCCCTGTAAAAGTTTTATTTTGTATACTTTAAGCAGAGATACGAAGTTGCTCTTTTTTGCCACCATGGTGGCAAAAAAGAGCAACTTCGCATCTCTTCCTACACTATAAAAACTAAAAAATTTAAAGAGGCATTAAAAATAAGCTTAGGGACCACAAACTGGGCAATCTATTTTTGAAAATTCCTTCGTTTAACGTAAAAATTACTTAAAATAGGTGGTGGTTTTGGGTCGGGGTAACGCCTTAAAAAAGAATGTTTAAGTAAGAACACATTTTTTCTGTTGCGAATGTGTGCGTATCCCGTGTGGGCATTATATCGTCTCTGCGCGCCTCTATGTGCGACGTGTTTACTTCACCTCCGCGCGTTACAAAATCCGAGGGGGGTGTTCCTGGCAATTTTATAAAACCGGTTCCCTCCTTTATGTTCGAAGATGTAAGCTGATGGCAACTAAGTGCTTTATAGGATATGCGAGGCCTTAATGTCTTACTTAATATGGGAGGACTACGCTAGTTCACTGCTGAACGCTGGCCTCCCGTTTATAGCACTTTCTTGCCGTCAGCTTGCATCCAGCATCTGCCAACAGCCTGAGTTATATGAAGCGTTTCAAGTTGCAAACATATTTATCATATCAAATAGGTACAAACTTCTTTAAGCTATTCTGAAGATGTCGCTGTGAATTCAGAATGTAGTGTAATATGTATTTTTCCAGTAATGGCGATGGCGGAGCCCGACGTGATAGCGAGCACCAAGGCCAACAGTCTGAAGCAGAACCGCAACTCGTCGGCGGCCGTGGCGGTGTCGGGCGCGAGCGGCGCGCCGCAGCCCGTGGCGCCCCCTAGGAAGAAGAAACGAAGTAAGATCACAGAATATACTGCTTGCAGAATCCATAATCTACATCTATATACACTAATAATATAAAGATTTTGATGTTTGTAACGAATTTACTCCAAAACTACTGGACTGACTTAAAACATTCTTTAACCATTAGAATGGACTTTAAACATTATTCCTGAGTAACATAGGCTATATTTATATGATTAACAAATAAATGTCCACTGGTACGAAGCCGCGACGGGCCGCTAGTAATATTATAAATTCGTAATTCTGTCTGTCTGTAGATCGCTCTTCAGTGATAAGACCGCCACTTGTCACTTAGATTTTAAGCTGTTTTGTTGTATTGATTTAACAATTCGGCCAGACGCTTTCACCTTTTACTAATTCAGTATTGAACTAATTTCAGTCTTGACTTTAAATTCTAAACTGTCCTATTGCGGGAGATAAAATGAAAGAGATTAAACACTTTAACTTAACTGTATAGTGTATAATCTTGGTTTTAGAAACACGGAATTACTTTATAACAGAAATAGTAATACAGCTATATTCTATAATCCTATGCTAGGATGTGTGTGTGGAGGCGGGATCCAGGTCGTTACTTTTCGAAAAACCTTTATCGACAAAACGCGCATGCGCCGCGTACCCGTGAACTGTGTCACCACACTAAGAATTTTCCACGAACCAAAACAAGTTGCATAAAGTTATTTTACAGTCCTAATCGTTTTTGGACACTGAAAAGTCCAAGACAACCTATGCACTTTCCGTTTAATTAATGTATTTATATGTATTCATTAATTTCAATAATAAACTTATGTAAATGTATTTGTTAATCTCAGATAAGCTCCACGGCTCACAGTCGCTCTCGACGACCGACGGCGACAACCTCAGCATCTGCACGGGCGACACGGACATCGACGACGAAATGCGGCTCGCTGCGCTCTCCAGGGAGAAGCCCAGACTGCAGGAGCTTATAGTCGAGGTCACTTCAATGACTGATATGTATAGAATAACTATATATATTTATTTATTTACAAATGGACTTACAGTTGAAACCAAAACGTCCAGGAGTCAGATACATAAGAATAACAAAATAGGCACAAAGTAGTCAAATCTGGAACAATACAATACAATTAATACAAATAATTATCAATCATAATGTCAATACATTCATTAATAATTAAAAAAAAATCTAATTCTTATACCTATTAACCTGAATAATAAATGAATAGTTTAGGACGTTGTTAAACTAGCATGATAGACATTACAACTCGGTATCTGCACTGCAGGGGCGATACAGATTATAGACAATTAAATGCGGCTCGCTGCGCTCACCAAAATGATTTCAAGAAAAACTACATAAACATAGATATGTAGCGATAACAAGCTTGGGGCTAGATGATGTGTGCTGTGTAATTTCTCCGGTATTATTTTTTATTTATTTAGTTACATTAAAATTCGGGGTTATTAATATAAACTATAAAATGCGGCTAGCTGTGAGAATCCGAGATTTCAGAAGCTCATAGTCAGGGTAATTTAAATATACATCATCTTATCCCAATGTAGCTAGGAGGAGGACCACATGTCTTTTTCTTTCACTCTCTTCTATCAGCCGTCCGACTTGCACTTGACCGGCTTTTCTTTTTCTTTTAAAGATGACTTGATCGAGCGTGCTCTTTTCTTGACTGTAGTTGATGAAAATCGGTGCAATAGTACTCATTTTCTTTTGTAATAAGCTTAAGCATGCATGCATTATCTATCATGTATAAAATTAACTTGATTCAACTCCTAACACGAACAGGAAAAACTCCATATTTGTTTGGAATAAACATAAATAGGGAAAAAGATAATAAACCACAACCTTTTAAAATAGTTCGATTTCCACCATATCCGGCTAAGGAAACATTTATCGCGGTCTCATTAAGTTGTGTTCGTTCGTGTCCAAATCATTTTAAACTCTTGTTAATTTTTATTTACAAGTTTTCTATATTTTGTCAATACTTTGTTGTTCTTCTAAAACTGTAAGTGTTTAATGATCACCACAGAAAAGCGCTATGCCATGATCTGCTTTGTCATAGCATAACATGAGTGGCGACCGGTTTGTCGTTCTCTTTTTAATTAAAAATTGTGTGTAAATTAAAATTTCTTTAATAACGAAAAAAATTACAATTAAAGAACAGAAACATATTAGAACTTGTATGTATTTACAATTGGAAAGTTTGGTAGCAACTGATCCTTCTGTGTAAATTGAATTTTATTAGCACAATAAACTTTTAGCAAAAAATAAATTAAATAATATTGCCCTGCAGTAGGACGACATGGCTCGAAATAATAAAAATTTAATAAATCCTGTTGTAATCTCCAGGCTGCCTCGTCACAGTCAGCGCCCGTGTTCATGGCACTCCCCAGCCCGGCCAGCACCATCGAGTCTCTCACCAGGGAGTTCCAGGACTCACTTGAACTATCTCAGTCTAAATACGGTATGTGTAATTCAAAACCATTTACTTCCATTAGCAAAGACAGGTTAGGTAAGAAGTATCAAACCGAAGATCATCAAGACTAATTGCATAATATATCTGTGGGAAACAGATATACATTATTTGTTTACTTTTATCTATCTTTTTTTTTCAATCTTTCCATTCAGTGCTTACGCGTGCGATCACCCCCCATGTGTTTCTTACACTCGTGAGCAAAAAAATCGACTCAGGCGACACACCTGCAGTCGCAAGTCACTGGCAAAAAAACTGAACGCGAAAATATTTCTTTCTTAGTAAAATCTCAAAGCTGCTAGTATTAGCTTCAAAATCATATAAAATATTGTAATTTATCTTGCTCACACAACCCAACAATATGATGTGATCAGTAACCACCCTTTTTACGCTTGTTTACAATAGTGCTAATTATGAGTTACTGACCCATATAAAAGGTTATCTACCTGACCCACCCTTATCAATTAGCCGTCAAACGTCAACCGAGACACATCTCCGTTAATAACAAACAAGAATTCTACCTGAAAATGGACACAACAAGTGATGAAGCTGCTCAAGCGGTCACCCTATTGCGACAAGGCCAGAGTCAGCGTGAAGTGGCACGTGCGCTGAACATAAGCCAGTCTGCTGTTTCCAGAGTTTACGGTCGTTACCAAGAGACTGGTAACTTTAATCGAAGACGCGGTTCCGGAAGAAAAAGGTGCACATCGGAGAGAGATGACCGATTCATTGTCAGCACATCGCTGAGAAATCGGGCCCTCACTGGCGTTCAAGTCCAACAATAGCTCAGAGAAACGCGAGGAGTGGCTAGGAGTGGCTGGACAGTCAGAAGACGACTTAAGGCAGCTAGCCTTGAGCCAAAAAGGCCAGCTACTGTCCCCAAATTAACCCCAGCCCACCGAGCAGCCCGCCTACGATTTGCCAGAGAACACGTTGATTGGACCAACGAACAATGGAGCTCCGTTCTTTTCTCAGACGAAAGTAGAGTGTGTTTGCATGGTAGCGATAGAAGAGAACGCGTCTACAGAAGACCTGGAGAAAGATTCGCGCAGTGCTGCATCAAAGAAAATGTGGCTTTTGGAGGTTCCTGGATGGTGTGGGCGGGCATTTCAATAGAAGAGAAAACCGAATTGGTTTTTATTGAAACTGGCGGTCGAGTGGTAGGGTTGACGGCGAACCGATACATGGAAGAGATTTTAGGGGATCACGTGGTTCCCTCCGCCGTTTTCATCGGCGAAAAATTCGTCTTAACGCACGACAATGCCCGTCCACATACTGCAGTTCCCGTCCGGCAGTATTTACAGGAAGTCGAAATTGCCGCTATGGACTAGCCAGCGCGTAGCCCGGACTTAAATCGTATCGAGCATTTGTGAGATGAACTTAAAAGAAAAGTTCGGGCTAGAAATCCTGCACCAGCCACGAAATCGAACCTCAAAACGGTGTTCGTTGAAAAATGGGATAGCATCGAACAAGATCGACTAAAGAAACTTATCCAATCCACGACGAAGCGATTGGAAGCTTTTATTAGGGCCAAGGGGGGCAACACTAAATATTGATAAGCTAATTTCAATTAAATTAATATCTTGTCGAATTTAAGCTGATATTTTCTTTACTGTTATTTAAAACCTTTTTTCATTGCTTAAGACTCCTATTCATTCAATATTTTTTCTTAACCAATAAAAAAATGTAAATAACAACGTAGACCACTCATTTTAAAGCTAAAACTAAGAGCTTTGAGATGTTAAAATCAGAAATAGAATGAAAGCTTCAGATTTTTTGCCAGAGTTTTTAACCGCGAGCGTGCGTTCTGAGTCGATTTTTTTGCTCACGAGTGTATATTTTCTTATTCTTGCAATACTCATACTCATATATTTATTCGCCGTAGGAGCACAAGGCACACTTGGTTAAGTCAACATTTTACATTTTAATAAAAATAACTACTAAGATAAAATAAATAAAGTAACACAAAACAAAAAAGTAATGTTCATGGGTATCTGCTGTAAATGGGCATTGTCAATAATCAAATTAAACAGAATAATTATAAGATTAATTACTAGAGGTGCTGTAAAAGGGCATTGTCAAAATTAAGATTCTATATAAAATTTATAGCATTTATCACAGAATCACAGAACCCCATGTACCAGGTTCATGACAAAGGAGTGTTAAGAGACACAGGTTGACCTGTCGACTGACTCAGGTTCGAGATGCATGTCTAGGAAAATCAAAGTTAACTGGGGAGGTAATTATGGAATATCAAAGGATTTTTGGTTATGCAAATTAAATAAAAATTACAAAATTTAGAATTAAAGATTAAAAATTGTTGTTTCCCACATGTCAATTAATACTGGAGTCGTCAAAGATTTCTTGTAAAGTGTAATAGGTTTTTCTTATCACGATTTCCTTCATCTTTTTCATAAATAAATCACAATTTAAACTTTTAAGTTCAGAACTAATTAATAATCTAATTAATAAATAAAGTTAATAGTTGACACAAACGAGGTAAGTCTAAAAAATTGCGACTAAACGTCGCAATTTTCATTTTGAGCCATTAGTACAATACTTCAAATGACGCGGAAAGCAGCTCTCACATAAAAATATAAAAATGATGTGTTGTGCGGTGAAAGGGTATTTAAACACCAGTAGCAAGAAAAATAATACTGCAAATATCTCATTTCACTGGTCTACACACATATTACATTTGTAATTTGGCCTAAAACAGTCATCAAAACTCATAAATAAATTTAAAAATTTCGTCCACCATTTTCGTGAAAATGTTGCTATGCTCTGGGGAAAAAATACCCCGGTTTTGTTACATAGTATAGGTTTATAACAATAGTACCGTAAAATAATAATAGTACCCGTGCCTCGGAAAGCACGTTGAGCTTTGGTCCTGCGCCTGACCTCTCCCCGGTCGTGTCGATCTGTCATCCCATCGGATTTTGAGAGTGAGGGACCAGAGACTGCACCTACGTTTGCACACACACTTGTGCACTATAATATGTCTTGCGTATCTGGCTAGTCTCCGATGAGATTGGCAGCCGTGGTCGAAATTCGGCTAGGAGGACATTAATAAAATGGTTGAGGAGAGGGTGGACTTCACTCAAGTTAGGACTTAGGAATCAAACTACGCTACTACGGAATAATACAGTTTTAGAATTTCTGTCACTCGACGATATTCTGAATAGATTCATATTGTAAACTCAACTTACTATTTTACAAAGAAAATTGTACATTGTTACTATTAACGCTGAAGAAGTCGTAGGAAATCCTGGTTTTATTTCGGTGTAGGTGCTTGTCTAACTTGGGCATTATTATTCGTGGAAAAAATGCTGGTAGTAGGTGGTGTGAATTTTAAAGGAAAACTGCACAGCTACAATATACTTCACTAGTTGAGTACCTAATAGTCCTAATCAACTTATATGTAATTTGGTGGGTAAAAAGGAAAATTTGAACAAATTTTGTTGAAAATAACTTTATTAAGGTTGTTCGTTATGTAAAACACGTAAATAAGTTTGTTTAGATAGGACATGAACCGTGCAATTACTTACACTGCACGTGGTCGAACACGCACTTGACCGTCTATTTAAATTATTGTTCCGAACACGATCGGAGCCCATCTTATTTTGCGGAAAAACCTTTTTGTCGTTAGACCAAGGAAGAATGATAGTAACCAAAGCTACCAGCTGATATTTCGTTAAATTAAAAAAAGATATAAGATAATATCGAAAATAAAATGTAAGGTGATAAAAATACAATGGCTTATTTTTTAATCGGAACTTTGCTTCAGTTACCCAATTTTTTAGGGAAAATGCTATTCACTTGCAACATTCAATCATACGAATGTGTGAGTGAAAGCACTGTATTTACGTGCTGTCAAAACACACATCGATCGGTTTTTGGTTACACAAATTGTCAAATTGTTGAATGACACTATCCCTCTGCTGAGACAGCAGCGAGTTTTTACTCTATGGACCCGGCTATATTTCTAACTGAACTTGCATTCTTTCTTATTCGAACCATTTTTGGCAAGTTGTCGGACTTTTGCATGTCTTTATATTACAAATCACCTTCGGCTTATTAATTAATCATAATTCAGGGATAACATTAGCAGCACCATCAACAATGCAACGTTGGCTGCAGGAAACAAATTGTCTGCCAGGAATCAATAATGAAATATTTGAAAATACAGTAGGTACCTCTTAAAAATAAATTCGCAAATTAATTAGTTATGGAGAGGTCTTGTGCTGTAAGTAGGTATGTTTTGAGTATAATGGTTGATTTGTTGATTTATTAGAAGGAAATGAAGATTTTTGTTGTGATAGTGATCGAAGTAATAAAGAAGCCAAATACGCTTTAGAATTTATTGCAAGAGATATACAGGCTGATCAATTTTTGACAATTTTGTTAGACGACCTCCGTGGCGCAGCGGGCGAAGGTCCGCCTGCGACGCAGGAGGTTGCGGGTTCGATTCCCGCCTCGGAACAAATTTGTGTACGATCTGCAGAAATTTGTTCCGTTGGTCTGGGTGTTTTCTTTATATAATAAAAAAATATGTATCTATGTAGTGTATTGTATTAAGTATATCAGTTATCTAGTACCCATCATAACACAAGCTCTGCTTAGCTTGGGGCTAGATAATGCTGTGTGAATTGTCCAGCATTATTTATTTATTTAATTTTCTATGAAAAATTATTATTCCTTGGTTCGATTCACTCAAAACTCGGTTTAAATAAACTATAAAGTAAATAATAAATTGAGTATTTTTTACTTTTACAAAACTACCCCCAGGGTAAAGTGCAGTAAATTTCTTAAATTTGTATGATTTCAACGCGGGCGAAGCCGCCGGGCCCAGGTAGTTTATCACAATTTAAGATATACTCACTCGCAGTGCCCTCAGTTATTCCGTGATCATGGCGCATGAAGCTGTGCCAAAATATTGGAAAGCTCAAAACTCTAATCCTGGTACATAGGTGAGTTTTTTTAGGGCCACTGAGGCTCTTAAACCGTGAGAGTTATCGAAAAGTCATCATAATAGTTACGTGCTCGATTTAAATAAAAAATTAAGGCCTTCATTCAGTAGAAATTTTTTTTTAGTTTTAGTTATTTTTAGGTTTTTCATTTTTGGGTTCTTTGTTCGATATTCAATAAATAGTCGTCATACATTATGACGACTATGTCATGACTAGTGTATGACTAGTCCCAAAGTGGCTGGAACACCTTCAAAATAGTTTATTCACAAAGAAAATTACAATCAAATAAAATAAATAAATTCGAACTAGTATTTACAATTGAGCTAACTGCAGACTGTTGCAAACAATGTACAGGTAGCTCAACTGATCCATATCAATACCAGTCGGAAGCGTCCCCAAGACGCTGGCTGTATTGAAAATCTACAAAATCCTACAAAATTGATTTTATTTAAATTCTACTTTATGAATTCAGTAGAGGTTATACGTACAGATTAGAATCGGAACGTAAAAAAACTCACTTTACTAAAAAAAAAGAATTAAAACTAAAAAAAAAAACTTGACTTTTTCAAATGAAGAAGTTATTTTTTTCAAAATCGAGCACCGTGCAACATTCGATACTTTTCGATAGCTCACACCGTTTCTGACTTCTCCTCAGTGGCCCTAAAAACTCACCTGTATAATCCGTTGTAAATGACTTGAGTGTAAGTATAACTTAACTATGATAGTTTTAAAGAAAATATAGATTTCAGTATATTATTATAATACGAATATTTAGATTTAGTTAGACTTTCTTCTTAGTTTAGTCCTTTTAGTCACCAGGGATCTATTCTACGTAGGTACCTACCCCACAAAAGTAAGTGGAACTTGCTGTATTACTATACACTACCTATATTTATAGTACGAGATGAAAAACGTTATTCAAGTCTATGTTCTCAAATTAAATAAACCGTAAGTACCTATCTATTGTCGCTTTTTAGAAAATTATAAGCAAGTCTGCTCACTACTAGATGGCGTCATTAAAATATCGCATAAGTCGACATCTAGTAGTGGAAGGCGGTATTTTTTCATTCGTTCTCGAGGGCCAAGTCTTGCGCCATCTAGTGAATTTAAAACAACAACTAGTTGGCCCGCTCAAATCTCGCCCGAAGCGAGTCCCATTTTTTACTATGAGATGAGGCATCTGTACTAGTATAGTATTATAATATCTGTGACAGAGGTAACTTTTTGACACTTTAGCCAGTCTACGGTTTCTCTATCTCTATCTATTGGTAATTGTGCCAAGAGTTTGAATTATACATGTAATAAAAAAATATCGCTTCCTATTTAGAGGCATTGTTTTTGGTATAACCAGAGAATTGTGCCTTTGATTCATCCAGAAAACTATCCATACTATGTTTGTAACCTTAAATGTTTTGTTTGTAACTTAGCAATAGCCTTGTTGAATCACTGTAATGAATGAATGTTGTTTTTCCAGCGAGTGACAGATCCATCAGTATGTTCGAGTGTCGCGGCAGTGAGAGCAGCACCGCCTCTGTCCGACCGATGCCGAGGCAGTCCATCGACCAGGCTATGGCCACCGCCATGGCCACCGCTAAATCTGTTAATGGTGAGTATACGACATATATGACAGATCCATCAGTATGTTCGAGTGTCGCGGCAGTGAGAGCAGCACCGCCTCTGTCCGACCGATGCCGAGGCAGTCCATCGACCAGGCTATGGCCACCGCCATGGCCACCGCTAAATCTGTTAATGGTGAGTATACGACATATATGACAGATCCATCAGTATGTTCGAGTGTCGCGGCAGTGAGAGCAGCACCGCCTCTGTCCGACCGATGCCGAGGCAGTCCATCGACCAGGCTATGGCCACCGCCATGGCCACCGCTAAATCTGTTAATGGTGAGTTACAATATACAACAGATCCATCAGTATGTTCGAGTGTCGCGGCAGTGAGAGCAGCACCGCCTCTGTCCGACCGATGCCGAGGCAGTCCATCGACCAGGCTATGGCCACCGCCATGGCCACCGCTAAATCTGTTAATGGTGAGTATACGACATATATGACAGATCCATCAGTATGTTCGAGTGTCGCGGCAGTGAGAGCAGCACCGCCTCTGTCCGACCGATGCCGAGGCAGTCCATCGACCAGGCTATGGCCACCGCCATGGCCACCGCTAAATCTGTTAATGGTGAGTATACGACATATATGACAGATCCATCAGTATGTTCGAGTGTCGCGGCAGTGAGAGCAGCACCGCCTCTGTCCGACCGATGCCGAGGCAGTCCATCGACCAGGCTATGGCCACCGCCATGGCCACCGCTAAATCTGTTAATGGTGAGTATACGACATATATGACAGATCCATCAGTATGTTCGAGTGTCGCGGCAGTGAGAGCAGCACCGCCTCTGTCCGACCGATGCCGAGGCAGTCCATCGACCAGGCTATGGCCACCGCCATGGCCACCGCTAAATCTGTTAATGGTGAGTATACGACATATATGACAGATCCATCAGTATGTTCGAGTGTCGCGGCAGTGAGAGCAGCACCGCCTCTGTCCGACCGATGCCGAGGCAGTCCATCGACCAGGCTATGGCCACCGCCATGGCCACCGCTAAATCTGTTAATGGTGAGTATACGACATATATGACAGATCCATCAGTATGTTCGAGTGTCGCGGCAGTGAGAGCAGCACCGCCTCTGTCCGACCGATGCCGAGGCAGTCCATCGACCAGGCTATGGCCACCGCCATGGCCACCGCTAAATCTGTTAATGGTGAGTATACGACATATATGACAGATCCATCAGTATGTTCGAGTGTCGCGGCAGTGAGAGCAGCACCGCCTCCGTCCGACCGATGCCGAGGCAGTCCATCGACCAGGCTATGGCCACCGCCATGGCCACCGCTAAATCTGTTAATGGTGAGTATACGACATATATGACAGATCCATCAGTATGTTCGAGTGTCGCGGCAGTGAGAGCAGCACCGCCTCTGTCCGACCGATGCCGAGGCAGTCCATCGACCAGGCTATGGCCACCGCCATGGCCACCGCTAAATCTGTTAATGGTGAGTATACGACATATATGACAGATCCATCAGTATGTTCGAGTGTCGCGGCAGTGAGAGCAGCACCGCCTCTGTCCGACCGATGCCGAGGCAGTCCATCGACCAGGCTATGGCCACCGCCATGGCCACCGCTAAATCTGTTAATGGTGAGTATACGACATATATGACAGATCCATCAGTATGTTCGAGTGTCGCGGCAGTGAGAGCAGCACCGCCTCCGTCCGACCGATGCCGAGGCAGTCCATCGACCAGGCTATGGCCACCGCCATGGCCACCGCTAAATCTGTTAATGGTGAGTATACGACATATATGACAGATCCATCAGTATGTTCGAGTGTCGCGGCAGTGAGAGCAGCACCGCCTCTGTCCGACCGATGCCGAGGCAGTCCATCGACCAGGCTATGGCCACCGCCATGGCCACCGCTAAATCTGTTAATGGTGAGTATACGACATATATGACAGATCCATCAGTATGTTCGAGTGTCGCGGCAGTGAGAGCAGCACCGCCTCTGTCCGACCGATGCCGAGGCAGTCCATCGACCAGGCTATGGCCACCGCCATGGCCACCGCTAAATCTGTTAATGGTGAGTTACAATATACAACAGATCCATCAGTATGTTCGAGTGTCGCGGCAGTGAGAGCAGCACCGCCTCTGTCCGACCGATGCCGAGGCAGTCCATCGACCAGGCTATGGCCACCGCCATGGCCACCGCTAAATCTGTTAATGGTGAGTATACGACATATATGACAGATCCATCAGTATGTTCGAGTGTCGCGGCAGTGAGAGCAGCACCGCCTCTGTCCGACCGATGCCGAGGCAGTCCATCGACCAGGCTATGGCCACCGCCATGGCCACCGCTAAATCTGTTAATGGTGAGTTACAATATACAACAGATCCATCAGTATGTTCGAGTGTCGCGGCAGTGAGAGCAGCACCGCCTCTGTCCGACCGATGCCGAGGCAGTCCATCGACCAGGCTATGGCCACCGCCATGGCCACCGCTAAATCTGTTAATGGTGAGTTATTATAAATAAATAATACTGGACAATCCACACAACATCATCTAGCCCCATATGAAGTTATTGTCTATAGGAATTAATTTCAATGAAAATATAACATGTAATAGGTACGACACGCAAAAAGGGCCCACCTGTGGCCTAGTTGCGGAAACCAGTCCAGAAACAAGTAAATATAACATGTGGCGTTTGATATTTTCGTACAACAATGTACATTTTTCGTACATCATACTATGACGCATCATAGCATGCTCAGTTTTTTGGTACTAGCCTGGTAGGTACTGTACAGCATGCTCTTTACCAGTATTATGTTGACATTCTATTTCAACATAATTATCTATGAAATATTTACTTACGTACAACTTTTTCTTCCTGACGTATAATAAATACACTGCAAATAAGTGGGAATTTATTAATAGCCACCAGTTTCTTTACAAATGTGTGCTAAAAGATCCCCTCACTTAAGTAATATAATAAATTTAAATAATTTATTCCAAAGGTTATGCTCGAACAAAATATACAAAGCAATCGTCAGTTACCATTACAACTGTAACCTCGGACATAAAATTAAAGTGAAAAGAAAACCAATATTTCCGTATTTTCGGTATAATATGTAAGCCTATTATCTAAGTTAAGCTATGTTCTAAACGTACGCCTAATTTCATCTTGATCTGTTTAGTAGTTTTAGATCCTAGGTAATAAAAATTCAGATTTCACAAACTTTCGGCTTTATAATATTAATGAGAATGATAATAATGAAAATGAGAATATTTTATTTGTAACTTTATCAACAAAAACAAAATAAAAGAGTACAGCTTCTGTCGATTAGAGTCACAAAACGGTCTCTGTCTCATCTCAGCATGAGCTAGTTGTAATCACGTTACAAAGTAAGTATTAAAGTAAGATATTAGTAGGATAAGTAGTATTAGTAGTATTTGATAATAATTTATACCTTAAAAATTGACTTTTCTCTCACCTTATTTCGTAAGCCGAAAGAAATAAACGTTAATGATTTCTGATTACTATGTTCTTCCTCGGGATACTAAACGAATATAATGTATGTAGGAGAGAGCAGCACACGTGTTAGCGGCAGCGGCAATGCGTGGGAGGAGGACAGAGCGAGACGCGCGCTCCCTCACTCCGGGCATTCCAGTCTGGGCTCTACTACTAGGTAACTATTATGTTAATTCCGGTCCCTGCCCGTGGTCCACCCACACAGTACACCTGGCTGAACCAGGGGCATTTTTTTCTTTCCGTGGTACCTCAAGATAACTGGGTGTTCTAGGGAAAAAAAATCTTTCCATGGTTCACCTTAGTTCACCTTGCTGTACCAGGGCTATTTTTGTCTTTCCGTGGTCCACCTGTATTTTGTTCATACAAAGTTTTTACATTACCTACCTACCTATATAAAAAAATTACATTATATTTTATTTTTTCCTAGATAGAAGCCTTTATTCAGAAAGAAAATTATAATATAATAGGTATTTACAATTGAAACAATTGAGCTAATTGCAGACCGTTGCAAACAATCTACAGGTAGCTCAACTGATCCATATCAATACCAGTCGGAAGCGTCCCCAAGACGCTGGCCTTAATTTTTTTTAATTTTTCCTTAATTTCGTACTAACAGACAATTGCTGCGGTCCGTTAACCGTTCACAAGACTATAAGCGCTATCAGCGCTCAAAGTCGTTCCGAATTCTTTGAGCGCGATAACGACAGATATCGGTTTATGTTCTACCTACGGAACGGATATAGACGCGCTCACTTCGCACACCTAAACATAACCTCAAGTTTATTGTTATTTTGAAAATTTCTTATGTCAATTTGTACAATCATATGACAATTTGACAGATCGTTCATAGCGACAATGCTCGATAGTATGGGCGGGCGTTATGAGCGTAAAGATGGCGCCGGTTATGACGTCGTATGACGTTTCGCTATTAACTGTAGACGCGCTAAGGATAAACGGACCACTGTTGTGAACACTCAAATCGATTTTTTTTATATACGGACCGCAAAAAAAAGTCTACCACATGTCATATGTTGAGTCAAGCTAGGTGTTGATATTATGAGGATTCTTGTAAGGTTGCTTATCAAATGCTAGTAGTAGGCGGTTGTGGCGAAAGAATCGATCCCTACAACGCAGCCCGTGGATGTCGTAAGAGCCGACTTAGAGGACGGTGCGCCACAGAGCTGGTCAAATAAATACAAACTATAACAATACTGGTTTATGCCCGCGGCTTCGCACGTGTTGTTTCTATGGAAACGTTTAAAAGTGATTGTTCAGTCTAATAGCCACGTGACGTGACGTCACGTTTTAGTTCCGGTGCCTAACTAGATGTCGCTAGTAAAGATGAACGAGCGCTGAATCGCGCTGGCGAGAACGCACGGCCTAGGGTTAAATAGTTTGGTTTCAAAATAATAAATTCAGTCTTCTCCGAGAGTTCAAGGTGTTTTATTGTCTAACCTAAAATTCCTCATCAGTACCGATAGTCGGGGTTGGGCTCAAACATTGGTCCTAACGAGTCGGATAATCAGTACTGTACAGTTTTTACCTATGAATTGATCTGTGCTGTGGTTCGCAGCGGCAAAAGATCAATTATTCGGAGTCGGTGGCTACCATACCACCGACTTATGCGGGTGCGGATCTCTGATTCCCCGCGACCATAATCGCTCTGAGCTGACCACCCTGTTGGAAGCTTCAGTGAGCGCCGCGCAGCGGATTGCAGTGCAGTGAAAGGTCAATCTGTGACCCAGTGTTTATGTGCTGTGTAGTGACCGGAATTCTTTATCACGGGACGAAAAGGTCATTGACCCCCCATTCCCTGATCGTGCCAGTACGAGGACAGTAACACGATCAGCTGAACGTGCCTACGAAGACCAGCTGGGGAATCGTCCCACGACGACAAGCATCCGAGTCCCTAGAATCCCAGAAGAGGAGGAGTACAAAGCCGGTGGTCGGATAGTACTACCTTCCACCGTGCTCAAAGAGAGTTCAAAACAGACCAGAGGTAGTAATTGGAACTACCTCCCCATCACAGACGAGGCGAATTATAAGAAGAGTTCAACGCGGGCGGTTGAGGCACGGCCTCCCTCCGCACCACGGACGAGGCGATCTATTCCTATCTCCCCTGCGTGCTGGAGATAGACGACTGTTGGCTGACGCAAGGATACCAGCCAGCAGCTCCGAGTGCATCACATCCAGGATCACAGTGCATAGTGGTGGTAGCTGATAAAACTGTAAGTACTCTTAAGCCGGCTTTTGACTATGGGATATATATTACATCCCGAGATATAATATTTTATCGCTCACCATACATTTTGTATGGCACCGTTTACACTGTGCTATAATATATATTACATCCCAAACTATAAATATTTTTTCGACCGAGTGAGCGATATTTGAAGGTCATTTGAAGGTGTATATTTTACCTCACGTCCCCGGACACCGCGCCTCCCCCGCTTCGCCCTCCGTTTGAATGTTGGCGTTCGTGTGCAGACGTGTAAACTGATCATTGTGTGCACCAAAATATATATCTCACAGTGTAAACAGCAACCGCGGGATGTAATATATAGCACAAGATGTAATTTAAATTATATCCCATAGTCAAAAGCCGGCTTTAATTTTGTGTGTGGAACAAAGACATTTTTATCAGTTTACTTTCTATTCTACAATATTTTGCCGGGTTTTAGTGCGTTGCGTGATGGTTTTATACATACCTACCTACCTAGGTGCACCTTCCAGTTCGGTGTAGTGACATTTTATATGTGTTAGCATTAGTCGGAGTGAATTACGGGACGATTTATATCTATGCCTACCAGTTCGGTGTAGAAACATTTTGTTTGTTTGATTTATGTTAATTATTATTCAGTAGGTTATTATTATTAGGGTACATGTATGGGCGTTTAATAAGAACAAGTTTCTGAAGCTGTATACGTCAAACTAGCTACCTGAAAGAGCTGAGTTTGTGTACCTACCTGTGCCTACCTGTGCACGTGTTAGATTTTGGTTAAGTCTAGATTACTTACTACCTACTTGCTATTGTGATAGGTATCTATCTTTAATATTGGATTTGGTTGAATGTTTACCAGCATTGTACCTCACTAGCATTGTGAATATAAATACCGAGGTAGATAAATATGACCTGTAGGTAAGATTATTTTGTCGTTTTTCATACCTACCTATACCAAACAAGCATCTTCATAGATACGTGCCTTTTCTATTTGTTCATAAAACTTTCAAGGTTACCTATGTAATTAACAGCTATAGACGGGTAGGTACCTACTGTTTAAAATGGAGTTATTTATTAACACACAAATCGAACTGAGCAATTCCATTGAGAGAGCGCTAGTCAATTTCAAAAAATCTCCCAAAGAAAGGCTCACCTCAACTTACATAAGCTCAAAACTTGAAATTCTAGAAAATGATTGGTCACGGTTCCGAGAGAACCATTATAAAATGTTTAGCAAGTTTCCGAAAGAGGAGCTATGTAAAAGTTCTTACGTCATAGATAAAGTAAATGAACAAACTGAAGAAAACTATTTGATGAGCAAATGTTATATGAAAGACACGTTGGAAAAAATAACTGTAAAAAGGTCACAATTATCTGAAACAGAGAGTAGTCAAGCGAAGTCTGAAATGAGCGGTTCTGCCTCTTCGTTAGATAAGTTACCAAAAATATCAATTCCGCATTTCTCTGGGAAATACGAGGAGTGGACTACGTTCCGCGACCTATTTGTGTCATTGGTCCACAAAAATAGCTCCCTAGACGATGTTCAAAAACTTCATTATCTAAAAGCTCATCTCACTGCCGAAGCGGAACAGCTCATCAGACATACTCCGATAGCGGACTGCAACTACGCACGTTGTTGGGAACTCCTAGAAAATAGATATAATAATAAAAGGTTTTTGTCGAAATCTATTTTGAACAAACTGCTCAAACAACGTGCTGTGGCAATGGAGTCCGCTTCGGCGTTGAAAGACCTTTTGGACACTAGTTCCGACTGCTTGAATGCTCTCAGTTGTTTGGGCGTACAGGTGACTACATGGGACATTCTAATCATTCACATACTCAGTTCTAAATTAGATTCGGAAACTCAAAAACAGTGGGAACTTTCAATATCGAGTCCAGACAAAGACATAAATGAACTGCCCACCTTCGCCCAGTTTAAAGCTTTCTTGGAAAGTAGATTCAGAGCTTTAGAGTTTATTGAACCCGAGAAACAAGCACAAGTACAGCGTAGAAGTAGTTCCAATCAGCAATTAGTCACAAAATCATTGGTTGCTACCTCCGAGGAAGGAAACCCAAGTACCCCTAAAGAAGCTACTTCATTCCCCTGTGAATTGTGCGCCGACAATCACAAGATTTCATTCTGTAAAAAGTTTGCTGGACAGGACCTAAACGAGCGGCGAGAATTTGTAATGAAACAGAAAATGTGTTTCAACTGTCTGGGTGGGAACCATAGTGTGTACAATTGTCGAAAACCCACTACATGTCGGATTTGTCACAGAAGACATCATACTTTACTGCACATCCCACGCGATCAGGTAATCCCTGCGAAGGCTAATGATTCTTCACAAACTGCCTCTGAAACTACAAGTCCAGCAGACCCAGTGATTGCATGTTTATCCACAGGTATAGATCAAGTGGCGGTAAATAACCAGGTCTTACTGGCCACTGCATTGGTCAATGCTGAAACTAAATCTGGTGACTACCGAATGATAAGAGCCTTGTTAGATCAGGGTTCGCAGGCTTGTTTCATTACGGAAGCTGCTGCTCAACTCTTGAAATTGAAGAGAGTACCTGTGGACAGCCACATCTCTGGATTAGGTAGTAAAAAATCCAATATCAAAGCTTCTCACATGGTGTTCACCTCGATCAAGTCACGGACCAACCCAGAGTTCAGCGTTCAGATCAGGGCTTATGTACTGAAGAACATAACATCTTATTTACCAGAAAGGAAATTGGAAGCCTTAGACTGGATTGAACTGGAAGACTTAGAGTTAGCCGACCCTCAATACAGTACACCGCAACGGATAGATCTTTTGTTGGGAGCTGAGGTTTATAGCTGCATCCTTAGGGAAGGACTAAAGAAAAGTCCTAGAGGGAACCTAGTAGCTCAAAGCACCTCTCTAGGTTGGATTCTGTCGGGCATAGTGCCATTTAAATCTGAAAAAGAAAAATCCGATGTTACATATTCATTTCATATACAATGCAATGAAAATGAGTTATTAAGAAGGTTCTGGGAACTAGAAGAGCAAATTCCAAGCGGTACATCCATGTTGACTGAAGAAGAACAACAATGTGAAGCATTATTTGCACAGACTACTGAAAGGGCTACAGATGGGAGATATATAGTGAAGTTACCATTTAAGGATGAAAATCCACAATGTATGAATGGCAACTCTAGAAACATAGCTATAAGCAGACTAAAATCATTAGAGAAAAGGTTGTCAAGGGATCATAACTTAAAGGAACAATATAATGAGGTAATAAACGAGTATTTACAGTTAGAGCACATGAAAGCAGTAGATGAGAATGACCAGAATAAAAATGAAGCTGTCTACTTACCCCACCATGCAGTAATAAGAGAAGACAAGGTAACAACTAAAGTGAGAATAGTATTCAATGCATCCAGCCCAAATGATAGAGGAGTATCCCTTAATGATACATTAATGATAGGACCAACCCTACAAGCAGATCTCCGACACATCATTCTACGATGGAGAGTGCATAAAATAGCTGTAGTAGCAGACATTGTAAAGATGTACCGCCAAGTTCAAGTAGCTGACAAGGATGCTGAGATGTTTCAGAGGATAGTCTACAGAAATAGCCCTGAAGAAGAAATAAAGGATTATATAATAGGAAGAGTAACATTTGGGACTTCAGCCGCTCCTTATTTGGCGGTAAAGGCTATGCAACAGTTAGCTCTGGATGAAGGCAAAGATTTTCCCATAGCGGCAGAAAATCTACTCAAGAGGTTTTATATGGATGACCTCATGTCAGGCTGTTCAACTGTAGAAGAAGGTATTGACCTGTATAAACAACTGAATAACTTATTAGGAAGAGGAGGATTTAGGTTGCAAAAGTGGAACAGCAATAATGAAGAACTTCTAGAAAGAATAAATTCATATGAAAATAAAACTGAAGAACAAGGTAAAATAAAAAAAGAAGTAAGAGATGACAGAGAAGTGGAATTCAAGTTGGATAAAACAATAAAAATATTAGGACTTACCTGGAACCACAGTGAAGATTATTTTAGATATTCAGTACAACTTCCACCACTGACCACAGGATCTGTAACAAAAAGAATTGTGATATCAGATATCGCTCGGCTATTCGATCCACTAGGATGGATAGCTCCAACCATCATCATAGCAAAAATGTTCATTCAAAGACTGTGGCTAGCAGGTATTGGGTGGGATGAAGCAGTGCCAGCAGAATTGTTAAGGGAATGGTTAACATATCGGGCGGAATTGCCACAACTTACCTTTGTACATATACCTAGATGGTTAACTACTCAAGCTAGTGATGTTGATATGGAAATACATGGTTTCTGTGATGCCTCTAAATTAGCATATGCGGCAGTACTATACCTTCGGGTTTTAAGACCATCCGGAGAAGTTCACATCTCATTGTTGGTAGCAAAAACTCGGGTTGCCCCCCTGAAGCAAGTCAGTATTCCAAGGCTGGAGCTGGCTGGAGCAGTGTTGTTGACCAGACTTATCCAGGAGACGGTAGGAGTACTCAATCTGAATAAAAATAAAGTAAAGGCGTGGACAGATTCTACTATTGTTCTAGCATGGCTTAACAGCCATCCGAGTCGATGGAAAACATTTGTGGCCAATCGTGTCTCCGAAATCTTAACCACGTTAGAAGTTTCCCAGTGGTACCATGTAGCATCCGAGCACAATCCTGCTGACTGTGCCTCCAGAGGCGTATCACCATCCATACTAGCTGACCAAGATATGTGGCTTACAGGACCCCAGTTCCTGAAAGAAAGGGTAATAGAATACAAGAGACCTAATGAAATTAAAACTAATCTGGAAGAAAATATTAAAGTCCATGTCTCAGTTCAACATAGTACAATACTTGAAAGATTCTCTTTGCTTGGTAAAATGCTAAGAGTCATTTCATACTGTAGGAGAATGATGTATAAGAAGAAAGGATACCTGAAAAAGGATGAACTTGATGATTCCTGGGATTGCTGTGTTCGAATAACTCAATTTGAAGAGTTTGCTGAAGAACTGAAACAATTGAAGATGAAAGGGTGTATAGCATCTAAGGGCAATCAATTGAAAGCACTAAATCCTTACCTTGATAGAAAGGGGATAATCAGAGTAGGTGGCAGACTGCAAAACTCAAACCTGCCGGAAGAAACAAAACATCCAGTGATCCTCCCACACAACTCTCACTTAGCCAAGCTGGTTGTAGATGATGCTCATAAATTCACTTTGCATGGAGGAACTCAGTTGATGATCAATCATATAAGGAGAACATGCTGGATAATAGGGGTTAAAAGTTTAGTCAAGCAACACATACATAAATGCGTTAAATGTATCAGATATAGAGCGGTCGGAACTACTCAATTAATGGGTTCACTGCCTGCAGCACGTTGTACACCAGCTAGAGCTTTCAAGCACAGCGGGACCGATTATGCGGGACCCGTGCAAATAAGAACTTCCAAAGGGCGTGGAAACCATTCATACAAAGGTTATATTTGCCTATTTATCTGTATGGCCACCAGAGCTATCCACTTAGCACTGGTAAGCGACATGAGCACTCAAAGCTTCATAGCAGCATTCAGAAGATTTGTCGCCCGTCGGGGACACTGCTCAGACATTTGGAGCGATAATGGCACAAATTTTGTGGGAGCTTCAAGAGAGCTCCAAGAACTGACTTTCATTCAGAAGGCAGCTGCCGAGTACTGCGAAACGCAAGGAACCCGATGGCATTTCATTCCACCTCACGCTCCTAATTTTGGAGGCCTGTGGGAAGCTGGGGTGAAAAGCACCAAGTATCACCTGAAAAGAGTGATAGGTGATTCTACCCTAACCTATGAAGAACTAAGTACTCTGCTGTGTCAAGTTGAAGCATGTTTAAATTCTAGACCTATCACGGTAATGGATACTACAGATCCTAATGAAATACTTCCACTGACTCCGGGTCACTTTTTGATTGGGGAACCATTACTGGCTGTCGCAGATCAAAAATTTGAAAACTCAAAAATCTGTTCTTTGACGAGGTGGCAACTTATTCAGAAATCTTTGCAGAGTTTCTGGAGCCGTTGGTCCGAAGAATACTTAACTAATTTGGTACAAAGATACAGATGGTCCTCAAGGGTCCCCGAGCCAGACATTGGCTCCATAGTACTTATTAAGGAAGATGATATGCCTCCGGGGCGTTGGTTATTGGGCCGTGTAGTTCAAAAGCACCCTGGTCAAGATCAGATCACCCGTGTAGTCACCCTACGTACAAACAAAACTTTAGTAAAGAGACCAACTTCCAAGCTTTGTATTTTACCGGTCAATGAAGATGTCAAATAGTAGAAGTCAATCAACTGTAAGTTGAATTCAACAACTTGTTAGTTCCTTAAATCTTAAGTGACAATTATGAGTCACTTAGACAAAGAAGTCAGCTATTTAAGATGTTCTTCTTTTTATTCTTAGGTATTCTTTTCATTTTAATTATTAAGTGTTTGTATTTAAGTTTCATAACAAATTGTAATTTAAAAAGGAGTAGAACTTAAAATTCAATCCACTTGAGTAGCAAGTTTTTGTGTAATGTTTGATTTTGTTATAAAATTTCACCTATTGTAAGGACATAGCATACTAAGTCCTTCGCGGGCGGTATGTTCAGTCTAATAGCCACGTGACGTGACGTCACGTTTTAGTTCCGGTGCCTAACTAGATGTCGCTAGTAAAGATGAACGAGCGCTGAATCGCGCTGGCGAGAACGCACGGCCTAGGGTTAAATAGTTTGGTTTCAAAATAATAAATTCAGTCTTCTCCGAGAGTTCAAGGTGTTTTATTGTCTAACCTAAAATTCCTCATCAGTACCGATAGTCGGGGTTGGGCTCAAACAGTGATTTCTATCCTATGGGATCTGCTTTATAAGAAAGAAAAAAAAGTTGCCTATGTTTGATTCCAGGATTAGAGTTACTTGCATTCAAAATTTCAGCCCGATCCGTTCAGTAGTTTTGGCGTGAAGAGGTAACAAACATCCATCCATACAAACTTTCGCATTTATAATATTAGTGTGATATAAATTCGAAATAACCTCCCTCTGTCTGTCTATCTGTATGTTACCTTTTCACGCCTAAACGGCTGAACGGATCCTAATAAAATTTACCATAGAGATAGATGGTATCCTGGAGACGCACATAGGCTACTTTCTATCTCGGGAAAAGCGTGCGAAGCCGCGGGCAGCGGCTTGTAAATAAATAAGGTTATATTTTCAACTCCAGCGTCACTTGACCTCGTGGTGTAGTTGGTTCGCACGGTACTGACGGAAGGATGCGGGTTCAAGTCCCGCCGAAGTCGTAAATTTTTGCGATGTTATTTAACCTTTTGACCGCCACGCCCCAAACGCATTCTCGTATCCTCTACGCCAAAGCACAAAAGTGACCAAAAATACCTACGAAAAAATGGTGCTGCCAAGAGTCGATAAAATGTATATTGTCGATAAACACATGGAGACTTGATTTCGTTGGTTTTTTATGCAATAAACAACTTTTTAAAATCTGGTATGTTTTATTACCTTTTGAACGCCACCTTAAAATGATAAAATCTAACTCTCCAAGCCGTCCAAGTTACAAAAAGAAGGGCTTCAGGTTAGAAGCACTACCTTCAATTTTCGAGTTTTACTTGATACCAATTTACTCTATAATATATGAATTGTTACGCCGCAGTTGCCGATGTTTTGCCTATATAAAACCAGAAATCAGATCGACAACAAATATTTTCAAATAACAACAGCACATCACTATTCACCCACGTGACGTCTTCTGTTGTCGTGAATAGCCGACATAGGCGCGGCTGGCACGATGTTTGAAAGCTTGCTTACATCTGAGGTAGTGATGTGGTAGGTTATAGTCGCTGATTATCGATAAGGGCAAGTAGGTATATACCTGTCCACTCTTGAAATGAAACTAAAATGGTCATCACATCACATGCATTGAATGCCAAATAACTAGTTGGGTACCTACCTACCTACCATGTAGTAACTGTCAAACCACTAAAGATTGAAGACACAAATAATATTATCACTACACAATGCAGAGAAAGAAACGGTACCTACCTAACTACCAGTTATACCAACATACCTAGTCCCTACCCATCAGTGTAATAAGTAGGTAGACGCAATAATAAGTACCTACCTACCTACCCTAGTCAACTGCACTTAGGTACCTACCTAGGTACAATACAATACAATACACTTTATTGCAAACCAAGAAAATACAAAAACAAAACAGGGAAAGAGAAATAACAGAATTGCAGAATGGGCGGCCTTATCACTAAAAGAAGAGAAAAACTAACATTATAAGATTAAAGAAAGAATCCCCGTACCTATCGGGTGAATGTTGCATTATTATTATTTAGTGCTAGAATTTGTGTTCTTGGTAGGTAGGTCGAAGTAACGGTCAATGACCTTTCTAACCGTTATTGTACCATGAACGCTATTAAAGTATTTTATACCTAATTATCTTCCTTGCTACTTGCAGAATTTCTTCTCATTAATCATTCATGCATGGTACAAATTCTTGCCGCTTTTTAGGAAATTTCACTAGGTAGGTAGGTACCTAGGTATTATTTTATTTCCTTCATTCTTTATTCATAGTAAATTGTCTTATAAAAATCATTTCTACACATTACCTATCCATCTAACATCTTTTATTGATTTTCTGTCCACGTAATTATTTCCTTGAGTCGGATACCTATCTCATAATCAAACCGATTTAGGTACCTACACTACCTACTTACCAATGATGAAAGTACCTACCTATCTAGTACACAAAAATTTATCCCGTTCCCAACGTAGGCAGGCACCTACTCTAATCTTACAAGAAAGAAATAAAATGTAGGTAGGTATGTACCTACCTACCCACCGAACTATAGGGAACCTGTGTGCTTCGAAGCAGAAACATGCTTTTGTCGAAGTTTTAAACAAGAGATCTATGAACCTACAAATACCTACATTTTACCTATGAATCCAAAATCAATAGCAGATAAAATCCAAAATCAATAGCAGATCGGACATACTTGGAATGCACTTGCACGTCACTAACATTGTCTTGTTACGCTGATGACGTCACTTACGGTCGTGTAGTCCCGACCGTGGCGTACGCTACACTGCTAAGGGATGATGAACCAGTGATGTGCTTTGGTGGGGATTATGAATTATCGATCCTGCTCATGGATCATTTTTATTTTCATTATGCGTTTGCAGAGTTAAAGTTTGGGTTATTATGATATCATAATAGATATTTATTATTTATATCATGAGAATGAACATGAAATAAATAATAAATATCTTGTTTAAATGTAAATTGTCTATTTTTTATCACCTTCGCTTGGTAGCTGTATACCACAACACTAGCGGTCGTCTCCTGCCGACAATGGCGTGCGAATCACGCCCGCTGACGGGATTTTATTTCAATGTTTCATCATCGAAATTTTTATACAACTAGGGGTTTTTTTTATAAACCTTTAATATAGATGTATAATAACTAAAACAATGTTCCTTTTAGGATAAATAAAACGCAGAACTAACAGTTAAAAGATTGTGTATTTCGTTTTTTTCTTGGAGCAGTTTTGGTCGTCTAATAACGACACTGGCGTAGTAAGCACAATTTGAAATGTCGAGTATAGACGACGGTGGCGGTCAAAAGGTTAATTTCTTATAAATTTGCCAGAGTGTGAGGCTTACGCACTATAAAAACAAAAACTTTAAATAAGGTTATATTTGTCAGACGCAGTGGAGGCGGCGGCAGCGGTCGCCGGCGCTCCTGCGGCGACGAGCAGGAGCCGTCCCTGTCCGCCGGCAGGCTGACAGACATGGAGATACTGGAGCGGGTCACTGTACTCAACCTGGACACAGGTACACTCTCACTCGCCGGCAGTCAGACGCAGTGGAGGCACCGGCAGCGGTCGCCGGCGCTCCTGCGGCGACGAGCAGGAGCCGTCCCTGTCCGCCGGCAGGCTGACAGACATGGAGATACTGGAGCGGGTCACTGTACTCAACCTGGACACAGGTACACTCTCACTCGCCGGCAGTCAGACGCAGTGGAGGCACCGGCAGCGGTCGCCGGCGCTCCTGCGGCGACGAGCAGGAGCCGTCCCTGTCCGCCGGCAGGCTGACAGACATGGAGATACTGGAGCGGGTCACTGTACTCAACCTGGACACAGGTACACGAACACTCGCCGGCAGTCAGACGCAGTGGAGGCACCGGCAGCGGTCGCCGGCGCTCCTGCGGCGACGAGCAGGAGCCGTCCCTGTCCGCCGGCAGGCTGACAGACATGGAGATACTGGAGCGGGTCACTGTACTCAACCTGGACACAGGTACACTCTCACTCGCCGGCAGTCAGACGCAGTGGAGGCACCGGCAGCGGTCGCCGGCGCTCCTGCGGCGACGAGCAGGAGCCGTCCCTGTCCGCCGGCAGGCTGACAGACATGGAGATACTGGAGCGGGTCACTGTACTCAACCTGGACACAGGTACACTCTCACTCGCCGGCAGTCAGACGCAGTGGAGGCACCGGCAGCGGTCGCCGGCGCTCCTGCGGCGACGAGCAGGAGCCGTCCCTGTCCGCCGGCAGGCTGACAGACATGGAGATACTGGAGCGGGTCACTGTACTCAACCTGGACACAGGTACACTCTCACTCGCCGGCAGTCAGACGCAGTGGAGGCACCGGCAGCGGTCGCCGGCGCTCCTGCGGCGACGAGCAGGAGCCGTCCCTGTCCGCCGGCAGGCTGACAGACATGGAGATACTGGAGCGGGTCACTGTACTCAACCTGGACACAGGTACACTCTCACTCGCCGGCAGTCAGACGCAGTGGAGGCACCGGCAGCGGTCGCCGGCGCTCCTGCGGCGACGAGCAGGAGCCGTCCCTGTCCGCCGGCAGGCTGACAGACATGGAGATACTGGAGCGGGTCACTGTACTCAACCTGGACACAGGTACACTCTCACTCGCCGGCAGTCAGACGCAGTGGAGGCACCGGCAGCGGTCGCCGGCGCTCCTGCGGCGACGAGCAGGAGCCGTCCCTGTCCGCCGGCAGGCTGACAGACATGGAGATACTGGAGCGGGTCACTGTACTCAACCTGGACACAGGTACACTCTCACTCGCCGGCAGTCAGACGCAGTGGAGGCACCGGCAGCGGTCGCCGGCGCTCCTGCGGCGACGAGCAGGAGCCGTCCCTGTCCGCCGGCAGGCTGACAGACATGGAGATACTGGAGCGGGTCACTGTACTCAACCTGGACACAGGTACACTCTCACTCGCCGGCAGTCAGACGCAGTGGAGGCACCGGCAGCGGTCGCCGGCGCTCCTGCGGCGACGAGCAGGAGCCGTCCCTGTCCGCCGGCAGGCTGACAGACATGGAGATACTGGAGCGGGTCACTGTACTCAACCTGGACACAGGTACACGAACACTCGCCGGCAGTCACATATACTTTACTACCTTCACCGACCCAGGTATTCACTGACACTGTCGCTTTAAACTTTACTCACTCTGCTAACGGGTACACTTTGTCAAATATATACAAACATAAACAAGATCCGTCAAGTGCGAGTGTAACTCGCGCGCCGAGGGTTTTGAACGTTTGTCAACAAATATGTACCAAAAGTACCGGTTAGAGACTTCGCAATTTAGCGAATACCTAAGAATAGTAGGTACCAACCTACATTTCAGATAAATCTCTCTGCATGCTTCGGTTAAATGGGTGGTTCGGTTAAGGTGGGTTATGGAAAATTTTTCGACTTTTTTCGAAATATTTCAAAAAGTATGAAAGTTACAGAAATTTGAAAAACTGGTTTGAAATGTCCAAACCAATACCTTTCATTTGATACCCCACTCGGTGGGGTAGCCCCCCTTTTGAAAATTATTGCTTTTTGACCATTTTTCAAAAAGTGTTCGTATTACAGACTTCTCTATATTTTTCCTGTAAAATATAGATCCATATCTACAAACGCTTCATACATTTTAAATGGATCGCTCGGCAAACTTCGGAGATAGGGGGGGGGAATGGGTTTTTTTTCGACTTTTTTCAAAATATTTCAAAAACTATGAAACCTACAGAAATTTGAAAAACTGTTTTGAAATGTCCAAACCGATACCTTTTATTTGATACCCCACTCGGTGAGGTAGCTCCCCCTTTTGAAAATTATTCCCCCCCTTTTTGACCATTTTTCAAAAACTGTTCATTTTTCAAACTTCTCTATATTTTTCCTGTAAAATATAGATTCATGTCTATAAACGCTCTATACATTTTACATGGATCGCTCTGCAATCTTCGGAGATAGGGGGGGGGGAATGGGTATTTTTTCGACTTTTTTCGAAATATTTTAAAAAGTATGAAGCCTACAAAAATTTCAAAAACTATTTTGAAATGTACAAAATGATACCTTTCATTTGATACCCCATATGACTCTGTAGGTATCTTTTAAAATTTCGGCATCACAATTTGTATGGAAAATATTCATTTTCATTTTTCATTTATTTTCATTTATTTTTCTCTAAATCTGTACAGGCGCACGAAATGTATTATTAATTTAAATTTCAAGTTGATAGCTGCAGTAGTTTTTGAGTTATTAAGGAGGGAAAAAAGGACAGACAAAGCGAGACCATAAGGGTTTTGAAACCGATCTTCGATCTTCAAAACCCTAAAAACGATGATAGATGTAGATATAATAGGCAGCCATTCTGTAACGTGAGTTTATTCCGACTGTCGGCGCCAACGCGCCGAGCCACTCTTCACTATATTCTTAATTAGTGTATAGGTACTTGAGAATACACTACAGTTTCCATATAAACAACGCGTGGGAAGTCGCGAGGAGAATCAATTTATATTACTGGAAAAATAAGGGTTTAAGAGAAATTTACTCATAAGATTTTTATCTAATACAATATCATCGTTCAGCTCCTATTTCGTCAGACGGTCATCCCCAAAGCTTTGCTTTTCACTACAGGGTAATGGCGCGAACCTAGCGGGTTTGCTTGACAAACTAGGCCTAGATTTCTGTACTCACGGGACCCCCGTGGTAAATATCTAGAAATAACATAAATTTCAACATTTATTTTTTGTTTCCTGAAAATTCAGAATACAATTACGAATAAAATTACTTTAAAAAAAACATAAGTTCACTGTTTTGCATATAATTTGGTCGAGACTTCAGGAACCCTGCGGTCCATAGAAAAGGTTTCAGCTTTGATTCGTAGGTTATTTATTACTAATTCTTTGGTTCGTTAATACATTTTATTCATAAGTTGTGTAGTTTTCTTGTAAATAAGCAACAACATAATGTTTGCGCTTTCGCTCTTCCAAAAACGTATGCTCTGTCCCGCTCCTATGAACGCGATATCATATGTCTATCCTTTTCACAAAATGGTGCGCAATGCGCCGTTGTAGAGGTTGTCTTCTCTAAATATAATGTTGTTGTATCGCCAGGTGAGAGGGTGCCCCTGAGCGTGGCGGAGCACAAGCTGCCTCAGTGCATCAACCCGCTCAGTCTGCACATCATGAGGCTCACGTCGGAGTACATCGGACGGGCGAACGACGACGAAAACACCAGGTAAGAAATATATTAATACTTAGACAAACAAGATCCGTCAAGTGCGAGTGTAACTCGCGCGCCGAGGGTTTTGAACGTTTGTCAACAAATATGTACCAAAAGTACCGGTTAGAGACTTCGCAATTTAGCGAATACCTAAGAATAGTAGGTACCAACCTACATTTCAGATAAATCTCTCTGCATGCTTCGGTTAAATGGGTGGTTCGGTTAAGGTGGGTTATGGTAAATTTTTCGACTTTTTTCGAAATATTTCAAAAAGTATGAAAGTTACAGAAATTTGAAAAACTGGTTTGAAATGTCCAAACCGATACCTTTCATTTGATACCCCACTCGGTGGGGTAGCCCCCCTTTTGAAAATTATTGCTTTTTGACCATTTTTCAAAAAGTGTTCTTTTTACAGACTTCTCTATATTTTTCCTTTGAAAATTATTCCCCCCCTTTTTGACCATTTTTCAAAAAGTGTTCTTTTTTCAAACTTCTCTATATTTTTCCTGTAAAATATAGATCCATGTCTATAAACGCTCTATACATTTTACATGGATCGCTCTGCAATCTTCGGAGATAGGGGGGGGGGGAATGGGTATATTTTTTACTTTTTTCGAAATATTTTAAAAAGTATGAAACCTACAAAAATTTCAATAAATATTTTGAAATGTACAAAATGATACCTTTCATTTGATACCCCATATGACTCTGTAGGTATCTTTTAAAATTTCGGCATCACAATTTGTATGGAAAATATTCATTTTCATTTTTCATTTATTTTTTTCTAAATCTGTACAGGCGCACGAAATGTATTATTATTTTAAATTTCAAGTTGATAGCTGCAGTAGTTTTTGAGTTATTAAGGAGGGAAAAAAGGACAGACAAAGCGAGACCATAAGGGTTTTGAAACCGATCTTCGATCATCAAAACCCTAAAAAGGTAAATATCTCATTTTATTGATCAGGTTAGCAGAGTTAGCAAACTTAAGTGGTGATGGGCAGGTCATATACATAGGTTTAGATTTAAAGAACTTTATTCTCATACAAACACAGGGATTACTAATGAGATACATAAGAACAAATTTTTACAATATTTAAACTAACCTCTGGGACCTAAAATAAATTATAACCAAATATTATCTTTAAAAAAATATTGTTTACCTAAATATTATGTAATAACTATATAAATACTAAACATTATAACAACTAGTAGGTACTTAGTTAATTAACATATAGCTCGCAGAACCGATAACCGTTGGGGAGTAAAGGTTCGAATGGCGACCGCGATGCGCGATGGTTCGAATGATGTCTCGATGGACCGACAACAATGTAGCGGTCGCAGGGAGGATGGGCGGCTGGGGTACGCTATTCATGGGGTCGTCGTTTGGGGAGGCTTATGTTCAGCTGTGGACGTATCCAACAGGCTGTATGGGCTTATAGCCCCATATTATCTAGTGAATTACGAGGCGAGAATATTGCAGCGGGATTGTACGCTTTATTTCGTTGGCTTGATAATATAATGCAGAGTTAGATTATGAACAGAAAAATAGAAGTTAGAATAAAAGTATGAACAGAAAAATAGAAATTAGAATAATTACCTACCCTATTCTAAAACCATCATTGTTAACCTATATTTAAGCAAATAAATACTATTTCATTTCATTTCATCGAAAACAGAGTTTTACTGGTTTTACTAAAATCTATCACGTGAACGCCAACGCCAAGCAGCTTGCGGAAGTACTAATGCTAAGCCTATTTTAAACATAGACCTGACCAAAATATTAATTTTAACGTCCATACAATAATTTCTAGTTTTTTCTTAAATTAAATCGCAAATTCTTAGCTAAGTTTTTCCTATTTAAGTGTGTTTTGTGTCGTGTTAAATGAAGTTTTTTTTCATTTCATTTCACGTAGAAAAGGAAAAGGAAAACACCCCAAGTGTTGTCTATAACTGTCTTATTTTAAGCCCGGCAATACACACCCGATTATTTTTATGATTCTTGGATCAGAAAGTCTGATCCGACTCCTCAACAGCCTGTATTGGTCCACTACTGAACGCAGGCCTTCCCCTGATAAGCGCCTTATTGGCTTTATCACAAGGGGGGTAATGCCCATAATCTCTACAATGGGCATGCGGGTCGGGGATCGCAGTTCGGTAGTAGAATTGTTCTGCAGGGGGCGCTGCTGCCCGCCCCCCGGTGGATATCCCTGAGTCGCCTGTTACGACACCGTACGAAGGTACGAAGAGTTTGGGTGGTGCAAATTCTAAGCCGGCACCACACAGCTGTATATTGCCAGGCTATAAAGCGTAAATTATTACTGTATAATTGTTTGTAGCTAGAAAAACATTCATAGATATCATGAATAAGCTGTATATTTATAGTAAGTGACATTTCCAGCCCGCCTCCCAAAGTCACGTCCTCGTGGCGCAAACGGTTGTCTATTACCGTGTACGCTTCGACATTCAACGTGATCAGAAAGTCGCGTGCGATAACAAAGTCGACGGAGCTCCGAGCCAAATCCGATCCTCATATAACTGATAGGTTTTACTTCACTTTATCAATTGGTTTTTAAGTTTATGTCGCAATTGGTTTGAAAGTCGCTAGGTGTTATCCCGCATTGTTTATATTTGTTTTGTATCTTTAAGTTCTTGTTTAATAAATGCATTCTATTTTTATTATATTTTCTTAGTTATTTATTATACTGGTGTGTCATTGTGCTATTTATTCAAAATTTTACTTTATCAAAATGTACGTTTCAAAGTTGGATACTTCCCTCCATATAAGTTTTTTGTGATATATCTGCTATTCTGATTTCATGGTTTGGTTCAGCTTTCTTTTTGGTTCTGTCATACATTGTTTGTGTTTTTATAATGAGTCGCTATCATTTTACTTAGAAAATATTCATGAAATAATAGAAATAAATTAGAACTAGTATTTACAATTGAAACAAATTGAGCTAACTGCGGACTGTTGCAATCAATCTACAGGTAGCTCAACTGATCATTCCAATTGCCGGTGGATTATAAGTGATCATAAGTGAATCTAATTATCGATTATAAGTGAATATTTTCTGCGATGGAAATAAGATTAAGCAATTTAATTTACACATTTCGATATACATTCTACTTGCTTTACTATTGTCTAGTGTAGACTCGACAAGGACTGAGAGGACAAATCTCGATTTGTCAATATCTGAATGGTTGTCGGTTCGGTAGATAAAGCTACGCTACTATGATTTTCGTTAAATACAGGGTGCCGCGAAACATTTATACTAAGCCGAAAGGGGGTGATTCTGGACCCCAAATGGGTCAACTTTTGTTCTACGATTTTTTGAATTGTGAACCTTTTTTTTAAAAAAAATACTTTTTCTCATTTGTTCGTGTTTTTTTACGTTTATTTTATAATAATTTATTGTTTTGAAATTTGAAAGGATTACCATAATTTTTTGCAATAATTTCAAGACAAAACATTGGTTTTGCTGAAAAAATAAGAATATTTTATAACTATTACAGAAGTGCGCTTAAAAAATCCTTTAAAAAAATCGATATTCAAAAAATCGTAAAACAAAAGTTGATTCGCTCGGAGTCCAGAAGCACCCAAGGCTTAGTAAACATGTTACATGATGACACCCTGTACATCTAACAAATAATATAATTTCAGAGAGACTGACGAAGAAAGCGAAAGCGTCTGTGCGGGCGGCGCTGAGGACGAGGAGGTGAAGGTACCGGCGCGGGAACCCGCCGATAAGACCACCTCCATCAAACGGAAGACTGACAAGTAAGCACACGTCTATAGGCCTACCATAAGAGTTAGAGCGGTTATCAAACGTTATAGGTAGACCACACAACTGGCGGATCTCTGTAGAACCTTGTCACAATAAGAAAACAAACGCCACTTTTGTCGTTTATAGTTTATTTTTACCGATTTTTGAATGAATCGAACCAAGGAATAATAATTTTCCAAAGAAACTCCACCCTTTTTAACCCGGTTAATTACTACAACTGAGGTTAATTTTTGAAAATCACTAATTTGATTTATTCTAGAACTGTGTTATTCTAGAACCTAAACTATCTACATCCCAAATTTCATCTAAATCGGTAAAGTAGTTATCACGTATCTCCACGTGGTAACAAACATTCACACAAACTTTCATATTTATTTTTGAAAGCTGGCGCGATCCCCTTTTGTTATTCGTTTACTGGAGGCCTGAATTTGTAAAAAAATACAAAATCAATTATTTTAAAATTAAATAATATACAAAATAAGTGGCAGGTGGTTTCTATTTTAGTTTAATTTGAACTGTATTACAGAGAGCCAATCTTCCCTCCTACACGTCGTTTCTAAATGAATAAATAATTAAACTAAGACATAAGCAGCACATTGTATCCCAATACCAACACTTATATACTCGTTATCTGAAATAAAAGGTACAGTTAAACTGTCAGCGGGGATAATTGTACGATAAATCAAAGACAATCCAGCCAGCTTCAAAAAAATTACCTATACGCACTGCATCCGATCCGGTACCGTGAAAATACGGGTATAAAAAACTCGGACTGAATCCATAAACCTAGTGCCCAGACTCTTATGAAACTGGTGCGCATGCACAACATAACACACCCATGAACATTCCCAAATACGTCCAAATACGTCATAATATCCCACCTTAGTAAATATGTATAGTGATTGTTTAAAACGCCGTGCATTTTATTTAATTGTATCTAGGTACAAATATCTACTAAATGTCAGATACTCTAGATTGTTCAATTTATTATATATGTATTGGTGACCAGCTATCCGAGAGGAGTAAATTGAAAATCAGCGCTGCTTGCATATTAATGCATTACAGCTAAATGCTGAATTTACTCCTTTTGTGTTAGTTTATTTGTTTTAATTAAGTAGTATGTATATTTTTATTTTGTTTATTTTCTAAATTAAGGCAATAAATTCTATTCTATTCTATTCTAGTGCTTTTGCGCTGCATCTGGATCCGAATTAGAGCGAAACCGCTCTTACGCTGTAAAAATAAAATTATGACGCCCTTTTTGACATCTTATTTCACATAAAAGAAAATGTGTGGAATTCAGAAGTCTAGGTAGGGCTACTGACCTACCCAACTTAAAGCGACCTACCCAGCTTTAAACGGGTTTTACTGGGTTCGGTTTTAGTGGCGCCCCCATTGTATTTCTCTAATTAATAATTGCAATCGAAGCAAAGCAGTTTTCTCCCATCTATTTATATTTCTAGAGTTGAACTAACGTTTCAAAGGGTTTCGAACGTTTGTCGATTATACATAGGTACATGTACTAAAGGTATAGTTAGAGACATCGCTATTTGATGAATACCTATCTAAAAAATTTTGGTCCTGCGCCTAACCTCTCCCCGATCGTGTCGATCTGTCGTCCCATCGGATTATGAGAGTGAGGGAACAGAGAGTGCACCTGTGTTTGCGCACACACTTTTGCACTATAATATGTCCTGCGCATCTGGTTAGTCTCCGAGAGACTGGCCGCCGTAGTCGAAATTCGGCTAGTAGGACATTATTATTATTATTAACTAAAAATTGTAGGTACCTACTTACCAAACTACATTTTATATGGATCGCTCTGCGTAGGTACTTGGGGATTAAGTTATTTATTGACTTTATTCAAAATATTTCACAAAGTGTGTACTACAGAAATTTCAAAAACTGTTTTGAAACGTGCAAACCAATCCCTTTCATTTGATAACCCACTCGGTGAGGCATCTCCCCTTTTTAAAATCAAACCCCTTTTTAACCATTTTTCAAAAAGTGTTCATTTTACAAACTTCTCTATTATTTTTCCTGTAAAATTTAGATCCATATCTACAAACGTTACATTCATTTCAGATAGATCGCTCTACAATCTTTGGAGATAGGGGGGTGGGAATAGGTAAAATTTCAGCTCTTTTCGAAATATTTCAAAATGTATGAAACCTACAGAAATTTAGAAAACTGTTTTGAAATGCACAAACCCCGTTTCATTTGAAACCCCACTCGGTGAGGTAGCCTCTCTTTTGAAAATTATTCCCCCCTTTTTAACCATTATTCAAAAAGTGTTCTTTTTACAAACTTCTCTATATTTTTCCTGTAAAATATAGATCCATATCTACAAACGCTACATACATAGCACATGGATCGTTCTGCTATCTTAGGAGATAGGGGGGGGGGATGGGTATTTTTGCGACTTTTTTCAAAATATGTCGAAAAGTATGAAACCTACAGAAATTTCAAAAACTATTTTGAAATGTACAAACTGACACCTTTCATTTGATACCCCACATGACCCTGTAGGTATCTTTTAAAATTTTGACATCTCAATTTGTATGGAATATGGTCATTTTAATTTTTTACTTTTTTTATTTTTTTTTTCTTTGAATCTGTACAGGCGCACGAAATGTATTATTAATTTAAATTTCAAGTTGACAGCTGCGGTAGTTGCTGAGTTATTAAGGAGGGAAAAAAGGACAGACAAAGCGAGACCATAAGGGTTTCAAAACCGATCTTAGATCTCGAAACCCTAAAAACATACAAGCAGCCGAACACAGATCCTTTTTCCGAAGTCAGTTAAATATGTACCTCCCTTTGTTTCAATCTTAAAAAGGACCACTACATTTTTAACAGAATCACTACCACTGTAACAGTTTTTGCAGCGTCGAAGCTTGAGTTATTACGATGCTGTTTGAATCCTTGCCCAAGTAATGTCTAACCTAAGTAAAGTACCTACACTGTACCATATACATTATACATTTTAAATTTGGATACACAATAGTTTTGTTGTTGGGTTTAGAATAGCGGCGGCGGAATTTGTGAAAAGCCATTCGCAGGACAACATTAACGTCAGGTGACAGTTTGCAAGTAACGTGTTGTTTACAGCTTTTTGAAGTGATTTTCATTCACGTTTAGCAATTTATACTTTACGACATTATTTATAATGATTTTTATGATTGCTTGTTCCTAAGTATTAATCTTGTCTTGTCAGAAAAAGAGCGAAAGCTGTGGTTGCTTTTGGAAGAATTAAAATCGTTATAAATAATGTATTTGTTTCAATAGACGCTGTTACGTATTGATTTTTCATAATCTTTGTTTTATTTTAAATTTTTCTGATTTTTTCTGCATAAACAACACATAATCATGTACTAGACAAATATTTACTCAACGCTGTTTTATACTTATTTGATTGCTGCTGTTATACCTTAAATATTCGCTTGAGTGGATATTAGTTAAAATTGAATTGCTTTTTGATGTTTGATTGTAACACTGATTAATGCCAAATTATTTGTTATTGTGAAGAGCGTGTGAATTAATTGAACCAAGTTTTGTAACTAGTGCCTATTTTATAACTGCCTTCTTTTTTCTACTTAATAACATGTTATTTGAGAAGGTTTTATTTGAGGAGCTCTATTAAGGTAGATTCGTCTCCTACACCACAATTATTGGACTTTAACGTTAAAAGCACACATTCATATTAGAAGTGTGTTTTCAAGGTCACAAAAGCACATTTTTTAGTCCATTAGCTTGTATTAGAGACCTAACGAGAACAATAAATCCAAAATCTCGATGTTCGAATGTTCCATTGACCAACAAATGTTATTAAATCCAAACTAGCTGCGCGCAGTGGCTTCGCCCGCGTGGAAATCATTCAAATTTCAGACATTGCACACTCCCTAGGGGTAGTTTTGTATTAAAAAAAAATACGTGATTCGATATTTACTTAATACTTTATTTATACTGAGTTTTGAGTTAATCGAATCAAGGTTTAATAATTTTACATAGAAACTTTACCACCCTTTTTAACCCCTTTAAAGGTTGATTTTTTATTAGATTAGCCTATGTGTTATTCTAGAACCTAAACGATCTGCATACCAAATTTCGTCTAAATCGGTAAAGTAGTTATGTTAACATACATTCACACGAACTTTCGCATCTATAATATGAGTAGTATACTAACAAATTCTCTTCTCGTTCCAGACTAAAGCGTTTCTTCGGCAGCACAGTAAAGAAAACCGTGGACGCGGCGAAGTCTCTCGCCCAAGAGGTCTCTCACGCGCGGCACAAAGAGGACGTCGCCGACATAGTGGACGACGTGAGGGGCGAACACAACATCAAGCTGAAGGCGTCCAACTCGCATAAAGGACCGTATGACTTCGACGGATGCGTCAGACATGTGCAGGTGAATTATAATTCGCGTCATTTAAAAAGAACGCTGGCGGTCAAGCTGCGCAGTAGGCGATTTATAGGTCTGTTTGGTGGTATGCAGTGGGGCGCGGGGCGGGCGGGTCACGCGCCGCATGCCTGCCGGTGCGCTATTGGTTCGTCGGTTGACATTTTCTTTCCGCCTTGTGTCACGTCACTTTTCTTGTCAAAATACCATCGCGCACAAAAGTTTACGAAATGGTTTTACATAGAAAAGTGAGAAAAATTAAATAAGATAAATATTGTTTTATGAAGAGAGACGCAGATAATAATGCTGTTGATAATTTAAAACAGTGTATGAAACGTTTTCACGTCACCCAAGACGACTTAATGGATGGAGTTGCTACATGACATATTTTTTTTGTAATTATATTAAACATTCTAAACTGAATCGAACAGGTTTTTAATTTTATCTTATATTATTTTCTAATAACCAATTGGTATTGGTTATTAGAAAATAACTCATATATAGAAAATAACTAATATTAATTGAAATATTAGTTAAAAACAGGCTTAGCAAATTGGCATAGTACTATCGTGCGCGAGTGTACCCATGCGCGAACACACCCCTTCCACTTTCTTCCAGCGTTCTTTTTACGTGACGCGACCTATATTATTTTATGACACGGCACGGCACGGCGGCCAGTCTCATCGGAGACTAGCCAGATGCGCAGGACATAGATAGAAACACAGAAAAAAACACTTTATTATACCACACAAATACAGGAAACAATACAGAGAAAATGCGTAGAACCTTTATACTTCCTGTTTTCTACGGCCTTATCGCTGAGAGCGATCTCTTCCAGGCAACCTTGGGATGGACTGGAAATAAAAGAACAAAATAAAATATAAGGACGTATTATAGTGCACACGTGTGTGCGCAAACAGGTGCACTCTCTATTTCCTCACTCTCATAATCCGATGGGACATCAGACCGACGCGATCGGGGAGAGGTCAAGCGGAGGACCAACGGCTTAGCGTGCTTTCCGAGGCACGGGGGTATAACACCGCCAACTTATCTGACTGCTACTGTGATTTTTTTCTTGCTACTAAAACCCCAATAACAGCTATTGGCCCGACCCGGGATTTGAACCCAGGACCTCATAATCAGCGGTTGAACATGCCGAATGCTAGACCAACAAGGCAGTTTCTTTAGATTTTTATTTTGATGGATGGATGGCTCAGGATCGAAACGCTTGGCCCTCGAAGCGACCATCCAAGAAGACCAGACCCAGTAGAAAGTTAAATAATGCAAATACTAGTTCTTATTTGTTTCTTTTCAATGGTATTTTCATTGGTCCTGTAAGAGGACCCATCTAAATTTCAATTCTTTGTGTAGAATATTGTTGATAGTAGAGATGACAGTATTTCAATAATTAGCGTAAATTTCTTTGTTAGTCAAAGAAATTTACAATCAAAGAAAAGAAACAAATGAGAACTAGTATTTGCCCTGTTTAACTTTCTACTGGGTCTGGTCTTCTTGGACGGTCGCTTCGAGGGACAAGCGTTTCGTTCCTGCCTGTTAGACACTGTGTGGATTGTCCAGCATTACTAATGAATGAATGATTGTTCAGGAAATGGGCAGCATGGGCGGCGCGGTGTGGTGCTGCAAGTTCAGCGTGTGCGGCCGCCTGCTGGCCACCGCGGGGCAGGACCGCCTGCTGCGCGTCTGGGTGACGCGGGACGCGCACCACATGTTCCAGGTAACAAACACAGCCCTAACTAATCTAATTATATCGTAATAATTTTCGACTTCGACGGGACTTGAACCATCCTTCCCTCAGTACTTTGACAACCTCTGTGGCGCAGCGGGCGAAGGTCCGCCTGCGACGCAGGTTGCGGGTTGCGGAGGTTGCGGGTTCGATTCCCGCCTCGGGACAAATGTTTGTACGATCTGCAGATATTTGTTTAGGGTGTTCTGGATGTTTTCTATGTATAATAAAAAACATCTATCTATGTAGTGTATTGTATAATGTATATCAGTTATCTAGTACCCATAGCACAAGCTCTGCTTAACTTGGAGCTAGATAATGCTGTGTGAATTGTCCAGCATTATTTATTTATTATTTATTTATTTAGTACGGGAATGTACTATACTAACCAACTACACCACAAGGTCAAGTAACGTAAGAGTCAAATCTTTGGGACTTCCTATGGTCTCTAGCGCCGTTAGCTCCACCTACAGGGGAAACATTGAATTATCCACTAAAGTCATATAAAACGGGATATTTACCATGATTTGAATTTTGAGCTTTCCAATATTTCGGCACAGTTACATGCGCCATGATCACGGAATAACAGTTATTCCGTGATCATGGCGCATGTAACTGCATTATGTATATTGGAAAGCTCAAAACTCAAATCATGGTAAATATTCCGTTGTAAATGACTTTAGTGTTAATAACCATGATGGTTTTAAAAGTTGAATTATCCAATCCGGTTCAAAGACTAAAGTTACATTTAGTTCTTTTGACGAGAGGTTTCGCGTTGCTTAATTCTAAGGTTTTTTGTTATAATAGTGCGTAACCCCACACTCAGGGTAATTTCTAAGAAATCAAATAGTATCGCAAAAATTTTCGACTTTGACACAACCCTATCCGAGCCCTACCTGAGAGAGACAATGGGTGCGGTATGGTGCTGCAAGGTCAGTGTGTGCGGCCGCCAGGAAACTGTCATTTAGGCAACACTCGTATTGAGATGCTGAAACGCAGCTTTTAAGACGCTACCCAAACAGCGACACCGTAGAAAGTACACTTTTTCGTCGCACCGTTAGCCGTTCTCCGACATATTACAAGCCCAAAAAAAAAACAGTGTATAGTCAAATGTATGGAAAAAAGACTTATACAAAAATATTTTATAAAACGATCTAGGATCGTGAAAAAAAAAATCACAAGAAAGAACAAGAAAAAAATTTTCGTCTCGAAATGCTCAATATTTCAACCATTAATTATTTTAATACTATATGAAAGGAAATTTTATCAACAAAAGAAATATGTAAGAAGTTTTAAATAAATAAAACCATTAACATAATAAAACCCAAAAAACACATTTTTGTAAGGCGTTTAGCGAAGTAATTGCAAAAATGATAATATTTTGCCAATAGAATTTCAACCTTATTACTCAAACATCCCTTTCAATATATGCTCAAAATAGCTTCCACTAGCTTCATTCGGAGGCTGGATGCCTCCTCGGACGGACGTGCGGTTATGTAACTTTTTTCGCGATGACAGCTGGGTTCGACGGACGAATTACGATTTTCGACAACTTTTGTTTTGCGGGTTAAATGGTTCATTCGTCATTGAAATAAAGTCTATATTTGATTGAAGCTAAGCCAAAAGAAATTTGCAGGAATTTTATTCATTGACAGACCTACCAATTAAGTAGAATAGGTTTATAGTGGTTTTATCTCTGGTAGCTAGATAGGTAGGTACTACTCAACATGTTTACAGCACGAAAAGTATTGGTCGAGTTAAAATATGTTAAAGAGGTAGGGCGATTTTGATGACCTTATATATAAATAAACAATGCTGAAAAATTAAAATAGGAGCCTACGTCCAGCAGTGGACTTATATAGGCTGATGATGATGAATTCACACATCATCACCAAGGCCGAAGCTAAGCAGAGCTTTGTTATGGGTACTTACTAGATAAATGATTTACTTAGGACCAACCATTTGCATTTTTTTTCTCGTAGTTCTACCAGTAGATTCTCAAAAGGACAGATACTCAAAAATAATAATTTACTTTAAATTTTTAATAACTCATAGAAAAACCTCAACGGAGCGGTTTGTCATAACTTTTTTGTTATTGGCAATATGTGTACATTGACATCAATATAATATTTTTTTTTTAGCGTAACAAAGAAGTCAAGTAAAGGAAATGTTTAAAGACGCTAAAAACGTAATAAACATGCAAAACAATTGTATTTCCAATGACAGTTGTCAAAATTATTATTAATCACTCATGTTAATCATAATCACTCATGAGTTCTTGGAAGGCAGCAACATAATAAAGAATACTTTATATCGGTATGAATATCAATTTGGATAGCAAGGCATGGTCTGTTGTGGTTTTTATGATTATTTTGTAGAATTACAATCTAAACTAAAACTATCTTCATGATTGTTGCGTTTTATTTCCGGAAAATAAAATTAATTATGTAAGCGAGTAGTACTGAGATTGTGTACAAAATTATATCCGTGAAATTCATCATTCAGCATTCCAACATTCACGTATTTTATTTTACGAATATTTTTAAAGATATATATTTATATATTTTTATAGTATCGATTTATAGATTATCTTTTAAAGGGAAATGTATACGATTCTACAACAAAACTCCAAAAGAGTTAAAAGTTATCAAAAAATAATTTCAAACAATTTGTAAAACATATCCTTTGTTAAAAAGGCTTACTACAAAATATCAGACTATCTCTAGAGGATAAAAAACTTAGGTATTGCTAATAGTATTGCTCCAGCTCGAAAACTAACACCCTAACAAGGTAAAGGTTTCTTGTTCGCTTCTTTACGTTACCTTAAAAAGATTGAAGTGAACAATAAATTAAAGTAATCACTTTATTTCCCAGTTTTACTCTTGAACCTTATTTGAATTTATTGACGTGTCCAAGACTCCTGTAAGGGGTAAAGGAAACCTGACCTCTGTAGCGCGGCGGGGAAAGGTCCACCTGCGACACAGGAGGTTACAGTTAGTTTGATTCCCGCCTCAGGACAAATGTTTGTACCATCTGCAGATATTTATTCCAGGTGTTCTGGATGTCTTATGTATATAAAAAATATCTATCTGTGTAGTGTATTTAATAAGTATATCATAACACAAGCTCTAATTACTTTGGGGTTAGATGATGTTGTGTGGCTTGTTCAGCATTATTTATATTTTAAATTTTTTTTGAGAAAGCCCTCCAAAACCAAATCGAAATATCTTCAACGATTGACACTTTTGTAATCCATTTAGACCTCAGTTGTTTTGACTAAATTAGTATATTTTTTTAATGTATAAAGTATTATCATAATGGTCGGTGATATTGTCGGCACTTCAACATGCATGAAGATGATATTATTTTTTTAAGTGTTTCTGATTTCTATGAATAACTATCGATGAATGTAATTTTTATTATAATTGAGAAGCTACAATGAGCGACATAGGTTTTATTAAGGTATTTTACATGCAACGATAGCAAAGCCGCGGGCAAATGTTAGTTAACATTACATTATTACCTTGTGATTGTGCTATCAACCAAAATAAAACAAAAGTTTGCCTCTTCTACAACAGATAAATTTTGCATAAGTCTATGTTAAAAATAAGCGCCTCTGCCGACCACATTTGGTAATATTGACATGCAATCTGACAGTCTTAGTTTTCCACGGCAGCGCCTTAAGCACGAAAAGTCTCGTCGTCCACCAAATGTTTTTGCTTCAACGATAACTAACCCTATTCTTTCTGCCTCAGGACATGCGCACGAAATACAACGCGGAGAAGAAGTCCTCCCCCACCCCCTCGCAGGAGTCGCTGCCCCTCTCGCCGCCCGCGCCGCCCCCCGCCGCGCCGCACCCCGCCGCCCCCTTCTGTCCCGCCCCCTTCTGCGTGTACAGCGGACACAGCTCCGACCTACTGGATGTCTCCTGGTCCAAGAACTACTTCATACTGTCTAGTTCTATGGATAAGACTGTGAGGTGAGCGGGATTTTATTAAAATTACAGCTTTTTAAATTCCAAAGCTTTTTTTAAACCACTAATCTGGCAAACCAGCATGTGGTCTGCGTGATGGAAAGTGGTTCCTGCAGCCTATGGACGCCTGCAACATCTGTTTATATCATTCAGAATGTTAGTATTGCTAATTGGAACACGCTGACGGCATCGTGATTACCCTGCCAGTTAAACCCGTCTCTTCAAGATGAGAGTTACTTACTTAATAGTCATACAGAACAATATTGTGTGTTCAGTGATTGAGGGCGCTTTTCCAGAGACGAGTTAAGACGCTACCCAAACAGCGACACCGTAGAAAGTACACTTTTTCGTCGCACCGTTAGCCGTTCTCCGACATATTACAAGCCCAAAAAAAAAACAGTGTATAGTCAAATGTATGGAAAAAAGACTTATACAAAAATATTTTATAAAACGATCTAGGATCTTGAAAAAAAAAATCACAAGAAAGAACAAGAAAAAAATTTTTCGTCTCGAAATGCTCAACATTTTGAGTGACAACCATTAATTATTTTAATACTATATGAAAGGAAATTTTATCAACAAAAGAAATATGTAAAAAGTTTTAAATAAATAAAACCATTAACATAATAAAACCCAAAAAACACATTTTTGTAAGGCGTTTAGCGAAGTAATTGCAAAAATGATAATATTTTGCCAATAGAATTTCAACCTTATTACTCAAACATCCCTTTCAATATATGCTCAAAATAGCTTCCAGTAGCTTCATTCGGAGGCTGGATGCCTCCTCGGACGGACGTGAGGTTATGTAACTTTTTTCGCGATGACAGCTGGGTTCGACGGACGAATTACGATTTTCGACAACTTTTGTTTTGCGGGTTAAATGGTTCATTCGTCATTGAAATAAAGTCTATATTTGATTGAAGCTAAGCCAAAAGAAATTTGCAGGAATTTTATTCATTGACAGACCTACCAATTAAGTAGAATAGGTTTATAGTGGTTTTATCTCTGGTAGCTAGATAGGTAGGTATTACTCAACATGTTTACAGCACGAAAAGTATTGGTCGAGTTAAAATATGTTAAATAGGTAGGGCGATTTTGATGACCTTATATATAAATAAACAATGCTGAAAAATTAAAATAGGAGCCTACGTCCAGCAGTGGACTTATATAGGCTGATGATGATGAATTCACACATCATCACCAAGGCCGAAGCTAAGCAGAGCTTTGTTATGGGTACTTACTAGATAACTGATTTACTTAGGACCAACCATTTGCATTTTTTTTTCTCGTAGTTCTACCAGTAGAACTACAGGCAAATTTAAATTACTCGTAGTTCTATCGGTTTGTTCTCTTAGAGAAGAGAGATTCTCAAAAGGACAGATACTCAAAAATAATAATTTACTTTAAATTTTTAATAACTCATAGAAAAACCTCATCGGAGCGGTTTGTCATAACTTTTATGTTATTGGCAATATGTGTACATTGACATCAATATAATAATTTTTTTTAGCGTAACAAAGAAGTCAAGTAAAGGAGATGTTTAAAGACGCTAAAAACGTAATAAACATGCAAAACAATTGTATTTCCAATGACAGTTGTCAAAATTATTGTTAATCACTCATGTTCATCATAATCACTCATGAGTTCTTGGAAGGCAGCAACATAATAAAGAATACTTTATATCGGTATGAATATCAATTTGGATAGCAAGGCATGGTCTGTTGTGGTTTTTATGATTATTTTGTAGAATTACAATCTAAACTAAAACTATCTTCATGATTGTTGCGTTTTATTTCCGGAAAATAAAATTAATTATGTAAGCGAGTAGTACTGAGATTGTGTACAAAATTATATCCGTGAAATTCATCATTCAGCATTCCAACATTCACGTATTTTATTTTACGAATATTTTTATAGATATATATTTTTATAGTATCGATTTATAGATTATCTTTTAAAGGGAAATGTATACGATTCTACAACAAAACTCCTAAAGAGTTAAAAGTTATCAAAAAATAATTTCAAACAATTTGTAAAACATATCCTTTGTTAAAAAGGCTTACTACAAAATATCAGACTATCTCTAGAGGATAAAAAACTTAGGTACCTATTGCTAATAGTATTGCTCCAGCTCGAAAACTAACACCCTAACAAGGTAAAGGTTTCTTGTTCGCTTCTTTACTTTACCTTAAAAAGATTGAAGTGAACAATAAATTAAAGTAATCACTTTATTTCCCAGTTTTACTCTTGAACCTTATTTGAATTTATTGACGTGTCCAAGACTCCTGTAAGGGGTAAAGGAAATAAAGCACTGTTATATTTCATTTTATATCTGATTAGTTGATTGACGACCTCTGTGGCGCGGCGGGGAAAGGTCCACCTGCGACACAGGAGGTTACAGTTAGTTTGATTCCCGCCTCAGGACAAATGTTTGTACCATCTGCAGATATTTATTCCAGGTGTTCTGGATGTCATAATCATAATCACTTTATTGCATGTCTTATGTATATAAAAAATATCTAGTGTGTAGTGTATTTAATAAGTTTATCAAAATAAGTATACCATAACACAAGCTCTAATTACTTTGGGGTTAGATGATGTTGTGTGGCTTGTTCAGCATTATTTATATTTTAATTTTTTTTTGAGAAAGCCCTCCAAAACCAAATCGAAATATCTTCAACGATTGACACTTTTGTAATCCATTTAGACCTCAGTTGTTTTGACTAAATTAGTATATTTTTTTAATGTATAAAGTATTATCATAATGGTCGGTGATATTGTCGGCACTTTAACATGCATGAAGATGATATTATTTTTTTAAGTGTTTCTGATTTCTATGAATAACTATCGATGAATGTAATTTTTATTATAATTGAGAAGCTACAATGAGCGACATAGGTTTTATTAAGGTATTTTACATGCAACGATAGCAAAGCCGCGGGCAAATGTTAGTTAACATTACATTATTACCTTGTGATTGTGCTATCAACCAAAATAAAACAAAAGTTTGCCTCTTCTACAACAGATAAATTTGGCATAAGTCTATGTTAAAAATAAGCGCCTCTGCCGACCACATTTGGTAATATTGACATGCAATCTGACAGTCTTAGTTTTCCACGGCAGCGCCTTAAGTAACATATCGGCGAAATGTGTCAGACAAGATTAGCTATAAAAATTAGGAGATTAAGTTTGGTAAAAACAACACACGAAGGCCTTTTTTACAAGCATACGGCAACGTCACGATCGCCCGTGAAAAGAGCCTAAAGTTTAAAGATTGCGAGTTCAAATCCTATTACAACCAAAACTTTTTGCACTAATTTTTCCTTTTCACTCCGCAGACTATGGCACATATCCCGCGGCGAGTGCCTCTGTTGCTTCCAGCACATAGACTTCGTGACGGCCATCGTGTTCCATCCTCGAGACGACCGGTACTTCCTCTCCGGCAGTCTGGATGGGAAGCTGAGGCTCTGGAATATTCCGGACAAGAAGGTAGGAGACATCAACATTACTTTTATTTCTCAGAGGAAGAGATGTTGTTATTTCTCAGACTATGGCATGTGTCCCTGCGGCGAGTGATTGTGTTGTTTACTGACACTGAAATTGAAATCTAATGTAGGTATATATTTACCTGATAAGAAGGTGCAAGACACCTATTTGGGTTTGCTTGCTATTATTTCTTAGACTATGGCAGTAGGGGCCTGGAAGCGGGTGTTTTGCTGTCTGAAACTGAAGTTACAAGGTGAAATTGAGACTAATACAAGTGAATATACTACAAGTACAAAGTACAAGTGTGACCCAAAAAGATGTGAAAACTCAGTCGATAGATATTTGTTTAACAAGTGAGCAAAATAACTTTTTGTTGAACGTGCTGCGGATATTATATCCCGAGCTAGCGAAGCAGTCTAGAATAGAGTCACGAGCGTAGAGAGTGGCTCTAAAGTAGACTGCTGAGGTAGGTAGGTAACGAAAAATCGTTTTGCCCAATTGGTAAACAAATAACTATGTGTGCAAAACCCGATTTTGCTCACTGTTTTTGAGCAGCAACCGTTTCGAGCCAGAGTGGTAAAAGGATATTTTTGCTCAGCACCGGGTCTATCCACATTTATTTACGAGCACCTGAAAGTTACCAAATTAATCATTGTCTCCATTTACAGATGATAACTTTTCTCAAAAACATTCCTTACCTTTCCAGGTGGCAGTATGGAACGAAGTCGACGGCAAAACGAAACTAATAACCGCAGCCAACTTCTGCCAGAACGGAAAATTCGCCGTCGTCGGCACCTACGACGGACGATGCATATTCTACACGACCGACCAACTCAAGTACCACACGCAAATCGACGTGCGGTCCACACGTGGGAAGAACTCCACGGGCAGGAAGATCAGCGGCATCGAACCTATGCCGAACGACGATAAGATCCTCGTTACATCCAACGATAGTCGGATCCGACTGTACGATCTCAGAGACCTAAATCTCTCCTGCAAATACAAAGGCTATGTCAACGTATCCAGCCAAATCAAAGCCTCATTCTCTCACGATGGGAAGTACATAGTTTCCGGGTCAGAGAACCAGTGCATCTGTATATGGAAGACCTACCATGATTATTCTAAATTCACGTCGGTGAGACGGGACAGGAATGACTTCTGGGAAGGCATTAAGGCTCATAATGCCGTGGTCACGTGTGCGGTGTTCGCGCCCAATCCTGATCATATGATTCGGATGATCAGCGAGAGGGAAGAGGAGGCGAAGGCGTGCCAGGAGACTGACGAAAAAGATGAGCCGGTGAGTAAATAATTAAGAAAACTTATAAATTAATTAATAATTGACGACCTCCGTGGCGCAGCGGGCCTAGTATCCTTGTGGGTTTTTTTTTAATCCGCTTGTTGTAATTTTCCCGACACATCAGTCGTCATCGCAAAATGACTTCTTTTTCCATAACTAATAAGTCTACAATCTTTTCTCCCCAGAAAGCAGAAGGCGGTATGGTATCATCTTCCCAAACAGGCCACGTACTGGTGAGCGCGGATTTCAACGGATGCATCAAAGTGTTCGTGCACAAAGCGAAGCCGAAACACAGCTCGCTGCCCGCCTCCGCACTCGCCTGAGCAACATACAGCGATGTCAGTAGCAGCTATGTACAGCCCAGTCGAACTTTACTATCCTTCTACTAGCAAAAAGGGGGTAATATTCAATACGTACTTATAATAATCGTCAATCTTCTTGTCCCCTGACGAACCACGTGGCAAGATGCGCAGAAACGCAACTCTTAGGCCAAATTGGTGGTAACCTTTTGGACAGTCGCGTCGATTATTTACTGTCAGTTTTTGTTTCAAACAATGAAAGAGCGAGGCAGAGCTATACGAAGCTGTACCTATCTCTTTCGCCTGCTGCGTTATCGGCGGCATATTAATTATATGCGTGAGTGTACCTGCGCAAACTTCCTACTCGCTGCCCGTCACCGGACAAGATGTTTGACGGCTACTATACTAATACACTCTTCCTTAAGAATCCGAACAAAAAAACGAACTATTTATGATACTTCCTAAAGAGTCAACCACCAACATTGAGGATATGAGATGAAATCTCACTTTGGTTTAACCCAACTTAAACCAGCTTTGCACCTAATCTGGGCCTTCCACTTTCGAGTAGCTAGTACCCTAACTCCCCTTTTTTAGATCGATAATAGTTTGGGTGCTTTGTTTGTTTAAATTATTTCTAGATGAAATTATGCTTTGCTTCATTAGTGTTTTTTTCACTACATTACACCTTGACATCTATTCAAAGTATCTATTTCAAGAAAAAATCTTTAATGCAATAACAGGATTCGCATCCCATATTTCTTTAAATTGGATAGCCATATTTGACCCAAAAAAAGTTCGACAGGGTTGTACCTATCGCTAAATATTTGTAACTACCATGAAATAGAATGTAAACATATTCAGTCGTCACTATGTTAGAATAGCTAGGATACCAGAACATTATTATTTAGTTTGTAGCATATTTTGGTTTTGATGTTATACAGTGTTGTTCAAATTAGTGCACAATACTGAAGGTCACCTGCTACCACAGATTAATATTCAGTGAACAAACCAAGCCTCTTTTTTGCAGATTTTTTTTATTTCAATACAACATAGAATTTTAATCCATCCCAAACTTGGCGATCTCTTTGATGCGCGCCGTCTCTTGTGCTATAATAGCAATTGGAATTTTAGGATTTATTGTTTGAGCTCATCACATATTTACAGTAGGAATAGATGTTGATACACGAGCTTATTTCACATCAGCTACTATAATTATTGGTGTCCCAACCGGAACTAATCGCCCCACCGCGTGTCGCTGGTGGCGACACAAGGCAGCATTCAATGACCGCGCCGCTATAATAAGGCAATGTTAAAAAAAAATTACATAAAAGAATCGTTTGCGGCGTGGATTGTTCACTGAATATTAATCTGTGGGCAGCTGATGAATTCAGTATTGTGCACTAATTTGAACAACACCCTATATTTCCGTTTCTAATTAGGCTAAATGGCAGCTAATACTATAAATGTTTATTGAGTTGCACATGTTTAAAATAAATGATCAATGCAAAAGAAGCGGTTACATCACAAAATTGTTGTATCGGGTATTAGTTAAAACGTAATATTAGGGAAAATATTTTTAATAAAATCAAGTGATATTGTTATCTGAGAAACAAACATAGATTTTCCCATTTGGAAATTCAACGTGAAAGTATTACATCAACCGTAAATTCAGCCCTTTGTGCAGTTTTACTTATTGAGAGATTATGAGGGTTGTATTATTTTATACTTATAATATTACGTTGTTTGGTTTAGCAAAGATATTTAACAAAACAAGTTAATATTTTATGGATTAACGTGTAAAGAATTTGCTGCTGTATATGTTTATTAATGTGCATGACAAATAATGGAATTGTTATAAAAATCATTAACGTGTATAAATCTTTATTGAATAGTTATTGTATCAAAAAGTGTATTTTTGCCATCATAGATAAAGTATAGAAAGCCGTCGCTTTTTGTGGCAATTCAGTAGCACGATTCTTGAAACTACATCTTTTCTGTGGTCTCATGTCGCTTTTCCCAACGACACAATAAATAGCACACAGACTTTTTCTGAGGTCCGTATATAAAAAAAATAATTTGAGCGCTCACAAAAGTGATCCATTTATCCGTTAGCGCGTCTACAGTTGATAGCGAAACGTCATAGATGACGTCATAACCGGCGCCATCTTTACGCTCACAATGCGCATACTACCGAGCATGGTCGTTGTGAACGATCTGTCAAATTGTCATTATGATTATAAAAATAGACATAAGAAATTTTCAAAATCACCATAAACTTGAGGTTGTTTACGTGAGCGATGTTAGCGCGTCTATAGCCGTTCCGTAGAACATATCCCGATATCTGTCGTTATCGCGCTCAAACATTTCAGAACGACTTTGAGCGCTGTTAGCGCTAAGATCGCCTATTTTTATAAACGGAACGCAGTAGATGGCTGCAGTTCACACTCGCCGAGACACTCCGAGATAGGCCGAGGGTGTACATAGTGCACTCTTCTCGTCTCATCTCGGGGTCTCTTGTGGGTTCTCGTCTAGTCTCGGTCACAGTTCAAGTGAGACAACGAGTGTACATGGTGCCTCTCGTTGAGGGGACGAGCGCCCGAGACTGGCCGAAACGTCTCGGCTATTGTGTACTACCAACATTAGAATCACACTAATATTATACATGCGAAAGTTTAGATGGATAAGGTTTGTTACCTCTTCACGCCAAAACTACTGAACGGATCAGGCTGAAATTTTGTATACAGGTAAGGCTAACCCTGGAATCACGATTAGGCGACTTTTTATCCCATAAATCAGTTCCCATGCGATAGAAATTACCTTAAAACGTTTCCATAGAAACAATGCGTGCGAAGCCGCGGGCAGAAGCTGGTTTTAATATGAGAATCTCTATGTATGTATCTACAGCTGTTACAATAATACTTTATTTTTTTAGTATCTTGTGCCCGTGGCTTTGCACGCTCTTTTCAAGTAGCCTATGTCTATCCCCGGGATACCGTTTACGGCTGAACGGATATTAATGAAATTTGGCCTCCCTGACAAATTTCATTCCATTCAGCCTAGGCATGAAAAAGTAACAGACAGACAGAGTTTCTTTTGAATTTATAATATTAATAGTATGGATATATTATATTAGTATGGATAATATTTTATAATTATATATAGATACACCTTCGTATCTGTAAAGCGAAGAAATCATTCTTATGGATCGCTACTGCATATCCACATAAAAGCCATATGGTTTAAATTACTTTGTATTTTTAACTTGTAGGTTATTTATATTATTTCCATTTTATGTATTTCTTGCCTGAACTAAATCGTTAAAATTGTGATTAATATTTATAAGTGTACATTTAATGTTAGTGATGTATTAAAATCGTGATGCCATTATATGAAAATCATATTTTATGTATATTTTTAATTCGCATTTATGGTCAAATAAATCGTTAAATTCATAATCGTTGATTTCTGTTTATTCTCAAATAAAATGCAATTTAAAATTGATAGAATATATTCTTTAACTTAAAACAGTTTTCCTTTCGTACATAAATAAGTTTATTTATTCTAATTGATACAACTAATCTAGTACGATAATTACAATGTTTCAAAAACTATTTAATTCAGGGAATGTTTATAAATTCATTCGTAACTAACTACCATCTATTTTACACTAGTACAACTTATTGAGTAACGTGGGGCTGTTTTTCTAACTAAAAGACAAAGTTTTGTTCAGTCTTGAATTACAAATGCAATTCGAGTGTATCAGGTGGGATTTGTTTCAACTAGAGGCCACAATAAATTACGAGAAATCTGCTTAAGCCGGTCAGGAAAAGGTCTCCAAATACGCTGAGAAAGACCCTCAATTCGATTCTTCCTCCAGTTCTTTCTCTTCTTAAAAATAATGTACAAGTTCATAATCGGTTCCAAATCTCCCGAACAACCGACAACCGTTGGGGAAATACTGTTCCTTTGAGTGGAGACCGCGACTCAACAATTACAGTGTAGGACGTCTATAGCTTTGGGATGACGATCTGCGGAAGACTGTTGGCAGATGCTGGATGTAGCCATGACGCCTATGATGGGAGGCTTCCGTCTAGTAGTAGACTGATGATGATGTAACTTGAAGGCATAATAAGCCTAGTTTTGTACGATGGTACGGAACCCTCCGTGTGCAATTAAATAAATAAACAAATAATGCTGCACAATTCACACAGCATTATCTAGCCCCAAGCTAAACAGAGCTTGTGTTATGGGTACTAGATAACTGATATACTTAATACAATACATACATAGATAGATATTTTTTATAATACATAGAAAACATCCAGAACACCCTGAACAAATATCCGCAGATACTAACATTTGTCCCGAGGCGGTAATCGAACCCGCAACCTCCTGCGTCACAGGCGGACCTTCGCCCGCTGCGCCACGGAGTTCGTCTCGAACTTGGCCAGTTTTATTTATTCTCCTACAAGGCCCCAAATTCGTTAGTGCCCCCGGCATGGCCAAAGATGGCCTATGCTTTCCACGGCGGTTTGCTGTTGTTTAGACTGCGTCTGACTTTGTCCTTCCGTTCCTTGTCGGGTCGGTCGCTGGTCGGCTCCTCCAGGTCGCGCGGCGGCGGGCCCGGGTCGGGGGCTGAGATACTGGGAGGCTTGGTCAGGAGCTGGAACAAGGTATTTGTTATTAGTAGGTTTGGATCAACGTTCATACACTAATGTTGACTGTAGTGAATCAGGACTCGCACATTCTTGTCCCAACTGCGCGAGTTCACGAATGTTAAAATAAATATTATTGTGATTCTGCATTTCGCAAAATTCTTAATTTCCATTGAATTTATGGGTTAAGAATTATATATTTTACCGCTATTGTTTGCAAACGCTCTTTTGTTCTTATAGAGTCCATACACAAATAAAAATAAACAAAAGCGAGTCAGACGGGTTCCGTATAAGTAAGACATTGTTTCTTGCCAAATATTTAGTACCTACCTAAGTAAGCTGTATATTTTGGTCCGGGGAGAATTTTTTTTTTTTTTGTGAAGAATGTACAAATTTACGGGTTTCGGTGATTCGCTCGGCAATTTTAAAATATTCGGACATAAACGGCTGTAACTTTTGATTACGTTGACCTAGAAGTTTTGTTTATATCGAGGCTCCAAGAGGTTACGGAGTTGCGTATTTGATGTTAATTTAAATTCGATACCTCCACGCGTTCCTGAGAAAAGGGTATCGTTAGACTGACAGACAGACAGACATGTTGTGCATGCCTGTTAGAAGCACACATTCTATACTAAGAAACTTTATACCTAATTGTTTGTGAAGTGTAGGCTAGTGGCCTTAAATATTCTTATTAGTCCGTCGTCCGTCTTAGTAGTCCGTTAGATTATCAGAAGATTTTGGACACGTATTTTTTCTTTTGTCGAATAAACAAAAAATGATGAAGATATAGCCAGTTAAAGTTCCGCGTGACGTCACACCTTGCGACACTTTCGCAAGGTGTGACGTCAATAACCCCCACTCCCAAACTTTGACGCGCTTTATTTTTGTCATTTTTTGTTTGATTGACAAAATAAAAATTGTTGGATTAATGTGCGCAGAGGCTCCCTCCCTTGCTGAAGTTGTGTGGTGCCTGAAGCTGTGTGGTGCCGGCTTAGAATTTACACCACTCCAATTCAGAGGCGACTAAGGGATATCAACCGGGGGCGGGCAGCAGCGCCCCCTGCATAACAATTCCACCACCAAACTGCGATCCCCAACCCGCATGCCCAGCGTGGGGTTTATGGGCATGACCCCCATGCGATAAAAGTCAATAAGGGGCTCATCAGGGGGAGGCCTGCGTCCAGCAGTGGACCAATACAGGCTGTTGAGGTGAGGTTGCCTGAAGTTATCTATATTAAAATCTATGCTCTTTCTTGATATCGTACCATCGCGTGGGTTGTCTACCTCTTAAATGAAGAGTTACATACCAGTTTAACATAATGCTGTAGCTCGTGGTCACTGAGCGCCTCGAAATTGAACCTCCCCTCTCCGTCACGCTCCCGGGGGGGCCCCCCTGACGCGCAGTCCCCCCCGTCGCGGGGGGAGAACTGGGGCATCGTCAGCGGGATCTTGGGGGGCGCGTAGTCTGTGGCCACTGGAGTGGATACTGGAAGATTGTAACATTTTATAAGATAGGACAAAATGTAGGAGGTTATTCAAGTATGGAATGAAGGCAGAAGTGTAGTTATAAGTAACTAGCTGCGCCCCGCGGTTTCGCCGGGTGGAAATTTCAGAAATTTACTACACACCTAGGGGTACTTTTGTAAAAATAAAAAATACGTGATACTTTCATTATGGATGTAAGCAGGTTAACTACGAACCTAGTTTGTGTTGGAAGAACACCAACGTTTCATCGACGAGGGACTTCAACAGGATGAGTGCGGTTCGCGTCGCGCCTGTACCGCGTCCTTGCGCGCACTGATACATTATTTACTTAGTCTATTTAAGTTTTGAGTGAATCGAACCAAGGAATAATTATTTTCCCTAGAAAATTTACCACCCTTTTCAACCCCCACACAGGTTAACTTTTGAAAATGAGAATGGTCTATGTGTTATTCATCTACACCAAATTTCATCTAAAGTAAGTGGTTACGGAGATACGTGGTAACAAACATTCACACAAACTTTCGCATTATAATACATTTTATTAGTAGAAATTAGTAGGATAAATAATGTTGAACATTTTACACACGCCATCTATCCTCATATATGTAAAGCTTCTGCACCACAAAACATTCCGAAGAAACATAAATTAAATTACCTAGATTATGAGAGGGATAGCTCAGATGTAAAAAACTGAATTAATTTGACAGGACTGTATATGATGCTATCCTTTTGATTTCGGTCGATGAAAGAGACGGCACCATTTCTAGTGTTGTAAAATTACTTTAGCATCATCAACAGGCTGTGTGGTGCCGACTTAGAATTTGCACCAACCCAACTCTTCCTGCGGGTGTCTAGAGAGGCGACTAAAGGATATCCACCGGGGGCAGCGCCTCCTGCGGAACAATTTTACCACCGAACTGCAATCCCTAACCCGCATGCATGGGGATTATGGGCATTACCCCCATGTTACAAAGGTCAATAAGGGTTTATCAGGGGGAGGTATGCGTCCAGCAGTGGACCGGTAGAGGCTGTAGATGTTGGCAACATCTGAATTAACGCCATTCTCTGGTAAATATATTTTTGAGGAAACCCTGGCTATTATTACACGTTGTATTAAAAACAAGTGATAATTTATTATTGCTGAGGAGCTCACATATTCTTGTATTCACTTGTCCTTATTTTGCTTAAATTTTGAACTGACACAAGATCAACGGACAGAATAAAATAAATAAATAAATAATGCTGAACAATCCACATAACATCATCTAGCCCCAAGCTAAGCAGAGCTTGTGTTATGGGTACTAGATGACTGTTAAACTTAATAGAATACATTACATAGATAGATATTTTTATTATTCATAGAAAATACCCAGACCACCAGAATGTTTTACTATGAAAACTATCTAAAACTCTTTACGGATGTAAGCAAGTTGACTACGAACCTCATTAGTGTTGGAAGAACCACCAGATGCAATAGAGAGGGGTTCTAGGCAGTGGGTGCTTACAGGCTGAGGAGATAGATAGACAGTGCTCACCACTATCCTGCCGAGTGATGTCCAGCGAGGAGACATTGTTCCCGTGGCCGTGCGTCAGTATGAGCAGAGCTTGTCTCCACTGAGACTCCATGACGCTGTGCAGCTGGGTGGCGATCTGGCCGCGGCGGCGCCGGTACGTGTCCAGTTTACTCTGAAATAAGGTACGTGGTTTATGTTTGTTGTGTTAGTGACTAGGTGGCGCTGCGAAAATTGACAAAAAGTACGATGTTTTTGTTTTTTTTATGTTTATCGAAAATTTGGAACTTGTAGATGGATACACAGCAACTGTTCTACCTGATTTTGTGGATTATTTGGATAATAATCTGGATAAGGAGCCGTCAAAAAAAAACATCGTCTCGTTGAAATACTTGTAAGATGCATTTTGATGTTACTTTGTAAAATTTATACAGTGAATAAAGATCGATCTGAAGTTATCCAAATAAAGAATAGCTCCATCCTTCTTTATTTCAGTCAAGTCAGAAAAGGCCGGAGAATCATTCTTCAGCTTGCTATCGACGTTGATTCGCTGAAACTCATATTGTATGTATATTATAGCAATAGATTAGGTACTTATACATAGCAAAATATGTACAGACAGCGTCAGAATTAAGTAACCCCCCCTGCATAGCACAATCCAGGTCCACAAACCGTTTTTTTTTTACATAATTGTTGTTTTTATGTTACTTAAATAAAAAAATAATTTATTTTCGACTTTTAAGACTCCTACGATTAACATATTTGGATTTAAACCTGCTTGTGTTATGCAGGGGGGGTTACTTAATTCTGACGCTGTCTGTACCTATACAGTTTTTGACATGTAATAATTATTTATTACCAATAAAGACTATTATGACTATTATTGCTTACCTCCAATAGTCCCATTTTCTCACTCGCTTGCGCTAGTTGCAATCTGTATAGTTTGATCTCTTCTCTTTGTTTCTCTTCTAGAATGTTCACTTCAAGTTTGTGTCTGAAAATTATAAAATCACATGACAAAACTACAAAAACATCAGAGCAGTTATGGTGGTGTCGGTCTAGGATATAAATCTAGACAATTTAATCTAAATGCAATGGCAGAATCTAAAGAAAATGGCTCATAGCATGTTTTAGAAAGAAATAAACAGCTGGGTTAGCTCTCCCTGAGTTATTTCTAAAATTGCAAAAGGACAAAATCCAAAGAAAAGAATGCCCTTCCCCTTAACTTATCCTAATCATAAAGCCGAAAGTTTGTGAAATGTGATTTTTTTTGTTACCTAGGATCTCCAAAACTACTGAACGGATTAAGATTAAATCTGGGGTACATTTTTATTTAAAATATGGTTAGTATTATATCTAGCTATGTGGTGTAACGTTGCACGTACATGTTTATTTATTTTCTGTCACTGTTATAATCGTTCTATTAAATTTTAACAATATCAAATACATTACCTTAATTATATACAAAAAGTGTCAATTTAATATTAGGTCAAATATATAATTAAATAAATATACAATGAAACAAATATACAATTTACAATTATACCTACGATAAAACCTACCTACCTGAATAGCTACCTAACTTACTTTTACAATGTTAGCTTCATAGCAACAGTAAAGCGTTACGAATTTTAACTACAACTGTACCGGTTTGCATGACGCGATACACGATCACCGCGCTGATTGGCCGTTGGCCATTCTTTTGTTCGGGGAAGAACATTCGAGCAGCGCGTGCGGTCGCTGACCGCGGGCAGGCACCGAATTCACTTTGTCCGCGACGGACGTGTGTACAGTGCGTTCACTAGCTACCTACGTACGCTTTGTGTCTTCTTACGCGCTGGTACAAATCATTCGTACCTAAAATATTTTCCGTGATACGTAGATTGTCACCTCTTCCGACGTATTTGGAAGTTTCTAATAAATAATATAAGTGTTGATCTGCACCCCGATAGGGTAAGTGTTGAACATTGTTTTATGCTTTGTGTAGGTAGGCAATCGTTAGCTTTTAAATTGGATAAAAACGTACCTATGTGTTTATTTACGCTTAATAATATCAAGTGTTTTATTATTTTAAATATTATCATCTTGCCTCATTAAACTGCAAACATTAATTGTAAACATCCTGCTTTCTGAGAGGATTCTTTGCACCTTGTAATCTATCTATCTTTCTATCACTTCATGATCGTCCCGCTTAAATAATAATTGTCAGCATAATGCATTTCATTTTGCCGATCTTACATTTTGTTTAGTTCTTTCCATAATGCTTGTAACTCCGTTCTGATAGTGAACCACCTCTGCACCAACTACGTACCTACTTTCTCGGCTTCTCCTCATAGGCACGTCAATACAGGGTGTTCACTATCAACGGAAAGCGATCAGAACAAAATGTTTACTGTGAACATTTATTCACAGGGTCCAACACTAGGGTTCAACCCCTAAGGAACATTTATTTCCGTACGCCTAACACGGCAAAGACCCATCATCTTCGACGGCTGACGTCACGGGCCTCTTCAGCTTTCTACCGTCGGTGTCCACCCACCTGAGCAGCCTCCAGGATAGCCAGGATAGTACCGGACCACGAAGTGAAATCAGACAGGCATATAAATTCCCACGACCCTTCTTTATTTTAATATATTTTATTTGTTGCTGACGTTTTTGTTTAATTTAATTACCACCAAAAACGAAAACGCCACACTGGCGCCCTTAGACGTGGTTAATTAAATAAAATGTCTGGTTTTGCTTCGTAGTAGTTGTGTGTTATGTGTTTATTTTTATTTTTGTAAAACGTTATATTTTTTTGTTTTTGGTTGCTCGTAACTAAAGTGTACATCCTGTATGTTTACAAATAGATTGTCCTTATCCTAATAATTTTGTCTGTGATTTTGTTCTGTAGTTTTTGTAATTTTTACACATCCTGTTTGCAAAACTACGCCAATTGCAGTCTTTGTTCGTTAGTGTAGTACAGTCGAGTACAAAAGTGTTAACTTTTTTGTAAGTGATTTATTCTCAACTTTTATTTTTCTTGGTTGTACACATTAGTTGCATTAACGCTTTTTTTGATTTCTTTTATTTTTGTTGCTGTTTATTTCTTTTTAGTTATCGTAGTTTTGCTATTGATTTATAATTTTTGCCAACCATAACGTTACTTAGCTGGCTTTGTAACAGAACGGAGTAGATTATTCAAACCTTTCTTTATTGCGGTGCCTCTATTTTTTTTAGAAAATCTTAGTTGTTTTTGGACGAAATGGAATATCCTATAAAATTTTTATCGTTGCAAAAATCTGAGTTGGAATATGAGGTGACAATTAGGGGCGAAACTCCCGGCAATACAGTTGAGGATTTAAGGAAGCAAATTACAAAATTAGGACCTCTTTTTCCTTCTGAAGACATTCTTGATAGTCCGTTGCAAATTAATCAGGATTTGAAAGGTATTAGTGACGTTCTCACTAAAGTTAAACATCTTCTTGATTCCAAGCCAGACAAGAATGCTGTGCTTCGGGCTCAAAACTACCTTCATCACCTTTACCACCGACTTAATCGGCTTGATTTTGGTGAGCAGCACAAGGACGCTTATAATGTCGTTGCAGCCGAATTTCGTGAGCTATATAAACGCAATAAATTGCTTAGAGACACTGCTGTTGATTCTTTATTGGCTTCATCTTCTACTAGCCCTTCAAATCAACCAGCTGGCACACCTTTAAATATTAACGTGTCTTGCGAACGTGGTGTAGCTGGTGAACTTACTCGGATTAAATTTGACGGGAAATCGTGTGTTCGATCCTTCATACAGCGCATCTCAGAATTTAGCAATGCTAGGAATATTTCCTCTTCAAAGTTATTGTCGTACGCTACAGAAATATTTATAGGTGACGCTTTACATTGGTACCGTGGACTTCAGGACCAAGTGTCAGATTGGGATGAACTTGTTTCATTACTCAAAAATGATTTTGATCAAGCGGATTACGATTACAGATTACTCTCGGAGATACGTGCTAGGACTCAAGGTGAAACAGAGAATATCACCATTTATCTGTCCATAATGTCCGGTCTTTTCTCTCGTCTGTCGAAATCTCTTTCTAATGAGGACAAATTAGAGATACTCCTGCATAATATTAGGCCATGCTACGCGAGCACTTTAGCTTCTGCTGCTAATATTGATAGTATTGAGACGTTGAGATCGTCATGTCGTAATTACGAAAACATCCAGGCACGTCTTGCTGGTTTTCGTGAACCTCCCAAGGTCACATCTGAAACCATGGCACCTGAGTTTGCATATAACGGTCATTCATCGCAGAGGTCATCTAGCAATAACACGAATTCTGATAGGAATAATAATTCTAAAGGTAATTCTAACAGTAACAAGAATGTACATGCAATGTCTTCTACCCCCAAAACACCGTATTGTCCACGGTGTCGTAACAACACCCATAACCTGAGGCAATGTAAAGCCAATAAAGATAAAATTCTTTGCTTCGTCTGTGGTCATGAGGGTGTTAAAACTCCGCAATGCCCGACATGCAAGAAAAATAAGGCTGAGCCTTCAAAAAACCAGTAGCCCTGCAGAATTGTGACACTAGCGAAAGAGCTAAGAATTTCGATAGTGAAGATTGGGCCAAATGGCTACAAACTATAAATTTATATTTTAGCACATATAAGATAAACACAATTCTGCAGAGTAAACCAATTAATGATCCTAGGCCATATGCTGTCGTACACATAAATAATTTAAAATTACACGCTTTGATGGATTCTGGTGCAGCCGTAACAATTGTAGGTAACAATTTTCATCGTGTCTTTGAACAGCAGGGTTTTGAAGTTCAGAAGGACCATAGCATCACTGTTTCAGCAGCAAGTGGTCAAACTATGTCTAGTATAGGCTATTTGAACTTACCTATCACTTTTGAAAATATGCTTCATGTTATGAAAGCTTATGTTGTGCCAAATGTTAATATTGACTTCGTTTTAGGCATTGATTTTTGGAAAAAGTTTAATATTTTTCCGAATCGTCTGTCAAATATTGTGTTTTTTAACTCAAACATTTCTGCTGCTAGCCTTCACACCGATTGTTCCTCATTTATTCAGGCATACGATCACTTATCTAATTCAGAAAAATTAGTAGGCGACAACATCATTGCACAATTTAAGGCTATCTCTGCCGAATGCAAAGGTTTAGGTGAGACCAAAGTAATCACTCACCGAATTGATACTGGCGACGCACAGCCCATTCGACAACGCTACTACCGGATGTCGCCGGAAAAGCAGCGTATTCTTGTTGAACAGGTGGACGAGATGCTCGGTCTCGACGTAATCGAGCCTTGTGAGAGCGCTTGGTCGTCCCCTGTTCTCATAGTCAACAAAAAGAATGGCCAGCCACGTTTTTGTCTCGACAGTCGTAAGTTGAACTCGGTCACAAAACGCGATGCGTACAACTTGCCTTACGTGTCTGAGATTTTGGACAACCTTCGTGACGCTCGTTACTTGTCTAGCTTAGATTTGTCCAAAGCGTTTTGGCAAATCCCAATAGCTCCTGAAGACAGAGATAAAACTGCCTTCTACGTGCCAAATTGTGGTACATTCCGCTTTAAGCGTACCGCATTCGGCTTGACCAACGCACCTGCAACTCAGCAGAGGCTGGTTGACATGCTTTTCAGTGAATTTGACCTTAAAGTATTCGCATATCTCGATGACATCATCATCGTTTCGAATGACTTCAATTCCCATGTCTCCATTTTACTGCGCGTTCTAGAGAAATTAAAGCAGGCCAACCTCACCGTCAACCTGGAAAAGTGTAAGTTTTTCCGGAGTTCGCTCAAGTATCTGGGCTATGTCGTCGATAGTGGTGGACTACGTACCGATCCTGAGAAAGTTCAAGCTATCCTCAATTACCCTACACCTTCTTGTCGAAAGGATATTAAGCGCTTTCTCGGGACAGCTACATGGTATCGTCGTTTCGTCCCTAATTTTAGCACCATAGCAGCTCCACTCAATAAGTTGACGTCGTGCAAGAAGGGTGGACCTCCGTTCGTCTGGTCTCCGGAAGCAGATTTAGCATTTCAGAAGCTCAAGGAATGCTTAGTTTCCGCTCCAGTTCTTTCCTGTCCTGACTACGATAAGCCATTTGATGTGCATACCGATGCCAGCAACTACGGTGTGGGCGCTATGCTAACCCAAACCATAGACGGCAAGGAGCACCCAATAGCTTATATGAGCAAGTCGTTGTCAGCGGCAGAAAAGAACTATAGCATCACAGAGCGTGAAACACTTTCTGTGGTCATAGCTTTGGAGCACTGGAGGTGTTATTTAGAGAATGGGAAGCCTTTCACGGTCTATACAGACCACAGTGCTTTAAAGTGGTTCTTGTCCCTAAATAACCCAACCGGTCGGTTAGCTCGCTGGGGTGTCAGATTGTCCGCTTTTCACTTTGAGCTGAAACATCGACGCGGCGTTGATAATGTAATACCAGATGCCCTAAGTAGAGCAGTTCCCGTTAATGCGATCAGTACTTCAGGCCTTTACTCAACTACTACTGATTCGTGGTACAAAAACATCTATAATTCGTGTCTTACAAAACCACAAAATTTCCCTAACTTTCTCATTAAAAACAATTCCCTTTTTAGATTGACAAAGAACAAACATAACGTGACTGACTTAACTTCAGAATTTGCATGGAAAGAGGTAGTACCGAAGGAGCTACGTGAGCAGGTTATACTCGAAAACCACGCGGAGCCTACGGCTGGACATCTTGGCGTGTTCAAAACGTATCGTCGTCTCGCGTTACGCTATTTTTGGCCAGGTATGCACCAGGACGTCGTGAAGTTTGTTGGTTCGTGTACCAAATGCCTCACTTACAAAGCTCAGAATCACCAAATTTTGGGAGAAATGGGTCGTCCGAAGCAATGCTGTCGCCCCTTCCAAGCTATTTCTGTTGACCTTATGGGCCCTCTGCCTGTCACTAGAAAACAGAACAGCTACATTTTAGTGGTGACCTGCTGCTTTACCAAGTTTTGTCTTATTTGTCCCTTGCGATCTGCTACCTCTACAGCTGTTTGTAAGTTTCTGGAAGATTCAGTCTTCCTTATACATGGAACGCCTCAAACTATTTTTATGGACAATGGTAGTCAGTTTATCAGTGCTGTCACACAGTCTCTCTTTAAAAAGTATAGCGTCCCTAACGTATTTTATACGCCAAAATACACCCCTCAGGTCAACACTGTCGAGCGTTATAACCGTACGATTATAACTTGCCTATCAACATTTGTGGAGGATGACCATCGGACGTGGGATGTTTTTATTCCCAAAGTGCAGTTTGCCATCAACAATTCGGTGAATGAGGCAACAGGCTTCACTCCTTCATTTTTGGTATTTGGCAGAGAATTAGTCGTTTGTGGTACTCACTATGTCGATAATGATCTAGGTGATGAATTTCTGTTTCTTCCTCGCGATTGTTATGCCGAAAATTTAGGTTGTCTTTCAGAGATTTTTGATAAAGTTCAAGCAAAACTTTGGCTTGCACACGCCAAAAACACGTCTCATTATAACTTGCGTCGGAAACCGACAGAATTTGAAGTCGGCGATATAGTGATGAAGCGTGCGTATGTTCTGAGTGACAAAGACAAGTACTTCAGTAAAAAGCTGGCACCAAAATTTATCAAATGCCGCGTCATACAAAAAAAGTCTCCTTTAGTCTACATTTTAGAAGACATGTCAGGTAAAAACCTGGGTACATGGCATATTAAAGATTTAAAATTGATAGGTTTAAATAAATAGATATTAAGTTCATAAAATTGCATGTACAGTTTAGGCCTACCGAATCGTCACATTTTTTTTCCAACATTGTACTTAAAATATTCATATGGGTCTCCACTTAAGTTAAAACGGTTACCTTAATAACTGATAGGTCGCGTTAGTAGCCTTTGAAATGGCCACTTTTGCTTGTTTGAATGCGTGAAGTATGAAAGATTGAATTTTGAAAGGATTAATATGATATATGAAACTTTTTGTGCGGATTTTATCTTTAAAAACTTACATAAAATCCTTTTGTGACGCGGGGGGTAATGTAACGTTGCACGTACATGTTTATTTATTTTCTGTCACTGTTATAATCGTTCTATTAAATTTTAACAATATCAAATACATTACCTTAATTATATACAAAAAGTGTCAATTTAATATTAGGTCAAATATATAATTAAATAAATATACAATGAAACAAATATACAATTTACAATTATACCTACGATAAAACCTACCTACCTGAATAGCTACCTAACTTACTTTTACAATGTTAGCTTCATAGCAACAGTAAAGCGTTACGAATTTTAACTACAACTGTACCGGTTTGCATGACGCGATACACGATCACCGCGCTGATTGGCCGTTGGCCATTCTTTTGTTCGGGGAAGAACATTCGAGCAGCGCGTGCGGTCGCTGACCGCGGGCAGGCACCGAATTCACTTTGTCCGCGACGGACGTGTGTACAGTGCGTTCACTAGCTACCTACGTACGCTTTGTGTCTTCTTACGCGCTGGTACAAATCATTCGTACCTAAAATATTTTCCGTGATACGTAGATTGTCACCTCTTCCGACGTATTTGGAAGTTTCTAATAAATAATATAAGTGTTGATCTGCACCCCGATAGGGTAAGTGTTGAACATTGTTTTATGCTTTGTGTAGGTAGGCAATCGTTAGCTTTTAAATTGGATAAAAACGTACCTATGTGTTTATTTACGCTTAATAATATCAAGTGTTTTATTATTTTAAATATTATCATCTTGCCTCATTAAACTGCAAACATTAATTGTAAACATCCTGCTTTCTGAGAGGATTCTTTGCACCTTGTAATCTATCTATCTTTCTATCACTTCATGATCGTCCCGCTTAAATAATAATTGTCAGCATAATGCATTTCATTTTGCCGATCTTACATTTTGTTTAGTTCTTTCCATAATGCTTGTAACTCCGTTCTGATAGTGAACCACCTCTGCACCAACTACGTACCTACTTTCTCGGCTTCTCCTCATAGGCACGTCAATACAGGGTGTTCACTATCAACGGAAAGCGATCAGAACAAAATGTTTACTGTGAACATTTATTCACAGGGTCCAACACTAGGGTTCAACCCCTAAGGAACATTTATTTCCGTACGCCTAACACGGCAAAGACCCATCATCTTCGACGGCTGACGTCACGGGCCTCTTCAGCTTTCTACCGTCGGTGTCCACCCACCTGAGCAGCCTCCAGGATAGCCAGGATAGTACCGGACCACGAAGTGAAATCAGACAGGCATATAAATTCCCACGACCCTTCTTTATTTTAATATATTTTATTTGTTGCTGACGTTTTTGTTTAATTTAATTACCACCAAAAACGAAAACGCCACAGTGGTGCCGGCTCAGAATTTACACTACTCTAACTCTTCCCGCGGGTGTTCGTAAGAGGCGACTAAGGGATTTCCACCGGGGGCGGGCAGCAGCGCCCCATGCAGAACAAATCTACCACCAAACTGCGATCCCCAACTCGCATGACCAGCGTGGGGATTATGGGCAGTAACCCCATGAGATAAAAGCCAATAAGGCGCTTATCAGGGGGAGGCCTGCGTCCAGCAGTGGACCAATACAGGTTGTTGAGGTAGTATTATATTGAAAATATGCGTTCGAAGCCGCGGGTAGAAGCTAGTAAGACTTCACTGCCTCGCCGAACCAGGATTTAACCATAATCACACTTGGCAGGCGGATTACTATACTTATTATTACTATACCTATTATACTTATACAGGCGGATACTTACTATACTTATTTTATGTTCATGAAAGTTTATTATAATATTTGTAGGCTATGTAGGTAAGGTAATAGTATGTATGTAGTGTAAGTATTTGGTTTCTTTATGTATCTAAGTAGATTAAATCAGTGCCACCGTCTATTTTGTTCTTTTCATGTCCGGTCCATCCTAAGGTTGCCTGGAAGAGATCGCTTTCAGCGATAAGGCTGCCCTTTATACTTCCTGTATTCTAAGCTTTTTCTATATTGTTTCCTGTCTTTGTGTGGTATTATAAAGTATTTTGTATCTATCTTACTGTTCCTCAATCCTGGAGAACTGCTTATTAAACGTGTCCACGATGGAGTTTTCCTTCTCCAATGCCTGTCGCTCCAGATCCCGGCTTGCTCGGTCGAGCTGAGTCTGGAACTCCTGAAGTTTGGATAAGACGGCGTCTTCTAGCTGCTTCTGGTAGTGGCTCTTGAGCTCGCTTTTCTGCAGCTCCATGTGTTTGCGGAGGGATTTATTCTCGGCATCCAGTGAGTCCTGAAGTAAAGACAAGTTATTAATAACTATTATAACTGTTTGTTTCCTAAATAAAACAAAATAAAAAATAAAACTAGTTTATGCCCGCGGATTCGCAGGCGTTGTTTTATGGAAACGTTTAAAGGTGATTTATATCCCATGGAAACTGATTTATGGGATAAAAAGTAGCCTATGTTTGATTCCAGGATTAGAATTACTTGTATGCCTAATTTCAGCCCAATCCGTTCAGTAGTTTTGGCGTGAAGAGGTAACAAACATCCATCCATCCATCCATCCAAACTTTCGCATTTATAATATTAGTGTGATGTGATTTGTGTTGCGGGTTCGATTCCCGCCTCGGAACAAATTTGTGTACGATCTGCAGAAATTTGTTCCGTTGGTCTGGGTGTTTTCTATGTATAATAAAAAATATCTATCTATGTAGTATATTGTATTAAGTATATCAGTTATCTAGTACCCATAACACAAGCTCTGCTTAGCTTGGGGCTAGATAATGCTGTGTGAATTGTCCAGCATTATTATTATTATTATTATTATTATTTAGTAATACTAACACGTAGGATAGGACCGCTGTTCGTGGCGTGTCGTTATGGGAGTAGGCCTCGAGGCCTCTGTCCAGCAGTGGACCTGCACGGGCTGATGATGATGAATATGCTACTCCGGGAAAAGGTGGAAAAGATATAAATAAATAAATAATGCTGGACAATTCACACAACATTATCTAGCCCCAAGCTAAGCAGAGCTTGTGTTATGGGTACTAGATAACTGATATACTTAATACAATACACTACATAGATAGATATTTTTTATTATAGAATTTATTTATTTATTTTTTTATAGAAAACACCCAGACCAACGGAACAAATTTCTGCAGATCGTACACAAATGTGTTCCGAGGCGGGAATCGAACCCGCAAGAACCCGTATATGTGTAACTTAACATTAATAACGAATGTCCATTCGTTATTAATGTAAAGGGTACACATATACAGCTCATTTTATCAAAACTTTAGGTGGTGAACACACGTAAATACAAACACATACTAGACGTTAGTACAAGTCGTGTGGAATTCGGTTGTCTGCCTTAACACAGCGAAAATACAGATTATGTCAACTTCTGAAAGTTTACAGCCTGCACCACACAGCCGCGATTTTGAAGCTCGTCT